>CM030010.1:74387695-75637695 GCA_017639485.1 Pluvialis apricaria
TTAAGCCTAAATTGTGAAGAATTACCTTCAAAAGTTTTAAAAGATAGCAACCTAGAGACAACAGAATCACACCAGCATGATTCTTTTGGCTTGGTTTACTCATGAGAAAAGGCCCTATTTATGACTTACCCTCCTCAGGAGCGCCAGGGGGTTGCCGTAACAAAAGCTATGTGCAGCATTACAGCCCCTCCATCCAAGTTGCAGCAAAAGGGTCAGCAGCCTCAGAAGCGACTCCAACTGAGGGCAGACTCCAGCCAAACTTGGGAAGAAGAACACGCAGAAGCATCACAGAGGACCTTAATATGATTCCTTGGGTCAGAGGCTAATGCCATGGAGAGGATTACCTATTTTTTACAGTTCTTTTACGATGTGAAATCATATCCAGAAGGTAGATCAAAAGCTTAATGCCTGGCAGTCCAAATAGCTAAGTGACTAATTTGTTGCTAATTTATGCACTTTCCCCACCACTATGTTTCCAGCTGTACTGATGTACAGCTGAGGATTGTTAAAAGTAAGTTACCAGGCTGCTCTTGAGGCATCTGAGCACTCTTGCTCCCCACAGCTGTGGCAGACTTGTGGAAAATTACCCACAGTGTGCTGGAAACACATACCTGCTACTGAGACATGGAGCTAGTTACTGCAGAGAAGCAGAACTGATGCACGCGTACTGTGTATGGAGCTCTTGGCAGGATCTTTTCATCATGATCTACCCAAGCTTCTGGACAGTCTCATGGAAGTAGAGCGATGAGACAGGCAAAGATAAGCATAAAACCATGACCAAGCAGATAAAACTTCTTAGCGAGGTCTGACACAGCATTTTCCAAGACTACAGTAATTGTATTGGGTTGCAATCCCAGGATGTCTACCTCAGTATAGAAAAACAGAACAGGTACAGTTTTATTAAATTATACATAATTCCTAATTTTTGCTTCTTCAAGAAATTTAAAAAATGTTACTTTTCTAGTTTGAAAAGGGATATTTTTGTTCTGGTTTTAATATCAAAAAGTTCCTGCAAAATAGAAAACCCATACTTCCATCAGCTATAAAGGGCAAGTATGGCCAATGTGAAGCCATAAAAATAGAATAAAATATAAATTATTCCACAGCATTATCAAAGTGTCTGAATTACCCAACTGTCTCATGATTTTGGGCACAATTAAATTCACTAATAGGAAAGCAGCTGAATAACATCATGCTTCAGATCACTAGTTGAATAACATTGTCATACTCAGGCTAATACATTGTGACAGCTCCTGCCTAGAATACATTACTTAAGATCTGAAAGTTTTGATCATAAAAATGCCTTTTCCAGAGCTTCCAAACAAATAAAATAATAATATAATACGAGAATGAGTAAAGGTCTAAAAGTTAATATTTCAGAACAAGTGAAGATATTTCTCAGTTAATTTAAACATTTGTCGCTATGTATCTTTGACATTTGGAGCCAGAGGAAGGGGTGTTAAGAAGTAATTGCATTCGCTGCCTTCCAGATATCTTTTATTGGTTCTCAAGTGGATCTGAATTCAAGAAATGGCTCTGAAATGTTTGTGTGCATAGGGAAAATATTTCTTTTGACATTTTGTTCTCTGGTAGCATTTTTATGCTTATGTGTATATAAATAAATTCTTCGAAAAGCAAACTCTTTCAGTACACACATTAATGAAAAGGGGACAACAAGGCAGCTCTTCTAATTTTCTCTTTATAAGAGGAAACATGCCAGCTAAGGATCTTTGACATATTCAACCTTTTTTTAAAAGATGCTTTTATTTTAACCAATGAGAATCTTGTACCTGGATCATCACTATGCAAAGATTAAGCTAATCACAAAAATCAATTAAAAAAAGTATAAGCACTTAGAGACACAATCTAACAAGCATTACAACCAATAGGCAATGGATTAAGTCCCTTATAACCATTATACAGATCGAGTGATGAATGGAAACCAGACTTTTGCCAAAATTGGATCCCCTACCACAATTTTCAAAGTCGCAGTGCAGAATACAGCTTTAGCTGCATGATTTTAACAACTCAATTGTATACACTGGTCAAAATGTTCTACTCAGTTACAACAGAAATGCTAACACGCACACTGTGTGGGGGGAAGTTCAGGTGCTTGAACGTGGCTGTCTGGTGCCATTTCACATAGCTGCTGCCCCAGGAGGGTGAGCATGTTCCGTCAGGTCTGTGTCTTATCTGCCAGCTCCTGGCAGATGTCTGGCATACCCCAGGCCATTTGAAAAAAACTTCAATTTTTTAGGTACCTAAATCACTCCAAGTGTTTCTGAAATTTTAAAAAAAGAAGAAACAATGTTCTGATGGTTGGGATTCCCTTAAGAGAAAGTCTATACGTTTTGGTTTCCAATCTAACATACCTTTAAAGCTATTTTTATAGTTGTTTATCATGATCTATTAGCTAAGAGGAAGAACTAAATTGCCTAGACCAAAATAAAGGAGGACTGGCTAATTCTCCTCTCACCTAACAACTATTTGCAGTAGTTCCATAGTTATTGGCATACTCTATATACCCTTCACGGACAGGATTAATTCTGGAAAACACTAGTCTATAAAATGTGCTCTTTTGTCTTCTCCAGGAATAAATAACCATAATGAGTGCAATTACTCTATCAGTTTTCAAATCTCAGTTTAGTATACAAGTTTCTCAAGCAAACCTTTTAAAATGACAAAGTTGGCACAAGTTCCCACGCGAGCATCTTTGTTACCTGACAGTAGATATGACCAAGGGTTGCTTTCTTGTAAGAAAATCCTGTAAGAGCTGTAATGACCAAATTGGGGCAGCCCTCTCCAGAGATGAGATCCACACAGTGCGCTGCACCCTGATGGGACACATTCGGTGCTGCGCACCTCAGGTTTCTCAGTATCTAAAAGGACATGGGATTATCTAAACTAGTCTCCCTCGCTTCGTAGCACTAGTTCTAATAAATAGCATTTAAAATAATAAATAGCATTTAAAATGACAGAGTCTGAGTGCCTTTCATACTGGGATTGTAATGGACCAGCACCTGCTGGTGCAAAACGTCATCTGGCCTAAACTTATTTTCAGTGTATTAATTGGCGTAGATTCTTTGCTAAACCATTACAATGCAGTTTTTAATTATTTTTCATTTTACAAGATTAATTAGAACATTTGTTTCTAAATTTCTCAGATATCAATAACTGCAGATGTTCTTAGCTATTTACCCCATTTTTTTGTTGATTTTACGTACCATAGTACCATTTCGGACATATAGTAGAAATCCCCCATTTCTCTGTAAAGCAAACCCAGAAATACGTTACAGAAAATGAAAATATAGAATGAAAATTAATTGTTAGTTTGTTAAGTTTCAAAAGAAAGAACAGCCACAGTAAGTATGGAGATGGCAACAGGAAAAAATTACTAAGTCTAATAATCAGCAGTTGAATTCTGTTAATGGAAATGACTCATAAATAAAACAAATGTGACCAATATCCCAACGTCTTTTGTTAACAAATTTAGTTTGTACTGTACTTAGTACTCTAGATAATTGTTCCCTCTGTTAAGCCTCCCTACATTTTCAGCTTGTTTAACCTGTAAAGCCTTAGCTTGGCTTAGGATCTGCCTGCCTTGCTGTCTGTCTCTGCTAGTCTTGCTCTCTGTCTGAGGAACCAGTTAGAGGAATGTCTGCAATGCCTGGGCTAGGCTGGATGACAGCCCTGGGCTGAACATACACGATGGAGACAGATTCTGCCAGAAAAAGGGCTACCATGATTTTGGCGTAGGGTATAGCTCACAACAAAGCACAAGAAATTCCATCAGACTCAAGCTTTTCTTCCATGCAAGCAGAAATGACTTTTTTTCTGCCACAAAAGAGACCATAGCGTTACATCCCCATCCCTGAAAGTGAAGAAGTTAAATCCTGCTGCAGCAGCATGGACAGACTCGGCTATCTCCCGCAGGTGCATCAGTGGGTTGGCCCTGATGAGACAATATGCAGCAGACAGTGAAGTCCCCTCCTGACTAACTCACTCCACTTTGCCTGGAAAAGGCATCTGCAGAGCAACTCCTGCACTTCTCACCTGCAGAGCTGCTTTGTGCATGTGGTGCCTCGTCTCCTGCACAAGCATCACCGGCTGTGCCGACAGCAGGGACTCCCACCATGGGGCAGCGGAAGGGCAGCTGCTTTTTCTGCAGACAGTGGTGAAAGGCCCTGAGTTCTCTAAGCAGCTGATCTGGAGCCACTCGCCCTCTCCAGTGACCCTCCTCAAAGGGCACTGGCCCTCACCGTGTCTTCTGCGCACAGCTCCAAGTCCTCCCGTCAGCAAATAAAATGTGATTAGACGTAAGAAAAAAAATTATCAAAAGCTATCAAACAAAGATGTCACTGGAAATTCTTGAGGCACAGGTCAGTGCAGGATGAGAAAAGTGCACTGGGCAAATATGTCTTCAGTTACTCTCCTTTGCCCACATTCTGGATTAGTGGGACCCAACACGACTGTTCATGTGCGTTCACCCAAGTCCTGGACTCCGGTTCCCTAACTGCATGCCCTAGTTGGGAGCGGGGACAACAAAAAGTCCGAGTCCGGCCAAGAGCAGTGGCAAACATTCAAAACTAAACGCCAGCAATAAAGTAGCACAGGATGGATGGGTTCCCACTGAGTCTGTCCTAGGTCAGACAGGAGACGAGCCAAACAGCCCCCCAGTATGCACTAGTGGTATTGTCACTAATATTTGCTATAAAAAGCACTGATGACTTCCAACTCTTCCCCACGCGGATGAGGGTAGATGCCATATTTCATACAGCAACTTGCAGAGTTGTTATTCTAGTCATGATTAAAAAAATTCTGTTGGTTGTCTTCCATCCTAGTGCACATACATAACACCTAGCATTATATGTCTGAATATTGTTATATTATACTGTAAAACAGCAGATGTGGATGGAATACCCTGGCACCTTCTATGCTGAAGTCAGTTTCATTATGTTTGCAAAAGGCAAATACAGATACATCAGTGTACTTTATTATAATGTCATATTCCTGACACTATAGTAAAAGTTGATTTGGTGTTTCCATTACAAATCTCATTTTCAGAGGCTTATGACTCATCCATCTAAGTTTTTTCAGGATGAGATTTACCATACAGACCTCAGTCTACTTACAATTCCTCCCCTAAAAAATTGGTCAGTATTGGCTAGCTGCACATTTTAAATCCCAAGAGCTCAAATAGATTGTTTTCTTCACGCTATTTCATTTTTTAACATTATAAAGTATTTGTGTCCTTCTTTAAGAATATAAAAGCAATTAAGAAATATAAGTTAAAATGTCCTTGCTTCAACATATATCACATTCTTTTTATATTTTTTTCCATGTGTTTTAACCAGAAGGTTGAGAGTCTGCTTGGGAAAAACTGTAAAAATTCTTTAAGAATGAAACAGGCACATACTAAAATTTTGTCCGTGATTTTCAAAGCACTAACTGAAAATCTGTGTTTAATATATAAATATATCGAGCATTATATCTAAAGTTTAATAAATGCCACCACATTTCACCCCTCTACTCCATTTGCGGGGTTGCTCTCACACACGCAGATGCATGCAATTGACATTCAGCCCTTCTCTTTTGCATCATCAAGAGGTTCTGTTCTTTCATGCTACCACAAGCTTCACAATTCTGAAGGTCTGAATGAGTATCTTAGCAATTTTTAAACCTATCCATGCAAATTCACTGAACATTTATACGGTTTTTGTATTCACTATAAAACACCATTTATCTAACTCTAGTCTTGGATTGCATTTTCCGAGTTATATATGTTTTTAAGCTCAAAGTTTAACAAATCATTGCACTAATAAGTTTCACAGGGTTGTCATGAAAAACTTAGAACTGATTATTATTCTTTTGTAAATGCCTTCAGGTTTTTATCTGAGCTATACAGAAAGCCTGCTAGGAATGTTAAAAAAATCATTTCAGACACTACATATGTTAGGAATATAGGCCTATTTCCCAAATATAATTTGGAAATAAAACACTGGCTATTGCAACTTACATATTTCAAGCATCCAGCACCCAGAGTGGAAATCAGAATCCCAGCCACTGGAAAATGGGTCATAGCAGGACTACAACCTGTCAAGCACACTGATAGGCACCTGCATTAAGTGAGAATACTCTGCAAGGAAAACTTGAAAAGCAATCAGTAGGGGAATATTGAAAACTTTAATTCCATCTTGTTTTAGGCTTAGAAAGCTATTGGAAGTATCTGCTTTTGCTATTCACAAGGTTATACACTTAACAGCGGAAGCGCCCCTAAATATTACCATTCACTACACACAGCACTCAGAATAAAAACAGCGATGGTTCATTTTTTCAAAGCAGCATTTTTCATCTTCCATAGCAATGTCCTAATAACAGTATATACTATGTAGAGAAGGGGAAGAGCTGAAGCTTTTCCATTTTTCCAGAAATTATTTAATAATTCGTAACTTTATTTGGCTGGGAGATTGTAACACTGACAACTGAAGTGTTTCACCACGATTCTGCTCTTAAACTTTGGTTACCACCATCACTCCTTTGGAGCAATTAAATCATCCTTGACCAGCCTGCCTTCTATAATAAAATGACTAGGTCTTTCGATGAGGGGACAGCAGTAGAAGTCACCTACCTTCATTTCAGCAAAGCTTTCAAGAAAACATCCTGAAACATCCTTGTGGATACACTATGGTCTATATGGGTGTACTACCAGACAGTTAAAAAGCATTTTCTTGTCAGACATAGGGTAGCAGGTAAAGGTTTTCTATAGCAGTCATCATATTATTTTGCAATTGACTCAAAACAATTCTTTTTGACTCCACCTAGGGCTCAGTTGTGGAGCGCTGAAAAGAGCAATGATCTGTGTTCATTTTAGCATACTCACAAAGCATAAATGCATAAGCTATACTTATTCATATGCTCTATAACCTTTCTAACTGGGTAGAAAGCAAAGGGGTGTAGGAGGGAAGAAACAGTGGTGAAAATAGTATCCCTTCAACTTTTCATCTATTTTCTGTGCAGCTGGAGAACAAGCTGCTCTCCATAAAATAACATAGTTCTCTTCAGAAAACAAGGTGTTTAAGCATGCTACCCATGCCTTCTTATCACAAGGGCATTACCAGTTTCACTTACTTGATTTAACATCAGACAGCAGGTAAATGAGGTAAGATAAAAATAGACAAAGCTCTTCAATTTTAGTACAGCCACTCTGTCACAGATTGCCCTATAATCCAATACTGGAGGTTATAACATCTTTAACTAATTAACACAAAATATAAGCAACACAATGCAGAGCCATTTGCTCTCTCGATAAGATGTTGCAGGTAGGAATCTGTCTAGCAATTAATTAGCAAAATGCTTGAAGTAAAAAGGAAGAAACAAAGAAGAAACTAAAACTTCAAGAGGACTGTCTGATTCAAGTTAGCAATACATATATAAACACACCTTAAGGAACAGTGAGCAGGTTAAGGTTTATAATCTTCAGTCTGCTTTGCTAACTGTCTATCCCATGCTAACAGAAGCGTATAGAAATATAACACAGCAGAATGACTGTTCCCATTGCCACAGTTTCCCAGTTTTCCTGCTGTATATGGTCCGCTATAGATAGATGATAAAACCTTACCTCAGTCAGAAGGGGATGTGTTCCCCTGACATCAGGGTCGAGGTGGGCTGCCTGTGACGGTGCACCACTGTACCTCACTGCTGGAGGATTTCTACAGATTTCCACATTTCTAAAATAAACGGGAAATACCATGTCTTCTCCTGCACCATGTTCTTGTAGTAAAAAAAAAAACCCCACACAAACCCCAAAAACCACAAAGAAAAAAACCCCTAAAACAAGAAACAAAAAAATCCAGTACTATATTTGCATAAGTCCTGCAAGCACCCAGCTGGCTCCAACATTTAGGCTGTTTATAGAAGTGCCAAATCAAGGAAATGAAAAGGAAATTATGAAGCCATTCTCTAAAGCACTTTTTAGTATGTCATTACTTTTCAGATGATGCAATTGACCACAGTACCAAAATCAGACTTCCAAATTATATCCTATGTTACAGATTTTTATTAAATAGCCCCTTGTCAGATTTGTAGGTAGAACAGTGACAAAATACTGCGTGTTTAGCAGTAGCAGTGTGCCTTAAAACATCAATAAAAGTGTGGAAGATTAGCTTCAGAGAGTGTAATGAAACATTTTATATTCTTTCTTTCACTTATTAATCTTTGGGATTTATCGAAGGCTTAAAAATCTTAACCTAGAAAAATAATAGGGAAGCAGTGGCTGGTGCTTTTCCTAATCAGAGATTAATGAAAGTCCGTACTTAGACTTTTTGGTTTAACTCTGCATTTTCTTCAGAAGCCAGAAAAGTTTAGCCTTACTGGTTAGCCATGCACCAAATAAAACCCCAAAATTAACTGTGATCCTATCCTCAACATCAGAACATAAAAATAGGCAAGTGGTTCAATAGTACAAGGCTGTCATAAAACTAATCCTAATAACTCAGATATGGAATTAGAATCTGAAAAAAATCTTTCTGATTGTTATGAAGTTATTTCTACTGACCATGGATCAGGTCTTAATAATTTAGATATACTTAAAGATTATTAGGATTTTAGTTATCAAGAGAGAAAACAGGGCTCAACTTGTTTTCTTATCAAAATGCACTCGTGACAAATGCTTTTGTTTCCTTTGTATTTGAAATGAAAACCGTACAGAGTTATCGAGCATCACTTGACTGAGAGGGATTTTATTTACTTATGTATTTTGTTGTTTGTAAGAGAATTCATATTTAATGTTTTCATTGACTTACTGTACTGATACCTTCCAGTTTTCACATGTGAAAAAACCCAGAAAATTTCTACATTCTTCAGCATATGAAGAGAAACACATTTCAGTCAGCTTGATGTCTTCAGAAATACAGTATTGTTCTTGTCTCCTTCTCTATGTTATGGAAAGTATTTTTCTGAAGCAAAAAGAGAGGGGTTTTTTTTAACAAAACAGAAGAGTACCACTTTCCTATCACACTTAACATGTTAGCAGTGGACAGTGAAGTGTCAGCTACAGAAATAAGAATGGAAAAAGTCACGTTTGATGAGGACTCCACAGCCATCTTAGTCCTATGTCCTTAAACACAGTTTCACTGGGAGCAAGTCAAGGTTGCAACCCTTACTTTCCACGTAATGAATTCATGCAGAGGTACACTATGCACCCTATGACTTTTGGGAAATAAAAACAGACAGAAAAACACAATGTTTCTCCATCTGTAGCAGAGAACTGAGCCTTTCTTTCTCCTCACAGATATAGATGGACTACAACAGCATCAAGCAAAGTACAAAAATTCCAATTAACACCTTTTCATCTGGTATCTTTTTCTTCCCAATGACTGCATCAACAGATGATGAGTAATTTAGGATGTTTTTGTTATATCTCATTACAAAGCAATTCTTCTTTAATTGGAATCACTGTTCTATCACTATGTTAAAATGAGGTTTCAGACAAATCAAACAACAAAATACATAATAAAATCCATAACAAAACCTAAGGCTTTTGTCTTCACCCCTGTTTGTGATGTATGCTTAAAAATCTGTATGCCACTTCATAAAGTGAAACCTAAGAAACGAGAGATTCAGACAGAAAATCTTCCCATAGACTCCCAAACTGCGATTTTCAACTTCAGTTACTCAACAGCATTCCACCTGAAACAAGCTAATCAGTGCATAAGTACAGGGATAAAAATCCACAGCTCATCTTTCAAGAATTATTAGAAGACCATTTATCAAGAACAGAATAACAATTAATTAGTTATAAAAAGGAATAAGAACAACTTTCTCAGGTCCAGATTCTTCCAGTATGAACGCCCTCTCACTTTAAAAAACATAAACTGTTCTCAAAACTACTACAAAAACAAAAAGCACAGAAAAGATTGACTGTAAAGAAATCCAATCCAACACAGAGAAATGATCATGTCATCCTGAATTTCCATTTAAACAGTCAAAATGAGGTAGCCAATGGATCATAAAAATAATAAAAACTCACACAATATGGCAGAATACAAAAAAAAATATTACAGAAAGGAAAAAAATGCAATCTAAAAGACCAAACAACTGACAGTATTTAGTGATCAAAACTTTTAAGTCCACATTTACAATAGTACATCTAAAATCACATTATTTCTCTGAACTTAGAAACCAAAACAACCTGGGCAAAATACCAACATGCTTAGATCCAATGAAAGGCAAATAATACAGTTTCTCTTTTCAGTAATGAATAAATTAAACACATCCAAAGACCTAAAATCTATCACTTCCACAGCTTCCTTCTTGTGGAGCAACGCCATAATGCTGTGTCTGATTTTCTTAGAGTACACTGAACTGTAAAATTCCTACTCCCCACAGAAAAAATGGTCACAACCAAAAGTCCCACTTCCAAAATGTTTTCTGCAATAGCAGACTTTAGAAATACAAGGGATCCAAAATTGCCTTGAGATCATCCCTTCTCATATCTTCTCATTAAGATTGCTGTTATTACATTCAGGCTTTGTGCAATGACATTACATTGCTATTACATGATTAGCTCACTTCGACTGTCAAAGACAGTAAGGTGGGCTTTTTTTTTCCAGTTCACCATATTGAGAAACCTAATTGTTTTTCAGGTTATTTCCAAGTCTGTGCTCATTCACCTCTAAAGTTCTCATGTCGACTCATGTCATGTTCTCATTTATTCTAAATTATTTTAAGTCAATTAAAGGACTCTCTTCTAGTCTTCTCAGATCCTTGATTGAGATCAGACTAAATCTCACCTTGTCTGAGCCCTAGACAAATTGTCTTGCCCTTAATGCCAGAGTTTTTTAGATTAAAATAAAATGTCATACAGCAATCCATCAATGTGGGATAGAAATTATTACCCTTAATTTCAAAATTCTTTCCCTAGCCTTGGTATTTCTTGGGTTTAGTAGAGTATTCCAATGTATGATATTGTTCTAATGATACTGATATCGTGTTTCCTTCAGAGAAACATCTAGGATTACTTCATTCTCCAATCACATGGAAGGAAAATACAGTAAACAGATTATTATTTTTTTTTAACGCTGAACACATACATGATCTACTAGTCCTCTCTCAGCACTACCATTTATGTTTATGGTGCGAGTCATTTCTTTTCGGCATTGATCTGCACAGGATATCCACCACACCTGGATTGCAGACTCCACTTGCTAAGTTAAAATCTTGTTAAGTTGCCTCCTTACACTTTACTTTATTACACATTCCATCTCTCAGATGCCAAAAGGTAGCCCCTGATAAATTTGTCTCAAGGAGAAAATTTTCTGTTTTCAAAAACAGGTGATAGATTTGGACCCCAAAAACACTTGTCGAACTGCATGGCAGAAAGGAAGGTGAGAAAGTATGATGGCTCCCAGTGAGGGCTTTTACTGACGAATGAACAAGGAAGAGCAGAACAACGTATTCATCTTTCTTAACCAGCTGCTTCTACATTGTGCATTCCCAACCTCCTTTATCTGGATATTACAAGCTAACAATTTCCTCTCAACCTGATGAAACAATATGTTTTCTAAGAAGGAAAACTGCACCACTGAACTGAACTGATTAAGTTCTTCCATTAAAGAATATCAAAATATATGAAGTAACATTAAAACATTACTTTTATTGACTGTTTATACTCATTAAGAAGGCTGTACCAATAGCACACAATCCCATTAATGTTGAGTTTTCCACATGAGGTACACTTTAAACTTATTCTGGTTTAGGAGATCTAGTAAGATTGTAGCCTATGGCTTCAGATTTGTGCACTCCCTTGAGCTATGAAAAATAAACAATATTAGAGGAAATCTAATTTCCAGCTAAGAAGGCCATGTGCAGCCATTGCTAAATACTGACATTTTTGGTCATTTACACACAGACTAAATTTACCTGATAATGTCACTATTTTGACATTACAATTTATGTTTTATAAATATGGTTTTGTGCTTATTGTGTTCTCACAGTAGTTGTTAAACCAGTTTCTATACTGTATAATACTTGATTCATTCTATTAAGGAACATTGATATAAATTATTCTATTTTAGCTCCTTTATCATTTACAATTCTTTCCACAGTGATTAAAGATTATATGGAGATATAAATAATGATCATTCATTCCAGAAAAAAACAATCTTGTTTCCTAGGCACTCCAAGCTTAAGCTTAGTAACTATGTTTCACTGCTGATTAAAATAAGAACTACTTTGCAGTAATTGGCATTCTGTGAAATGAAAGTATAGCTGAAGGAAAGAATTATTTTTTTCTACTTACTTTTTGTACTTTCACAAGTCATCCCCTTTGCTTAAAGGTTGAAAATAATTAATTTCAGGTCTTTAGTAATGATTAATATATTAAAGTGATAACATGAGATAAATCCCACTTATGCAATAATATATTACACATTAATGGATTTGCCGTCCCTCATTCATCTAATTGAGGACCATGTTTTTGAGAGTTACCAACCCAAGATGCTTCAGAAAAGATGCATCAAACTTCTCAGTAGGGAAAAAGTAAATAACTTGCCCTTCTTACCGTCTCATGCAAACTGTTTGAGATTATGCTTTAAGATATACGTATAGGTGACAACGTCTGCAAATTCTGGCTTGTAGATCAAGCAGGACATGGGGCAGTCCAGACTGAGAGCCGTACTCTTCTTGTTGGCCTGACTCTGTCTCCAAGCAATTTCAGCTCAGCTCCCCAGATCATCTGACAGCACTAATAATTTACCCACATTAAGTATTTTTCATTTAAAAACCCTAAATAAGAGGCACTTTCCATTCATTAGCTGCCTTTATCTTGTTATGCTTCCCCCAGACTAAGAAACAAAAAATTCCTCAGTTCTCCCAGTTTTACATGAAATCCAAATAACGCACTGAATGAGAGACTTAGGGTCTGCTCCTCCTCTCTCTTATGCCTCAGGAAGATCATTACCAATTTAATTTCTGTGATGTAGCCAAAGGTGACAAGAAAGAGATCATAACAAAGGCATATTACTTGTCAGTGCAGCTTTCTCTTCGGGCATCTACACCTTAACTCGTTCAAAGCAGAACAATTATAAATTCACTCCACTACCTTTAACTGTCTGTAAAATTCAGAAAGAAAGAGCACTGAAACAGACCAAACACTGAAATTGAGGCTGTGACTTACTGAAGCATTCGATAATAGTGCAAGACTACTGTAAAAAAAACAATACAGAAATTAAATGAAACAGTGATGCCGAAACTAGGATTATTTGGTGACAAAACAGTATACAGTTTTGCATTCTTAATTTCAAGACAATTCTAGGAAACCAGTAAGAAGAAGCAAGCTTTACTAATTTTCCTTTAATATACTGTGATTGAACCTCTGCCATCCTATTCTTCAGGGACAACCTCATCTTACTCGTCCAGAGAGAAATATTACCACAGTTCCACAAGGTTTGTGTGCCTACATTGACAGAATTGGATTTCTGCTCTTTTCTATCACCCAAACTCACTCTTTTTATATTATTTCTTCCCCCTCCTTTGCCTTCTTTTAAAGACAATCAGGTTTAGCCAGCAAAGAATGATTCCTTGCATTGCTGCTGTGAATCTGTCACTAAAGCAAGCTAAAAATCAATGCCTGAAGCACCTTGGTGCTCCTGTGAATTTGCCAGACCTTTGGCAGTCTTGTAAGAGTACCTCCTATGCCTCTGTTTCAGTATCAGGCTATCAGCATGAGTCCAGAAATAGAAGCTGTGTATCCTCCGTGGTACTCCTTCGTCTTCCTACCCACATGCAAACTCTTTGGTGTGTCCACTTTCAAGAAAGCAAGACTGGAACTCAGACAACAGTAGCAACATCAGCTCTAGCACATCAACTGTCTGAGATCCACCACTTTTCCCCCAGCATGACAGTGAACACCGTCTTCATTAAAGTACTCTAGTGGTATTACAATGGAAACATCACTTAAAGCTTCACGTTTTAGAGACTTAGTTTCTGTTTCTCTTTCGTCCGTCTGTAATGCTGACAAAAGGTGCGTTGGGGGGACCCCAGCCAACCGCCTAACACCCACCCAGCCTCTCACTCACTTGCATCTCCTGTGGGACAGGGAGAAAACAGAAGGCAGACAAGAAGTTTCATGGAATGAGATAACGACAGTTTAATACAGAAAGCAAACGCTGTGTACACAAGCAAAGCAAAGCAGATAAATTAATTTGCTGCTTCCCACTGGCAGGCAGATGTTTAGCCACTTCCTGGAAAGCACAGCCTTAGCACAGGTAATGTTTGCCTGGGAAGACAAACACCATAACCACAAACATCCCCTCTTCTTCCTCCTTTCCTTGATATTTTATTGCTGAGCACACTGTCATATGGTACGGAACATCCCTTCAGTCAACTTGGACCAGCTGCCCCAGCTATGTCCCCTCCCAGCCTTTTCCTCACTCCCAGTCTACTCTTTGGGGCTGGGGAGGGGAGAGAGAACTCCTTGACACTGTGCAAGCAGTGCTCAATAGCCAAAACATTGTTGTGTTATCACACTATTTTAGCCACAGATACAAAGCTCAGCGCCATAAGGACTGCTATGAAAAAAGTTAAATCCCAGTCAGACCTAGTAGGAAAGGTTAATGATTTTTTAAAGTCCGTTAGCTTGCTATGGGAATTAGAAGGTAGAGACTAAAAACTATGAATCTTCCATAAAACCTTAGCATTCTCCAGTGACAGAATAATGCAAACATCTTTGATTCTCTGATCCTCCTTATTCTTTCAAAATAAAATACACTGCTTCCACACTTCTGACCTTTTGCACATAGGGCTTTCTCTATTATAGGAAGCTGGAAAGGAGCCACTGGGACGATTAGTGTATCACCTGTTTGTAAAGAAGTCACGGGCATCCTTGTAGATACCAGCAACAGCTTCCCCAGCAAATCCCCAAGACAGCAGTAAAACTAATCACCTTCCCAACCGCTTGAAAAAAGTAAACAGGAGAGCAAGCGTGACAGCGTGTTTCCTTACCTTAAACGTCCTGCCAGAGATGTTTGGTATGCTAATGGCAACAATTCCTTCCAAGAAAACTTCAAACTGAGGGAAGTATACTGGTTTAACTATTCAACAAGACGTTCCCTCTTAAATTTAAGCAGGGAAATTTCCAGGACAAAGCGAGGAAGACCACGTCTCTAGTCGCAAAAGCTGTTTACTATCCCGTTCCATTCATTAGCACAGTTCTTTATTCTGCTGCTGTGCTCCTCTACTGTATTCTGCTTCTACCTGGAAAAGCTGACATATGATGAAGAATCAAGATGCTGGAATATCATTTTGCAGTCTGAATTCTATAGGAGCTTTACAAGTGTCTGTCACCCATCATAATCTTGATGTCCATTAGCTTTTCTCTATACTTTTGTCCCCTCTCTTTTGCTCCTGGAACCTGGCTAAGAAAAGGGATGGATCTCTATCAATAGGAGCAAAAGTTCCTTCCAAAAAAACTTTTTGTAGCTTTTAACAACACTTTTAAAAAGAGTTAGAAATCAGGCCGATTAAAAAAAAAAGCAAAGTAACTACATAGCAAACCTCACTTTGACATAATCTAGCCCCACTGATCTATGATTAAATTTTCATAGGTATCCTCAGCGTCTGCTAAGAGAATAGGAATCACTTCTGTTTGCAAACAGGACCACATCTAATTTCACCTGCATTAAGTGAGGCCTAAAAACCTTTGAAACACCAAAGTAATGAACCTGTTGTAGGTTTTCTATTTTGTTAGTTTGAATATACAGTACTTGTACATTTCTCTATTTATCTTGAGCTGATCTGCAAGCATTCACTGTTTTTGCTAAACATCAACAACATCTGCCTGTCTTTTCACGCCTTTGTCTCTATTTCTGCGATCAAATGAATAGTCTATAATTCAGGACAGAACTGGTGATGAAGAAAGCTTCCAGGATAATCTCCAAGAAAAGCACAGGACTACAGTTGGGCTAATGTAGATCCCTACAGTTTCCAAGCCTGTCCTTAGCTATTCTGAGCACAGGTCACGCTCTGCCGTCAAGTTCAAGATTGTGCGTTATTTGATTGCTCAGTGTTACACTGCCATCACAGTACTTTCTGCAGTACTGTTCTTGTAATGTGACAGAAGCTCCACATTGCTTTGTTTCGTGTCTGTTTGACCTGGTTGACTTGGTATCCGGCATCAGTGTTTGCATCTGTTATTCCTGCTGCTGTTCTTTGGTAGCGTGTTTTGGCTGTATCCCATAGCCAACTGCCTTTGGAACAAAAAGAACATCCTAATGGGAAGAGCTTCAGTAGGGCTACCAAGCCCATGTTGCATCTCAAATGAGAAGCATTTTGCAGACGTGCAAAGCTGAAGAAAGCAGCTTTTCTTTCGTCCTTCTGTTTCTGGCAGTCTCGGTCCTCAGTCATCTTTCTGCCAGTCTCCTGCTTATGCTCACCCTCAGGGCAGTTCTCAGTCTCCTTGGCAGCTGCGTTTTTCTGCCATGAGTGAAACCTCATATCCCAAATACTAACGGTCAATCAATTAGCTGCTGCTGGGAGCTGGCTCTTCGGTCCCTCACTTGCTGTCAAGGATTGAAGCACACTTCAAAATGTACACATTGGATTGACATTAACTGTGTTATAAGCATACAAATCTGTAATTCCCCAGAAAATGTCTGTAGCCTTAACTAAAAGCTGATATATTGTTACATTTCTTAATGAAAGTTGTGTATTTTTGTATCAGTCCACTTTATATTTGAAGAATAAAATAAACCTTAGATATTTTCCATCTGCATCAGTTAACTGCTAATAAATGATCAACTACTGAATATTTTTCTCTGATATTTCAATCTCTAAAGGTACTAGATTGTTATTATCTTAAAACTGCAAGACTGAGCCATATATGTCCTCATTATTTGCAGTCTTGTCAGTATCATTATCTTCCTTTCTTCCTGCACTCACTTGGGCTTACATGAAGATACTTTTGTTATTTATATATTAAATGTTTTTCTTATGCTTTCAACACTACGAAAATACTCAAGTCATGTAAAACATCCGACCTTTAGAGCTGTGACAATAAGAACATGCTACAGTATATTATGAAAATATTGTTGTTACAAAGCATTCAGTAAACTGAAAGTGCCAGAGTAAGGAAGCAATTTATTTTATTTGAAATGTGATTCAGATTTATTTAGGCAGCTTCTCTTACTTTAAATCAGACTATTTTCCAATTAATTGTGCAACTAGATGTTTTTAGCCCTAAGTATTTTTAGTTACAGCAGTTTCATTCAGAACAACAGCTAGTGTAGTTTTAGTAAATGTGCCTGTACATCCGTATTTCACTCTGCATGAAATTCTCTTCCTCTTTAGAAATCACCCCCATCTCAGCCCTGCTGAGCCCTGCCCATCCACTCACCCGCTAACTCATCGCAAGCACGCTTTGTGCCAAAGTACCTCACATGTATAAAGAGGGAGCTGGAACTTGAGGATTTTTCTCCTCATTCATATCTCCATGTGACAGCAGAGTACAACGACTCAAACTTTTTAGTATTACTTGGGGTGCAGGACACGCCAAGGCAGGTACCTCTGGAGAGCTGGAAAGCATTTCCTCCTTTTTTGTTTCTGCTCACATTAACACATGTATATACACCAACACTGGCCAGTGGCACTGGTGGGATTGCAAGTCAAAGGGGATTAATTGTAGGTAACTTCCACTGGTACATTTCCTAATTTCTTCCTTCAGGCTGGATTCATGAGCTCCCAGGAGAGCACCAGACTGCAGAGCACAACTCCTGACCTAAGCAGTACCTACGAGGAAGCTCTTTGCAAATTGAAATTAGATTGTCTTTTATTCTCCCACAGCAGTACGTAGCGGTATACTAACATGTAGAATACAATGGACACTGAAGTTCCCTGGCCCCACTTAGGTAGATTCGGTATTGGTTTAAGTTTAGAGTCTGGCTTGCAACTGAGCAATAGGGAACAAATACCGTAAGTTTTCCAGCCTGTACAATGAGAAATTTGGGGTGTAAAAGCTGCTCAAATAGAACAAAAAGATTTACTTATTATAATCAAGAACCTATGTTATTTTTCTACACTCCTCTTGCAACTTCTTGCCTTAGATTTCACAGACAGATTACATTTTAGACTAATATTAGACAGAATACGAATGTTTCCGTATTAACAGGCAAAGCATTTTTAGTGATGGTGGTTATTACAGAAATTTGGGAAACCTTAGCTATAGCTAATCAAGGCCATTTCCCAGGACAGCACAGCAATATGACAGGCATCACTTATATGAATTAAAGATTTGTATTACAGGATTTCTAAGACATTATTCCTATTGTATGATGGTGTGCATGAAAGGATTAAGACTTATTGCAAAATTCCAAGCAATAAACTCCATTAAATCACATAATATAGAGGTCTAGTTAATTTGGAATTTTAGAGCATTTTAAAACATTTTAGTGCTAGAATTTGCACTGTCAATCAGGCAGCATAGCTGTCATTTTTACTACTTCAATATTTTTGGGTTTGATATACTCTGAATTGTCTCTTGGAGTCAGATAACAGTGACAAAATTTAACTCTTAAATAAAAAGGCTTTACTGGAGGAAGAGTTGGATATCCATTCATTTGAGCATAACAAACTTGAGGGGCAACAAAACCAGCCTGACTTTCATGACTTCTTGAATCAGAAAAGTATTTGTGTGGCTCTGTTGCCACGTATGAATTCAATATGGAAATTAAAAGTCTTAAAAGGGAGAGGGATAATGAATTCCTTTTGCATGAAAAAAATGTCTTATGTTCTCCTACAGAAGTGTTAGAGTTCAGTTTCTTCCCACTGCCCGCAACTTCATTTCAGGAAGCCTGTAATGATTTAAAGGATGCCAGGTTGGAGCTAATCAATCTTACGTATTTCCTTCTGCAGGAATAAAAAACCAACCAAAATTCATTAAAAATCACATAGAATAAGAATAGCCAGTTTATCATTAGGATCTGATGGTTTCTCAGACTTTTCCAGGATACTGGAAATGTTTCTTTCCTCAAGAAAAGCAGCCATAGAATTCAAGAACTGAAAAAAAAAAAAAATCCAACCCACAAAACAAACCGAAACCAAACCCTAAAAGAAGGAAAACTTGAAAACTGAAACAATTGTCTAAATCTCATCATCAGTCCTCTTTGATCTTCAATTACTTCTTTACAATTAACGATCCAGTACAACTCAGAAACATTCTCAACCAGCTTGTTGAGGAGGACTGCAAAGTTTGACTAGTATGAAAATCTTAGGTATTATTAGGCTTGATTGTGCCTTGAATATGTTTCCCAATTTTGTAACAACAGAAACTCATTTAATATTAATCTTTGCAAACAAACAACATAAACAAGAATGCACTCTTCATTTTGACCAAAAAAGCCTCTTGATGCTAGCTTACCTAAACCTGTTTTAACTTCTTTGATGTTAAAAGATTCCAGACACATACAAACATAACTGATGCATAAATTTAATCCAATAAAGCAAACCATTGTCTGAGTTGTTTCATATAACTTGTGATACACTTCAATTGTCATATATGCTAAAATTGATTGAATGCCTGACTGTACTTGCCTTCAAAGAGACAGACAAATCCTAACTCTTTCAATGCAGAAAAACAAATGTTGGTTGTTTTTTTTTTTTTCTAGTAAGTACAGGTTTCATATTAGCAGTGAATTTCTAATCAAAGTAATATGATATAATCTCATTTCTTACTCTGAAGCAGAAAAATATGCAATCTGTAGCAACTTCTTCTGAGGGCAAGTACAATTCATAACGAAAATTAATTTCATATTTTTTTTCCTATCTCCTACAAATAACAAATACTTGTAACACAAGGACAGATGCTTTTAATATATTCTGTTATCAGATTAGAAACACAAGCAAAATGGATGGAACGAAATCCACCGGGATAAAGGACACAATGCATAATGCCAGACTCCTATTAGCATAACAAAAATGTGTAAATTATGTTGGTGCTGAGAAAACTGGGAATACTCCTTAAACAGAATCCAGACGGAAGATATTTGAGAATGTTATGAAACCTAATCTTCACATTCCATTACTAAAACAAGAAATCATTTAGTAGTAAACAGTTACTCTGAATCAAAACTCATTGGAGAATATTGTAAGAAGGAAGGTGTATCTTCAGAAATTGTCTACCATAAAAATACATGTTATAACTTAGTTCTATTTTCTAAGTATGACATTAGAGCTCTGGGATTCCTTCAATAGTACCATTTGCCAGCAGAAACAAGCAAATGAAAAAAAAAACAACGCATGTTTTAAAATAACATGATGGATAGGATGGAATGAATATATTTTATTAGACAAATAATATTGGACTTCCTAATAATATAACTGATGAAAATTGTAAAGGTTTTGCAACTGTTTTGGAAGGCAAATATAGCAAACCTTCACAACATAGTCACAAAGTTACACTCATTACGTTTATGTAAGACTACAACTTCATACCCTATATTAAAATTCAATTTCCTAGTGAAGTATCATCTTACTATTGCAATTCGATGAGATTTTTTTTTCGTCAGATTCCATTAGTATGTGGAAGATGCATGTGTTTCCAAGGTACAACTGAAGTTAATCCAGGTAAAACTGGAGACAATCCAAGGTAAACCTGAAATTAATATGGAAGTTGGGTCTGATTCTGGTCTTGAAAATAATTTTTTTTTAATTTTCAAAGGCTTCTTAAGGGAGGCACTCAGTTCATCTAATTTCTGCTAACTAAAAACTTAAGCACCTTCTTTTCATTACCAGGCTCTCTTCTTAGAGAAGAGAGATGTGAATACCTCACAGAAACAATTTCTCCCACCCTAAAATAAACATGTAAGAAGTTAGAGCACTGTCTAGGGAAGAATCTGTCTCTTGAGGTATTATGTAGATAAAGTACACCATCAATTGCTTAGACTAAATTCATAATTTCAAGGCAGCTAAAGTCAGTAAAGACTAAATTTGCACTGACTCATAATGAGTAAGTTATATAATCAATAAGTTTAAAGTACAAAAATCTCCTGTTTTAGTTATGTTACTCCTTTTTTTCTTAATGGGAAGAGATCAGACAGAGAGAGAAAACGTTTATCCCAAGGCTGGATTTATGAAACAAATCCATTCCCCCATCAGCCTTTGTTTTGCTAAGTACATCAAGCTTTTATTAATCAATCTACCATCCCATCTCAGGCATTTGTTCTGGCCTGAATTACATACCGATGACAAGAATTGTCAGTTGTATCTTGGGCCTCTGGTGTGACTATTTGCACATCTTTACTGGAAGAACCCTTCTCCTCACAAAAGCTAGAGCTGTATGTGGTTTTTTTACAGCAGGACATTAGACTCTTCTCCTATTTTGGTGAGTATCTAGATCTTTGTCCTCAGTTACTAACACCTAAAAGATCTGAACAGTCAGTAAAACTTATGTGGACTAGTCGTGCATGAAATTATGGATTTTAAGCTTTGTCTCCTATGTAAATGAGAAACCTATAATCACAATCTGAGTTTTTTGTTCATGTGTCTGTCTCTTTGCCCTTCTCTAACTTTCAAATAACCTTTTAAAAGTAGTGTCCAAGGTCAATTAAACAAAACATCAGTGAGACTGAGGTTTCAGAGATAATCAGTTCCTACATATTTTGTGAAAACAAGTGGACAAATAAAGGTTCTACATTAATTCCTTCCAAAGGCTGTTAGCATGAATTCAGCTTTTTCTGGACGTCAGAAAATCTGGGCTAATCTTAAAATTCTTTGGAGATCATACATTAACCTAATCCATCATCAGAAATTTACATCTCTCTGGTCTCATCTGCGTAATCTTATCTCCAGTTAGTAGGGATGGGTTTTCAGAGCTCTCCCTAAAGACTGAAGATGACTTACTTGTTAGCAATGATGACAACAAGGAATGTTTCAACAGAAATACTGAGATCAGATGCTTATTCGGCAATCATTCTTTCACTTTATATTCAAAGCTGAAATGTAATTCAGGGTAGTTTCCAATTTACATTTGCAATGTCCAGGTTGTAGTGGCAAAGTTTAAAAGTAGTGTTGATGCCTTAAAAAATGCAGAGAAGAAAGCAAGACTAGCACCAGAGGACCACTTGCTTTTACAAACACAGTACCCTTCATTGTCTTCCATCCACGTGTTAAAAATCCTGTTTCCAAATACACATAGGCAATTCAAGTACTTTAATCACAAAAGAATCAAAATCTGGACAAAGCTTAATTTTTCTTTATTTGAAATAAAAGCATATCAAATAAGACAAAAGTACCATGCTGCTTGGGGTAGATGAGATACAAAGAACCAAAGGAACCAAGAGAAGAATATCGGGAGAGACAAACCAGTACATAATTTGAGATATGTGCCTCATTTTCTTTCCAAAGAAAGTATTTTATAGGAAATGAAATAAATTGTACAGAAAACAGTTTTTAACCCCTAAAAACTGCATTTCACTGACATCTGAATTATAATTGCATAGAATTAAAGATTCAAGCAAATGGTTAATGATTTAATTTAAAAATTCTTCACTATGAAATTAACAAATATAATTTAATTGCAATTTCTTGCATGATTAATAGGCTAGATTTTCATTCTTAATTCCATCATGCAGTCTGTTAAATATGGCCTTTTTGTTAAATTATTTTAATTTCCTGAGAGATCAAGCTGCTATTGCATGCAGATTGTGTTATCTAACACCTCATATTATTATTTCTAATTTTCATATCTATTTGATTAATGGTTTACTTTGATCAATCTTATGCACTAGGAAGACAGAAGCTGATCATCTTTATGCCCTCAAGTAGAACTGCTTGGACTGAGGGAGTATGATGATGTGATTCAGAATATAAAAGTGTGCTGATGTAAAGTTAAATGTATTATACAATCTTTACTACTACCAAAAGCTATCCTGCTTTTAATTTTAACAGTGAAATAAAAGCCACAGACAGATAATCAACCACAGGCACATATACTCACTAGGTGTACTGCAAAGTGAGAAATTATTTTGGGGATTTAATGATTAGCTTTTTTTCCATGGATATTTATGTTTAAAGGTGTTATGGTTATGGAGTCATATGCATTGCCTTGCAGTCTTTTCTTCAAGATTCATTCTTACATATGCAAAAATTACTAGGTGGTGAAGCCATCACTCTACATAAGTCTTGCTCCAGGGAAAGGAATTTTTTGCAACCCAACAAGATGTGGAAATCAGCCATGAAAACAAGCAAATCCCTTAAGACGTTGAAGGTTTCTCAGAAGCCACTAAGGGTAGACGCACTGACAGGACTGCTGTTATTGGTGTCATGTTCACAAGTGTGAACGCAAGCCAAGGCAGGGAGCACATCATGCTGGGCGCTCCAGTTCTGCAGTTCAGTCTAAATTCATGAGACACAGCAGTACTGACACGGGTGCTGTTCAGAGGGGGTGAGTCTGGGAATGCACACAGATCCTCTTTGCAACCACTTCTAATAAAAAAATATAGACCTAGCAGCATTTAAATGGATTCTCTTAATGGAGATTCTTTAGCAAGAGGAAGAACATGTAAAGATGTGTGATAGCACTGAGTCATGCCTGTTACCATACAAGCATCTACATGCATGCCTTGGCTACTTCAGACAATTCTAAGTTTATTTACAATACAGCATTACACATGGCTGTACTTAACCACCGCAATTTGCTATCACAGCGTTTACAAAGCGTTTCTCCCAAAACCACACACAGTGCTCCATCTTCTCGAAGAATTTTCAATGTTTGGGAATGAGAGATACAGAGCGACAGCCGATCAGGAAATTTTATTTGAATTTTCCAGATAGATAGATATGAGAGCCATACCTTTCATTCCAGAGAAGTCTCTGCTGTAGAAGCCACTGGCGCCTCATACGAGAGTTGGAAATTAATACAGAGGAACAAAATGCATGTACCTAGAGAAGCGACAGGAAAGTTGCACTTTTGATGGAGCTGCACTGTTCATTTTTTTCCTCCTGTTTTTACTGATTGTTCAGCTAATGCCCAACAATTACCTATGAAAGGAAGACTGCTTAAAAAATCTCCACAGATGTTAATTTTTATTTATTTAAATGCATTATATGAGTGAATATTTGCCTTTTCGAGGTTCATTTTAAAGCATATACCTTTTTTGGTATTTTAAATGCAGTTATATGCATATGGCCTTTCCTGTTTTACTGTGGTGTATTTTAATTAAAATTAGTTTATTGCTTAACAGAAACTTTTTCAGCTCTATAAAATATTTAGAAATCCATTTGCTTACTGAAAAGCTTTTAAATATTTATCTTTTTTCTACAATATCCTTCAATATCTCACCATTAAATGATTACTTAAGTGATTTAAGACTCTGAAAAAGCATTTTCTAGCAAAATGTCAGATAATATGAACAGAGCCTGGTAACAAACACTGCTAATCCAGCCTTACATACTTCAATATAGTGGATACAGTCTAAACAATTCTCTTTCAATTTCACCTTTCATTTACTCAAGCCTTTTCCCCATAAACTTACACAATTTCTAACTTTTATTATTGCCAGACACATACAAGCACCTGCTCCAGATCATCTAGGTTGAGACAATTTTTAAATTTCTTACAAACGTCAGACTAATAAGCTCAATGTTACACCATATGAGCTTGAACCTCATTCCATTAGCAGTTTTCTAAATGCATACTGTGTAGACATTCCCAAAAAACAGCTGAAAATTGCACTTCATAGGCAGAGATATAAACGGTAGGTGCGCTGAACTGTAAACTTCTAGAGTGGTTAACTATGACAAGCGTGGCTGGTAACTGAATTTCTACTCTCTCTGCAAAATCAGATTTCAAACTGTAAGATCCTTGGTAGTGTATGTTTATATTGTGCATCTACTGAATTATAAAAGCCTCACAAAACAAGATGTCCTTAAGACAGAAACTGGCATTATGGCATCATTGCAGTCCCTCAATATTACTTCAGTGTTTGATGCCAGTATGCTCAAGTTGCACAAGCAGTGTGGGACCAATACACATTCTGCAAGCTAAACAGGGCTTCCACTTTTTATACAAAAAGCAAGAGAAAGGTAAAGACAGTCAGTATTCTGCCAGACACTTGATAACCACACTCTACTCTGTGCTGTGGGCTCTCAACACAGATAAAAATAAATGTGCCAGAGAGATGCAGAGCTGAGCTTTGACGTCTGTGGTCCCTTCAGCTAGGCTGAAACCAGACAGTTGGGTTTCACAAAGTACTCACAGAAAATAACTCATTCCAATAATTCAATTTAATTGTCTCAACGAATCAGAAGTTTTGTTATTTCTGTAAAAAGGTGGTCAGGTTTTCAAGATCTGAACAAAATGACAGTTGGTCAAATTAGTTTCATTCTAAGTTTCTCCGCAGAACAGCTTTCCTTCAACTATGGATTACTAAAACTAGAGTAACTTACAGACATTTCCACATTCCAGCTGCACCACTTTTTTTCTGGTCACCATTTTCTGAGAGCCTGGTCCAGGACAAGTACATAATCACAGCTTATGATGGAGAGAGAAAGACATGCAATAAAGAAAAAAAATCTACACATTTGCAGTGAAAACTACAGATACATTTTTCATTGTACAGATAACATATATATACATACACATTTTTACTTTTATGTTTTGCTTCATGCAACTGTGAATTACAGCCTTTTGCAAAGAGAATTAGAAGGTTATGAATGCACAGAATGATATGTCCTTTAGAATAGGATTTGTAAAATTATTGTTCACAATATGCAATAGGAATTTCTTTTTTTTCTGTTGAAAGACAGAAAAAAGTTAAATAAAGGTATCTAGGGGTTTAGAAACATTTACTGTGTCAGACAATTCAATAGAAAAGGGCTCTACCGTATTATTACTTTTTTCTCCATTGGGGAGACCACATATGCATCATATTTTTTCCTTGCTAGTATTTTTCATACAAAAGGCAGTAATATAGCTTTTGAAATTTGGTAGGTATTAAGATAAGGAATCTAATTCTAAATGTAACTCCAAGATTTCTTGAAGCTCAGCTATGCACTGCATTGGGGGAATTATACATTTATTAGTTTCAGTTCACTCTTTATTGCACTGAAATTTTCTGCTTGGTTCTTTCCTGTGACTTGATCAGGCAGGGCTGATTTTTCTTTCTAGTTTTTTGATTTTAATAAAAAAGCTATTTTGGACTACAACTCTTCATAACAATTAACAGCGTAAAGTGCATGTCAGGAAAAGCTTACAAAGATCGACAGCAAAGTCTTGACAATGCAAAATGTTGCGTGCTTTTAACATTGGATGTGTGTGTTGTGGATACATGGTGTCAGAATAAAACAACCAGATAGTAATTAGCAGTCTTACAAGCAAAGCTCTGTAAAACTCCTCAAAAGGCTGCCATCATGGGCCTGATTACAGACTCCAGTGTGCAGTTTTACATTAGAAAGAACAGGGGATATTGTCCTAAAATATACCAAAATGGTCTGAGTCACGTCAAAGTTAAAAAGAAGTACCAGAAGCAGTGCAGCACTGTACGATACAGTAGCATATCTCCCGCACAACACTTTCTACCTAAAATAAAGTCCTATGCACATCAGCTGCTGCAAGGAGTGGTTACGTTTGTAGAAAATGGTGCGACAGAATAGGAACTACCTGTATATAACATGACTCTTTCTTCCCTCTGAGCGGAAAACTGTCCTGCAGGCCAAGCTGCAGTCAGATTTTCCGGCACAGGCAATGGTCAAATCTGGGGAACGTACAAGACTCCTTGCTGAATGCCTGCAACTGAGAAGCTATCATGACCAGTTTAAAACACTGTTTTTAATCATCCCTTAACTGATGACCTAGCTCCATGGAACATGAGTACTTTACAGAGGTCTAACCCTATTAAAGCAACCGAATAATATAGACAACATACCTGACAGAGACAGAAAAGCCAAAGAAGAGCCTGAATCTTCAATCATCAGTCACATAAACACTCCTTGTAAACACAGGATCTAAAAGTGACAGAGCCTGGATTAATAAGAGGTATGGGATCATTGGAAACAATGTTTTCTCAGGACTTGTGCCTTCAAAGATCTCTCGCATGCACGTGAACTAAAGCGTCTGAGCTTGAGACAGACTTTCTACTCTTTTTTTAAATTTCTGCCCAAATTAGCAAACTAAAGACCTGAAGTTTCCAGCTCCTCAGAGTCCCAAGGCAGCATCTGTGCTACAAGAAGCATTCAGAAGATCCCAGACACCGAAACCTTTCAAAAACCAGCAAAGAGTGGCATGTTTGCACCCTATAGCATATTGTCCTTGGAGTTTCAGAAATCTGAGCAGACACAGCCAGGGACACAAAGACTGGGTCCATGTTAAGTGGACTGATCGACCACAGTGCTTTGCAGGAAAGGACCAACTTAAGACCAGGTTACAGAGACAAAAAGCTCCATTAGACCTTTGAGGTGAAAATGACCTTCCTGCCTTTATTTGCCTCTTCTCAGTGTTTTCTTTTCCTGAGATCACTGGAAACTCGCAGCATCTGATTTACTCTGTTGCTTAACAGATGGGCTGTGCTGGCAGCTTTCATGGTCTGAGTGCCATTCTTGGCTGTTGCACCAAAATAAGGCAATTCTCTTCTCACCTTGTATAGTGTTTTTAATTTGTCTTCCAGGTTTCTCTATTGCTGCTATTACATAAATAAAAGTTACCCAAAAAGTTGTACTAAAAATATTTTGATAATTTTAAATTACAAACAGCTGTTAAACATAAATATATAAGAAAAAAAAAGACTTATTTTGATCCTTTGTACTTGATCATTTGAAAGTTGGAAGAAGAAGGAAAAAAATCTCGGTCCTTACCCCCAACAGAGAGAAATTAATTCAAATCTCCCTTGTTTTGACTTGATGATTGAAACATTTTGTGATTATACTTCAAATGAACAGATTATTTTTTTCCCGTGGCTGTATTTTAGTAAGGATGAGCCAGGCTTAGCTAGCCACTGCTACAGTGCATGCAGTGTGTTCACAGCCCTTGTTTTCTGCTTTCAGATGGGTGGAAATTGTTAACGACTGGCTGTGGGGTACATGTCTCACATTTACGCAGAGGCCAGAAACCAGGCATGTGCCTGCGCCTGCTTTTCCTAACTGATTTGCTCCACATCTCTTATGGGATTTTTGGATTATTGTTCCAAGGTACTTAACCATCTTCACCATCTGTACTGGCACAGTGGGTGCCTAGTGTAGACAGTGCAACTTTAAGGCATTGCTACAACCGAGTTGGGGAATTTAATTAAGATGCTTCAGATTCTACCCTGGGTCTGCAAACTGGCTGTCAGATTGAACTGGACAGTACGATACAACACGGAAAAAAGGACTTGAGTTCTTCAGACTAGTCTAAGACTAGACTGTAGTCTCAGATTTGTAAACGAAAGAAAATCTCATTCATCATTAAAAGTATTCTTATTATATCCTGATAGGGTTATCACATCCTTTTAGAGACAAGCTGTTACCATCTTCATGTTTTAGTAGAATTTATACAATTGGCAAAAATATATATTTAGTCTTAGATTTACATTTTACAATATTCTCCAGCACTTTGCTTTTGCTTATCTAGTTCCTTTATTTAGCTAATTTCCTGCTGAGTTTCTCTCATCTCCCCAGTTCAAGTTGCAGGGAGATCAAGAGAGAATCAAATCCATCCATTTTACATGTCTTGAGGCCAAACATCTGCCTGAATGGGATGCAAAATATGTTGATAGATTGTGGCTTGTTGCTCATGACTTGTTTTTTTCCCCTTCTTCAGATGCCTGGGATGCATTTCATTTAAAGTTACTAAAATGAATTTTAAAGGATGCATCTTACAGACATTAAACACGTTGCTTCATTTTGACTAAATTCTCTTAGGACCCAGTAAGTGTAAAAAGCCATTGAAAGTACAAGACTGTTTCTCTAAATGAAAGGTCACATAAATGTACAAAACCTCTCATTTTCAAAAATAAAAGATAATAATAAATAGGCTATCCTGTGTTCACGGAAAGTTATTATAAAGAAGTGAAGTCTTTTTTTTTGACTCAGCCTTCAGTTACAAATAAACTGCTATGGCACACAAAAGAAGATTAACAGATGGATGGGTTACAGCTAGATCTTAATAATAACAGACATCATCTGTGTCACAGCCTTCAGGAAAAAAAAAGTGCTTGTTGCCATTGTCTTTGGATCTTCTGTTACAATTAAATGTTTCTTTAGCATACGTGAAAAAACAAACCATGAGTATTACTCGATGTTTGGGGTGTTTTACTTGTTTTTCACCCCAAAAGAAAATGGTAAGGCTTCCTATTCATTTAACTCAATCTTAATGTATATTTGGTTTTGTTTTGGACAATACACACACAAAAACTCTAAAAGGCAACAAGGTGAACTGAATAAAAAAGGGAAAAAACCTATTCACTCAGAGCAGTCACATTAACAGCAGCGAGCAATGCAGCTTTGAGCTTGCTTCCTTCTTTGACCACTCTGCCTTGCTCTCTGCAAGGAACAAGTGTACCGTCACTCAGAATAACGGAACACTCAATCTCTTCTTCAATCGAAATCAGATCAGCTTAATTTCACAGGGTAGGCAAGAATTATTAAACACTTCAGACAACTATGCAAGTGTCCTTTGTTTTACAGTCAAAAAGGCAAGATATTCTCAGCTAGACTGAACAAAAAAATTAACAAGGACGTCAGACTTTAAAAAGGAATTAATATGAAGGACTTCTGTTCATTTCCAATTTCCTGAAATATGCACAGTTTTTTAAAAAACAGATTTTTTGAAAGGCTATGAACAGACTTACTGCTAAAGTAGAGAAAAACATAGTAAGCATAGTAAAAAGTAGGATTTTCAGTCAATCCTTAGCAGTAATTTTCCTCTGTATTGAAACAGATCTTATCTAAAAGAAAGAAACTTTACAAAAATGGATCAAATCAGGTGAGAGAGTAAGATTAAACAGAAACTTTACAGAACGTGTGAACAGTTGAAGTAATGAAAATTTAGAAAGCATGTAGTTACCACAATACATGAAAGTGTGAAGACATTATTGAATCTCTGTCTCGAAAAAAAAATAGAAAAATTACTTTTAAGTAGTAAAATGTAACTTAGGCTATTATGTGACATTGAATTCTGACCCCATGTTTCTTTATACCTCTTCCTTTTTGACTAGACAGTTCAAGGGTTTTTTTTGTGCCACTAGATGAATTAACCAGGAAAAATACAATGTTATGTATACATTTTACAACCTACATTTCTCCTTTCATTTTGGCACGGCTGCTTCACACAACATGCTTGTGAACAGCAGAATGAGAGGAGATGACAAAATAGCTTACAAGACTATTACAGGCTAGGAGAGGAGAAGGAATGGGTATCTTGCACGTATTTGTGGTTTATGCTGCTGCCAATCCTTGCAGCATCTTAGCATGACCTCCAACTTCTTTTAATACAAATTCACTGTCTTGAAAGTGCCATATAAATTGGAATTAAAAGGCATTTTTCCCTCACAGTGAACATAAATATAAATAAACATCTGCAAAATAAGCAGATGAAACATATAATGAAGCTTTTTTGGACTTCAGTTAGAAATAGGCCTTATTCTTCAATGCTGCTATTCCTTTTCATAATTCAGTTTCTCAGTTTTCTTTAGTGCTTTTCTAAATAGAATTTTAAATGCACAGACTATTGATTCAATTGATTTTATTGGCTATTTCATGTCAACCTGTATTTAGATGATACAAGGTGGATATGTCAAAGTTAATTTCGTTTTCAGCAGTAGCAAGGGAAAAGAAGAGACATCATTACAAAAAAAAAAATCATTCTAATTTTGGGCTTCGTTTTCTTCCCTCGAAGCACAAGATTTATTATTTTATAATATATATTTTCCACCTTCATGAGTTTTCCTTTCCGTCTTCTTTTTGTCCATTGGTACTTAAAGACGTTTAATTATTTTAGCGTCTTTCTGATGTGATATCACTGATACCATTGTTATCTCTGAAAAAAATGTGGAAAGCAGTGAATCAAACAATAAAATTATATATTTTTGTACTTAGGTTATACTTTTACCTAATACCCATTTAAGTGATGTATAACTCAATACACGAATCATACAGAATTCCATAAAACAAGATGACTCATTTTTCTTTTCAATATACCAAGGCTTCTTTATACAAGCCTTGGACCTTCCTCCTCCTTTCCCCTCTTTTCCTCACCCTTCTCAAACATGCATTAAGCCATGAAACGAACACTCAAGATACACAGAAAGTAAGAATTCTAGGCAGCACTGAGATTGCAGATTAGTCATGGGATTGCGTATGATTTAAGACAAGTGAAATTTCTTTTTTATCATTTTATAAGAAGAAAAAGCCCCCATAAAAACTGGAGAAAATACTGATGTTGAGTTTTCTAGACTGTTAAAAAGATTTATCAAAAGGTTGCAGAAGGAACGCACACTATTTCCCATTGCTATTAGACAAATGTAAATTTGAATGAATGAAGCAGACAGCTGTACAAAGAAGAGTTGATGATGTTCTGGTAAATGCTGTATAACAAATACTGCCTAAACAGATATATTTTAAAAATGGCTATGTTTTTATTCAAAGACAGAAAAATTTCAAAATCCAAAGAAAAAGAAAAAAAATCAGCAAGCCAAAGTACTGTGCTGCACTGTCAGTAGCAAAATGAAGAAAAGCAGCAGATGCTATCCGAAACTGTGAAGAACTGCCTCTGGTCCCAGGTTAACTCACACAGAAACAGTCCAGGAGCTCTGAAAATAGTTTTTACTCTATTCTCCTGTCCTTTATGATGCTAAGCCAGTTTTACCAGTAAGATTGAATAGTGTGGCCAGCTTGAAAACGGTTAGCATTTCTCGTATAAGCACCCAAATGCGGAAAGTCCATCACTGTTTCATATCATGTGGCATGTCAGTGTTGCTCTTTCTTGCTAACAGGTATTATCACTTTCAGAGAGAAGCTCCTATGCCCTCATGTTCTTCAAATTCCTGAGGAAGAGCTAAGTTATTTTGTCTTTGACTAGAATAATGTAGATGTACTAAGTACTTCTAAATACTTTTTAAAAATCATTTTGCATAGAGACCACAGTATGTATAATACACTCACATCTAATCTGATTTCAATTAGCATCTCTGTTAATTTCAGGTGGAAAATGTTGACATTCTCAATATATTTCTATTCCGTTTACTTTAATATTGTATTTGGTAAGCATCCAATTCACTCATTTGGAGCAGTTGTGTGAAACTAAATCATCAGACTTTGTCCCAAGTGTGTTCTGAACTTTGGTAACTAAGTAAAATGAAAGGCATAATGTAAAATATTTTGAAAGAAACAATAAATCTGGTATGGAAAATAATACACCCACATGGAAAAATTATCCATATCTTTTCATCGTACAAAAAACATGGTTTGTATAATAAAGTTTCTAAAAGCATGAAGTTTAAAATTACAAGCAGTTAACACAGATATAGTTCTTTGACATAGTGCTCAAAGTAATTCACTGATCTCTGTGTTTTGTAAACTAACTATATGGCTTGATAATGATCCAGTCACAACAATACGATTGATTCTGTTTGCACACACACAGTAGTCTATGCCCAAGTAGCAAAGAATAATTACTCATCCAAACTAAGGGTGGGTCTGTAAACTGTACTCTACAATCTCTATCTAAGTAGAACCAGGGAAAAAAAAGACCCCTAAGAGAACAAACAGCCCCATTCCCATTATGGAAAGGAAACTGAGCACACAGTATGAGTGGTTGCCCTGGATCTTGGAACTTGTAAAGTACAATCAAGCAGGTCATTATAGATACAGTCTATTCGACATGAATGATATGCAACACAGTTTGACCATAGGGACCATGAAAAGTATGTAGCGACCTATGGGATATTATTCTTCCCTGTACACAGTTGCTAGAGAAAGAGTGTAAATGTAAATCAGACCTGTCCTTAACAGCCATAGCATCACCCACGGGAAAAACGAAGTGGAAAATAGAGTGGACTACGTACAGGGGCAGGCGGTGGGAGGGTGTGCTGGCTCTGGGCACAAGGCCATTTGCTGGTTGCAACAAACATTGCAGTAGCCTCGATGCAGCTGGCTGCTGCCATGTACTCAGAGTTTAAAAACCCCACCACACATAGTCCCTGTATTTTTAAAATGTGGACTAACTCTGTTAGGAAATAAAAAGGTTTTAAGCAGTTTAAATTATCACTCTCAAAAGTTAATTTTTATAAAAGAAAAAATAAGTATAAATAACATTACAAAGCCAAGCTTGAAAAAAGGCTATGGAGAATGAAAAAACCCATCGCTTTCTATTTGCTCTGAGTGTCTTCACCTTGTAATAAAGAATATTGGACACAATTCTAATATAACTTCATTTGAAGATAACTGCAGGCACTTTTTAGCTATCTTGTTTGTGACACCAGTCGGGTTATGGGAAATTCATCCATGTTTTACCTCAAAGCACCTGCTAATTTGGATCCAGAAAGAATATAAATTGTATAATTATTCCCTTTATAACTTTTACACACTGGGTAGCATCCACAGCGTAATGGAGAACAATGGCAATAATTTCCATGCTTTAAATGTTGTTTTCTTCACTTCAAAATAGCAATTTAAGTGTAAGCAGTAAAAAGGTGAATAAGGCCAATGACCAGTAACAGAAATTTTGTCCAAACAGATACCTTTTTACTAAGAAACTTTAGAAGTCAAACAAGGAAACTCCTAAATATCTGGTGCTGTTGATGTAACAGTGATTAATTGTGTAAGTCACCTTTATTCTGTTTCAAGTATCTGTCATGGGGCCTCAGAGGACTGGAAGAGCACTTACTGGTGTTGAGTTCTTAAACCTAAATAAATGAATGAATAAATAAAAACAGCAACCTGGCCTCCAGGAAAGCTGTAGTCACGTTAAATTGTCATGAGTTTTCCTTCGGATGCGCAAATCCAGAGAAACCCTTACAAGTCCCTGCCTTAATCCAGGGTGGTGTGACTAATTTAAATCCCTTACCAGCCACTTTAAGGCACAAACCCCTAGATAAGATAACTTTTAAGAGATTGCCATCAATATGGTACTGCATGTGATTTCAACCACTTGATACAAATAAGGTTAGTACTTATACACAAGAAATGGGATTACTTTGTATTCTTTGTACTTTTGAGGTCTGAACACCTATGTAGCATAGTCTGATAATTTAATGTTTAATAATAAGAATTCCACCCCTGCTGACTGGACCAGCCACCTAATATGCAGCCGTCTGACCCATGACATGACTACAGATAACCTACAGAAACTAAACAGAATTAACAATGACTAAACTCTGCCGTCCCAGTGGTCACATACACAAATATTAAATGATTCAGAAATACCTATTGTCATAATACAGTAGCCTTCACTTCTGTTCAGCTAAAGGCAAGAAGAAAATCGTTAGGAATTTTGGGTTTCTGTACCTCATTGCACTTGGGGACCTATTAAGAACCCAAATGTGCTTCCGTCACATCACAGGATCTTTAGCATAAGATGCGCAGGTTTGGATGAGACAGCAACAGAGCTCTGGTACATCTCTTCCTGTGGTTGTCTCTCTCCATGCCCACCACCTCCACCTAGACAGCAGGGCAGCTGCACACCATGGCCCACCCTGAAGCCAACCTCCCAGTCATTCACACCAGCACCACTTTCCTTTTCAACGAATTACTGTCGATGAGAGTGGGAGAACTGGTGGTCTCAGCAAAAACTGGTGGTCTCAGCCATGAGGCCAGGACACAAGGAGCACAAGGGCAGAGATGCAGGAGCCAGGAAGACTTGCAGGCTCTTCACTGCAGACCTACTACCGATGGGCATGCGAGGGGGTGGATGAAAAGCACTTCACACCCTAATCCAGATCTTTCCTGCCAGTATGTTTGGAAAGCATAGTGTGGACATGCTAGTTCACATCACCAGATGAATCTCAAGTCTCATCAAAGGTAGTGATGTGAAAAAGGTGCTTAACTGAACTTTAGGTTTTGATCAGATAAATTACTGCTTACAGGCATTTTACCAGATCAAAGGATTTAAATTTGTCAGATTAGGATCATGTTCTTCACAAAATCACACCTTTGTGCAAAGTTCATTTTCAACATCATGCTTCTTTCTCAACTCAATTATTGCTTGGAAGCAAAAAAAAAAAATAAATGTACACACTCCTGCCATATATTCCATATATACAAACACATTTGTGTATTGGGTATTTAGACTGCTCACACCTGTATAAATAATGTTTTAACCCAGTAATGACTAGGTTAAAAATGTGTTCAGGGGAATGCAAAATAAAACCTGAAACCCCATATTTGGTAGCATAAAGCTTCAGAATCTTTCTGGAACTTATGGATCTAATTGCCAATAAACAAAAAATAAGAGCAGATTTTTTATTAGCTAGATCACAATTACTTCTGATAGAAATCTATGTGGACAGTCACCATTCTCATGATATAACTGCACAAAGATTTGATGACTGAGGGCTATATGCTTTATTTGATGACTGTAATCCAAAATGTGTGGATAAATTTCTTGCTAACAAAGAATCATGACTATTTCATTGTATTTTTGTTTACCTAGCAATGTACTGTATTAATTTCTTGATTTTTAATAGAAACCGGCCTTTTGAAATATGTTCTATGCTTCTCTTTCATCTTCTCCTGTAAGATCATTGTTAATTATTCCTATTCTTGCATCCTCCCTGTCACCATGCTCTGAAATATTTATAGTACAGAGGTGATGCAAAAGAGGCAGGAGGGGGTAGTGGCAAATCTTCAGTTAGCATTAAGTTTCACAGCTCTATGAAAGGTATGTTTTTATGTGGGACATGAGAGTAAGAGTGGTAAATGTGCGCTCCTACAAAGCTGTTTTGAAATTCTGGGGTAGGTTTCAGACCACTGTGTAAAATGTCAGACTACAGACTGTGTAAACTATCATAGCTCCACTGAAGTCAAATTGAGGTTACAGCATCATGATTTTAATCTTGGCATTTTGTAGCCCGGCATGCTGCCGTAGTCTCATACAAAATCTTCATATATAATTTAACATTTTAAAGTGCTCTTTTTTCTCTGTATTTTGACTGACAAAAACCAACTTGCTTGCTGTTGTATGCTGGACTTTTTCCCCTTTCTGCTGTGTGGATAAAAGCACATTTGTTTTTCATGCTACACACACTGCACTGTTACATCCCTTATCTTTATGCAACACTATTTTTTTTTCTCTTTTTTTTTTTTTTTTTTTTAACTGTGAGCAAACATGTCCATCCTCTTAGCAGTGCCCTGGATCAGTATTTTGTTTGCTAATGAACTGAGTGTGATGAGATATATGAATAGCTTCCTCTGCTATCAGATTGCACTCTGGACCTTAATGACAGTTCCTTATCAACAGTTCCAATTACCAATGAATCCCTAATTCGTTTTTCATTGTCTACCTACATTTCACATCCCTTAGCCAGTTATCACAACATCCTAAGAAAAGCCTTTATTGATCAATTGCGGTTTTTTGATACATAAGCTTTTCATGTCTCCTTTTCACACCAGCTTATTTCTACATTTTTTTTTTCCATCTCCATACATCAGAACATGATAAATGCAGTCACCTACTGCTCCCCTACTGTGATTGTCTGTTATTGTCCCCGTTACCTTTGGAAACTAGAACAATGGTCGCCTCATGCAAGCTACAACAAACTGTAAGCCGAACCCAAAACTTTTAGGCAACTATTATACATAAGCTACAACTGACATTTTGCTGATAATGAAATATTTAATGTCATGTATAGATTGTTATTCACATACACCAACATGGGAATTGGGAACTTCCCACTTCTGGCATTCAAAAATAACAATGTTACACTTCCTCTGCTATTCTAACCTGGCACATGGGGTCATATGTATTCCTAAAATGTCCTCACTTGGGCGTGGCTTTTCAGAAGATCAGTTGGGAGTTCAGCATCCCAAAGCTCACAGGTAGAATATTTTCAAGGAATCAGACTTGTACACTAAATAGGGTTACTTTGTTGATGGTTGTTTCAAAAGCCCCCTGGCACATTTACCTTACATTATTTTTTTCCCAAAAAACTTTCCAGGGCATTTTTTTTTCAGCAGGACAAAAAAAAAAAACAAACAAAACCAAAAAGAACCCCCAAACCAAACTCTTCCATATTCTGTGGAACAGGTACAAAGAAAAAAATTGGTTGACCTTAATAATGGGTCTCCATGCAGTCCCATTTACTCCAGTAATTTTTTTCATAACTTGTACCAAATAAGGTTCCAAGGCTTCTAAAAATTCTGAAGCAATAATTGTCTAAGGTGCTTTATGCAATTAATGTTGTGTCTTTCCTCAAAGGATTATGCCAATATAAAGCATGTTTTGTTTTGTTTAAAATGACGATTGCTACAGAAAAGCCTCTTGTACCCTTTTCTTCCATGAAAAGCAGATGGTGTGTTAATGCATAAAACATACAAAACTGTGTCTCAGAGTGTAGTTTCAGACTACGCTCAGTATGCAGGCTCTTTAAATTAAAATGTTAGTATACAAGCCTTTAGATCTTTCATCTCTTATCTTTCCTCCATCAACAAAAAGTACACGTTAGTAGAAGACAAAACAGAAATTTAAAATCTATGCTGTCTAGCATCTCGTTTTGTTTTTAGCAGCATCACCCAGACCTGAGTGACAAAAATCTAGATCAAATCATTAGGAGTCGCTCCTGTGGGTTTTTTAATTAAATATAAAACAAAGTTTTAGAGGACCAGTAACAAAAGTTAAAACAAGAATTCAGCAAAGAGATCACACAGAAGCATTAAGCTTCATACTTCTCGTTTGAAAAACATCGCATTCATCAGCTTTCATTGTGAACTAAACATACATGTTGTAATATGTATACCCATTGCTTTGCAAGCATCTCTCTAGGCAGAACTGGCACTTGCAAAACCTTTGGTCTAGTCAAGGCAATGCTTCAGGCAATGATGTGTGAGTAAGGGCACATGGCACGTATCCCAGATGGAGCACAGGAGTAGCAGCACAGCTCGGTTGGCTGAAGCTAACGTGAACCAGGCTTTGGTGAGCTAAGACCCAGGTTACCTTACCATGTCCTTGGAGAACACGGGAAGACAGGATATGCAGGAGATATTGCTGCGTATGTCTGGTACAGGTTGCCTCATCAGGAAGAAGAGGCAAATGAGGCCTTCTTCAGACATCTGGAAAGAGCCTTGCATGCTTCCAACCTCAGCTCTTCTGCAGCTCTGTGACAGACAGGGACTCGTGCTGGCAAGAAAATGAAAAGATGATTTGACTCAAGGTCACAGGCAAACTGAGGGACAAGCAGTGCAAGCACTAAAAGAGCTCCCGTCAAAAATTTGCAGACCACTTCCTTGCAAAGTAATACTCTTCTTTCCCTTCAGAGCAAGAGAGATATTAACTCACCAAGCACTTCTTTCTTCCCTAGCATACATAAAGGATTTCTCAAACTAGACTAGACAGAAGAGACAGCACCAAATGACCAAATGTGTTCTGTGAGCTGAGGACTGGGAAAAAAAATGAGGACTGCTAGGCCTACAAACAGTTAAGAAATCAATAGCATTCTCTCTATTAACATATGTTCCCAGAATGGAAAGAGTAATGGATAGATGCAAAATTGTGCATAATTCATGGAACACAGGTGTTGTGGGGGTCTTTTTTTTTTTTTTTAATTTTTAGGTAATGCAGATAGTTTTCTTTTTTAGGGACTGCAGCAATCATCACTGCAGAAAGTTTAATAGCTTTCAGACAAATTTTTTTGCCAGTCTCTTTATTGTCATACCCCATCACTCAAATCTGACCTTTAAATTGAGCCTACAAACCCACTCAAGCCATCGTTCCAAATAGATGTGTTATCCTCAGGGGTTGAGTCAATACAAAACCAGAAAAACCAAAGTATTCCTTAGAGGAGCTATCTATTCTAGTAAGAAACACTTTAAATATGAATATCTCCTTCTAGGAAAAGCTAGAAGAATAATCAATTCTTACTAAAAGAAAAAATCCTAGGAGTCCACAGTTTCAGAAAGAAATCCTATCAACTGGCACAACTGCACTATAGATGAAAATTTTAAGTAACGGCAAAAACATTATGTGTCCATCAGAGCTACAGGATGACAAATGCCCATGCCACAAGCGAGATGCCTCTCAGCTGAAACCGAACTGCTTTAACAAGACATTCAGAATGCTTTACAAGCAGGACACCACTGCAGCAGAATGGCAACGCCATCTACCACTGCAAATAGCCACTTTTCTTTCTATTATCTACCAAAACAAGAGCCCTATGTGTTCAATCCAAGACACAAAAATATGATGCGCAGTTAGGAATACTGTTTCCCCTAACCTAGCACATTTCTTCAAATTCTTCCCTGTGCAGCACCTCTACGTAGAGTTGAAACTAGCTTTTTTCGGCTTATCACTCAATGTAAACAGGTATCAACCTCTCGGACATGAGCTGATGTTTCTTGTCCCTCAGTTCCATTAAGAGCACTGTAAATTTCAGTGCTGAGGAGCACATTGTTTTGTTCTGTTTGGCCATGCAGACTCCTGGTCCACTAGTAATAACAATACCAAATACACCCTGTACCAGATGGATTACTCAGCTACATCAGATAAAACGGTGGATTAGCATGAAATTTTGATGGTCAGAACATGGGAAAGTTTTCTTTCTCCATTTTCTTCCAGTGTCTAGAATACTTCACTCAAATGTTATTCGGGCTACCTGAATTCAGTGCTAAAGGCCTGCAGAAGAATTTAGGGACCTAAGTACTAAATAGCATTTCTGAAGCAGGATGCCTATTTGCCATCCAACATCATCAGTGCCTTGGGTTTTCACACTAAATTACACTTGGATATCTAAGGTTGTGTTCATAACACGAAGGTCTTGATTGACCTGAGCAATAGCAGCTAACAGAAGCCAATACAGGCATTCTTCTGCCCGTTTGCGTAATCCAACTCTAGCATGCAAACTCTGAAAAAGGCACTGGTTTGAGAGCTACAGAAAACGCTACGTGCTTCAGTGGATGCAACTCACGCTTCTCACCTTAAGGTCCCGGTTCTCCCAGGAAGATTAAGTCTTTCCCATTGCTGTTTCGGACAGTATGAGAAACAACAGGTCACTGAATACATGTCAAGTATGCATAACCACAAGAATCCTTTTCTGCTTTTCAGTACTGGTTTTCTATTTCCATGTGCAATGTGTTTCTGGCTGTTAGGGTCAACTGAACTGAATAAAAATATTCAATAATGTGTAGCAATGGGCCATTTTAACAGAAACTTTGCTTACACTGTGCTAAAGCCTATGTTCCAACTGTATTAACACAAAATAATGCCATAATTAATAGTTAATATGAACAGAGGTATAATTTTTACAAGATTTGTCTCTTTGAAGAAATACTTCAATGCTGACTTCGTATTTATTAAACTAAAAGCTTTTTTTTCCCTTTATGTTTTATTCATAAGATCCCCTTTTGCTTTTTCAGTTTAAATAAAGAACTGTGATTATCTGTAAAACTGATTGCTTAAAGTAATTAATCATTTTCCTTATGAAATTTCCTGGGTAAATTAAGGATCTTATAATTGAAGGGTTTTCTCTTGTGGAAATTGAACACGCTGAGAGCCTAGACTGAGAAATAAATGTACTGCCCAGACCCCTAAAGCTGGAGGTTTTTTTGTTCTTTTACTAGAACTAATAGCTGTCTGACAGTAGTGAAATAAAGTATTGTTTTTAATTAATAGAAATATATTGATATCTTCTTAATAATACTAATTTTCCAAGGAAGAAAATGTTTAGTCTTTTTTTTTTTTTTTAAATTAATCTCATAACAATGTTATTCTTGCACTCAGAGTTTATCTTCAGCGTGTAGGCCAGTCATAAACATGGAGGATAAACTGATGTTTGCTTACAGGTACCTCAGCTGCAATTGCAGTGGCTTGCTCAGTTACACCAATGTGTGTAACACAGGCTGGAACCACATCCAAAACTCCAGGTGACAGGTAGTCATTTAACCCAAAGACGCCCCGTTTTCTCCTGCGCCAAGGCCAATACTGTGTGGTGTCAGATAACCATGTGGAAGGAAAAACAAAGGCCATCAGAAAACCCTAAGATGTTAAAGAGACAGGATATACGTGCGCTTGTATATGTGTGCTTAAGCATGCTAAAAATATGTAAATATTGAGACTGTTAAAATGAATAGGAGACCAAAACTCGCCTGCTCCTTGAGTTCATTAAGAAACAGCGTTCTCTCTGAGGTTCTTATTGATAAACAGTCGTGAGAAATGATAGGCACTAAAAAATATGGAAATGGTTAAGAAGATTTTGAAAACAACAGGAAGGAGTCAGAAGAAGGTGAGCAAGCAAGAAGATGTGGCAATCAGTTTATGCAACCCCCACTGGAATAAATGCTTGTAATGGTGATGGAATGGTTGTATTCAACCGCCATGGGACAGAAGAAGATAATAAATTTAATGAGAGTTTAACATAGGTATAATTGTAATAGGGGACTGCTTATATTGATGTTTGATACTAATTCAACTCTACCGTAAGTGGGGAAAAAAAAAAAGTCTTATTTTCTTATACTTGCTTCTTGGAGGGTTGACTGTGGCTCAGAGAATTTTCTCTGAGTGAATGTGCTGTTAAGCTCTTATTTACAGCATCATCAAAAAAGCAACAGCATGGTCATGAAACATTATATCTAACAGGTTCATCAGAAAAACCCACAATTAACATTTACAATTTTACAATTACCAATTTAGACTTCGAATCCAAATTCTCAATTCCTGCCAAGCTACCCTACAGACGACATGGGTAAAAAGAGCTTCAGAAATTCACAGTGAACTCTGAGATGTCATAAACAGCCCGTTGCCAAGAAGGCAAAAATATCTGCATCCTTGGCCTATGTGAGTTTTTACTACTCTGACCTGAGTAACAGTCCAGGCTATCCAGCGTCCAAGAGGGAGAAGAAAATACAATTTTTAATTCCTGCACAGGCTACCATAATCTATGTCTTCATCTGCAAGGAGGTCCTTTGTCCAGATAGTTTGCATAATATTTTGGCTTTGTACAGGAAGCATTATGACTGAAAATCAGTATCAGCAGAATCAAGGTAATTTCCAAGGCTAAGTAACATCAGAATCAGGAAAAGCAGACAAATTAGAACAAGAACTAATTAAAACCCTTGTCGCAGCGTCATTTGGATTTTATGAGATTATTAAACAATTTAGAGAACTCATTTTTATCAGTTACAGTCTGTGGTGCTTCCTTGGCCAGGGCCAGACGCAGAAACACCAGAATATTGAGGTACTGTATTGACCTTTTTTCTGTGATGCCAAATATGTGTAAAGACCATACAGGTGCTACAGTCACACTCAAGCGATTCAGCTCCCTCATCTCACAAAGACTCTAATGAGCTCAGGATTTCTCTGACAGTCCATGTATGGCCATGATTTTTAGGCGATGGACCACACAAATCACCCACAGACAGCCAAGCTAGGATCAAACAAATTAACATAACTGACTGCAGCATATCACAGCAATCTTCCTGGTGTGGTATGTTCCCGCTCTCAAAAGAGCTAATTTAGGCAAAGCATAATGTTAATGAACCTGTACAGCTCCTACAACTTGAGAAAGCTGGAGCAAAGCTTTCTTTTCTCAAGCTAACAAAGGTGGCAAAAACAGCCGCAACTACTCCATCTTGCTCTCTTCAGAAGGAGGAAAAAGAAAGCAAACAGAACAACACAACAACCATATCCTGAATTTCAGCTAGCTTCCTCAGCAACTGTAACTCAGGTTTCTCCTCAGTCATAGCCTTATGCTCGAATTTTCCTACAGTATCATTAAAGAGTTTCTTCAACTGCCAAGAGCCTCTGAGAGTTATGTCACCCAACTCGGCGGGGGCGGGCAGGTTATTGAGAGACCCTCAGTCGAGGGGATGAAACACGGGGAAGCTGCCGACACAACCCAAACTTTCTCTGATCCCGGGCCCTCTGCAGACGGGTGGTTTTAACCCGTTACCCACAACCCGAGCTCAAAGCACATAGACAGCGCTCCCTCAGCCCTGGGAGGCGGCGGAGGCTTCCCGCTCTTTCCGCCGCCATCACGGGTCCGTGACCAGCTCGCCCTCGGCAGCGGCCCCACAAGATGGCGCCCCCGGGGCGGGGAGCGGTCTGGTCACGGTTCCTCGGTCAGTGAGGGAGCGAGGAGGTGGCTGTGTCCGCTTGCAAAGAACACAAGAGTTTCCAGTACAAGTATCTCGAAAATAGGACTAGGAACTTACTTTTTCAATATTATGTTCAAGTAATTTTCCTGCAGGGAGAGGTATGGAGGCGAACATTTAGCAAATGTGTTTGAGGATCTGCATCTTTAAGGGGTGAAGATTGCTCAAAAGAACTTGAAGCAGCTAGTAAAAATTTTAAAGGTGCTAAAGGGCTTTACTTTCATTACATGCAGTGCTTGCCTGCGTTTTTTGTTGTCCATCCTGCCAAGAACTGTCAGCAGTTTTATTTCTTTAGGTGAAATAACTGAAAGGTGCATTGAGGGACCTAATTTCTAGTAATTGCAATGAGAATTGGATTCCTGTGGGTATTGCAGGTTTGGGTATATTTGTCTCAGTTCCCAAACTGCAAAACAGGGATAACATACCATCATTTTACAGGAATTTTGAGAGTTTTTAAATATTGGAGAGTTGCTCAGCTGAAGGCACACAAGTATGTATTACAGACAAGATGACTTTAAAACACATAAATGTAAAGCAAAAAAGGAACCAATTGTTACTGAAATACCATGAGAAAAAACACGTAGTACTATATGATCTTTTTCTTGATCATTGTAATGATAAAAGACCAGAAAACTTTTATTGTTAAAGTAAAAGCTGCTGAAAGTTTATACACAAGAGAAAAGGCCAGTCAAGATATTTTAACATCGGCTCAGCATTTTAAGATCTGCTCTTTTGTTCTGTTTGCATAATAGAGATAGATTTCCATAATTTAAATGGAGAAATAAGTATAGGGGGTTACCATTTAATTTTACATTATGCTGAAATACTTTTTGATTCTTAGAGAGTTAAGTCTTTATTCATACTATAAGCATCAAAACAACTTTATTAAGTGTGCGCCATTATACAAGGCTGCATGCCAGAACTTGTAAAATGTCAATGTTGTGTTTTTCCTGGAATCTTATAATTAATTCATCATCAGAATAGCTTTGGGGCCTTATTCTGATCCATTTTCTAAACAGTGTTACCAGGAAATTATGTTCTGTGCTTCTGTTTATTTAAAGAATATCACTGCTGAATTTACAACAAGCAAACTAGTTAAGGGAAAGCCTTTGGGGGAATGTAGTAAATTAAAAATGAAAACACAATGAGAGGAATATGGAATTTACAACCAGAAAAATCTCATAAAGGAGTGTACATTTGGAGATTTATATAAATCAGATACAGCTTCTGTAAATACTTACAGCATAATAAATAAATGATTGCTGAACTCAAAGACTAGTAAGTTATGTTACCATATCCTGCCTGACTGCTCCATCCTGTTATAATGGGAGGCTCCTATGCAGTAAGGGAGCGGATTTTGTTCGTTACTGCTATGAAGTAACACGAAAAGGCAGAAAGAGATTTACCTTCAGCTACTGACAAAGGGCCTGGCTCAAACACTCTGGAGGTGGTAATAATCTTGCCAAATATCTCAAGGGCTTTGATTCAGAGATACATTATATTTTAGTGCAAATTACTGGTACCTCCTCGATGGCCAATTTCAGTGAAGTTGCCTTCACTTACGTTTGGGAAAAACACGTTTCCAAAGTGAATTCAACATTATGAGGAAAATGTATATGACTAAAGAGGAGTCAATAGGATTGCAGCAGATATAAAACAAGTCCTTGTCTTTCAATAATGTTAGAAAGATTATTTTAGCAATCTTCTCTAAATGGCAAAATTATGCATTCTGGATATTATCTTTGAATACCAGTAGTAAAATTTCTATTTGGAAAGGAGCAAGATTGTAAGGAAAAGAACATAAGTAACTAGGGGACAAAAACACAGGTGTTTCTGTAACGTATTCTTGCGGAAGATTTAATTCTACTCATCAGCTTACAAGCTGCCCTCCTCCTAGTATCTAAATAAAGACTAGATGCTTGCTTCCAGTTCCACAGTACTCTTGCAAAACTTGAGTTGTAGTTACAGTCGGGACTTGAATGAAGATAGCATAGTAGACTGGTCAGCTGGAGGACAGTCAGTGCTTCAAAGGCATCATGGATAAAAAGAACATAACTGATATGAGGAGAAAGACACAACAGGGCAGCAGTAGCTCACCAGTTACATACGATTTAAACGTTTGGATGTATCTCACTCTTGCGTTGTAGCGGTGTCTCTGAAGTGTGCTTCCTACAATTTCCCTCTCCTCCCTTCCACATGTCTTGTGACTTCAAGTGCACAGTGTGCTTCCCATTCTTTCCTTGCTCTGCTGAACTTAAGAAGCAGCAACAGAAAACCCTGTTGAGACTAAGGCAAATTGAAAGGATGTCAGTAGTCGCTTGAATCTTCTCACAGATCTTCAGCTGCGAAGAAAAGGAATGATCTGTGAAGCTCATTCAGATGACAGCCAGAAGCAGCAGCCTTTAACTCGACACCCTCATATATGCATTAAAAGCTCTGAAGGAAAAGATTAACAGGAGAATGGGACTGGAAGCACCATGTTGCAAAAGCAGTAATGGGCAGTCTATTGCAAGAGACCTGCTTAGAGAAGCGAGATGAAGCTTGCAGTGGTAACATAAGCCTCCAAGCTTTTCGCTGCAAAGTTCCTATAAACCACTTTGTGATTCTCAGTTGGCCAAAAAAAAAAAAAAAAAAAAAAATATCACTGTGATTTTGCTAAATCACTTGTACTGTATTTCAGATGCAATGGTTCATTCTTCTCAATGGCATTTTTGTTCAGCTAATTCTTAGCTGTAAGCAGCAGGAAAAGTGCACATGCACCCCCCCACCCCGCCGAAAAACAAATTAAAGATAGCTATGGCCACTCTCGATCCCAACAAAAATCTAAAGAGCCACAAAGATTGTTCTGTGTTTCCCTGGGACTAATTAGCCAAAGATTTGTTACCATTTTCGAGAAGACAAACACCCCGCCTATACTTACCTTTCCTTGTACTTTTTATCAGTGACAGGAAGAATGACTCTTTGACAATGCTCTGCTGCTCCTAAATTCACAGAAAATTCCATTTACTGGGATGATTCAGGACATCCTTAACATAACAGCGTATCAAATTATTATTTAAAACAAGAAAAGAATGTTGATTAGGAAAGTTGCAGCCAGTCCTAAGTGGATAGCTTTAAAAATACTATTCTTGGTAAGTTCCATGGGCAGAATTGTGCCTCAGTTCTCACAGCTTCTGCTTGGAATCTCTCAGGCTTCTGGTTGCTCCTTTCCCCGAGATGTTTTTGGCCCATGCATGGAGGGCACTGACAAATGCAGAGCATGTTTCGGGCAAAGAAAAATTGTTTTGACAGTTGCTGACTTAAGGGTGACGGTGATGTCTGATTTATGACCTTTATCATCTTCTTTTATTTGGACACTTTTCATTGTTGAGAGATTTTTTCTTTTTCTTCTTTTACTGTACCTCCACATTTGACATTACAGTCACTTTGTGCAATCTTGAATGGCCTTCTGGCAGGCCATCAAAAATTACCTGTTTCTCACCAAACTGACAAAACGCCCTACCAAAAGTCCAAGCAATATCTTATGGGCATTTTTATTTCCAGGGTACAAACTACTGGAACTAGAAATCACTTACATCAACAAATCTTTCAGGGCCAAGTTCTGCAATGTTAAGCTATCTTGATGCTATAGACTTGAGTGTTTGTGGGATGCTTCAAACTGTTTGGACATGGGACTAAGTATCCATGAAAATGACAGGATTTACTATTGTATATTTTGGTTTATTCAGAAGATTTCAATAGATTCTTTCTTTCTTATCCCACACATTAGATAAGTACTCGAAATAATGTCATAGCTTAGCCACTTGCTACTGGTGTGATGAAGAAATTGTTGGACTATGCTAAAAAGTCACATTAGATTATAAGAATGGACCTTTCATAACTGAATATACAGGCTTCTTCAACCTGAACTAATTCCTGAGTGTGAGAAAATGTTAGCAGAGATAATCCTCTTCCAGCTACCTTTACCATTAAAGGTGAAAGATCATTTGGAGACTGATGCCCAAGGAATTCTGTGTTAGTTTTCTTTTCAACTCCACAGCAATAGAACATAATCTATAAGCAAATTAACAAAAGCAAATAGCACTCTTGATGGCTATTTCATACTTAAGTGGAAAATGCTAGTCAGTTTTCCCCCAATAAAGCATCTTAAATCTTACAGCAGATTTGCTTTAGTATTGTTGTATTCTTTATTATAGGCATTCCGTGACCTTGTAATTTCAATTACTAAGCAGATAAACTGGAAGACAATAACCACACTGATCAGGTACTTAATTCTTTAAACAAGAAAATATACAATTTGACCACATAAATACTTCTATGCTGCAGTTTATGCATCTTAAAATGTGTGTATTTTATGTTGCAGAATTACAGATTTCAAGAAGGAACAGTACCAAGGGAAAGAAGAAAGACCAAGAACAAATTTTTGCCAGACAAGATTTTTGGAAGAATAATGTAGCTAGATATCTGTCTATCAGTATGTACATGTAAGTGAAATAACAGAAGAGTCAGTAACTCTGCAAAAACCTCAGATCCTAACTTGGTTGAAAAATGTCAAAATGATAAGGATATTGTAACATCCAGCTATTCTATTCATACTATTTGACAATATATGAAACTTCTGACATTGTAAACTGTGGTTAGTTTAGGAGTAATGATATCTCAAAAGTATCACAGAATTTGGTTGTTAGTTTGTTGGTGTTTTTTTTAATTTTGGAATGGTATAATTAAATGTTACTTCTACATTCGTATTTTCCATTTTGTTTATGTAAAAAAAATTTCGGTGTCACTAGTTTGCACTAGATATAATTTGAAACACAGTTTTTAATATTAAACAACCTTATTGTAATACAATACAATCTAATGAATGCTAGAGTACTGCACATTTGTACAAATACCTTATTGCACTGTCATGGAGAAGGACTGGAAAAAAACAATGTAATGAATAATCAAGAAAATTAAAAAAAAAAAAAAAAACCAAAACAAAACCAGAGAACACAAGAGGAGCCTTTTCTTTCTTCTGACCATTACAGGAGGTCAATCTTCATGTATCCCATCAGGATCTTCATATAATCAAGAGCCACAGAACACATACAAGAGGGACCAAAGAGGAAACTTTGAAAGCAGTTAATGGCTGAACTCCAGCGTAGCTCCCAAGCCATTCTGCTACTGCCCCGCGTCATGGGGTGATGACTTGGGTCACAGCACTGACAACAGCAGCGTGTGGTCTCTAGCACTTTCCACAGCCTGGACACAGATCCGTGTTTCCCAGGAAGCAATCCCCCAGAGCTGGTCACATCATACAATCATAACTTAGCAACTGCATTTGAACTGCTTGAGAATTGTATGCAGTTCAATCTTACATGAGGAATTTTAGGTTTTCTGTTTCCACAGGAGTTGATTTCAGCATGGACATCATCTTAGTGGTCTAGAACACCAAAAGCCTGTGCTATAGGCTACAGTGTATACATTTCGTTCTATGAATGTTACCCTTCCTTCAACCACTTCTGGTTCTACCTGATAGTTGACTCAGGAATACACATTATTTTCCATCATCAAACTATGTATGCTTTTATATACCAAAAACTGTTTTAAGTTCTTGCTGTAGATTGCGACACCTGCTACTATAACACTAAATGGATTGTGCCTGAAAAACTATTTGGGTCCTGCAGCAATTGGTTGAAGCTAATAGATTATTTTTTTTTTTTTGTGATTTAAGTGAAAAACTAATACACTTACCTTTTTTTTTTTGGCCTGAAGAAAATATTTTCTTGATTCATTTTCTTTCCATAGTGATGTTGAGGACACAATGCCATTCTATTCATTGTCAGCTATTGGATCTAAGAAAAAAGAACAGTGATAGAGGTAGAAAAGGAAAACAACAAGAAAATATATCTTTGAGGTACTAACTTAACATTTTTTCCTTCCACAGACTTTTACTAGTTTATTTCTCTTTGATGGCCCTGAAAGCACAGTTCTTTTACTCACTGCGTAAAACCCTCCATAAGATGGTAAGGCTTTTTATTGTGCTGCTAAATCTAGTCTACATTTCAGGGAAATGTGAGTGCACATTTAATTTTAAACAAGACAAGAAATTCATGTAAGTCTTGTCATGTTAAAAGAGGGTATTTTAGAAAAGACTACTTTTGTAAAGAGTTACTGTGAATTTCCAGTATGACCCTGTGACCATAATATTTTCCAGGTATACAAACAAAACACTGTTCTGTAAGAAGACATCTCTATACAGCACTGATGAGAAAACTGCTGTGTACATTTCCACTGTCCGCACTTCAGAAAGAGCAAAAGAAAACTGAAATGGTTTCAGAAACATGCTTCAAGAATGAGCTGAACTCTGGAAATCAAGTTAGTCTTCAAGAGGGTACCCGTTCTTTAAATCTCTACTTAGGAAGATCTTATAATTCAGCAAGTATAACATGAGCTAAAAATAATATACGGCAGCTAAGAAAATGCAATATAAAGCTAGAACTGGAGTTCTAGTTTTAGATAATTCTAATTACTTTTATCAATTCTAAGATACGAATTTCAACACTGAAGGAGAATATACACTAAAGAATATAACAGATCATTGCATGGAATAATTTTTCTGACAACTTAAAGTTTAACAGTGTTTTTTTGGTTTGGCTTGTTTGTTGATTTGGTTTTTGCTGTGCGTTTTCTTTTTTTTTTTTAAATAAAACTATTGAAACGCATGGCAAAATTACTTTTGGGCATCTAGCAGTGCACCATATAGAAAAATAGTAAGGTCAAATAGCTTGGGTTGTTTTCACGCAATATCCAGTTCTGATATGGGACTCAATAACAGTATGCTGAACGCAAAGTTCCCCATTAAGTTAAGTACGTATTTATAAGTACAGAATTGGGATTCACAAGTTAGAAAACTGAGCCAGGAAAAGCGTAAGCCTGCTAACTAAACAGGACAAAAAGGGGGCTAGATTTGAAAATGTATTTTGTTGTGAAATCCTCAATCCTTAACTTTGAAGCTTTTCTAGTACTATTTTCTTTTCCAAGTTCAAAACTTTGCTTGGCATGAAGGGTTTCTTAAAATCCAGACATATAAGGAGCAAGAATATATATGATCAATATATTAAAAGCAAACTCTAAATACAAGTGCTTCTAAGGACACCGAAACTTTTTATGAAACTATCAGACTTAAAACCTGTTGTGATTCCAGCAAAATACCTGAGCAAAGTAAGAGAAAATAAATGGTATTTTATGTACTCTTTAAAATTACTGTTTAAATTTAGTAGTGGCTTTAGGTAGCCAACTGTTTTTAGGTAAAATTAGCTGCTAAACTTTTGGAAATACATCTTTTTAAAATCCACTGTGAACTATTTAAGTAAATATTATAAGTAATTGTAAAGGACTTCTGGATTCCCTGAGATGTAAAGCAATATAGGAAACCAAAAATATTATTGATGTGAATGATGTAACGTCCCAAATATAGTAATATTGTAAAAACAACAGATGCTTTCTCCGTAAATAGTGTAGGGGCTAAAAATATAAGTTGTCAAATAAAATGGATATTTTTCTCTTAGTCATATACGGCATTTTTAGTCAATTACAACTGAAAATCAATGAGGTTCTAACAAATGAATGATTTGTTTACTTGCTGTAAGTACATGCTTTTTCTTCCCATGTAATATGTCACTCTTCCCCTAAGTATACTGTTATTTTGTGATAAATCCCTAGTCAGAAGATTGAAGCACCTCAAATAATGCTAACAAAACTGTAGTTTTAGAAAACATGACCACAAAATTCCTTGACTTTTAGTCTATGCATAAAAATGAATTATTTCCTGAAAATACTATTTATTGCAGATACCCATTTTGAATTTTATCAATTTATATGACATACCTGTTGCAATGAAAAGGAGAAAAAATTTAGTATATGTTCCTTAGGTATTGGTTAAAATTTATGCAAGCCTGTCAGAAAAGCCACCCAGAATTTCATACATCAGGATGAGCCCATTTGATTTATCAGATGCCTTCATGAACAAATCAGCTCTTTTAATTTTTAACCTCTAGCTGTAATTACTGGCATTTGGCTAGTGCCAACACTAATAATATCTAAACCATGAAGATTTGTCTTTGGCACAATTCAGAATTCAGAAAGGCATGGCAAATGATAAATCATTAAAACCGGAAATCAAAAGCAAACGCTTACCAGACATTATTGAAACATTCGGAAGCTGCTTCTTAGCCATAAATTGTGTAAAGTCTAGAATCTATTTTGAACTGCCAAAAAATGCATTTGTTTTTACCGTGGTTCACACAGTTAAGTGAATCCCACACATCTGAACAGATTTTCTTTGCTGAACTTGCAAATTTTGGATGATTGATTTTGAAGGATACTTACCATGTTATCATTTTTCACTCCAGCATACATGCCTTTATTAACCAGAAGCCTAGGGGCTTCACACTCTTACAAGAAAAGATGTGACATACAGAACTAAACATTATCAGTTGTAGGATAAATGCATGCACAATATCCAGAGGCTGATGTTAACTTTCAAACTCAAAAAAATTCATTCTGAAGATTGAATGCTACCTTGTTAATTTATGCTTTTGTCCCATAGTATTCAAATACACAAAGCGGTTCTCAAATATAACTGCATAAACCCAGCACATAAAAAATTTTCAGGTTTGTAATCTTAATTCCCTAATTACCCGCACCGTAATTGCCAGCAGTATAAGATGTGTAGCGTCCCTTACTGGTCTGTATGTATGTCTCCTATTCCAACTAGTACAGTGTCCTTGTAGGTTGCTACTCTCCTATACTGATATAGGAGAAACTGAAGAAAAACATAATTCAGAAGTTAGGACAGTAATTTAAGCCTTGAGATACCTGATTTTGAGTGCGTGTGTTCTATGTATGTTTTTCATTGAATTGCTAAGTTGCTAAAACTCTTAAATCTACTAAAATCAAATATCTGACCATTCTGCACAGCAGCTGGGTTTGCTGGAAAAGCGTGCTGGTTCCTGCAGCAAGCATGCATAGATTGCCAATGATAGGATAATTTTGGGGTAGAGCGGGTGACGCTCACAGAGCTTCCTAGTGCAGAAGACAACCAATATGAGACTGTTGAGAACACCGATATATTCATTTGATATTGACAGTCTTAACGCTTACCACTCTGTTGCCAGTCTGCTTGGGATTTGAGAGTCGTGGCTATTCAGGATGTTACTACACCGTTCAGGAAATTCTGGTCTTAAGTTCGCTCAAGAGATCACCGCCAGGTTGGTCTAGTTGTTCATATGACCTTCCCCAAACATGTCAGCACCATCTTCATCTTCAGCCCCAGCCATGTGTTGTCTGCTTTAGCTCAGTTTGGGTCACGAGCTGACCATGTCTCCAGTCCCAGAGTGATGCTGCACTGCCGTTGCAGTGGACAACGTTGGGGCAGCGATGGGAGCAACGTTCTGGTGGAGGGCAAATCTAGTGTAGAAGTCTGCTGTGGAGCAAAACTACTCAACTCGAGGGGTTTGGATCAAATCACAATTGAAGTGGTTTATCTGTTTTGTAAGGATGGGTAATTAACTGGCAATCACTGAGCTACATACCTAGGATCAGTAGCAAGAATACAACAGATAAACCACAATATCGGATGTGTAAAAAAAAAATTAAAATCGATAAACAGCTATAAATGTTTAAACCCGCTTCTGTAATCCCAAAATGTTCTAGTTACACACGCATTCACATCGCAATGTGTGCAATCCCCTGGCTTGCAAGCCGTGTGGGTTACAAGCACACCTGCCAACTTCTGGGAGCGCTCATTCCCCCATCCGCACACCCCTCCTGCTGGAGACGTGGGTGCTTCAGCTTTGTGCGTCGTTGTGCTGCCCCCTGAGGTCTGCTAGCTGTGCCCCGCCGAGCAAGCACCCCTGGAGTTCCCGTGCGCACGCCCGATACGTTGGTCCCCGTTTATTTCGCGCTGGGCTGTCAGTCTGCCCGCTGGGTGCCCGCTGCTCCGGGGGGTGGTGGGGCGGCTGCTCTCAGGCCTGGGGAAAGGTGGCCGTGCCCACGGGGCGACTCCTGGCAGGGTCAAACACAGCGTCGCTGCTGGGCTGCCACGGTAAGGTCTCTCACCCACAGGAACAAGGTTTCATGTTTCCTTTCAAGCTGTCTCCTGTTTTCAGGAGTCTTTTGGTGACCCCCTGGTTACCGATTCATCTGACTGGTGGTCATCATGAGCAAAATTTGTCATTGTTATTCTCCCCATAGCATTATCAGTCTGGGGGTAAACACACTCTCAGAGAAAATTTGGGTCTTCTGCTCACGTGAAGTGGTTACGCTGATGTTCCTCTCAGATCAGCTGCTGTAATCCACGCCGTGTTACACGAGAGGAGGCTGCGCAGACTTCCCCACAGAGGTCCAATGCAAGTATCCAACTGTAAGAGTATGGATTTCTACAGAAGACATCCAGAAATCAAAACCTCTGCACATAGGGTGAGACGGGAGAAAAGGCCCGTGGGCTGCTGTAGGAAATCCTATTAAAGAACAGAAGCAGCAAAATTTCTGACAGCTCAAAGTCGTATTTCACATATTTGGGAAAAAAAGTTGCATTGGTAACATGAATTTATACTCTACCAGCGCTTTGCATTTTGAGGTTGTATTATTTGCTATATTAAAATTAGCATGCTAAAATTGAATTGTCTTAGAGAACCGCTCTAGCTGCTCTTTCGAGAGCAGCTAAACTGAGTTCTGGTCTACTACAGCTCAGGTTAGCATATTAACTGCTGGAATACCCTTTCTATTTGTCTGACTATATATCAGTTTTTCTTTATGGCAGGATAACAAGTCTGATTTTACCGTATCAAATGAGACATAATATTTTTTTAGAATCTGTCCTCCAAATATCTGGTTTTAGATCATGACATGAAGGATCAATATTCTTTGTTTTCCTGATGATCCAATTGCTACATAATGCATGAGTCACTGAAGATGTTCTATTAAGTTTTTATTAAGTAAGTGCCCCAAGGCCAAGAATACAGATCAGATCTTTGGAGATTTTGGTAACCGTCTTCATGATACAAATACAGTGTAATAAAGCTCATTTTAATTGATATATTTTCTCTGTAATTATTCCCTCCAGTCACAGGACAGGCAGTTTCATCTCAGACAGTGTCACACACCGGTATTAAAATAAAGTATTTTACCAACTGCGTAAATTAATTAGTAGCAACAAAGGCTACAGCCTAGCTGAAGTAAATGGCATTAGGTATAATTAAGAGTAAACAAAGCTTGTCCCTAAATTCTACAAGGCTGTGTACAGTTGGATTACGGCAACTCTATTGGGCAGTAACCTATTTGCCTAGTAATTGTGACTCATACAAGCAATATACCTACACTGATTAATTTTTACTTACAGACCCTGTGGTAGCTTAATTAAATGATCCGTTCTAAATAATGACAGCCTTTTAAAAGTAGCCCTGCAGGAACTGAACTGTTGCCTCAAAAGGCATGAGCCAATAGTGAAGGTGAAGCACAGAAAATCCTTTTGAAAACATATGTATACAGAGAGTACAAAGAAACTCATTTTAGCTTTTAAAATGCCACGCTATTAAGTATTTAACTGTATTGTTTACTGATATACTGTCCTTTGCAGGAAAAGAACTACTGAAACGTAAAATTCAAATAAAATATGCTTGGGATGTAGCATTGCAATATCTAGCTAAATAACTCGGTTTGCAACTGGCGAGTTCATAAGTGAACTAGTTTTAAACAAGTTACCCAGACCCACGTCTCCACCAGCCTCTGTGCCTCCTTTGCAAGGTCACTGCAAAGTATTCATTCCTGTCGGTCTGTGAAAACGTGAACACTCAAACTGCACTACAGCTTCTTTCTCTAACGTTCGGCCCTCCAGAACTCAGGGACACTTGGTTTGCAAATAAGATTTGAAAACTACTTTAATTCGTCAAAATTGCACAGAAATACCTTGCTAACTCAGCTAAATAATTAGAATAATACACAATAGATTAATCGATATTGCCAAACATTCTGCTGCTAGAGACAAAACATATTCTGGTAGGGTGTTTAGATAATAGGAAAGAGAGTAAAGCCAAAAATTCTGATACCTCATCTGAGACCATCAGTGTAAAAAAAAAAATAAAAAAAAAATCAAGAGAAGGATAAAGTTTTGTAAATCCTTCTCTAGTGCTAAATAAATATAACAAAAAAATATATTCTTTAAAAAAGAAAAGAAAAAGGCAGCTCTTTAAACAATGATGAATTCAGGTGAATGAATTAGTGGTCAACAATGGAAGTATGCCATCTCCAGAACATACGTGAGAGATAACAGATGGGTTTCTTTTTGTTACTTCTGTCTGTGAGGGTGATAACAAGGATAACAGAAAGTCCAAAGGAGCCCGTCACACTACATAAAATACTTCAATAGGTTGGTTGGGAATTAGGTTCTATTACAGATGCATCCCTTGATCATTATGAAAAGTTTTTTCCAGATGACTTGTCTGGTATGAGAAGATGAGACCGGGCCTGCCGAGGGTTACCGAAGTCTCGTGTGGCCCCACCTGAACGTGCAAGGACCTGCTTTGGGCTTATTTCTCCGGCAGCGTGGAGTGCCTGTGACATAATACGGGGTAGACCAGATGTAGAGGCAAGGGCATGTACTTCATGCCATCCATACTTCATCCATCCATACCTTGATTCTTATGATTTATGTGGGTGAAATAAATTTCACCTTTATTCAATAAAATTCGTATTCCACTTGAAAAATCTCGTCTCTTTCAGTTTCTCAGTGACAGCTGTCAGAATCCATCAACGTTCAGCCCAAGAATATAAAGCTAATAGGCTTCTTGTAATATCAAAACTAAACGGACTGCTGAAACTCAAGATGAAATACTATTACTGAAAAGATTCTTTTATCTGGTGCTTTGTGCAGTGGGGGAAAATGATTTTAATCTTGTCTCCTTTAAATGTTGGATTGTAAATGAATGCTGACAAGATTAAATAAATGTACTTTTGACTTGAGTCCCTGCCAGCATTTTTTTTTAAAACAGCTGAACATACACTACTTGATATTCTGCAAGTGTGGGTTCATAACCTGGAGCTCTTGGTAGAACACAGGAGAGGGACAAGAGCTAGGTATTTTTTTTAAGTGCCTCAAAATGACGTGACTCTTCTTTTAGCCCCTGTAATACTAATGAATTTGAGCTTCTGCTCTGCACCAGCTCAAGCCACGTGAAGGAGACTCCCCACAGCATGGAGTCTAGCGATAAGGATGGTGAGAGGAGTGATACAAATTCCATAGTAATTTAAATAAGTAGACCAAGAGTCATCATCCTGGAAAGGAGACGACTGAGGGACAATACATGGCAGATCTGTAAAATCACAACTGGTAGGAAGAGGTGAATATGGCTGGTATCTACTCTCCCGGGAAAACAAGCCCTCGGTAGCTCTAAGAGCGTTTTGCATATAATCTCATTTTCATAATACACAACTTCTTTCTACGCACATCTTATTGAACCGTCACAGTTACTGGAAATTAGAGTTGCTCTGTCCCACTTACATCTCAAGAAACAAAAAAGGAGGTTGCTGTTTTTGCCGGTACAACCAGAAAGACTCATCACATGGCTAAGATTAAATACCACTGACCATCTGCTATTTCAGACACGAGAAAGACGAACCATTAAATGTATTTCGGGAAGGAAAAGCCTATTTGTGAGATGCCATGGAAGAACCCGTGTCTCCCTCGCATGCTTACAGGCTATGTAGACTAAAGGCCCTAATCTAAAACGAGCTTACAGAGATAACGCTGACCATCACCTGCCCTAATTTGTAAGCACCTGGCTAAACGTGGAAAGCATCTATCAAAGTTTGGTGCCTTCTTCAGCTACTTGCAGCTGAAGACTTCTACTGCCCATTGAGTGCTTAATATCACTAAATTGTTATCTAAAAGGTAGACCATCAAAGACCACGGTTCTGTATGAAAACTCCTGTGCCAGACACACTCCTCTTAAAAATCTCAAGTATAGGAAAGCCTAATTAAGGTATCATTTGAAAATTGTTGAATATAGGAGCTAATACTGGAGAGAGTAGTATGACAAATGAAGATGAAATATTTAAAATTTGAAGAGTTATTCCTCCAATAGCTGAGATATTATTGATGCCTCTGTGAGCACACCTAATGTAATTCCATGTGAGCTAAAACAGATTAATTCAAATAATTTTTAGTTAGATCTTCCTATATTACAAGATATTTAGCTTCAACAAATGGGGAAAATATCGAGTATAGGAAGTAGCAGAACTTGCCTAACTAACTGTGTAGGGGGAAATTGATTTGAACTCTAAACACAAATGTTTTTGGTTCTTTTTTCCCCACTAGGCTACAACAGTTGTGGTTATTCTAATTTTCTATCTGAAGTCTCTATTTGACACTGATTTCTGTTTTGCTCCTGTTTCAAACTACTAGCTATTCAGGGAAGTGTCATAAAATACTTGTTTAAACCTAGCTCTCCTCCCCCCTGCCTTCTCTCTTTTAATTTTATTAATACATAACTAATTTGGACTTTCAAATTTCCTACTGTTATTTCAGAGATGATATGAGAGTGATTAACTCCTACCCTGAACCCATATGAGTGGTAGAAACCATGATACCATCTAATTTCCACCTGAGACAAACCACAGTGTCATCTCATTTCCACCTGTGACAGTCTTCAGAGATAAAGAGAGGTGGTGTATATCCAGAGAAGGAAAAGCAAATAAATTAAAGAAATAGATACTTAAAGTGGCGTTTTCTGTTCTGATAACTGATATTTTAGGGTGATGTGAAAAATAAATAACATAAAACAAAGCCCACTTATTACATTTAGCAGAGACTTTTGAAAATATAGAGATACTGAATTTTCTCCATCCAATCACATTAATATGCTAAAATGAGAAAGTGTAAGAATCAGGGAACAGGTACCAGAAAGCCTTCTATAACATTACTCATGACATGAGCTTCCACAAAGGCCGTGTTTTGTCCTCCGGGAGAAAAGGGTAAGTATCAGAATGAACATTTCTGTAAGGATGTTAGAAACAACAGACACTATCCCACTACTACTGCAACTATATTCCTGTTTTCCCCAGCTTCAAAAGCAATGCGCACCATTTAAACTTCAGTGACAACACTCTGTTGTCTTTCGTGACGCAATTTCTTTGGTCTCATGTTAGACAAAATTTATGTTACGTAGTCTCAGCCTGAATTCAGTGTTAGCTGAGTACAGTAGTCTAAGGGAATTTCATCTGAGACATCAGCATCTTCACACATCTAAAACTAAATGAAGTTATTCCTGTTAGTCAAAGAGAATTTGTTTTACAGAGCAAGCTGGCTGAGAAACATGTCCCTTGTTACATACTAACGCCACTCAAAAACACACACAAAAAAGTCAACAGGCTTCTCACTTTTACCAGTTTTCTATCAGTTTCCTTATTTGGAATAACTGCTACTAATTCAATAAATTGAAGATAAGAACAAAATCAAGCATAAGTTAGAAAGATCTCCTCTGTAACTGAGGCTCTTTCAGTGAAATCAATGTGCTGCGAGTAAAGGGGACGATGGTCACACTCCTTCTGCACCCCCGTTGGAGACCAACGCAGGTACCGACTGGCAAAGGAACCAGAGTTATAAACACTGAAGCGAAGCCAGAAGGAAACATTTCTGACAGGTCCCACAAAAAAAAATAATGTTGTGCCATCTGAGATTTTGTCTGAAAATCATATAACCTTTCCTTTTTCACGTGTACAGAAAACAAATAATGTCCAATCGGAAATAATTTAGAAAGCATTATTTAATTGGGGCAACAACTCCTACTAACACAGCAATGTTGATGCAGCGTTGCTTTCAAGTGGCACCCTAATGATTAGGGTATGAGTGTGGGGACCGTACCCTTTCTGACCCTCACCAGCCAAGGTCTGTGCTGAAAAGCCAGTACCCAGCTCACACCAAAGATGAGAGGAGCTTCAGTCTGAAAACCACGTGCATGTTTTACCGCCTCTGTTGCAACAAAGCTGCGCAAATCGTAGAGTCATGGCTCTTCACTGCGCAGCGGCCAAGCCATTCTGTGATTTAGAAGTCCAGCAACCAGTCGAAGTCTGCCAACAATATATTCTTAACTATGTCACGTTCCCTGGGTGCCAGGCAAAAGGGGGAAAAGGGAAACAGCTCTTCACCAGCTTTGCTATAGGAGTAACATCTCACTTCTGTCCCAAAGTTAGCCTCTTCGGTTGCCAACAATAATTAAGGTACGGGCGGGAATAAAATACAGAGCCTGTGACGATTAAGAGATCCAGACAACAAATTATCAGCCCTTAAAAACATACTCGCAGGCCCAGTCACCCGTCCTCAGTTCCACATTTCTGGTCCCTGGCGGGACAGGGCTGATGAAACAGGCTTCACCAGTCAGAGGCGGAGGCAGTGCAATACGGAGGCAAAAGATGAACAGAGCAAACTGGAGTAGTGCCTCATCTTGCTGAGACTGTTGAGGTGGATTGTTGATATGATCCAGGGTCTTTGCTGCTCCCTCCTCGCACCCTGGCGATCACCTGCTTCTGCCTGCGTTACAAAAAAAAACCCCAACTGTTAGGTTAAGTATGTAGAAAAAACAATAAATCACAAGTTTCATATAGGTTTGCAACCTTTCCCTTGACACAGTTTAAAAATCTAAAGATGGTATTGTTTTGCTATCTTCAAATATAAGCATATAAAATGAATAATTACTGTGAAGTCTGCAGACAGCCCTCTAAAGAGCAGAGTTTTACCCTTGCATTCTATGTTTTAATTTTTAGCATTTCTGTCAAAACAAAACAGTTTTCTTTTTCATTCCATTTGTTTCTTTGCTATTGGAAAGATTTACATTTACCTTTCCCATGGTGAAGGTCACAAAATGATGGATTAAGCATTAAAAATAACCAGAAAGCATAGCTGAAAGACAGAAAACATACTGAAATAATGGATCTTTTGGTGATGATGTTTGAAGATGAACATTTTGTATTCACGATGGGTATTTCTAAAAAGTAAATTCAAAGTCACATCATTACACACAAAAGATAATAGTTAAAAGAAATTTGTGGTACTTTGGTTAATGCACTAGATATTTATAATTCCAGGCAAAATCAATTTTTAAATATAAGTTTAATGTGCTTGCTAGTCTTAGTCTCATATCTCATTAATGCAGTGTTTTTAAACTGGAACAGACTTAGACTATGAACAATGGGGAAAAAAAACGACACTGGATACAATGATGTGGGCCAGCACAAAATGCCAGATACCAGTCTGGGAACGTCACACGCGGATACGTATCTACCTCATGACCTAAAGTACCTGATCAAGCGGAGGTGCAGAAGTATATATTTGGCCTTGCCCAGCTGCAGGAGAAACACTGCCAGTCTACCAAATGGCCCAGTTCTGTTTCGCAATGCCATTTTCCGTCCAGTGTTGGAACTGCTTTTGGAGGCAAAGGGCTCCGCAGGAGCTTTGCTTTCCATATTTCACTTCAAAGACTTGTACCTCTCCCTTTGAATGCAAGAGTGGTTGTCTGGAAAAAAAAAAAAAAAATAGTCAAAGATATATATTTCATGGTATTTCCAAGCTAACTTGAAAACAAGGAACACTCAATTAGGCCCTTATTCTCTCAATCATATTCAGCTTGTGCAGGATCAGCTTATTCAATCAGCGAGGTAGAACAAACGAAACATGTTTAGAGAGAAGGCAGAAGGAAAGTAGCTTACATTTTGGGTCATTATTGAAAGGCTAGGAAGGGTCTGATTTTTCAGAAGATTGGCAATCAGTACCTTCCTTTAAAGCATCAGATTTTCAGGATCTGGAGTCAGGCACATCTGTGCAGAACGCAAATTTCAATTCTCACTTGTCCCCTCCTATACACACTCCCTATTTTAACTGCGCTTTTCACGCTCTGCGGCGTCGAACCAACTGTTCCTTGTAATGCAAGCAAGGACGAGGGCGCAGGTAAGATGCTGTCTGGGACTTGAGCATGACGGACACACCAGAATGTCACAAATATCTCGTCCGTGGCAGATGCCATCAGCAGACAACAGCAGCCCCTCAGCAAGAACGCGGTGCCCAGCGTGGGTGGTGGCGGCGGTGGCCTGCTGCTGGAACTGTTGTTGGCACAGTCACCTCAAACAGCCGCCTCACCAAAACACCGCTGGAGAATGGGACACAAGGCGGGTCGTAGGGAAGGGAGCGGGAAAGGGGGACATAGTAGCAACAGTAACCGAATCATTTCTCATCGTTGCTAAAATATCTCCGCAATGAAGGCGTAGGGCAGCACAGGGAGCAACAGGAGACAGAAGCTGGTGTTTGCCCTTTAGGTAGCCAGCAGTGCTGGTAAGGCACTCTGCATACCGTGAAGCAAATAAGAGGTGGTGGTGGCAGAGGAGATTGCTTGTCGCTCCGTAGGTAGGGGCTGAAGGGCTTTCTGTTTGGAGCCAGTTTCTTAAAGCGAGTTGGCTAATGCAGAGGGAAATGCGATTCTGAACTCCCTTTCAGACAAAGAATGTGTGAAAGGATATTTAACTGTTAACAGTCACTCCACCGTAGGTCTTTTATCGCATCACTATACTGTTTCAGTCTAACAAAAATATACGGCATGCATATGTAACTAAGTATGCTTTCAGTGCTTCTTAACCCCCCTCCCCCATATATCACTTCAACGATACATCCTCCCAATAAACAAATAACCCTTAAAAAGTATCCTGTTTTCCTGTTTATTCTTCCAGGGGTTTTGTTCTTTCTTCCTAACAATACCCTTGCACAGCTGGAGCCCATTAAATTTAACAGCAGCACAGCCGCTTGCAGGGGCCTTAGAACTCCTCCTGCAATAAAAGAACTTCTTTTAAAAAAAAATAAATTAAAAAGACATAAAAGCAATTGGCTTCCACTTAATGAGATTATAATGTGAAATGATGAAAAGATGAATAAAACCACTTATTTTTACTTCTCTGGAATTAGCCAATGTTCATTCATGAATATTTGAAAGTGATGTGATCCATCCATACCCTTGTATGTAAAAAGCTTCATTTCACTCCCCTCTAGCATCTAATGTTTGTGCTCCAAAGGATCCCATGAATGCTTTTGTTCCATTAATTTGAATTAAAATGGGGTGGGCAGCTTTTTAGCACCTAGCAGGACTAACTGTTAAATGTATTGGGCTGTCATATACCCAAATTCAGCATTCACCGTTGAAGACTGAGTAAGGAGTTCCAAGAGGAGAGAGAAGTTGTTTTACCTGATGTTCAAATAACCTGTTAGTTACTTTGCTCACTTTTCTCCAATCCTACTATTAGCAGATTGCTGAAAACGGATTTTAAAAGTAATCAGGCACTTTTTGAATTTATTTTTATAAGGAAGACCTCAGGCAAGAAAAATTTGATAAACAATTGGTCTTCTGGGGAGCTACTGCTAGTTTGTAAATTCTTCAGAGTTTACTCTGGTGGGATCCTGAGTTGGCAGAACCTTTGAAGTAGAAGATCTTGGAAGGAGATGTGCCAAAAGGCTTCAAAATTCTAAAACTGGTTGTTGTTGTTTTTTCAAATTACAGACAGAAATAAGAAACCAGATCAACACAGGCTCTTTAAACACAGAAAAACTCAAAATCTGATAGGCAGGAGACTACTAAAGAGAACTGAAAACAAACCTCTCCCCTACCAATCATTTCCTTGTAAAGTAGGACTTGTTTTCTGCTTCACTAAATAATTTTCAGAGGCATTCTGAACACAACAAACTCCACACAACTTTCTCTACTTGTCTAGAAGTCTCATTCTTTCTACCCATCTTCTGCCAGGTTTGTCTCTGGGACTGCTCGCCTCTGTCTTTCAACAGCATGCAGTCATGCTGCAGGGTCTCTACCGGCCATCTCTCTCTCCCCGTTTTTCTTACTGGCTCCAGTGAATTCTACCATATTTTCCAGCCAGAATATCTTCAGCTGCTCTCAGGAAAGCATCAGCCTGACTCTCTTCCAGGTATACCCAATCACAGAAATATGCAACACCTGCACAGTAAGCTGTGAAAAGACAAATCCAACAGTTCTGCTGTTCATCCCATGCAGTTCCTTTTCTCTTTTGCTGTGTGCTGACCATAGGCATCTAGCAAATGATCCGAGTTGGGAGGTTCAACCTTGAGAAGGTTTGAAACAGCTGGCACAGCTCTTTGAACATCATGTATTATGATAAATGTTAAAGGAGGATGGTTGCAATTTTGAAAAGATGAAAATGCAACTGAATCGTCATACATGATCATTCTGGAGAATACATCTTACACTACTAAGTTGGAGCTGAAGAAACTAAATTTTGACCAGGCATACAGAGAAACTGGGGGTAAACCATTTATTTAGTTTTCCACTTTCTGCTTCCTGTGGAGTCAACAGGTTTATAGCATTTCTGGTGTTATTTACCTAAAGCCACATGAGATACGTCAGAATGCCCTCAACATAGACTTTCCTGGACAGTCTTGTTCCTCTGGGTTGATTTACGTCAAGAGGAGAAAAGGCCAATGAAGATCAGGAGACAGCTATAGGGCTGAACAAGGAATTCTTCTGTTGTAGTAGTGACTGAGGTTAAATACATCTGGTTATAGCATTGTATTTCTATTAAAGATACATAATTTTCATTTATGTTAACTTGTTCATAACACTTAAAGTATAGAGTACTTCTGAAAAAATGTCAGAAAGCATAAAGTGTCAATTTAATGGTCTTTCTCTATTAGCTACAGTAACCACCAAATGAAAGAGGAAAATGGGTTAGTCTTTTGTTCATTAATCATATCAAATTTACTTTTATTATTTTCCCATTTCCATTTAATGTGGACCTGGAATCTCGACTGGGATTTACAATCTGCTTTTTTGTATTAAAGTATCAGTAACAATTTTGCAAAAGCAATCCTGATGCAGGTAGAAGTAAAAAAATTACATGCTTGTCAAGTGTGATTTCCGGATGCATGACAGATTTTATAGGCTGTGGAAAAATCATCAGCAAAACAATATTTTAGATTCTCTAATTTTCAATAGGCCTATGACTTTCCTGTTTCTGGCATTTCAGTTATTAAATCCGCCATTATTATAATAATTTTGCCTTTGTATTATCTTCCACATTTCTGAACAAGATGCCATTGCCATCTTTGTGGCCACTGATTTTGATTTCATATGATAGGAAAGACATGGGTTTTCCCAGTTCATCTTGATTTAAAAGATAACTGTAAAATTTTTAACAATAGAAAATAAAAAGGAGAAAATTAATAAAATTGAAAGAGAAGTTAAAATAAAATGACAAAATAACATTTTCGAATGATAGGCGGCGTTAAAGAGAGAAATGGAAACAGCGTTATAAATAGCAGGAGAGGAAAATTTTCAGAAGTTAATACACCAAATTCTTGTCCTTCCATTATTGATCATTAACACACTATTCCTTCTGATTTCACTACCCAGCAAAGCAGGAGCTCTGTGGTCTGGAAAGAAGTAATTTTCAAGGAAAATATCACAAAATCCTCCATACTTAGTTAAAAAAAAAAAAAAATGATGTAATTACTAATAATGATGTAAGTTAGTGACAGAATCCCTGGCATTCATCACTACTACTCCAGTTGATTAAACAACTCATTGATTGGGCCTTCCTGCTGCATGTTGCTTCATTTAAAAACCTGAAAGCTAATCCATTCTTGTGTCTAGTTCAAAGCTGAAATCTCTTATCCCTCCAGATACTGTGTATATAAGTTCTGCTTGCATATTTTAAGGCCCTCCTGAACAATTTTCAAGTTGTCAGCCAGATATTAAATTTTGTGGGAAATCATACTGTATCTAAAGATACAAAAACCAGTAAAGATTTCTAAATCTACAAGACGGCCTCTAAAATACTAAGTCACAAAATAAAGTTCAGTCTGTTAAATCATAGTTAGAACTATGAAACTAAAGGGTCAGTTGAAAAAAACGTAACTGTATGGCCCAAAACACATACCTGCCCTTGTTACAAGTAACACCAAAGACTGGTATTGGGGGAAAAAAAAAAAAAAAATCTTCACTTTCGAAAATGGTTGCTAAGTGACAATGATGTACTAGTATACCTTCTCATTTATGAAGGAAAAAGGTAAAACAGCCTCAAAAAGAGAAGAGAAAGAATGCCTAATTGACACCAAACATCTGATTACCATATTAAAGAAGACAAACCACATGCTTAGGTGGTTTACCATAAGAAGGAGACCATAAATATCTGCTGTACCGGGCTATGGAACTTAGCCCACCTGTAAAACCAAAGAATTTCCTTCTGACAGCAGGTTTAGCCAGAAACCAAATTGCCAGTTATATACCTTCATTTACTACAATATTTACTATCTGAAGGATCAGACTAAGTAGTAGAATGAATTTACTTTTCATAAAGTCAATGCTTAGTACATAAATTTCTTGTATGTGAGATGATATGGTATTTTTACTTATAAAAACTATATACCAAGGAACAGCCCTTTAACTACACACAGCTCTTGAGGAATTCAAGTGGAGCTGCTGTTCTGGAGCTAGATCGTAGGAATGCCAATGGATAGAGGCTGCTAGAAAAACCTGAATTGTCCACTGGTGGCACTGGTATTGGTGCCCCATCACCCAGCTCAATTCCCAGCTCTGCCTTCAGAAGGAAGCAGGGTGGTTTCCCTGAGAAGTGATATTTCCTGCCTGTGAACTCATGAAACTGAAGCCCAGTCCTCCACCTTTTGAGATGCATGCAAAATCTGCAAATTTCAGGGTTTTGAAGACTTTCATATGTGGCCCTGGGTGCTGGCCATTCTAATTTCTAAACTTTAGTTATTAAAGGTGGCATACTGCAGAAATGTGGCACATCGCTATGAAAAGATCCATTTCAATCATCCCAGAAAAAGAAGAGTTGCATACTCCGGTATGGCAAATTGTTAGTTAGTCTAAACCCTAACCTAGGTGGACAAATCACAGTTTAAGATTCATCCCAAACATTTTAGGGACACTTAAAACATAAGGAAAAGACAATAAATAACAAGAGCTTTAAATGCATTATTAGTAAATATGCTCATGTAAGGCTTCTGAAAAAGTGAATTTCAGTCAGTGAAACATCGGTACAGTTTGCATATAGTAATTAAAATGGGCAAGAAGTACAGTCAGCAGTCTTTTTCATTATAGAAATACGTTAGATATGAGAAGTTTCACAAACTTGCTTGTTCCTTCCTCTGTTCTTAACTCTCCTTTTAATAGTCTACTGATGCATATTAGAATTTAATTACACCAATTAGTACTGCCACATCAGACATATGATGTAGCTGCAATTAGGAGGTACCTAATGGATATTAGTACAATTTAGCTTTGTAATTAAAGTTCTAAGAGCAGTGCAAATTCAACATTATGATTACAAAACATTAAGACAACATTGATGGCATTGGAGTCGAATATTTTATAAATGACCCCATAAATTAGTCTTAAAAATATATATATATCTGAAATGAGTTTTGAGCTCTCTGCATCTCAATGCATAAATGATGTTGCTATCTCCATTGGCAAAGCCATTTTTAACATTTAAAATATTCTTTGTTAAAACATGGGGGGTTTTGTGATTAAATCATGTCCATTGTAAGATATTCTGTCAAGTCCCACATTTATTAAGAGACTTTTTCGAGGACTTTTGCAATTTGTGTCATCTCCTCCTTAGGCATCAAAGAGCACTGACTTTACTAAATCAAGAAAAGCTTACCCTGATAGAGCTCTGTTTTGGCAGTGACAACAGAGAGGTCCAACTTTTTTGTCTCTCCAGCTTCTTCCCACCAACACTTCATAGAATCCACCTCTTCTGTGATGAAGGAGTATTACAATTTTTATTCTCCTGGCCCTGTCAAGAGAAGGGACAACAAGAGACTAGTCTTAAAGAACTGCTGTCCAGTAACTTCTACTGACAAAATTAATACTGAATTTTAAAAATCCCGTTAACTGCTTGTTTTTGCTTATAACCAAGAAACAACTTAATTTCAATTTTACTGATTGCTGATCATGCTTCTCTTGAGTCCTTACAGTGCATGAAGTTATTTGATGTGAAGTGCAAACACACTGACCGTTCCAAAATAACATTTTGTCAAGTGCAAGACACTGAGAGATGATTTGACAAACACATTTAGAGAAACCATAAATGTTATAGCAGTAATTAAAAAAAAATAATTAAAAAGATGAATTACCGCCTTGATTACTGTGTTTGTTTGGTGGTGTCTTAAAAACTAAAATCAAGTGTTACACTGCAGAGGATCTGCTAAACATTCACTCTCCCACAAGTGTAGCCACAGGTGATACCTGACTGGGATGGATGGACAGCTTCCACTATCACCCAGAGGATGACAAAGGACAGCAGGACGAGGAAAGGCATCACAGCAGGAAGAAACCAGGCATGAAAAAGTGTCATACTGAATGTGACATTCAGAGAGGCTAAGTTTAGACTACTTGATGGGGTGATGCTTGATACCTCAGTCACCCATTTCAGAGCCTGCGTTAGGAAGTGCTGCGGCTCCTCTCTATCCCACATGCCCACAGCTTTCCTGTGTGTAAGAACAAAGGAGGAAAAAAGGGGAGGGATGCTTATCACCAGCTCTCAGTATGATACGGAGTTAGGACATGCTGGGCACTGGGGAACGTACCACCATATTGTATATAGCTATAGCCGAACAGGAGTCTGACTGTGACACATCTCATATAATCTAGAGACCGTACCAGGAATCTTTTAAGTTTCCTCCTGCTACCTGACCGGCTCTTTTATCTGACCTCTTTCATGAGCTCTCCTTATCCCCATCAATCATAAATTAGGTTCAGGTGAAAACTGCAATCAAAGAGTCTGCAAAAAGACCCTCCTGCAGTATGAGATGCAATATGGAAGAGGTCATGACCTATTTTCCCGTAAGAACAGAACAGAACAGCTAGGTTGATGTGCTATAAAACCCTTCCAGCGAAAGCATGGAACTGCAAGTTTTATAATGGCAAACTATTCTTGTGCTTCCCAGCTAAGAAGTGCTTCCTAATTATGATATAATTTAAGTTTTTTGACTTAGATCTTGCATGATAAGCATATTAAATTGCCATGATGGGCTACAATTTATCATGATCATTAAAAATAAGATATTCAAACTGTGGTTGGTCATTAATCATGGTCAGTAGTATAACAAATAAATGGAGTGTAGTGCATCTTGGGAATCTATGAAAAATAATTAATTTGAATTGCCAGAAAAATAGAACAGATGAATACTTATATACAAAAGCAAAACATAAACAGATAAACACCATAAACCCTATCAAATATAATTTTGAAATATTTTCATTGCTGTCAGTGTTCCCTTGCCTCTGCCCAGAACATTTACAGATGCATTATTAAAAACTCTCCCAATAGAAGAATACCAACTAAGGTAGCTAGCATTTTGCATGTAGGCATTTTTACTTGAATTCATTGTGCAAATTTTACTGATAGCTCGTTTTCTCTTCTGTAAAATTGGAATAAAAGTACGTGGCGTGTTCTGCAGTTTAATTAATACTTATGAAAGTACTTTAAGATCTTCTGCTGAAAGACTGCAGTAGGTTCGGCATGAAGACACTGAGCGTCTAGGCTGGCAGAATAGCTAAATGCGAGTGTTACAACTTCCTTAACATTTAGCTACAATATAAAATGAGTGAAAAGAAGTTCCCATAACATTGCGGAAACCCACTGGATTGAGAATAGTGGGAAGGTTTCCTGGAAAAATTCCCGACCTCCTCCTCCTCTGCTAATGAGATGAGGAGAGAATTTAGATATCCAAAGACCTACCTGGGGAAAGTGGTAATGAAGACAGGACCTCAGTTCATTTTGGCTAAAAAGCCTTATCTTACAGATAAGGCCAAAACCCAGTTAAAATACCTTTAAATCTGCCAAGGCATCCAGGCTGTGTCTGCAATTAAAAGAGGATCCACCGCAATCGATGGCTAAAACAATTAGTCTATGGTCTGAGGCAAAAATCCCAAGGATCCCCACGTTTTCTGTGTCCATTAAACAGTTGTTATTCCACAGAGACCTGGAGCACCCATGGTCTGACTGACAACCTATTGATTATTGCAGTCAGTCAACTATCACAGCAAGAAACTTCCAGAATGCAGTCTGGTTTAAGTCTTACTCGATTGTTTGTCTGTTTTAAAGTTCATTATATTGGTAAGTGGAGGATGATAAAAGAGGGCTCTCCTTTCTTACTGAAAATGAGGAAAGTATAGATGTTCTAAAGTTCAGGTCTTCCTTCTCAAATTTAGGTAATTATTGTCCCATTTACAGAAAAGCATGCTACTCCAATTTTAAACTTTATATTAATCACTGCTGCCTTTTACCCATATTTTCAAAGGTAAAGCCCATTCTTAGATGATTTTTACCATTAAATTATGATATTTATAAAATTAAATTCTTGGGTAACCAGAAGAAATCTGAGCAGAAACGGTTAGTAAAGAAATAGGACCCTTCTACAATATTTCCCTCCATATTCATATAACTTAGGCTCACGCTGAACAAATTCCTGTTTGGTTTTTTGTTAAAGATAGCCTGTGGGAAACAGGAAGAAGAGAAGGGGCAGGGAAGCTTGTTGCCATATGCTGAGAAGAAAGAGGTATAACAGAATTTGCCACCTAAATTGCAATCTTTTACGCATGTGAGAAAAATTAATTGCATTGTTCACCTAATGCTACATAGTTCAGGATTTTGATGTGTTTCCAAAAGGCCAAATCAGAATTGTCAACAACATGCAGCTCTTATTTGTCTACAGTACAGAGCCACAGCGTACTAAGGCTCAACTTTTCATAAAGGATCATTTTGAAATACTTAAAAATTAACAGGCTGCAGGTATGCAAGGCTGGGAAATTTTAACTATATAGAGAATTCTCTACTGTTACAGTTCAAAAAAAACCAACAAAAAACTACTCTTAAAATAATGAAAACCGCTCACCCTTTGAAAACTGTAATTATCTTCCAGTTACTGAAACCTTACTCAAAAGGCAGTGTTAAACATTAAACAACAGCTATTGCTTTGGACCAAAAAAAAGTTTGCTTTTTAGATCAAGATTTTGTAGTATATTTTTTGATACACAAAGATTCTCATTGCTAACTGAAAGTAAGCATAATTGGCAATCTAAAAATATAAGGTATTTGGGATACTTTTAAGAAAACCCACAATATTTTGGGAAAGGTTGGACTGTGCTCTTTTGACCAATTTAAGTGAATGCAGCTACCTTGGGAAGTTGAAGTTTTGGATTAAAAAAAAAAAACAAACACCATAACGCCTGAAAGTACAAGTTCATACAAAGAGAAACTGTTCCATTGTCCATCCCTTTAAGAAGAGAAATTGCTCCAGACTTCTGTTCAGGAGACATAGCGCTGAGGCATATTTTTGTAGCTGTTATATAAGCGCAAATAAAAGGCTGTTCTCTAAATGGTGATGAGATGCCTTTTTAAAACACATGAAGACGTTTGTCTTGTTGAATTGTACCCAATGCAAAACGATGTCAGGTAGAAGTAAACAGAAGTGAGCATCAGCCGCACTTCAGACGTGGATACGCAGTGCTCTGCAGCAACAGCTGTGCCCTGATGAAAAAGCGGATGAAAAAACAGCCAGCATTTGCAAAGAGAGGGGGAGAAAAAAAAAAAAAGTTATCACCCCTGCAAGAGTTGTTGGGGACCAGATGTTAAAATCCAGTACGGTCTGTTTATTTCAGAAGACAGTGTTGTACGAAATGTTAATTAGGTGGTTTTATGTGGTTTAGGTTGTTTTACTTGACTGTTTTATAGACTGATGTTATTGGTATTAAATCGTTACACTATAACTAAAGTCAGCCTGTTACAGATCAATACGAAAGTAAAAGCTATCAATATAGAAATTATTAAAAGAAAGTAGGAGGGTACTATGACTTTCACTTATATATATCATGTCGTAAATATAGATGTAACGCAGAAGAAAATAAAGAGAAAAATTGTAATCAGGAATCAATACGAAATTATCCTCCCCTGTGTTGGCAGGAATGATTCTTCGAAAAGCATAGCAGGAGCTAAGGGAGGAAAACATCCTGGAAGAACCATGCAGTACCCTAACCTGCACACGTAACACTTGGATCAAGGGAAAATATGCAAAGTTCAATTTCATACCGCACAGCTGTACCAACATAAGTCTAAAGTAATCCTGATTAAATAGTGACTTAGAGTTGCGTGACTGCAAACACAACCCGGGGCGAGATTTGGGCCTCCCAGGTTGCCGCTGGACTGGAGAGCGGGATGAGCCGCTTAGCACCCAGGGAAGGCTCTCCTGTTACTATTTCTAAGAAGAAAAATGCTTTGGGACTCAACTGACGGGGCTGGTGGCGGGTAATGGGAATCTTTCGGAAAACAAGGAAGCACCAAATCATGACCCAGGCGAGAGACTGTAAGCACACAAGGTCTGTGCTGAGGAGAGGTAAGGCTGGAAGCCTTTGCTCCAGAGGTTGGAGGGGACGGAGACGCCCCAGCCCAGGCAGCCTGTCCGGCTGGGACACCGCATTCCCAAAGTCACGGAGCCTGGGCAGGCAACTCCCGGGGTCCCCTGCCCTGGGACGGCGATGCTGTGGTTAATATCATAAGCTTTTCAACACTTCACCGCCATTTCAGTCCAGCTCTGTCCTTAGACTACGCGCAGAAGTGCTGATACTAAAACAGAAGGAACGCTTGCGTTTGAAATGCCAGAACCTTTGACTGCTAGCAGTAAACAGAAATCTGAACTAACTCTGCGTTAAAATGGAAAGCAAAACACAGCGAGGCTCACTGCACCAGCTATTCAAAGCATCAGAGACAGCACATAGCGGATGAACATATTTTTAGATGTTTTTCATTCCGTAAGGTCAAAGAACTTCACAAATAAAGGGCTCCGACAATATTTTTGCTTTAGGATTGATATGAGCATTTTATAAACCGAGGCATGTGGAGAGATCGGGTCAAAAGCTGCTGTCTTTTAGAGCATGGTAAATCCTAGTGTTGCTCTGGATATATGGACAATGTCATAATGGAGAGAGCAGAGCCCTGCCCAGCTCCGAGTGACTTACCCTCTGCCACGCAGCAAGCAGTAGGGCTGTGGGGATCCAAGCCGGTTCCAGGGAGCCGATGTAAGTGCTGGATCAAACGATACACCATCTGACAGTAGGGTGCTAGAGGTACGGCAGTGTCCTGACAGAAATCCCTTGGTAGAAATGTAAGGAAGCATGTAACGCTGTATTTTATCTTCTGCTTGGACATCAGAAAAACAGAGCATTTTAGGACTGCCAAACCAATGTTTTACCTCTTCTGCTCCTGGTTGATTTTTTTTTTTTTCCTTTTAACCTTGTGCTGATGCTTTCAAAAGATATTCAAAGCAGATGATTTTACAGATGCTCCTGACTGAGCACAGCCCAACAAATTTACCTTAACACACGATAATATAGTTTACTGAAACCACAAGCAGATACAGACATCTGCCATATAGGACACTTTTCCTGTAAAATTTTGCCAGTGCTATGCCCGATATATCCATTTTCAGTAATACTCACCTATTCCCCTTCATATTTTGAAAGTGTCAAGGTGCTAGCAGCTGTTACATATTATTTAAAATGACTTTTCATTAGGTTTTCCGTGGCCTTCATTCCAACCAGAAAATTAGATTGTAGTAAATAAGATGGCAAATGAAGAGGTATTGAGTATTGAACATAGTTTTTCTTTTCCAGTCAGGTCACACAGCTAGCAGCTCCGCATTCGCAGCAGTGCACATGTGCATGCATGGGTGAGTACTTGTCGTGCCTGTCAATGTGTTCAGCACGTTGACCAGAAGTCTGTCCACCATTCTGTAATAATGAAAACGTCCAAGGACAAAGCTGTTTGCAACTGTCCAAATTCCCTTAACACATTAAGCACGTCTCTAGCGGGCACTGTCCTGTTGCTGGTTGTATCACCACTGAGCTCTACAGCAGGTCTAGGGTGCATGGCCCCAGTGTGGAAATGGTTAATACGCTACAGATGCAATGATCCTGCAGTTGACGACCAATGCGACTGGTAAGAAATAAGGCGTCGTCTCCAGTGACACTAGGCATTAAACGCCTCAACACAACTCAAGACAGTCCTGCTTGCTGTGCTAGGAAACAGCTGCGTGGCAATATCGGCACGCCGCTATTAGCTGTGTCCTTGAACTCACAGATTCATTCGATAAGAGACCTTTCCTTTCACTAGCTGATTTTTGCTATTAAAGCTGTGAGAATAAAATGTTGGTGAATGAACAGGAACAACAGGAAAAAAAATCCCAGCTGAATTAAATTATTATTTGTAAGACATTCTGAGATATTGATCTGCCTGACTTATAAGTAATTCATGCAGTTTAGTGCTGAACAAAAGGTACAGTTTTAAGAAAATGTGCTGTAGGGCATAACTTGTAGAATAATTAAAAACTTAAAATTACTTCTTTTGACTTAACACCTTCACTTTCACTTCAAAATAATGTTACATGACTCAATAGCATAATGACAAGAGGTTTATGGAGAAAATTAGGAACAGGTTTTTTGCATTAGGCCTGTGAGAATTTCTCTTGTATAATCTGATCGATACTTTGCTTCTCCCTTTGACTTTCATATACTGTGGATCATTTAAAATAAGTAGACATAAAAGGAGTAAAGAAAAGACCAGTCCATTTAAATATTCAAACACAGCTATGCTTAGAAAATGTAGATTCAGTTATTACTCACATAAAATATAAGCTTTTCCTTAAAAACTGTTGAGTGTGACATAGTCTGTTAAAGGTCCTCCTTTTTATACTACCAGCCATCCAAATTCCTGTGTTGGATTTAAATGTATTTGTAATGCCAAAAATATGGGCAGGAGGGGAGGAGTGGTGAAAGAGGAAGATTGATAGGAAATGACCTTAATAAGCTTTACAGATTGTTTAATCTCAGGAAAAAAAAAAAAATTTAGAAGCTAAAGATCCACTAGAAATATGCCTAATTTGTGGTTTAACCCTGCATTTGACATTTAACTTGGTTTTACCGATTCCTTAATCCTTCTGGCCTTCGAGCCAAAATATCTTTTAATTAAAAACCTATAAATGTGCCCCTTTGGCCATCTCTTAAATCTGCAATCCTCTTAGATTTCCCCTTAAAAGCCTAATCCCCTAAGTTCCTTAGAGAAAAACCCTGGCTCGGGGAGGCTGTGGCGCAGTGCCCAGCAGAGCTGAGCAGCCTGGCCGGACTCTGCGCCGGGCGGGCGGGAGCCTTCTGCTCCTCTCCTCACCCAGACCGGCTCGGGGACTCGCCTGAAATGGGTCCGTGAGTCAGGAACAGCATAAAGTGGTAGGCAGAGGTCCTTCTCTGGTTTTGGGTTATAATGCCACAGCTCTCTGCTCAGCACATGGAGTGGTGTCCCACCAAAACCGATGGCAGATCCCTCCTGGTATAGTGGGATCCAGGATCTCACCTGGGAAGGCTGGAGCACGTCTCCTGTGAAGGGAAGGCTCTGGGGAGACCCTATAGCCCCTTCCAGTACCTAAAGGGGCCTACAGGAAAGATGGGGAGTGGCTCTTTATCAGGGAGTGTAGGGATAGGATGAGGGGTAACAGTTTTAAACTGAAAGAGGGGAGATTTAGATTAGATATTAGGAAGAAATGCTTCACTGTGAGGGTGGTGAGGCACTGTAACAAATTGCCCAGAGAAGCTGTGTGTGCCGCATCCCTGGAAATGTTCAAGGCCAGGCTGGATGGGGCTTTGAGCAACCTGGTCTAGTGGGAGGTGTCCCTGCCCATGGCAGGGGGGTTGGAACTAGATGGTCTTCAAGGTCTCGTCCAACCTAAACCATGCTATGATTCTTTGTTTCAGAAGCCTGAACAGAGCGAGACTGCTGCTTTCTGTGCAGCTCAACCCGTGCCATACCTCACCGCCACCCAGCCTGGACCCTGGTGTGGTCATTAAACATCAGTATGCAACTCAGGCAGGGGAACAGGATAGGGTTACTAAATTTCTGGTGTATCAAACAATGAATCCTTTCTCTCCAGCATCATCTTTTTTAGTAACAATTATACCAGCCAGATCCTTCGTATAGACCAACAGATAAATCTTGAATAGCTGAGTCTTTGGATTTTTAATTTCCATCACACACTTTTAGTATCAATAGAAAATAAAAACAGCCACATTAATTCTAAACTGTAGTTCAAAAGAACTGAGACAAAAAGTAATATCTATGAGATATGCAAGGGAAAACTGGATTTTCCTGAAAAGGTTTTTTTTTCTGTCTTTGAAGAAAACACATTTGTATTTAACAGGAGGGGGAAAAAAAGGTTTATATGCTGTGCCAAATTATTGTTCTGTCGCAAAATTAAAAATCAAGATTAGAAGCCAACCATATTTCTCAAACATGACATGTTCTCTGCACCATATGCTCTGAAGAGAGATTCATTTAATTGTTTGGAACAAGTCCATATAGTTGTCAAATTCCAGGACTCCACCCAAAGCCATGTAATAGGTTTCTTCAAGGTGCATGGCATCACATTATGCTGTTTTCCAGATTTGAATTACATTCCTCAACATAAAAGGCATTGACAGCATCTCAGCCTGATAATAAATACCTAACCTCAGAAGGCAATGAGAGACAGATCACTGCTTCACTGCTAAAAATGACAACGCAGAATAAGGTCCTTAAATCATCCATATTAAATACAGAGAATTAGATACCTAATACGGGTGTTCACAATAGCCAGCCTACTGGGACACAAAAACCAGCCAGACTGAGGGAAATTCTGATTCAAAAGGCATTAAGTAAATTGTATGTTACAGAACCCAAATCATCTGCTTGGGAAGCAGTTATCCCCATCCAAGCAGGTTGCTCTGTATCCAAACCCGGACAACCAAAGTCTGAGCCAAGCATCAGCCGAATATAGCAAAAATTTCTTTGCACTCTTAGAAGCATTCTAGCCTGACCTACTTGCTCCCAAAATCACGTATGTTTGGGATAGACCAGCACGCACCTAAACACTGGCTGAAGCACCCTGAAGGGTCTTGAGTTTATGGGCAGAACGGGCCTGGTTAATGGGACAAAATATAAGATGGTGGCATCTGTGGAAATGTGATTCACCTTTTACATGGCAATCTAGGGCTTGCTGCCATGTTCATGGGTGCTGTCTACAGAGGGAAAGGGGCTGTGAGACAAGGAAAGACCTAACAGGGAGAAAGCAAACCAAACAGACCCGATGGGAGCGCCTGAAATGTTTACTTGCATATGTTTTCTCATTATGTTTAAAAGCCATTTCCACTGAAAAGGAGGGAAAGTGGAGAACATTCTGAGTTATAGCAGTGTATTGTGTGTTCCTGGGCCAATTACGCTTTAGAGTCGGATTTCAGTACTGACATACAAAAGTTGTTCTTTTTAGGAATACAATTCATTGTTCACGAGTCTACCGTACACTGTGAAGTGAAAAACCTGTTCCAGTTTCAGTATGAGAAAAACTGCAGAATCCATCCTATAAAAGAAGAGTCAACCGTTCCTGTATGCAATAGCTGAAATAGCGGAAACCATCAGCAAATACTTAGCTAGAGGTGGTAGCAGACTGAGAAACAGAGTCAGCAAGAGAAAAAGCACCTCAGGTCACAAAATCAAAGTCACCTTAAGTTGGGCTCTGTTACCCATCAGGATAGGTTACAAAACCATTGAGTCCTGCTCTGACTCAGCCATACTTCACAAGAGGAGAAGCACCAGCTGTCCTAGCATTTCCCTCAATGAAGGAAAAGGACAAAAGACTTCAGGAATTCAGTATTGTGTCATTAGTATTATTAAGTATGACATAGCTTACTGTGGGTTTCTTTTCCCCTAGAATAAAATGTCCTTTATTAACCAAATGCATGCTTGCTTGCTGCTTCTGTATCTGGAGGGTGGAGCAGTTGATGCTGAGGACCCCATGTCCATGTGGTATCTCTCTGCTCCAGGGATTTTACTTCAGATAAGCTATAGCCTGGTTCTGTGGTCTGGCATTCATTGGGCATTGGGGCACACAGGTGCATGCGGGGAACGCAGCTTTGAGTTTACTTTCACTCAAAAAGAAACCGCCTCAAATGGTCTGAGCTCATTCTTCAAAGTAAACCACAATGCAGCAAGCGGAGGGGAGATTCACTTCCAAACTCCATGCCCGTTTTGAGGTAAAATGCTAATGCAGGCTTCTCCTGAGCGCCACAAAGTTTATAGATGTTATTCTTTCCACTGTTTCTGAGTGAGGAGGTCCCACCAGAGTTTTACGAGCGTGCCTTTTAAATTTGAAACCATTGTTCTTGCCACCCATCAAGACCTAGCAGAAGAGCAACACTGATCAAAATCACGTCTTTCATAAAATGTTAACAGAAAATATTTGTGAGGGAGAGAAAAGGACCTGTGTTTATTTCAGCCAGGCTGCTCGCTGAATAACAAACAGCATCTGGCCGAAACAAGAACCTTCCTGGCCTCTTTCAAGGGCTGACCACCATGGTTTTTTTTCTCTTTCCAAAATACAGTGGAAATAATTATAAAATACAACACAAACAAAAAACATTCTCATTCAGTAGCAAGTATTTTTACAGAAAGTGGAATAAAAATGGATTCAAGCTCTCTTCTGTCTAAATACGCTTGAAGCCCATTTCCAGCCTGTTCTTCCCCTTGGGGATGCTCGAGTGCCCCAGCTTCTAAGCCCTTCCTTACCTGACCATCATTTGACGCTGTCCTTCCCGGCCACCCAATGAGCTCAATTCCACAGGAAGGGCACAAAACACCCATCGGGTGCAGCAGGTCACTCCCGGCTGCAGTCGAGTCCTCTCAGGCAGGGGAGGACCAGGCTGCTGGTCCTTGTGAAGCATCCCATGCTGGTCAAACCACAGGCTGCAATGGTTGACCTCGGTGCTGATGGCTGTGCACCTTAGGTGTAGGCGATTCTAGCTCCATCTTTAATTGCTAATAAGAAAACCTGACCAGAGCTGGCCTGGTTTTTTCAATTCCTTTAGGGCTTCTCTGGATAGTATGGATGTACAACCGCTAATACCTGCAACCACATGCACACACATCATCCTTTTGTCTCATTACCTTAGATAACAACATTATTTGGATGCAAGGATACAGTTTAAAGAAAATAATAGTGTTTAAAAAGGCTAGTATCAATCCCTAGCACTCATGAGCCCTTTCATCAAAGAATATTACATATTAAGATTTGTTCTGAGTTAGGCTGAAGTGAGATATATTGATTTCAGTTTTCAGCTTCTTTTTATATGCTCATGGACATTGTTGTTCTTTTGAAATTTAACAATGTATGTACTATTTTAATTTACTTTACGTTAGGCTTAATTTGATAGCACTAGGTGCTAATGAAAAAATTCTCAAAAGAAACCCATGAGTCTTTCTAAAAAATGTGTTTCTGTACATCAACATACTGATAGTTACTATTTTTTCTGAAAGAAAAGCACAGGATTTAACTGTGTACCTTCCATAATTTCGGCACGATTCTGCTCCTTTGACGAAACCTCTATTTGTGTTGTAAATAGTTTACAGATAAACACCTTAAAGGATACTTTTTCTATGCCTAAATGGAAACGACCTTCTCTGAATTACAGACCAATACCTTTCTTCTTTTCTTTCCTCATTGTATGGAAGCTCTTAAAAGCATTATAAATCGTTAAAAGCTAATGGCTCCCATCTAGCTTTTTACCTTCAACACAGCTCTAAAAAAGGAAGTTAAATTATATTTTCTACTTATGATTGTCAGTTGAACTGCATTCATCTGTCTTTGTATCTTCTTATGTACTTCTTCCAATAATTGCAACATCCAGCCTTCACTACATTCAATATTTCTCGACATAATACATACATATTTATATTTATCTTAAAAGACTATGATTTGGAATGCTCCTGACATTACCTTAAGTAACTTCTTCACTGTATACTAGTACCTGGTATATATCAAACTAAAACCTGCATGGATCCTCAAATGGAAGTTATATTTGAAGCAACTGGTGATCACTGCATTACAGCTGGGTAAGAGATAGGCTCTTTATAACTGTAGAAAAAGGGAATCATAGAATACCAGGTTGGAATGGACCTCAGGGATCATCTGGTCCAACCTAATGATGAGGACCTAAAGTAGAGGGACAGATACATGACGTTGCAGAGAAACTTTGCATTAAACAACGCCAAAAAGTTATCGTTCCTTTACTATCATAGAACACTCTCCCACTGTTCTTAATTTCTTGCTAATACCCTAAATAAAGTCACAGATTAGTGTTGAGGTAAATGACGTGTTTTTTTAAGAAGGGACTACATTCTGTTGTATGTCTGCACAAGACCTTTTTCAAAAGGCTTCCAAAGACTAGCTTGTTCTAGAGCTGGTTGGTACTGTTGGGTACACAAGCCTGTAAATTACTAGAGTCTATGTACTTCCATGTATACACAGGAAACCTAGAAATGAAAGTGCCAATCAATCACACTGGTCATTTATATTTGTATTCATATTTATACGTATTCAATAGCATAATCAGCCCTAATGCATTACTTCTCACTATATTAAGTCATTCTCTTTTATACTATAGCAATGTAGGATTCTGTTCTCTGTCCAAACTAGCATGCTTTTTACAGACATTTCTTGGAGAAATTTTACATCTATATACACCGAATTTCTGTGACATCACAGAAAATGAATGTAACCAAAGACATCGTTCAGCCCACCATGCTAATTTGCTTACAATGACAGCGCTGAGACAAAAGAGGAAGTTGGAAGAGAGATGTGCATCTTAGCTGCCTATCTACACAAATATATTTCTCTTTGGCATCACTAGTACTTTGACCACATGTATGGATTTGTTTAGACTCAAGCCTGAAAACAGACAGAAACATTTTTGGCAGATTTAGTATCTCGCCTCAGAGAGAAGACACTTACTATAAATCACTGGCTAGGGGACTGATGTTATAATCTTGCTCTGATTTAGATAAAATTATCTATATATATATCTGAACAATCTGAATGAACTTGTCAGTGTCTTATCTGGCGGTAAGAGATGTAAATTGCCATGACCTCCATAAACTGCAGTGGTTTTGGATGTTGCACAATCTGAACTATTTCCCTCCTCTCTCACTGTCCCAGAAATGCTCTTATTGAAACATTATTCTTAGGACAAAATACATTAAAAATCTAAACCACATTTATCAAGTAACATTATATGTCATAAATACTGATTCTGAAGGAACTGAAATAGCACACAGGTTTTAATGCGTAGCTCTCTTTGCGGGGGCTCTGCTAGGAGGTTCTCGTGCGCAAAGAAAATCTTCCATTTTAAGCTGTTTGGGCTGGGAAATACAGCATCTAATGCATAAAAACAGTGTCTGGCGCTCTGTGAATAGTACCAAAACCTGTTAAAAATATATAATCAATAGAACTGCCCATGCTGCGCAAGAAGAATTGCAATTCTCTTTGGCTAAGGCTGTCCACAAGGGGTATGCTCACAGAAGCATGTCGTGGCAGACTGGGGCCTCTTCAGTTCTTTTTATGTTCTGAGCCCCAGGAAACATATATGCTGGTTTTGTGGTAGTTTGGACAACTGAAATGATTCAAGGATTAGAGGATATGACAGAGGAAGAGCAAGCAAGAGAACTTAATTTACATAGCTTAGAGAAAAAGAGATTAAGGGGATATAAAACTGTATAAATATCTTCAAGGATTCAGGAAAATAATATCGAGGCAGGAAAAGGATTTCTTTTATGTTACCTAAGAAAGGTTAATAAACTTACTATCCCCAAACTAGAAATAGAAAGTTTTGGTTAGAGAGCAGGGGAAAAAAAATGGCTAAAGAGATTAATAAATGGAATATTGAAGCAGAGAAAACAAGTGAGGTGGCTGCACCACAACCATAAGAAAATAGAAATACATAAAGACTGTTTGCAACTGTGCAGTGCCTGCAAAGAGCAGGCAGAGAATTGATACTAATGTCCAGTTTTTATTCTGTTAAGATGTTTAGGAGAAGGGCCTTCTGAACCTAAGAATGTTTTTGTGGCTTGCTGTGGGATTGTTTTTCTTTACATGAGAGATGGAGAAGCCCAGAAGTGCCAACTGTTACAGTTTTAATCATGTTTTGCAATATTTAGAGCTTCTTCTTGAGTTTATGTATGTGAAGACCTGGCAGCCTCTTTTGCCATTTCACCTTCCTGAGCAAAAGGAGGAAAATACTGTCTAGGCACTTTGGAAGGACTTGCAGAACTGAAATAAAATTAGAAACACAACCAAAACCATTGCTTATTCAAACCCTGCCTATGCTATGATGCTTGAACACATTAGGTTAGCAGCGTTGGAAGAGGAAATGAGTGTTCCTAAATACCATTTTTATCCGTGGTAAATCCATTAAAACAGTAAATGTTAATAAATAATAGTGTTAACAAAAGTACTTAAGTCAGCCGCAAAGGAAATATGATGGATGCCTAGGCTTTTTTTTTTTATCCCCTACCCCATCATCTCCCTATTAACTTTTGAAAACACGTGGTAATTCCAATGACATTTCAAGAAGAGCTAGTTTCTTCAATAGGAACTAAATTCCAGTAAGTTTAGTGGTAATCAGCAGCCAAGTAGAGAAGAGAGACTCAAATAAGTGCCCTCACTGTGCAAAAAGCAGGAAAATAAATGCGCCATTATCTGCTCTGCTCAGCACGCCGGGCAGCCCATCAACAGGGATGAGGTGGCCGTTTATCCTCGGCGGCTCAGAGCTGCCAGGTGGAGGTCCAGGGACGCGAGGGGCAGCTGAGGGAACTGCCTCATGTGGAGACAGCCGAGACGGTATTTTGCGGAAGGTATTCTGGAGGAAGGTGGTAGGAAGCTGGATGCATTGCAGCTGAGGACAGAGCGGGCTTGAAACATGGAGGGAACCAGACTTGAAAAGTTTTGCCGGCCACAGAATGAATCTTTTTTTTGGTACAAACTGGGTTATATATGAAATAAGAGTTATTTTCATTTGTTTCTGTTATGTACTGAGCCTCTGTGTAAACCCTCTGGAGCCTATATTCTTTAATCTAAAACTTTCTAACCCACCTTAAAAAATTAAGGGCCTGTATTATATTGATCTTTCCGTTTAATTCCATGTTTTGAATAATACATCACAGAAGTGGCAATGCTTTTATGATATGTTGGTGTCATACATCATAACTAGCACCACTGCTCTAGTGATGTATTATCCACACTGTGGCACTAACCAGAAAGATAAATGCTGGTATATGGACAGCTACGTACGTCTCTTGAGAAACAGGGATAAAGACAGATTAATTTATACACACGCTAAAATCCAGAATAAAACAAAAAGTCTGTCTGGTACGGATTGCATACTATTTTTTTTTTTAATATACATCTTTACAAAAGAAGAAGCTAGAAAGCCATATATTTGTTTTCAAGTCAAATATTGTGCGAATAAATCTTGATTGTCTGAGTGAAAGGAGCTCCGGCAGGAGGGTACAACATTGAGCACCCTTCCCTTGCTGACAGCAGAAGCTGAATCAAGGATGGATCGTTTCATGTGTTTTTCAGCACCTCAGCCTTTTTTTCAAGAATCAATCCTTTATCCTTAAGTGTTTTCAGGATCATGATATCCATAGTATCCACAGAATCCCCTTCCTGCGAGCTTTCTTATGCGTAGTGCTGGTGCTATAGATAATTTCTGTACAAAATGTTATGCTGTTCTGCCTTTGATTTTCTGTTTCTCTCACAGGAAAAGTAGAGCTGTGTTATTCTCTCATTCTCATCACAAAACCCAAAGGCCTTTATATTTGCCTGTAAACATACTATTTTGTTTCAGCTGCCTGCCATCTTTGCCGAGTTCCTTGACAGTCCTGCACAGTTTTGCAAAAGGGATTCTCACTCGGGAACACCCACAGGCCATTCTGCTTGTCTGGGAAATAATTTCTGTTCCCAGCCTTGATAGCCAAGGATTCGGGAGGTGTCACTACACAGAACAGCCACAACTCACACTGGTTAACGCAGAAGACCCCTGTGCCCTGCCGCCCACCCCACCAGCGCCTGCTGCGGAGCCCCCCATGCAAAACCACCCCTGAGAGATGCTTCAAACTAGTCCTGTCATTTTATCCGGTCCTTCTTTGTGTCGCAAAGCAAACACAAACAAAATAACAGGATTTGGGAAGGGAAAGATTCACCTTTATGACATGTGAGGCTTCTCTGTCAGCTAAAATGCCTGCAATATATTTCCTCTTCCCACCTATGTAAATAGAGCTGAAGAACTGAGCACGTGGTCCACTACCTAATATTTAATTAGCTCACAAACCACAATGGTTATTCCAGATTCTGCGGTCTATGAGTGAATCTTATTAATCGGGGCAGGATGAATCAGCTCAGAACTAATGGACTTGACACCGTGCCCGTCCTCTGAGCAGAACCAAACCCAAAGCTTTTCTGAGGCTTAAAATGCTTTGTTTTCTTTTATTAATTAATCAGTCAGGACTAGACATGAAAACATCTCAAGAATGGTTTAAATTTGTCTACATTATTCAAAACTTAGTCACTACTGTAAGTAGCAGTTCTAGGACAAGAACATCAGTTCTTGTGAGATTCCTGGCCTGATTTTCTGCATTTGTGCCTGAGGATAATGTTATCCTCTTGGCTTCTAGCTTTACCTTACCGGGAAATCACCAAAAATACTTAGGAAATGTAAAAGAGATCCCATTTTATGTGGGGTTAAAAAAAAAAATAATGAAAAACTGCATGTATACAAGCATATCCTTGAGCCAACTTCTGACTACTGAAATATCACCCTGTTGGAGTAAAATTAGTGGTAACAATTGATTTATCAATCGGTAGTGTGCAGTATGTAATGCTAACAAGTTGGTCTGTCAAGTCTCTTAGCAACATTAAATTAGTCAGTCAGATGGTACGAGCGATAAGACGAGGCATGTGATAATGGAATTTTCCAGATTTGTTACACTTGCTGGGTTTTATCTCTCTTTGTAGCACAACCCCTTCCTTCCCACACGGTTGAAACAACACGTCCCCTGGCTACCTCGCAATCTGGAAAAGGCTCCATAACTGCTTTCTTGCCCGGCAAGTGGGAAGTGAAGATGTGGTGGAATACTGTAGATCAATTAAACAAATGAGAAAGGCAGCCTTTGGTGGCCAGACGCCTCTGTTGTGGATTTAATAGTGTATGTGCTGGCAAATTTGCCAGGTGCTTTGTATAAAACAATCAGCATGCAGAAGTTGTAAGACCATATTCTCATGCTTAATTACAGCAACTGTAGCATCAGCACAGGTTAAACACAGTGGCTTTCAATTTCCAGTATTAATCAGAAGAAAACAATGAAATCCAGTCCAGTAGGCATTCAATTCCCTGTCCTCGTATTGTGGTTTCATCATTCTGTTCTCTGAAAAGGTTTTATTCAGCTTCTGCCTTTTATATCAAGCCCTGTGAATCATCTGAAATAAAATACAAGCCTGATAATTTGTTATAAAGCTGAGACTGCATGTACATCATCAGTCCTGTTGCAAAATTATTATGTAAAAATGGCTGCTGATGTTGGTTAGTTTTGTATTTGTTATTTTTTCCTTCTCTTTATGCTTTTGTATATCTGTCCCCAGAAGATCATAAAATTATTTTAATTAGGGATGTCAACTTCTGCCTAAGAAGCTGAGGGGGTAATTACATCATTTATATGCAAAATGGGTAATTTTCTCCCTGCTCTTCACCATTCTCTTCTTTCCATTTATTCCCCCGTATCTCCACTCTTCAGAGTTGAGCTATTTAATTTTATTTTGGTCCATCTGGAATATCTCCGCCACTCTTCCATTCAGTCTCAGCCACAAAAGTAGGAGTTACCTTTACTCTAAATCTTCACAGCTCTTTTTCTCCATGTACTCCTGACTCTATTTAATATCCTTAGGGAGTTTAAGGTCCACCACAGACACACAGAAGTGGCTTCTGACCTCTTGTACATCAGTAACTAAGTATTATTAAAGAAAGGAAAATTACAGAGAAACCAGATCTGAATATGAAAGTTTTTAAAAGAAAAGGAATAATGTGTGGAAAGGGAATGTCATTTAGAAAGAACAAATCCCATAAATTTCAATAAGTCCTTAACAAACAAAAGGAACAAACAGGTGAGGACTGCACAGTGACTAAAATCACCGCTGACTGGAAAAGCAAAGAGTGAAGGGACTCAAGCTGGAACCAAGTGCTCATCACAAAGAGGCAGTGCAATGTAAACCATTTATGATGACAGTTTTCTGGCACTAGGTCTTTCTGAGGCTCTTAATTTCCTTTTATTTTTTGAGTCAATTCATGCAGAGGAGGTAAACTGTGAAACGTCTCACTCAAACTAAGAGAGACGATAATGTGGATTAAAACAGCACATATGAAAATGTGCCCTTAAAATTGAAGATGTTCAGAAATGTGAAATAGCTTAATTTTTCAGATTTAAGAACAAGTCTTTAAATCTGGGAGGAATTCGTTCCTAGTAAGAACCCAAAGACTCATTGGCATCTAGGACGAAACAGCTGGGCTACCGAAAGATTCACTACCAATATCTGAGTGAAAATTGACTTTACCATAGTATCACCCAATCCAAACTGATGGTGCTTTCATACTCCCAAGCTTACAGAGAATCTTAATACGACACGAAAAAAGGCCCGAGTCATTAAGAAATGCAGACAACTTCTGGTATGTAAGGAGGAAAAGAAAAAAAAAAAAAGGAAACCCAAACCCAAACCCAGGAGCTTCATTGAACTATTTCTTTGCAGAGTTTGCAAAAGCCAGCATAATACAATATGGACAAAAAGAGTGATCATTTATTCAGAGGATTTTTTTCATAGGAGCAAGGGATGCGGCTATAACAGGAGACAATTTAGGTATTAGCCTGGAAGCAAATGTATATTTAAATCTTCAAGTTAGTTGAACCTTGGGGCATAAGCCAAAGTAGCAGCAAAGACAATGGAAAGCCAAAAAAGTAGACAGTAAATGGTGAAATTCAGGACTTAATCTATCTATCTATATATATATGTATATGTAGCAACTGTGTTGATTCCTCAGCTACAGGAGAATTTCCTGTCTTCTCTTTCCACGGGAAGGAAAGCTCAGGATACAAGCACTCGAGAATATACAAAGAAAAAAACTACAGCACTATTTAGTTGAACCAAAAGCACTAATTCCTTTTAAGGGAAGATGAAATTAAAATGTTAGCTAAACAAATAACACAGGATACTGAGGAGAAAAGTACCCTTGGGTGGAAAATATAGCCCATATGTTTGGTTTAATAATTCTACCCTTAACGATCAAGCAGAGGGTCAGAAGAGAGATAGGAACATCTTTTCATGCATAAGAAATTTCTTAATAGAGTTTCTCAACTATCCCGCTGTATGTGCCTCCTGGAGAATGGTCTAGATGCTAATGCAAATGCTGGACAAGCGCCCACCTCTGGAAGTCACAAGGAGAGAGGAACAACCAGCACTAGTCTTTTCAGAAAGGGGGGGAAAAGAAGACAATTGTATCTTCCCACTTATGTGCCGATCTTGGGCATCTGGGAGAGACAGAAGACAGCAGATACTTTTGTTGAATGCTTCTTTTGTACCAGAGGGGCCCTAATTACATTACCGTACATTCAAAAACACCTGAAGTAATTTTTCCTCAGACTACAACTAGGTTATTCCCGATATCCAAGTTTTTCTGCTACAGACATTTTATCAGCATATCACAGAGCTGTTCAAGTGCTGGATTTAGACCCAGATATAAACTGTACTTCTGAGTGAATTTTACTTTGACCTTTCCTATGGAAAAATTTATATCACACAGTTTTTCGAGTCTCTTGAAGAAATCATTATCATAAGCAAGAGGTGAAGGAGATGTAATCAGTTCTCTATTGAGCAGACAGTACAATTACTCAGCAGACTTTGGTAAAAAAAAAAAGAAAGAATGTAAGATCTACATATAAGGTATTTTGAGAAACAATAGAAAAGCTTGAATAGAAATTTTAACAAGTCCAGGAAAGAGCCAGACTGCAGGTCTAAACCTCTTTTAAAAAAGGAAATTGTCTTAAATTTTCATTTTCTTAAAAAGCAAAACCATGCAGGTAAGAAGTTAATACAGTCAAATACAGTAGTCATCTCAAATCATCATAAATATGCCTACCTCAGGCAAGGAAAGCATGTAAAACACTTTCAAATGGTGAAATACATAAAGAAATAAGAATCTAATCCAGCAATTCAACCCAAAAATCTTAAAGGGGTCTTGTGCTGAGATATACCAGCAATTAAAGATTCTCACTATACATTATCCATGAAACCATTACACAGAGGCCCTGCAGCCTCATTTACTCAATTCATGCCTCCAGTATTGGGACAGAAGTCCAAAAAAGTCTCAGCCTTCTTGCAAGTGAATAAAAGGTATTATCTTTGTTAACCCACTGATCACAAAGAGGGAATTCCTGGTTGTTAATTGGTGCTGTAACATTACCTCAGACAAACAGTGCAGACCGCCCTCGAGACACCCCACTGGGAAGCCCCTGGGGCCAGTGGCTTGTCACACCTCACGGGGCCACTGCCACAAGCTCCAGTGTGGACGTGGAAAAGAGATGCTGGGTTGCTCGGTTGCCGAATGGTCTCTGAACATTTCCACTGTCTATGCTGTGACTGTCTTGAGGGTAAATGAAGGAGATTCCTCTTGGGACACCTCTCTCAGTTTTATGTTTATAGAATCATAGAAGGGTTAGAGTCAGAAGGGATCTTGAAGATCATCTCGTTCCAATCCCCCCTGCCATCAGCAGGGACACCTCCCACCAGACCAGGTTGCTCAAAGCCCCATCCAACCTGGCCTTGGACACTTCCAGGGATGGGGCAACTCGGGGCAACCTGTTCCAGTGTTTCATCACCCTCAGAGCAAAGAATTTCTTCCTAATATCTAATCTAAATCTACTCTCTCTCAGTTTAAAACCATTCTGATTATTTGTAAGGTGATGACTATTGAGAACAATTTCATTAAACCACTCTGATGAAATTGTGGCGAGATGTTGTTGTTGTTTTGTAAGATTCGAGTTTACACCCTGCTCCTGCATTCCAGCCTGCTGCTTGTATGCAGCCATAACTAAGATTCGCACACTTCACAGTGCCTGGACTAAGGAACCAGGGTGTTTTGCTGATTTGCTGCAGTTTTAAACAAGACAAAGTATCACTATCAGCAAACTTCTCGGGGATTTTCTGATACCGGTCTCTCCGAGCTGATCTGGGCATGCCGGTACTTTGGCAACCGTCCTGGCAGGAAAGCATCAAGCTACCCAATTTTCCTTACCAGCAGGAGAAGCTACCAGGCAGGCACTTCTAAAAATTTCCAGCATAGTTGCACAAAACGTACGTTCCTTTCTTGTCCCGTGTCTTTGCTTTGAGGTAGGACTGGTGCTGGCTATCACTGGGGACTCTGTCTTCAGAAACCATCCTCCACAGCTGAGGCTGTTACGTTACGCCCATTACCATGGTATCTGGGGCTGCAGGAACCAGCTGGAGTATTAGCTGCACAATTATTTGTGCAAGTCCGACCCTGCAAACACAATCAGTCATTATGCAAATGAAGGCTGTAATTCAGCAGAGCACTTAAGTACGTACGGAGGTGCAGAAAATTCTGGCATGTTTTTGCAGGCAATATTCTGAAAATCTGGTCCATTATACGAAATGGGAAGCTTACAATTTGTTTGTGCCTGTTCAAACATTTCGGTGCAACTTCATCGATATACATGCTATGCATGCCACAGGAAAATCCAAAAATAGTGACAAAGAAACAAATAAATGGGAAAGATCAGACTACTCTTTTCCCTTATTTCTAACTATTTCTGTGCTCAAAATATTTTGTTCAGTCTCAAAGACAAAAATCTGTCATTAAGAAAAAATTTGCAAAAGCATTGAAAAACTGAGGCAGGTATCCTTTCAAGCTGAAATTATAACTTTTTTTTTCTAGCTTCATACCCTGAACTGCTGCTCAGTCAAACACAACTGTCTTTTTCAGAAAGAAAAGTTTGTAAGTTTAATAAAGGATGATAACCCTAATTAACTTACATTTTCCTGTGCTGTACTCAGAGAAACTAAAATAGAACAAATCCAAGAATATGACTCCTTTGCCAGGTTCACGTCATTTATCTCTAACTTGTTTCCTAGACTTTAGAATCAGAGATAATACGTCTAATATTTCCATCACCCCTGCCCTGAGTAATAAAAAACTGTTCTGCTACTCAGCTCAGATTCTAATTATCCAGGCTCCAAGGTTAATTTCAATGTGGAGCTGTAAATAGATTAATACACTGTGTTCAAATAAAGAAAACATTTACAGAAAAATCACCATATGGACCCTATTTAGACAGATGATCTAATTATCATAATGCCCAATGAACTGATGCAGGAAAGGTTTTAGAGCAGGATGCTTCTTTCTGGACTTTGCCCTCCCATCTTGTACTACAGTAGAGGTGAAGCTGTTCTCTGAAACCCTGTGACCAATACGTTCTCGCTGTACAGGACAAAATTTGTCATTTGTAATATGTAAGAGCTGTCCTTTAATTACAAATGAGCTTCAAGTCCCGAGGAAGGTTGCATCAAATAATGAGAAAAATAAGACTGCTAATGAAGACCGAAGAGGTGATTCTGTGAAAGAAGCTGTTTTAAGAAGGAAGGAAGGAGAATATCACAAGTGACAGCCAGATGTACATCAATATGCCTGGTTTTGAACTAATCACTTTAAAATCTGGGCCTAAATTGTGTTTGCATTTCTTTTCAGGCTTTCTTACCCCTCTTTTTATTCTCATAGAATTTACTTATGGCTTAGCCTTCTTACATGGACAACACAAAATATATGTTAGATAGCCAGTTATGTTTAGTACGAGGCTAATTTATACAGATCTCTGGGAAACACTATTGTTTGCAATTTTGACAATTCAAAAGCTCTTTTTACCACCACAATGTACTGTCATAAGAAAACCTCCTAGATCAGCCAATCGCATAACCTTTACACACAGAAAATGAATATGTAAACATCCACAGTGCCCTTATCCTTGCAATACCTGTTCACTATACCCCACAACAACTGCGCACAAGCAGCTTAACCATCATTAAAATGTAGTGACATACCACGGCTAAGAGAGATCTAAGGTTCAATTTGAATAATAATAAGGTGTTTACTCCCCATTGTAAAGGGACACAGAGTCTACTTACTCAACCACACATGTATACAGACCAGCAGCATAGAGCCTAGAGCTTTCTGGAGGGTTGTTCTCAACAATAAGGAGGGGTTAAGCCTTTAGATATCCTACCAAAGTTACTGAGCTTGGAGTTGAGTTTATATCATCTAATAACTCTTATGTATTGCTAGACTATGAAAACATTTCAGCTGGAACATATGAACCATGAGTGCAGTAACATTAGGTGAAGAGGAGAAACATCAGTTCGATTCAGCATTTATCTTAAGTTACCTCCGTTGCTAATGACCAAAGTCTGTGGTTGATTCCAAGTTCAAGTTCTCAGGTAACCTGGTTCTTGTCTTTTGGCTCTAAATTCTTTGTTCTTATTGTGGATCACAACATTTAGCTAATTATATTCCTGCCCCCAAATATTCTCTTGTATAGACTATATCAAACTAAAAAATGTGGAAGATTTTAAGAGCTATAAAATAACTTTAAATAACAGCCAACACATATTATTGTTATCGCTGTAAACACTCATTTTTAACAGTCCATATTGCCCCAAAAACTATATAAGGTACCCACCTTAGCAGTAATCAACAAAGAGAGATTCAGTCAGAAGCAGAACCTCCTTGACTTCAGGAGCACTTCTGAGTATGAGCGGAGATCTGTGGGTGGAAAGATCTGTCCTCAGGAGAACAAGCTTTTAAGTTAGATAAAGATTCTGCAGAGGTAATTACATGAATCATCATGAACAATACGCTCACCTCTCGCTCTGAATTGCCAAGATAAAGATGTAAAACAAATATCCATTTTTGTCAATCGTAATTCTTTTCAGTATCATTGGCAATCTTGGGAGGCAACCTGGGACAAAACATGACAGAAACTATACATTTTAGTGATTACTTCAATGATTTAAAACGCAGAAAGCCCTACAATTAATGATTTTATCATAAGTCGTAATACGTTGCAGTATTTTATAGTATGAGGTGTATAGTTAAAAAAGCATCGAATGTGAGAGTAGAGCTATCTTCAGCACACAGCTTGGATCTTTGGGCTTAGTTCAAGGCTCTCAGTGACGCGAATGCTGCCCACGTCACTGATTTCCATGAGAGCTGGACCAGAATCTATAGCTCTGATTCATTACAGCACCTTAGCTCATAAGTAGGACAGCACAGTTCAATGGCTCTAGCCATTTGCTTAATGTTAAGCACACACTCAAGTGTTTTGTTGGATTAATGCCTGTGGGCAAAGTGGCTCTACGTGAGCTATATCCACCAAAAGAAAAAAGAAAGCAAGTAAAATTAATGGTGGGAAGGGCACAGCTGTCTGCTTTATACATGGAAACTATCTGCATGCCCATGAAAGATATTAACACATATGACACAGAGTAGTCCAATTTCCATCACAGAACAAAAGCGACTAGCATAATGCAATAAAGCTTTTACTACAGAAGAAGAGATTTCCCACCACTGAGGAATTTTACGCTATACAACCTTTGCCATGGGTGGTCTTAGCAAATAGCATGGGTGGGTGCACAGAAGAAAAAATCTGCTTTGTCTGTGTTAACATATGCTTCAATTTCTTAAGAATTTCTTTTCCTAAAATACACAATTCTAGAAGAAAAATACAACATCTCTACAGTTTTGTAACAATCCTGTTTCAAATGCCCAGCTTTTTTTTTTTTCCCAAGATGTAATTATTAATGCTGCAGTAAAAGCAGCTATTATTGGTAGATGAAAATATTTACAAGAAACATTCTTAAACATGGTCAGTCTTTTATATGCTTTAGCTTTGATTTACATCCATAACTAGTGTGTTTTGTAAGGAAAACAGTTTATTGGTTGGGCTAGGCATTTTTTTTAAAAGTAACATACAGAGGTGCTTTGAGACATTCAGATTTTATATAATAACTAAAAAGGGAATAAAACATTGGCAAGAGATACACAAAATTTCTTTCATCTTTTGTTTCCATATTTGCCAGCTTGCTGTGCCCTTTGCAGAGATCATTGTACCAAAATGCTATTTCACATGTTAAGATGATTCACAGTAGGGAAGCGCTTTCTTATATTATTTTCATCAAAAAGAGCTTATATTTCTTTTGCCCATCTGAATATTACCATTAGGCTGCTAATTTACACTTCGATAAAAGGGTCAGGAGTATTCAATTTTTTGATGACTTGATATTAGCTTGAAAGAGAATTTTTAATAACTCTTGTAATTTGCCACTGTAGTTTCACCATCCAGTGCCTTTGAATTATATATGTTTTATAAAACAAAACTCTGGAAGAATTAATATTTCAAGGCGTTAAGTCTTTCAGATTTAAGAATAGCCTTTATTACTGTCATCAAAATGAAGGGTCTCATATCCTAGTGATAGCACCTTGGTATACTTGGCATTCAATACTTATTTCAAATAGAAATGAAAGCAATAATGTTTTTCACATTACCATTCAAAAGTATACAGACCCTGCTTACGATAAGATATCCTTCAGCACTGTTTCTCCCCCCAAAATAAACTGACATTCTTAACGGGGTTTGTAGCAGTAAGAAGTAAGACAACAGTGGTTTTCCAGGAGACTGTAAAATATTACTTCCAAGCACTGCAAGTGACATAAGAATCAGTTTGTTGAATTTGGACACTGTCTCAGGAAGAAACCTATTTGATCAGAGCCTCTTATAAAGTAAGGATCAAACTATCTCAGTTGATGAAGTGATTGATGATGACAGTTGGTCATCCGTAGTCCAGCTCAAGCAAACAAGGGAGCTTGGTAAATATTTGCTCTGTGTTAAGGGAATTGTAGGACATAGAAGTGCCGTATGTGCTGACAGTAAGGATAATGAGAATAAAGTATCATTTTTTCCTATCTCATTGACATCAGGTCAGAGCTTCCAACCTTGTAAATTGTCCTAGTTACCCTGGCCATAATGAAGGTATGGACAACGTGCAACTACTGCAGATGATATGGCCCATAAATTAGTTAATCCTGAAGAATGTTTATAATCCAAATGGGGGCAATATCATAACTGGGAATTGACAGGCCTTCTGTTTGCTTCACTCAGGTAATTAATTATAGAAGAGTTGTAAGACAATAGTCTTATCTTCTGCCCTTTTCAATGTTCTTTCACATGTGAAGAGCTTAATGATATAGTTAAATATAACTCCTATTGCATCTAATGCTCTTTTATATTGCTAAGTGACATGAAAGATTCCTTGTTTAGCATTTGCTGAGGTTTTACAAGGTTTGGGCGGGTTTTGCCATGAGTTTTCTCTTCCTTTTCTAAAAACAAGACCGAAGGAGAGTGAAGATGAAAAAACCAAAAAACCTTAATCAAAACCACAAGATTAGTTCCCAGGCAGATGTCTTACTAGTTGAGACATAATTATAGGAATATGAACCAGAGAAGTAAAAGGGGCTTCTGAGGTACACAAAAGGTATTTCTGTCACTGGAAACAAAGCAGACCTGCTGCTTAAAATAAAGGCAGGAGGAGCTCAGCATAATTTGGAATTGTAAAGATTGTGGCAGCTCGTGCCCTGCCAGTTCCATACTCAGAGGCACCACATCCAGACTGAAGAGCCATGGGACCTTTCTACGTTTGGACAAGTGTCTTTTCTTCTCCCACATCTGGGTACTGTAAGGATGAACCCCACGCAGAGAAGAGAGAGGGGGACAGAAGCAGAAAACGCTGTTGACGTTCCCTGACGTGGATGGCCAGGCGCAGGAGGCACATGGGAACGAGGTGCGCTCTCTGCGCAAGCTCTTTCCAGTCCTGCGGCACCACAAATCTCTGTCACTCTGAGGAGGGAGCTGCACATCTCTGCGCTACGGTGCCCTCCCTAGCAATAGGTCCAGTTCTCAACATGCTGCTGTACAGGTTGCAATTTGACAATACTTCTGGCCAGTGGTCAGAGCGAGGAGGATTTCTCCCCCCCCCCCCCATTTCTAAATGCTTTTAGATCTGGATCAGGTGAAATGCTTTTACCTTTTGTAAATGATTCAGTATAAATATAAAATATAAGGGCTGACAAAGCATCCAGGCTAGAATTCCTGCTAGTTTTAAGACTGTTTTAGCTCACTTTTAAAAAAAAAAAAAGAAAAAAGTGGGAGGTGTGCTTGTGTATACCTGCCTAACACCATCATTATACTTCTGTTTCTGGTTCTCCCTGTGTTCATTTAAATGACCCCTTCAGCTCTATCCCAGCAGCTCATTTCTCATAATCTCTGGTTTCCTTCCCTGATCTACCTGTCAATATCTTCAGGTCTTGCTTGCTGCAGCCTTGACCAACTCCCTGTGTTATTCTTCTTCCTCCAACCACCCACTCGCTCCAATACACAGATTAACCCTTTGACCCTAAATCCTAGTGTCTGCCCCATAGATAAATGGTGGCACATATTGACTGTTGGATATGAGTCATTTCTTTAATCTTGCCTTCAGATCTGTACTTCTCTTGTGCTGCTGACTGAATCCCTTTGCAGTCCTCTGTTAAGACATTATACGCAATTAAACAGGGGACAGCATTACTTGGATTCTCCAGACAGTGACTGCAGGCGCCTTGGTTTCTTTTATTAGCCTAAACTGTTCAGTGCTGTAGTGGGACAAATCAGCCCAGAAAAAGTGTACTTGACTGGCTTGCCACTGTCAATAACATTACAGCTCAAGAAGAAATCGCACTGGTGAGGATGATGGCGTTCAGAAGGATAAATACTTTCTGGAAGGAGTACTAGATGGTAGCTGGAGTTTATACTGTTGTGTTAAGGGAGATGCACAGGCAAATTTCATCTCATTTCTAAACTCGCACAAAGTGCAGGAAGCCATATTTGCACTCCGTGCTCTCTGTGTATCAAACTCGTCCCTCTGTGCACCTCCCGAGCGAGGCACAGGGAACAGTAAACCTGTGAGGGGACACCCAGAGCTTCTGCTGGGAATGTGTAAATGCTGAACAAAATGAAGACACCTGCCTCACGCACCCAAGGCCATCAATATCTTGTCCTTGATTCCTGGCAACGGCAGTTCACCGGGATTAGCACGTGTAAGACCAGAAATCCTTATGAACCTGTCCCCACCCTGTAATGTATGGAGACAGCATCACAAGAGCTTTTGTTTGGCAATGACTAGCCCAGAGCAGAAACCACAGTCAGAAAAGACTCCTCAAAAGCATGGAGCTTATTATACAGTACATTATCTATTTAAGTAAGAGGTTTACTTACTGTTTTGGAATAAGTCAGGAATGCCTATGCTTGATGGCATGCATTAACAATTTTAGTTGCATTTGTGTATTGAGATAAATGGCAGAAGAAAGATTTACAGGAATTTATACCCAGCGGTATAAATGACCCTGAGATGGTCTTATGAGTACCAAAGACAAGTGGAGCCAGAAAGACATTAGTCTATCGGATGGAGATAGTCGATTAAAAAAGCGTGATATTTAAAATGCTATGTCTGACAAGTACACTTGATCAAATGATTGTGTAAAAACCTCATCTCAGATTGCTGAAAGCATTCAAAATAAATATTGCTGGATAAGGGTTAATATTAAACTGCACCTCACCTGACATATAGTAAACCCTTTTTTGCTATTAATCTTATTTGACACTTCACAACTTTTCCAACCCCTTACTCCCTAACTTTTCCAAATTCCACCTTTCTCAAAAGGCAGCGCTGCTGTAATCAAAGATCTGTTTCAAATCTCTAGTGGTCCCATTCTTTTCCTCTATTGCATATTATGCCTGTTTCTTTACAGGGTGAATTTGGCAGGGAATAATCTTGTTATCCTGTAGACAACCCTATTTCCTGGATACGCTCTCTTCAGTACAATCCTACCAATAACCCTGTTAAGGATCACCTCACACTCACCTTTGGTCCATTTTGTTAAGTGAATCATATAAAGTCTACAGCTCCCCTCTGGAGAGCGATAATGGCTTTACCAGTCACCAGCTGAAATATTTCACTAAACTACTCTCAAACCTTTGAACCCCATCTTACAATAAGCCATTGTTATAAATACTAATTAAGTAATATATTTTGAGGGAAGGAGTTGGAAATAGGTACGAGTAAAACAGGAATTACCACAAAAGCAAAAGATGAATGGTCAATTTACCTGCAGCAGGAGGCGATGCTCGATGTTCCATTAAGAGACATTAAACTTCTTGGCTAATTATAAGAAGCAGGTGAAGGAGGAAATTTCTTAGTGAGCTCAATGGGACATTGATTAAGCCAAAATCCTAAGATCTCCATCCCCAGTGCAGGTGAAGTATTTAATTTTAAGGAAAAAGAGTGACTGTGTTATATTCAGCTGGACTCCACAAAAGCTTCAATAGGTTAGTGCAAAAGTATTCACCCTGTTAAAACTTCAAATTGGAATATCATTCATTTCAGCCTTGTATATCTCCTTAATACATATTAAAAAAATACCAGAAGCACTTTTCTGTTACAAACTATGACATCAAACTCGTCTACACAAGCTGAGAGACATCCCGTTGCTTTGTTTAATCTTAAAAACTCTCATTTCTTTATTGTTTGTATTTATATACAATCTCTATGCTCTATATTACTCCGAAGGTATTAAATAGATACTAGAAACATAATGCCTCTTTACATTTGGCCACTGCACCAACGCTTAAAAACATGTCAAGTAGATAGCACTATAGGGAGCTCTGGATATCCCGGTTTTCTTACATTGTGTTTAACTATGCTATATGAAATCAAGTATTATTGACCTTCAAAAACTGAATAACTGAATGAAAGCAAGAGCAGGCATTATATCCTTAAGTATAAAAGAATATTTATGGAGTCTTTATCTCATTATGTGCAAATTTCAGAAAAATATTTTGTCTCCTAAATTTGAAATACTAATTTCAAATTCAAGACCTTAAATTATTCCGTTGTGAATAGTAGGAGAGGTGAAGGATGAAATTTTCATCTGCTTTGGAGTGACTTTCACATCTTAAACTGCAGATGAAAAAGCAAACACTACAGCTAGGTACCCTGCCTAAAGTACGAGTGGAAAGCTTTTACAACTGAAAACCAAACGAGTACAAGTTCATTTTGTTAGATAAAATGTCAAAGGGGTGAATTCTATCTTGTAGGAGCAAGAGTGCATCCATGAAAAAGGAGTTCATACTTTCAACAGGTTTTCACCAAATGAATTCCCAAATGCAACGTTAGTGTCAATTAAGGCATCACACCAGCAGGAGCAATATCCATTTTAGGATAAGTTGTATATTAAATGATGATTATTTTTTGTCTTCTAGACTTCTCTAAAATTATAGGTATGAATAAGTTTATAACTCAAATCTTATAATGATATGTATGAGAAAGGCACACAGGCGTCATCTTCCTCTCGAATACATGGAGACAGTGTTACGCTCTACAACAAGTTAGATTGTGAGTAAAACAGCATGAGAAACTCACCTGCAAAAAAGCAGGATAAAGTGAGTGGGTACTTGATCCCTTCTTATGCCTCGGAAAAAAACTGTTGGAAAATGAGAAACACTAGTCGTACCAGTAGAATGCAAATTCTGACTGCTCTAAAATCAGGCAGAGACGAAGGGCTTAGTCCCCATATCAGGTACAGGAAACAGGCTGCGCCCTTTAACTGTAATAATGCAAAAATAAAAAGGCAGGAGAGCACTGGATAGCCCACGCCTTTATTTTGACTGCCGGTTTCTGTGAAGACCAAAATTAGATGACCTCTTTCAAATTAAACAACTCTTCTCTACTGGGAATGTTTCACTCAGTAAACTGTTCTGGTAAGCCACCACTTTTGTGTTTTTCTGTTTTACCAATTCCAGTTGTTTGCTGCCGTAAATGTGACAAGAACTTTTTTTAATCTGACACTTTTTTTTTTTCAGCTTGAACACATTTGTATAATCCTGCCAGGAATGTCATGAAGACTCAAATTAGACAGACCGAAGACATGAAACTTCCTGTTCTCTACCTGGGTGAATATACTGACCATGAACAAATCACATTCAGGCCATCTATTAACTTGACAGAAATACTAGTATTTTTTGAGAGAGATTTCCAAAACAGAATGACTTTGATGATTCCATCTCTGTCCTTAGTATAAGAAAAGAGCACATATTTGTCTGAGAGATGCATATCAATTTTATCTTTCTCCCCTGGTAATCATACAGAATTACAATTTACAGTATCCACAAAAATGTAAATAATGGAAAGCTTTGTTGCTTGCAAAAGCAAGGATCTACAGTTTGACATTTTATTCCAGCTTAACTTGAAAAACTCCTGGACTATGACTTAGCAACACTCACTTTTAAATGCTCAATATCTGGGACTTGCTACATTAGAAAATATAGAGCGGAGGCAGCTGTTAAAAGATGTATAGAGTGAAACAAGTTGTGAGTATGACTTACAGAAATGAGGAAAGATGGATGACTAAATGACTTATTTTGGATGTCAGACTGATACAGAAAACCAGCACTAACACTTAAAGAAGCCAGCGCTAGTTGTGTCGTTGAGCACAATTATTGGTGTCAGTTGAGAGATGGAAATAAAGGACACCATAAATGAAGAAATGCATTAAATGTGAATACTAAGCCTCTGTTAATTTACTAAATTGTCTCAAACATTGAGATTTTTGCATTTAAAAAAAACCAACATCATAATAGCAATACCCCCTTTAAGGAGAGGAAAGCACTGTCACCACAATGATTGCTCCTGTTAGATATGTTATTTGTTATAGTAGCTTTGTCTAAAATGGCTTCTTACTAAGGACTGACTGATCCATAAAGATAGCCGAACCGTGCTAGTTCCTCTCTTTTGCTACTAAATTGTTCATTGTGGACCTCATATTCATTACGGGAAACGTAATTTTTATAGAACCCTTCCCTATTGAGGATGTTATCCTCATTACAGAAAACTGTTCTGGTAGCCATGTGGTTTAGTATTTTAATGTTTTACAAATTCTAAGTATTTGCTACCACAAATGTTGCAATTACTTATTTTCTGATTTTTTCAGCTTGAACACATTTGGATAGTCCTGTCAAGAATCTGATTTAAGTAGCCTATCAAATCTCATTAAAATCCTTGTTGTGCCCGGTTTATATGCCAATAATATGTCTATGGATCATATTTGTGATGGTTCACTAAGTAAGTGTCTGATTACTTGTGTCATATGTGCTGCTGTTAATCTACTTCTATTTCTTCTTCATCTACTGCTGTTTTAATTAGTAGATAGAAGACAAATTTTAAAACATGCCAACTTGGACACAAAACACATTCCAAATGATATCCAGGTTTTCATGAACTCATCACAGACACACCAGATAAGGTGACGGGTATTTTAAGGGGAACTGGAAGCAACAGGGCTCCACATAACACTGGGGTGCAGTGGCTGATGATGGGAAATCAGAGCTGAATTACGAGCCAGAGTCCTGATGGTCACCACTGGGTTGTAAACGGATTCTGCCAAAGACTGAAATACTCCAAGTATAAAACACAGGTCTAGCATGGACACTAGAGCATCGCTTCATGCCAGGATACCTTTTCCCACTAGCTTGCCAGAGACTTGCTGCCTGAGGATGGAGTTAAGGTTTTATGGCAACTGCAAAAAGGTTGCAGCAGCAGTGATGGCTACTCGTATATATACATGACACTTCAAGAAAATACGTATAAGCAACTAGGGGCTAAGATAACCAAAGTAATAATTGTAAGCACTAGGATACCTGTCCGGTCAATCTCTGACCCCAAAGAAGAGAAAAATACCCTTGCCTGTGAGCATGCCTGACAAAGTGGGACGTCAAGAGCCACCCGTGGTTGACAAGAGTTATGACACATCAATAAGGAGAAAAGATCAAGACTGTAATACTGTCTGTTTCTCCAGTTACTTTTCAAATGTCAAGCACGCTGATTTTTGGTGGGTTTTGCTGCTTTTTAAACAATTTGGCAAAACACAAAACTACCACCAAGGAAATAGCAACTTCATTAATAGAAGTAAAATAGCATTAAGCTTATAGATATGTAACGAATTTTAAATGAATTGCATATAAGATGTTGAAGGTGTATTTCTATTTTGTACCTAACAGATAAAAGGTTTGTTTATGTGAAAATTCAACATTGCAGCTTCCTTCTGAATGAAGGAGAGCAGTATTACAGGTTTTTTTTAAATCTGTGGGACTCCAGGAACAGTAAGTTATCATTACACAAGCAATTCAATTAAAGCAATCTTTTGAGATTTAATAACTATTTTCTGTAATGATCATAACTGTGAGAGAGGAAGATACAAAGTGTTCAGTTTTATTGCAATATTTTACACTCTGTTTCACTCTGCTGCCCCACTAATTTATAAGCTATATGTTCAAGACTGAAAAAAGAAGCAAACTCAATTATAAACTATGCAGCACAAGGGATATTCTATTTTATATTTATTCTGGTCTAATTCCAAATATAGAAAATGGGTTTTATATTCTTAAACATAGCACACTAATCATTTAGGGCCAGAAAATGCTATTCTGTGTAAAGACAGAATAGATTTAGTCCTGTATTTTAAGTATAGCTCTGTGTGGAAGCAGTTGCAAGATCAGCAACCCAAGAAGGCAGCCTGAGAAGAGCCCACGCATGAAAACCGTCCTCTGCAGGTCCCTACTACAAAGGTACAGAGTCTATTGCAGCCGGAGGTGGACGCTGGGCTGGCAGAGTCCTGTCTCATTCTCCAGAAGGAAAGATGTATATATTCACCTTATCCATGATTGTCTAAATTTAGTGGTCAGTTCATATATCATCCAGTTCAGAGCCAACCATCTTCTGCATGTTTGGGAGGTATTTTTCCTCACAGCTAGATATTTAGCACTAGAATGACTCCACGGTTAGTACAGAAAATTAAATGATGGCCTCATGACCATGCTCAGCCTCCTATGAAGCACTGCTACCTGGTATTTTGTCCTTCCCCTCTCTCCTGCTGTGCCCGTCTGTCCTCAGCCTCTTCCTGTACCTGTATATCCTTATCCTCAGTACTCTACTGTTTCATTCTTCAGTGTGAAACTTTCCCTCATTCTCTTGTCCAGTATCTTCCTCCCTATCCTCCATCGGTGCTTCTGATATATCTGTCCAGATGTCAGATTGTGCTGATTAGCTGACTGACCGCTTGTGCTAAATGGCCATCCCAACCAGACCAATCCATGTATATCCATCCTCATTGGATACACAGGGTCTGTCTTAGGCAGTCCTGGAAGCAAAGGGAGCTGTATCACGGGGCAAAAGCACCCCACGGACTATCAGTCACCTTTGAGGGAGCCTCATCTTACTTTTGACAAATACCACAATTGCAGCTAGAGAGAGCCTGTGCCGCGTAGAGACCTCAGAAACAGCCTCTCCCATCCCCAGCAGGGTTTCCTAACTGGTGCAGGGAAGATGGGGGGGAAGGCTGAAGAGAAGAACTGAGAACTCATTCAGACAGGGAAAAAGCTTAAAAAGTTTTAATTCAGTAAAATATTTCAAAGGCAATTCCTACACACTGGTCTGAGCAGCTGTGAGCAGGAGCAGAGGGTACAAAGTAAGATGCACTCGTCAACTCCCTTCTGAGAGCAGCAATGCAAGGCAGTGCTGGGAGAGATTGTCAATAAAAGCCTTTGAAGTGATCCCTACTGCCAGGAGCTCACTAAAGTGACTCACTTTCACTCCCAACATCCAAAAAAGGATAGATTAGAATTAGATGTAGATACAAGAAATGACAGCGATGAATTTTGAATGTCTGCCACACAAGAAATAACTATAGCTCAGAGGGGAGACAACAGAAAAGAAATATGAAATAAGGACTGCTTGCTATCTTTTCTACTAGAAAAAATGGGAGGCGTGAAACAAATTAACATAGGGTAGGTTCAAAACAAATAAAATGAGCTATTTCATCAGGCGGTATGTATTACACTGCGGAACTCAATTTAATTTTGGAAGTCGGCAGAGATTCAAAAAGCAATTAGACAAACCAATAGAATAGTTATCTAGGAAAGGGTGTTTAACACACTGGCATCCCCTCTGACTCCAGAAGCCTGGAAGATGAGAGAATATTCTAAGAGCATCGCTATGTGGTTGCCTGTCCTTATAGTCTTCCCCAAGCTTCCCGAACAGCTAGCAGTTACTGTAAGAAACAGAATGGCATAAAAGGCCATTGATCCCATGTGCTGTTCTCATGCTTTGAAATTCAATGAAATTAACTCGTTATGTTTTACACATTTGAGAGTAATGACCTTCTTATACAGCAAAACAAGTGCCCCGAGTAGTTAGCAGCTCTTTTTCACCTCCCTATATCACATTTTCTGAATGGACGTTTTGGAGCACAAAGATATCCTACACACACATCCCTCAGCCCGGCATCTGAGAAAAGCAAGTGTATAATATAAAATCAGGATTGGCTTGGTGTCTTTATGAGACTGCTGATTTACTTTTCACTTCAGAGCTATGATGGAGCACATTTTGCAAAGAAGTGATATTCAGGACTCCTTGTGCGTACTCCCAACAGAAGAATGATCTGTGAAGATACAAAAATAATAATCCTACCATCCAGAAGAGGGCAATGATATCAAAGAAGCTCATAGGAGGCCTGGATATAATCTTCTATCACTAGGAAAAAGATATAATCTTCTATCACTAGGAAATAAGTCTAATACAATCCATCCGATTTTTATATCATTCCCAGAACAAAAACCAAACCAAAGAACAGCAAGGAAATCTGAGGTTTGCAAATCTTGCTAAAGTTGCCTTTTCCCTTAGAAAATTCTTCAAACAGGTTGGTAAATAGCAAACAGCCCTTTTGAAGGACTTCAAAGGGCTTCCTCTCAAATGGGAGGGGCTGGCAATCTCCCAAAAGTAGGCTTACTACTTTTGTACTGGCTTTCTTTACTTCTAAGAGAGAAAAATCCAGCCTGCAGACGGTGTTGAAATCAAAAGGGCAGTGAAAGCCCCATGGAGTGATCCCAGCTAAATGGAAAACAAAAGGCACTGCATTTTGCCTCCTCGAACCAAGGGCACAGAAATCTTGCTTTTGTGATCAAGTGTTGATTTCTTTCAGAAGTTTCCTGTGTCACTCAGCTGGTTTTGTAAGCATACATACAGTCCTCGCAGACTTGTGTGCCACATCACGAAAGCAGACAAAAGACCAAAAATGAACAGAAAAGTGAAGCAAACAAAAGCTCCGGTACTAAATCTCGGATGCATGCTATTTATCTTCATCAAGTCTGTCAAATCCAGGTTCTGACGCTCCTACATAGGTACAGAGTGAAACTCCACTCCTAGTCATGGCAACGGAAGTAAATGTGATCAGGTGTGAGATTTTGGGTCCTCATAACAATTATTATGCCACCGAGGATATTGGTGCCTCTAAAGGACCAGATCTTCGATCTTTTTAGTGTTCTTTAATGATTCATCTAAATAATGTATGTTGTCATTTAATATTTCATTTACTTTTGTGATCAAGTTACATAATGCATACATCAAATTGCACAGCCTGCTGATTCTCCATTGACTTATGTACATATTTTTCTAGTCAAATTGTTATGCATATGAGAGATCCATTTGCATATGTTAATAATCAGGATGCATAATTTACTGCTTCGTTTTGCATATTTTAGTAGCAAAGATCCACGTTTTGTTGATCCGTTTCTTCTTTTAGAGTTTCAACTGACTGCACCTTCCAGGATGAGTTACTGTACACACATTAACTGTTAACATTTTACAAAGCCTTATTTAACAGAATGCATATTTCAGGAGCTGGCTGTCTCTTGTTTGCTTGCTGAGCTGCATACCTCACCAGCTGAACATACTTCACCAGTGGAGATTTCCAATCATCACAAAGTTTCCCATACTTTACAGCACAAATGCATACTTGAGATTAAATTATATGTGGTTCTGGTGAAGCCACAGGTTTTGTAAAACAAGACCGAGCTGAAAATTTAAATGCTATCTCATGAATTCATAGGATCACAAAATAGTTCTCATTTGTGCAGTTTCATTTTGTTTATTAGAAATAGATCCCACCATCCATAAATCTATAAAAATCAGTACATGTTTTACTTTCAGGTGTTTTTTTCTTTTTTAACATCTGGGCGAGCATTTGTCTTTTAAGTTCCAGTGGTGAATATCCTTTTCTCTCAGAGAACATAATGATGCACAGTAAGATGGTAAGAGCAGCTAGCAAAACTTCACTTTCTTGTGGCATATGTCTGGAAATCTGCTCTCTCTCACAGACACCTTTTGCTTTCATGTAACTAATACCTTTTCCCAGAACATGAAAACCGAAAAATCTAAAGCCTGAATATCTTAACACCCAATACTCACCAGAAAGACTGATGCTTCTGGCTGCGATCCAGCCTCTTCCCAGGACAACTTACGTCTTCTAATTTTTAAGTATGAAGAGTCACTGCAATAGATAAACAGAGTTGAAAAATACATGGCTTAAGTAAACTAATTTCACATAGAACTTCAAATACTAGTGTACATTTCAGTTACTAATGTTTACATCGATAAATTTCCCTGTGTTTTTAAAACTTATAAAGCACACCTTTTTCCCTAAGAAACAAATTATTGTGCCTTGACAGCCAAAACAAAATATGCTGAACTTCATGACAAGCAAATATTTAAAGCTACTATTTTTGAAAAATTGTCTCACCTGTTTCAAATTCAAAATCAGGTGTAATTGAGAGACAAAGCCTGGGTCCAAAAAACATTTTTTCAGTATGACTTCTTCAAAGGAGATTTCAAATGAGCCAAGCAACAGGTTGCAGCCATGGCAGTGGTGCTTTCAAATTTCTGAATAGTTTCTTCTATTCATTTGGCTAAAAGCAGGATCCTTATTACACACAGTGTCTAAGGAATACTTCCTAAACTGTTTAATACACATGATGGAAAACCGTATTTCTTGGCACAAATAGAAACGGCTTAATAGGAGCAAGCGTGAGTGCACACACAAAGTAATATCAACAGCTAGGTAATAGTATTTTCCACAGTCCCCTCAAATGGCCACTCAGAAAAAAGAGATTCACCGCTAGGCGAGGCAGCAGTGAATGCAACCCTTCACTGTGTGATAAGCATCCTTAGTATACCTTGAGCTAATAAATAATTTTAGAGGAAACAATGGGTTCCATCCCTCAAAAGAAATCTGCAAGGTGTGGATTAGTACTTCTTGAGATCAGACAAAAGGCTCACATTGACTTCTGGAACACATCTTGAAGTGCCTCTGGTTTTCTTTTCATGTTCTGAATGGAGAGCACGGCAACCTCCCCGCTCGTACCTTCACGCTGGGACCAGACAGCATCTAATGAGGAGAGCGCCTCTTTTCTTCTTGGGCCAGTACAATGCCCTGTACAATAGCATAATTGAAAAAGAAGGCAAATTGAAAAATAGCTCCTTGACCATTCTTCTGCATTCCTCAATACTGCGTGAACTCTCTCATGCTCCAAATTGTCCCTGCTCCAGCCAAATCCTTCCTTTGCTCAAAACCCCTGCAAGGGGCTGCAGCTGGTTTGTGCGTTCGACAGATGACAGAGTTTCAGAACTCTCAGCACAACACATCTTAGTGTATTTTCAGTCGGAACTGAACTTGGCTACAGTGGTCGTACAGGTTCATAGGTTTGTTCCTTTTTGTAATTGTTCATAAGATTTGAACTGGGCTTTGGTAAATTTGTCAGGCCAAAATCAGTCAAAAAAAAAATAAAGGGGTGCACTGATAAAAGTTGTCTGAACGTCTTAACAACACAGTTCTACTTTACTAAATTCAACCCATTGTCCTTCAGACAAAATTGTTTACTGCCTTTTACTTCTGTGCAATAATCCGTGGAATCGTCAGTATTTTCAACATTACTGAATTTTTAGGAAGTTGTTCCCCCCAGATCCCCAAAATTGTGGAATATAAGAAAAGAACTGTTCTGATAGGAATGAAATCTCAACACACGATTACCGAAACAAAGGGATTTTTGTTTTTTTTGAACGAAAACTACATACTACGATGCAAGGAAAACGGGAGCTCAAAAATAGGTACCAATGAACAGAGAACAACCAGCTATTCTTTCCAACCGCACAGTGTCTAAGATTCAGTCACATATTATAGCTGCAGGAGCCCAAACGTTGCACAGTCTGGGACAAGTGAACAGGAGGCAGCGTCTAGCCCCACTTCAGCCGATGGTGCTGGTTCTTTAACCGTCTGTATTTCCAGAATTTTTAAACAAGCAGGGGTAGCAATGTACAGTGATGTTCATCTTCATAATTAAGCATAAATAGGTCTGAAAAGTTTCTTGCAGTGTAAATCACCTCAGGCTCACAGCACACAGTCCACGCAAAACTGAACATGCCACACACTATCTACCAACCATATCCACTATTCAGCTAAATCTTAACTGCTTTAAGTGTAAATAATCATTATTCACTACAGTAAACAAACGTAAGTTCATAGGTAAAAAATGAACTTTGAGAGGCAGCTTTTGACAGAATGCCAGACACTGTGCTCTTACCATCAATTACCCTGCGTTATGCATTAGCTGCTAAACATCTAAACAGCTGAAAGCCCAGTAAGGCTCCAGAAGATGAAACTCCAGTAGCCCACATTGATATGCATTGTAGAAATTTGAAAAGAAAAATAAAAAAGTATACCTCTTAAAAGGTTATCAATATTGTCATGACTATGTTTTGAAAATCTGTGCTGTATTTAAAGTGTCAGGGTTTTTTTTCCCCCATTTCTTTTATGCTTTTAACACACGCTTCAAGTAAAGAAAGACAGATCTTGTGCCAGTGTCAAAATCACTCAGATGAAGATTGGGTAGATGACATCACAATTCGTGCCTTTTTTGTGTTATTTTTAATTGGGTGATGCTCAGATGATACATGATGCTGAAGTGCCAGCCTTTTATTAATTAGGCATATATATCTTTCTCTAAAGTATTTGTCTGCACATTGAGAAGGCTATTAAGTCTCTTCAACAGCCCACCACATAATTATATGTTGAGGGGAGAAAGAGAGAAAGCATTCCATCAAGAATTACGCCCATGCTCTTAAAATACACCCCAAGCCAATAAAAGGAGGAGGATGTGAGCCTAACAAGCCTTCCAGAAAGAAGAAATGGGATGAAGATATATTAAATGTAAATGGAATTCCATTTTTAGCATGTGGTCAGTGATGTATGAGCTCAGAACTGAACTCATACTGCGTGAAAAATAGGAATGGCTGGAAATCAGCTGCGCTACCAAATGGAAAATCTCGGAAGAAAGCACCACTATTGCTCAGCTCAGCAGATTTACATAAGGAAGAAAACATCTCTTCTTTTAGCAACTTGCATCTATTTTGCTCAGCCTAGCAGTACACATCAGGTATTTCAACCTGGGTGCCAAAATCACTTGAAACAGAGCACGTGAATCCTAAAACAACAAAAGGAAATGGGAAGACTAAGGTCAAACTAGGTGCCTAACACATTTAAATAAATCAAACCACCATCCAGAAATAAGAGCATGCTTAGAGGTTAAATGTATATTTTAGCATCTCAAATAAAACAGACTTGGTTTTAAAAAAGCAGTAAGGATAACATATCTCGGTTGGAAAATTATAACCTAGATGTTGACCTTTAAGCACTCAGCCTGAAAGCCTCATGTGTGCATGTTTATTGTAATCTTTGTTTTTAAATGGGCTTTAAATCAGTTCGTAACCTTTTTTGTCACAAATTATTTTAAACATTTATTTAAAAGGATATGTATAATTCTTTATAAAAATACACAGTATTAAGAGTTCCTTATTACGATTTCTCATTTTACCCTATGAAAGCTAATGTTAATACCTGGTTTCCTCCATTCTTTAAAGGTTACAAAACACAATGTCTAATAAATCCTCCCGGCTGTTTCACATTCAACTACGTCTACATTTATCCCTCTTTCAATACCAAGCTCAAAAGGTTCAAAAAAGGAATCTCTCTCAAAAGTGAAAATTAAACTGAATTGCTGGCTTGTTTTTTCAACCCAGTGTAAAACTGACAACTTCACTTCTCCTCAGACACCAAAGTTGAGAATTGACTTTATCCCCTTTAGAAAAATTATTTACTTCAATAACATTTATTTTTCTGGTTGAAGACAGAGCTCTCAAATGAGGGTCACTATTCCAGGACATAGGAAGCTTGTCTGCAAATTCCTGCATATTCACCTGTAGCAGAGTGGACACAAAACATGCTTTTCCATTTGAAGTAAAAGAATATACAAAGTGTTTACATTTAATCACATAAATCACGACTCATTACCTCACCAAGACTCTACTGGAATCCAGTCTCTAAGTGAAGCTTTATGTCCTTTGTATTGCCCTGTCATAGGCCATAATGTCCTATTTTATCACCATAATGCTCAATTACATCATGACTTTTAATAGAGGGTGTTGAGAAGTCACACTGCCCTTGAATAAGTATGAGTTAAGAGTTTATTTTAGCACCTTAGAAACACAGAAGCTATCAAAATACTTAGATGATGTAGGATATATGTCCCTATGCAGTTCTCCAAGAGGAAGATCATCACTTCCAGGCTCTTGGAGTAATCAGTAACTAAGTGGATGCTTAGTATGCAGAAGCCCCGATAATAAGATGAGCTAAAAAGGTAGCAATGGCAGCTAATCTGCACATGAAAGTGCCAGTGAGATGAATTTTTTTTGTATTTTCTAGGCCTTTACAGGGCCAGTTGTCTTCTGACATGATTTTCAAATTAAGAGATCAGTTTCTCTGTTGAAAATACCTCAGAGAAGGCAGGCAATACTTTAAATTATTTTTAAAAGGAGAAAGAATAAGGCACCCGCATTTCAAAATTTTAGAAATTAAAATAATTGAGGAATCAGAACCCCAGTTTCTGAGTGTACTTACATTACTTTGTACAATTATATTGTAATACATAAGGAAATGAGCCTTCAAATACATAAATTATCTGGTATGCAAGCGAAGCCGAGCAACCTATCATACACTTTTGCTCAAAACTGCATAGAGGAGACCCTTGAGAATCACCACTGCGCTCAGATTTTTGACAGACATCACAGAAGCAAAATTAATTCACGCTCTCTGTGCATGAAATTTCTGACCTCCAGGTAGTACGGCCCTTGCCATTTATTGTAAGGATACTTGCCATATTACATACAGCACACACAGTAACTACGGGACAGCTCTGCACTTATTACTTGCGTTAGCATTAATCTGTTTCCATGCACACCAAAAGCATGGCAGTTACTACTTGTGCCCATCTGATACAGGAAATTCACTTTAGAGTGTGTTGAAGACAATACACAAAACATGCTATGTAAATACAATAAAAGAATGGGAAAAAATGTGCCTCTGGCTGAGCCTTGCAAAGCTGTTATTACAGATGAGTATACCTCTCTAAACACCTACTGAAGTCTGTTTCTCTTATACTAATTTTGCATACTAAGGTACAGTGCAAAAAGCCTTATTGGAGAGCATCTATTTTAAAATTTCTAAAGGGCTTTGATACCTTTTTAGGCCATCATTTTTGTTAACTGCACAGATTCAGAGCCCATTTTTCAGTTATAAATGGTGCTTTAAGAGTCATAAAAATGACTCATGCTGAGTCACCTGAAATAATACAAAGGAATGTTGCACAACACAAAAGTGAATACTAGAAGAAATGTTTATTGCTGAATTATTACACTGCTTGGCAAAAGAAAATCTTAATTCATGTAAGAGAGCAGAAAGTTCAGTATTTACAACATCTTTAAACTGTTTAGCATGCATTGCTTGACAGAAAGAAAGTGGAAACCAAATCTGATTAAGATACGTAAAAACTGAGGAATATTCAGAAGAATAAAAAAAAGAGTAAGGGATGTATTCTGTTATATGTAGAATCATTTAGAATTTGATGTTTGATTCTGCAAAGAATTTACTAAGTTATTTGATAAGCAACTTGAATCACAGGTCAGGTCATTCCATTCAAATCCTGTTAATGTACATAGGTAAATAAAAAGGTTTAAATGTAAGTAGTCTAAACAAAGTATTATCATCAATACGCAACTTGGTGGACAGCACAGATGCAGCCAGACCAAGAGAAATCTAAAATAGTTAAAATTCAGTTTTATTTAGAAATTATCTTTCAATTTTCCTGAATTAAATTCTTTATCCATAAATTATAATATTAGAAGTAATCTCAGCCCAGCCAGAATACACTACATCAAATTATATAATAAGAAATTATACATATTCATAATTTATACTGAATTGTAGTTTATTGTGCATTTCATTTGACAGATTTAACACCTGTGGCTTCTTGGTTTTCCTTTTTCTCTCCCTTTATATAATTTCATATTTGTTTTCCCAGTTCACTTCTCTGATCTGTGGCCCATCCCTGCTTCCCTTTCTTCAATAATTAAATTCCCGCCTTCGTGACTGAAGCACAACTATGCTTTTCATTAGAGCAAGTCTGTTTTTTAACTTTGCTTTTGTTACAGATTCATGAAATGCCTTTTGAAATTTTTAGAGAAGACACATACTTGAAGAACAGATTAAAAGCAGAGGAAAATGAACAGTAATGAGCTCATTTTCAGAAAAAGAACTCATTAGCATGCGGTCTTTTTGATTTCTGTCAGAAAAATGGTCCTGGGCGCAGTTCTTTCTGTTGCCTTCAGGAAATGCCCTGTTGTTTGAGAGTGTGTGTGGAGTGGGGGGAGGACGGGGGTGGGGGAAGAAGAGCCTTTCATAAGTATTTCTTTTAATGAAAGATCATTTTATCACTGAAGAACCAATTTAGAGGTGAATTAGGGAAAGCAGTTCTACTAGTGTTTTGAGTTTTCTTTTTCTATTCTGTTTCCACAATCTCCTTAGAAGACTGGTGTGGTAAGTGTTTTCATCACCACCTGGGGAAAAAAAAAAAAACCTGACACAAGGCTAATGTTTCTATTCTGCATCTGGAAAAGTCATGATCTCTCAAAAATTTCATTAGTGTGTTACTTCAGATTAGCCAAGTGTCTAGCGGCTAGGTTCCTTATCTTGGATGCAAGTGCAAGAGTCTCAAGTGCCTGTCTAAAGTAGATTGATTTTGGGTGGCTCCTTTTTTCATTTAGGTGAGAAATTATATATCTTGGATTAGGAAAGCTTTCCAGAGAAAGTTGTTTCAAGACATAAGTTTTTACAAATTGACAATAAAGATGAAAAAGAAAGCAAATGGTTCCAGTGAAAAACTTTTCAGCCACAACTCCCTGGTGGTAAAATATGTCCAACCAACCGTAGTCTGAAGTTTATGCCTAGACCTTGCATTGAAGGCCATTCAGTTGTCAGTGTATCTCTGAAGACACGTATAATCTATAGTCATAACATTTTTATGACACAGAAAAGTGTTGAATCTTATTTTCCGCTTATTTGCATTGGTGAAAACCCGGAATTGCCTCATTTGTGGCCAAAAAAATGTGATGGAAATATCTCTAATTAAATTCAATTTTTTTCATAAAACAATCACATTCCTCTCGTATATATTATAAACAACAACAACAATATAACTCTCCCCCCCAAATGAATAAAAATTATATCCTGAAAACAGATTATAAGCCAAATGTCTTTCAACTGTACGGAAAGTATGTTATTGACGTCAGTGGATTTGGAATCAAGTTCAGATACAACAAGATTCCTGGTATAGCAAGGACCAGAGTACATAGGCATCAAATGAAGAAAAGATTATTCTCAAGCATATGAAAAAACACCAAATTTTCCTCTCAGTTGTGCCTACACAACCTCTATTAGACTGTTGAAACTATTGCAAAATTAGTGTATCACTTCTGAAAGAGCTACTCAAAACTGCTGAAAAAAATCAGATCCCAAGAATGATAATGCTGACAAATGCACACCTTCATCTCATCTACATAGTAACATATCTAAAACATGCACTAATTGGCATTCATGTAGTCTGTTCTCTTCAGCATCTTAAATAATTATTGGATTTGCCATTTTTTCTTCTCTTAGCCAAGCTCAGTGTCCCAAGAGGCACAGTGAAGACCAATTACCTTGTTTTTATTCATGTTTATAATCATGTATTTTACTGTTTATTCATTATTACACACTGTTTAAAGACACCGTTGGATGTATTCTCTGTATTGGTATGCAACAAATAAAAAGGTACCATTTTTATTTTCTGGCAACAGAAGTAGCAGATGTTTCCAAAAACAGCATTGCTAGTCCCCACAAACAAAGTCCTATTTTACAAACCCTCGTATTTTATATTAACTTTGCTTGCAGTATTTAACCATACAACTAAATAATTTACGAAAATCCATAAAATAGAAAATTAATGTAAAGGTCACTAGGCTATCAGAAGAAAAAGTGACCTTTGATGCTGGGAATCATTGGAGATTTCTCCAACTCTGCATAGATGTATTATGCAGTGCTTTACTCAAGACATTTTAATACTAAGTATGGGGTTTTTTTAAAAAATAAAAGGCACATATGAATGTACTTAGGCATAGAAATCCTTTATATCATTGTATGACTACTGAAGTGAAAGACACCGATGAACAGGAACTACATATCATTTTCTAAAACAAAAATGAATTAAAAAAATGAAGTTTAGTATTTTATTAAGTGTACTGAATACTCTTCTATCATTTTATCAGTCTCCAGCACGAAGCCTACTTCAAAAGTGAAAGGAGGATTTTCAGGATTTTGCCCCAACCACAACATCCTCAAGAATCAAAGGAAGGAAGAAAAGGATTTTAATATATATCACATCAAATATACACTTTGTTCACTTGCTAAATATTTCCTTTTATCTTCCTCGTTCTTAGTCAAAGTAGAAAGAAACATTTAATGCAAAACAAAAAGCTTTTCTTTCTTCTTCTTCTTTTTTTTTGTTTAAAGAACCCAAAATTGAAGTAACATCATCAGTTAGTCAGTTGAGGTCAGTGTTCTTTTTACACACCAGTTTATTTCCAGTAGTTTCTCATTGCTTACTCAAGCAGCAGAGAAAGAGAATACATCCTTTTGTTTCTCCAGTGCCCCCATTTTAGAAGACAAGATGCCTGTGAAAACCTCCAACTACATAACCAAGGATAGCTAAATAGTTCTGTATTTTTGTCTCAAATCACAATTTTGCAGGAATCCTTTGTGCTTCTATAAACAGTTGACTATAGTAAATTTCGTAATGTGTCTTTTTACATTGTTCTAATGGCAGAGATATTTGAAGAACTTTCAAAATACATTTCTAGTTTTGACACGTTACAAAAAGAGGTATTGCATATTAATACACTTTTATTGGCAGTGATATCACGGCAATCAAAATATGCTTTATGAAATGCTAAGATAACACCAGTATTAGTACAGTTTCCTTAAGAATACCGGTGAGTCCTCCTAACCTTCTACCTCATTCATTCACAGTCATAAAAAGCAGAGTTTAGCACATCAGCCAAGACAAGCAGAATCAAGCATGTAAATTATTTCCTCTGGGAAGGGAGAGACTTACCCTTACTGGTGAGAAATGGAATAGCAGTCAAAGAGAGGTCCTCATAATCCAGAAAGCGAACTGAAGCAATAGCGCTCCACACTGAGATGGGAGGAAAATAGATAAGATAAGAACAGTGGGTTTCAACTTCTCCCCTGCACATTTTCCAGAAGCATGGCTCCCGCTGCGACAAATTCGAGGACACGAAAACCCTTGGGCTTTTCTAGTTATCTTTTCCTTGCTGCTCAGGAATGGTCCTGGAATTGAAAGCTACTGAATAATAACCACGCAGATTTAGTCAAAACCTTTTTGACTTTCAGTAGTTATTCGTAGCTTAGAAAACAAAGCAAGCATGAATGGAAGTACAGGGCAGTTAAATATTCTTAAGAAGAAAGAATACTTAAAAGTATTCGTTCACTTAGAAAGGTTTAGGTGACTTATTTCTGGAAAATACAGTAAATAAAAGGACTAACTTGTGTTACCAGCTTAGCTCTTAAGAACCAGCACATTGTTTATTTCCTTATGATTTTCAAAGCGGGAATGACCTTGTCAAAGGAGAACACGAAAATCACGAATGAAGTGGCTGAAATAAAACTAATGCCAGCGCATCTTACAGTACCAAGGAGTCCTGACCTAATCTTTAATCTTTTACACAAAATGAACCTGATCTTCAACTTGCTGCCATGAATAATTCACACATTCTCCAATACTTTATAGTTTGAAAGTTTTTTTTTTTAGGAATTATTCCAGCATGTAAAATCCGTGAACTCAACTATACAGTAATCAAGTCCTTTCAAAACTGCATGCAAAACTTTCTTTAACCAGCACATTGGGTCAATCTGTCCATGTCAGAACCACATCAATAAAGTTAGCATCTTGGTACGTTTCTGGCTGTTATTTCCTGACTGATGTTTTAGGTCAAAAAATAAAACTCAGTCAACCAAAGCTGTGACAACAGGAGTAACCAGCCTCAGGGTCGTGGAAACCACCTGTTAGTTTGCTTTTTTCACTGTGCATTTTTGCTGCACTGTATCACCGAGTCTTGCTTGGTACTGAACGTATGTCAAGGTCCATTTGTTTTGCTCCGAGTGCTCTCTTCCTGCTCATCTTTTCTCAAGTCTCTGCCATTTCTCTTGGTTGCTTGGGGCAATCAAATTTCCCATGCCCACATACAGCCAGTTACATTAACATTGCTTGTGCTAAGCTCATTAAACTGTTTTTTTCCCCCCTCTAAAATTGATACACAATAAAACTTTAAAAGCTTTAGCTTGGCTGTAACATCAGTTGTTGTACTACCACAGGTTTTAGGAAGATAAATAAATACCCAGTAAGTTGGGTTTTTTTTTAAATGTATCTTTTTAAATGTAATCTTTGGTCACTGGCTACTGAGGAAATACCTTTCAGCTCAGTTTTTCTGCTGTTCACTCTAGCTCAGAGGGAAACTACAGAAGACAGTGGTGAACTCCCATAAGCACCAGTAGGATCAGAATTTAATTCATAGTCTATGGATCGCATATAGAATTACTGTGAGAAGCTGGCTGCCAGCATTATGATACACGATGGCCCCATGCACTACTCAGACTCATTTTATTACGCTGCCTGCGGTACTTCCTTTGAAACCAGTGAATTGAGGAACAGACAGAAGACAGTAGGTAGGCAATTATGCTGTCAAAGAGCTGATAGAGTTTATTTGGCCTTGCTCTGAGCCTGAGTACTTTCTAGGAATGTACAATAGATGATGGTGGAAAGATAAACAAGGTGCCATTGTGACACAGTATCCTGTTCAGATTCAGCCAACCCTCCTTCTACATCATTTTCTTGGGCCTAGAGTTCCTATCAGTTGACATCAGAGACATCTAGCCAACATGTCAGCGGCAGAATTTAGGCACTTAAACACGACTAAAGGAATTTTGAAGATTTTACTGCGGATACGCTATCAGCCAAACATTTAAATTCCTGCCTTATTTTAAGATATGAATACATATAAAGCAGGATTCATTTCTTCCATTGACTTCAGTAGCGTGAAGTACACATTGAATAACAACCTGAAGCTCTAATGAGAAAAATGATCTGAGTGAAATCCTGGACAATAATGACAAAAAATGCCAATATGTTTCAGTGGGTACAAAACTTTTTTTTTTTTTTTAAATGTTTGCATTCATTTTGAATACAAACAAAAAAAGATCTATGGCACAGGACCCCAGTAGATCTCTTCCTCACAATTTCATACAACAGTTCTCTCATCAGCTGTAAACCCATCTGCCTACATAACTCAGGGATCATTCTTTTTTCTTTTCCTGTAAGTTCAAGAATACACTGTAAAGTCCATATTTATGGCAAGTTTAACCTTGGATCTCTCTCCCATCTATACAGATTTTTCTCTAAGGAAATGAATACCCCTTTATGCACGGCAGAAGAAACCCCAAGCCCCCCTTTGGATTCCAAACCCAGAAACATTCTGCTGAGCAGTGTAATACAACTTAATGTTGGGTCTTCTTCCAGGTGGATATTTTTTCTCCACGTTTTAAGCATCGGGCTGCAATCTTTTGTAATCCCAGCAGAGGGCAATATAATTAAGCCATTTATAAAAAGCTTTTCAAGGCAATTGCTGTACAAGCTCCTCCGGCATGCCTCAGGTTTTGTTGTTGCTGTGGTTTTGGGTCCCCATGCCAAATGTTTTAATACTAAAACTGCTTTTGATCCCGGAAAGGTTCATACTGTTTATTTCTCCTTTACTGCCCAAAATGCACAGGTACATTCTCAATGCCTGAAAACATCTCTCTGGAAAATCAAGAGAGCCCTCTTCACTATAATTTTTTCTTGTCCTCAGTCACCCATCTGAATGTAAATGCGGTTACAGTATGCCTCACATCCGTAAGAAATCTGCACATTAATATTTAGTTTTAAAAAGATAGTCTCAGAGGTACCTCTTGAAATGGATTAATGGGCAAATTGGAAGCAAATCAATTGAAAGTACATGATAAATGTTATTTAATTCATTCTATGGCTTTGCTATTCACACACATTCATCGGTGCAGGCAAACGCTCACATACATATGAAATGAAAACTCACTTTCAAAGCATAACTGCAGGGAAACCTGCACTGAGAACGAACAGTAAAGCATTATTTTACAGTATGCAAGTTTATGGGTCACGAGAGATCCTGCAACGTTTGTAAAGATTATCCCAATGATAAGGCTCTGTGGTTTTATTTACTGAAGTCTAGATACATTTATACACTTACGAGTTCTTAGAAAGATAACCAAAGCTCTAAGACAAGAACAGAACAGCCACCCAGCAGATTTTATAAAATCTCACAATACAACAAACCATATTAGAGTTTCAAAATTCATGAAGGAGCAATATCCCCTACTGAGCATTATAGCCAGTCAAGATAACACCAAGAACAGCTGGTAAGTCTGTCTGCGTGATTTCCCTCTCCTTGAGTGTGAAGAGAAAAACATATGAAACAGCTGGAAAATACATTCAAAGTATGATTGGCACAGTGTCACAATAAAAGTGCCAGGTAAGCTGACTGCAAAACAGTAGCTTTAGTTCTTTCTCGTCTAATTTGTAACAAGACTGATATGTAGATGGAAATGGTAAACATAAAGACATAATGCATTTCTCTGTATCTTTATATAGATTCCGTAAGGGGTGGTCTTGTGCTAAAAGTACTTCATTGCAGCGTTAAAAAAAAAAATTAAAAATAAATGTTTGAGTCTTCTTATCATTGCTTTTATGGCAAAGCATTTGGCATCTTCATTTCACTGTGTATAAAATGGCAACAGTATTTCCTGTATGCCTGTTGATGGTTTGCACAGCAAGAGGAGATTGCAAGTTCTGCCGTGAGTCAAATGTTCACAATAAAAAGGCACTCCCTTGGCTGCACATTCTGCAGAGAAAGAAGTAGCTTATGTTTTATTGATATGTATATAAATATATATATACAATAACATATAAACACATATATATTGTACCCAGCACAATTCAAAGCTGAGTTGAGAGTTTTCAATAGTATTGCAATATAATCAGAAAACAAGTAACATACATCAAGAAAACAATGTTTTCGGAACACAGAAAAAGCCTTTGCACAAAATGTTCTAATTGTCTAGTAGACCACAAAAATCTGAGGGCGAATGTCTTTACTGGTACCTCACAGGATGCATGACAGCGCACAGGAGACTGCATGCTCTGTCTCCTTGCGTTTCCAATTCATTTCCTCATCAGACTGAGAAGAAAGGCTTGTGAAGAGAGAGCTGATATCTCCTGCTTCTATTTCACCCCTTTGCAGGTCACACAATCTAGCATCCACTTGCAACTGTAAAATGGCTTCTTTATTTTCATGGAGATAGCTATTATAGAAGCAAAAGTTTCTTCTGTTCCCCCCTTTTATCTGTAGTGTTCTGTTAGCTTTTGTTCACACGGAGAAGCCAAAAAGGATTAGATGACTCAGTACATTAGAGGTTCATAGCGGGGGAAAAAAAAAAAAGCACACGTTGTCTTCCTTGTACTGGAGAGTGACTGGCAGGAAGATAAAATTACCAAAATGCTCATAAGAATACCTCTATAAGCAACAGAAGTAATGGTGCCTGAGACTTAAAAAGTTTTTGACGCTTGAGAAATAACTCAGCACTGAGAGAACGGTGAAGTTTCTATTCTTGCGGGTCCCCTTCCAGGTGTAGTAGGTTGAACAAATATCTGGCAGAAAAAAAAACCTCATTTGATTTAAATCATCCTACTTTGGGACAGGTAGGTGGACTTGATCTATAAAGATCCAACTGTATTTCTCTAATTCCCATAGATCTGGGTCTTCCAGCTCTATTCTTCTTCAGTAAGATGCTAATTGAATGAAAGGTTTTGGTTTTTTTCCCATTGCTCGGATTCTCACAGTCTCTTTCTTTCATACAGACAGATATTTTAGTATGTGTGGGAACTGAGATCACAGCTTAGCCTGAGGCAGGGCGCGATTTTAATGGACCTTTTGGAAACTCGGTATCCGTCAGACCACAACCCTTTTTTAGATAAGACTGCCATCAGTCAGCAGCGCCTCACATTTTTAAGGTTCCTTCCTTTAGGAAACATGACTAATTAGTGTTAGACAAAATACTTTAATTTTCGGTTGAGTTTGACCCTTTTGTTTCTAACATTTACTTTACAGTACTGGATGCAGTCAAGCTACCGTTAGATTTGGTTACATATACACAGGCATCACACAGGGATGATTAATGGTTTCTGTTCACGTGGCATTGCCAAAACTCCACTTTCCTGTGCAGTGCAGCAGCAAAAAGATGATATATTGCAAGGAGTTCAGAGTTCAGAGAATGCCATCTAAATTAATTACCAGTTCGGAGGGACTGATTCATCAAGCGAACTTGAAATAATTGAATACGTACAGCTTTGCCTAAACAAGACCTACTACAGGAGGATAAATGAATAATCAAACACAAATAAATATTTTAACATCGATAAAGTGATCTCAATTAAAAAGTCAATATTTGCATATCTCAGCCACACTGTGGCATCATAGGTCGTGACATTTGCTTAAAATGAGATCTGACTGCAGCCTAAAGGGTAGAACTATATAGAAATGGACTGAAAAAACCATCAGCTTAGCATTAACAAAATGGTGGTATAGTTCTGATTGGTAGTAACTTGCAGCTGTTCAGAATTAATGGTTACCCAGCAGTGCCCCATGCTTGCAGGAGCACTGCAAAAAGCAGTGGCTCCAACTGAATTTCAGAGGCATCAAGAATGAAACTTTACCCTCCTCCTCAGAAAGCAGCAGGGTGTACGCTTTAAAAGGCGTTTTGAGCATTTTAAAAAACACTTTGTATAACAAGGCAGAAAATTCTCTGGCAATTCAATGTGGACAAGAGTAAAACTAAAAAGCGTCTTTCAAGCTGGATGCAAAAAAAAAAAACCCAAAAGCCCAAAACCTTAAAGAGGTAGTTAAAGCTGAAAGGCTTTCTTTTCTCCAGCTACAACACACTGCTCCAAACTCAGATGCATGGAAGATGGTGAGAACACCTTTGCTATTATATTCATTGATTAGCTTTTTTTCTGAAATAAAGTTTCACATATTCATGCTAGAGTTTACTTTTTGTTTATCAGATTAAAACTGTCATCTATTTGTACATTGAAAAAAATGATACCTTATATCTGATAACAGTCATCAACAATAATGGTAAGAACAAAATATAAACCCAAATATATCCTTTCGGTAGCATGGGAAACCATACATCAACATTCAAGACAATTGAATGTTTATGTGATTTGCTGCTTCATTGCGTAAGAAGATTTTTTTTTTTCCCCTTGTTCAGACAAAGTTTTTCACCCATGTTCATTTAAGTGATTCAGAAAATAGCTCTCTTTTCTCCACTCTCAAAATGGCCGAGGCATCTAGTGATTCTGTTTCATCAAATGTATTTAATTTAGAGCAGTAGATTTTTTGTATAGTTTCTTTTAACTCATCGTTGCATATAATTTCCATATATTTTCATTTTAGAGAAAATTTGATCATTCTTTTATGTTATAACTAATTAATATAACTTGCTAAATTTATGGTTTGTGACTTTTTGCATAAAATTGTTTGTTTCATTTGAAAAAAAAACATCTACCCTTAGCGTTATAAAGTTACACAGTTAGAAAAAAGAATACTACCACAGTTTTAAATAAAAACTTGCATTGTATTTTAAATGTTAGAGTAGCCAAATTTGGCTGAGTAATTACAGAGGTATGTGGTAGCACTAAAATAGTCAGCTGGGAACGTTATATGAATTTAAAGCATAAACCACGTAACCCCAGCTGTCTAAAAGCAGTCTATTCGAGTGTCCAGATAGAGAGATCCTTGTTAAGATACATCCCCCAGGTGTTGTGTATGGGTCTCACAAACTAGGTATCACTTGAGCAGTGCCGAATCCCCCACCGTATCTTCTCTTGGCTGTGCTGGAGCATTTTCCTTGGCTCCCATCTTGAGACCTATTCATCATTAGAGGGGGTAGCCCTGGCTCTCCCCCACTTGCCTGCTGCTTTCCCAACACTACTGCTGACTCCTCAGAGATTTAAACAAACCCTTTTCTCAGGGCTTGGTTTTCTATTTTAAAGTATCACATGAGGATGAGGTAGGAGAAGGAGACATAAGCTAAACAGAAGCATTACTTTCCACATGTCTGAGTACATCATCTCTTTTTAGACTGCACAAAACCAAACGGTTAAGGAAAAAAAATAAAAAGAAGCTCTAAACACAGTTACCTGGATTAGTTTCCCCAATGCTGGAGTCTAATTCCCTTCTCCATGTGGTCACGGCTGCTCCAAATCACAGAACTAGTCAGTCAGGCACAGTCTCATGTGAGGCGTAGTCCTGTAAATACAATTTTTGCCATTCCTAGCAGATGGTCACAGGCTTTGTGATGACCTGACCCAACAGTGCCAGGTCCCAGGGCTGGGCTGGACTTGCCCTGGCCCCAGCCAGGTTTAGCTGTAATAACAGGCAAGTGACCATTGCCTTCCCTGCATTGTTAATAATTGTTAAAGCATTATCTGGACAGAAAATGACCTGAGTTCCATATATACATACACACATATATATGGGATGTCACCTTTTGCTGACAGCAAGAGTTTGAATGTAACAGAGCACACAATCATAAACATCAATAGCTTTTATTCTTTTCCCCAAATGTTCTTAAAATGGCTCATGACAGACACCTTTTAAATAGTATTCAACTCCCTCCGAAAATAATAAAGCTTTGTTTTCCTCTCAAACAATTTTGATGTTTCTAGTAAGCAGTTTGTGCTATGAATTTCCCTTCTGCATCAATTATTCACTGGAATGAAAGAATCTACTGGAGGGAAAGAAAAGAACCCACCTCAGAGTATTCTTCCACCATCTGTTCTTTTGTAGAGATGGCTGTCAAATCACCTTCACTGAAGTACTGAATTGCACAGCAAAAGTGTCATTCTTCTTTTTTTTTTTTTTTTTTTAAATCTTCACCTGAGATTAGAATGGGGAAATCACAGAGGGTTCATCTGTAGATGACTCATCTCACGGGACTCCTCTAAGTGCACGATTTTCCCTTTCCTTTACCAGTGCTGAAGAATAGCACATTTGCTGCGATCATTGTCCTTGTGACAGCTACATGAGTGAGGCCGGTAGTATCATATTAATAATATCAATAGTGCTTTGGCAGTAATTCTTTTAAACATCCAAAATATGGAGAACTGGGCCAGGGCAGGCAAAGGGAAAACTGTTCTTAAAGATAAAGATTATAGTATGTTGTTCTTTTCATGTGTTTCAAAATAGACAGTTAATAAAGTAGACCTCATAAAGGCACATAAAAGATTGTGAAGACAGAAAATCTGAGGAAGAACAACTGCTGACAGTATAAAACCATTCAGAATGTTTAAGACAAGGCAACATTATATGAAACACCCTGAGACGATGTCATGGTGTAAACTGGAAGAGTGGCATTAAATAAAACGTAGCACAGACAAGAACAAGGCGAGGAACACTTGCAGAACTATTTCAACCGTTTAAACACATTAAGTTAGATGAAGCAATTGCCTATGGCACCTAAAACAAAATGATACTTTCATAAAAATCAGTGAGTGTTACCCACTGAGTAAGAACAGGATTCCACTAAATGGTCAAATCCATATCCGAATTATAATTCTGTAAAAGTGAAGTAACCCTAATAACCCAAATAACCCCAATTATTGTGACTACATATATATAATTGAGTAGTAACTGACTGTAGATATTCAATTAGCGACAAGAGCTAATTGAAGATATTACCCAACATACAGCAAGAGTTAAAATTATTCAGATGTTACTGGGAACAGATTAGGGACTGATATGAATGCACTGGTTTAATTCATTTCATGGGCCGAATCCATTCATTACTATAACTGAAAAGAGAATTACATAGGATATGAATTTATTTTTGTTTTTAGCTGTTGTTCCTTGAATTCCAAGAGGCGTGGCTATTGCTACCATTCTTAAGGAGGCCTGTTGGTAAATACATTAGCTTGCACAACGTAATTGACAGGGGGAAGCCAGAAAAGGAAGAGTTCAAGGAAATTTTCCCACACCAAAAATGAATTTCTCAGCTCCCCACTACCAATAGTCCAATTGATCTTTTTGCCCTATTCAGTGTTGCTCATTTGATTGCCATTCTTTTTTTCTGTTATAGGTTGGAGAACCTGTAAGTGCATTCTGGACCTAATACATCCCATTCCAGTAACCCAGTCACGCAGCCATTTACCATTTCACAGCCTGCATTGGCATTAAAATTCCATTCTTATTTCTGTGACAGAGACTGCAACAAGAATAGGATCGGTAAACCAAGAAACTGCTATGATGGTGATTGTAATAGGGAAGGGGGGAAAAAATGTAATTTTCCCCTATTCTTATAAGTCTAAAGATTACACTTGTGCTCCTTGAATGATATGCAAAGAAATCAGTGATGTTGGCAAGAAGTAATGTCTGAGAATAGTAATTTATAAAGATATTAGACTCCTCTTGAACATATATACATATGTAATCAAACTGACTTTTAATTAGCATACTATATCAGAATTCACATACAGTCAAAGTGTTAGTAATGTTAAATTTTTTCCAATGCAAATTCAAAGCAAAGCATCATCTGTGAAACTGCTGCAATGGAGCAGAAACAGGTTGGGTATTTTTTCCCCAGTGCAATTTTCTGCCTTAATGGACAAGCACACATTAAAAGCTGGTTCATAGCATTCCAAGATTCTTTGTAACATTGTAAGATTTATTAAAGATGATGTGGTATTTCTTGCACCTTTTGTTCCAACTTTAACAGAAATTATTTTCAGCCAAACAAGTAATTGGATATTATCTCTATCCTGTGGCATTTCACTTGGGCTAATGTACTGAGACAACAGGCTAACAAAAATCATCTTCTAAGAGAATCAAAGAAGGATATATGATAGACAGCTTTGTTACAAGTTGGACCAGCTCACGTAGCAATGAGTTTTACCTCTGTTAATGAACAATAAATGAACATTTTTCATTGAACGCATCTGATTTCCTTAGTGGTTCTTGCTCACTTTTTCAGTTTATGGAACTTCATACACTGCAGTTCCTCACCTGAAACACAGCAGTGAAGCAAATCAAGCATGACTTCTTCAAGCGTCTTCTAAATTTAACCAACAGATGATGAACATTTGAATTACCAGCAAAGCAGTATCATTCATTTATAGTGAAGTTAAAAACATCCATTCTCCATAGGGTAATTAGCAGTATGAGTATCACAGAGGTTCCAGCTGTTTATAAAATTTAAAAAAGCAACTACTGCAAGTATCTACCATAGGCTGCTGAAATATTTGGTTCTGCAGTAATACAATTTGGAAAGAGATTAATTATACCTTTTTTTTTCCTTGGTAAAAATGGAAATAATCCATCAGATTTCACTTAAAGCTACAAAAACTGTTATATGAAGTATTTGCACCTTTGTTTTTTTCAGAGTCAGAATTCATAAATGCGTAATCCTTCTTGCCACAACAGAAGAAGAAAAAAAAATATGGTAGCTTTCAAAACGTAAACCCTGAATAATCCTCAGATTTTTATTTTTTTTTTTGCCTTCTCTCACCTCCCCACAATTGCCCAGATCAATTAATGGTGAACGTGGCACCAGTAACAAGCGTGAGAGAAAACGGAATGGATTTGACCAACAAGGTGGCTTTATTTCAGCAATTACAATACAGCACCAGGGAAACCTTGAAACTGTTCTAAGTTGTTTTTAAGATGGATGATCACATTTTAACCCTCCTTGTCTCTCCCTTCTTCCTTCCTCAGATATATTCGCTAGAGCTTTTCCCAAAGTCTAGACAGAAAGTATGCAATATTTCATTCCAATATCTATCATAAAAACGAACATATTTTTGATTCTATTATACATTATGATCTGTTATGTGTACAACATGAAAGTCTTTTAGGATATATTTTCCCTCTATTGAAGTTATGTATTACCTCTCTTAACCTTAGTAAAGTTAGATGCATGTATCTGAGAGCAAATCAGAATATATGACTTTGGAAGCTCCGTAATTAGAAAATTACAGTATTTTTAAAACCCAGAGGCACCATAATTAATTACTGTTCTGTATATCTTTGAAAGTTTTATTAATTTTTTGGTTAAAAGTGAAAAAAGTCATGTTTTTTTACCACTTCAAAGCTTTGCGAGAGTATCTTAACTTTTTAAATAATTAGTTATCTCACCCAGGAATGACAAATTTTTCTAGGGCAAACACACTTTGTGCAGAAGTATGATGAAAGCAATGTTGTACCTTGCACATTTCAGTGCACACGAGGAGGGGGGCAAGGGGTGTAGGGGCAAGACATTTGAAATAAAATATTTTTGGCATGGAAGATCAGTAATACTTTGCACTGCGTTCTTATTCTGAGATAATATTTTCATGATACAACGCTAGTGAAGTTAATAACTGGTTTATTATATCTGGATTTTGTTTGGGTTTTGCTACATTTTTCATTACGCTTTCATTTTCACACATTTATAGAAAAACATTAGCCTTGCAGAAGTCATCCTGAAATCTGAATTGTACTAAAATGAGAAGCAAGCAGAAAACTGAGTTTCAAAAAGTAGGCTTCTTACCTTTCTCTGTATGGAGTTATTCTACTCTAATGGCTTTCATTAACAAGACAACTTTTCATTGAATGGAACAAGTAACAGACTGATGAAGACGGATCATCAGAAGACTTCTGTATTTTCACAAATGCTGTTTCACACTAGTCTGTCAATTTTGTGCTCTGTCATTATTTAAATCTAAGAAGAATATGTGATGAACGCTTACTGGTTTTGTGAATGAGCTCAAAAGTTGAAACACTAAGGAGCCAGACATCTCTATCCATAATACTGTAGGGCAGCGCTTTGGAGTTGTGAAGAACTGTAGTATCTTGCCACATCTACTGACAGGGTAATGGAGAAGACAGAATAAGATAATTCATATATTATCACTAAAGCTTGTCTCCAGAACAAGATTCACTAAACTGGAATGTATTATTTATGCTATTTTTGTAGATTATGGGTCAGTGCTTTCCTATTGTATTACAAGCAGTTTAGAGAGATGCATGATACACTCTGAAAAGAAATAAAACTGTCAGACCAGTAGCTTCTAAGGCTTTTTGACCAATATCAGACATCAATTTTGCAAATACTGCTCCTCTAAATATAATTTCTTTTTTATTATGCTGTGCAATCAAATAAACACTGGCTTTGCTTCTTTCTCTTCTCAAGACAGAAAATTGAAACATCAGAAATTTAAATCAGAAGTCTTTTAGGTTTACGCTGGCATTTTAATAATCACCTCTCTGTATCTTAATATGTCACCACAAGGGGCAATTCTTCACCTACTACACCCCACCTACACTATTTTAACACGTCTCCCTTTCACACGCTTTATATTCCTCAGCCTTGTACATTCACATCACAGATATATGCTAATGCATTCAACAGATTATCCAGCCTACTGTTCCACTCCGCAAGATTATTAGAGAGCTGCTCTCCTTATTTGCCTGCACTTTATCTGCATCTCTTTTAACACATATTCAGGGGTTAATGTTGACAGCTTTGGTAAATGTAGCTGGTACTTAGTGAACTATGCAAATCTACTGTAAGGCAGGAGTAATAATGCAAGCAGAATGCTCTTGTTTACCTAGACATAAATTCTAATTTTTCATTAAATAAGGAATAACACTCAAGTTTTAAGTTTCCAACAAAAAATAAAACAGATAATAATTAATTGCATTCAAAATACTAGAAATTTTCTTTTCCTAGCTTTCTTCAGTGGTGGTGGTGGGGATTTACTTTTCCACTGAAATGGGAGGATAAAACTGTTTCTCTCTAAGCTTCTGTTAGTTTGGAGCTATTAGAAATTTGATATCACTTTTTTCCAACCTTGCTTTTCTGGAACCTTCTGGTTTTGTATTTTTGCATGATTTAGACCTTACATTTTCATACGCGTACATGTAACTGTGGTGTAGATTAGGCCAGCTTCTTTCCTGTAAGAAGCCACAATAAGTTAGCTCACAGCAAACAGGATTTCGCCTTTTCATCATCTTTGACAGATGGTAGGACCAATGGTAATGGGAAAGTCCTTTCCCCCTGCAGGATCTTCTGTTACCGGTTATAACTTACATGAACTCTCCAATAAAGGTTATAATTTTCTTCACACATCCAGAAACACAGTTCTCAAGTCATCTCATTCATATAAATAACAGCGTGAAACCACAAGCATAGGACACCATCCTCTTTCTTGCAAAGGTTATATGGGCTGCACCGGCTGTGCTGGAAGCTATACTGGAAGAACCCAAAAGTTCAGAGAACGCCACAGTTCTGTCTTTCTCACGGGACACGCAGACTGCTAGTTGTGCCAAGGGAGCTTGCAAGTGTCATGAACTATAGCTGCTTTTCCCAAAGCAGTTACAAGCTTCTCCAGACACATTTCACATAGGTTAAGGCTTCAACAAGACTTCACAAACAAGTGTTGAGATACAGAGGTAAAAAACCCTAAGATAGTAAGGGCAAAATTTTACAGGCTTTGCTCTGTTGGTTAAAGCTCCTCATCTACAAATATATCATAAAGGTAAGAAACTCCCCCTGCAAAAATGAGGTGTTTATTACTACAAAAGTGTTTTATATAGACAAATTTACCTTTTCTGATTCAGAGACATTTTGTCAGAAGATTCCCAGTTGACCATAATCTCATCTAGCCTCAACTCACCTATGTGAAGAATTCAGGGAAAATTAGACGATGAAAGAAAAGCTTGTTAGTTAACGAGCTTAACTTCCAAAAATGAGTAACATGGCCTCTTTGCAAATAATTCAGAGTAAAATTTAAGAATGTTTTTCGAGGCAAGGCATGAAAAAGAACAATTACATATAGTTATTCAAATTGTGTCTAATATTGATTTCAGTTGGGAGCACAAACAGGACAAATCTTATATCAGAAAAGGCTGCAGGGCAAAACCAGTGGGATATTCAGAAAAATACGTAAGGGAAGAAAATTTTATATGTTTGCTGTTTAAAGTCCTGAGTAACAATAAGAATAAAATATTTCTTGTGTAGAAGAGATGAACTAGGATAGTCATAAGAACAGCCTGCCGACAACAACTTTTACTAAAAAAAAAAGAAAATAAAAGAAAAATCCAGATATTTTCCCTTTATTATGGGCATTATTTCTATATCTGTTTTGCACACTGGTTTTGGTTAGAGAGATAAACATCCTGCGAGTTTATAGGCTTTAGAAAGAGCCAGACAATATCCTCAGGTGGTTCTAAAGAATACATAGCAGCTCAATCAACACTATTTTTCTCCTAGCATACTAAGTAAACAGAAAAATTTATCCAAATAGACACAGATACAAACTCTTCTTCTGAGAATGAAGCTTTTGGTTGACAAGGAAGAAAGAAACTTTTCAAGTACTTTAGCTTCTCTCTGAAGGATATTGGTTTATCAGAAAATTTACCCACAAGGTATTTTTAATGAGCTACTCAAAAGATTTTTGTGCAAGAAAAGCCTAATACAAAGGCAATTTGTCTTCATAATTTACATCTGTTTTCTATATGCTTAGGCTGAATTCACTTAAATATTTATTCAGCCTTTATGTTTCCTTTTGGCTAGAAATAAAGTGGGTTAAACTTATATAAAATGCAACTTTACTCAAAATCTGTGTGTAAACTGTATGTAAAATTCTTTTTCCAATATCTGTTCACAAACAGTTCCCCAACTTAGAGTTACTGTGAGGTAGCACATAAAAAAATAAAAAATAAACCCAATAAACTGCAATGAGACAGAAGGAGAACAACTGCAGTACAAAAATCAGCCCAGAAGAGACATTCCTGGCTCCCAAGACACTGTTCAGCTGATTCTCAAAGAAAACACTTAAATTTTTAATATTAATGCAGATGCAAAAATTGGGCCATCTGGAATAAAAGCAGTAAGTTTATCAACCCTTGGTTGCAACAGCTTTTTGTCATATGCCGTACGGAAAAAATTATTCAAACCTCATACAACAAAACACTTGAAACTTCAGTCATTTTGTGTTCTATAAAACACAGGTGTTTGAACATTCAGAATGTCCTATATGTCCAGTAATGCATATGTATATTCACACTTGAATGAAAGGTCAAATGGGGACATGGTCTATGTACACCTAAAGAAGCAACTGAAATCCAAAGCATTCAAAAATACTACGTAGCATGATCTTGTAAACTTTCTATTTTTTTTTCCTTATAGAAATTTCATAAAGTTTTGATAAGGAGCAGAAGAGTTTGTATTTGTTCTGAGCTACCATGATAAACACACAACTATGAAATGTAAAATACTGCAATCATTTGATGTACTTCAATTAAAAAAAGCTGCATTTCATGAACACACAGCAGTATTGTTAGAAAAAAAAAGTAAAGGAATGTATAGAATATTCAACTATTATTATTAATTACTTGTATTAAAGAAGCTCCTTGACTCTGGCAAAAAATTACAGCCGTCAGCATCATTCTGTGTTCAGCCTTCCCTCTTGCATTGGCCCCAAATGAAAACGTTGTTTACTGCAAGACCATGATGTAACATAAAAACACAAGTCCATAAAATTTGCTTCTAGAAGTAGGTTAATCACATTTAAGCAGTACCAGCATACAAAGAGCACTAAAAAGATGTGATCTTTATTTTTTTCACTGTATATGTGAAAACGTTAAAGTAATTATATTGTCCAACATGGAAGCTTTCTATTTTATCCTGTTCTTTTGCCAAACAAATTGAGAAAAGACAGCCATACAATACTGAGATGATTCAACATGGTGATATTGCTCTGGATGGACTGAGTCTTACTAAGATCAATTGGCTAAAATACAACACAACATTTCAGTAAACCATAGGAGACAACTAACTTGTTTCTGCTTTAAGCTAAGAACAATTCACAGGAGTCTGACTAATATAAATAGAGAAACTTTACCTAAGTATTGTTTGAAAAGAGGCTCCCTTCAGGTGAGGAAGGGATCTTCTGCACATACCAAAAAAAGGTAGCAAGCCCATGGTGGCAGAAGATTATTTTTGGAACCATTATTTATTAAACCATAAAATAAATTTTAAGCAATATTACCAAGCTCTAAAAATTACGAAAAAAACCTAAATCATGATGATGCATTGAGTCCTGTGTATATGCATGATAATTTATATATGATAGATTGAAGGAGTTCCTCAGACTAAAACAAAACAAAAGTCACACAAATAAATTGCTAGCAGGTTAACATATATAAACATGATTAGAATTTATGATATAGCCCCATTCAGCTTCAAGTTTGCCCAAGGGAAATTGCTGAAATTTTGCAGCTTGAAGAGAAGATAACAATTTTCCATGCATGCGCACTGTGAAATCTTCAAAGATAAAGTGTTGGTTTTGCTTTAAGCTTTACTTTGCATTTTGGAATTTAAAAGACAAAAAGTAATTTGTCTTTAAAATTCAGCAATCCATAAACCCAAATAACCTAATGTTTGTCATGTTAAGTGGAAAAAGTCTACAGTTCGGTTTTCAATACAACTTGCAATAACAGTCAATCAGCAGGATTAGTTTTACATTCAGTATTATCTTAGGAAACTAATAAAGTTCAATTAACGTTCTTAAACTGTTCCAGATAGAAATGGTAACATTACTGAGGTATAATCAAGACACATGGTTTAATAAAGAACCAACAGTAAATGTAGTTTTGGTTGCTTTCTTAACAAAGTATATTGTTTTAATAATTTATCCTCTGGAGTTTTACAAATTTAGAAAACTTGGATGTCATAAAAAGCAGAAATAAAATTAATCTTAATATACTAGATTCTTTTAGTAAATAGAAACAATCAGAAAGGGGCCAGCTAATCCTATATTTTTGGTCTCATGAAGTCCTCAGTGTTTCATTTGAGTAACATACAGCTGAAAATATTGCTAAGATTTTACAGTCTAACACATACCTTGTCATTATAAACAATGACTACTACTACAGTGCACTTGATATTGGGCAAAATATGTGAAACTTCTTAAAACTGCAAAAAAGGTGATTATATGCAAACAGATCACGTATTCTAGAGAAAAAAAGTACTGGGGAATATGAGAACATCATCTAAGGTAGAGGACTAGCAACATTTGCATACGTAGACATGATAGAAATCATTCATTTGCCAAGAAGCTGATTCTCATGAAGAATTAAATGAAATTAACCTAGTGCTGATTGTTGAAATACTCCAATTATGCAATGAAAATACCCCTCAAAAGCAGATCTGTAATGAAACACTTAAAAAAAAAGATATACTGATAGAAAAAGATTGGAGCCTGCACAAGAAGCCATATTTGACCATTTGTTTGATATTAGATAACGAATGTCAAAGGATCAAAGATTCCAAAAGGTTTTAATGTGATTATAAAAGATCTGCCTTAAATGCCACTGAAAAAAGGCAATTTCAAGCTGTCCATCAACAACACCTGGTTGTTAAGGGGTTTGCAGACATGTAAAAGCTCTACCTGTGTGCCTACACATAAATATGAGCATCCAAATGTAACTTTTGCTGTCTGCCCAGAAGCTGACATTTGTTATTTAGACCACCAGATTTGATCTTGAAAAAAATACACATATATAATCCAGATGTACTTAGTTACATAAAACAATTTTCTTAATTAAATGAAATATTCACAGATTATTAATAGAGATATCAATTTCACCTCTGGAGGGATGCTAACACATTTGTGGCATTTAAAATAGAACCGACTGTGCACTCAAGTACCCCAAACAAACCTCTTCAAACTGCTCTATTGATTTTTTCTCATCTTCAGATAAGGCTTGCTTCAGGGACTTTGTTCCATGTCATTAAAAATTATTGGGCGCTATTACACTATTTTCATCTCAATGGTTATCAACCAGCAGTTCCACCTACCTGGGATCAATACCCCGGTTTCAATTAAATCTTGAAGTACCTTAGATTTGCAGTAACCTAAGTTGGGTATCTGAGTAATCTAGTTGGGTACTTCAACTAGAAGGTTGAAGTACCCAACCAGAACTGGATGCGCGTCACCCCTATCTGCCTTCCTGGTCCAAATCTGATGATAACAGTGTTAGTTAGAATTTCATCCTTGCCAATGCTCATTAACACTGATGAAGCCAAGAACAGACGATATTTCTTAACTCAGGCTAGTGACATAACTTTGCTTCTTCTGACCCGTGGGGTGGCTTAGTAAGGTGCATCAAACAATTCTTTTAGTGACCTATCTGTAGGTTTTCTGACATCAGCAACTACTTCTTTTCACTGCCTTGCATCGCATGTGTTTTGTCCTTTATTTTGTCCTTTCCTGACCCTTTCAACTTCTGATAAAGAAACACTACACTATTTTCCTTGTTTCTTCCAACAGAGGCCTCACCTGCTTTTGCTTCTTTTCCTACCTATCCATAACATCTTGACTAAACATACCTCATTCTAGGGTATGATTATTTTATCACCCTTGCACCTCTCCGACTCCAATGTATCTACAAAGAGAATTAATAACATCTAAAAATGGCTCCCACCCCTAACACAAAGTCCTCGCCCTGGATGAGGTTACAGAGAAGAGCCCTTCTGCTGTGAATCCAATGTGGATGGAGCACCACAGCTCTACCCTCATTTTAACTCATAGTTTGTAAGTTAGAGATATCTACTAGGCTATATTTCTTTTAGGCATTTTGTAACACCAGACCAAGAAACCTTTCATATAGCTGCATTTATTACCTCCATTACTTTTGAGATATAGAGCTTTTACGATCAGCAGAAGACAATTAACGGAAAATACAACATTTGAAACTGAAAAATTCAGAGACCAGGAGTTAATTCATAGACAAAATACAACTTTAGACCTAGAGCCGAGTAGATTGCTGAACTTAACTATGAAAGTCATACTAACTTTGTCATTTAGACAAAGACATTTAGACAAATGACTGAAAGTCATTAACTAACTTTGCTTTACATACCATTTTGTCTGCCAGCTACAAATGGCTTACCTGAGTTTTGTTAATATCCACAGAATGTCCACACTGGATTTGAGACTACATATGAACATGTATCACCTTGATTAGCTGAGACTTTCCTATGTGACTGCAGTCTAACCCTAGGAAAGACTGTTTTTTTCACTTCATTTCTCAATGCAGATACACTACAGTATGAATAAGCTCTCTCATCCAATTCTATATAGCAATTCTATATATATTCTATATAGCACAGTATATTCTATTTCCTCCATTATTTAAAACTTTTGCTGTTATGCACTCTTTTGCTTATACAAGTGTAACAACTTTCAAAGAAGGAACTTGTATGTGTAGAAACAGAGTGGCATTAGTAGAGAGAGGCAGCTTAGCCCTACTTTCAGGTCTACTGTGCATGTCATACAGTGAGCACACAAGATGACAAAGGACCTGAAGCTTGACCTGTTTTCACAGATATATTGATCATGATAAAATCAGATTCATCTGAGTATATTTTAAAATTTTAGGTCCCATATGCACATCAAAACAAACCTGGAAGGCTTCTCAGAGCACTACATAACATTTTTAAATTATATCACACTGTGCTTTGTCCATAGAAATCTTTTCAGGGATTCATTGCTAAGTTATGTAATCCCCTTAGCTATACAGCCTAATTATTTTTTCTTTGTAAATGAATACTAGTTCTGCCAAATTCTCTTGGAAAAAAAATAGTAAGTTTCACAGATATTGGCAAAGAAAAACTAGAATACTTTTTTGCCCAGATTCAGCTGCCACTATGTGTCTTGCCATTAGGAAGACTCTGAAGAAGACAATAAAAGGGATTGGGAGGAGAAAAGCAAAATAAGTACCGAAAAAATTACAGCCTATAAGAAAGCTTTTTTTTTTTTTTTATCAGGAGAGCTTTTTGAATTGTAATGAGCTTTCTGTATAGTTATTTTTACTAAAGGTAGCATGTCTGTTTCTTCTCAATGCATTAAGAGGCTAACATTGAAATTGAGGATTATCTTAAACTTTTACTGAGCTACTATGCATGGGAGACATTTAATATCTTTCACAAGTTGTTTGGTGTCTTACTGGGTTAAGCCCTATCCAGGAATTAGCCATTATATAGGTGTCAAATCACAGCACAATATAATGTCTGCGTCTGGCCTGCCTAACCACAGTTATGGCTTTCAAAGCTCACACTACATTTCGCATGAGTTTGCATTGTGTCTCAGTGGTCCACAGCATTTTTAAATGTAAGATATCAGAAGAATAGCAAAACATAGAAGCCTCCCCTTAGCTCCATACATGTCATGAAAGAAAACAAATAAGAAAATACCAGTTTTATTGAGTTTACCGTCATCAGAACTGTGTTCATACAGCATCAAAATATTGTTCTGTGCATATGTATATATTATACCTCTTGTACCTGGCAGTACGATGATTAGGGTCATAAAAGTAACTGTCATAATACAGCATACCCCAGAATGGCTCATACACAATCTGTCACTACTTACTTTATTTGTAAAGTTAATGTTGCCCAGAACCCTGACAACATTCATTTGCTTACTTGGAAAGTGTAATATGATTTTTAACTTATGTGCTAACTTACCAGGAACAATGGAACTTTTCTTCTCAAGGACACCTTCCCCAATAACGTAATGGTTCTCAATAAAACAGTGCAAGGTGACTAGCGGGAATACATCAGTGACTCAGGCCTCTGCCTCTGTTTGCATCTGGAAAGTTATGCTGCCTTTATGTAAACACAAAGCAGGAAAAAAAAATCAGAGCAAACTTCAGCGCAGTCATTACATCTGGATCCCTGCCACATCAGCAATCCTGATATGTCATCAATGAAGTACAGCAAATAAAGTCATCATCATTGGCATCCCACCTTAGTTTCAGTGAGGAAACAGACCACGATTCATTTTCTCTGATTTTTGTTCCATTCTTTATCTTCTTTGTTCTGCACTTACCTGCAATCTGGAAGCTGACATAGCAATGTACATTAAAGCGGTAGGAAAATAACAACTCTTTTCATAAAATACTATCAACATTCTTGCCACCTTTCACTGATTCTGGGGTTTTTGTTTGTTTGGGGTTTTGTGTTTGGTTTTTTTTTTCCTTACGTGTGAGGGAAGGACAATAACTTTGGCTAGAAATGATATATCAGTCTTAAGTATTCAGAAAGTTTGTGGGTTTATTCTATTTTAAAATCAAGCAGCAATCTTCATTCCTTCCCTCTAATATTTAAATTAAAAAGCCTAGCACTTACAAATATGCAATTCAAAGAAGAGATTGCTAACAAAATGTAGAATAAAGGAGTTTCTGTCACTAGTGCAGTTTTTGGTCCAACTTGGTGGGGGCCAAAACTCATCACTGGAGAGTATGTTCAGGGACAGACAGAATGAGGCAATGTTTTGTTTTTCTCCCTCTGCCCAAAATGCCTTTGAAATGAGATGTAGTATCTACCCTATTTGAATTAAGCTGATGCCTTGATAATCAAAAGCATTCTCATAACTGATACAAACAGATCAGACAAAAGATTGATCTTGCACATAGACTCTCTTATGCTAACACATAATTAAAGAAGCTCGCAGTGAAACTGGAAGGCCCCCTCTGCTTCTCCTGATGCTGTCTTCTTGTGATTAACCGTTGTCACTCTTTGGCAAAAAGCCGTAGTGGTACCCAAGCATATCAACCCAGCAGCTCTCGCAAGCGTTACAGGCATTCAAAATGTAGGTCAACTTTTCTGATACTCAAGAAACAAGTTATGCAATAGGGTTTTTATTATGTCATTGTCTGCTCTTATTATTGCAGCAAATGAATTATTTAGCGCACAATTTATGCAAACTGGTACTGAATAATTAATTACACAAGACTAAAGTGTTTTCTTTCAGGGTATCTCAACGTACAGTAGAGAGAATTGAAAAGAGAGGGCAAACATAACAGTATCATCCACAAAGTGCAAACAAAACACAGGACTAATATAAACATTAGAAGAGTCATGACTTGTCGTAGTCTGCAAAACTATGGGTTTACTAAAGTCTTAATTTCACGAGAGTTGGTAGTTTGTTTCTAAAGCAAATTTTTAATCAAGTTTTCCATTGTTTATCTTAAAAGGTACCTATCAATGTACAGTGATAAATGTGAAAAGGGCACTGAAACAGTTCTGAATTCTGCATGGTATTATTTGCTGTCTTTAGCTATACTAGTTTCAAGATCAGGGAAAAAAACCAAACAACAGACCAAACTCAACAGCATTATACTTTGCAGTAAGCTTATTTACTTTCACACATATTCTAAGTAAACTCTTAGAAATGAGAGGCCTGGAAGACCTAGAAATGTAATTCTTAAGTCTGCTTAGCAGTCTGTTTCCAAAGTTTTTTCACCCAATAATTAGTATTTCAGTAACACATTCTTTGTGTTAAGTTCTCAATTCCTTCCTCTGCGTCTTCACATTCAGCTGCTTGGAGAACAGTAGGGAAAGAAATATCTATAGTCACACTTGACACTCTTGTATTTTCGGGAAATCACTGTTTAGCAGTATTATAGCAGGACTGGTACTGGTCACGATTTTATCTGGTCACATACTCCCTAACAAGTGGAAACATCCAAATATTTGGAATAGTTTCTTGTCATTTCAGATTTCAAAATGGAATAATCAATTGTTTAGTGGATTATTTTCAATTTATCAATGCAACTGATTTAGGAGTACTGAAAATACAGAGTTTGTGTTACTAAATGAATAGCAAGTGATCCAAGTTATATAAAATGTGAATTGAATGACACAAAACTTGAAAATATCTGGTTATTTCCAGCTGATGATGGTAAAATTTAGAGGGAGAAACACTACTCTGCCAATAAATGAAGAGAAAATCAGAATGGGTGTTTCCTATAATATTGCCACTGAGCTCATCCTCTGGTGTGAGATAACAAAATACACTCTGAATATGTCACTATTTGATCTTGAAGGGTGTGTAACAGACAATTTCAATTCTTCCCTCTTATCTGACAAAAGTATTCAAAAATTGCAAGAGATTTTTCAATTCGTCAGTCTCAAATGCATGGAAATGTTGAAGCGTGTCCCCACAGGATGGGTTTTTCTCTACACTACAGTTGAAAATAGCTCTTTTCCTCTCTCACAGTGATTATGTCCTTTAAGAATGATAAATTTGAGGACATATAAATACACTCACAGTGACTGAAAATAACTTATATTTCTTCCTCAGTCCAAGAGTTTGATTTATACTGTTTTAAAATTAAACTTTATATGCGTCAAAATTTGTAAACATAATAAACATTAAACAACTTATCTGAAAGAATTAATGATTAATTAGTTGGGCAGATGTGTAACTTCTACCAAAGAGAAGAACAAATAGCAGATAATATGGAAGAAGTTATTATTCATTGTTATACATTAGCTTTCAAATACGTGCTGTCAGTTATTAATTTTGGCAAACAAAACTCTCTTGATTCTGCCCCTCTTAAAACAAAACGGGTCATTCCTCAGGACACCGTAATCTTTAATGAAGACTTTAAACTTAACAAAAATCTAAATAGAATGAGAATTACTGTAAAAGAAATATGAATACCACGAAAGTTGATGAATGTCCATGCTTGACATCGCAAAATAATTTAAGGTTCTTCCTTCTAATCCTAGTGTCTTGGTTTCTCAAAGTTTGTGCAATTAATTATGAACAGTCTGCCCCAAATGTCCACACACAGTTGTTGAATAATCATTCTTGGACAGTTTACAATATTTTGCTATTACATTTACTAAGACTGAGCTTTGACCCAAAATTATTCTCAATTGTTCATTTAAAAGAATTACTTATGTTGACTTCAAAAAACCTGAAAAGACATAGAATAATATTAAAATTTGTAACTATGATTTGAAAATAAACAGATACTTATGACAAATAAACTGTGCATTTTAGAACAGGAAATTATATTTAAGAGAAAAATGCAATTATTTACTGAGGGAAACAAGAACTATCTTAAGCATCCCTTGGAAGAAAGCACTGTCCCTTACACCTTAGCTGTTTTCAGGATTCTGCTTCTGTCCATGACAGAAGTACTGCTGTCATCAGGACTGAACGTTGAAAAGAGACTTAACTTTGGAAAAGAGACAGCTTAATTAACGTTCAAAATATTTACGTCTTTCCATAGTTCACTACTTATTATAGGAACAATATTTCTCTGTGTTTTCAGGATAACTACACTAACATTTTTTGTGGAGGAACGTATCTGGTAGAAACACATAACAACACAAATTGTTTGAATTGCCTGCCATTCAGTGATCAAAACAAGAAAGCACTCATCCAGCTGTTCATGAATTGTGCAAGACTCCAAATATTGTTTTTTTTTCACTGGGGTCACGACTTATCTTCCATGCTCACTTACAGAGTAGCTATATTATTTCTCTCGCGAAGGAACTTAAAGAAAGGTACGCACTTGTGTTCAGCCTCTACCCTTTGCCTGTTTTTCATGGATGCTAGCATGCAGTGAATTCAGCTACACATTTACTGTGAAATATGAGAGTCTTCTACCCTTCTGCTTCCAGGCATCTTTTAATAGCTACAGTGTTCGTCTGGAGAGAGATTATGCCATAAACTGTCCTTTCTTCTCCCCTTAACCATATTATTGTTTAACATACACTTTTCAGCCTTAACCTACCCTAGCCATGAAGTTTAGTTCAATTTTAAAGATATAAATGAGCTCTTAAGAAGTAATTGTATTAAAAGACAAGTGAGATTTAATAGTAAGAGTTAGGTTCGAAATAACTTTTATGAACAAAATCAAATTCTCACTATCTACAAACATTGTGTTGTTCCAAGATTGGACTGGCAACACAGACCTCTTATTTCTGTTCCATATATTGTCATTGGCTCCATCAGACATACCTTATACTAATGAAAGTGGCTGAAATAAAGACATGGACTACCATTCCTCTGTTCCACAGAAGCACTGTGAAGCTTCACTGATTGATACTTTTTCAGGTTTTTTTCCCAGTGACAGTTTCCCTGTATCTTAGCTCATAGAGCTTTAGTCATTATTTACCTTCATTACTATTCTTCTATGACAAGTTTTAGGGCCATTTATACATATCTGAATGGAAATCTTTAAATGTTCGCATTTTAAATACTATTAATAAATAAAAACATACAGAAATGTTTTTTTCAGTGGCAAAGAAAAGTTAGTAAGCATATTTTATAGTTCATATTTTTGTTAATATTCTGCAGTGCAGTAATTACAGTTCTGTAGCCTGCAATTATACCTACAGCCATTCTGAGGAGTTGGACTTTATTTTGAAGACATTTGAGAGACAACATGCAAATGTTAAACCTCTTAACTAAATATAGAAGTATGGAAAAGACGGTTTTTCCGTATGGATAGATTATCCTATAATGTAAGGGTTTTTTGGGGGAGGGGATGAGGGTGAGGGCCGTCTAACTTTTCCCATCATTTGCTGCTTTTTCAGATGTTCCCATTAATTGGCGTCTGCTTTACAGTAGGTACTCTGATAGATGTCTTTTGTAAACCCTAATTATCTAGAAGTTAGTCCTCCAGGAACAAGACTATTTCAGTGGAATTGCCATTTATCTGTCTATTTTTAAGATACTGCTGCTGAAGAGGGTTTTTTTGTTTTGTTTTTAAAGGGGGCTGGTCAAAAAAAACCAAACAAAACAAAACAAAACAACAAAAAAACCAAAGCAAACTAAAAAAAAAACCCAAAACAAAAAACAAACAAACAAACAAAAAAAAAACCAAACCAAAAAAAACACCTCAAAGGCAGTATTTTAAAATATCAAAGTACCAGCAAGCACTACATGGACACTTAAGAAAAAGCATACAATGCATTTACCATTTCTAGTCAAAAAGCATTGCAGTTTTTATGCAACAGAAGAGTCTTAATTGTGTCTTTCCCTGTCCTAGTCCTGAATATTGACTGTTGCTTTGATATGGCGTTCATAGGATGGGGGAGATGGAGGCACACATTTGGCTATGTGGTTGTGTTTATCTTGTTACCACATTTTTACTGTACTAAAATACCTAGAAATATTAGATTTACTATTCTTAGAAAAAAATATTTGCTTATATATATTAAAAAATAGCAAAGTTTCATAAGAAATATTTTCAGACAACCACATAAGAAAATCGTATTAAATCAACATATAGCCTTCATTAGACAAAAAAGGTATGATACATTTTCAGCTGGCTACAAACATCTGATTAGATCTATGATGCACTAAATTATAAAAGTAAAACCAGCATAGATCTTCAGCTGAAGATACCGCTTTGCTACAGCCATCAGAACAAAGAAAATAACTGGCAGACAGAGCTGAAGGGGAGAATATTTTTTATGGAGAGATTAATCTTTTGGTTTTGTATGCTGGTAATAGAATCTTCATGTACTGCATTATCACTTTGTTTATTAGTAGCAGATGCCTATCTAATGTCACATTTGACCTTAAATTTATTGCAAATTGTACCTACTGGCTTTTACTTTTTAAAATGAAAGGCCAGAAAAGGTTCATTTTCTAAAGTTGGATTTGTACATTAACAGTTATTGAAACTATTGTTGGGGAAAAAAGGAAAAGTTCTTATCAACACAGCCTTCCTCTGTCATCACGGACCCAAGGAGGGGGTTTAGATTAATCTGAGCAAAACAGAACTTTTAGAATATATATTGATTTTCTTCCTTTTTAATGCTCCCATAAATCATAATCATCATGTGCCATGCCTATGTGCCCTTGATTCTGCTAGCTATAATCTAATCTTATAACTCAAGCTCTCCCGAAAAGAACATTTTTCTTATTTTTTTTTTCCTTCTTACTTATGCATTTTCCACTGCATACCCTCCAGCTCTTCCCCCCCACTCTCCCAAGAATATAGCTGATTGGAGTCAGGATGATAGCATCTCAAGGTCATCCAAATGGATTGATAAATAGCAGGAATTGTTTGAACTCTAGGGTGCCTACACAAGTTTTCAGTAGGGCTTTTACAAAGGGTGGTTAGAAATACTTTTTAAAAAGCTTTTTTTAATTTTTTTTATCAATGTACTAAAGTCTTTGCACCATTTAGAATGAACAAACCAATTAATAATCTGCACCTCGGATTTTTGTACATTATTCTTCTGGTCTGTACTCTAAACTACCTGTTTCAACTACAAAACTCTACAAGTATTTGAGTAATTTCATCTTTTTTATTTTAATGGCATTCCATTATTCAGAAATTATAGCAATTATCAACTCCGTTTTGGCAATATAGTGACCTTCCTCATGGTAACATATCTCATTCCATAAAGAGAAAAACAAAATGGCAGTGCTCTATTGAGAGAATTAGACTCTCAGTGAAGTGGGGGACAGGCTCAATATTTAGCACTCTTTCTGTAGAGAATGTTTTTATACACTATATTTAGGGACTAGAAAAAAAAATGGAAAAGTGGGACACGCTTAACCAAGAGCAGTCTAAGACCATAACTTAGATTAGATATTAGGAAGAAATTCTTTACTGTGAGGGCGCTGAGACACTGGCACAGGTTGCCCAGGGAAGTTGTGGATGCCCCATCCCTGGAAATGTTCAAGGCCAGGTTGGATGGGGCTTTGAGCAACCTGGTCTGGTGGGAGGTGTCCCTGCCCATGGCAGGGGGTTGGAACTTGATGATCCCTTCCAACCTAAACCATTGTATTATTCTATGATAAACTTAATGAATTGGCACTTATCCCATGACCTAATTTACTTTCAGAAAGAAATAGTCAATGTTAATCCTCCTTCTTTCCCTTCTGTGCCCAACTCCTTCTCAAAAGCCAGTGCAATCACTGGCATACCCTTCTTCATCAGCCACTCACACTAGAAGCTCCATTTGCTGTAATCTGAACTACAGTTTACCCTGACTGCAGGTACACTGGGCAAACAACTTTACCCTTGGATCCTGCACCGCGGTTTATTCACTAATGTCCTTTACAGTGCTTGAGGAATCTGCCAAACCAAAGGCTTATCGCTGAAACTCATCTCGATTGAATAATAGCAGTTTGACACCTTTCTTCTCACCAACTTTGAATCCTTTAATGGAAATATCATGACATTATCCAAAAGCATTCACTAGCTGAGCTGAATTAAGTAGACAGAAGCCAAAGACAGCAACCCCACAGGAATTTGAACAGAGAAAAGGCTTCTAATTTATGCGGAGATTAAAGCATGACTTGCTGGCAAGTCAAATTGACCAAAACAATTAGGATTTGATTTTATTATATTCTGCAGAGGTGCCATTACCTTTTCATCAGGCTACTGTGATGTTCAGTAGAGTATTGCTTTTTATTTTTCCCTCAGAATAACAATCGTTGCATTACAAGTTGCTTAAATATTCATTCAGGCTTGAGAGTTAGGAAAAGTCCCCAGACCAAAACTAAAATCTGATGAAGCTCCTTTCATTTTTATGGTGGTGTAATCAAAGACGTGGAAGAAAAAAAATCAGCCACCTGACTGCTAAAGTAGGGTAGAGCCACAGGACGAGCCTACACAGATCTGCACACTGAGAACAATAGAAATAGGGACATAATGAAAAATAATTATCTCTGAGCCTCGTTCACTTTGTTGACTCATTTTCTAAAAAAGCTGAAACAGTTAGATGAACATCATTTCCTTACTAATTATAGATTATTAAACTAAATGCTGTATTTTCTACTGTCCTATGTTTCAAAGTTTATCTTCACCTTAAAAACATACCCTTTTTTGAAGATTAAAGAGGCACACTTCATTTAATATTTCAGGCTCGAGTCTCCATCGCCTGATGTCTTTGTCGCCGCCTGCTTCAGCTAAGCCTAATATGCTACTATTCAGATTCAATAGCATTTTCAACTCGCTCTGCACTGATAAAAAAGCCTACCCAAAAACCTGCACAAGATGTACTGAAAAGAGAATCAGAATGCTTACATGTAAATAAAAATAAATTAATGTTCTGATAATAAAAAGCCATGCCACATATTCAGAAATATTTCATTCTTGGTATACACGAGTGATCTCTGGCATTGAGCTGCTTTAGTGATCAAATCTGTTTCTGTGCACGTTGAGTTCTGTCTGCCAACTTCTTCCCATGACATACTCCAATTTACACAAAATATATTTGCACATACAAGAAACACAATGAATTACACAGAGAATTCAAACCAGTCATATATATCACCCCCCTTCCCAGTTTTATCTCATCACAACTACTGACAAGATCAGATCTGGCAATTCCAGAGCATTACTAAGCACTCCACATGTGAAAGGAGAAGCAATCTACACAGTCCTAGAAGTCAGTGAAGCAAACTACACTCTATTGCTTTTTCCCTATGCTTTTTTTTTTTCTTTTTTTTTGTTTTTTACGCCCCCTCCAGAGGGGAAGGAGGAAGGGGAGGGGGAAAGGGAAGGGAAACGGAAGAGTAAGATTGGCTGGTAAGAAGAGAAAAGCATTTAAGCAGGATTAGTCTCAAGGTTGAAAGGAAGGGAAAATTTTCTCTTCCTTCCACTCACGTTCTCTCCCTTCTCTTTTTTACTCATTTTTCCTTTGTTCCTCCTCCCTCTCCTACACATAGACTACACAATCCAGCTCTCATTACCTCCCCTTTTGCCCCAGCAACCCTTCTTCCATCAGTTAGTGGGAATGATGGCTCTTCTTCCATACTCTTACTTCTTATTTTGATCTCCTTTATCCCGAGGACAGAGAAGCAGAACAGTACACAGCTGGAGGACAGTCTCACCTCAGTGAGAAGGCACTCATTCAAACCTGGCTAGCTAAAAAACCAAAGCAAAACTAGCAGATAAATGTGTTCATATAAATCTTCCTAGTGTCATTTAAACCAGGGCTTGGGTATAGTATCTCATTCCATCTACGAAACACAACAGATTAAGTCATTGCTTTGGTTTAAACATTTTGAGGTTTGATTGGTCATGTATTTCACTTCTTTAGTAGTTAGTAAAGTCACAAACTAAAGAAAGATAAAATAGATAGGTCCATCAAAATTCAGTATATAAACAAGGTGGGGGTACCTATGCTATAATTTACAGAGTACTCAAGACATTAAAATGCCAACAATTCATTCAAATGACAAGGACTGTAACAAGATGTGAAAATGGCAAAACATCAATCAACTCTCATGCAAAGACTGCAAGTGGATGAAGGAAAGCCATTAATTTAATCTCATTTGGCCATTTTTCTCCTCTCTGAAAGGAAACCATACATCTACACAATGCCCTTACAGAACACAACATTTGGAAGAGAAAGAGGGAATTAACCAATATAAGCCTCCCAGGGAATCTGAAAAAGCTAGTGTTATCCTCGGGGATTCCTCAATTCATTCCTATTAAGCAGATCGTACCTCAACTCAAATATTAAGAGCTTATATTTTCATCTAGAGATATTTTTTTTTAAAATCTAGAATATTTAAAAAGGATGACTAGATAGCAGTATTTCTGTTTTAAACCAAAAATCAGAGACAGCCTTATCAATCTTACTAAGCATTTACACAGACATCATAGAATCGTCTAGGTTGGAAGATCAAGATCATCGAGTCCAACCATTAACCTCGCACTGCCAAATCCACCGCTAAACCGTGTCCCTAAGCACCACATCTACCCGTCTTTACCTCCAGGGATGGTGATTCACAGGTACCACAGGACGGTGATTCACAGGAACCACTTCCCCCGGCAGCCTGTTCCAATGGTTGATAACCCTTTCGGTGAAGAAATTCATGTGAAGGCTAGAAATAGAATCCATATTTCACACATGAACTAGCAATATTTTTTATCTAACATCTCCACTAGGATATTAGATTTCTAAAAAAGTATCTATAGTAGAAGACCATTAAGTCTGGAAATCAAACACTGAAAATCCAGGACACAGGAGAACTGATGTTACCAGTGCTTGATCCTCTTCTGTGTGTGTTTTATACAGTATTTTATAATTTTAAATTAACAATGGCCTGCTAGTTTTGGCCCACAGTCATGACTGTATAAGACAAAAAGAATTTAATAAATACCTAGTCACAAGATGGAGCAGGTGTTCTTTTTAAAAAAATGTCTGCAATAATACGGTGAAAGAAAATATACTTAAAGTGCATATAAAATTATTGCTGGAGGTCACTTGGAAGCCTCCATCACCACCCTCAGACACTCACAGAGAAGAATGTAGGCTGCTAGGAATCGGTGCTGCCAGGACTGCAGGACTGAATCTGAGAGTCTCAGACTTTAAACAGTTTCTGCATGCAGTTTAAAGTGTTAAAACTCAGGTTGCACTGAATTTAAATTCTGTCATTTCCTAACTTTGGAGAACTTGATTTCCCAATCTCACTTTTTTAAACATATTTGCTACCGCCATAACTTTTAAAAATGTTTAAAAAGCATTTAGACACTGTGTCACATTTGATAAATTCATTTACAAAAGGCTGTGGAAGGTTAAATGAGCTAGAGACATGAGTTTGTTCAGTGTGCCTCCATAAATTAGCAAAAAATCATAATTAGAATTTCAAATCCATATGGAATTTGATCCAAAATATAATATGAAAGAGATGGTCTCTTTCAGAAGGCCAGTTATTTTTCCCCACTAGCAATATATGCTGCAGGCTCAATCTTTTGTATACCCATGTACGCACCAGCTATTCTGCAAGAGAAACCTTCATTTTTCCTACAGATTGGCATTTGCAGTCCCAGGCAAATCTTTGCCCTCGGGGACACCCTCCCTCCCTTCCTCCCAGCTGCCCGGGGGTGCTGATGGAAGCTTCTCAGTGACAGTCACACCGTGCATGGCACCTGATAACCCCTGCCGGCGATGAAAATGCTTTCGATGGCAGCTGTATATGTAAGTGCAGCTTAGAAACAGTAGTAGCTCTGCTTGTGGAGAATCGAGGGCACATTCTCATTCGGGGCAGGGGAAAAGTCTAACACAGGATAATCATATCTTTCCACCGCTCCATTCCACAGGCTGGGCTCGTCTGTTTACCCAACATTTTCATACTTTTATTTCTAGTAGGCCGGATCAATGGCAAAAAATTTGGAAGGGCTTTGAACTATATAGTGCTTATTTGCAAAAAAAAAAAAGCCATCATGAGTCTTCAGTCACAAAAATTAAACAGATTCTGCATCGTAACATTAGCATATATAATAAAGATCTGAAAGTAATGTTTAGATGGCCTCTTGGAGAGTTCGTAACCGAATGCAGCTCCAACCTCTCCCACTGAAATCCTTACACATTTTTGATGGAGAGATATTTCACACCGTGCCCAGAATCTTGACTCAAAACTATTACTGTGAAAAGGCTGCATAGCAGGATTGAGTATCGGTCATAGTTTGCCACTCTATTTTAGTATCTATATAGTTTACCTATCACTAGCATTGACCAAGCCTGGAAAGCACGAGATTAAACTCATGAACAGAAATATCTCATGGTTCCAGGTGGCTCATATTTGAATATTATTTTCCCTATTTGTATTGTTCTAATGCTTGAAAGAATGTTATTTATAAAAAAAATTCTATGGTAGAAGAAAAAAATTGAAGTTATTTTAGACTCCTTCATTCAGCAAAAATGTTGTGGGGTTATTTGTTTTTTCAAAGCAGACACAATTTGCACTCATTATAAGAGGTTTTCCCTATTTTTACAGGGCAAAGTAAAAATAATGTGTTCTTCACCTGTTATTCTTTTGACTAAAATTTTCATACACTCTTGCAAAACGGGACAATGTTAGATGAAAGCAATATCTCTCCGACCAGTTTCTCCTGAAGACTTCCTGCAACCGCTAAGAAAACATTGCATCTTATCATCTGCAGGGTGTCCAGGCAGCATAAGGAAGATGAAGTAGAAGGAATTTCCAAATGATGAAAAAAGGGAAAAAAATGTTCACATTGCTGTGGAAACATGAACTCAATAGCTAGGTGCTAAGAGGGCTTTCACGGGACTATGTTTGTGTACTAAGATAAACTTGTCTCTAAGGTAAAATAGAGCAGACTATGCAGTAGCAAGTCTAGTTTGACTGATGAGTGTTCACGCAATAGCTTACATCTTTTCACATAAGGAGAGGAACCATACATTTTCAGCATAAATAGGCAGAACGAAAGAGTTCAGTGTGTGTACTGGTGTGTCTTGTCTGTTGCCAAGAGCTGCATCTCTGATAACAAAATGAAAGCTGAACTCTGCATACAGTGAGAGTTCATAAAAACCCCGAAGGATAGTTTATAAAACGCAACAGATACTTGCATCCTGTCATTCCCTTTACTACTGCTAATGAAGGTTTTAATTCTGCTAGACTATCAGTTGTGAAGCCACTCTGGGTACTGAGAGGGAAGAAAGGAAGGAGAAAAAGTTGTTTTCAGTTTGTGTTTAGATTTATAAGGGGACCTGGAAACCTACATAGCAGGAGGGACCATGCCTTGCTTAGAGGGAACTATAAGCAAAAACAAGCTATGCAACACCTTTTTATCTCTTGAACAAAGACAGGAGAGGAATATGTTGTAATGGAGGGGAGACATCAATGTTTGGTTTCCTAGGTGATTAAAGAGTGCAAAACCCTAAAAAAAGAAAGAGAGATAAAAACAGATAACAGTAAAAGACATACAGAATGTGAAAAGGAACTAAAAATCTGCAGAAATCAGCACTCTACCAGTAAACATCCTGAATATACATGTGGATTAAAATGTTCTAAAGGTAGTTGGAGGTGAAAAGGACTATTTTCCTGTTCTCTTAATTATATTTCTCAAAATAAAACAGTCTGCACCGTGCAGATAGACAGAGAAAGAGGTCCTAAATTCTAATGCTAATGTTATGTGGCATGATTTCTGGGTGACTGGGGACAATCACTCCTTTTTTCTAATTGGGTGTCCATATATACAACAGGAATAGCATAAATGCTGTCAATCTCAGACGCGTCTTGATGAATATTTAATGCCTACACAGTCTTTGTACGTTTTAAATATTGTATTTGTATTAAACTGAATTAATTAATCAAGCTGAAGATAAAACTTCTGTACTGTAATTCTAAAGCAAAATGTTCTTAAACTGAACCCACGGAAAGCCACACAAACGGTGAAGTCATGTTGAGACAAAGAACCAAACTATTATCAGAATATTGATTACCTCCTGGAGTTATGCCTATTAGGTGTGTTTTTGGTTGGTGGTTAAAACAATTTTATTGTAATATTAAAACTATAGCTATTAGGAAGCTATACTTCAAGTTCTGGAGTATTGCTTGCAGTAGCCTACATTTTAAGCTATTCCAGGACACCAAACACACTCTAAGACACCTATTCTAGTACACTTTATACTTGAGTTGTTTATTTTTAAAGGTCTACAACAGTTAACAGAAAGATTACATTATGACCAAAAATCCAGAATAACAGTGAAAAGCATATGGGACTTGAAATTAATGCCCAAAATCAAAGTGTCATATATATAAGTTGTGGTAATTTTAATGTAGAAGGTAGCAAGAATCTGAGCTGTTCCAGCCATTGCCTCTTTTTATAATCTCTCCACACAGAAGATCGCACAATCTGAAAGCTATACCATAAGGGCAAAATTGTAGCATCATGACCGCCTGCCTCACCATCTCATCTCTGGGCCCGATGCCCATAGTGATCATTTTTGGCCATTCATTTCTGTGAACTTAAATTACGTCCTGACAAGTCTGAACTGTACAGAGGGTCCACCTGCCAAGCTGAGCTAACTCTTAAACAATATCCATGAACCGTGGGTTTCTGCTATCCCCTCCCTCTTTAGCACATTCTTTTTCTTTCTAATTTATTCCCTGCCTTCTCCTTCTTTTTTAATCTTAACACAAGAAAAAGCTGGCTCCACATCCCCAAACTCTCTGCATTGATAAGCTGAATGCCCTCAACAGCTATACATTGGCATGCCACTCCAAATCCTAGAAGAGAGGATAAGACTGTGCAGCAGCCATCCTTTTAAAGCAATGAAGTTCCTCATGCAAAGCTACCAGCAGAGCTGCTTTTACAAGTGCTTGCATCCAAGGAAAGAGGATCAGACTCCAACAATTCTAGATCTAGCTCTATTGAAAAATGTCACCCTTCCCCAAACATCTGTTTTCTATCCTCAAATATCTCTTTAAAAACTGCCAAACAGGCTTATCTTCCTTAAAAAAAAAGAAAAGAAAAAAATTCTTCTGGGTTCTCTACAGAGAAAGGGAAATAGAAATACAGCAAATATAAAAAATGTAATGTTTTGCCTTAATATTTTTTTTCCTGTCCAAAAGCTAGTTAGAAGTGACTGTGGCCATGCAATTAAGTTGACAGACAACTATACTTGAAAGTCACTCATGTTTAACTGTTGATTGTTGCATACTGTCAGAACAACATTGACTCTTTGGGACTACCTGCTCACGTACGATTAGCATAACTGACAACTCTTCACATGAATAGTTCTCACAATAAAACCCAGCAATACCCAAAAGCACACCTCCACAGCACTGCAATCTTTACCGTCCCCTCAGGATTGCCTGGAGTTTTCCTCCCTCTTTATGTCTGAGTACTTCCTACAGCATTCTTTCATATACAACTCAATTTTTCAGCTCTTCTCTTTCTTTTCCCATACATCTTAACAACTTGTATGTCTGTCAAAATCTCTTCCTTAATAGCATAAAGCCAATTGTAGCTCATGAGTGCAAAGTGTGACGTACAGACTGTGATTATGGGCTGAGCACAGTGCTGAGCAGGAGTTAAAATATGCAGTTTTGTGTGGCTGTGTTTGACGACCTAGAAGAGGGAAATCCAATTCAGAAGACGTATTTGTAGGGAGTATCTGGAGGGCAAATGAGAAGGTAAGAGGAAAGCTAATAAGAGCAACATGGGAACAGGACAACAAGAGAACTCAAGCTCAGAGATCTGGAGAGGATGAAGAGAACCATTATCTGTCCATGTTGCAAGTACGCATGAAAGATATATAGGGAAACACAGGGGAAACAGTATAAAGCCCAAAAGCAGAAAGCATTAGCTTTCTGCCTGCAAAAATACGCAAAGAATAATGTTATACAAGAAAACCAACAGAGCTATGGAGAACTTCTATATCAAAACCACACATATAACGAAAAGATTTTTGTCTTGCTTCTTTTCAGAAATAATGCTCCAATTTCAGCATTTTCCTATTTCAAAATCACAAAAGCCATGCAAAGCAGAAATGAAGAAATGCAAGTTCAAAAACTCTCGTTTATCCAGTAGTTAAAAACTTTAAAAATGTTTTTAATTTCTATTACTGCTCTCAATCGAACAAAATTTTCCACTGTTAAGCCACTTATAACAACTGTTTTAAATACAATGGGTACTCAAATTTATTAAAATTTCATGCCTACATTTCTAAGTCTAGTTTTAACTACTTGTTCACCCACATGTTATTGTAATACTTTCTCACTCATTCAAAATTAACAAAGAAGACAGAAAGTGTTTTTAGAGTAAGAAAGCATCATTTTCCTCCTCCTGTAAAATAATACCAGATTTCATCTGGTGTCAATAAGTCTGACAATAATGCTGATATATAAGGGGTTGCTACCAACAGACAAAAAGATACAAAAACTAGTATCTTCTATTATTCAATGTTGTCTGGTTTGTATAGGTCAGCTAGAAATATTCCTTAATTAATATACCACTGTTTCGTATCAATTAGCCTTACTTAGATCAAGATTTTCTGCAAAACCTGTAAGGAAACTTCGCCTTTGAAGTCACTCTTAAGAAAGCAGCATATCCTTAACAGGATGCTACAAGCTTACAATTCACTTTTTTCAACCAGGTTAAAGTTACTCTCTTAGTTTTTAGTCTTACCTCGCTACTTAAAATCAGAATCCTATATGTTCTCACACACAATTTCATTGATGTGTATACATGTACATGTGGGAGCATCCCAAATACAAGTGTGTATCTCAGACAGCCTAATCAAAACTCTTAATTTATTTGAAGAGATATTTCAAAAGACTTTAACATTTTATCCATATAACCCTCTCTCGACCTCCACTTTTTAGCTGTGTAATTGTACCCTGGCGCTGCAAATATGGGAACTAATCACAAGTGTCTTGAGAGATCTAGCTTGGTAGAATTTACTATGCTTTGACTTCTCATTTTGCACATCTTTCAGGTGGCTGTAAGAGCTTTTAAAGGCATAAGGAATCTAAAATCCATGTAGCAAGAGAAACTGGTGACAGGTGAGGAATTTTTACTGATTTCCAAATAGTGCTGCTAATAGAACAAATAGCAGTGCTACTATGGCTAACCCTGAAGGAAGAGAAATAGCACAAAGGGTAAACAAAGCTGACTGAACTTATCATGTGAAATTATATTATTCTCCTTGCCCAATGCTGGACCTTTTTTATGGCTCAAGAGGATGACAACCAGTTTGCGTTTGTCGTTTCTGATAAGTGCGAGTGCAGAAGCTGTCCTTCAGAGGAGAGCTTGAGCAGAGTGGGCAAAAGAAACATCATAAGCCATGAAAGTACTAATCACTAATTCTGCAGGAAGTCAGAAACCATCTCTTCTCTTTTCCAATATTAAAAGGGATTAACTTATTGCGGCCACTTAACGTACCTTAATGAAGTAGGTGCTACAATGTTCACTTGTGTAATCATCTCCAAATTATAACCACCCAAAATAACAATATGCTTTATACTTAAGTTTTTTACCTGACATTTAGGCTTATTAGTTCAAATAAGAACTGAGACTCTAGAAGTATATACGTTTATAAAAATTCCTTTGACAGAGGACAAGATGAAACTGCTATGATATCAGATACACAGTAAGATGTTTGCAGTGATGTCTGTATAAAGGATAATTCATTATTTTCTTGGAGTTACATGGCTTGAGAGAATAAAACATTGATCTATTCTGGACTTCAACATTTTAGTCTCATTTAACTTCTTAAAAATACGTAAGTATTTAAAATACTTTAGGAGACAGCTGAGGTGGATACAAAGTACACTGCCATTTCATTTCACTTTCTAGGTTCTGCACACTAGCATTCAGTTCTGCAATATTTTTATCATTTTTCTGTTGACTGGCACTTGGAAACACCCACTTCATTCTTAGCAGCTTCACTCACTGAATAATTTTCAATTGTGTTGAAGCTAAGTGTAGTGCAAGTGCATAGATGAATAATCATATCTGACTACTGTGTGACTTTTTTTTTCCCCTATTCTTTCTCACCCTCCTCCTCTTTTTTTTTTTTTTTCAAATGCATTCCCTGCACTTCTGTCAGACTCAGACTGGATGGATTTTAAGGAAAATGTGCAAACTGTATCTTTCTAGTAATAATTTTGCAACGTACACTGTAGTTTCAATATTGTTTGATTCCTTTTCTTATAACAATTTTTTGGAATGCCAAGCTACATGCAACAACTTTCATAGTCTAAAGTCATACTTAACAGTAAACTACAAATGATGTGGTCATGTGCAACAATTATTTTTTTTTTCATAGCAAATGCAACATATTGCAAAGCCTCAGCACACGCTAATCTTATGTATTATTTGTATTACATCCTTGTGCATATCTGATTAAGAATATGGAAACAGAATCCTGCAGGAAGCAATTCAGAACAGAAGCCTAAGTTAAGTGCTTTGCATTTTCCTCAGGAGAAGCTTTTTTATGTTAGGTGACTATAGATAGTAGACTTATGCCTTAGTCGTAGATCTAAAGAAGGGTAAAATGGATATTCCCCCAAATAGCGAAGTCCTCAGAAATGTCTTTTAAGACTGGGGGGATTCTGTAGTGGGAATTGTAAATGACACACTAATGGAAATGACTATGCCAGAACACAGATGAAGAGAGGAAAAAAAAAAAGGAAAAAAACTATACAAAGCTAAAACACGAAGAAGGAAGTAGATGCATTTTTGCATCTTATCATTATTTTCTAACATCATCTACAGTAGATAACACTGACTTATATCTTGGTATACTTCCAAAGGTAGATCACAAAGTTCTTATGGTTTTGGACATTTGTAAATGCTTACAGAAGAGGATAGAACTAGTGTCCTTCTGTTCTTACTGCTTTTAAGTGTGAATTTTAAATGGAACTTTTCAGTTGCTACCCCTTTCATCTTAGTATTATTTATAATTCTTTACAGGGCAAGGCTTCCCCCCCCACCTTCTAATTGTGGGGATTTATATTTGAAATAAAACTTATGATATAAACACTGATGAAAAACAGCTGCAGGGAAGATAAAGCATGATAGTCTCATATAGAGCACAGATTGTACATAATACAACTAACAAACACAGGAGCAGAGTGACATCATAACTGCCATTATTTCTAAAGCTGGGCTGCCTGACTGAATGGTGAACTAGAAATTATCCAAAATTAAAACAGAAACATTTGCAGAAAAGTATTTTCCAGTGATGATGAGGACAGAAGTTTAAACTAGAGAAAAAAATATTGGTCTTCATTTGGACAACATCAAGAAAACTTCAATTCTTCGATCAAGTCATTTCGCACAGACACAGCCTTTTATAAACTTTTCAATGAAAAGCAAGGAGGAGCAAGGAGAGAACAAATCAGAAAAAATAAATAAGAAAAGAGAGAACAAAGAAAATAAAGAACAAAAAAGCTTGTATTCATACCAAATAAAAAGGATATTCTAAACTAACAAAATAGGATATCCCTGTTGTATGTGTCATGTACTCAAGACTACCACACTGTTTCAAATTATGTTTCTATTTTGTAAACTATACATGTGAAAGATATTCTGCACTAAAATTTGCACTGTATCATATGAAATTCTCTGAGTGCGTTCACATTTTAGAAAAAGACATTTTAAGAACACTTAAATTATTAATATTTTCTACACAGATGTAAAGTTGCCTCCTCTCTCCTGTGAAGGAAGCACAGATACTCCTATTGGAAAAGGCAACTTTTTAAGGTTGTTTGAACATGTGTCCCTCCTTGGTTTATCCTGCAGATTTTCTGTACATCTGGTAGGTTACCACACCTCTGAAAAGCACTGAAATAAAATAACTCTTCAGACCTATTGAACACTACACACTCATAGAGCAGATGTACATAAATATTATTTACCTGTGACCTATTACCCCTGACAATGCGCCAAGCAACCACCTGCTACTTCCAAATTCTTTGAAATACCTTAAATCCTTATAATATATTTCATTTTTATTTTCTTTGAAAATACCACTATTGTGGTTTTAAAAATTAATCATCTGGTATTTCCTTAAAAATTTTGCAGCTTCATTGGCTTGTTGAGATTTGCATCCTCATTAAAAAGACACGTGCGTATATGACTACACATAAATCCCATGTTCCTATACCCATTCCTCAATACACCTGCAGGTATGATAGCATGCAATCAACAGATAATTCCTACATTCAACTAGAATCCAGTAGTCCTGAACTCGAGTCTACTGCATTAACCACAAGATCACCTTTCTCCTCAAACTCTTGGCTAAAGATATTTACATGAATAAAATATTTTATGTAGCCAGTTTGCCAAAGGTCAGCACACAACTATCAGTCCAGGGTGTACAATAGAATAGAATAGTTCAGTTGGAAGGGACCTACAACAATCATCTAGTCCAACTGCGTATAGTCACTGTCTGTCATAGCTAACAGATTATGAACACTCTTCATCAAAGCAACAATAATAGCATACTTTTTAAACGTTTATGTTTTCTCAGACTCTATTTAATACATGTGGAAAATCCAATCACTTATCTTCATCTCTTAGTCAAAAGTTTTTTCAGTTCAAATTCCTACAATACTAGGCTACCTTCCTCAACTAAAAGCTGAAGTATGGACTCCTTGTCAGGAGATAATATTTGTAAAGAACTGAAAAATCAAAAAGAAATAAAAAGCAGAAGATAAAACAGTAGCAAAAAAGACAAAGACAGAGGGAATACAAAATCACTTTTTCAAGTTTTCATTTTTGAAAAACAAACCACTTCACAGGAAAAGGAATGACACAATCTTCTTTTCATTACAATTCACACATACCTTGGGGTATTAAACACAATTCTTTTTAATTACAACAAAAAACACCCAATTATGTCATTAAAATTTACCTGTGCACAGAAGGGACAAAGTTCACCACTGACACGGGGTGAGGAGACCTGAGAGGAGCAAGCTGGCTAAACAACAACTTTAATATTTTGTCTGATGTGTGTACTTTTAGAAAAGAATCTCAGCCCTGCCAGAAATTGCTCTAGTGCATGATTTAGCGGAGAGTTGAGCAAGTGGCTGGAACTCTGTACCAATAGCCTGAAGACCTGTGCCTGTGAATGCGCACAGGGTCACTTCTAGAAGACACAAAATATTTGTACGCAGCGAAGGAAGAGGAAGAGCTACACTCCCAGCACTCGTTTTCTTTGACTAGGCTGTTCCTAGCATGGGATGCCTCAAAAATGTCAATAGAAAGAAAAACAATGTTCAGATTTTCACAAACTAGAAAACCCCTCAAGTGCCTACAATGGACTTTTACTATTTAAGAATAGAAAACCAGCTTTCTCTGTTTCTAAATAGCAGGAGGAGATAGCCTTCCAGGTCCCAGCGAAATCTGGAGAGAAGCAATTAATCCTCTCTTCAGCTATGGCTCTGTGATCAACCACTAAGAAGCAAGTGACCAGACTTCCTAACTCCCAAAGGGAATGTAGGCACTAGTCTTTCAATCTCAACCCATTCTGCACAGGGAAAAAACCAAAATCACACCCCAATTCCTTGGAGGGGGAGGAAGTATCTCCCAGTTAGGACAAAAGAAGATACATGCAAACTTTTGAATCCTGAGCTAAGGCATAAGGAGTAATAAGTACCAGTATAATAGAAAAAATAAAAATTCTGGGGGTAAGGGCTAAGGGACATTAAGCTTAACTGCTAAATTCAATGATTAACTTTCCACACGTACAGCCCCAGAATTATGTTTGGACTTTTCTTGCCCCATTTGTATACACATTACAGAACAGAAGAAAAAAAGCATTTTTTCAGAAGTAAAAGCAAACAGGACCCTTCATCAATGGGGACTTAAGAAATTGACATGCATTTGTAAAATCAATCAGTTACTTTTGTATAGATACACAAACACTAAAACTATAGTCTTGATCAGAGACACTCTCTTTCTACATATACATAATACACAAACAGCTCCAATAAAATTTTGCAAATAAAGTGAGACAAATAAGCTAATACTTTCTTGAAAATAAGCTTCTATATACAGGAATAAATATCTACATTTGTGAGCAGTGAAATTTTGATCAATTACAAGACACTAGAAAACGGTATGTCCATAGTTATTAAGAAGATCGGGAAAAGACACAGCACAACACTAGCAAGGCCCATGCATTTTATTCTGCAGCACAACAGACTATCCCTTGAGGCTGAATAACCATCGCAGAATCTAAAGTACAGGGGGATTATTAGTATTACATAAATTAGGTTTGGGTTTTTTTTCCCTTGTTTCTAACCCGACTGATGCTCTTAATTTTTTCCATTAAGGAAACAGACCCCAGAAGTGGACATTAGAGGTGGCTGGGGCTTGGCATTGTGAACGCATCTTAAATCCTGCCTTCTCCCACTCTCTGCTCGGAGCCACTGAGTAGCTCCTCTGTCACGCCCACGGCATGGCTAGAAAGGGCTCTTGGTGCCTGTGGCTGCCCAAGCTGTACAGGCACACCTTCACTAAGCCTTCATCACTTGTCTGAAGGCACCGGTGACTAACAAAGCAACACATTTCCCCGAAGTCAGAGATATGCTTGCGCATATATACATACGCACATTCACCCACAAAAAAAATTAAGTAAACTGTATACTCCCTTGGTCATTATCATGGATATGCAGTCATCGGCTTCTAATAATTATTTTCCTTTAAAATGGTGTAGAAAACCAGGACATCCCATGCATGCGCTAATTTTTGTTAGTATAAAACTAATAGAAGTCTAACATTGAAGATATAAACATTTCAAACTAATAACAATCATAATAATTACAAACACTCTGCTTAGAAAAAACTACCTTGTATATTGTCCCATGTTTTTGGGCACTCTCTTCTGTGTTTCTCCATGTTTCAGTATTTCCACAGCAAACTGCACTGTGTGCCTTCACAAAACGCTGTGTAGGGAAGACTTCAGTCACGTACAAAAGATACATGCAAAATTCAGAAATGGAAATAGAAAGAGTTTTGCATTTTGACAATCTGATCAGAGATTCATATTAGGTATCAGCATAAGAGCTTTATTCCATCTGTATATGAACTTTACTACCCAGTACAACTTTTGCTATGCTTATTAAAAAAACGTAACTGAAATTAAATGGCAATTCAGAAGATCCCTGACCCTGAAATAAACTATCCTGAGGCTCCTATAAATTCATTATTGGGCTTAGGCATAAAGCGTGACTTTTTTTCCTCCTCCTGCTTTTTTTTTGTGTGTTTCTGAAATATCAAGACAGCGTATTTGATGTGAAATGAATACTAGAGGTTTTACAGAATGACTGGTAAAAAAGAAAGTTCTGTATGCATGGATCTAAAACATGTTTTCTTTAAATTGCCCCTTATGCAACCTCTGACTGTCAGCGCAAAAGTGCAAAATCAGCATTCTTGAAAAAGGTATTGGTACTGCATTCCAATGCATTTAAACTCTAAATTAAAAGGAAAATGCAACAAAATTTACCAAAGAGAGGAAACGTAACAAACAAATATGACAAATAAATGCGAAAAATACAATACTGCTATATTCCTCCTCTGTTTCTCTAAGTAACAGATATATTACTGCTTTGCATATTCTTCAGCCCTGAGTATATGCAGTATATTTCTCAGAGAGAGAGACAGACATGATTATTTCATTGATACCATACTATGAGAACTGGCTCCTACAGGAGTTGTCTTGCAAGGAAAATAACCAAATATGGCTTAGTGGAATCTTAATAGCTGGAATATAAAACATCAACGATTACCTGACAGAACCAGCAGCTGCCAGTGAAAGGGAAACAAATCACAAGTAACAACCTACATACTCCTAAACTCTACATACTGAACATATACTAAAATATTAAAACTGTATTTTCATAGCCTGTACTAGACTTATACACCAAATTTTCTATATGCAATTTGTTTCAGGATGATTATTTGTCGAGAACTGATAAATGAAGTTATGTTTCATTGGAATAAATAAGGGTTATTTACAAGCAGAAACTGACTACAAAGAAGCCAAATAATTTTTTTCAGCCCCCCCTGAGAAAAATCCACATTTTTACTACCAGTATAATACTTATCATGGTTGGTGTTGGTTTACTGTGTTATTTATGTATGTCTGAAGAGCTATAGGCCAGAAAAATGGATGTACCCCAAATATAGGTTAGCCAAGAAAGGGAGTGATTGAGGCAGTATAAGGCATGATTTAAGGTACTTGTAGTATTAACACTGGATGGCAATAAGCACTCTAATAGACTGAGTTTTCAATGGAGGCAGATAACATAGAACAGGAAAAAACTGTAGCATTTATAGCCCCATTGAGGTCAGTAACAAGCTTTCCTCTACCCATGATGGATTTTTTTTTTTGCAGCATTTTTTTTTTCCTCTGTTATTTTTATGTCTGATCAAACAGAATATTGCATGGATACACATGTGTCACATTAATGCATCTAGTCCATATTTGCATTATATATACACATGGTAAACTTAGAGTGACCTGAAAAGTCATCTAGAAAACTTTGAGTCAGCATATCACTGGCGATCTCTCTGGTTTGTACATTCTTCTATCTATCTGCTTATAAATATTTCTTTCTCTAGATCTGTCTTGTTTACACAGAGGGTTACAGTGCCACAAGTATTCTGTATATCCACATATAAAACCATAAAATGAATAGTGTTTCAAACTCACAACTTCATGGTATTTTAATCAAAAGCTGTACAGACAAATAGTTTTCCAATGAGGTAATGCTTTTTATGTGTATTTTTAAAATGTCATTCATAAGTAATGGCTATATTAATGGCTTATTCTTTGTAAGTAACGACTACATTGTAGTTTTCATGCATACATGAAACAGCTAATAAATAAAGAAGAAAATTCTTATATGCACAATATTATTCTAGTAGCAACATTCCAATCTAAACAGTGGCATTTCATCTGAGTCTTACTTTAGCATCTTGAAGACTATGTATACAGTAAGCGGGGAAGATTAGATAATTACTAGGTCTTGGTTAGAAAATTGTCACTTCTCTGGGCTTTCTGAACACCGCTACTGAAAAAGACACACAAATTTTCTGTTGTTTTTCTTTTGCTTGTTGCAGAAATCCATGGATGGTCAAGGTTTCTTATTTGGGTGGAAGGCAAGAAATGTAACAAGATGGGTTACCAACACAGAATCATAGACTATCTCAAGTTGGAAGGGACCCAGTAAGGATCATCAAGTCCAAACTCCTGCTCCTCGCAGGACTACCTAAAACTAAACCGTACAACTAGGAGTGTCATCAAGACGCTCCTTGAACTCTGACAGGGTTGGTGCCGTGACCGCTTCCCTGGAGAGTCTGTTCCAGCAATCAACCGCCCTCTCAGTGAAGAACCTTTCCCTTATGTCCAACCTGAACTTGCCCTGATGCAGCTTCATTCCATTTCCTCCTGTCCTATCACTGGTCACCAGAGAGAAGAGATCAGCACCTCCCCCTCCACTGCTGCCCCTGAGGAAGCTGTAGACTGTGACGAGGGCACCCCTCAGCCTTCTCTTCTCCAAGTTGAACAAACCAAGTGACCTCAGCTGTTCCTCATAAGTCTTGCCCTTGAGGCTTTTCACCATCTTGGTCACCCTCCTCTGGACACACTCCAATAAACATAAATGAAAAACACAGATAAGTAGTCCTTCAGGTTGCTACAGGGACTAAAAATAAGTGGTGTTTATAGGACAAATCAATTGAAGTAACAGCCATAGACAGAGGAGTATATATGACTAAAAACTGGTGATATTTAGATGGTATTTTGACATATAGAATGCTGGTGTCCAGGAATTGTTGCATCTATTTTTCATTCAAACCGAGGTCAACGACAGCAGGAGTACGCTCATAAGAAGAAAGGTTCATGACACTCACATGGAAGAGGGGCGGTGGCAAAAATGATTCTTCCTCTTTCGGTCTTTTGATCTTGACTAAGCTCAACATGGCATCACAGCATCATTGTTTTGTCCCTCAACGATGACATGACAATGTCATTACCTTCCTATGTGAAATAAAGAGTGGTATTTATCTTATTTTGTGAAATAAATACTTACCTCAATCAGTTTTACAAAAAATGAATTTATTTGTAGTGGTAATATAGTCTGAAAGTTAATAAAAATACTAATACAGATTTTAAAAGGAGTAATGACATGCAAAGATTTTTTTTTCAATGGGTCTTGGTTACATTGCAAATCACAGAAGACCTCAAAGGTTTAATCACCAGACTGTAAACATTGATGTTCCTTGCATAACAGAACTGCGTATCAGTATTTTTTTAAAAATACAAATTCATAGGTTATAATGAATCTATTCTTTTATAACCATTTTCTGTTTCACATGCCAACTCCAAAAGACACATCAGTACTGATGTGACATCATATTGATTTTAATCTGAGTTTGGCTTCAGGCTTTATATCATATTTTCAGAATTCATTATAAATAATGATTGGTTTGAGTGTGCATTACTTGTGCTTTATGATGGCTAGAGTTAATGGGACTTGGAGCTATTTTAGTTCCTATTATCTTGCTTATCCTGGAGGTTTCTGTCCTCAGGCAATCAAGATAAAGAGGTATTTTAGTCCTCAGAGGGCATTGTTCCTGTAAAAAGGAAGCTATCAATGATGATGATATTGCAAACATGCACAAAGCACCTATCACCATAATGACTGTCCCTATTTTTCAAAACTTGAAAGTAAATGCAAAAACATGTTTTCAGATTTGAAGACACTTCTGGTTTTCCTCCTTCACTTTTGTCATTATGCTTGGGTAATTATCATCAGTATTCCATATGAGCGCAAACAGTCCAACAGACTACAAATGGAGACACGTTTGTCAAGCCTTTCATGGGGGGGGTCTTTCATGATAGATGGCAAATGGTCCTGTTGTATTCTGAGTGCTGAACAACAGCCAAGCTCAGATAAAAAAGATGCTTGACGTTCTCTTTTGCTAGCAGTCAGAAGACCAGTAACTCTGTTACACATTTCCACTAAGCTTCAGACTAATCTACACGTTTAAGCCCACAGAGATACTGTTGTACAGATTGCTACTGCCAGGGAAAAGCATCAGCAACTGTGGAACAATCCACATTTCAGAAGTGTAATTTTTTTTACTAGGTGACAGTAAAACAGACAAATAAATCTGTTCTTACAATATCTGTTGCTCTCAAGTTTCTTTGCCACAGTCAGAAGTTTCTTGAGCAGTATAGAACATTGCCAGACATTTCAAATATTTCTCTTTGGCAATTAATACAGCTTCTATTTTAGCTAAGGTTAATTTAAAATAGGAAAAATACCATGAATAATAAACATCTGGAAGCCACCTGGAAATGGATAAATCTGACCAATCAATTATATCTCTGAAGGTGCTGAATAACTCCTAAAGAAGCCTGTCTACCTACAGAACGACCCAGGACAATACACTCCTCACGTCGAAAATCTAATTTAATACTTGTATTTAGGTGCACTGAAACTGGGTCAGGTAGGTAATAGATGTGAAGGAAGCACTGGAGGTAACTACTCACAATATGAACAAAACCTTATTATTCCTTGAACTCTTTCAGTAGTTTCATAGAAGGTTTGAGTGAGCTTTGAATAGGAGGGACAAGAAGAACAAACTTTGCATGTATCACTCTAGACAGCTCTTCTACCTCGTCATCTTTCCCAAAGGAATAAGCAGAATTATCAGGGTTCCCGTAGCTTCAGTCAGAGTACCAGTGTTTTCTGGTCACAGGTAATAAGACCTTTTAAACCCAGGTTACCTGATCTCGATTGTAAGTACACACTGTTTTTCCACATTTGAAATCTATGAAATTTGTGCCCTGTGAAACTGAAGATGGGATGCCGCCGAGTTTAAAATAGCAGCTACTGAAATTTCATAAATTTTTTTTTCCCCTACAAAGGTAGACTAAGGAAAAAAGAATGGTATTAAAAAACAGATCAAGGAACATTTGAGCATGCTTTGTACTGACAGTTACCCAGCAGAATTTGGAGTTTCACGAGGAAGCCAGTTTGGAAGATACAGACACACACACATATATGTATGTACATATACAGAGATCAGATAGACTACAGAACTATAAATACACGGTCTGCACTTTAGTTCTTCCCATTTTATAAAACAAAGAACAGATTTTCAAAAGGAAGTTAAAAGAATAAAAGACCTCAATATTTAGTTAATGATTTATAAATATTATATTCCTGTACATAATGAAACAGAATCTATAGAATAAGACAGTCAAGTATTTTCATATTTTTTAATACCCTTAGGTTAAATGCTGAGATACTGAGTTATATGTAAAATAAACAGCAAGTAAACAAAACACTTCTTTCCTCAAACTGCAACAGTTCAAAATATTTTAGGGCTAGTAAAACAGTCTTCACACTGCTAAAAATTTTATTAACAAACCAATTTTATTGTCCTTATTCAGGTAAAATTTCCAGTAGTTTAATATATACATCCATCACACAAAATAGTTAGACAAGGCGGGACTAAAATGATCCAAAAGAAGAATCTTGAAAAACGGATAATAAAGTAGTCAGGGGGTAAAACAATGAAGTTGAACGCTCCGACAGAAAATAAGAAAATTAGGCATAACATGTTCAAACAGGCTGGAGAAGAATTGAAGACAGCACACACAAATAATAGAAACTGTCTATTATTTACCAGCCATGTACATATCCACGCACCCAAGTAAAATAGATCTCATGTGAACTGAAAGAGACCAAGCAAATTATTCCTGAAGAAGATGCAGACCTGGTAGCAATGGTGCTCTCCACTTTCTTTCTCTGGGAGCTACACAAGAAATTTTCGTGTACTGATTTTCAGTCACGTCAGTTTAGCACATGCCTTCTTCCCATACAACCTGTCTTCCCCCCAGCTGAAACCATTGCTGATATTACAGCCCTCTGAGATATCTGGAAGATGTTGTCGTACATTACAACAAAACAAAACACTCCTAATTAATTTTCAAATCTTTTTTTCAAGATACAAAAATTGCCTATGATGGCTACATTTATGCCTGATCAAAGGAGCATTTTGAAGTACCATGTTTAGTTACTAGAGGCCATGGAAACTGAAAAATGTGAGTTATGAATATTCACTCAAGCGTAATCATTTCCCTTCTTTGAGTTTTTAACTCTCTTCCTTACCTTTCCATTGTTTAAAAGCTCTAAGCAATTCTTTGGATCTGAACATGCCAGGCACTGTAAAAATAGTATTAAGTGTTCTGCAACATGTCTACCTGTGAGCGAACACAATGTGCCCATAGATGCTCCTATGAAGTTTCAACAGAAAAATCCAATTGCATGTGTTCCTCTGATATGGATATTGCCATAGTTAACATTATGGACATCACGTAACACAATACTGGACCTGCTCCTCTAAGCTATTTCCAAATGAATAATTTCTTTTCAATGGTTCAAGATTAACAGCAGCATCTGATCACAGAAAGTAACACCAACCTTACAGGGACATCCCAAGAAATTGGGGAAAACTTATGACTATTACGTTTCTCACAAACGTTTTATCTGCCTTTCCAATTACTGTGTTGCTTTCACAATACTGGCACCAGTGCTACTTCTATCTAGGTTAAGTATCATGGAAAAGGGAGGAGGTATTAATGGTAGCAACAACAATGGAAGTGAAATAATTTGCCATGTTTTAGAGCTGCATTAAAATGTGTAATAGACTTTTTAATAACATGAAATGAGACTGATTTATAAATCTCTAGAATGACATCTGAAAAGGACTTAGACAGGCTGGTAAAAAACAAATGGCAACTAATGTATCTTTCACGTTGGCTGTGGCAGTGATTTACTGTGTTGTCTGCAATGCTAAATATACATCATAAATCCCTCCAACAGAAGCCTTATTATATTCATCCATCTCTTCCCTATGAGCCAACAATTTCTTCCTTCATAAGCTTTATTGTATAAAAAGGAACTCATTATATAAAATAAAATGCAGGCCAAAGCCAGTGATCTTACATTAACCTAATGAGGACTTTATCTAAAGAACGCATACTGGAGATACCCTGTGGTTATGTTATTGTTAAAGACTATTTATCGAGTGACAGTGGGCAAGCTCTTTTTGTGGAAGACAAAATGATACAGAGCTCTTTATAAACCAACATCACCTGATCCGTTTTCTGCTTCAGTATAAGCTACTGTGTACAGTCTATTGCATAATACCAATAGGAAAGAAAAGATCGCAACAGTTTGCAAAGGAGCGTGACTATAAGGAGGGATCATTTACTGACGGAGACAATATGAAGTAATTAGAAGAGAAAAGCAAATGGAACTGTAACGGACAGTTAATATCAGCATGAAGAGGGTCTACTTTCAATCAATTGACAATGAAAATTCAGACATTCAGACCACTGAAGTCCGCATTTGGTGTTTTCGAAGCGCCCCTTCCACTGTTTAGCACATGAGTAATGGCAACAAAGCACGATGATGGGGACATCCTTTCATTCACAGCAAGCTTCCACCACTTAATGTCCTGTGACTACAGTTTCCTGAGCCACTGGAATAATGAATCCAGAATTAATCTCTACTTCCATTTCTATGAAAACAGGTATTTCAGCAGCAGAAACAATAAGCAAGTTTCCTTTTTAGCATCAGTTCCCTGATCACTAATCAGGGCATCTCTTTCCCTTTAGTTTCTTGACAGGGGAAAGAGATGTTTTACCTATTTTTCCACCCTGAAGGCACAGAGCAAATTATCAAGAAGACATCAGAAATAAAGCCATCTGCTTCCAGAGTCTCATGCAAGGCACAAAAGCGTGTGAATGCAACTTTGGAACCAGATGACCGTTCACTGTTGCAGTGTTGAGAGGTCGCACACTGGTAAAGGCGGGCAGGAGAAGCCATCAGCCTCAACAATACCAAATAGATATTTGGGGAAGGGGATGCCAGAGGGAAACTGCAATCAATGATGTATCACACATCCAAGAGAGACCACCGAGTCATGATACTGTTGAGAGGTGGGCTTGCTCCTCAGTAGTCTATCAAGACACTAGAATTGCAGGCAGGCAACTAAAGAAAGAAGTTAGCCACTTTCTGCTTTTAATGTATTCAGAGTAACTGAGGAATGAGATCCTACATTCCTGGTTGAAACCTGTATGACCTACCTGTCTTTTCCATTGAGTTCCTTAGGCTGCTGAGGCAGCTGGCAACGATAGTAAACATTCCTCCATTGCTAGAGTGACTGCTTTTTAGTGATTTTCCAGAAGAATGCTGCACGACTGACTTTGCATGCTTGGCAAGACACACTTGTGTAGGATTTTGGAATCAGAAGTGGATGACCAGTAATGTGTTTTTGGGCTTTTAATCTCTTCACACTTTATGCATAAAGATTACAAAGTCAAAAGAGGTCTACACATAACATTTACAAAACGAAAAATCCTTTGCTTATCTTTTACACTACTCTACATCTGTTTCGGAGGAATAAATCACACACTTTACTGAAAGATAGGTTTCAAATTTACTTTTAACTTCCTGTGTCTAGGAGTTATTGGAAGGGAGGTTTGATGGCTACACTGCAGAATACTTTTGGTTTGTTAATGCAGAGTTGTTAATTGAAAATAAAACTAATGATGTTTTCAGCAGTGACAGCAAGGCAGTTGCTTCATTCATTAAAAAGGGTTTCTTATTAGATCATGACAACAAAAAACAATCCTAGCATTTTACCTATCTGTATTTAACTTTGGGTGTTCAGGATTTATTTATTTATTTAATAGAAACCACCTCAGATAGTTATTTGTGATTCTTTTTCTAATTAAAAGATAAAGACATCTGCTCACCACAGTTCTTGAGGTCTAGAAACATATTATGAGGCATTATGAGGCACGGCTGAAGTGCCTCTTCACAAATGCGCGGAGCATGGGGAACAAGCAGGAGGAATTAGAGATGTGTACACGCCTCCAAGGCTACGATCTCATTGGCATCGTAGAAACTTGGTGGGACGACTCCTATGACTGGAGCGTCGGCATGAAAGGGTACAGGCTCTTCAGGAGAGACAGGCAAGGAAAACGAGGAGGCGGTGTTGCCTTATATGTTGATGATCAGCTGGAATGTATGGAGCTTAACCTGGGGGAGGATACCGAGCCAACTGAGAGCCTATGGGTCAAGATTACAGGGAAATCGGGAGCAGGGGACGTTACAGTGCAGGTATGCTACAGGCCACCCAACCAGGAAGACCAAGTGGATGAAGCCCTCTACAGACAGATAAGGGCGGCATCACGTTCACAGACCTTGGTTCTCATGGGTGACTTCAACCACCCTGACATCAGTTGGAAGGATAACACAGCCAGGCACAGGCAATCCAGGAGGTTCCTGGATTGCATTGAGGACAACTTCCTTCTCCAAGTGGTTGAGGAGCCGACGAGGAGAGGAGCCATGCTGGACCTTGTTATTACCAACAAGGAGGGGCTGGTTGACAGGGTCAAACTCAAGGGTAGCCTGGGCTGTAGTGACCATGAAATGGTTGAGTTTGAAATCCTCAAGGCAATGAAGAAGGTGCGCAGCAGGCTGATGACCCTGGACTTCAGGAGAGCCGACTCTGGCCTCTTGAAGAATCTGCTTGGTATGGTGCCGTGGGATGAAGTGCTGGAAGGAAGAGGGGTCCAAGAAAGTTGGTTAATATTCAAGGACCACCTCCTCCAAGCACAGCAGCAGTGCATTCCTACAAAGAGGAAGGCAGGCAGAAAAGCCAGGAGGCCTGCGTGGATGAACAAGGAGCTCCTGGAACTGACCAAAAGAAAAAAGGAGGCCTACAGGGAGTGGAGACAGGGGCGGGTAGCCTGGGAGGATCACAGAGGAATTGTTCGAGCAGCTAGAGAGCGGGTTAGACAAGCTAAAGCCCAGCTAGAACTAAATCTGGCCAGGGACATTAAGACAAACAAAAAATCCTTCTATAGGTATATCAGCGAGAAAAGAAAGACTAGGGAAAATGTAGGCCCTCTCCGGAAGGATACGCAAGAACTGGTCACCCGGGACAGCGACAGAGCTGAGGTACTCAATGACTTTTTTGCCTCAGTCTTCACAGACAAGGACAGCAGCTGCACTGCCCAAGACGCAGATTGCAAAGGAGAGGATTGGGAAAACAGAGCACCGCCCACTGTAGAGGAAGATAAAGTGAGAGACCACCTGAGGAACCTGAAGGTGCACAAGTCCATGGGACCTGATGAGATACATCCGCGGGTCCTGAGGGAACTGGCAGATCAAGTTGCTAAGCCACTAGCCATCATATTTGAGAAGTCGTGGCAGTCTGGCGAGGTTCCTGCCGACTGGAAAAGGGGAAACATAACCCCTATTTTCAAAAAGGGAAATAAGGAAGACCCGGGGAACTACAGGCCAGTCAGTCTCACCTCTGTGCCTGGCAAGATCATGGAGCAGATCCTCCTGGAAACTCTGCTGAGGCACATAGAAAACAAGGAGGTGATTGGCGAGAGCCAACATGGCTTCACCAAGGGCAAGTCATGCCTGACAAATTTGGTGGCCTTCTACAAAGGGGTTACAGCGGCAATGGACAAGGGAAGATCTGCTGATGTCATCTACCTGGACTTGTGCAAAGCGTTTGACACTGTCCCACATGATATCCTGGTCTCTAAATTGAAGAGACACGGATTCGATAAATGGACCACTTGGTGGATAAAGAACTGGCTGGATGGTCGCACTCAGAGAGTTGCAGTCAACGGCTCGGTGTCCAAGTGGAGAGCAGTGACGAGTGGCGTTCCTCAGGGGTCGGTACTGGGACCCGTACTGTTCAACATCTTTGTCAGCGACATGGACAGTGGGGTAGAGTGCACCCTCAGCAAGTTTGCTGATGATACCAAACTGTTTGGCGAGGCAGACACGCTGGAGGGGAGGGATGCCATCCAGAGGGACCTGGACAGGCTGGAGAGGTGGGCCCAAGCCAACCTCATGCAGTTCAACAAGGCCAAGTGCAAGGTCCTACATCTGGGTCGGGGCCATCCCAAGCACAAATACAGGCTTGGCGGAGAATGGCTGGAGAGCAGCCCTGTGGAGAAGGACCTGGGGGTGCTGATTGACGAGAAGCTCGACATGAGCAAGCAATGTGCGATCGCAGCCCAGAAGGCCAACCGTATCCTGGGCGGCATCAAAAGAAGTGTGGCCAGCAGGTCAAGGGAGGTGATTCTGCCCCTCTACTCCGCTCTCGTGAGACCCCACCTGGAGTACTGCATCCAGCTGTGGAGTCCCCAACAGAAGGACGACATGGACCTGCTGGAGTGTGTCCAGAGGAGAGCCACGAGGATGATCAGAGGGCTGGAGCACCTCTCCTATGAGGAGAGGCTGAGAGAGTTGGGGCTGTTCAGCCTGGAGAAGAGAAGGCTCCGGGGAGATCTTATTGCGGCCTTCCAGTACCTAAAGGGGGCCTACAGGAGAGCTGGGGAAGGACTTTTTACAAGGGCATGTAGTGATAGGACGAGGGGAAACGGCTTTAAGCTGGAAGAGGGCAGGTTTAGATTAAACATTAGGAAGAAGTTTTTCAATTTAAGGGTGGTAAGGCACTGGAACAGGTTGCCCAGAGAGGTTGTTGAAGCCCCGTCCCTGGAGGTGTTCAAGGCCAGGCTGGACGTGGCCTTGGGCAACCTGGTCTAGTGAGAGGTATCCCTGCCTATGGTAGGGGGGTTGGAACTCGATGATCTTCAAGGTCCCTTCCAACCTAAACCATTCTATGATTCTATGATTTCCTCTTCTAAAAAATGTTCTACATTTCTTTAGAAATGTTTTTCTCCATATCTTTGCTGTCTTCTCTTTTTTCTTTCTTTTGGGGGTGGGGTGCGGGAAAGGACACCAAAAGTTAATAATTATTATATTTCATCTTTATACTCATTCTTATTTTTCCTACCCACTTCTGCAACAAAGAAATTAAATGTACTGATGGTTCTGAACGGGTTTAAGCCATGCTCTTTCTTTACTTCCTTATCTAACTCCTTTCCACATGTTGCTTGTTATTTCTCTTTATGTTACATTCCCTGAATCATGAAGACTAGAGACTGATACTAAAAATCAAAAGCACGTATATACCAATCACACATTATTCCTATTTCCAGTAGCTAAACAAAACAACTGTAGTTTTGCCTTGTCCCTGAAGAAAAGGAAGGAATACGGCAATCGGTAGATCCCAAATTTCTGTCTTCCATGGCATAACTACATACTCAAATTTTATGCCCACAATTGAAATTTTTAATATAGGTGATTGATTCTAACTCACACAAGCAAAATGATGCATATTGGCATCGCACATCTCAATCACATACCATTTTTGTCTCCTATTTTCCTTACCTATCTGTCTATATTACAGAGCAGTGTTATAATAAAAGCCATGGCAACCTTCTTCCCTTAAGTCTGCACTGCTTGTACAACACACTTCATGCAGACTTTTTTTTTTCCAAAGACTTTCTCCTTCTATTGCTACAAAACTGCCACTAAAAGGCGTATAAAAGGTTTCGAGTACTACAATATCCAACTTTCAGTTGCTGTTTAATCTGACCTTCCCACTATTCTGCCAGAAAAATTATTTCAAGGACTTCTCAAAATCTTTAGCTTTATAATAGATATGATATCATTTTATTTGGCAATTACTTCACCTCTGTGTCTATCCATCTCCCTGCCATATTTCAAATAAATTACAAAACAAAGCTACAAACGTAACACAACTGTGCAATCTGCTGTGTCACAAACTACCAATACTCTCAAAAGAGAGGTGGGGTGCAAAATTGCTACTTTTACTATTGCAGTTATATGTCCGAGGCACCAATGCCCCCCAAAGGACTTAATAAGAACAGCAAACTTTATTTTACTTAAATGAATTTTAAAAAGGAGGAAAGAAAGCATCTCATCTCCCAGCAAGAGAGAGATAAGATTGGAAATAAGAAGTGGAATAGTTTGCTTAAATACAGAAGACAAAAAAATCTCTCAAACAACCCTGAAGTCCAAGCATACAGGTTATAGATAAACTGCACAGAAGTCAACAACATTATTCCAAGTATGTGCTTGCTTACTGTCATTTTTCTCTCAAATCACCTCTTCCCTTGACTGCTTTCACTTACTGCAACTTTTTCTCCATAAATAAGAGACAAAAATTGCTGGACAAGGATCCTTTTATTTTATCACTTCCAAAGTTATGGGCACAGAGGGCTCCTTATTCCTGATTGTAGACCCTCAGGTGCTATTGCAATAGATATACCAACATTCTAAGGAATAAGAAATTAAACAAGTAGCGCAAAACCAAAACCACACATTTTAAAAGTACAGGGGAACGTGTGAATATCTTTGCCGTTAAAATATGTTTGTTGTTTAATATCCACAGTACTACTTCTTGTAAGCCTACAAGAAGGACTTGTATTTCTAGTTATCTCACAGGTTTTGAAGAAGATTGGAGCAAATAAATGCTTGCAATAAATATCACATTAAAAGCTTTCTGATGACTGTTGTTAAGTTGGCTTATTACATGCTCAGGAGCGGATTAGTCTCACCTAACCTTAGGCATGTGCAGTACAAATGCCTACATCTGAACCCCAGCTTCTTTAGTAGTCAATAGAAACAGATAGACACTTCCAGGGAACAAATTCATCTCTTTCTAGCAGACGTCTCAGATAAGTTGTGCCCTAAAAGCGCCTATATCTCTCCATCCGCTGCAAGGAAGACATAGCATTATCATCCTATGTCTATACTGACATCTATATTCACTGAAATGAATTCTTAGCCAGAAAAGCTAACATTTCTCAAGAATTTACCAGCTGTTTGTAGATCATTTGTAAACAGCAAGAAAGAATCACCACAGCATGACTGCGTTACCGGAACGTGGAAAATACAAAGTATTCCTATACATCCACTAAAGCAGAAACCATGGATAGTGACCTTTCTGCAATGACCTGCATGTGAAATATTTGTTTACTTAAATATTTTGTTGAAGAGTTGCAACTAACTAGTAAATTCTTCACCAATGGGCAAGAAGCAGGACTATTTGCTCGAATGCAGAGTTCATCAGAAGGTATAAAAGCACTTTAATGAATCTGCTTTTCACAACTTTCTTGTGAAAAGGACATTATGACAGTTTTACAGATGGGTATATTTAAGTACAGAAATACGAAGTGTAAAGCCTGGCTAGCAGGGCAAGTTATCAGCAAAGCTAGGTAAGTACCAATTTTCCTTTCTGTCCTGTTCTCGGAATGCTATGTGACGCTGACTTTCTGGAAATGATACTTAGCAGAACCTCCCTCCCTCTCTCACACACAAAAAAAAAAGAAAAGCAAGCCAGCCTTCCCCTTCCCGTTTTATTTAAATGTGCATTCTTTAATATTTAAAAATGAACTTATAACCAGTTCGCCAAATTCATATGCTTTGAATATTCTCTCAAACTGATTCATAAAGCATGAGAGAACTAATTCACTGACCTTAACTCCTTGATGAATGTGCTAAACTTTATCAGTCATACCTTGTGCTGCAGGAGCTTTTCCACTCGAATAGCAAATATACTCTGCCTTCCTTCATGTTTGAGTGGTATCACGAAAGAAAGAGTTGTGTGCTTCATTTGAGTTCATAAGTCATTCTTCAAAGCGCTCTGATTTTTTCCATCTCACCCTCTCATATTTTCTCTGGCTGTTCACAGGGCATTTGGATGGTTATCAGAATGGGTTATGCTGGCAAAGCCTCACCTAGTCAAACTAAAGGACGTTGGGTTCTTCATGGCAAATACATTCTAGTGAAATACAATTTAAAACAAACCCATAAACATTTTTGTACTGCTGTCTGCATCTGACAAAACATAGCTAGAGCATGTTATTACATACTGTAATATCTAATTGTTGTCCAGTCATTTTGTATTTTATCTATGCTAGGCAGATGCTAATCTGGCATAAAAGGTGACAGTTCACGGGTTGCACTGCCTCCCTACCGACAAGACTGACCTCCTTCTGAAACTACCGTATTTGTTCTTGTCAGTAATAAGAAGTAATTCCAGGTGATTTTGTTTTGTTTTGTTATTGGGGCTAATTTACCTTTCTTATTCTCAAACTAAAGCATCTGTCTTTCACTATATCAGATTTCCAAAAAAAAGTTATCCTATCATTTACTCTACCAGCATAATACTGTATAGGGGAAGGGCAGAAATCTCTGTTTGCTTTGGTTTTTTTAGAAGACAGACAGTTAATAAATAATCTTAAATGAAAATAGTAGCACATTCTTTTATTCTTTCAGTTATTCACTTTACTTCTAATAAATCTCATTTGCAATTCAAAGGCAACCGACAAAGTTCTTTGCTACCCTAGATCCATGCTCTAGAGAGTTCCACCTTTAGTTGAATTTCTATACAATCCGGAACTTAAGAAAACCAAATGGTATTGAAAAATAGTGCACAAAACGAATAGAAAAATACTGAAAAAAAGAGCTTAAAGATTAAAATAAATGAAGTCATGACGTCAGATCTCATTAGCAAAATTAGCTGGGAAAAAGCTCATGGAAAAAAAGAATATTAGTTATTGAGCTTTTTTGTTGCTTTATAGACAGCTACATTTGAAGTCAACCAACAGAAAATAATCCAGATGCTTATGAGTGAAGTTGTTTTATAGAAACAAATATTACCCTTCTTTGTCTCTATTTTAATTAATTTTTAAAAAGCTTAAGTTACAGATACTCTCTTACAACTTGAATTTGTGCAATCTCTTAGAAAAATAAAAGAAAAAAAGGAAAAGAAAAAAGGAAAAAAAAAAAGAGAGAAGCTGTCTGTCCTAGGATATTTTAGTAGTTTAGGAATAAGCATTTTGGTGAAACCAACATTATTTATTCACATACCTTTTTTCCTCTGTTCCAAAGGAGTCGAGAAAAGTCCTATTTTTCCATTTGTGATGGAGACAGGAAAAAGAACCATACATTCTTTAGTATCATTTTTGCTGTATCTTCAAAGGACTTCAGGATTTAGACTGAGAATAATTTAAACAGTGTAGCACTAACTGAGGATTAGCATCAAGAATTCTACATATCAGGAAAATACAACTGTCCATCAAAAGAGTAAAGCTCAGCGGGCAAGTGACCCTGGGGCTGGTCTAAAACCTCACAGAACACCTAAGAACTACCACAAGCTTCATCACTTTCTATTCCAAGACCAAGAAATACTTTTCGACCTTTCTTTCTCAGAGCTACACAGCACATTGTACACAACAAACACAGAACCCAACCGGCATGCAATTCTATTCCCAGGAGAGGGAGGAAGGAAGGATGGATGGACAGAAACCCGCATACAAAACATGTTTATCATGTTGTCATTCACTGTTTTGAGGAAAGGTGCTCAGATATCAAGATGAAGGGAGCAGAATAAAAATCCTGCACAAAACAGCAGGTGAGGTTTTTTTTAGCAACCCCTAAGACAAACATGTAAATACACCTACCCAGGGATGTCATCAAACGTGCATACAGCTTGACCTTTCAAGTAATATACAAGTCACCAAGAGACAGATTTAATAAATTTCATATTTAACATATTTGATCTCTTACAGAAACAGTGCCCTACAGTTAATTTGTCAAAGAGGGATAATAATTAGAGAGATGTGTCTTACATCATGGTTACTCTGCCAGACGAATTTCTCAGACACTAATCTTATTTGGAGTACATTTACTTGAAGCTTTATTTAAAGTGTTTCGTCTGACACTCTACCAGCAGAAGTAACTGTCATAACTATAGCTAGACTATAAATGCTGCCTCCCAAAGAGCAACCCCTAAATCAATATTTACAAGTAAACTACAAAAGGTCTCAGCAAAAGCCTATAACACTGCAATATTGATGGGGGAAATATGTAATTGGCTCCCTTGAAAGCCTTATCAGAGGACAAATATTAGTTTGCATAAAATTGTCCAATTAGGAGGAAAGTAAGAAAAAGAATAATTTTCCCTAAGGTTTTTGGTTAAGCTTTTTCTCCACTTAAATACCACCAATACGAACATCATCGGCAATTATTACTGAGGTAACTCATGATCTCATTTTTGAAAGCACATTTCAGCTCAAAAAACAAGGTTTCAGGATCGCTACATATTTTTTTTGCCTAGGATTTTCCATTTTTTCTACCAATAAGGAGAAATTATGGGACAGCACACAATAAAATAACTTACATAACTACAGAAAGTTTGGGATAAGGAAGAACAAAATACTTCACATGACAACACAGATAACTTTTAATCCATGTACACAGTCGGAGCTACAGGAGAATTTTTCTGTGTGTGTGAATAAAGCTACAATTTTAGATGCAGAGTTTTTTTTATAGTAATGGTATTTGAAGCAGCCATTCAAGTTATTCAAGCATTTAGAGCCACCGATATTTTTTTGCACTGTAGGGTGAACATGAAGTCCGTAGACCCAGTTTTTCCTTCTGCATTTAAGTAACCATTTATACAACTGTCAGGATAAACAACATGACTCAAACTTGGTGCACAGGCAAATCACCAGGATTCAAGGGACTTGCAAGGCCAGCTTTAGCAAAAACAGGGCAATCCCTATGCAAAGTTTTAAAGTGGTGATGAAGCAGCATTTTCCAATGAGAAATTTGAGGATTTTCACTAAGCTCTACTGACACCTGATAGAAAACTTTTAGAACAGCTGTTATGATGATGTGTGTTTAAATATCCTAAATACATAGGTTAGGAATGAAGAAATAAAGAACTCCACAAAACAGCTGGGGGGTGGAAATAAAAAGTATTGCATTTCTGTGGTTCAACAATTCAATTCGTGTTGCATTTTGATATGTTTTTCATAGCAGATGTGTTGCCACCTAACCAATGCAGCCTGGACTTCTCAATCACGTCACTGAATGGCTTAAAAAAGCCATTTAATTTTCACTTGAAAATACAGGCTTTGAATGCACATTATAATTGTATAGTTTATCAACATTTAGCTATTTGAATAATAAAGCAAACTGATCATTTTAAGTAGAACATCAATTTTTTGTCACTCCCAATATTTCAGTTTCCAGAAATGCTGCCTTCTTCTTCAACACATTAGCAGTTCTATGGTTTTATGATTGTTTCTTCGGCAAGGTCAACGAACCTGGAAAAAATCCCCAAAGTATTAGTACTTGAGGAAAGTTCACCTTTAATTATTTTGCAAGATTTAAGCATCAATGCAAGATAAGCACGTACATCTCTCTGTGCATAAGCGTAACACATCTTTTCTATGCAGTAGCACGTGGGCAGCTACCTCCACAAGGCTTTTCCAAATGACTTCTGCTACTGTTTCAGCTGACGCTAAGTATCTGTGTATTCTATGTCGTCCCTCTATGTGGACCATCATGGAACATGCCACCTCAAAAACAAGGACAACAGAAGTTTGGCTTTTGTAATTCCCACTTAAAAGCTAGAGATGTCAGACTTCTTTAAACATTTCTTTTCATCATACAGGTCAGCTAAAAACCAACAAGGTACTTTGCATTTTGTGCATTGCATTTACTTAAATCTTCCTTTTTAACATTAAGTTAACCCATGTGAACTGAGTGCCTGGGACCACAAAAACCGGATGATTTTAATTTTCAGAGTATCAGCGTGCATTAGCAGTACTTAAGGGTAATCCTCTAAGATTTATACCAGAGCACCTACAGTTATAAGGCTTCTCTCACCATTGCCCACCTCTGTTTTGGGACTGGAGCAGTGAAATTATCCCATGAACAGGAAGGAATTTGGCAGCCAAACTGCATTCCAGACTAATTACAACCACCTGGTACGTGGGAACTTTGCACATGTGCTAAGAGAGGTGAAACGAATGTGCTGTCTTTTTGAATACAAACAGCAATAATGTGATTTTACTTGCTGCTGGGTTGTATTAATACACTGGCAAAAGCAAGATTTTTTTTTTAAGAGAAGAGGAAAACTAATAATGTTTACATAAGAGAGGAGAAATCCTTAAGAAAGTCAATGTAATAAACTAAATTAATGCCAATAAAGCAGAGATTTTGTATCAGAAAAGGAAAAAAAAGAAATCAAAAAAAGGAAAAAGAGAAAGAACTCAAACTAGCAGCATAAAAGAAGAAAGGAAAATTTTCCTAACCCAACAGCACACAAGCTCAGCTTCTTTAAATCACACAGTAAGTCTTTTATTTTATTTATCCAGCTTTTTCACTCATGCACTGGATGTCAATTCCAGTATTTACCTGCTACATTATCTCACCCAAAAGCTGTTAAATGGCACGCAGACATCTGTGTTGTCCTGCAGGTATGGAAAACTTGGCAGATTTTCAGAATAATTAGAAACCAAAAGCATAATTTGCAGCAAGAAACATGACCATTGCAACTATGTTTTTTTGGTCAAGCATATTACTGCATTTTGGACTATATTACAAAAGAGGACATTGTTACTTCAAAGCGGAAAGTAGAAATATGTTAAACAAACCGTACATAATTTGGGTTCAGTGAATAGGTTGTATGCATCAGAGTTTGTCAGCCCTTGGTCAGACAGTCAAGTTACACCGAACAAATCCTTCTTGTTTTGCAAGGTAATGCTGCTGTCATTCACTCAGTGGGTTCCTTCTCTGCTTGACTGAAACTGTCTCCTAAGTCCACAGTGATAAGTGACCCTGAAAAAAGCTCTCAACAAAATGATGCTACCAAGCATCAACTGAAGCTAAGGCATTTCAGGAAACCCTGGGGCGCTGAATTAAGCAACATATTTGCGATTTCAAGACTAGCTTTCATTGTGATGCTCTGTATCTGATAGAATAATAGAGATTTCACAATACAAGAAACACACAAACGTTGATATACATGAAGAATATATATGCCTGCCCATTATGCCTTTATGTGTCTTTACCACTCCTGCCTTCTTCTTCTTACTGTGACTTGTTAGTTCTGAAGGATTAATTACTCTAACCAAAGAATAACTGCAGAAAATAGATACACGTTAAAATCTCTGCAATTTATAATATCTGAAGGGTGACAAATATTCAAAACAAACAAAAAAACAATGTAAGAAGCATCCCAACTAAGATCAGTGGTCTGTCAAGACCACAGTTCTGATAGAAGCAATAGAAGAGTCTGTTTAGGAATTCCATACAATCTCAGCCACTTTCTGTGGTACGTTTCCCTTGTATTTCCCCAGTGTCTATAGCTGCTGGATTTGGGATGTTAGAGCATTTGTATACACCTACTCCCCTTAGTATCTGTTGCCCATGAATTTGTAAAATCCCTTTTTGAACCTGGTGATTCCTTTTCTGCTTTAAAGTTTACTAACATTAAAGCTAAATATGTATCTCAATCATCTGAACCATACTGCTTTTCAAAATAGTATTTTACTCTACAATTGAAGATCAAGATGTGTTTTAATGAACTCCTTGATGGCTAGTGAGAAATGAAGTATTGCTCCACCCATGCATTCAGAAATTCAAAGCTAGCAATGAAGCCTGAGGTCTTTCTTAAGCATTCATAAGCTTTTCATAGGCTTGTAATGTTTTAGGAAATACAGTTTAAAATGTAAATGTCCATTTCATTCCAGGTGTTTCTGTTTTAATTGTGGGCTTTTTTTTTCCCCGAATAATTTTAATACATTCATTCAAACAGATTTTACTCTGGTCATTTTGTATCAAAAATGGGTAAGTATATGCTTTGATTTTTAATGAGCAGAAAGTTGTTAGCCATTTTTCATAGAGGTCTGTGACTAATTTTATTTTATAACCTTGGCTAATAGATAATTAGGTGTTTCACTCAAATTAGCTCTGACACAGCTGGAGGCAAAGTGGGAGGAAGCAAAAAGCTGGCTTTTGCCATAAATTTTGTACTATCAGTTTCTGAACACCTCTGTGAAGCAGCTGATAGGAAACGCTATATTGGATATGCATAACCTGTGTTTGCATTTTGTTAATAGTATTCTCGGGTTTTAAGTGAAGAGAAGCCTAATAAAAAAAGATATGCAGAGAAGGAGGATCTCCCATAGAGATCATTAAGTGGATCACTGAAGCTGTACAAATTTCAAAACAAATTTCCTGGATCAGGTACTTCCTCAGGCTTCACACAGAGTGCACTGTCATCCATTAGTATTATTGCTTTAGTGTAATCTCAACAACGGTGTAAGTTTTGACTTGTGTCAGTCCATCTCCGTCCAGTTTAAGATCAACAGAATTATTCATATATGCTTACATACATACTAGCGCAGTAACTGTTCCCTTACGCCAAGCACCCACCTTTGTGTGATTTTGTTTGGTGGCCAGCAGGTAATATAGCGGTAGAAGAACTAACACCACGATAGTAAGAGCAATTCTTAAGCCACCTAAACCAGGAGACGGGTTCATGTGTACTGTGCCTAACACTGACCTCTGGATACAAAGGAGAATGTACACACACTATACCAGCACTAGGTCTTTTGCAAGATGGCACATAATGTCAGCAGCTCTCATAATACACAAGAGTCTCCATTTACATAAAGTTATTAGCATTTGAAATATTTATTCTTCAACTAGCACTTTAAAAAGAGCATCAATCATATATCATCACAGTTGCTTTAATGTAGTGGTCCCAACACTGTGTGGTGACACATTAGAGCACGCAGAAAGTCAAGAAAAAAACACCTACATTTTTCTTCTATTTATCCAATTAACACTTACCAGAGCTGAAGGACATACTGTCTCCTTTGTCTCATTTCTGCTCTTTGGATCAAGGATGCTGCAAGTTTGTTTTTATAATATGTTGACGTGAGATTGCATAGCATGACAAGTTTAGCTGAATTTAGAAAGTTGGTCAGACGCCAATGTATAATTTCATATTTATGCAGCAGATTATATATTGTGTTTATGTATTATGTATTTCCTGTCACAGCCTAGTAGCTTCTCCACTAATTATTTTTCCATCTCCTGCAACTTGTGATTCTTTTCTTATAACGTCTAAAGTAAAAATCTGATTAGCTTCCTAGCAAATACAATAGACATTTTAAAATTAAATAGGGAATCAATATATCAAAAAAGACACACAAAAACCACAAAGAAAAATGGAGACTAATCATCATCAATTCAAGTGTACAAAAGTGTCTAATCAGGAGAGATACGTGAATTTCAGATTATTCAGGCTCAGCATTAAATTTGCTCATTTTACTGGTGTAATGTTCGTATTTTGTAGATAGCTGATATCTGCTTACCTATGTTTTTGTCAGTACTGGTACCTATTTATGTGTTTGCAGCCTTTCAACATAAGGTTAGCTACTTATCAGAAACTGTACATTTGACAACAGTCACTTTTGATTGACCGATTGCACTGAGATTTTTGGAAAAATTAAGGATAGAAACTTCTAGGATCATTTAAGCAGCACTTGAAAAATTTAGGACTAATTATTTCTAAAACTAAAAAGCATCTTTAATGAGTAAAATATTCTTAGAAATTTATCATCCATTTCATGGTCAAAAGACTCCTAGCTTGGCAGAACAAGGTGACCAACAGATGTTAAAAGTATCACCTCTGAAAAGCCTTTCTCAAAACAGCCCCCTTGAAAAACCTCAGAAACCCAAGTTACCTGGCCTCCTACCTACAGCCTGCAATTTATTTGGGATGTCTTATTCCAATGATGAAATAATGATTCACTTACATCACTTGCATTGCCAATAGCATCCTGGCGTGTATCAGAAATAGTGTGGCCAGGAGGACTAGGGAATTTATCATCCCCCTGTACTCGACACTGGTGAGGCCACATCTCGAATACTGTGTTCAGTTTCGGGCCCCTCAATGCAAGAAAGACATGCTGGGAAGAGCATGCAAGAAAGAGGAGCTGGGCCGTGTCCAGAAAAGGGCAACAAAGCTGGTGAGGGGTCTGGAGCACAAGTCCTGTGAGAAGCGGCTCAGGGAACTGGGGTTGTTTAGCCTGGAGAAAAGGAGGCTGTGTGGAGACCTTATTGTTCTCTACAACTACCTGAAAGGAGGTTATAGTGAGGTGGGGGTCCGTCTCTTCTCCCAGGTAACAAGTGATAGGACAAGAGGAAACAGTCTCGAGTTGCACCAGGGGAGGTTTAGATTGGGTATTAGGAAAAAGTTCTTTGCTGAAAGGGTTGTCAAGCATTGGAAGAGGCTGCCCAGGGGAAGTGGTTGGGTCACCATCCCTGGAGGTATTTAAAAGACAGGTAGATGTGGTGCTGAGGGACATGGTTTAGCGGTAACTTGGCAGTGTTAGGTTAACGGTTGGACTTGATGATGTTACAAGTCTTTTCCAACCTAAAAGATTCTGTGATTCTATGGTCAGGAAACCAGTGATTTTACAAGTATCTTCACTAAATTATTCACGTCAAAACAGTACGGACTTACAAATATCTTACCAAAATTTCCCATTCATCTGATATCACAGTATCACAGTATCTTCAGGGTTGGAAGGGACCTCTGGAGATCATCTAAGTCCAACCCCCCTGCCACAGCAGGGACACCTACAGCACATTGCACAGGACGGCGTCCAGGCGGGTTTTGAATGTCTCCAGTGTGGGAGACTCCACCACCTCTCTGGGCAGCCTGTGAATATCAAACATTCCAACACATTATCACAACCTAGGTAGGTTTTACTGCTTTTTACCCAGACAATTAAAAATGTACCTTTTTTTCCTGAATCAAGTAGAAAATTATGTAGGGTTTTTTTTGTTATGTCAGCCTATCTTTGTTGTTGCTGCAATTTTCAAATCCAACAGCATGCTGCTTTACTTTCTTGTTATCATAGGATAAAGGCTCCATGATCTTGTTTGGTAACTTTACATATCTTATAGCGTTCTCCTAGTATGGTCATTTGCTGATATAAAAAAAAAAAAAAACACGAGAGGAGATATTTTTCACATATGTCTTTCACTCAATATTATATACATGTACAAATATTTTTGTCTAGATGCAAAAATTACCATCATATCTTCCCAATGCGTTTAAAGCCTGGTTTTCTGTGTTCCTTGCTGTAGTTCTCATTTCTCTCATGCTTCTGTATAAGTTAGCCTCTGCCTCTTGGCAACCACATTGTTTGACATTTTCCTAGCCAAAAACAACTACCAAATGATGATCCCCACTTCTGTTGATCATCTGGCATCCATCCAGCTTCTCTCAATCAATTGATCTCTTGCTGCTTCTGAGCTCCAAACAATTGATAATATGTTTTGCCCTGCAGTACCATGCTTCTTCATCCCCTGCTCTTTGCAAATTGATATTGCGCTTTCCCCAAATTTATCTGCTGGCTTTCTTCCAAGCCAGGGAATCCAGCAACGTGTTTAACATAACTTTCCTTCCTCCTGTGGTTGGCTGTGATCTCTAAATACCCAACTGACTGAAAAAAGAAAACTTAGCTCAAAGCTAAAAAGGAATTCTGCTGAGAAACCATCCATACCAGCAGCTATCCCTACAGATAAATTAAAACAATGTCAGTAAACTTTCTTCAGGTAATGTCTTCAAGAAGGAAGAAAACGTATAAAGAATTTGTCCTTCACTCAGTTTTGGCAACACAGAAATTTTTCTGCTCCAGAAGGGTAAGTCTTTTCCAGGTCTGAATTGCTCTGCAAAGATTTTAAACAACCTCACTTTACTTCTTAATTTGTCTCTGATGTCTTTGGAACTAGATGATTAAGAACTGCACGACAAAGGAATAAGCACTATTTATAGATGGCCTTCCAGGTTGTCTGAGATCCCCCTTTTGTATCTTATGGCATTTTAGAGTCATTTAAATGAATTATATTTGATCATGTGTAACAGGGATGCAATAACAGGGATGGGTGGAACCCTGTTCACACTTCCAGAAACAGGTGTTGCTCCAGTTACAGAATTTACATAAATTAGTTCAAAACCTGAGGGTTTTAAAGTTAATATTATTATGGAAGTTGGTATAAAGTTTACATGCGGTCAGGATTAGATTCATGTCTATATTTAACCAGCAAATAGTTTTCAAAATCCCTGTTTGTTTTCTAAAGTAATGCTATACATTTACTATAATATCACACATTTGCAGTCGATAGTCTAGCAAGGAGGTACCTGAGTTCAATGTGCAAATGCCTGTTATCAGCTCTGTTCATATGCATCTGTGTCCTGCCTTATCCTGCTTTGGATATTTATAGAGCTGGAAACTTTCTGTAAGAAATATCTCAAAACTTTCAACAATAATGTTATTCACTAGACATAACATTAACGCTACAGGGAATAAAATGGTTATCTTTGAATTGTACTTTATAGAAGACAGAATAAGCAATCACGACTAATATATGCGTCCAACTTTGGTACTGTGACCGCTTCTCCCCATTGATCTCATAGGGTGGTAGCCTGAATGCTCTTTAATCTAGAAACACAAATTATAAACGAGTCCACCAAAGGCACCAGAGGCTGAGTTCTGACCACGGTCAGACTCTCTATTAAGATGTAATTATAACACAAAATGAAACATACTGACATTTGATAACAAGAGTATATAATGTGAAAGCAACAATAAAGAACGAATTTGTGTTCTTCATGTGATTAGGAATGCAATAAAAGCTCTACCTATTCCTGATGGACCAAATTAGATAATACTCCTCATCAGTGTTTAAATAAAGTTTATCCACCTTATTGCTTAGATTTCTTCATGAGCTTATTATAACAACATTTCATATTTAAAATATTTTTAGTTAAAGCAATCTATTATTAAAATGCTGCAGTAGCTATTGCCAAGCTGGCACTGTGTTTCACAGGTAACCTAGGCACACAGAAATGTTTCTGTTAGAATTTAACTGATCTTCTGCCATGCACAAAAACACCTGAGAAGCTAAAAATGCCCTTACAATACAAAATCCCTCAATTCCCTACTCCCAGACTCATGCACAGATCTAAGGAAACCGAACAGCCCCCTTGTACTCCCAGCACGGACAGTCAGAGAATTTCACCCGCACAGGGAAAAAAAAGGTAGGAAAGAAAGACAGAAACTGTCAGGGTGAACAAAAGACCACAACAAAACTTAATATTGCAAAAAAAAAAAAAAAGTTTCTAAAACACTTGGTTCTTGTCTGAATCAGTGAAGATCATCTTTCCAAAATAAGTTACCTGCCTCTGTTACCTGTACATACTTTACTAAAGCAAAGCAATAGGGGGAGTAAACCCTGAGATATTAAACCTCTCCAATGAGCTTAAACTTGTATCAAAAAAATCTACATTTAGGATATTATCATCTATTAATATCTATAGTAAATCCTCCAGTCCTGCTTGACTGACATGACTTCTTTTAGCCATTTGCTGAAAGCAGCAGAAAGGTCTTCTATCAATGGTAACTCCCCAGCTGACATTTGTTCCTCAGTACCTAGGAACTCTGCGTAAGCCTGAGGAGAGCCATTAACATAATTTAGTCATCAATGATAAACTCCCAGGTTTTGATGTCTTTTAATTATTTATTCTTTTTTAAAATAATTTTAGAATAAACTCAAATTCAGTCACAACGTTAATCATTATTTGCCTCACTGTTCAGCTTAAAATATTACTTGTGTATGGTTGCAACCATTATGCTAAACATTCAGAATCACTCTGTCAGGCTTAAAAACTGTTGTTTTTGCCAGTGTGAAAAGTGATTTTTAGGAAAAAAAAGGAAAAAAAAATACCCAAACCTAAATTTACATGAGTTTAGCCTAATTTTACACGCAAAAAAGTTATTCTATATTTTAATTTACTTAAATATTTTTAAAGAACATTCATTACATAGAATAGTTGGAAGGGACCCACAATGATCATCTAGTCTAACTCCCTGACCAATTCAGGGCTGACCAAAAGTTAAAGTATGTTGTTAAGGGCATTGTCCAAATGCCTCAAACACTGGCAGCCTTGGGGCATCGAACACCTCTCTAGGAAGTCTATTGCAGTGTTTGACCACACTCTTGATAAAGAAATGCTTCCTAATGTCCAGTCTAAACCTCCCCTGGCACAGCTTTGAACCGTTCCCATGCATCCTCTCTCACTGGATACCAGGGAGAAGGGCTCAGCGCCTCCCTCTCCACTTGCCCTCCTCAGGAAGGCATAGAGAGCAATGAGGTTGCCCCTCAGCCTCCTCTTCTCCAAACTAGACAAGCCCAGAGGCCTTAGCTGCTCTTCGTATGACATTCCTTCCAGCCCTTTCACCAGCTGTGTCGCCTTCCTTTGGATGCATTCAAGTACCTTAATGTACTCATATGCTGCTTTTAACTACACTTCGTTGATCTTTCTCTTCAAGCTTCCCATTTCCCTTGATCGTAGCCCAAAAGAAAAACTAGTGAGCTGAGGAAAAAAAAATCAAATGCACAAATATAAAATTAGAAATAACAGAATAGTCTGCATTTTACAGGTGGAAAATAAATGGATTATGAGTGAGCAATAAATTGCTCCCGCAGGAAATGAGGTGTCATAATAGTATGTATCAGTAGGAATATCACAGGTATTGTATTTCTGTAACTCAGGACTTTCAGTCCTACCTAGATGACTATGCTTAAGCTGGGTACTGCATTTCAGAAAAAAAAATAATTAACAAACAAGGCACAAAGAAGTGTCTTTAGGAATACAACAAAACTGATAAAAGCTGTACATCTCTTAATCGCGCATGAAGAAACACTGAAGGATTTTTGTTTGTTTGGTCTAGAGAAACACACCATCAAAGAAGGACTTGCAACAATTTTCCATCATTAAAAGCCTATTATAAAAATTACAATTTAATTGTTCTCCATGGCACCTGAAGGAAAAGAAAAAATGCACTCTATGTACAATTAAAAAAAAATTAGTATGACGTTAGGAACACACTCTGAGTTTAACAGAGTTAGGCATTACAGCAAGCCACCCTCATTTAAAGGTGTGAAGAACAGAGTGGACACCCATTTGGTAGGGTTAGGTTTACAGTTAGGAATTAGATTATGCATAATACTTTTGTGGATAATAATTCTTCCTGTCATACATTGCTAAGGTTTGTAGGACTGTGACAAAACTGGGGAAAAAAAAATTGAGCAAAAGATTAGCAGGATTGTGCTTTTTTTTCATTTTTGAAGTAACACACAGAACATAAAACACGTGCTGCGTTTTCCAACTGGTAGAGAAGAAAAAATGGTAGTACAAAATTTCTCTGAAGTCTGTACAAGGTGGCAAAATTCTTTTGAAATGGTCTTCTGTTTTTCAATGTCATCAAGTCATATATGTTGTTATAGCACAGAGCAGCTATCATGGACATAGTATAGTTTGCTATAGTAACCATTATTCACATTTAAAAAAAAAAAATCTCTTCTTATGCTTATCTATATTTATTAGCACCTTAATGATGTCTTTGAAATGTGACTGGTGCAAGTTTTACCCGTATTTCTTTTAATACAGCTGTTAAGAATTTCTTTAATAAATATTTTTGTAACGTATCTTCACACATTGAGAAAAGATATTTCTTCCCCTTAATAAAAGTATCAAACTTCCATTAATACTAAGAGCAACCTTTAAAAAGTTTTCTGTTAAGGTTTTCAAGACCCCGGGGTGATATATTGTAAATGTTCAGTATGAGATTTTTTCAGACTGAAAAGCCATATAATGTTCAGATTCTGAACATTCAGTCATAATATCCAGAGAAAGGATCACATGTAATTTAAGAGAAACCACCCGAAAATAAAATCAGCTGTCAGCTTCATTAAAGATTACTGGCACAACCACCCAAATATGCAATCGCATTGACTCATATACAGTAAACCAGGTATGCAAAGAAACACATATCTGCAAAATAAAACACAAGTGCTTTCACTAAGGTTTTCTGTTATACCATTGAAATATCAGCTGCAATAAAATGAAACAGTACTAAGAAAGGATGACACAATCTCAGAGGGGCTGAGGTTGGAAGGGACCTAAGTCCACACCCCACTGCTCAAACCAGGGCCAACTAGAGCAGGTTGCTCAGGACCACGTCCAGTTTAGTTTTGAATCTTCAAGGATGGAGACTCCATAGCCTCTCTGTTTGACCAACCTCACAGGAAACATTTTTTCTTATGTTTAAATGGTTCTTACATTTCAGTTTGTCCCCATTGCCCCTTATCCTTTCACTGGCTACTGCTGAGAAGTCTGACTCCAGCCTCTTAGAACTTGTCAAGAGAACTGAGATGCGATTTTACATGCACAATCATTTACACAGTCAGAAAGAGTTCAGTATATTAACCTAGGACCTGATCTTTATCATATTCGTACACCTACATCAAAAAACTCCTAAGATATACATAGAACACTGATAGGTTGTGGCAAGCAAACAGTATGATTATTACTGTTTACAATGGACACATAAGTCAATTAAGTGACCTATTCAGTTAACGCACCACCTGCTCAACAGAGCTGCAATAAACCACAGGCAAGTGTTGTCCTTAAACATCTTTTTTATCCAGTAGCTTTATTGAAGACCTTCCTAAAGGTACTTGTAGAACCTGTGTCAACTACAATGTAGTAGAACCGAGCCTTAGGCTTCCCTGCATGCATCCAAAAAGCAGCACAGTCCTTGAAATCTGTCTGCCCAAACATACCAGCTACTTAATTTATCTACTCATCCTCGACAGTTTTGCCTTCCATGAACTGTAATTTTACCATTACACCAAATCTTTGAATACAACAAATTGTTTACTGTGAAAGTTAATGAAAAACATTAAATATCAATTCCTCCACTACAAAGCTCATCAAGGAGAAAATAAACACTGTAGAATATCAAACTGCCTCTCCTGCCTTCCCACTTGCCAATTATCTATCAGCCATTATGTAACCCACCTGACAAATTCTACAGTGAAGTTTCACTTTTTACTGACTTTTGAAAAGATGAGAAATAGCACAAGAAAAATCTAGCCCTTCTATTGAAATAAAATGACATAATGTGCCAATTATTCTACCCATTTTACTTTGTCACGGTACATAACAACGCAATTCTAATACTTATGTGATTGGTTTGTTTGTTTCAACATGTAGATAAAATATTTCCTTCAGCATTGTTAGAATACAGCAATGACCTCCATATACAGAAATTGTGGAATTCATAAAATCTAATCCAATGCAAAAAATATCCAAATGCAAGAGAATTCCAGCAACTTATTTTCTTCTGTTTGTAAATGCAGGAAGATACCACAATTCATTTACAACTGGATCTCTTTTTCATGGTTCTCTTCACATCCGTGACAGCTAGTAACACACATATTAATGAAAGTTTAGTATGATGAATCAGCAGGTGTAACTGCAATATATAATAATTCGATAGCCAGCATTAATCATTGTTTGGAAGTTAACAGGAATGCAGCATGTAGGCTTTTTGTTTCATGTATTTTACAGTTTAAATAGGAGTGAATAGCTTATCTTCACCATTAGTAACGGCTTTTTTTTTTTTAAACAAGGATTATCTTAACACATGTTAAAAAATGTGTTAAAATCATGTTATAGCATACCAAGATATGTATGGGGCTAGAAAACCATGCATATCTGTGCAATCTCTTTTCTACACAGCATGGTCGTAAGAGCTTGAGAAATTAATGGCGTGAACTTCACCCATAAGCAACCAAAGAATTTGTCTAGACTCTCCATAGGTTTTGCTTACTAGTTCATATTACCATAATTAAGCTTAAAGCAGTTGTATCTACTGAGCTTTAACCATTTTTCCAAGATATATAAACATGGGTAAAAATACACTGCAGTTACAATTTTTAACTCAGTAGGCAGCTGAAGTAAATCCGTATCACAATACCAGGATTAATATTTCTTCGCAAATGTTTCAAAGCTATCAACCTGCCGTCATGAAAGAACTTCAATATCTGTATTTGGCTAACACATGTTAAAATGCCATTTGTATTCTAAGCATGGACTTTGACCAGAGAGACAAAAAGAGCTGTCTCCAGATGCCAACTGGGACAATCAAGAACCATTAGCAACCTGCAGATACTTCAATCACTGAAGCTATTGACAGGATAGTTGGATCCTAATTATTTCTGGAACTAGAATAACATTCTGTAGCTTAAAATGAAAAATCTAGTATTTTTAAAAAAGAAAAAAAAATCTAGATAGGATTAGGAAATTGCTCAGTTTTATTCAGAACCCATTCACGTTGTCTCTACCTGTCCCAGCCTCTCCTACATATATATGAAATACCTTTACAAAGAATATAACCGAGCATTTAGAAAAATGAGGCAGATGACCTTATGAAAGTGGACCAGTAAGACGAGGTGTGAATCAGAATGCTGACAAATGCCCACAGTTGAAGGTGCCTTTTTTTTTCCCCCAGGAGAACTTGTGAAAAAACACACTCCATCTTCAAAAGGGACAAGAGGACCAAAAGGGAGAAATACCATTAAGAACCATAACAGCTCTGAATATGACTAAGGCGCATGCCCTGTTCCAAGGTGACGATTTATACTGCTTTATACCAGGAGGAAGAAAAGGAGTTCCTCCCAAAGCCCGGTGGTCCTCAGATGTTATATCTGTGAAACATCGCCTCTTCAAAGAAGTAATTAGAAGTGACAGATGGTTAGTATGGAATGCTTTGACTAAGGATAACATCCTCATTAATAAGCATTTCTGTTTTTTTAAGTTCTGACAGAAGCCATGTGAAGGTTGAACAAGCAAGACAGTTCACAAAGATGCTCGAGGAACAATGGTCACCATAAAAGAAGCTAGAAGTGTATTTCTCAGAAACAGTGACAAAGTATTTTGATTTATGGAGTATAAAAGAGAGAAAGATGAGCACAGAATTGGATTGAGTCATATATACAAGTGAATACATGAAATGCAAGACCTTGTGAACAAAAACAAGAAGTCTGCCCATGACAAAAAGCAGAGAACTTTTTCTTACTTCTGAAGAATAATGCATTTTTATAACTCTCACAAACAAACTGATTGAGGTACTTATTTCTCTAACCATTGCTCTTGATGTTGCTACTGCATTCATCCCTGAGCCTTGGTTTTTTTCAGCTCTGCAGAAAAAAAAAAACCCAACCCAGCCTAAAGTTGTTTTCTGCTCTCATCCCAGATCAAAAAAAAAAAAAAAATCTATTTGCAGCTTTCTGTTTCTGAGCATATAGTGCCATCTATATTCTCAGGATGTTTTCACAGCCTCTGCATGAAAACAATTACTTTGTCTGTCCTAAAAGCTCAGCACATTTAAATGCATTCTTTATTACCCAGATCCTAAAATAACACATACACAAGGATTTTCTAAAGTGACAACTGATTAGGGCTGTTTTGCTTTATGGGATGCTAATTTGAGAAGCCTTCAATAGTCTTGAGTGTGAAAAAGCATTAAGCAGCCTCCTTCTTGAACTTAAGACTTTTTAAGACACCTCAGGACAGACACAAACTAAAACATTTCACATTTTTAACCAACAGCTGTGTGTTTTCTTTGTGTAAACTCTGTAACTACTAGTCATTAAAAAAAAATATTGGAAGAATTTGGAGATTCAAAGTAGCTCTGTAGGGGCTACTCACGTTCCGTACCCAATAGGAACAGAGTTGTGTAGCTCAACCTTGCTTCAGGCATTTGAACAGGAAATGAACATATGGAAGAATCTGTCTCCTTTTGAAGCTGACAATAAGTACCACCCTCTAAATTCAAGTTTCACTGGAAAATAGAAGTTCTGCAAATCCGGAGCTGAAAAAGTCCAAAAAAACCTGCTCTTGTGCTCACAAAGAAGAAAACAGGCCCAGAGACCACACTCCTACATGCAATTTCAGAAGAAACATACTTAAATCTATGAAATACACAAGACTGGAGAAGCAGTTAAACTCCTTTCTTGCAAAGGCGTTAGAGTTCCTTCCAGACTTTTTTTTGTTAGGGCAGTCTTCCATTAGAGCTTTGTGTCCTGGCAAAGATCAATGACAGACGTGGAGCATAAAAGAAGTGCTGAGACTTTACTTTCCTAAGACCAGCAATACGCTGAAGCAGCCCAGAAGACAGAAGATTCTTTACCACTGCAGCTGAATCACTCTATGTACGCAAGACAGGCATAAAGATGGCACAAGGAGCCTTTTCCACATGCAACTGAGGTTACTGTGATGAAAGAAAAACAGTAGTGTTAAGTACAGCAAAGTAAATGTCTTTTCCTTCATTCTTGGATATACCCAGGCATACGAGGACAGATAAGCTGCACTCCTTGAAAAGATGTATTGACAAATACTCTTTACCTTAGAAAGCATTTTGCCACCCGACTGCTGGATTCCTTGACAGTGGTGAGAGACTTCTTCCCTTAAGGTACTTCAGCTTCTACTTTACACAACTGACTGAAAGTTTTGTGAGTGATACAGGTCAATGCCTTAATAATATACTTGACAAAGAGCGGTACGATCTCAGTAAATGCATAAGGACATAATTATAGATATGCCATGAGCAGTAACAGCAAAAATATGAATCAAATTCAAACCAAGTATTAATCTTGTTTGCAATTCTGTTTTCAATTTTCCAAATCACCAGATTAAAGCACCACAAGAAGAAATTAGCGATGAGAAAAAGCTTATTAGATCATATTGTACATCTCCTTGGCTATATAAAATTGCTCTCTACAGCAAATATCTCAGTGTTTTGTTCTGAATGACCGAAGGGAAAGACATGCTACTGATCTACTACGAAAGAAAAAAACTTCTATTGAAAATTTATTAAGAATTGTGTCCTTATATTCCACCTGAATTTTCCTTTGCTCAATTTAATCCCGTTTTTCACATCTCCTCAGACCTTCTATAATCTGTAGGTCCTGCTGGCATTTACCTCAAGCAAATAGTTTTCATCTTACCCTCTGTACTGGATGAAATAATGGAATAGTTAAGCACATAGGGGTTTTTTTTGCCTTTTACTTTTTAGGCACAGGTGGACTTATTATAAGTACTCCAAAAGTGCAACTGGAAATTTTCCTATTATCTTGACATCTTAACAGAGGCCAAATTATGAATTTGGCATTAACATCCCGCAATACCTATGAGAAATACAATTTTCTAAGTGCATTTGACTTTCTTGTGGTCACATCACATTAGTAACTTAAGAGTCATCTTGATCCAATGCTTTATTTTTCTCAGTAAGATACTGGCTACATTCAGTCAAGCCCACAGAATGTTATCTGATCTTCCTTCATGTTATTAATTATCTTTCCATTAAAATTAACTTTTTAGGCTTGCATAGTACCAAGATCAGATTAATAGGCATGCGGTTACCCAAATCCCTTTGCCTCTTTCACAGATGTAAAGATTACTAATATGTATCAACTGCACTGTATTTTCATAGCTTGAAGCTTTTAGTTTTTTTTAAAGTAGCTTTTAATTCTGCAATTAAAATATAGATCACATAATGAACACAAAGTAAGGTTAGCATATTTTTATAATGACCATATAAATCATATGCATAACTGAGTTATATTTTTATAATTAGCATGTAATTACCTTTTTACATAAATTTCCACTGGTTGCAAACCATTTACTGAAATAGTAGTTGAATTTTAATGATCATCCAATAAAACACACAGATTTTATTACTCATCCCATTTTTTCCCTATAGAAGCTTAGCTGAAGGAATAGATGTTATTTCCTCAAAACAGAAATATTTTCCCCATGAGCACTGTTTTTAAGATGTGGCAATATGATTAACCTGCTTTTAAAAAGAACCATCAGCCTGTGACTACCCTTATGGCGTAAGGTTTTCCCTTTTGTATCTTCAAACTGAAGGTTAACTGAAATGAATCTTTGGCAATGATCCTATTAATAAGTGTCCATCAGTAATCACCTGATCACTGTGGGGTGAAGTAGTTTAACCTCAATCCTCCAGAAGGGTGTGTCTGATCCCTTACAAAGATTTTGTCTCCCAACTGGATGCCCAAGTCAAGGACAGTAACAGAATTTTATATTGATCATGTCTTTCATCTGTCCTTCCTTAAAGAGCTTGCCCCTGGTCTTTGATACAAACACCGCTTGAGAGGTTTTTCCCTTTTTTTTCCCTGCAATATTTTGAAGTATGAGTGGAATGAAAGACCTATAATGGCATGGTGTTGAAACTAACAATACACTGACCAGAGAACACAACAAAAATACAGCACGATGAAAGGCAAACACAGTACTCTGAATACCATAAAAAAATAAAACTCTTCAATGTACAGAAATTTCAGTAGTACAGATGGATCACCTAAATCTTACAATCAATTAAACAAACTATAGAACATAAATAGCACCACTGCAAAACTTGCCTCTCAGTGTTATGAGCAAGACTTAACAGTTATCTTTCTTACTAAGATTTTTTTTTTGTCTTCCTATTTGGCATGCAGTTACAATAAGAGTAGCATCCTGAAAGTAAGAGAGAGAGAGAGAGAGATATGAACTCTGTAAAACCGAGAAACTACATTATTGGCTCAGGTTCTTTGAACCGCTTAATTCTACCAGAAATAATTGTGCCTGTATTTCAACAAGTATATCTTCAGTCTGGCCCACTATTCCCATGTCCTGAGTGTTCTGGAATATAAACATCTTCTGTTGTGTCACACAACATTGTCTGTCATTTTATCTATGTGGAACTTGGCACACTCATACTGACCTCTACTTCATGTGTCTTCTGCCTATAACCAAGATTCTTCTGATAAACCCAACCTCTGGGCAGTTTAACTATCAGTCCAAGTAACAGAGAAAGAAAGGAAACCAAAAAAATCTATTAGAAAAAAAGTGAACCTTTTTCTCCCTCTTCAAATGTAGAAACACCATCTTTTATAACAATGACAAGAACAGGCATCACTGAATCCTTCACCAGCGTATTCTCCCATAACCCAGGAAAACACCAAAAATATTGTATCATGGAATATGGAAGATCTTTTATCTCGAAAAATCATAACCTAATTTAACTGGAACTAGTTACTCAGCTTCTGTCTTAGTGACAATCTCACATCAGAGCACTCAGCTGGAAAAACCTCCATCACTAACACTTACCTACAACCCTTATCAACAATCTGCCAATAACAAGATCACTCTAAAAATTGTTAACAGTGTTAGTATAATAACAAACATTGTAATATAATATCAACAGTGTTTTCATATGTAATATATATAGTATGTATAACAGAATAACAGTTATATTTGGGGGCTCTACTAAAACACCAACTCTAGGAGTTACATGATTTGCAAGGCTCTCAGCTTTTATTTTTAAGTAAACTTTTCAGATCTCAAGATTCACAGACAATAAAACCAGAAGAGACTGGTGTGACCATTTACCACTCCTGCACATCACTGTAGGATTTCCCTAAATTTATTCAAATTTGAAGCAGAGAATCATTTTTGAAGTGAGAATTTCTTATGATAGAGATTCCATCACTTCATGATTTCAGAGACAGGTTTGAAAAGATTGAGTCCACCTATCCAATTCAGAAATGAGAAAAATAAATATGAATATATTATTTTTAAAAGTAGAGGGTTTTTTTAAAGCTACTTGTACATTTTTATTTTTGGCAGTAGAGATGGTTAGGGAGATTTGATTCATATTTTGTTAATGTTGCTAACGTTTGCAGTTGAGAACAGTATGCCAGTAAAGGTTTTAAGCCACACCACGTAGAAAATAAATCCATAATAGGTTAGCCCTGTATATGAGTTCTTCTCACTAAAATATAGCTAAGATGGCATTGAAGAGTTTGAAGTGATGTTGTCATATAGTCACCTTTCTGCTTTTATGAGTTATCACATTGTCTGCTCCGGTATTAACAAGATATTGTTTGCTTACAGTGAAATTATTGCCAGAGAATTGACAGAAAAAGGAAGAAATTTCAGAATAACTTTTTTTTTTTTTACTCATTCAAATCTAACAAGTTATGATAATGAAGCAATACTTTTCACGCTTATTGATAGTGTACAGATATATCTGGCAATAGATTAGAAGTAATTGACAAATATTCACTAGTATTTGTCCAGTCTTCCGCAAACAAGTTGAGTAGCTTACATTACCTGTTCAAAAAGGAACAGATGTTAAAAGGAATAAAAACTTGCAAGTAATGTCATATTGTTAATTAAGAACAAAAAGTTTTCCTCAAACTATTAAATCCTTGCATGATTTTTACATTGGATTAACCCATGCTTCAAGACTTTCGTTGACTGCTGGCAGGAGTGGGATTCAGGAAGAGTTTCTTCTTCCCCTTGATGCATAATACGGTTGCTGGATTTCTTATGTATTTAATTCACTTTCTCCTAGTTACTGAAAAACAGCTGTTACCAGAGTTGGGACATGGCATGTGCAGATGGACATTTCTGGAGACATTAAAAATCTTTAATGTCTAAATACATTAAAGTGTCTTACTGGTTTATTGTCCATCCACATTAAGGTTGAATCAGTAACTAGATTATTTGATTTGAATTCAACTAAGGTCAGGAAGACAGACAGAAATAGTTGAGGCTTTTTGTTTTTCTCTATAAACTCTGGGTTTGGTCAATCTCCTAGGACTATACCAGAGCTTTACCTAACAATTCCCAAGCTGTTACAATGATCTGGATTGCTGAACATATTCTTGATAATGTCTGATCTCTTCCTACGGCTTCCAGTCTCTTCTTTGGTCTGAACTATTTTAGCTAATGCTATACGTGTTCTTTGACTTACAATTAGTGGAACTTCTTGACTAAACACATACTACACAGTTGCCTGTGACGGCAGCAGATTAGATTCAATGACAAGGGTTTTTTCTCCCCTAGTCCAATCTTACCATGGAAAAGACTTACTAATACAGTCTGGAGTATTGGTATAATGAAGGTCCTATTATTTTCAATGGTTAGCAAAAAACCCACTTTCATTCCAGTTTGCAATTAGCGCGAACAAAACTTTGGTATGAATTACCATCTTCTGCATAATTCGTCATAAATATAAAATTGTAGCAGATTTTCCTTACACCATGGTTTTCATCATAGCCTCTGAAAATCTTTGACAGTACAAGTAAAATCTTCCTGCAGTAAAAATCCTTCAGATATTTTACCAAATACAGGAATAAAATTAAGAAATCCAAATCTTTACCTTCTGTGTTCTGAGCATCCTCCCCCAAAAACTAACCTGAAGTTAAAATTAATACTGTATAGATACATGAAAATGCTGTCCGAACAGAAGGAAACAATAGTTTTGGCAAATTACAACAATGTTAGGATTTCACCTTGTGTAAGTAAGTTGGGGGAAAAAAAAACTAACTTTTTGATTTCTGATAATGTTGACCCCTCAGATTTAGAGTTGTGATCACAAGAAACTGCAAAAGCAATGCATATATTATCTCTGTTTATTTTCTAACTGCTCAAACTCAAAAAAACTGCTACTCAGCACGCTAAACTTTACTATCTCAGCTCCTTCAACTTCATGCTGTTTAAAAATGTACAATTCAACACTCCAGAACACATTGCACCCCCTTCTTTGACATGGAACCTTTTGAAGAAATAAGAGTACAAAAATTGAGGATAATAAGGTGATCAATAAACTCAGGTGTTTCTCCATTGGAGAGAACAGGATGCAATTCTTCACATACATTAGTCTCTTCTAATATTCAGAAATTTTAAAAGCTGGTGCTTCATTATAAGAAACTTCAAGTAATTTAAGCAAGTAATAATCCATTAGAGAGTAGTAATTTCAATTAAAAAGGTCTTTAATTAATATTTAATAAAATCCACAGAATTGATGACTGGACCAGGTCTTACGTGCTGTTACTGTAGAGAATTAGTTTACCATGACAGTATTTAGAGTATAAGCAGCTCTGTTACTCTAGCTCTTTAGTTGTAAGGCCTTTGTGAAAGTCATTCTCTTCAAGTGTATAATCTAAGGGCACATAATCTAAATTAAAAGTCAGATTTAGACTGAGGGAACAACTTCATACACAAGCCAAGCAAACTATGCAATAACTGCAAATGTCATGTAAATATCAAGAATTGTTGACCTTGGCTTTCATTCTTAAGTATTTTTGATGTATAATATTTCATTACAAGGTATTACGAGAACTACAGCTTCTTAAAGACACAGATAACTTCTGATTTTGTTTTCGTGTTGCCAACTCTACATTTTCATTCCTATGATAAAAAAATAGTAGTCCTCAGATCAAGATCCATACGGATTAATAAGGACCTTATGCTATAAATTAGTACATAGGCTTATGGATCATTGGAACTATGCCTAGTTTGTTAAAAAGCAGAGGGAGAGAACAGCAGTACCTGTAGTTTGCTCTGTAGAGTTTTCTGTTATGTATATAACATACTTTTTTCAGATTTCTAATGTTTGCTTTCTTAGGGCAATTTTCTCAAAGGAAAATGTAGAGGAGGTTTGCACACAAATGCTGCTTGTTAAACAGAATGCATGTACAACTTGCCCACACACATCTCAATATATACCCCCTCCTAACCAAAAGAAAAGGATAAGAAAGTTCTCTTGTCGGGAGAAACTATGATACGTTAAATTAAGCATTAATCATAGATAGCCTTAAAGGATGGATGCTACAGAACAATCGGATATCATCCATTTAACCTTAATGATTTAATAATGAAAGATCCCCACTTCAACAAAATTTCCAACCATATCAATATAATTCATGGTACTTTTCTAAAAAAAAAAATCTCAATAGGCAATGTACTTTTGGGACAACCTTTAATTTATTATACATACAAAATTTCTATTCAAAATAGAAAACGTGTAACAAAAAAAAAATCTGCAGGACTACCTACAGCAGAACTAGTTATCCGGTACTCATGTAATTCGTTTATGCATTCTAGAGGTACCAGATGCTATAATATATGCAGTCCCAGGATACTCTAGTACACACACATTCAGGCAATGACAAATGCTTGTTTCTGAGCACCTTGCTGCAGTTGAAATTACAGGGATAGTCGATTTGAAATTACTGCCTCCAGATTTTTTGCTTTTTTCTTTTCCACTCCTCTTGAAATTTGATGTGAAAATATATGCAGCAAGTCCTCTTTATTCATATGAATGCGAGATGCGTGAATACTATATGAGGTGGTTTATATGGCATTGTCTACTTCCTAAAAATATAGGGCTCCACCATTGGCCAATAATTTTGAGTAAAACTCAGCTACTGCTTTTTGCTTTAAAAAGAATCTAAATATGAAAGTTCTAATACTGGAAACAGAATATGTTCTGACTCTTTCATCCAATTTTTTAAATATTTAATTTTAAAATAATAAAAGTTCTATAATGAAATAACATTTTGTTTCTATCACATTTTATTGTTCTATCACATTTTATTGTTCTATCAACATTTTATGTAACCTTAAAAGATCTTTTTAAAATTTCATTATGAAAAATAAAGGAAAAAAAATTGAAAGTGATGCAAATTTGCATATTTATATGTATCACTTTAAAGAGCAGGGGCCATCGAGATGGATTTTGAAATCACCCTTCTAGTTTGGTAAATAATACTCATTTGGCTGGTAACGACCAAGGACACCCTAAATCCACAATCAAGTGTTAAAATACCTTTTTTAATGAGTCTCATTTCTCTTGTAGAGCATTCCTTTAGACTGGAGGAACTTGTTGGTAACATAATTCTATATAAAACGCTTATTTTGGTCATGTTAGCTGGTCAAGGCAGCTGGTCACAGTGGCAAGAAGAAACAGGAGACCCATATGCTACTATCTCAATTTACTAAGTGCACATGAACACGTTACTATTAGGTCTAAAGGTACTTTTGCTACAAAACACTATATGCTCCAGGTTGTTAATGTGAACTCTTGAGTTTAAAACAGAAATGCATAGTTCCTTTTGTCCGCTGTATTTACAGTCTCTTTGTATTCTCATGAAATAAAGAAATTCTGGTAGATTTTCACCCCAAAGCTCGCTCTTTGAGTTTTAATTGGATTCATGCTGTTCTTTTTTCTTATAATATTCTATTTAATGTAATTAATATGCATCAGGGGCAAAATTCTCCTTCCCAAAGCACAGACTCAGTTAAAGGAGAGAATTTTGCCTTGTTCACTGCAACATAATAAAAAGCTTTCACTGTGGTTGGGAATAGCCTGGCATATAAATTATATTAAGCACTGAATATCCCAGAGAAAATAAAAGACCCTGTGCTACAAGAAGTTTATTTTTCTTACTACACTTTCTAGCACAGACTTAAATAAAATAAAATCTATGCATTTTTCAGATCAATGTATCAGAAAAAAGTGCACTGTATGAAATATACTACTGTAAGACACAGAAAATTAAATGCTCAAATTAACTCTTAGATATCTTTATACACATTTTTTAGGTTTTCCAAATTTTTCTCCCTCCATTTTCCTAACTCCTTCTCTTAACAATACAGAAGGTTGGCTAAAGCATAGCAAAGCTGTAAAAACATCTCTACTTATGAAATATATGAGATCTATTACAGGCCCACATATACTCTCTTTAAGAGAACTCTCTTAAAAATCCACCTAAGACTATGTATAAGATTTATACAGAAAATTTCAGCTCTGAATTGCACCAAAGTTAGAGTTTTAAAATATTCTAAATACAGGGAAGCCCCAGTCCCTTCTTCAAAGTTGTTTCTGACTGGGGAGGGCAAAAAAGGAAAAATGGGAATGTGGGATAGACGCATGACCAAAACCATACAACGAATGCTCATTCAGCACAAGCCCACGATCATAGAATGGTTTGGGCTGGAAGGGACCTTAAAGATCATCTAGTTCCATGTACAATGGAAAAGCAGAGGGGAAGCGGACATTAGGGCATCTCACAATCTGCCTTTTCACAAGTCTGTGACAGGAGTGACACTTCCTAGAGTATAAATTTGTTTATACAAGAGAAAACTCATATCACTACTCAGAAAAACACAGCAAAGTCCCTTAACCTTTTTGAAGAAGAGGTAGTGTAAGTTGAAGGATACCTGAAAACTTGGTTTCTTATTCAGGTTTTAGTATAAAAGCAAAGAATTGTCCCAGAAGGATTAAGACTGTGGTCAGAACAACTGCCTGGAAGGAGTGGAAGAAAACTTACAAATTCTGACATTTTTTTTGTGGAGAACTAGGGTTACCTTTTGCTTTCTTTAAAATACATGATTTCACGGTTGCAAAGAAACTGGAGCTCATTGGTGTCCGCAAAATTCACCTCCTGGCAGCCAGACCATTCACCTGTGGGAGAGAGAACGTGGCAAAACATGTATTGTATTCCGTTTGCATCGCTTCTAAATATATAACTCCTTGACTTTATGCCAGCATAAATAAAGGTTTTATATATATACACACATATGTAAATAAATGTATACATATATACACACACATATATAGACTTCGTTTATGCTGTCTACACACATATGTCCACCTCACTAAAGTGTCAGTGGGCAAATTTCCTGCCTACTTCCTCTCAGTAGTCCTCAGAACAACGAAGCTACAAAACAGAGCATGAGAAAGTGCACTGTAATTGAAAAATCTTTCACTCAAACACGTATCACAGATGTCAAATCACTCTTGTATATATGTCCAAGTCTGGTGTCTCCTTCTAACAATCTTGGTCTTTCAGGGTTGAAAGAAAAGGAAATTCCCAAGCTTTCGAGCTATACAACATGTTATTATCTCTAGAAGCTTCTTAGCATAACAAAGTAACAACAAGTTTAAAAAAAAAAATTCGGAACGCTTTTCCCAAATTAAGTTTACATAGACCAGGAGGTTTGAAGTAAACACCTTTAATCTTGAAGCATGGGTTGTGGGGAAGAAAGAAAACTGGTTATTACTTGCAACAGTTTTCTTGAGTTGCTTAATGCAGATTCACTTAAGTAAAAATGAATCCTTCTGATATGCCTTTCAGCATTCTGAGCTTTAATGATGCCTAGCACAGCAGTGTAATTAACAGTACCAGTGATATATAACAATTCTGTGCTTTCCAGTGGCAGAAACAGAAGGCTAATGCCAGATTGCTTGTTAAAGGTACACCCGGTTGCAAAGTACACCAGATGAGACAATCCCCCAGTAGCCACGTAATGAGGTAAAGACATCTGTAAGATTATTTCAGAACTCTGAATGTGAAGATTTAAAGTCTTTGGTGATGCTGCAGATGTTGTTACCGTCATCCCTGTAGCCGTTGTCACTGGAAATAGATCAGCCCTCCAATCAGACTGGACGGCAAATGGCTCAAACCTTGTTTTTCCTTAAATGCCTTAGTACATAGCTATTCCTCAGTCACTCAAAGCAGTTCAGACTAAGGTAACAGAAGATAAAACATTCCGTTGCGCATGCTTTTCCTTCTGAGAATTGTACCCCACTACTTTAAGAAAATACTAAGTGATCATTCAGTAACAAGAAAATAAAAAGAAACGAGAAAGTGAGAATAATTCCACTCTCAATAAATGAGAAACACCATGATTTAAGATACTACTACAAAAGAAATACAGGTTTGGGTGGGGGAAAAAGAGAACTTGGAATATTTCACAGATGCACTGAAAAGACTAAGAACACAGCAATATTTGGGAGATAAAAAAGCATAATATTTAAATAAAGTTACCAAAACATTGTTTTCACATTTTGACTGAAGAAGAAACAAAGATAAAATATCAACCGTGTAGAAAGGTTTTATGAAATCTTTTAGAAATATTTTTAGACCTGAAAACTATGCTAGAAGGGAGCAAGTTTTTTTGTTGTTTTTACTTTCTGGTAATAACAAAACATCAATGTATTGGCAGGGGGAGAGAAGAATCTAATTCTCATTTAAAAATAATGGCACTTTGCATCATTCTGTTGTGGTAAAATAATTTATGGCCACTTTCAGACCTCTTTATATTGGCACTGTGATGTAAAGTAGTCTCAGTGTAAGTGTGGATCGGGGATAGAAAAATTTTACCCAAGCTGGTATGAAAGTTTTACAAGAATGCACAGAAAGCCAAATGCCATCTGACAAGGAAATGAATTTCCTCAGTTTTAATTCTGTACTTTCCATTTCTTCTCACAGTGGTAAGGAAATTTTGAGTTAAATGAAGTGTTGAAACTTTTTAATATTGTAATGGAACTTAAGCAACAAGACCTTTTTGTAAGGAAACCACTATGCTCTTTTCTGCTCTTAGTGCTTAAAAAGCCAAAAATGATTGAATTGCATTCACCTGGTCAAATAACAAAATTAAATTTTATAGTGCATATCACATCAGAATTCATGTTGTAAGTAGGATAAATATGGATGGATCAGTAGTATCAGTGTTTGGATTCATATACATGTAAACTGGCAAATTTTCACAAAAAAATATTTCAGTTATTCTTTGCAATTAGAATGCATTGTTCTGAGAGGTATTATCACAACATGTCTTAAATTCAGCCTGTATTTAAAGCTCAGTAAATCATTCACTGTAAATAACGTGATCCATTTCATCCCATTTCAGTTCATGAATTGTCCATGAACTAGTTATTGTCTCTACTTAATTTAAATAACACCCATAAGGGATCTGTTTATCTAAAACATATTAACAGATATTTGCACCTACAGATGAGTCTCTAAAAGCTTGCTTTTATTTACAATCACGTTGAATGAAATGGCTTCCTAGCAAGATTGGCAAATATTTAAAGTCTGTGGGATAGTCATTAAGCATATCTGAAACATCTGTTCAGCTTGGACACATAGATGGTATGTTTTCATTCAAAGATTAGAATACCATAACTTGGTTCCAGTGCAAATATTCAAATTTAGACTTAATCTGCACTGTCTGCAAAGTCACTTTTAAATAAATGTTACTTCTACATTCAAAGTAGCATGTATATTTTTACTAGTATATATAAGCTTTGGTCTGTCTGAGGCAGCTAAATAACACTATCTATCCTTAGAGGCTGTGTTTTGATCACAAGCAGAGCACCTGAGCTACTTGGAACATTGTAAAAGACATGGAAAAAAAAATGTAAATGCTCATGGTTGGCATGTTAAACACCAAAATTCAGATTTCTGGTTAGCCAGGCTTGAGATAGTACTTTAGAAAGACATAATGTATAGATGCATGTATATACATAGGATATATTAAACATCATGCACAACAATATAAGAGCATTGGGAGTATCACAATGTGTCTAATATTTTAACAATGCTCAAAAACCCCTGAGTTAAGATCCAAATTAAAAGTTTCAGTAAAGCATAAAGCAAAAGTAGCAATGATATTGAAACATTAGAAACAATGTTTTTTCATCTTCCGCCCCCCCGCTAAAAAAAAGGGATCAAATTTGTTTATTTGATTTTTGTTGATACTTTTAAATCAAAAATATATAGGTCAGTTCTTTTAATACAGCCAGGAAATATTTCCCTAGACTCTAATATTCCACCAAGTATTTACAAAGAACTACACCTCAATGACTGTTTTTATTTCAACACCATGCTGCCCCTACTTTAATATTATTTGAGTGACATTTGCCCTCAGCAAAACCCTCAATAACTAATTCAGATCTCTCATATTTCTAGAAATCTATTTACCCCTTCAACTGTAAATTCATAAGTAAATCAAGACATTATCAGTGGTCCTTCTCATTCCCAAGACATACATTACGTGACTCTTACACACATAACCACATGAAAGAGATAAACAGATGTAGTATGAAATATTCAAAAATATTCAACCTTTGTTTTTACTTTTTATGCAGTAGAAAGTCAAAGGTAAATTTTTAAACCTTCTCTTACATTCTGCATGGTATCAGAAATGTCTGCCTAAAGATATTTCTCATTTACTGACTGGTTTCAGGAAAAATATGTGCATTCAAGTTAGACAAAACATGACTATTTGTTAACAACAATAAAAATCTAGTTTTCTAATTAAGGATATTAGAGTTCATGGAATTTTTCCTTTCCTTTTGATAGTGCATTTTACAAAACAAGATAATTAAGAGCATATGACTCATGAATCTTATATTTTACACTCTGAGGGGAAAAATATACCAACCCAAACAAAACAAAGAAATCAGTCTTTGAGATATAAAGACTCTTTTCTAATAAGAACTTTTTCCTAGAACATTTTTATCCATCATTTTGATATTTATGTATTTCCAGGATTTTTTTTTCTAAGAAAACTTTTTTTTCTCTTAAAAACCTTGGTCTCTGCAAACCATGGAGTCAGACCAAAGCAGCTGAATTCTACATTCAAAGAAGAAACTTTATTCATTGTAAGGCATAATCTAGAACTTGTCATTTTCGAAATTTATTTCACAAATTTCATCATAAAATGGAAGAGAGTTAAAAAAACTGATAGAAAACATTAATTCCAAGAAATCACACAGTTAAATCAGAGGGTATTAAAAGGGAATTAGGCATGTGGGTTTGTGCTTTTTTTTAATTTATTTTTAAGTTAACTAGGGCAAAATTCTACCATAGCTTCACATGGGATTGAAATAATCAGTAGGGAATCTGCTTCTGTACTATGCTGCCAACACCAGACACTGAATTTATCTGTTTAGTTTCTAAACTAGCATAGTAATAATGTTGCTAATGCAAAACTTTCCCACCAATGCCCCTTCAGAAACCTCAATTTTCATATTTAACCACTGCAAACTATCTGAATCAAAGTTAATTTAATGTGAGCAACATACCTCGGATATAAAACTATTAGATATTCATTAGAAATGTTCTGTTGTATGGGTGAAGATATACATTTTATGATCTAAAAAGCTGCAAGCAGGTTTACAATTGTATTGTAAAAAAAAAACCAAAAACAAACAAAAAAAACACCTTCATAGAGCCAAATTCCTGGAATGTATATTAAGGTGAGAAAGCAATACATACCTTAAAATGAAAAGAAAGAATTCATTAACAAGCATGGTTCTAATGATGAAAACTGTTGAAACACGAATAAATTCAATCAGGACACACTTTTCAGGTGACTAATTGCCAAAATGTAGCAATAGGGAAAGAACCAAGTACAAAGTATCTTAATTTCTTCATCGAAGAGCTTATCAAAGGAATTACAGAACAGGGAATAAAGGTTCATCACAAGGTTAAGAAGTAGAAGTGTCTACTGTTATTTACATTAAGTTTTTTTCATTAGAGTTAGGCTGCAACACTGCAAATAACAGAAATCCATTTACATTTTATAAAAAGAAATGGTAACCAACCACGTCCTACGAGACTTTGCATACAGTGTGGGTTAACAGAGCAGACCCATTTTAAATCAGCCAACACTAAAGAGAACAACTGGACAAAATTCTTTTCTCAATCATATTTTGAAGTCAGTGGTTGTCTACTCTCACTATCTCTAGCTTTTCTGAGAGGTCTCATTCCCAAGGTCATTCTGCTAAAACATTCAAATTTCCTGTTATCATTTTTCTCTTTCAGGTTTTCCTTTCTTTGCTTTATCCTTCCTATTTCTTCATTCATACGGTTTTCTCTTGAAAGATGTAAAAATTATGAGTAATAACAGGATTGACATGACTTCTGTTAGCTCTTATTATGCTGTTATTTTGCAACCCACCCTCCTCCTATTCATCACTCTTGATTACATATGCCCATACTCACTAGCTGAAAGTAATGAAACTATTTCATATAGTTGAAAGCAAGCGAACGCTTGAGATTGCCTTGAGCTTAAGCTTTTCCTTTATGAGGAAGGAGCCGCCATCAATTGCCAATGTCGTAAGCAATCACATCGTAAATTTACAGACCTTCATTTTGTAACCCATTGTGTATCCTCACCCAGGTACTACTTCTTTGACTGTTTCAGGATTTAATTCCTGAGACAGTTAAAAAACATAACTCTAGCTTACATTTACTTAATTCGGGGAAGCACATGTCAGAGGTGAAATGAGAGTGGGGCTAAAGAACGTAGCTTCCTTCTTTCAGCATCTCCTGACCACCTGAGGCAGACTTGGTTGAAGTTGCCAGAGCTTCATGCAATTTTACTATTTTTCTTTAATTTATTATCTTAGTCAGGCTAAACCCTGGGTGATCATATTAATATAAAGGGAATAACATAAAGGAAAAAACAGAAGTAAGTGAAGGGGACAATCAGCTGGTTTAAAATTGATTCAAGAAATAAACCTGCTTTCAAGAAAGCACACGGTAGCATAGGCTCCCAAAGGTAGTTGAAAGACTCTAAGATGGTTATATAAACCCCTTTATCAGGAGTATATGTTTTCACAATAATAAGTCTTGTAAATATTTATAAAGAAAAAAACTTTTTTTCATGAGAGCCTATACAAAAGGATTCGAAAATAATGCAAGCTTTATCAACTCAAAAGCACTGTAGAATTTAGAAGAACCAATTGAAAAAAAAAAGATAATGGCACAATATTTTAAATAACTTAAAAAAAAAGATCTGGTCCTTCATAGGAGTAGCTGCTTTTATTTAGGGGGGAGGAGGGGGAGAAAAACGGCAATTCGTCGGCTTCTATGAAATACTAACATCTCTACCTAACTCAGATATTCTCCCCTGTGGTTTTATTCTTTTTGCATTTCCTCCCATCTCCCATATTCTTTTCTCATCTGTGTTTATAATCTTTTGACATAATTTTCTCCTTCATTGTAAATTTCAGTTCACAGAGAAAAAACATAAAATATATTCAAAGCTGTATTGTATCAATTTTTCTATATATATGCAGTGGAGTGTTTCTTCCTAAACCATTTTCAAAACAGAGTCCATATATTACATGTTCTGCACAGAACACCATAGAGTAAAACAAATATAAGGGTGGGGGGAGCAAGCAAAGTTTTGTTGTTGTTCATTTGCACCCTGGACATCACTTTAAATTTGTTAATGTTCCTAGAGCTAACCAAACCTCAATATTTCTTGTACTCACGGAATTCATATGGTTTGGAAATTTCCATTAGTCCTGATTAAAAAAGCAAGAATGCAAATGAAAGTCAAAATAAATCCCTCCAACTTTATCTAACAAAACTCTCTTTCTTAAGATAAAACATTCCAAAAGTTTTCTGTCAGTTTTCTGTGAAAGACATTTTCTGATAGTAAACGTGGAAATTTTTTGTCTAAATCTAAAATTCTCTTTTACCTTTTGCAAGGATTCAAAAATGCTGTCAAGGGGGAAAAACAGGCAGTAAAACCAGAAAACAAGTTGGCAAAGGCATAGAATCACATATGGACTACAGACTACAACATTCATCAGGGTGTTGCTATTTTGGTTTCAGAAGGAACAGAAAATGATCAGATAGCCTAACCCAAATTCCACTGCTACAAGATCATCGCTTCTGTAATGACCACTATGGAATACATATTTCCCTTTCTTATATCGTCGGGACTAAATCAGGTCTAACTACACCATTATGACACATTTACTTCCCCCTCCCGGCCAGCACATCATTCTCAGTTTATTTAGATCTGCCTAGTGCCTATTTTCCATAGCATACACACAAAAACTCAAGAGAAATGAAGTTACTTAAGCTGAACTGAGATCTCAAATCCAAAACAATTTCACAAACTCTTTTTCACAAATAAATAATAAAGAAAACTTCTACAATATTGAATTTCTCCTATAATTGATTTTTCAGTCAAGAAATTTCTTTACTGCAAAGTTCTATATGGAAAACACAAATATCAACATTCATAACTCATTCTATATGAGCATTTTGAGTTATCACAGCATTCATTAGTACCCTTGTGTACGTCACATCTCTGCCTGACTTATTGTTACAATAAGAATGAACATTCAAGATGGAAAAGCCTACCTAGAGAAATGACTGTGATAAACAGTCCTGCCCTGGGAAGGGTTTGTTATTTATACTCTTTTTTTAATAGTTTGTGGTGGTGTTTTTTGTTTTTTTTTTTAATAAAGAAACATTCTTGCAAGGCCAGTTGTCATGAGCTTGATGCAGGATTATGAAGGAAAATTCTATGACATGTTTTAAATATGAGGTCAGACCAGACAACAAAATGGTCCTCTGTACCCTTAGAACACGTGCATGAAACTTATTTTTTGATAAAAAAAGATCTTTAAAGAGCTAAGAATTTCACACAGTCCTTTATTTTGTGTTTTCTCCATCTCCTCTCACTCCTTATCTCCATTACCCACTTGGTATGTGCTGCCTTTTAGACTATAAGCTCTTTGAAGCAAGGACTGTCACGTTTTATGTGCTTCTACAGTGCCTGGTACAATAGGGCCTGACCTACTTAACTCTTAATCAATAGTGCAATAGAGACATTAAATAATTATCATAGGACTGTTGTATGTCATACCACACAGTTCAGCTCCCTGAGAAACCCTGCTGCAATATAAGGGTACTTCTCTGTTACACAAGGCAACACCAATAAAAAACCCCTGAGATTTTAATGCATGAAAGCATCAAGAAAACCTGGCATTAATAATGAATAAAGCTTATAGGGAATCAGGTAGAGCTTTATAAACATGCTTTTTCCACTGTGTTCAAACTCAGCTGCACTGAAACCAAACTTTGAATAAAAATACCTGCAAAGTAATTAAAGCTCTACTGCACTGCTGAGAAAATTTGTGTGTGCATATCAAAATACTTAAAACTGAAAAAAAAAAAAATTTACTCTTTACAATAGCAAGCACTTTTAAATTGCTTTGCCATTTAATTCCACCTCAGTTGCATACAGAAATTAACAAAACTGCTTTCAGACATCCCTGTTATTCTTCATAAAGTCCCAAAGGTGCCTCAGTGAAACTAGATTTAAAGCATGTTAAGTGCATTACAGGAAATGTGTTCCCAAACACACAGTCCAATTAAGTGCCAAATGATGCCTTCAAGTCTCACCCATGTAAACCATACAAGGCCAGTGAGATTTTGCAGTAGAAATTTAAGGCAAAAAAGAACGCTTATTATTTGGTAAATCATGAATAAAGATATTTTTCCTAATTGAGTTCTTTCCATTTTGAAACTTATGCTGTGCTACAGCTCGAATTACCAATGGAAAAAAACATATATCTGTAAATCAGAAATTAGTGGGTGGCATGAAGGATGAAAAACTTTTTATTGCAGGATAAGACAGATAGAAGAATAAGAAGAATTTTCCAGAACAAGCAGTGATTCGGATTCAGAATCCCCTTCCTTTGGCTTTGTTTTGTGACTCCATCAGCTAGAATTTCGATAAGTATTCTTTAACACATCTATGTATATATACAAACGCAGTAAGGGTGGTATTGGATACTGGGCCTCTAGTTTTTTATTCTTAGAGAGAGAGAGACTAAATGTCTGTTGCCTGCAGCACCAGTTTTGAATTAGAGGATACAGAGTTTTTGCTTAAATACTCAGTGACCATCAAACAAACATTGTACACAATTTCACTGGATAAAATAATTATCTTCTAAAATGCTAAAACCCAGCAAACTGTGGCATTTGCAGTCTAACATGCCTCTGTCGCACTGCTGCTTAAGCATACCCTTTCCAAATATACCCTTTTCAAACTCCTCTGGACTTGTTGAAGCAGGTCCAGAGGAGGGCCATGAAGATGATGAGAGGGCTGGAGCACCTCTGCTATGAGGACAGGCTGAGAGAGTTGGGGTTGTTCAGCCTGGAGAAGAGAAGACTCCGGGGAGACCTTATAGCCCCTCCAATATCTGAAGGAGGCCTACAAGAAGGCTGGAGAGGGACTTTTTACAACGGCCTGTAGTGATAGGATGAGGTATAATGGCTTCAAACTGGAAGATGGTCGATTTAAAATAGACATTAGGAAAAAATTTTTTTACTGTGAGGGTGGTGAGGCACTGGCACAGGTTGCCCAGAGAAGTTGTGGATGCCCCATCCATGGAGGTGTTCAAGGCCAGGCTGGACGGGGCTTTGAGCAACCTGGGCTGGTGGGAGGTGTCTCTGCCCATGGCAGGGGGGTTGGACCTAGGTGATCTTCAAGGCTCCTTCCAACCTAAACCATTCTATGATAGTTTATGCAAGCTACTCTGCATCAGGCTTTTGTAACCCAGAGAGGAAAACCTGCATGACCTGCTGGAGTGCACTTGCATTATCTCCATTGATACCTTGAAAGAATATTTTTGCGTTAACAGTACGTGCACTTTTGTAGTGAGGACAAAAGTTCAGCAATGAGTCAAGAAAGATAAAGAAATTTTTACCGAATAAGCAGACATTTAAATCGTAGGTAGTGGACATTGTTTTGCCCAGAATAAAGAAAGATGAGATTTTTAAAATCTCCGTACATAGGTTAGGCCTACTGGAATTAAGTGTAGGATTAATATTCTTACAAAAAAACATTTTGATAAAATTTTGGTCTTTGCTACTGAGGTTGGATATGAAAATTAAAATCCATTGAAGTTAACTAAATAGGCTCTGCATTTTGTTATTTTATCTCAGTTCAAATAGTAGAGCCTGTGACTGTGATAATGCTTTGAAAATAAAAAGAAAGCAAATCACTTTCTCTATGCACAGATTATAATCTAGTTTTTTGTTTCTCTCTTTTCCTTTCCCTTTTCTCTCCCATCCTTTGTTAACTGCAAGAAAGATGAATCATATCAAGCATTTTGCACTTCTGTTCAAAAGCAGTGATAGCTGTGCCTATTCTCATCTCCTCGGCACTGAAACCCATGACCGGTTGCAGGAAAAAACACTCCTTTCAGAGTTGCTCCTTTGAGGTTGATAGTTGTAATTTCTAGGGAGCACAATAGCTTGATGAAGTCATAGTTATTAAAAGGGACCAGAATTATTTTAGGTCACTTCCACAGAGAGCTAAAGGATATTAACATCCATAATATCAAAGCACAAATTCATCAGCATAATCAAATAGTCTAGTTCAAGTAATTACTCTTCAAAAACCATAATCACAAGTCCTCTAACTAAACCTCAGTTCCTCTGTAACCCACATTGATACCACTGTGGCTTTTTGTCCTCTTGTGGCTAGACCACAAAAGGCTTTTATGAGTGTTTTACTGCCTGCAAAACATAAAATTATAAATCGAGCCTACAAAATAAAGTCTTTTAACTCAAGCAATAAGGGATCCAGGATTCTTACAGATGCTGAAGTCATAATTTCCAGCTCACAGACAGTATACACAGTTGGTCAATAAACATGACGAATCAGTTGAGCCAGTGGAAAACTATCTACAGATCTATTCACCACTGTCAACCAAAGTCACTTCAATTCACAATGCAATCTATGTGTTAACCTCATTATAGCACAAGAATCTTCTTCATAGCCCAAAACTGATGGAAGAAAGAACTTTACCTTATGCAATAGGTATTAGGACTGTTAAAAGTCCAGTGTTACTCACATTTGCAGGAGGCACTGGCAGAACACCATGTTGCTCAACAGAAGACAATAAATATGCACTTGAATGGTGGTTTATTACATCTAATTACCTTTCCATAAGGATACAGAAAATAAATGTTTCTTTTACAAGAATGAATAAAAGATGCATTAAGCTGCTTTCATTTTTTAGGTTATTGGGAGATTTTATAACTGACTACATTGGTTAATGGAAAAATTATGTAAGACTACTTATTTTGTTCAGATTTTCATTTTCACAATCCTCTTCTAAATGCAGCAACACTACATTCTGTCATTTTTATTCCCTTCTTTCACTCCTAGTTGACTTCTCATTGGAGCACCATACAGTTAGAATATGTGAATATATACATATGTACGTGTATGTATTTCTTTACTTATGAAAACTATTCCTCTGATTACCTGCAATCACCCCTAAAATGTCTTTTGTTTATTAAGACAGCCTGTCTGAAAGGCAGGCTAAAATTTCTGACTAATTTTGCAGCTCCATTCCAGAGAAGAAAAGAAATAGGTAACACAAACTATAGCTTGAATAATTAAAATAATTTTTTTTTTTTTTTTTTTTTTTTTTTTTTTTACTTTTCCAATTAAAAAAAATATTTTTTGTACAATTTTGCCAAAGAAGTACGAACAGCTCTACTGGAAGGTGAAACAAAAGAACTCTGGAAGGTTCCTTGCAAACTATGTTGAAAAGCTTCAAATAAACAGTTTGAACTTTTCTGTAAGATACTTCAAAGGGTATAGATTGCATTTTTCAGGCCACAAGAGGTACTTTAGCAGAAATGTATAAGAACCAACACACACAAAACCAGTACAAAACATGGGTACTTTATCTACATTGATGATAGATTTATGGAGTAGCTTTTTGTTATTCATTCCAACTCTCAAGGCAAAACATTGCACAGAGTACAGCAGTAGAAAAGGTTTTCCTTGACAGCTGACATAAAAGCTAATCCAGAAACAAAACAGGATTCAGTAATATTTCAATCCTGTTATTGAATATTTAATTCTATTTATAGGTGGAAAGTAGTACTAAAAAACTCTTTTTCTTTTTATGGTCTGGGTTAGATCACGGGAATTGACTACCACCTCAGCAATTCTCCGATTCAAGTTAAGTGGGAAAGCAGTTGAAGGCTGCTACAAACAGAGGGACAAGATTGACAAGTCTGAGCAGCACACATGAGAACCACAGAGTTTTCAAGGTACTGGCATAACAAACACCTAAGCTAGAACTACAGTTGGCACAACCCCCTGTCTCTCTGTCTGAGACAAATAGAAGAGTCAAGACCTTGAAGCATGGCATTCAGAAAACTGAGAAAGGAGCTTTCATTTAAATCCTGGCTAGAAGTCAAGATAGACAAGTCCTGGTGTTAAGGAAAACAAGCCTTTTTATTTAAGATTTAAGATTTTTTTCAAAAAAACATTGATCATCAATTTCTCCGGTGATGGAATCTACCTGTAATGCTACCTACTGACTAATTCAAAAGAAAGTATCGATATCCTTTTGAATACTTGAAATATATCTTACACATTCTTGAAATGGTAGTAATAATTCACATGTGAATATAACTTTACACGGGCTTTTAGTGATATATTTGAAAAACTGAGTGGCATTAATCAGAGGCCATACCTGTATATCATTTGGCTATTATCAAGAGCCAAAACTAAAAGCACTTCTATATTCGGAGGTGACAATATACTAATTAGCAATATATTGCACTAATGCTAAACACTCCTTCATAGTCTGAGAGCTCTAGTAAGTCTGTAAGAGAAGAGATATAAGTACTAGTACAATACAAAAGTACACTTAAACTTAATTATCCTGTGGAAAAACGCAACAATGAAAAGAAACAAAATAAGTGGAAATGCTCTAATCTACCCAAATCTACTGAACACAGTATAGTTTAGGGAGCATGGTTACTTTGCCAGACTTTAAATATTTAATGACACACACATCCCTAGATAACTGAGCAGAAGACAGAGGGAGGATCCTGTATTACTTTTGAGAAATGTAATTTAATAGCGTTAAATGGTTTCTTCATATCCTGTGTATTATGCATGTCGCATGCTTGCCTACCTACATCCATTCCCATGAATTACCCAAGCACTTAAGAGACAGTAGCGCAATTTTGGTACCCATGTGTACTTCACTTTTACTGTCACTTTGGCAAGAACCCCTCCATGAGCATACCAATGCATTTTACACCCACCTCCTATGCACAGTCGTTGCATAATGAATGCACACATTTCCAAGCTCCCTAGATAAGCCAGAAGCCAGGGATTTGATGAATCTGTTCCTTAAATTTTTTTCAAGTGCCTATCAAATTCCTTCCCTCGTTACATGAGGAAGTTACGACCATAACAGAAGAATTGAAGAAGGCAGGGAGGACATGGAGCCATTAATCAGAACACAAGACAAAGCATGGTAAACGTTGAAAAGAAACGTAGAAAGAACAGGGACTTGGGCATATCATGAGGGACATCAAAACTGAAGAACAGCTCAAGAGCAAGTTTCTCAGATGTGTAAAGTTATACAAATTTGAACTTTTCAAGATTGCCATTTTCTATTCATGATTGAATCCTCATTACAAGGTTATGCTTGCACTAAGTCTCAAGAAAATCAACAAAGGAGTCATACTGTTGACATTCCTCGAGTCTGCTTGGATCTCACATGGTAGGGATAACTGCTGTCCCAGGGAAGCCACAGTTACAATTTGAGAAATATTGTGATAGGGTTGAAACGATTGAATACAATTGTTCCTTAGAATGAGCAAACATATTGTGCTCTGATGATGTATTAGATTCAGTACAAAAGAAACAGATCTTTACAGATCAAAACTCTGATCTCCGCTCTTACATTAAAAGATGAACTACAAAACAAGAACAATGACATGAGTGTAGTTTGTTGGGTGTTGTTTTGGTTTTTTTTTTTAAACCGGAGTCAAACCACATCCTAGGTTTTGTCTCACCATAAGCCCTATCCACATTCTTCTCCTTTTTACGCTATTATTTACATAATCCTTATATAAAAATCTGTAACTGTTTCCCTCTAATATTACCAAACCTTAGAAATCTCTACTGTAATACACAACTCACTAATGAATGCATGTTACAGGGTCTCCCTGTTGTGTCCATTTACAGAAGAAACAAATCATGACAGCCCCCAGCTACAAGGTGCTCAAGATGCACCTCTTTATGCTCTTCTCTCTAGATTCATCTTGTTTGAACTGGAGATGGTCATTCCAGAAGAAGGCTTATAACACACATGAAAGTGCACAGATGTCTTTTGTTTGTGTTCGCTTTTCCCTAAGGCAGTAGCTCAGTTACAAACCAATGCTCCCCACCCATCAAACTAATCCTCCTCACCAAACCGAACAGACATTTTCTGCAAACAGGCCCCTGCTCTCCCCAATTGTATATACAATAGAAACATTTCTTTAATCTAGGATGCAATTGCATAACTCAATCAAATAGCTGAAATTTGAAGTCAGCAAAGGTAATAAAATAAAATGGCAATTTACTTAGGAAGATAATTATAAATAAAATCAAATGAAGCATGTAAATTGCAAATTCTACTTTTGGGGGGAAATGCAGAAGGATTTTATACTTAATGTCTTTCTAAAAGCTCAATGTATTTTTTTAGCCTATGCTCTTCTGCAGGACCTAGTCCATAAAAAGTTGTGATGTGGACAATCTTGGGAGAGAAAACAAAGCTATATTCTAGCTTTCTTTTGAGTCTTCTTAAGACACATGGGGGCATATAGGATTCTAAGCAGAATGGAAACTGGTTCCATTCTGTTTAGAATATACATATCTCTAATAGAACTAATATCAGGTATTTAAGAGAATTAACAAATATTTCTAACAACCATGTTGTGCAGGAAAGGAAAACAGGGATTGTCTGGACCAGCAGTGAACTCTGACACTCACACACCACCCCATCCCCCACCAAAATATCAAGAAACATGACAAAGTTGAGGGAGGACTAGAAAACCTTATGAGGCACGTAGACCTTGAGACTTATAATTGGGAAAGCAGTATAAACTTCAAAAGTAACTTAAAATGCCACATAACCAGCTACCAGAGTCCTCACAGGCCTGTAAAATTCTCAAAAAGCCAAATTACAGCTGGGCTGGAGAAGTCTTGCCACATGACTATAACTGATCTCCAACTGCAGCACAGAGCCTGATACAGAGGAAGACATTTACATTTGACCCTGCAACAATATGAAGTTCGGAAGTGGAAAAGTTCTCTCTTCTTTCTCTCTCCTGTAACTAAGCTTAGAGCTGCAAAGTATCTTCTCTTTCCTCCCCTCTTCCATTTCATAGAATCATAGAATGGTTTAGGTTGGAAGGGACCTTGAAGATCATCGAGTTCCAACCCCCCTGCCACAGGCAGGGATACCTCTCACTAGACCAGGTTGCCCAAGGCCACATCCAGCCTGGCCTTGAACACCTCCAGGGACGGGGCTTCAACAACCTCTCTGGGCAACCTGTTCCAGTGCCTCACCACCCTTAAAGTGAGAAACTTCTTCCTAATGTTTAATCTAAACCTGCCCTCTTCCAGCTTAAAGCCGTTCCCCCTCGTCCTATCACTACATGCCCTAGTAAAAAGTCCTTCCCCAAAAGGACTTTTCAAAACAATTACTTGACTCATTAAGTCATTTTATGCACTACACTCCAAGAAAGAAAGTCATCTTATCTAAAAGACCATTCCAACAGCAATTAAGATCCTCAACTTGCCACATAGACTGTCACTCATTGCCAAATCAATATCTCAACAGGTGTGGCAGGTAAACACAAAGGGAGGATTGCAAACATCCATAAAAAGAAGGTATCGAGGGGAAGATGACACAGAACCATGGGTGTCACAGCCAGTTAGAGTCAGCATAGCTACAGTCAAGAAGCACAGCATGTATACAAGAAACGTTTTACCAGTCATTTTATACTTGGGCGTCATTCATTAAATGTGTTTGTAATTGCATCATTATTGACTTCACAGAAAGGAAATGGAAAAAAGTGGGAATAAAGTATTATACAAGTCAAAAAAAATCATATGAAATAATATCTTTAGGGTATCTGTAGAGGCTGTATTCACAGTATTAATTTAAAAAAAAAAAAAAAAAAATTATAAAAAATTCCAGACAAATTTCTAGAAAGGATGCAACAAGCATGTAAAAAAAAAAGTCCTGTTGGATGATATGGTAACAGTCTTCAAACATGTAGATTGCAGGAATAATAACGAATACTTACCAAATAAATATCTCCATCTAACTGGAAGGAAAGGAGGAAAATTTAATTTGGTCATTAGAACTTTGTTCTTAAAAGCACTTAGTTAAATACTGGAACAGAACACTACCTGTGGAGGCCTCCAAGAATAAAAATTCTTAACAGAAATTTACATACCGTTGAATCTACCCTGGGAGAAAGTGTGGACAAGATGACTTCTTTGGGTCTTCTTCAGCTTTATTTTTCTACCATCGTATGATCGTTATCTCCACCTTTTAATAACTCTGAAGAGCTGAAGCTGTTTGCTGCACAAATTTAGCAGTCTCTGGGCAAAAGATAGTGCACTGATTTAAATGTGTATTTTGTGTAGATACATTATTCAGAAGCATTGCTGGTAGTCCTAATATTCTGTGAGCACTGGCATTATTTTTTTTCCTAGTGGCTTAATGTAACAATGTGATCTGAAATAGAAACCACTAAACCACTTTCCTACTCCAGAATAAACATTTTAATTATCTATGCAGCGCTTAAATATTATACAATAATCATATCTTATAAATTTATGTATGAATAATCATCATATTGAATGGTACCAGACTGTATCCTTTTTAATGTTAACAAATGTCCAATTAGGGATTAAGTTGGGCCCTGCAAAGACTGTTTCCAGAAGACGAAAAAAACCAATATACTAATCAGACTATGCTGACAAAAACACATTTAAAAAAAACCCTATCCTTTAACCATAGTGAAAAAGACAACAGTTACAATGCACATTCTCTCTCTCACACACAGTGCTGTTCCACTGGGCAAACAATTTACTGCTTCGTATCTTAATTCTTGTTTACGTGTGTTTTAAAGAACAACATTATGACAGCTAACGTTCTTGTTTTTAAGATGGGAGAAGATCGCTGAAGTGTGCAAAATGTATACATTCGAGTTCCCAAGACAGCATTAGGTGCAATTACCACCAAACTTGCTCTGCTTCCAAATTCAAAAATGACCAGTACAAAAATAATCCCATGAAAGTTCCAAAACTACAGAATGTACTTTTCTCACAAATTCCTGGGCAACAAGTTAATAGCCCAACTTTATACTTCCACCCCCCAAATATAGAGAAATTGCACATAGGAGGAAGGAGAAAGGCATTCTATTACTTTTCAACATAAAGTGAGCCAAACTGACAATTTCTAAACACTTGCTTACTTTTGACAGAAACTTTAATGCAAATTGATTTAAATAATATTAAATATGATCTTAACACGCATATGCTTTGCTGAAGCCAGGTCAGAAAAAACATGCCAAAAAGAACTGTATTACCCTCTACTGTAACCAAAATTAGGGTTGGTTTTTTTTTCTAAAATGCATGGAAACCTAAACTTGTTAATGTGTCCAAGCAGTCACATGCATGTTTGAACAATTACAGACACAAACTATTTTCAAGACAGCAAGTCAGATGCACTATTGTTATTCAGGTTAATTCTGAGCTTGGTAGGCAGTAGCTGCTCCACTTTCATGATATCAACAGCAGTTGTGCCTAAGGATACAGTCTTTCCAAGCGTCATGAGATTATACTGCAAAATGTTTACAGTTTCCTTAGTGTTTAGTTACAGCTCTCCTGGTGCGTGCAATTGTTTTCAATCAAAACAGTATTTCCTCTTGTGGATACTGTAGGCCTTCACAACAGAGCCAAATACAGGAAATCTCACAATAGCTTATCCAGAATGATATTACAGTGATGAAGCATGAAGCACTTAAGACTGAGCTAGGAAAATGATCATTTGCAATACAATGGAAGTTATTTCGCAAGCCAGTCTAAAGACAGCGGCCGGACTCCAGTGTGTGGAGGCATATCATGTGAACGTGCACTCAGGAAAGGAATGCCCTCAACACCATTAGCATTCCCATTCCCAGGTTCTGGTGGAACAGGAGCAATGCACCTGCAGTTTCATCATGCTACAACACCAGAGCTAAGACAAAACAGAGAAGAGGGAATCAAAGCTCCAAATACCTCACTTTGACAATGAGGGTAGATGCAAACTAATGAGCAGACTTCTCTTGTCAACAGAACATATTGCCCTCACCAGAGAAACGCTGTGTTGCAACTGCCTTGCAGCACGCTTTCATCGCAGTAGTTACTATTTCTTTATGGGGTAAAATTAAGAGATTCAGGAACATAAATACTTTGTTTAGTAAGTAAATAACGGAATAAGAGAGATTTGGAAAATATAACCTGTTTATCAATTTCAGGAGAAACCTCTTCTATAGATTTCACTTTAGCATCTTAATCTGCCCCAGTAGGAATACCTACCTATCCATTTAAATGCTATATATATTTTCTTTGCCATAGTAATCTGAAGAAATTGGACTGTAAATTGCAATGACGCATGGGTCATATTTTATATTCAGATTGCATTCAGCTAAAAACTATGATTTCCATACTAACTAAACAATACGTTTGCATTATAGTTTTGTGAATTATCTTTCTGGTGACTAAAAACAAATGAAAACCTATCAATGGTGTACATATAGTCTGTTACATTAGGGGAACCAGAAAAAGGATATTGCTATCCAACAAGGTACTGCCTCCAACATCCTTCATGGAGCCCAAACCCTCAAGCCAGGATTCTATGACCACTATGAACAAATCTAAGACAAAATGCAGTTTTAAATCTCACTTTCTTTTCCTAACAGGCTGTGTTTCAACCACCATCTCTAAAACAAGTGCTCATACACAGCAGGCTGAAAGAATATTGGCAAAATATCATATGATAATGTTTTATACATAGGTCACATTCTTATCAGCTTTGTTTCAATCAAAATATCCTAATGCCACAATAGCTTAGGTTCAAGGTAAGAATTTGAGCGGACAACAGCCAAATGAAGGCAACCTAGGTATCAGGGCATTACCAGGATGTAAACTGGTCTTCAAAGAAAAATTAGATACAGTTCATGAGGTACTAGTTTTCTTGCTGTACGTATGCACTGGGCTAAATTATCCACTCCTTGTAAATATCTAGTTTGCCACCAGTTATGAATGGCAGCACTTACTGTTCAGATTAGGTTTTGCTGTTTGCTAAAAAACACTTTTCAGAAAAGTTGTCAGCAGGGTACAAAAAAAACCTTGTAAGCAGGAATTTTCATATAAATCCTACAGTGTTCTGTATTTATCAAAAGCTTACATTACCTAAAGGAAGTGTTAGCAGAGCATAACATTACTATGTAGTACTCTCCAAACTGAGCATGAAGGTTTCTTTGTTCATGCAGTGCAGGAGGCAGATTATTCCTTGCTGAATATTTTGCAGAAGCATTTTCATAACTAAAGGCTATTTTTTTTCTATCTTACCCATCAGTTTTTCAGTATAAAACCAATTCTACCACTGTCCTTCAGAGTATCTTTATCTCTGCCCTTGGCATTTTTTACAGAAGTATCTTTGGACACCTCTGGTTGCTTGCTGCCTGCCTATTTTTCTTTGATGGGTACAGTGTAAACTGGAACTCTAGGTCTGGGTGTTAATTTCCATTTATCTAGCAAGCAATCAAGTATATATATTAGAAACGTGTCTGTGATACTGAAGCTAAAAAAAGTGATGATATTTCCCCATGTTGTCTTCCTCTTCAGAATATGTATTAGAGAGAGAGAAAAAGTACTTGGCCAAACAAGTCTAGTCACATTGCTTCAGATCTATCCAGGAGAAGTCGCTTGACCTTTGAGGACTTACAGTTTTAAAGCAAAGAGTTACTACTTCATTCCCCTTTTAAAAAATATTACATATGGACCATCTAGTGCTTAAGTTCCATTTGAAAAGTTTAAGTTGCACCCTGCGTGCTTACCTGCCCTCCTTAAAGCATTTATCTTTAACCCCTCAATGCATGGTATTACAAATGGAAAACAAGTAGCAAAGAAAAATGTTTTAGCAACCCCAATATAGATCAGAATTATATTTTTTGTTGTTTATCTAGTAACCTAATGGTTGCAATAATATATATTTGCAATACATAAGTTTTGCAGTTATCAGCTCCTCAGGTTTGCTTCTGTGTTTAATCAACCTCAAAAGGTGTTTAACACTACTTATCCTCATTCTGCCATGAGCATTATAAACCCCATAGAACATAAGTGGTAGTGTTCAGGTTTTGGCACACTACATCCCAGTTATATGAAACAAGTTTGATCTAAAAATGTAATGAAAAGTCTCTTTCTTACTAGCTCTTGAAATATTTCCCACGTGCTTTATCTATTCTTTCCTTCGCATTTGTGTATAAATTCCCTGCACTACTATCTAGCTTGCTTTAACTCGGTTGACAGTTGTGGTTTGTTTTTCAACTGTTTTTTAGTTGGGTTTTTTTCCCCTCCATGCCACCCACAGTCTACAGGAACACCACACTACATGCTGTGTAAACTTCACCACCAAATTTGTTCCCTACGCACTTCAGGTTTTGGTGAACATATCCATGACAACCAAAGTATATCGGATAATGTGGGTGGGGCTAGTAATGCAATTTGAATTAATGCCTACACTACATCTCTAGTCTAACTATGTTAAACTTTAGTTTGTATTGAAAATATACAGAGCTATCTGTAATGTTTTCAAATGAGTATGTTAATTTTTTTAGGAAGAGAAAGGCAGCTGTAGTTAGACGTGCAATCCAGAAATTTTAAGATTCTGATTTTCTCTAAGAGCCTGACAATATCTTCCCAAAACAAGAGCTGCTAAAATTCCAATGGATTTGTGTTAGCATTACAGTGCGTGAAAGATGAAAGGACAACTACTCTTATCCAGTTGCAACCTGTCATGCATGTTACTGTCTTTTTAGGAGACCACTCTAAACTCTATTATTGAAAGTAGGGAAAATGCACAGAAAGAGGAAGTTGAGTTTAAAAGTTCGTAGAGTTCTGACTCTTGAGAAGAAATGAAGAATTTCTCAAAGTCAGAATGGCTGTTTAAGTGACATCTTTGTCACTTCAGACTATCCCTAGCATAGGTTACAGCACAACTTTGCAGAATTGGCCATTGCATCTACATATTGCTCGGTTTATCTTTTGATCCTGAACCTGTTTCAGACCATGCAGGGTCTGGAAACTGCTATTTTAAAATCTCTGCCTGTACTTGCCCTTCTATTTATCATGACATTTCTCCAGGATTAAGTACTGCTGGTCTTTGCTTTACTTACCCGCTGAATACTTGTTTTCTTTCTTTGAGCTTGAAAAGTTTTCTTTCTGTCTTTGCCCTTGACTTTTCATAGTTTCTTCTAATACAGTATTAACACAGCTAATTCACTTTAAAGCATTTTATTCATCCCTTTCATGCAAAGTTTGGACTCAGTGAACCAAAGCAGATAAGGTCAGTCTTTTCTTCTCCTTTTTGAGCCAACAGGATGCAATTTGTTGAGTTCCACTGTGTAGCAAGTATTGAACAGTGACTCTATGATTTGCATAAAGAAACATGTGAAAAAGAGTATTGTATAAAACAACCTAACTTAAAAGTAGTTTATAAATCAGAATAAAAAACACGTTACTTTCCAAATACAGATAACCACCTGTCCTTTTATATCACCTAAGTTGTATAAAAGTTAAGTCCACAGGAAAATCTAAAGATCTATTTAAACAGGACTTACCTTCAGGGCTGTGATGATTTTCTCTAAAGAAAATGTTATTTTCCTACTTTAAAAACAAAGCTAAAAAAAAAGTCCAACCAAAATATGAAATCCAATAAAAAATGAAAAGCACACACTGTCCAGATGGAAACACTTATAATTCTGTAAACAGAACATGACTGAACTAGAAATAAGATCTGGATTCCCTCTCCAGTCCTGCTCAGTCTATCAACAAGCAAGTTCTACAGTGCCTGAGTAGGGGGGCTGGGCCAGATAACCTCCAGAGGACGCTTCCAACCTCAAGTGTGTTTGCAATTTAGGTACCATACGTTACCAACTGTAGAATTTATCTTATGTTACCTATCTGACAATTAGCTTTGACATACTTCGATGAAATTGAATTAACTCTGCAGGATAAGGGTTAACTCTTATAACCTAGTTAGAAGAACAGAGAAGTAACTTAAGCCTAAACCACCTCTTAATTACTGTTAAAGTTGCTAAACTCCAGAGAACTATTAAGACACACAGACTACAAGTGCCAGCACCAGCCAGTTTTCAGGCACCATCTGCCTAAAACGAGCCAGTCAAGAATTAGGTCTTCTCTACCCAATTCTATAAATGACAGCGTCCTGAGTCAATCAGAGAGAAAACAATCACGCACCAGGACTTGGGACCATCTCTTTCGCTTTTGGAGATGCCTGAGAGGATGAGGATGCTCTCAACCAAAGGAGGGTGTATGGCACAGCTCAAAAGGCTGTACTAACACAACTGACAACTTTTCCTGGAGAACACAATCACTCCTGCAGAACACAGAAACCAAGCAATTCGTAAAAATGCTTATAGTTGCGATCAAAGTATTTTAGTGTCCAAACCCATGTAGTCTCCACACCTTCATTTCATTTTAAAACGCAACATCAACATACATACTTTTCTGGAAGCTATTTGGCTTTGACAGTAGAAGCAAATGTTGAAGTGTTTCTATTACACACAGTCCATACAGCGCTGGCTACGGAAGAGTACGGGATTTATTTTGAAATGACAGAATAAATTCTGAATACAAAATTACTGTTTACTTCAGTTATAACACTACACTTTCTTCTATTTTGATGCTGCTTTCACAAGCACTTCTCTCATAGGGAGATTTGGGTAGATGCTCCAGAACCCTTCTAAAACACCAGAAGAGAGAAAATAAAATTACTTTTAAGATCCTGTTTCCTGCTCTGGGTTCAGTCTTCAACATTTCTGTTTGGCAACAGTCATGCTGCTTAAACACGGGAAACATTCCATTGTTTTAATCGCTTTTTCTTTAGTGTTCCATTAAATGACTATTTTTTTTATTGTTTATTACAACAGTTTATTGTTCTACTTAACTCTTTTTGGGCACCTTTACCTGATTCTTGCTGCACTAACGACGTAAAAGTGCTCCCCATTATAATACTTGGCACTGCTTATGTGCCCTGACAAGAGCCTGGGTACATACTACAGTGTCCAGGGCTCAAGATTACTGAGAAGGTAGTTAAGACTACCTACAAACCACGACTGCTAGACTTGTCTCCTTCTACAGCTTCTGGAAAGCAACAGTCCCAGTGCCCACGTTTGGAACTGAGCCTCACTGCAGGCGTCTGTCTGAATCCCATTCACTCTTAGGATTTCAGTCACATAGAAAAAGAAAAGTCTGTACCTACATGTTATTTTTGATCTAGACTTTACAACTGGTGCCTCAATATTTAATTACACTGCCGCAGTGGCTCTTGCGCTGTGAGAAAATTTCCAGTCACTAGAGGAATAGGTTACCAGTTCTGTCTGCACCTCTTCTTTTTGGAAAAATCCAATTGCTGTATCATACAATCTCTTTTACTTGTGGAAAAAATCAGCTTTCTGCTCAACAAATGCAAATATTTTTGTGAGCCCGTCCTGCTGTGTGTGTCTAAGGAGCAGGTTCCCTTCAGCTACGACAAACTCTTTGATAATACCATTCCTCTCAGGGAAGGACAGGTGGATGTCTAAAGAATTTTTTTTTTCAACACTAAAAAATATTCTTTATTATTTTTTGTTTATAATTTGCTAGCCAGCTATTTTATTCCTTCAAAACAAAGCACTTATGCTGTTTTATCTCTGCAATACCACAGAGGCTATTAGGAAGTAGAATGGAAAACAAGTCAAATGAATTTAACCCAAGCATGCTTCCTCAGCATAAATAAGGCTTCCTACAGGTTTTTTCACCTGTTTAGAAACAGGTTCTACACCATCAGTTTCCCTTATATAATGTACAATAAAACACTTATATATGAAGCTACAACAATACATAGGATAAAGGATAAACACCTCAAGATAAGGAGAAAACAGAAAATAATGTCCAAGGAAGTTCAAAATAATATATTTTCAAAGAATCTGTTGTTGTTTCTTACTACCTACACACATTTAAATGGCACGCAAACTTTTATAAGTCATTATCACGTGATCAGAGCCCTGAAAATTGTTGAAACTAAATTAATCATAAAATTGATTTTTTTACTCGAAAAACATATTTCTCATGGTGATAAACTAATCAGCTAAGAAGTATCAACTATCATTAAACACACCCCTTTATAATTCCACAAGATGAAGTGTCCTTCTGTTTTACCCAACAATTCAATGTGCTTCTTACATCAGTCTGTTCTTTTTTGTTTTGTTTTGTTTGTTTTAATGTACGCAGCATCTGACAATTTGTGCCTCTACATGACTGCTTTGATTTTTGTCCTGTGGTCTGCATGGGCTGTTTTTTTCCAGACCCACTGTGAAGAGTGGTTGGGTTTTGTTTACACGAGGCATTGCAGCAGTCTGTAACCTCCAATAGTTACACCCCCTGTTCTCTACTGCTACTGGCACGTATATGCCTTGGTGATCTCTTTCAACTAAAACCAAACTTCAACTGTCAAATCTGCAGAGCATGGGTCCACCAGCCCTTCTGCACTCTGACCTTGATTAGAAAGAATCCCATTCAATTTCAGTGATCTTTTACGGTCTTCAAGTGTTTCTTGATCCCAAGCAAAATTCTCCTTCTGTCAAGGGCAGACTGAAGATTTAGTTTGGAATGTCCAACTCCGAGTATACTTATGACCCAGTAACATAACCCAGATAATTTATTTATCTTAAATATTGCTAAGCTGATTTTTACTTTTGTAGGTGGATAACAAATCAACATCTCCCACATTGTAGAAGGGAGATTAAACTAGGGAGAAATCTTGCCTGTTGATTCTCTTTTGCTTTACTAATTGAATACACTTATTGCTTTTGTAATCTTCTGGGAAGAACTTTAATATCGAATAATATCCTGCACATTATTAAAATGATGAAGAAACTTGCAGTATCTGAAAGACTGGCTTGCTGACAGATGCAAAGGAATTTTCTTTTTTCCCTTCTGGGGAAATTTTAAGGCTGCAAGCAGCTTGAAGGAAGAGGTGCCCTGGGCTGCCACTTCTGCAGTTCTCCGAAGCTTCCATTGGCATAGACACAGGAAGCAAGGATTTGGAGAAATCAGGGGAAGGTGGCTGCAATTGAGGTAGATTAGCCCAATAAATTAGAGCTGCTCCAAAGTGATTGTGTCAACCCTATTTGTCCAAGGCCCACTCTCAGTCTGGTATCTGTGAGCTGCAGATTTGACCAAACTACACACATCAGCACCAAAAAAAGAGGTGAAACAGAAGTCAGTATGTACTAAGGATGAGCCAAGGCAGGAGAAATACCTTCCTTTGCAAATATATCCATCAGCTCTACGACTGGTCCTTGCCTGTCCCACTGTATTGGGTTTGCGTGGCAAGGTTGGGATGGCTTCTGTGAGAAGCTGCTAGAAACTTCCCCTATGTCAAATAGAGCCAATGCCAGCCAGCTCCAAGATGGACCTGCCGCTGGCCAAGGCCAAGCCCATCAGCAACAGCGATAACCCCTCTGGGATAACATATTTAAGCGGGAAGAGGGGACATGGACAACTGAGGGGCAACAACAGCAGCCAGGGAGAGGAGTGAGAATATGTGAGAGAAATAACTCCACAGACACCAAGATCACTGAAGAAGGAGAGCTCATATGAGCCTAAATATTCACAGATCAAGCTCTCCTCCTTTGGCAGCTGCAGTTTTTGCAACAAATTTGAGCTATTGGTCTAAGATCCAGACAAGCTATAGACTGCAAGTGAATGCAGTAGAAAGGTCAAAGGGAGGGAGGAAATCTTTGCCCTGTGACTTGAAGGTTTGCCATCCACACAGGCCCTTGTGGAACTCTATGTGCGTCTAGCGCTTGTGATGGAAAAGGAGAGGCCTCAGTGTCCCAGACTATATCAGCTCATACTCTGTTCCTCAGAATCAACTTCACGTGCATCAAAACCCAGGGGAAGTTCTTAAGACAGAGCAAGAGCAACAAAGAATAGGAAAACTAACTTTTCAGTCAAATGGTGTGAAATTGCTCCTAAGTTTTGCTCTTTTCCTATTTTCCTCAATAACTAATTGGTCAGAAAAAAAAAAAACTGATCAAAGCTAGCACATACTGGTATCACTTAAAACTATTTGTCAAAGATCTTCTAACCCATTTAACAGATATCACTTCAGTAATGAACTAACTGAAATATATTTAGTTTACACACAATTAAATTGATCAATGCAATAAGTAAAATAAGCCTGTATTGCAAAACTTCAATCACTATCCAAAATTCACCCCACCTTTTTTGTTTTGAGAGCTTTAGTGCCATGTTATTTTTCAAATATATTTGTAATAGAATCTGTTTCATTAATGCCATGTCAGGATGAACAATTATTAGCTTTGACTGAGTACAACATTTCCTTTACCCACTGGAGTACAGCTCTTTACATAACTGATACATCAGCATAAAATGGTCTAAAGAAAATGTGAACCTTGCAACTTTATTTAACTGATGTGAAATGAAACTAAAGTAAACACCCATTTTACATTGTAGGCTGTTTCATCAGAAGTATAATCATTTACATTTTAGTTTTGTGTGTCAAAGTTTATTTTTTCTTTACCTGCTATTCCATTTCAGTTTTTAACATTTAATCTTACGAGATATGTCTTGATCATATCAGACAATCTTACCAAAGTCCCTTTGAAAACAGCAAAAAAACCCACTTGTGTCAAATAGTAATTTACAGAGGAATATACTCACTTTTCAATCTCAACCAGCAAAACTTATTTTGAATATTCATATTCTTGGTTACTTCAAAGTTTCCAGCCAGAACTTTACAGTACAGATTCCAGATTGTTACATTTTTGATGCCCGTCTTGAGAATTTGTAAGGGTTTGCAACAACCCCTAACAACCACATCATTCAGCAGGATCTAATGCAGTTGGTTTGTTATTATCAGGGGTAACAGAGTTATAAAAATATTCCTAAACATCCTTTTCCATAAGTGAAGTTCCTTCCTGAAGTATGGCCTCGGAAGGAAGTCTTACAGCTGAATAGATATTTTCAGAGTTTTAAAAAAAGCCTAAAGTAATAGCCACTTTTGAGAAGTCCCTTTACACGCATACTAAAGGATGGTATTTTTAGTCAGTGCCTGTATTTGCAACATGTTTCATGATAATTATGATGTGTCAGAAAATACGTATTACTAGAGTGGGAAGCATTTTTTTCACTAGCAGAGATAAGCAACATAAACAGATTAACAGTTACCAGTTCTTAAATGCTTAAAACAAGACCAAAGACAGATCAAAAGGTTAATATTAAATATTATACTCATATTCAGAGTAGTCTGTGAGAGCAAACTGGTACTTTATACAGTATCATTTTTGCCTAGCCTTTGTCAGCTTTTTTTTTTTAAACTCTTTCAAACCGAAACCTAAGTGCTACATCTCAAATTTTCATATATTTACTAGCAGTCTTCACAAAAGTAAAATCCGCCTGTTTAGCTAGACATAAATACAAATATACAAGGAGAAAACTGTCACCCATCATTCCAGGTAGAAAAAAAAGTCATTTGCAAAGTATATTACAATGAGCAGAAGACAGAATACCATTTATTCACTAATCTTCTAAGTGACATTTATCAAATTAATATTCTCCTGAAAATAGCACAACTGATAACTGTACCCCAAAGGCAATTTTCCACTCTCTTCAAGAGGTTCTCTCTTCCAGGTTATCAGCCAAATATAGTTTTGTCATTTTTCTCTCATGCTACAATAGAAGTGAGGAAACATGACATCACAGGGGACCCACAAATTCAAATACACACTCAGTAGGCACAACTGAGTAGAAATGCTTTAAAATCTTCTCAGTCATTTCCAGTTAAATGCTAAATAAAACAGAATTATGGTTTGGAGAAAGCAAAAACAGTCGTGTTTTGCCCCAATCCCAGTATCTCTGGAAACGCTTGTATCAGCACACTTGTATCAGCAATACTTTTCTCGGCTACCATTCCTACGAAGTTATATTGGAGACCTAATTTGCTTGCACTGAGATTTTGAAAAAGAGCTAGAAAGATGCTAATTTGTAAAATGATAAAATGCAGTGTACTCAAGAGGAAAAGAATGAATGATTTATGGTTCAGAATTAGCAGATTAACAAGTTTCACTGTTCTGTTTTTCCCCCCACTCCAAGCGTATAAATATCAGCCATTACAATCAAGTATGGTTTACTCATGAGGTTGATCTTTAATGATGCTGACTCAGCTGATGCTGATGAGATTTTAAAACTTGGACTTTCTTGATTAGATCGTAATGTTAAGGACTGTTACTATCACCAGAAAGCTACTGTCTAGATAGAGTGCTGGTTTGGTTGTTTTTTTTTTTTTTGGGGGGAGGGGGGGGGGGGTGGGTAGGAGGTAGGGTGCTTTTTAATTCTTTTTCTTCTGTGCAGTCTGAACACGCTACTGATGTACAAAGCGGCATAGGTCTATCCTCTATAGATAAAAGCACCTCCTTTCAGATTCCCAGAGAAATCCAGGCACCATCAGAGGTGTACCCGAAATGGAGATGCTAAGCAAAAGCAAAATCTGCATGTATTCCACTCAGTGCCATATATAGCTATTTTTGGAGTCAAAGATCTAGTTGCAGACAAAGCGTTACTGATTACATGTGTAGCTACACTGAACCAACCCCACTTGGGTTCTGATCAGCAATAGAATGTCATGTTGCTCATCTGAGGTGTAATCAAATCATTGAGGATACGAAGAGATATTCATAGATGAGCTAAGTAAAGTTCTGCTCTTAATAGTCAGATTCTTTCGCCTCCTTCATCCAGACAAAAAAAAACCTACTTCTCAATCTCATCCAACTCCCAAATGTATTTTTTCAAGTTCCCTGTAAAATTCTGTGTCTTGCCTGGACATTTCCATCAGACTTAGATCAATGTATGCATACAATTATACTTTAGAAATCAGTGGTGTTACAGTAGCACAAAAGTAAAACAGATAAAAGTAATCTCATTGATCATATCAATTAGAGGAATTTTCCTCAAACACTGATTAATGCCTATTATACATTAAATAACAAAACAAGCAAGCTGATCATTTGCATGCCACATACAGCCGGCTCCATCAGTGAGACAGGTTTATTAAAGGAAGTTTCCTTTATATCATTAGCTGTTTTTTAGTTACCATTATATAAATCAATGCACAATAAAGGGGTATTAGGAATCACACTGTTCCTAGACTTAAGAGGAGATAGAAAGCAATTTCCTAATTAAGAAAGTGGGGTAGGAATCAAATTACTGGCTTATTCTGCAGTAATGTAGGAGATACAAATAACAATATGCACCCAAAAGAGATTAAGCATCAAAAGGGGCTGACTTTTTAAAAACTTGAACTTTCAAAACAGAAAATGAAAAAAAACACCAACCAAACTGAAACAAAACACAAACAAAAACCAGCCCCACAGCCCCAAACCAACCAACTCAAGGAAAAAAGTTTGAAATAACAAGTTTGAAGAAGGTGAACAGTTTGTGAAAGCACAGAAGAAATGTTTGTTCATAGGGTATTTCTGCATAATATGCTCAGTTTTTCTGCATTTCATTTGGTTGAATATGTGGGAAAGGAAACAGGATCCCAGCCTGGATGAAATCAGACCTGCATAATGTAATCAAGGACAAGAAGGTATTATATATCAGATATAATATAAAACAGGTAGAAGCTGAAATGAGGAAAGGAACGATAAGTCAAATATGGAAAACGGACATATATTGTACAAGAAGCTGAGAAGATTTTTCCCCAAGTACATTAAAAACATTGTGAAGACGACAGATCAGATTCAGAGAGATGGCAAAAATAATGTGCTGACAGCAGAAGTATGAATGAAAGTAAATGCACTCATTAATTCCGTATTCACAAGAGGCCAGGGTCATCGACAGAAGTCATTTGTTTAGGATGAAAAATTGTTATCAGGAAAGGTACCACGCCAGACGAATGTTAAAGAAACCCCAAGACATATAATAACAAAAGCTACAGGGCATCAACAGAAAACTAAATATGTCGAGATGGCCTCTGATCTTAACTCCATTCAGAGACTTTTCAGTTATATGTTGAAAATAACAAGAAATTGCCTTGAAAATCCAATCTCAAAGATGTAAATAAATGAAAGCGTACATTTAAATTAACATTTTGCTTTAAGAAGTCAAGTGAAGAAACTCAGTAAAGTTGCAATATAAAGTGACCATTAGGAATAAGATCCCAGTGTGCGATTCTTTTTTTTTTTAATCAGAGGATCGTTATTTGCTTCCTTGTAAAGTATGTGTGCATACTAACCCAGATTTTATGAACAATGCCTTAAAAACAAATATACATTAATTCATGATTCTTATCATGCACATCAGAAATATGAAATAAGGAAATAAAAGAGAAACACACAAGATTAACAAAACACTAAAATAATACTGTATCTGGATTTAAAAAAACCACTGCCCATCAAATCAAGATTCCAGCGCTACAGGAACACTCCATCTGCCTACTGCTATGATTATTCACATAAAAATCCTAACGTTGAACAACACAGCATGACATAAATCATGACAATTGCAAAGGTAAGGCCTCCCAGATATTTTCCCCTGACTTGAATTAGGACCTTGCCCTCTACAGCAGAAAATTAGTGTTGATCTGTTTAAATATCCAGAAAAATTTAGGATTTATCTTAAGTAAAAACTATATAATGTGCTTATATTCATGGTTTAGACACACTCGCAGCCAGCAGGAACTGCAACCCTTGACTAAGTAACTGCATAATGAATCACAGTTCCTCTTCTTACGCTAAAACAAATCAGAACCCGAGCCCAGCAGTTATGTACTTTGCAGAACTTACCAGTGAGGCTGCCAGCCCTGTACATATATTTCAGTGAAGAGGTCCCAAATCAATGAAGGACTAAGCATATGCTTAATTATACATAAGCATGTGCTTAAGTATTTCCTAAATTGGCACTGTAATTAAGATTACATTTTCTACGATATCAGTTTGACACTAATTGTAATCAATGCAAATTTATTCTTTCTGGTATTTGTTCACGGAGCAATCCTGATTTCAGTTGAATGTATCTATTACTCTCACAACACAACTCAGCAATTTTCTGTCTGTGGGTTGAAATGAGCAGTTACTGTACATGAGTTTTTCTGGATTGTTTAAATCTCATGGAATTGCTTTGTTCTGCTACAAAACAAAAAACATTTTACAACATTAAACTGAACAGTTAGAGGAAAAAATATTTATGTAAAATTAAATACATAACTAATAAACTACAGTTCTACAAAAATAATATCAATCAACACCTTTTAAGTGAAAGTCTGCATGCCATATTTCTGCTATAAATCAGTTGAACCTGGAAAAGATTGTCTCAACTCTCATAGCTGCCTGTATAGCTTAGCTGAAATAATTTCAGTGTTCAGAGATAGTTGGGGAAAAGCAGCTTTTCTTCTCTCTGGCTTGGTACTACAGACAATATAAAAGCCAGGGATCACTGACTGGTTTTGGGGGTTCTTTTCTGCTATGTATAATCATTGAGTACGTAAGGGCTTCCTACTCATGTCACCAGAGTTTCAGGGCTTATCTCTTCCATGAGTTAAACGCCACAACAAGGAGTTAAATATAAGGGGGAATTGGGCTCCCATGAGAAAAAAATTAGTGTCGCACATGCGCCACAGGAGAGCTGCTTATACACACTCCTAGCATGCCGATGTAAGAAGAAAGGGAATTAGCATTTTCCAGCATCATCTTTTACAGCTCGCTAAATGTAAAGTGTCAAGCATTAGTTTACCAATAGTTTAGCCTGCAATAGCTTGCAGTTAGCTGCATTTAGAACTATTTCCTGCACAACATACCAAAGAGCTTACAGTAACCTCTATATCCAGTCCATAAAATTCTGTTTGATCTACAACTCACCTCTGGAAAGACATCCAATCTTAACTTTACAGACTTCAAATAATAAATTAAAGCTAGAGACTTCACATCCTCAAAAAAGGCTTTCAATAACTGAAGTACTTTAAGTTAAAAACATGCATTTAATTCTAATTTTAATCTACCTAGGTTCAACTTCAAACAACTAGATCTTGTGTTATTTTTCCTGGGCCATGAAGAATTACTTGCTGCTAGATATCTCATCCCCATAACATACTTGTAAACAGTACTCAAATCATCTATATCATTTCAGAAACTTAGCTTCCAAGTTTTCTTTCTACACGAAATTTCTTCTTTCCAGAAAGATCCATTCTTCAAGCTTCTTTTCTGAAATCTTACTCAACTTTTCCACAAGTCTTTCAAAATTCTGGGCTGAAAAGAGAATCTGAAAACAGTCTAGCACTATGCTCAGTAATATCAAATAGCAAAGCAACTCAGCCTTCCTATTCCGAGCTTATACCATGTTTCACACTTTTAGCTTCCAGGTTTTGGTGAAGTTCACATTCATTTGACTAAGACAGGCACTTTAAAATCCAAATCCATACATTAAGTCTGAAAGTGAGATTTACAGATGGCTCACAAATTAAAATTGTGATCTCCATCCAGCTACATTAGCCTAGAAAGATTTAAACTTCATAGGCCTATCAGCTTTCAAAACTCAGGTTCCTTATGACTCCTAAAATTCCGCTGGAGAACACTAAAACTGCCTAGGGTCTTGACACAGCTGAGGAACTTGACGTTTATTTCATACTTAGCTCCCAGCAAGGTCAAAAACCTAAGCCCTCTATGCATCCTGCACAACAAATATAGCTGAAATGCAGCAGAATTCCAATTCCTTACAAATATGTCTGGAGGATATGGTATCCCTTTTTTATTTATAGATGAGTTAACCCAGAACTTAGACTTAATCCTCTCTCTTTGAAGAAAGAATTCAAATACACCTGTATAACCACTCAGAAAAGTGTACTTGCTTTTAGTGTATAACTTAAACTTCAGTGTACATATATAAATATATATATATATGAATTATAGAGGGAGATGAAGGAATACTCTATAAACACATCTAGGAAATGGTCCACTTGGTACCTGATGTTTTTATTTTTTAAGATCACAGAGCGAACATGATTCTTACCTTATTCCTACTCCAAGGACTCTGAGATACTTTATAGACTTCCTTGTTCATAATTTCTTGAAATAGGAAGAGATACCCAAGACTCAGCTTTCAGCTGGGTTTCCTAATTTAGAGATGCATGGTTATTTTCACTTTCTCTCTAGCCTAATAAATCTGCCGTTATATCATGCTCTGTCCTAGAATCACCGAACAATTAATCTAAATCCCAAGTCTAAATCTCATGCCGTTGGAATGACTTAAAATGTACACAGCACTTTGTAATTCAGATTGAGGTCTTAGGAAACTCTTTGCACAAGAGTTGTGCATAGTTTGCATTCAACTGTCTGTCCCTGTTTTAACATAACTTCTAATGGGAACCATGAACTTCAGCTTCAAGTTGGCAGATGCTTAGCTAAGATATCACATCACTAACCACCTCCCTACTTGAGCCCTGTGAGTAAATCCCCTTTCTTAGACAGTGTCATCATATTCTGTTATTCCCCCACTACAAATAGACTTTCTGTTTCTGAACATATGAATTTAACTTTACTATAGTGTCCTGGTTTGAGTGACACAGGACTAATTTATCTTCTAATACTTGGGAAGACTGCACTTCTAGAAGACTCCAGTGTCTGAATTTGTGAAAATATTTACTTTGTAGCCAGCTATGGTGTGTGGGTTTCAAGGTCTCAGTGTTCTCGAGCTTGCCAGGTGCAGGGATGATGAGGAGCAAGACTCAGGCACTTTACCCAAGCTGGCCAACAGGGTTATTTCATACTATCAACATCACATTCACTATAAATTAGAAAGTTTGCTGCGAAGTTCTCTCTCTCCCTTGATGGCTGCCATCCTGAGAACTTCATGCCCCGGTGCCGGACTCCTGAGGCCTTCCCTTCCTCCTGAAGCCATAGCGCTCACAGTGTCCCACGTTTGTTGTCCACTGCTGGGAGTGCACGGCTTCCTACTGATAGAATTGGCTGAGTACAATCTTTGCATATTCTGTATTGGTATCAGGATCAATACTGGGTCTTTAGTGCTATTAATGTTAATTATCTAATCTTACTCTACTAAATCTGTTTATACTTCAGCTCCTGGGTTTCCTTGTTTCTCCCGATTCCCTTTCCCAGGTGGGGAGGGGTCATCAGGTGATAGAATGACAATAAATAAAATGACAATAAATTGTTATGGGTCTCTCAAACCATAACATATAGTAATGATCTTTAAATGATTCTGATAATTGATTTACTGTTCCACTTTTTTTTTTTTAATCTGGATGGAACTGCATTATGTGCTAGGACTACGTGTATCCAAAACAAACACCCCTGCTGACGTACCCTTTTTTCCATTGCTGTGAGATACACTACTTTGCTTCTGAGATATTCACAAAGTCAAGTTTAGACACAGATATTCTGCACTGCACCAATTTGTATTATCACAATTTTAATGTAGAACATTTTAATCAGTATTGATTCTACTAGCTGATGGTTACCATCATTTATTTGCTAGTACTCCATAATACGGATGGGTCTGGATTTCTCTTAAGTTCATCTGTACAAAGCTACTCATTAATACCGCTACAGCTGCATGAAAACCAAACATTATTCTCACTCCTAAGAGATATTTCTTCAGCATCAGGAGCACGGGAAGGGGTAGTGTTGGACAGGGGGAGGATTACATTGCCACTACTTAAGGTGTATCTGTTACATAGATAAATGAAAGATTTCAGTCTCCAGAAATAACAATCCAACATCTTTCACAAGCATTAGATTCAGTTGAATAAAAGCTAAAAAGCAGAAAATAGACTAACTTGAATTGCAAATGTAATCACAGACGCCAGACACTAACCTTAAAGCTTTCAAGGTGAAATTCACCCATCCCTGCACCATGCTGAGGATTCGAGTGCAGTGCCCTGAGTAGGCATTGTGGGAATGGGAGCCACCCGCCCCAGTTGCACACACGATAAAGAGTTGCTGCAAAGCCCCTCTCATTCTGATTCTATTCATAAGCTGGTAGAAAAGCTGCATTTTTTTCCTTCCCCCTATGTGGTCAGAAATACAGGATCTTCATAATCATGGAAATGGAGGCCCCTCCCTCCTCCTGTCCGGATAACTCTCAGTCGTATAGCCAGTTTGGCTAGGTGGAATGAAAAGTGGGGAGTTAAGGCTCTCATGTCAGGGTTGCATCTTATCTTGTGGCAGATATGTTGTGCTCTAAGGGATAAACACATTGGAACTTCAATCATTCAAAACCAGAGAATTAAACATTTCACCTCCAGCATGTAAAGCCACTTGTTTCAAGTAATGATCCCCAATAACCCCTTTCTTGTTTTTCCTTTTCTTTCTCTGTTTTACTTATGATATCTACTTGAGTGGCTCAAGCCAACTGCAGTGCAGCTAAGAATCAAACACTTAAAGCTTTACTTTCAAGCATCAGGCACTAGACATGCTTATTAATATTCACCAGATAATTTCCTACTTTGCTGATAAAAGTTCTCTCAAAAGAGCTTTCTTCAGTGGAAAAAAAAAAATAAAATAATCCATACACAGCAAATGAGCAAGTAACCACTACGAATTACTTGAAGGCAACCGTATGCAACAATGACCTTGAGAATCAAGTGACTGTGAACACCCACATTCAAATAGTTTAATCCTGCTCCTTCTGCAGCCAATGTTTAGTGGATGCTGATGATCTATGACACATGAAATAAGACTGAATCATCAATCCTTCCCACACAGACAGGTGTATGTGAGTGCATCTACCAAGAAACAACAGCTTCCACAGACAATGGTAGGGTTTGAATAAGATTGGAGAATGCCCTCTGACTGCCAGTAATATTCTTTCCCAAACCGAAGCTAGGAGACTGACGTATTAGCTAGATAAGACACTGTTAAACAAAAAGTAGAACTATTCAGAGGTTAATACAATGTGTCATTCTCTGGTGGGTTTTAGCCCTTTATGCCCCAAACGATTAACTTCTGTCACCCAAATACGTCTCCAAGCTGTACACCATTCCCCCCCAAAAAACAACAGAGTTACTCTGTGAACCTTATTTTCACCTACCATCATAACAGGCTTGATATCCAAAAGCAAATTTCTGGCATTATACTTGCAGTGCTCAAAGAGATCAGTTGATAAAAGTATCTCAAGGCACTTTTGCATATATAGGTTCAGAATAAATACTGGGGTTTGGGAAGATTCTGACTAAGCATCAAACTCTAATCAATGGACACTTGTCTCTTTGAAAGGTAACAAAAAATTCCACTTGTCACTGACCAGAAAATAAAGATTCAAAAGTACCAGATAAACCCACTGAAAAAGTAAGAAATAATGTCTTTTTCTTCTCCTGTCCCTTTTTTATTAAGTACTACGCAATCAATCATGAGAAGTAGCCAATGGAAAAATTGACGAGCGGGAGAACAAGGAGGATTAACTGCAATACAAAGGAAGAATACATGAAACTTCAGGACAGGACCATATTGCACATGTATTTGCAAATCTCGTACCAACAAGTCCTTATTGTTGGTGAATACATGCATATTATCAAAGCTAAGCAAAGCCCTCCCCCTTTGCCAAAAGGTATGTGTCATCTAGTTCAATCAAGCTGTCCTTCTGTTGAAGAGATGAATTTTGTAACATTAATTTTATAAATATATTTAATAACGCAACGTCGAGGAAGTACATGCAGAGCTATAAACAAAACCAAAGAAACTAAGGGTGTTTGAACACCTTTTACTTAACTTCATATGTTGTGTTACATTGCTTATGTAAAGTGTGCAGGTGTTAAAATGATGTAGGACATATAAAAAATATGTCTCTCAAACTGAAGGTGAAATACGGGGCTTTACTAAGAAAAGCTGCTGCATTTTTTGTAATGGCTTTTCTTATCTGAAATAGTACAGCAGAATAGCGCAGCAGAGAGGAATGAATACTTTAAAACAAAATAGCAATTCTAAATAGCTTAATAATAATAATAATAATAAATTGTTAACAGAAATTGCCTTCATAAATTAATGATTATGTTATGTATTTGATATATTGTGAGAAAACAATTGTACATAACTATGTTCTTCAGTTTATAAGTGGGCTGTACAACCAGTCTATAAAGCATTTCAAAATCATGTCAAAGAACTGGTGTTACCTTTAAAAGGAGACAACAACTCATGCCGTATATATCAAAACTGACCATAGGAATGCTAAAGACTAAGAACAGAGTGCATTTTTCCAATAGGACTACAATCTGTTTTGAAATATATTGTTCTCAACACAAGATGGTATGGATCATAAACCACCCAAGGAGAACGGAGTTATTCTCTTTGCTACAATTGTTGAAGAACAGTGAACCAGTTCACAAGCTGAGTGGCAAATTGGGGGAAGCAAACGCTGTGCAGTTTTCTCTGTGTCCTTTGATGCACTCTGCCATGCTGGTCTTTTAACTGCTAGAACTCCTGGCAGCACACCTCAAGCATGAACTACGACCTCACACTTCCAGGCACTCTAAGAACACCACAACAAAGCACCGTACTCCACACACAAAAATTCTGACAGTTCAAATGAAGACAACATTTAAGGACCTATGAGCAAATTATTAAAAAACATTTATCCACATTGATAGATCAGCAACAACCTGTTTTGTTGACAAAAATATGAATTTTGGGGTCAGATTTGAAGGACTACAATAGGTTTGTTCTGAAAAACTATAAAGAGCCCTTTCTAAAGTAAAGGAGAAACATGAATATTCACCACTGAAAATAATAAGAGTTACCAAAGGTGGGCTTATGGGTGAAAGGAAAAAGAGAGAGATATCACTGAGATACAACAGACTGGGGATGGTCCCTGAAGGGCACTGAAAGTGTATCAAACAAACTGCTAATCAAAGATGGAAGAAGATAATCAGTGGAGAGATATACAGAAAAAGTAGATGATCAAAACAATCAATGCTCTTTGAAGCAACATCGTAGAGAGATCACAGTGAAGTAAGTCAAATTGTCAAATTCAGGGAAGAGAACATGATAATAATCAAGCTGTTGGATAAGACCCCAGACTGGAGTTTAGTGTCAAGGAGTGAGCATTGCACTACTTTGCACACATTATGTGGAAACTGCCTGCAAAACTTAGCCATAGTCTAGGAAACCCAAAGCTTCTAAGCCACGTCTGAGTCAACAAGGAAATCAGATTCACAGAAGTGTTGCTGATTTTCACATGATTAATATCAGAAACAGCAAAAAAGGGTCATAAGGGAAACAGAAGCACAGTCCCTCCCTGAAACACAGTAAGCTCGAGGATAAGAGATCTCCAGCCAGAGATGTCAGGGACAGGCTAACACCATCTAGACAAGAGAAAAACAGATCATTCCCTTAATTTGTGTTTGTGAATAAAATTACCCCAAGAGGAAAAAAAAAAAAAAAAGAGTGGAGAGATGAAGAGGGAACACACAGATGCACCAATGACAGTGCCATAGAGAGCCAAAAGGGGCATTAAAAGGAATTTCCTTGTTCTCCAAAAGACCTGTCAAAGGTGTAGCAGAGAACCAGGAGAAAAAAGATTTAAAAAAAAAAGAAAGAAGAGTCATTAGTGCTGAAAGTGACTGACAGGTCATAAAGGACTAGACTTGGTTAGGAAGGAGTTAAAGACAACTTTAGCAAAAGTTAACCTCAAGAAATGAAACCACTGAACAGAGAGGGCTAAGGATAAAGTCTGAGGAAAGGCTCTGCAGAGCACATGCGTGAATTCAGCAAGCTTAACTATAAAAGGAAGAAATGTGGGACACTGGGGATACAGCTAGAGAGTTAGCTGGGATAAAGGGAAGTGCTGTTGTTTTTAAAGGCTGGTGTTTGCTTCTTTGTGTGTGAAACAAGAGCAGCAAAGTAGACTTTTACAGTAAAAGATGAGCCAAAGAGATCAAAATTAAAGGGAGAAATGAGCACAAGGAGCATAAGAGAAATTTAGATTACTGAGGGAGAGCAATAGAATAAAGGAGAATATACAAGAAACTTCAGTATCTGCAGCTACCAAGAATGAGAACAGAGCTCCAAGAGGGAGGAAGCTCATATCAGACTTTGTATGTAACATTATTGGCACTCACTTTCAAAGCTTCGGTATCAAGAATAGATAAAAGCGATATACAGAAGTCTGCTATAGCAATAGTAATTGCTACAAAAAGGACTGCCAGAAAGTAAAATTAACAGCAGCACCTGAACTGCAGAATAAATTATATATTGAAGTGTTTGAGAATTCTTTTTAGACAAAACCTTTCCCTGGGGAGAGCGGTATTATGTAGTCCTTACAGAGAAAATTGACATAATTTCTCCACCAGCGCTCCCAGACAAATGCTCTGCTATCCTTCTACACCATAACAAATATTACCATTGTTAACATGCATATTGTTTACATGTCTTTTTTTAAGCATCTAGTGACCTTAACTAGGTTTAGTCCCTTCCCACTGGAACAGATTGAATGCAACAGACCTCTCCCAAAGATTTTATTTTGTTGATGTTGAATAGAAAACATGGAATGAGAGACAAAGGAAAAAAGACTATGGCAAAACAAAGCATGGGGTGTATAGAACCCTCAAGTGCCAAAAGCAGAGACTACACTTTGCCATTTGCCTACCCGTTATCAGGTTTCAATTTACTAGGAACATCTTGGAAAAAGACAGTCTTGAGGTAGCAGCTGAAGGAGGGTAACCTGGTATCTTGATGACTCCACATTTTTCCATGGAGCTATCTCCTATACAAAACGTAATACCAGAGAAGAAAACAAAAGTGCTCAGGTCAAGAAAAGGCAGAGGATGATCCTCTCAGTGGTGAACAGAAGGGAACAAGTCCTGAGGTGATCTGTGTGCTTGTTCCAGTTTCCTCCCACCCCGTGGCAGAGTTCCAGGGCCCTCCAAACAGAAGGGATGCAATGCTTTGGCTAGGTGAACTGCACAAGATCCAGAGCTATCAGGCAGTACCACAGGAATAATGTTTGGGTTAGACCTTGCAGACAGACCACAGTGTACTGTGAAAACAGACAAAGCCCAAGGACTTCACCAGAACTCACTTTATCCTCTCATTGATTCCAATCCTGTTTGAGTTGCCTAAATTGCATCAGCAATTAATAGTGCCCATTTCCATCTACATTTGAGACTGAGAACTAGAGATGTCAAGAAATTTTGCGTTGAACTTGCAATCCAATTTTTATATTTATACTTTGTCATAAATTCACATCTCAAAACAAAGAGTACATTATGGAAACAGAACCATTTTCTGTCCCTCCAACGCCCTAATGTAACCCGTCCTTTTGCATAAGGGAACTTAGAAGCTGCAAGACAACGTACTCCAGTCCGGGGAATCAAAGTTATTCACCAGTGAATTACAGCAAGTCCCAGGTACGCTGGCTCTATTCCATTCAGTAATACCAGTAAAGCATTGTTTGTAGCTGTGTTCACCAGTCCCCATTCTGACAAAGATTACTAGCCACTCATGCCGTATATTACTGTTTCTCCAGACCAACTGTACCCCATTACTAGCATAGGGCTCCTGAGCTGAATGTGATAAAAAAGAAGAGATAATAAGCACAGTATTGAGAATGAAATTCTGAATACACCAACAAGTAGAAATACAAATTTGTGTAAATCATCACGTCAATCCTTTGAAACAGAAAAAAAACACATTCATAGGTGGACAATCATAGTCTCAGGCATAATTGTTCATCATAGAGTACTGAGATAGCACATTTTCTTCTTACATGTACTGCAATAGCTAGAGGCTGCACAAAGTAGCTTAAGTCATTTCAGCTGAGCCCCAAATACTTACAAGTACCCTAATTCTGCCTTAAACTGATTTTTCATTTCGATTAACATCCCCCCCCCCCTTTTTTTTTTAAGGTGCATGCAGAACACTGGGCAGAAATGTTAAGAGTCTAATTGCTGAACATTTCTTGAAAGGATTGCAATATAATATAAAAAGCACAGTGAAAGTAATTCCAGGTGAAAAGACGATGAAAAGCTCTTCCTTTTTATAGACTTAATTTTGCCACAAAAACGTCTTCAAGTGTAAGGGATATTTCTTTTGTCCAGGCTTTGAAGTTTTCTCCCTGCTAAATGTGAAATCATTCACAAAGGATTCCCACTGAAATCAACAAAGAGTAGTGATTAACGGTTCATGCTATACCTAGAAGTCAGGTTCCTTAGAGGTCCACCTTGGGACCTATCCTGTGCAATAGCTTTACCAATGACCTGGAGATGAGGCAAACTCCACCCTCACTGTCAGGCCCCTTACTAAGAGTTTAGCTGCCCGTGCTCAAGGCCAGTGCTGATAAAGTGCAGCCATGTAACCTTATGGAAAGAGCCGTGAGAAAAAGCTATTCAAAGCCTCAACTGGGCATCTTCTCCCTACACTCTTTGCAAAAGGAGAAAAATAAAATGTAAAATTCTGGCATAAAGCTTAAAATGTCAGATACACATTTATCTTTTTCTAAGTAATGAAATACTTAAAAAAAAAAATCAGGAATTAAAAGCTTGCTAAATCGATAAAGTCATAATATCAGTGGAGTTTATCACAAGATATGCCACAGTAGAGAAAATTAAGGAGGGAGAGACTAGAATAGTCTGCTTTGACATGTTTGAATGCATAGCATGTCTTCTGGGATATTATATAGAGTGCAAATACTGTATGATTGAGATGTACTGGGGATCGTGCTCTCAAGATTAACAAGAAGGTCTAAGGCAGATAAAAACTCCACAGTATGGCATAGTTCAGCAATGTTAAAAAGAAGAAATTATTATCAGGATGGATTAACTCAGCAATTAGACTGCAAAAGAAACTACCCAAGCACTTCATGTAGTCACAGAACCCTAAGTTCAAACAAAGAAACAGTACTGGAACATGAAAACCTATCAGCCCCAAATTTTGTCATCTGTAGGCTCTCTGTCACTAATGCACACCATGTACTTGCAATTCATTATAAATACCTGAAAAACACTGAACAATTTTAGCATTATTGGAAAAAATATCCCTTCAAGTTTAGATACCCTTTTGAACAAAAACTGTTTCAGAAATCAGTACACGCAATACCAACAGAAGTGACAGGAATCAAGCTCATCCTCAGTGACATTACAGTACATGGCAGGAGCAGAGAATAAAATGACAAAAGCCTAATCAAACAAGAACACAATCTACAAATTTTCATGCAAAATGTCACAAACAGTATATACCAAACAAGTTACTTTGGTCATATCTTCAAAAGAGAACACATCAAGTTTGATTGAAAAAAAATGTATCAGTTACAAACACTCTACCAAGACCTACAGAAATCAAAGCACTCATGAGAAAGACAGAAGTACGATAACTGATACTACAGACACTATAATAAAGTACACTTTAACTGATGTACCATGTCTCTAGGTAGTACAGAAACCAAAATCCCCTGCTGGATTTTGTTTCCGATAAGCATTCTAAATTTAGAGTGATATACAAAGGAAATAAATGATTTGATCAAGGTTATAAAGGAAGAATGTGGAAGAGCACAAATAAGAACCCAAGTCTTGGCCAGATACTCAGGTATTGGTTTCCTCCTCCTTGCCATGCTCAAATTGAGAATAGCAATCAACACGTACCATACACAGGAATTCAACAAAATTCAATTACACAAATAGTCAGCAGGTAGTAATCCTACCATCAAAAATCCCTTTGCTGTAGTGAGCAAGGAGGAACTTAAACAAGCAAAGTTGTAGGTACACAAATAAACATCGTAACCTCGAAGTAGTTGCATGTTCCACTGGTGTGCTCTGGAATAGCCTCATCACTTGGTGGTGTCTTCTCCCCTTAAAAAAATTCTATCCTAAAAAAAGGGGGAAGAAAAAGTGCATTTCAAACCCAGCAAATTCTTGTCAGCATAGAAAAAGTCCCCGCTGCAAGCAGGTAGTTTTGTTAGTGACCTTTTACACTCCTTTCCATTTCATGAGCTCTGCATTAGTTCCATAATAAAATAGGCTTTTAAGGGGCAAAGTGTAAGGATTTAGATGCAGTAGATAATCTCAGTTGGTTTTTTTCTACAAATTCCCTCCTGATCTTACCAAGAGTTCTGCAAATGCTTTAAGGGCAAAGGATTGCTGATAGTTAATCCTTTTTCTGATTAACATAATCCCATGTGATTTTTGTTTCAGCGTAACTACAATTGCTACATGTTATTGCACTAGCAACATCTATCAACACGTACTTTGTACTAGGTGATTAAGAGCATCAGTGAAAGTTTTCCCCAATCTCCAAACATCCCAAATCACATTTGGCCATGTATTGAAGACCCAATTATTTTTTATTAATGGTCTTCTGTATGCAAAGTTCAGGCTGATTACCAAAATCATAAATACAGAGGCACATTTTATAAGCATGAATACTCTCTTTTAAAACAATGCTGACAGACAAATATTTCTGAGATTATATGTCATAGGGAGTTTTGGCTAAGGATGCCAGGTTTGGCTCCTTTCTGATCTCAATCCACAATGAAGCTCCCCTGTGTGTAAGCAGGAGTATACAAATGTGATATACAATCCATGACTCTGTGGGTTTAGAAAAAAAATTAAAATCACATTTTGCATTCTGAAAATAAACAGAATATACCAACCTGCAGAAGCTCTAAAACGTTTAGGCTGTAATCTTCCTCTGTTATGTCCTGATGAGAAAATATTTTTCTGATTAAAAAAATAATTCTAATTTAAAAAGACATACTACTTTGTTTGTACATTGCATACTATAAGGTATGCCTCAGAAGTGTTTATCAAACAACATGTCATACAGTTCTAAACCAATTCTTCATGCGTATGAAAATCTGCCTCATTTACAGTCTTTGAAGTGAGCCCTAAGGGAATATTCGCATACATACCATAATGCTGATTATTTTATCAGCCACAGGAGCAAAAAGTGCTTTATCACAAAGACACCAATTAATGCAAAAACAAAAAGCCCTTCACTTTTATGTCTGATGTTGAAAGAAACTCAGTTACAAAATAATTAATGGGAAATGTAGCTTCTGTAATACACATTGTGAATATATGCTCCCTGATGCTTTGTAAAAAAAAGTGCTCCATTAGGATTACAAAGGAAATATGTATTTTGTTTTTCTTTTCCGCTGCTAAGTATTGTATGCATATTATTATCCTTTCATGTGCCGTACACAGCTGCACAGCTTTTTATGAAACACACAACCTATGGAGTAAATGATATTGCAAGTCATAGGAGTAGTGGTTAATAAAAAAAGCCGTTGGAACACCGTACCAATTGTTCAAAGTTTTATCCTAGAGACCCACATTAACAATTTGCTCTTTGTCTGTAAGACTCGACTTTTATTTCAAAACAGGCAAAGCCCTCAAAAAAAATATATAAAGAAACATTTTGAAGTTCCTGAAAAGTCAGTGTGCTTTCTATTTTACTTACTGCTGTCTGGGTTTTTTAAATGGCTGCTTAAATTGCCCTCACTTAGGATTTTTCTGGAGTGGGATCTGCCCTGAAACCATCAGCCTGAGGACAGTAAACTGTTGCAAATTGAAAATTAGATTCATATCAACATAGCTCAGCCAAACTACAGACTTGTAAGTTTGTCAAGGGAATGGTGTGTCACGCTGCTTGGTTTGCTGGGGAAGTATTCACCACGCGTGTAACAAAGTGATTATTTGCACAGTTCTTCATAATTTGTCTTGGGGAAACACAAGAGACTAGCAAAAGTTGCAGTAAAGCACTTCACTTTTCCTGCTGGAAATCGATGTGTCTTTGCCTCATCAACATGAGGTTCCAGTGGCAGCAACCAACTTTTGAAAAGTTCACGCAGGTTTTAGTACACTTTTCTATTTGTGATCGTGCCTGGGATCCAACCAGTCCCCTCGTGCCAGAGCCTGCGCATTCCAGACTTGCTCCAAAGAGCTCCCAGCTCAAGAGTTAAGTCATCTTTGCCCAATTTATGCTTCTGTTTATGCTGGGAGTGCTGCTGGGTCTACAAAAAAAAGAATGTCCCTTCCGCCCCATGCTGCTTCACCTGGTAGAAATACAAAAGGTGTGCCTACGTGGCGCATGGACAACAGCCAGCATATACCGTGTTGCTGCAGAAATGACTGGTGCAGGACTCCAGGCTGCAGTCTCCAGGACAGGAGGATCTTTCACAGACAACTGATCTGAACCTTGCAGGGCAACTCTGCATTGCGTGCACTGCGAATCCAGTCTCAGTAAGTACGATGCAGAATTGCTCGGCACTTGTGGAGTACCATGTCCACGGCTCCCAGAACCGTGACAATGCTCTTGCACGTAGCCCATCCCAACTCTCACTGCAACTGCTAGCGAGTGAAAGGTGTTTCCTGAAGGAGTACCTCAGTGATATTAGTATCTCCCGTTCTTATTCACAAACATAACGTGCTTGAGATGCCCATGGGTTTTTTTACCACTGGGAAAAAACCAAACAAGCAAACAAAAAAAAATTCTTCCTCCTCTCATGACAAACTAAATAGGCAGGTGGACTTCTTTAGGCTTGAATTTCCTCATGTCTGCAGCATGACCCCCTTCCATTCCCCAAGGTTCCATACTTCGATCTAAACAAGCACTAAAGCAGGACCACCACTAACACTAACCAGGGAGCTACATAGATATCTACAGACTTTCTTCTTGTGTTGACTGGAAAGCCACCAGTTTCAGGTTTTTGGGTTTGTTTTGGGTCAGTTCCCCCCCACCTTGGTGTAGGCCTAGGATATTCATATTTTATAGAAAGTGACCTTAGTAATAAACTGTGTCAGAACTACTGATCTGTACATATCCAAGTTGGAGCAAGCCTGCTCTCTGAACCAGCATGCCTTCTGCTGATTTACAAATACGTCTGCAAGGCTGGCAAAGTTAATTAAAGGTAATAGAAAATTTTAAAGCAAAAATAAAAAATAGAGCAGTAAGAAAAATTAATTAAAAAATGATCTATCATCCAAAAGCTGCATAAGGGGCTGCATTCTCACAGGGGATACAAATGACTGCCATTTTATACTTTAACTTCTTCCAGACAGTACAGCACAACAGACTAATCAACTATGTCTGTGTAATATCTTCAGACTAATGATTGGGCTTAGGTTGCCAGCTAGGGATTTCCTCATTCATTACTTTCAACATATCTACCAAGTCTCAAAACACTACAGACATTTTTAGCTTCTCATCTTCTGCAGAAAGCAAGAAAAGTTCTGTGATTATGGCTTAGCACAGTGTCAGATGTCTTTTCCTTCCTTGGCTTTGCTCTACTCCTTTGAGAATTTTAGTATTTCATCAAGACTGTGTGCCTTTATTTGTCCATCTGCATAACGCAGGTGTCCACAGTATGCAGAAGAGTAGCAATTGGCTAATATTTATAAAATACTAAAAGATATCCATATGCAAGGTAATGTCAAACCCAAAGTTCTTATGACACTATATGCAACTTTTTGCTTTCACAGAAGAGTATATGTAAAGGATCATCCTGCGTAGGCATAAAAGCTATGGTTAAGTATACAGGATGCCTTTGCAAGATTTTTTTCTTATTCTTACGTGCACACACTCAAATGAGGTGTTAGTGCTGAGAACCAGGAGATCCAGAATTTGTCACTGGCCCTTCCAATGATGTATTTTAAGCTATGGACAAGTCTCTTCTGTTTGCTGGAATTTATCTTCCTGGGAAATGGAAGCATTACCTTGGGGAGCTGATGTAAAACCAAATTCACAAACACAGTCTCATGTTTTTAAGATACTAAGTGTTAATGTTTTGAAGCCAGAGATCGGTTAATTCCCGACTCCATTAGCTGCATGAAAATTGAGCCCAGAAATTAAATGACCTGAGAAAGCATCTGCATGTTCTTAGTTCCTCTGAGAATCAGGCTGTCCTTGTTTTAGGATATGATACAGATTTGCTTAATAGGAATAGAGAGTCACCGTTTCTTGTCTTTTTTTTTTTATAATACCAATATAGATTAAAAAACAAAACAAAACAAACAACAAAACCAAACATGCCCAAAGCAATTACTTTCTGCTGCTTCTGGACTGTTAGTCTGGGGGCTGGCCTTGCTTATGTCCAACTTGAGCACTAACTTGCTTACATATCCAGCAAGCCCTAGTGAAAAGGGAGTTTTGGAAAGTGCAAGCAGTTCGTGATCATCCCAATAGGAAAGAGTTACAACCACTAGCATAAATCAATTCAATTCAACCAGAATTGAAACACAGATGAACTTCATTCCCTGTCTTCATCATGTCAAAAGGTTAAGAGAAACCAAACACCACCTCTTTCACCAGAGAAAGAGAAGAAACTTTTCTTTCAGAACTTTTAAGCTACTTTGCCTCGTCAGTTTTCCAACTTCCATTTTTTCAACCTATTCTCCTCAAATCCAGGGATTTTCTAACATTCCTAATATAAACATTCTATTATTCTAACCAATACAATATTGACAGACTGTGTGTTTCCCTTCTACTTCCATCATCTGTGTTGAATGAAAAGGGGAACTGAAGTAGTTAATATGACACAATCTTATCTCCTCTCTTCCAGCTAACATCAGGATAGCAAGTGACAAGCTAATTGTAAAGCTAAATTGTTATTAGTCACCAGAGCTGAGCCCCCTTTGCTCGGTATTCTGGCCTTAATCTACTCTGTATTCGAGTTAATACTGCTTAAATATAATCACCAATATTAAATTTTTAGGTAATTTGCAGCTAATTCAAAATTTGATTATTTACCCTGAGAGTTCACTTTGTGCTACCCACCACTTTCAGTCATGCTCTGTCACCGGAAAACAAACAGAAAGAGGTTCCACAACGCTCAAAATAAATTAGTGAACTAAAATTAAAGAACTAGTTACAAAAAAGTTTTTGCAACACTTATTAGGCTGTGAAGAAGCAAAAGTCTTCCGCAAGGATTGGATTAATTTTAAGAAGGATTAAGACAGCTATTTCTATAGAACACAAAGTGAAATTTTGTCACTTGCAGAAAAGAATCTCATATTTCAACACTGAGCTGAAAACATCACATCAATAAAGAACATCATACTTCTCTGGCACCAAAACGCCAGCCAAATTTGTGACAATACTGGGGAGAATGTGAATGCTGTCAGAGCATTTATTTTTCAAATTTCTATCAGCAATTTCCATATGAATCAATTTTCTAACTCTGGGCAACAACAATGCATAATTTCTTGAATATAAATATACAACATTTAGTTGATAAACAGCAAGGAAATATAAAGAGATTTCATATGTTTACAAATATATCGCCTGGTATGCTCATTAGTTCAAGTCATCAGATGACCTATATGTGATGCTGTAAAGGTCAAAGTAGGAGAAAAAGGGGAAAAAAATTAAAGAAAGATAAGTCCACTGAAAAAAAACCAAAAATCAAACCAATCTCATATCAAAATGTACTTACTAACTAGGACTGTACACACCAGAACTAAAGAATACACTGGATTACTCTTCTCTGAAAACATGTACCACCCTAAAGGTGTCACCCAAGTTCTTTTTCTTTCTTCCTAATAATTTATTTTTCTTTTGCGTAATTTCATTTCCATTCCACCAAATACACAATTACGTGAGTGACCTGGCCTCTCAGGACCTGCTTTTGTTTCTATGGAAGGAGTTTAAACAGGGCTGATAAGAAACGCATTTAAGCACTTGAATTCATCTTTATTCCTTAACATTAGTAAAAGACGTGTCTTTTACCTGTTGGGTTTTTTTTTCTTTCAGAAAAATACAATTTTTAAAGCTCAAAATCACATGGTCATATAACTGTAAGTAAACCAAAGTGAAATATGTTTATATTTCTCATTTCTGTAAATAACATCGACTTCATTGTTGTTGATTAATGATATACAGAAAATTCCATCATCATCATCTTGAGCAAAGAATCAATGCAGAAGAAAAAAACTTTTTTTTTTTTTTTTAATTTGGAAGCACATGTCTCAAGACAATATTTTGAACCAAGTGATATCCCAAGGAAGACTGACATGGCCAAATTCATCTGATAACACTCCTCTCAACAGCTACCATAATGTTATGTTATCAGTAAGTAGAGTATCTTGTCCGTTGCAAGTACTTTGCTTCATAAAATAGGCAACTTCCAACTTCTTATTCTAAATTTAGATCATTAATGAAGTTGCAGTATTTTAATCAGAGCAGCAGAGTATTCCACTAAATACATTAAATAATTTGTATTGTTGGCTAGACACTTAACTCCATAGCACTTTTACCAAATGAAATAATGATTTTACACCATAGTGTTTACAGGAATCAGATGCATAAAAGAAGGAATCTTAATCTATTATGCTGCACTAGAAAATTAATCAAATACCAAATGAAAAGTCTGCTTAACACAGTACACAGAGGAACAAAATATTATGATTATTTTGTATTTACAGTCTTTTAGTGACAGTGCTATGTTTTCTAGTTAGAGTACTGTTAGGGTTTCAGACTGAGATCAAATTCTCAGTTGATGCGAAGCCATCATAGAACCTACCACTCTAGCAAAAACTTCCACGTGTCAAGTGTCAGACTGAATTTTGCAGCCATCAGTAGACTGCCCATCTGCTGAAGAAAAAAAAAAATCTTACTTCCATGAAGAGTTTCTTATATTAAAGAAAAAATTACCTTCGAGCAGTTATTCTTGACTGGCTGATTGGGTGAGAGGAATACGCTATTAGTCTGTAACAGGAATCTTAAATAAATAAATTAGTTCAATCACAAAAGTACTTTAAATTCCAGCACAACAGCATTTCAACGCTTTGTTGGTAATATTTAATCATCATCAGGAACTCTTCTCATGGACATCACTAGAACAAAAATACAGCCTTTGCCTCAGAGACTTTAAACTTCATTTCAGGCCAAGGCATTATAAACTAAGAGACTATAATGAAAGGAAATATCATGGCCCTTCTAGTTCAACCTGTGCTGCGACCTTAGGCAAAAGAATGGTGAAACTATCTAGGGTGCTTGAAAGGTGAATAGATATTCTAGAAAAGAACATCTGTAGACATTTCCATTCCAGACACTTGAGACACTTGATTTTTATTATTGTAGACCTGCCATTCTGTTTTAATGAATGTGTCTCTAAAGCTTGATTTATCATCAAAGCTTCACATCCATCAAACTTATCCTTGGATCTGTTTCAGGACAAATTATTTGTGGAGTCTAGCTCATTTAAAAGAAAAGAAGAAGAGTTAAAAGGGGGCTGGATCAGCACTGGTCACCTTATTGCTTTCAATGTGTATCCAATGATATACACATTATGTAACCAGGAGCCTATGTAAGTGAGAACATACACCTTTACTCATAAAGGTGCACAATCAGGAACCTCAGTTTTGCAGAATTACTACTTTCCTTTGATTAGTCATAACTGCATTGCTGGCATATTTAACATGATTCTTCATTGAGATAAATTACCATTAATTTGAAAGCATAAGAGATTTAAATTCCATGAAGGAGGCTATAGGTCAAAATTAAATATGTATTGGCCTATTTCTGTTGTTTCCTTTATACTCAAATTGCTTAAGCATATACAAGTAATCTCAGGGAAAGGAGAAATAAAATAATTGAAGTATAACAAGGCACACTGATATAAAGAAATCGAGTCCATTTCAATTACCTTTTTGATGGTCATTAACTAAAGTGAAGACATGGAGATTCTTTCAAGGGGCTAAGTGATACTGACACATTAATTAAATGTACCTCATACCAGAATGGCAAAGCAGTTGACACAAAGGTGATGCCAACTCTGCCTTTTCTCTTGTATTAATAATGTAATTACTAAATGTAAGTTCACGTAATTAGGTCTGTTCCCATGTTCACGAGATTTTACTGATCTTAAAATCTAGGATGTATCACTTTAAAACAAGTAAACTCATGCTTTCCAGCTAGTACTTCAAGAAACTTTGAGTAAACATTGTAAAGGCTCTTTTGGGGTTAGGATATTCCAAACAAAACAATTTAACGCATTTCTAAAAGTACCAGATAACATTTTCTACAGCAAATTAATCCACCTAGTACACTACCAGCGCACTAATGCATTAGGTTTGTGACTTCCAGAAATAGCATTAAAAATGTGAAAGTGTGGACAGGGTCAAGCTCTAACACTCATTTTTGACTCCTGCTTATGTACATCACGCATAAACAAGATAAACGCAAATCTACATAGAGAACAAATGTGTTTGTGATAAAACCTGGGAAGTTGGTTGACACGCTACTAAATGCTGCCTAGATCTTCAGCAGGCATGTACTTTCACAGAACTCTAATCTTACTATTTTTAAACCTGCAACCTTTAACATCACTGTACCTTACACATTAAGACTCCAATCCAAAGCATCCTGTGACTAAAGACAGCCCTTGCATTACACCCCAGCAGACCTGTGGACCGGGCATTATAAATATAACGCAGCCAATGGCTGGACTAATTCTGCGGACTTGCAAGTGTTCCCATAACCTTATTATATCTCATCTTACAATATCAACACCTCAGTGTTTGTGTTCCCCAGCCAGCTCCCACTACTGCATAAGCAGTTGCAGGTGAGTGTTGCAGCACAACACATCTTGCAAATTGCACACTGCACAGGAAGGATTTGCAGATTACACCCTGTGGGACCCACTGGAGCGCACAGCAGCTACTGTCCGGCTTCTTCCCCCATCTACGCATCTTTAGAGCATCAGTACTTTCCAACCATGAAGTAAGATCTGGCTAATAGGCAGCAATGCCACATAAGGGCCAGCGGGCAATAAGTCTGCATAGGAATCTATGTAGATTAATTGTGCAGCTTGCTTTTTTACTCTGTTCTGTGTGTATTCATGCAAACCCCTCTTTTGGAGCTTTAAATAAATAGCTGATTAAGTGAAACTAAAGTGGAAACTAAAGGTGGAACAAGGTCTTTGCCCAAGGTGCTGTGAAAAACAAGGCTCAATAAAAGAATGAAAAAGATACTTCCCAAAATACTGTAACCAAAAAAAGCAGTACAGCATATACTTCTCAAGAGACTTTTCTAAATAAGAATGGGTAGGTGAAACTGATATTTCACCCACCACAGTTGCAGACGTTAAAATGGAATAATTCCCAGCTCCCTCAAGGGAGGAGGAAAAAAAAAAAAAAGGAAAAAAGGAATATCTAACCTCAGGTTCTTCCAATAATTTCCTCATCTTTGGAAAAGTCACACATTTATACAAAACATATATTTAGTTTTCATCTTTCTTTAATGGAATTTTCTGTGAAAGCTAGTGGAGCTGGAAAATAGAAGCAATTTCCATAAATTTACTTGTGCTTCTTTCAAAAACAAACAAAAGAATATTTTTTCTTCTTTATATATATAATTTTCTCTCTTGACTATCTAATTTAATTTAGATAACTATTTTTATAAGTTCTTTTTCTCTTCATATTGTAATAAAATGGAAAATCTATTGTTTTGCTGGATAGCCTCTCTTAAAATCTCTTATTGTTGTGTTAAATCAATGTGTATCGAGGCTAATCTGTGTAAGTGGATTTTCTCTCTCTCATGCTCCTATCCTTTTTCTATCTGTTACAGCTCACTGATCAAGTTCATGATGAGAAAGGTAAACTGCAGAAGAACTTGTCCACTCAACATCCCAAGGGTTTTCACATTTTACACAATCACTATGCAGAAACAGAGCAAGGAACACGCTCTTCTTACTAATAAGAATATCTTTTGTCAGTCCAAGGTCAAGACGTGCTTGCTTGAAAGGTAATCTGGAATAGCAAACAGCTACTGCAACAGCCCATGAAGTCTATCTCCGAAAAGAAGTTCATGAGCTGAAGAGCATAGAAGACTAAGAAGGGACCAAGGAGTTGACATATCTGTAATGATGCAAACTGCCTAATGCCATGCTTACCATTCCTCCTGTTGCACTTTTTACATTCTCCCACGTTAAGTGACCCCATCTGCTCACCCAGCTCCAACTACCAGCTACACAGACAACTTCTAAGCTCCTTTTTTTTTTTCCTGTAACATAAACCCCTGCAAGCAAACTAGCTGAGAAAAAAAAAATCATTGGCTTTACAGAAAGGGAAAAGACCAGACAGGGTGTTCCGTAGGTTAAAAGACAGCAGCTATGGGAATGGGTGTTCTATCACCCCAGTAAGTCCATTTTCTTTTTGTTTATGACAATATTAGTGACATATTAGGCTTGGGGGGAAAAAAAAAAAAAACAAAAAAAACACAACAACAGAACAGCTATGATTTCTATTTACAAACAGCAAGAAGGATACAGATATTAAAGAAGGTGGGTTTTCAGACTTGGATAGCATTATTTAAAAATGGCAAAACTAAACTGAGTGGAAATGAGAAGTATCCAACACACTGTGACTCATCGTTACCACATATCGCCATCACTGGGAATAAAGAGTTCTGGTTTAATCCTTAGGGCTTTTTCTCTGAATGAATTTGGAAATTTAGCAAAAAAAGAAACCCAGCCAATGAAAGGTCTGACTTTATTTTATCCTAAAATATTTTTACTTTTTACAATAAAGAAATCGATCATATATGCCTTATTCTCAAAAAGGTATTAGCACATGTAAATTTAAGTAACTGAAGTCTAGACATATACATGTGTTCAAAATTATGAACATATTCAAATCTTTTGCTCAATCAGTTCCTTAAACACTAATCCAGTATTTTCTAGAGCCAAAAACTGATTTTAAATCATAGGCAAGTATCAAACTCAATGCACCAAGAACGTTCACACTTAACAGTCAATGTCTATCAGAATTTTTTCTAGACAATACTCCGCTAGAGAATATTTAAGTAAATGTCATGTGAACATTAAAAAAAGCACAATATTTAAGAGGGAATTCTAACAAAACATAATTACAGGGATTAGATGCCATTTATGCAGAGGCTTGTGTTATTTATTTGAACAGCAGATATTCAATGTAATTCACCTAATCAGGTCTATAAGGTTATTTAACTAGCTTAAATTAGGAATTAAATTAATGCCATATTCTATAATAAAAAGGCTTAATTAAGTAATTAAGAGTTAACTCTTCTGAGCTGATTAACACCACTGAAGAAGAAACAGTTTGTCTGACAGCTGAAAAATATGTTTTGGGGGCAGCAAACTAGGGAGAGTATATCTTTTAACTGATTAAACTCAGTACAGGGATCTAAATACTTATGACTGTTCTGGGAATGACACCACTATTAATAACTCTCAAACTCCTATAGAATGACTAAAGCGTGCTCATTAAAGCAAAATGCTTATTAAGCAATCTTGAAAATGCAAATTATGCTTCCCAAATGCCATTTTCTTTTTTCATTCCGTTTCATCCCCCTTGGGTTTCAATACAGGTAGCCACATCACTGTAGATTGAAAAAAAACCCCACTTTATGCAAATACACATTTCAGTATTTGAAATTGCCTTAATATTTTTCCTCTATTTTTGTTATTGGAAAACAAGAAATTAAAAGAGCAGTGAAGAAGCCTACTGGTCATCTTTATAGCAAGGTAAGGAAATTTCTAGCAAAATTATTTAATCAGAATTCTAATAAAATTATGTAATCAGAAAAATGTCAAAATCATTAAAGCCTTTGGTGGGGTTCTGGGAGTCTGGATGTTACTGTTATGATACATAAGGGTACAAAAAAATTTTGTCCAGTTTATATATAAAATGGTGACTTTCATTTTACACCCGATCAACCAGCCCCTTGTACATAATATTCACCCAGGGCAAGAATATTAATAAACTAGTGAATATTAATTTACATAAAGAAAAACTGCTTTAATGGCATTAACCATGAGCAAGAAGACTATCTTGGTGGTTGGCAAATTTATCTGTAATACAGATAAGCTGTCGCAACCAGCCCTGGCTCTTTCCTTGGAGGAAGGGGGAGGGAGGGAAAAAAGCTCATGTAAGAAGCTTTCTGCAAGCGTTTTACCCTCTCAACGGATGGCTGATAACAAAATACTCAGATCTTCAAGTTCTGATAATGATATAGTTCGTGTTATTATTTGACTCTGAGATTCCCCATCAAATAAACTCCTGATTACATATACAAATTATAACCACGTTACACATCAACCACTTCTGTTCTTCTATTGAAAGATTTTACAAAATAGCCCCACTTGCGCAAAATTTGGCTTTCCAACAGAGGGTGCCAAGCTGAAGCTGACAGGCATCCTCCTAAAAATGCAACCTGATTCACATTTCTTGAACAAATTAGTATTCTTTCCCTTCCAGTATTGATCAGCGTACACTTCATTTGTTAGCATTCAGAGGCCAAATTATTGTCATCAACACTGGACCCAGTTATTCTTCGAGTGCATCTTACTGAACTTCTCACATTAACACTTAAGGAGCTTAGGGATGACCATCCCTGAGAGCACCAACACTGAAATTCTGGAGACTGAACTCCCTTGTCTTGCCTCCTCCCACCCTGGCCCCAAACCTCTTCCCAAGAGACTGGCTTTTCCTGATGGTTGCAAACAAATTATTTGTTCCCGGAGATGCATATGAGAATATACCCACAAAAAACACACACCCAAAAACCCCAACCCCCAGTCCCTCGTCACTCCCCCCGGCCCAAAACCAGTGAGGTAGGCTGTATTTTAGGTGAACAAATCTCCCTTTCACACGAAGTAGTAAATGCAACGTCTCTTCAGCAAAAAACAACTGAGAAACAGCACTTACTAACTGAAAGAACAGATAATACACAGTAAAAAACTAAACACCTGTAAGCTACCTAATATACTAGATATGCAATTATATATCTCTGTTTAAAGTAGAAAAATGTCCCATTAAGTAGGCTTCCTCTGCCGACTTTTCTTCTCCTCATGTCCTCGTTCTCCCTGCCCTAACCCAGTTTCCCCCCCCCGTCCTCCCCTTGGGATACTTGCCCCTACACTCTCCAAAATCTAGAGCTGCTGATATTTCAGGATAATACTTTTTAAGAAGAAAAGTTAAACCAGGCAACAAAACGGATATCCAATTGACAGAAACATCATCTGTCTGTGAACCAGTAAAGAAAACATCTTTATAGGAAAGTCTTACTAAGCCCTGCATTCAAAGAAACAAACAAAAAAAGCAATCCAATGAACTCTAATGAAGTCTGGTATCTTATGGATTTGTGCCCTGTGGTTGATTGACCTTGATGTGTATTGAAGACATGAACTCCAACTGAACCTCTTTCCAAGCCTAAGATATTTATCTCACTTTTACTGGATAATAAAGTAATACAGCATCTCTCTCATTTGGGCATGTTATCATCTACTTATTTTAACGCAGTTTCATCTTTGAGACCTCTATCACACTGTCAAACCTGGTCAAAATAGATTCTTATGACCAAAATATATCTAAAAATTATTAGAGACAGAAATACCACGTGACTCAAAAAAAGTCTCATTTCTCTGGGAAAACAAACTAAAATTACCAAACAAACATTGTTTCTACACATAAAATAGATTAAGCGTGTCTTCAGCAGCAAGGTCATCTTGGGTTCTTTCTGATTCTCACAACTTTTCTACACATTTACTCCATTAAATATTTCACACCCTATTAACTCTCCAAAATTTATCTAATCTAGCTCTTCAACTTGATTCCCCCGCCCCTTTTTTTACACTTTAATGACACTATAGACCCTAGTTTAAATTAATGCAAAAGATGCCAATTCTTGCTCAATTGCTACAGTTCTTAACATTTTTATGAGTTATGGAAATATTTTCTAACATTTCATTTCAATTTATAATCTTTTTAGCTATGATAATAAATTCCATAGTGAAAAAAGGGAAATATCATTCCTTTTTGTTCTTAAACAGTTTTTTAAATCTCTATGAAAACCTTAGGTGGTATATTCAAGTTATTCAGAAATAAAGGTATTTAAAATTTTAAGAAGTCTTAGATCAGCTACAACAATGTTGAGCAGAATCTGCAAAGCAAGAAATAAAAGACAAAGAGCTACTACCCTTATGTACAATCTGCATAATCTTACTCCCACCTTAATAAAGCCTGATTGGCAACTTTTTCTTCGTTTTCACAAAGCCCCAACAGTTGCTTAAAAAAAAAAAATTAAAAAAAAAGATAAACCACATAGCAAGATTTTTAAATCAAAAATTCAGCAAATCTCTATTTGCCTGATAATAATCATAGTACATTTCAAATTACCTACCAGAAAGCTAAGAAAGCAACGTGTAGTAGAAAAACATACATAGCAAAACTCAAAGGAATGGGGAAAACTTGTCATAGTTTTATGAGAGAAAACTATAGGGAATGCTTTCTCAGAGAAGCAAGTAAAGACTATTGAAGCTATTTGAAGGTACCTACGCTGATCTTTAGCATAAACATTGAAAAAGAAAAAAATCCCCCATAGATGATCTTATACTTAATTTAAGCCGAGCAAGTAAAATTATAAAGAAAATATTCAAATGCTTAGTTTTCATGAAAGCTGGAAAAACTAATTTTATGATGAATTTCCAGCTAATGAGACTTTTTTGTTCCTTTATAGTTGTACAGATTATTTTGTTTTCCTTTTTAAAATATTTTCTTTTGTTTTCACATCACAATCACCGCATCTCAGGAAACAGAGGACTGCAAATCCAGTTCTCCTTGGGTACCTAAATAGCCAGTTTAGGTAAAAGCTACAGATCCAGTGACAGCTATGAGAAGTACAGAATATCCCATTGCTCCCTTTTACAGAGATAGTATAACATATGGTTAGCGTGGGGCTTTTCTCATCAGCTCAGTCTGATGCAAAATGATCCAGTTAGAGTCAATTTGCATGTATAATATCAGAGCAGAGTGTCTACAGATTTATAAGCCAAAAGAAAAAGTATTCACAACTTTGGGAAATGAAAATTTGGAGTTGCAGACAGCTTTAGCTGATCTTAAGTCCCATACAGCTACTAGCTAAATCTCAGTAAGGCATGCAGGGAATTAAACATGCATTTCCCATCATTATCAAAGATTGCTGCTACTCGGAGTCTTTATATGCTGAAAACCTACCCTCTAGTGTTTACTAATAGCATACATTTAGTACAGCAGGTGAAATGCTGATTACTTAATTTATTTCTTAGTAATTTTGAAAACCTCCCACTGCATTTATTTTGCATATCCTGCTTTTCTCCGTCTGAAGATGAAGGCCACTGAAAAATCCTCAGGGATACAACAGGACTATGGCACAACAAATGAGCATCACAGCATGCATACATTACAGGGCATCAGGGTGCAACACAAAAATCTTCTCAACAGTCCATTTACACACTATGAACTAAATTCAGTCACTGTATTTGTATATGAAACTTCTACCTACCCCTGCAGGGCTGATATGTGCACACTCAAGAGTACACTTCAACCTTTGATTGCTTTACCATCTAGTTCATAATTTCACAGATACAAAAATACGCCAATTCAAACACTTTAGAAGCATTACATGAAGTAGAGAGGCGAAGAAATACTTCGATATATTAAGATTTAATAAGTTGCTTTCCTGATCAAGGGCCAGATCCTGCACTTTCTACATTCCCTACGGAGAGAAAGCAATCTCAATTTGTTACTAGAGAAAAATAAAATCTAAGTTATTCACTATTTCATGCCTTTCTGGCTCATGCGCTCTTGATAGTTGCTTTCCTATTCTCTTACTAATGTTTAGATGTAAACAACATTTTGCCAGGAATACATACCAATCACAGTTTTTGCAAATAATGAGTAAGTTGACCTACACAGAGAAAAGAAAGGTGATGTTTTCAGTTTGATATTGCCTCTTTCAACATTGACTTACACTAGAAAAGCAAAAGGAATTCCTGATGCATGGTACGTAATTCTTATTTCATTCTGCTTTATGAAGACAGGCACACAGTAGCTGAAAAAAAAAAAAAGGCAAATTTAAACTCAATTTTCCACAGTACTCATCAGTGTAGTAGCTTAAGCTCCTCTCAGATAAGACTTTCAGGGATTTTGCATAGTCTCTGGTCCTCCTTTCCTTTCCTTGATTCTAAAAAGCTAAATTAAATGAGTTGTAGCTTTAACCATCCTTCTCAAAGGCAACCCTCTTTCTAGAGAAATATTTTTTTTAAAGCATCTGTACCAAGCTTTCAAACCAAAAATCTTACTGCTAACTTGAAACAAATGTTTAGTAATAGATGCTGAGGTACAACTCAGATAAAGCAGAATTCCTTGTTTCCTCTCCTCTGTTCCCAAATTTTAAAGAATCTCATTCGCTTTTCCCACCTCTATCATCTCCACACACTTATTTGTCTTATAACAAAGTGGGAAAGACCTGCTTACCTACTAAACAGCTAGTTTGTAAACTGTCATGTTGCATGACAGAGATTGGTTAGCAGACTTCTGTCCTTCCTGTTCTCTGATGGCTAAAAAAATAACTTCACTGGTTTTGCTAAGCATTGTAGGAATCATGTAAAAGAAGATAGGATCAAATGAATACCTTTCAGGGACCATTTGCCACCAAACTTATTTTATAATTCATCTATTCTCTGACACCGGGAGTTGCACTATTCTGTAAGGTACAACTGTACTTCCAATGCACTACTTAAATGTTAATGGAGTGAAATTGCTCACATCCATATTTTAACAGGCTTAAGTACATCAGCTCGCTCACTTCTGGAAAGAAACTTGTCTCAAGATATAAGAAAAAGTCTACCAGAGAAACGCAACTAAGTTAACTACAAATAAATTATATAAGGTTGGCTATTTCAGTAGGGATTTGGGTAGGAGGGTGTTGGCTTTGAAGGTTTGGGGTTGGGTTTATTTTGGATATAGATTTAAATATGGGGCTATGTTATGACTTGCTATTCACTTTTAGCTCCTAACAGTCAAGCAGAAGACTGTGAAGCTTATGCTTTTGAAAATTTCTTGTGCTTTAGGGCTACATGAAATGTTTTTCTCCCTCTCTAAATCCACATTTTTTATATATATAAACATGCCTATTCTTTAGCTTACAGTTGATTTAGTAAGACTAGATTATTTCAGCCAATAAATGGTGAAACATGCTGACATATTTTGACATAAAACGTTCACATGTTGGGCTTTCAGACAGAACAGAATTGAGACACTTGTGGATGTTGAAAATATATATACACACACATATATGTTGAAGACCAGATATATATATTTATAAAATATATAATATCAAACTCTGCCTCAGCCAAAGTCCATCAAAACTTGGACAAACACTTTTTAAACCCACCGATACTATCAACCACAAACAAGTGTGTTATTTGATTCATTGGCCTCTCTTTCATAGAGGCATTTGAGGCAGACAGTTAAACAACTGAGCCAAAGAAATAAATGGCTCACCACATCAGTAACAATGCCAACAGCACAAGAAGCAGCAGACGCAAACAATGGGTACAATACAGAAATTGAGGGAAGATTTACCGATTGAAAAAAACACGCAGTGATGCTAAAAGTTACTATTTTGCTTCTACCACCCCCAAAAAGCAAACTAAGTTGTAACCTCCAGAAAATCAGGTCTAAAGACTATTGCGTCCAGAGGAGGGCAACAAAGCTGGTGAAAGGGCTGGAAGGAATGTCATACGAAGAGCAGCTAAGGACTCTGGGCTTGTCTAGTTTGGGGAAAAGGAGGCTGAGGGGCAACCTCATTGCTCTCTACACCTTCCTGAGGAGGGCAAGTGGAGAGGGAGGTGCTGAGCTCTTCTCCCTGGTATCCAGCGATAGGATGGCACAGGAATGGTTCAAAGATGCGCCAGGGGAGGTTTAGGCTGGACATTAGGAAGCATTTCTTTACCGAGAGTGAGGTCAAACACTGGAATGGGCTTCCTAGAGAGGTGGTCGATGCCCCAGGGCTGCCAGTGTTTAAGAGGCATTTGGACAATGCCCTTAACAACATGCTTTAACTTTTGGTCAGCCCTGAATTGGTCAATTTTCTTAAATGCCTTATCTCATCAGCTTAGTCAGTCTCCTTGTGGTCCTTATGTTCTTGTGCACTAAGCCAACAATTCTCCTCACTCAGTTGCACCTGAATACAATCAACTAGCTGTTCATACGGATGAGGACCATTTGAGAAACGTATTTGAACTGCTGCTATTGCACGCAAGAAAAGGCAACACAAAATGGACATGTACTGCTTCTAGAAGAAGAGTTACTTGACATCTCACATTCTCTTGGATGTAACACAATCTGACAATCTCCACTGACAGTGTGTCAAATGTAGAGAAGTAATTTTAGAGGAAATTTCAGTTAAATAGATCAAGTGATTATGGTGTGGTAAACAAGCGAGGAGCCAAGAGCCTCAGAAATTCACATTTAGAAGAGAGAAAATGATGCAGTCCCTCTATCCAACTCACACGGTACATAACCAGAAATAAGGGCAATAAGTAGTCACCTAGACAAGACAATTCAGAACATGAAAAGGGAGGAATAAAGACTTTATAAAAATAAGGTTGCTCTCCAGATAACAGAATATCCCACTCAACCTTGCTGTATAGCAGCTCAGTGTGTTTTAAACTGTGTATATCACAAGAAACAAATGAATATTTTGAAAGCAGAGTATGCTGACATAAAGCTCAGGTCATTTCTTTGCTTCAGGGCACACCTAACAGTTGCCGAAGCTGATGAAGAATCTAACAAAGAGATTAAAATTGTGGACTGACAATAATAACAGAAAAATACCACTTCTATATTTTCTTGCATCGGATGCATGAAGGGGACGTGATTTTTAGACACAGTACCCAGCTGAATTACTTGTTCACTTCCTTATAGAATTAATTCTTTATTCAGTACTGAAAATGAGTTTCTCTCTGAGGTCCAAAGAATTCCCATCATATATATAATAAGGGAAAAGCAGTAAAGGAGATAGGTATAGATATATATATCTAAGAAAAGTGTTGGGGTTTTTATTGGCTGAGAAATATATTTTGAAATACTGAATGTCTCTTCTAAGAAAGGTTCGGCTAATCTTATTTAGGTTCTTCAAGCATGGGCAGAAATCATTACAGGTACACCAAAGAAAGAATATTCTTGGAGAAAAATGCCACCTTCAAGTAGTTTTACCCCATATAATCAGAGGAGGAAAAAAAATCATGACTTTCAAGTGTAATATACTACTTTGGAGTATTTTTCCTCGTAAGAAACTGTGGAATTCATTTTGTAGATTAACAGCTCCTCTTGTGAGTTACTGTGTTGCACTGCAGAAAGGAATAACTTTTGATACAGAAGTCAGTGTCATGAACTTTGCTGCAGCCTTAAAGACTGAACAGGTGCATACATGTAAATAAACATGCTCTCTGCTTACCATTTTCAAATCCAAATATTTCTGTCCATAACAGAGACAAGTCCTAGCAATAAACCCCTTACAGTTTGTGAGTCATTGAGACCCTTTGACGATGAGAACTATGAAAATAAAGTGAGCAAACTTTGCTTTTACAATGTAAATGTGATTCTTCAAGACAAACATCCCTCCACATACAACTTAAAGCACTTTAACTCTTGACCTCAGTGAAGCTACTCTCAAGTCACAGTGGTGAAAGGGGGAAAACAAGTAGTGTTTCTTGAGGTTTAGACAAATTTTCACCCAGGATGATTGGGTCAGACTTCAAAAAGCATTTAGTTATCTAATTCCCACTAGTTTCAAAGTGAGAAAAACATACAAACACATTTCATAGTCTGGCCTTTTATTTATACCAAATGTCCAGGGGTTTCTCCCTTTATAAACAAGTTTCCTGTTTCTCACTGTGCATAGCCTATTTCCAAAATTTCTTTCTTTTATCTTCAGTGAAACAGATTTTAGATTTTGCTCTTTTGCTCTCATGTGTTTATGGCAACAAAGAATGCCCTTTCTTCCCCCCTCCTCAGCTGCAGAGGGCAAAGGAGAAATGAGAGAGCTCAAATGTGTTGTTAAAATATGTATGCCTATTAATGACAAATGATAAATTATTAGAACAGTGTTATCACAGTTACAGATAAAAGAAATAAATGGTAGGATACAAAAAGAGCAGATGTCTTATCAAAACATTTTGAATTTTGCATATTGTACGCTAATGTGCTACACATACTATACTTCACAATTTCTCCTTCCAAAAAGCAATGGCACATTCCTTACAGTTATATTTGAATTGGAGCTGAATATCCTAAAGGCCAATGCATGGCAAGATTTCCAGGCAAAGTCTGGAACACCACAAACTTCACCTTAAAAGGTTTAAAAACAATAATTTACATCATTTCCTCTTTATATATATGAACTCCTTACTACTGAACTTTTATTGAGAAAAACATTTCCTCTTACATCAGCTAACCAAGTAACGATCCAATAGAGTACATTAAAAATGCACTAGCCGCTCTGAAGACATTACACTTGTCGTCCTTATTGAGACTGACAATATTGTTTAACCTGTGTTTGGGGGATTCAAACTAATGTATTTCCAAGCATCAGTATTTCCCAACTTCCAGGTCACTGGTACTATATTTCGACTTTTTTTTTTCTTTCTAGTTTTTTGTCTAAGCAATGCTTTGTAGTTTTAGCAGATAATAGTAAAACATTCATATGCAACCCCCAAGGAAAGATATCTTAATATATTAGAAAGCATTCTCTAATATAATCAGAGCCCATAATATTAATAAAAATTGAAATAGTCAAATTTAAAGGAAATTTCAAAGCGTGATTTGAACAACTCCGTTTGTCTTTGCTAGAGTCTTGTTAGTTAACTTCTATTAACTACTATAATATTATTTTATGTTGCTCTGTCTCTCACACACAATATTTAAAAGATAAAATGTAATGCTTATCCATCATGAGTGTGGTGTTCTTTTGGGCATTACCGACCACGAAAACATAAACCATTATGAAATACAAGTCTATTTTCTCAAAAAATTATTTCAAATATCTCTGCAAATGAAAACTATGTTAAAATCAAGATAACTTTCCTCAAAACTAATTTTCTGCATAATCCAAGTTTTTTGTAAACTTTTCTGTACAAACAAATAAACTCTGAGGAAAATGAATAAGAAATCACTTAGAAACACCGAAAGCAGACAGGTTTACGGAAGCATACCAATCTACATGTTGACGTGAGCTAGAATAAGAAAGCAGTAGTGCTTTTAGACTCCCAGACACAGTCCACATAGCATCTACCAGCTCCATTTTCTGGACTTGTCCAGAAATACTCTTGTCCAGAAACATTTTATAATCTTTCATAGCATTATTTTCTGGTGCAGTTAAAGAGGCCACAACACAGCTTTACATGACGACATACGGAATCCTGAGCAGATTATCTGCTTTCTTCTGATCTTAGTTCTACATAGTGAGACAGTTCTGATCCTACCTCAGCAAATTAATAATCAACTAAGAAATTTCAGATCAAAATAATAAACTTATTCCATCTGCCTATATTCTGGCCTTATAAATAATTAGCAGAGTCTGCAGAAATAGATAGAGAGTGTAAATAGGCTTGTCCCTATCTAGAGATGCATGATGTTATTATCTGTATGGTGTGCCTATGATACTGTGATTATATCACAGAAACATCAATTAAAACTACAGAGAACAAATAACATGTCCGATTTCTACAGTTTTTGCACTTATCACACAGCAGACAAGCAATATCCATAGGAGTTCTACTTACTGTATATGAAAGAATATACACTCAACAGCAATACATGAACCTCATTAAACATGTTGTTGTGGCTGCAACATAACGCATTATTTTTCCCCAGTACACCTTTAGGCATTCATCAGTGTCCATTACCCTCATAAGCATTTAAGTTAGTCTCATATCTGCCAACACAGCTTCAACATATAGTTAACCCAACAAGTGGTTCCCCACACAAGATCCAGGATTAAAAGCCAAGCAAAGCCCCCGCTTGCTTTGCCACCTCACTCAAAACCTTTTGACTGCACAGGAAAGTCACCTCAGTGCCTCCCACCTATGTGAATCTCAGTTTCCTATATTAACTTCTCACTTTAATTACCTTTGTTTCCCCAAGACAAATAATTTACACTGTATGGAAATTTAATAGTACTTTAATCAAATCAATGAAGGCTTAAAAAAAAATAATGTATCTTTGCCAGTATGAATAAGTTGGAGTTTTACTAATGCACATTTCAAAGACCCAAAACACTATCGTAGTCACTAATCCAGTTTGTCTCAAGTTGTGGGTTGTAATTTCCAATGGCATAATCAAAGGTAACAATAGCTTTGAATGACTAAACTCATGGCTAAAAAAATGGCTAAAAAATCTTTAATTAAGAAAATTAACAGTCATAAAACTAATTTAATTAGAAAAAAAATGAGCTATTTAAACTAATACTTGTTTATTACTACCAGCATCTCAGTTATTCCAAGGAAATAAATGAATAATAAATGTTGTCAAGTCCTTGGTAGGTATGTCCAGCAGGCAGCTTAATTTATTCTGTTTTAGATCCAGACTGAAAATACAAGCAAGGAAGGTGTACAGGGGTAATCCTTACACCCACACTGGGCCTCAGTCAATGGAAAAGTTTGTTCTGTTGTCACAGAAAACACTCAGTGTTACATAAATAAGTCACAGCTATGAGGCTTTTCTTTAGCAAAGCTGTTTTCTTGCTGTCATAAACAAGCTATAGTACAGGTGGGAAAGCCTACACCTTCGGATTTCAGAAACCTTCATGGAGCCATTCGGCAGTCAATAAACCCAGTGATGTGTCCAGTAACTAACCTGAGCTAAAGCCGAAATCAGAAGCTAATCCACTTAAAAAAAACCCCGTCCCTTTCACTATCTGAGTAATGAAATACCCAGTAAAGGCCATGAGTGCTTCAGGTACTCTGCAAGTTTAAGTTTTCAGTGCGTATCACTATTTGTATTTGTTTGTTTTTATTTTGCAGTTGTGACCTTGAATATAATTTAAAACTTCAAGCTGTGCAAACTAACACTGTATAATTCAACAAGTATTGATTTAGTTTAATTTTAAATGTTTCACCTTGCTTTGTAACCGCCATAGGCTTAAAGCAGAAGAGACACACCTTTTTTCCATAGGGCTGACCTGATGAAATAACAATTAGATTATGTTACATTAGCTTTGTTCTAAGCTCTTTTCATTAATGCATACAGATAAAAAACACAAAGGTAAACAGAAAAATAATGCACCAAAGAATGACTTATACAGAGAGGCCTGGGTGATGAGCAGGAACAGTTTAGTAGATCTATTTTCAGAAGCTAATATTGTTTATATAATAAAGCTAAAATCCTGAAAGAACAATATCTTTCAAGAAAAATAAGCTCATGAAAGCTTTTTACGATGAAAAGTATTTCATCATTTCAGATGAGGCAGCTGAGCCCTGTGAGATTACCCTCTTTGTAATTTGGGTGAAAGACTGTGGAATCAGTTGCTCTTAATAAACTCGATGCAAAAATCTTTGTATTAACTGCAAAAATTTCCTTGTCTCTTCTCACAACATCTATTTCTTTAAATTTACAGTACTTAAACAAACCAACAAAAGCATGTATTTTTTTTTTTTTTTTAATAAATTCAAACACAGGAGAAATGTGTAACAGTTTTCTAGGGCACTCGGCAACAGATCAATCTTCATGAGTCCCTTCAGAACCCCTTGAAATATTTGCTGAAAAATACTCAGCGCCCTCAGGCACTATCCTCAAAGAATGGTAAAAGAACAGTTCTGCTAAATCATTACTTCAACTGTTTCTAATTTCTTTAATCCACCCAGGTTGCAGGAAAACTTGTCACGTGAAAAGTATCTGATCAGCCCTACATTGAAAATAAACAAACAAACCATATTTACTACAGTACAGAAAAACAAATTTCTGTTTGCCTGCCAGTCAACTGTATATGTAAGAAACAGAAAAGTTGTTAACAGGCTGAGATATAGCTCCTGTGCCAAAACGACAGTAAGTGAGAAAAAAAAACACACAAAATATTGCACAACTCCATGACCCACCAGACTCAGTAATCTGAAACACATCTCTTCTGATCGCAAAGGCATCAACACTGGGAGCTCAGCTCTCAGGCACCCGCAGGCTGGGGGGTCTGGCGCAGGGTGCTCCCGCAGCCGGGGGCACCACCAGCCCCCAGTCCCTGAAGCTGGCTGTGTGCCCCACCACGGCCACCGGATGAGAGATGGAGGATGCTGCTGCTCTGAGATGGGAGAGCAGGCAACTAGACAACAATCTTCACAAACTTCCCCTTTTGAAAAAAAAAAAGCCTTAAGGAGGATGGCTCAAGATCGTCCTGCCTGTTCTCCTTGGGATTCCCCCAGTGAGGCAAACAAATACATCTTCACGAGATATTTTGGAGGAAGGGGAACTTCTGATTCTCCACCACATGGCAAGCAGCCACACTAAGAGCTGCTAAGCAGCTGTTGATCCAAAGGGCAAGCAAATAAACACAGCAGCCAAGTTGGCTGGATGGCAAATACTCATATTGCCTGGGAAACAACCACCTTCTGAAATACATTTTCTTCAGAAATGGGGATGGGGGAGGGGGGAAAGACATACACAAAACCAAACAATACAAAAGCTGAACATTAAATATATTTTCGTAAGAATCATGAGGAAAAAAAAATCCCAAAACACTCAAAAAGCTGAACACAGCAAGATTTTGTCCCTAAAATCAGAGTGGGAAGAGTGCAGTTTTGTTTCTGAATTCGTCACTTATCATCATTTTACAAAATGGGATGACAGGCAGTCGTATCCACACTAGACGTTATCACTACTGGCACATCACAGTGAGGCTACATCAGTACAAACATCGGATTTATCCTTGTTATCATGCACCTGATAACCTTAAAATGTTTTATTAAGCTGTTGGAGCAAAAACAGTATGGAAAAAAGGAATTTAACAACAAGAACTTCCATGCATATTTACATTCACACTTCTACAAGTCATACTGAAAGAGTACCTGAACTTTGTTTTAAGTCACATTGGAGACTACACGAAGATTTTATATACTGCTAAAGAATGATATTCCTTTGTATAAGCATATTTCCCCATCTGATTCTTTCCGTTCCACCTCCCTGTAGACAGCATCAACAGCATAATCCTTCCTTTACTCTTTCTTATGCAAGTTCTGGTTCTTTCACTTCAGTAAGTTAGAAGTTTGGGTAAAGACTGGCAACAGCTTTGGCTCTGGCATTGTCACTTTGCCACGAGCTCAAGCCTCAGACTAAGAATCCTTCTGCTTTCAGAAAACCTGCCTCTCTTTACTACAAATAAATCATTTTCTCTAACTAATCTTAACAGAAATCACAGAAGCGTGAAAAGCACTCAACACCACTAACCTAAGGAATGCATAGAGCTCTTTCATGAATATAAGATAACATGAACTCTTCTGAGCAGTCTTCTAAACTCATCTCCCTGGCTGTAATGTCTGACAAGACGTTATACCTCTCCCCACTATAGGAAGTGGTAAGACTTGCAAGTAAAGGTCTTCTGCAAAAGTGGGACTGGACACTGTAAAAGAGGCAGTGGAACTAAGACTTAGGAAAAAAAACAAACTGAGTCAGAATGAAGAAAGCCTGTTGCAATCAAACCAAGGACAAGGTGCATGTTCTACCTCCCTCATTCATGACTTTCACAAGTCCTCTGTGGATGTATGACACGGGATGCCCACCCTTCCACAGCCAACGCTGCCGGTGCTCTGCGATGGTGAACGGTCACGCAGCAGAACAGCTGGCACAAGGGCCTAGCACATATATTCAGTACTCAATCAAAAATTTCACATGAAACCATAAGGAAGAAATCTGATTTCAGAAAATTAGCATGCCCAAGGGGAAACTTGATAATGCCTTAGCAAAGAGTGATTCAACTGCACAAAAGGAATGGAAAAAAAGCAGTAAGCTGCAGAAAGGGACGAAAAATACTAGTTTCCATTTTGTCAACACAGTAAAGGTGACTGAATTACAGTATTTGTTAGTGAGATATGCAAGATTCTCCCTCAGTCTATATGGATTTTAGATACGTTCATATAGATACATACACATGCCCACAGTTTTATTTCCTTCTCTCTTACTCTGTGTACATATATTTTTCAGAGATAAATCTGAAGAAGGGTTCTTTCACAGAAAAAGAGTTTCCAGCCACTGTAAACTACTATGGAGAAGACCCCTTACACAAAAGATGGTTTCACGGTGAAGGAAAATTTTCCTTTCTGTCAAGTTCTTACAAGGTTCTCATGAATAGGCCTCAACCAGAAAAATGTCCTTGTGATTTGGGAGAGTCAAAGTTATGGTCCTTCCTCCCAAACTACTTTCTGCATATTTATCCATTAGCTATACATTGTAGAATGTTTTATATCCTCTGGAAGAGGAAACAGAATTACATAGTGCACTAATCTGATCACTAAAACTTTTCTATAGACAGTCCCGTCCAAAACAAAAGTTAGGGCAGGAGTGGACATTATCATAAACAAGTCTTTCTCACCAGTCATGCGAGTGAAAAATATGAAACATGGATAGCACATATGGTAAGTCACATGTGGAGGCATCTCATCAATTGGGTATAAATACTTGAAAGGAGGATGCCAAGAGATGGATCCAGATGCATTGAGTGGCTCCCAGTGACAGGGTGAGGCAATGGGCACAAACCAAAACACAGGAGGTTTCTTATGAACATCAGGAAACAGTTTGGTTTTTTTCTTTTTTTTTCCTGTGAGGGTGAATGACCACTGGCCCAGGCTTCCCAGAGAGGTTTGTAGAGTCTCCATCCCTGGAGATATTCAAAAGCCATCTGGAAATGGTCTTGGGCAACTTGCTCTGGGCGAGCAGCGGGGTTGGACTAGATGACTTCCAGAGGTCTCTTGCAACATCAGCCCTTCTGTGATTCTATATCAATCACACAACCATTCATGCATGTATCTCATAATATCAGAGGAATTAGCTTATAGGTGAAAGCATATGAAAGTAAGGTGTCATTAAAGAAAGACTGTTATTTGAAATAACACTGACAATGCACAAACATATGCATTTTTAATCCCTAATAAAATCCAACTGCTTCATCTGGCTTGGAAGATTAGGTAGAGCATTTGCTGACAGCATGCATCAATCAAACATTTTTAAATAGTTAATCAAACACTACATACAGCTGGCTCTTAATTTTCAATAGGTTTCTTAAATCATTGCTTATTACTCTGTTTATAGCCCTTTAAAAGTCAATGAGTGGTGAGTACTTAATTCACACAACAGCATCACACCCAGACACACTAACACATAATTAGTGGGTCAGTTACACCTATAAAGTAGGCTTATGTGTTTTATTTAAAGACTGCTTCCAATGCCAGATGTTTTATTAGCCCCTAACAACTCTAACCATCCTTGGCTGATGTGTTAAAGTTTCAGAGCATATTTAATGCCAATTTTTTGCTGTGAAAATGCCAAGAAGACAGGTTGAAAGAGGATTAAAAAAATACACAAAAAAAATAATGTCTAAATATTTTAAGATTAAAGCTCATGGAAACTTAAAATGTAGGTAGAGGAGCTTTTATTACCAAATTTGATGTTTTGGCAAATGCAGGTGACAGGAATATCATGAGTAAAAAGCAATAATATTCTGAAATGACACTGGTGTTAGTCTTTTTTTCCCCTGCTTTTTACAGTTTTTAAAGCCCTTGCTACACGTGGTTGATATATCCCCTAAACTGCCTTACTCTCAGCTCTTTAGTCTTGTGTCACTGAATCGAGAGAGAAACATGAAACTTATCCTGGAAGAGACTGCTGCTTGGTTCATAAAGCCACAAACGAGCATAATCTAGATACCAATACTACCTTATGTAGCTCATAATAGTTTTTCATAGCTTCCATTAAATGAAGGATTATTTATATCACTGCAGCTTTACAATAATAAACAAGGGGTGCTGTGTAACCTAGAAACTATCAATAGCTACTCACTAACCTATGATTTCAGGTAGTTCCACTAGACAGTACTAAGTGTGTCATGTCCAGTCTTGATGAAAAACAGACTTTGGTAAGAAGTCAAGTAGTTCTTCCCAAAATTTTTTCTTTTAACTCTTCTGGGATCCAGAAAGGGAAGAAAAAAAACACAAAGTAGAAATGTAATCTAGGAACAAAAAAGCAGAATCCACTGAAATACTCGAATTTCCTCCTTCTTTTTTATGATTTTTTTATTTTACAAGAAAAATATGGAAACGTGTACATTGCATACACACATTTGGATGGCATATAAAACAAATCTGTAAAGGCTATATTGCCTGTATTAGAAAACTCTATTCTATTTGAAATTTAGAAATTTGGATTTCAAAACCAAAATAGGATTTTGGAGCAAAGCCACTGTCTCCAGTCAAAACAACCTCCTGCCTTCAAAAAACCTTTATTAACATTTAAGCAGTGGTCAAAGGTATTGATTTGAACCATAATACAGAGATACAGCTTCAGGTGTGTCTTAGACCTTAAACTTTACTGAAGAAATAACTCCCCTTTGGTTTCTCGCTTGGTTGCCTGAGACACTAATTCTCAGCTCAAAAGATTATCTCACACTTCACTAGCTTTGGTACCTTAGTATAATCATCTGCTGTGAACTTTTTCTGCACTTCACAGATACACTGCAGGGAACAGAGCAGTCATAAAAGATTTTTTTTTTTTTTAAAAAAAGCTATAAAAGGCCACAGCCAGTTTCATCATAATAGCTACTGTTTTCTTTAGATTTCAGACACACTTTTCCAAATTTTATTTTGGGTATTATTCAGGGTGAATATAGATAAGAAACCAAAGAAATAGATTATTTTTCCCTATTCCTGAGGCAATTTCACAAGCCCTTGCAAGGTCAGCCACTGCACATAAAAGACAATAAGTCTTCTTTTTAGCTGTGATTAATGCCATTTGATCAGACGACAACATACTTTGAAACACTCATGTCGCAAGTATCTACTATACAGACTGTCATACACTCAAGCAAATGTATATGTACATTTACATGTAACAGTCTGCTCTAGAGATACTCAATTTTATTATGTTTTAAATCTTAAGCTGTACAAATATTATTTCTAAATATTATGTTTTGATATACTAATATAATTTTTTTGTGCTGCCCTGCTGATAGAGTTTAGCCACACTGAAGCAGGACAGGTGGCTTATGCTAACATCGAGAAATCAACTTACAAGACCTAACTGTCATCCTCCCGTTTATTTAATATCTGCGAGAGTATAGAATTATTCTGAGCGTTGCCAAACAGAGTATTTTTCTGAAATAACTATATATATTTATATGCATAGCAATTATAAATTGTATATCAAATTGTAATCTTTAAATTTTATATTATATATGATATATATATTTTATAAATACATATAAAATATAATGTACTGGTACATTAAGTAACAGAAATTCTCCCTCGGCTATTCAGTACCGGAAGTACTCTGAACTTGTAACAGAGCTGGCAAAGTTCCTCTTGGCATAAAAAACACAAGGCTATATATATTAGAGTTGACTGATTAAAAGACCCAAATCTTCACGGTTATTTGCATGAGTTAGGGGTGCATAGCTGGAATGACAATTTGTTCAAAGACATATACAAAAAGTTCATTGTCAAACAGCAGTTTAGTCGGTTATATACATTTTTGTGTATAGAAATGCTGGATTTCTTGTTTGAGTCAGGAATTTGGGGCCAAATATTTTTTCTAATGGAAAAAAAAGATTTACTGAAACCTAAAATTTATTAAAAAAAGAAACTTCAATCCCATTTGTAGTAATAGAAGGAAATGGCTTTAGAATAAATGCAGAAAATCTTAAATGCATTCCAACATAATTAATAGTCTAATTATGATACATGGTAGCTCTATGATATGATACAGTAACTTCATTTGGGTGTCTCATTCCAGGTGAGATCCCCAACTCTGACAATAGTCATTTGGGTTTTGTTTGGTTGTTGTTTTGTGGTTTTTTGTTTTTTTTAACCCTCCAATGGAGTCTCCTTTAGGAGCTGCTCTAGAACTTAACTTCGCAGTTGGAAAGCTTTTTCTAAGACAGTTTGGATTAAAAAAAAAAATAAAAAAAAAATCTTTATTTCCATTGGCAAAAAAATCCACCAAAAAACCTCAAGAGAGCTGATGATCACTTCTTTCTAACAATTATTATTGTAAGGCTTATATCCCAACACCCCTCCTCAGATTTTATTTTCATTCAGTGAAAAATTCTTGCAATATTTTTTGTTATTTTCTCTTTTCAAAATTATCATTATTACAGGTATCTCTGAGCTCTTCAACTTCTACAGCTGAGGCAAGGCCAGCACCAAATAGAGAGAAATAACTCCTCTACAGTAATTCTGTTAGTACATTCCAGAATGACTTCCAGCTTTTCTGGAACACTTTTGCTGACTTGGACGGTGATGCGCTGTTCTTTTCAGCAGCACTGTTGCATAGCTAATTATTTCCCATCTTCTCACTTGCACTTGTCGTCTTTGATCTTATTCATCACAAAGTTTTATTTTCACCAAGATCATTCTAAATTCCCAACCTGGATTCCAAGTGCTTGCCGCCCCTTGCACTATAACACCTCCTTAAGTTTTAATAAATATCTGTTCTACCATAGAAGGTGCTAATAAAAAATGAACTAAAATTAAAAAAACATAACAAATGTCTTTCCAACTTCACAATGAAAAACAAAAATAAATTTTCATCTCAGCATCTTGTACATTTACCTCTCGGTGATTTGCTTCTGAAATGTATAAAAGGACTTGCAAAAAACCTCTCCAAAGTCAAAACGTATCACAGCTGTTGCTTCCCACCTACCCAACAGTCCAGGAAAAAATTCTCAGTTGGCAGTTTGACATAGTTTGTTCTTGAAAATCCACGTTGTTTGTTTCTTAAATCCTTATTAACCCCCACATTAAATGGATACCAGAACAAATCATTAAGTGTTTGTAAAAGCATTTGTATCAATTACATATCTGTAGTCCACTTTTTATTGTGATCAATGAAACAAAGATTTTTGCCATCAAATATTTGTTATCCTTTCCCATTTCGCAGCTTGCCTGTGCCTTCCTTGACCTTCCTCTTTTAAGCTAAATTTAAGAAACCTATTTATTATACATTTTGATTGAGAGGTCTGGATTTTACCCTATACGTTTACGCTATTCCTTTACACTTATCTTTTACAGCACAGGTAGACATCAAACCTCAAGGCTGAATCCAGTTGGACCCATGCCAATTCAAATTATCAACACCTTACTTCAAAACTTCTATCTTTAAAAAAATCAATATTCATATCACTACATTATGGATTCTAAGTAGATAGTATCAATGAAAACTATTTAGTCACATTTACCACACAATTCTGAAGGCTTGAAACAGTATGCAAATATAAAAGACATCTAAATGCAAAAAAAAAGTCAGATGCAGCCTTTAATGAATGCATCCTTTAATGCTGCACAATAATTTCAAAGTAGTGTTTGTTTAGGCTAGATAGTATAATAAGATTTTATTTCTTCAACTGCTGTAATTTAATTTTATGGAAAATTATCTCCAAAGCCAGCACCCACAACAAAATTAAACATACAAAAGTTCTAGATAATCAGAATAAAACCATTCTGAGAAAAGCAATTATCTAAATAGTTCAATTTCACTGTGTACAGGACTCAGTGGGTTTTTTTCTGTTTGTGTATTTCCCGGGTAGCAGAAAGCGGCATGGGAGCCAGAGCACAGCAAGGGCTGAGCTGTGACTCACAGTAAGTTTGGTCCTTGTTTCCCTAGTCCCTTATCTTCAACAAATTAACAAAAAACACACCCCTCCATGAGGAAGGCAATAGTCAACTGGCTACAAACTCACTGATCCGCTTCTTCCATGCTGCCTCGTGGTCCTGATTGGGATATTACGTATGATTCAGATGTTGTGGACATGCAAAGGTGAACTTTTCCCATCCCTTTTAGTTCTCAGGCAAGACATAGCTAGTACCGTAGCCTGACCTAGTGGCAGCACAAAATTGACATCTTTCTTGTAGGAAATTGATTGTTTCCTTCTCTTTGCGTTTAACATAAATAGAACATATTCCAAGATTTTTAACCAGGAAAAAATAGAGGAGAGGGTGGAACAGCAATTGAATGACTGTAATAAATAACTTGGCTCTTTAATAAATGCCACATGTATGAAAAATAAACAATATGAATTAAAACATTTACATTTTCCTCATAATTTTTCCAAAGGTTGAACACGAAAAAGAAGAGCAAAGCTGCAGTAGAATCCAGGCTGAAAATCTTTTTTCAGTGACAAAGATTTTAGAAAATATATTCCACACAATTTTTCAGAGATCCATCCCTAGTGTGAACATTTCATTTTCTCCGATTATCATAATATCTGCATGCTTAATTCACCACTCACAACAGCAGATTGGTTTCTGAAAGTGGGAAAGTAACGGCCTACAAAGTGAATGCATTCAAATCCCTTGCTACTAAAAATCAATAAACTGACCAATTTTGAAGCTGAGCTGTTTTATTACACAGTAATGAAGCTTAGAACTTTGCCAACCACTACACAGCACTGGGACCAACCAAACAGTTAAAGGCAAGGAGAGTTTGGTAGAGATTTTCTTAAATTAATCAAATGATTCTGCAAAGATATACAGATGTCCACAATTATTATATGTAAGTGAAAGATTTTTCAAGCTACGTAGAGTTGTACCTGAAACTGGCTCACTTTGAAACTATAAATATGAAAAGCAAAAGGTGGTAGAATGATTTCACTTCCTGAATTGAGGAACTTCACATTATTCCTGCACAAAAAAGCCCACTTAAATACCAATAAAGCCATAAACCTCATTTATTTTACCCTGTATCTACAGAGACAAAACTCAAACTTCTTCAGAGAATCTATCGTTATTTTCACAAAAACGGTGCAGATTTTTGCGTAACACCGGCTGTCAAAGGGTTTCTTTTTCCTCAAAATTTAGAGGAGAAAGAAATTCAAAGTGCCTGTGGCTACTTACTTTGAACAACTTCACCCATGCGCTCCCTCTATCTTAGAATTTTGACACTCATTACTGTCAGACTTTTCAGTATTGACACCCAGCGTACCACTCAACGAACAGAGATGTTGCCTCTTCCTCCTCCCCTGAAACATGTCCAAAAGGATCTTTTTATTCCCTCTGATGAAGTATCAGTAAACTCATTCTATCCCACAGCCCCACAAAAATAATGAAGATATGCTTCAATTTGGTGGAAGATACAAACATTTCTGTAGCAAGGCAGAGAAGACAGCTGTTTAAAACTGCTTACGATTTCAGAATCAAGACAGCATCCCATTTGCAATGGGCATTCTGATGCTTCTCCAGGTAACATCAGGCTACTTATGCCATCTAGATTTTTTTTTTTTTAATTAAACTGTACTATTTACAGATCCATTTCTCTTTTATGTCTTCATTTGCTCATTTTTATCTTGCTATATAACACTAGAAACTTACAGCTTTGTTTTGAAGTTCGATGGCTACCTCCATGTTAATCAAGTCTCCACATTTTCAGGTATGTCACATAGAAAAGGGAGAAAACTCTTAATGTTCCTGTCTCCCAAAACACTCGAGCTTTTCCCAAATTTAGTTGCCGCTGATTGCATTGCTTGCCACCTTTGCTTTCTTTGCCTCATTAATTTCTGATATCTGCTGCACGGCTTACTGAACAATAACATATGCTCTCTGATCTCCCACTCTCTCCTGCAACTTTTTTCAAGTACACCTAGCAAAAGAAAACTAATTTGTTTGTAGGTTACCTCTGGAAGAATTACATTACATTTGGCAGAAGTGCGAATACTCACTCAAGGCTAAATGTTGTTTCCACAACAGAGAGAAATTGAGTTTCACCTGAATATGTTTGATCATGCATCAGTAAAGGATAGGTGTATTTTGATTTCTATGTATCAAATGTGGTTAAGAATACATATCACCATTACAAAAAAAATAGCCTGCACGTATGTACAAGTAGTATGTTTTTCAATTATTCTTTTTGCACATTCAAAGATTGCAGTGATTCTCCCAGTTATCCCATTGTTTCCCTTAAGAGTTCCTGACGCTATATTCTTTGAGATATTGATATCCACTTTTAAACGTCTAAATGGAGATTTGTGTGGTTTTGAGCTTCTGTCTCAAAAAGGCATTTTCAGTGCTTTAAAAATGATGAGCGGCCCAAAGAGTTTAACAGCAGTGCGAGTCTTCTGAGAAACACACAGGCATGTTATCACTTAGGAAGGCGTAGGCAAGATTGAGGGTCTGCTTGTCGGTTCAGCAGCCAAACCCCTAAATTGGGAGAGAAACTCTACAGTCCAACTGAATTTTATATGTTTTGTCAGTGAAAAAGGAGTTTGTTTACTTTTACATATTTAATAAAATATGTCATTCAATGAGATTTTTTTTTAAATAAACATGTACACACAAAGCTTCATTACAAGCACTTGTGGGAAAACTGGACCTTCAATTTCAGTGACATTTTCATCTCCCCCAGGAGTTTCATTTTTCCCTGTTTTTAACTGTCTGGGGTGCCCACATTCTTGCAAAACTGCTCATATCACCAATGTTATCTACAGATTGGGGATTTTCTGTTGATAACATGCATAAAAGAAACAAGCGTATCAAGTTCTATGTCTTTAATTCCATCCTCTGTCTCATATATAAGTGGAAAGATTTGCGATAGATTATTTTTTTAGCAATAAACCTGCTCTCATTTCCATTTGACTACAAAGTTTATTAGCTTGTTTTATTTCCTTATGCTCCTTTAAAATAAGTAGAAATCTGGCTTTTTAAGAGGCATCCATCTCCTCTTTTGTCATTTTGCTCTTCCTAGCAAAAACAGCCCTCGTACATCTGCTTTTCTGAAGCTTTCTAGGGAGCCCTTGGTTAACAACTAATACTACCCTGACCCTTTTAAAGAGGGTACAGTTCTGCAGCTGCTGTGTATGCAGAGCTGCTACCAAGTTCAATGGCATTCCAGAGCAAGGACTGCTAGCAAAGAATAGCGTCCTCAATGAATGTGGGGTTTTAAACAGATTTATTATATCAGCGTGTCACCAAAAAGATAAATACAGAGTCAAATTTTGCTTCTGCCAATTCCCAGAGCTGCAAAACCCACACACATTTTTGAGAGAGTAAGAAACCAATGTACCAAACAAAAACACACACAAAAAAGACCCTTGGTTTTCTACCATCATATAACATAAAAGATAGTTACACATGAATGTTTGCCAGTGAGGGATCCTCACTACTAAACAGAGTTTACATACAGACAGTATGCTCTCCTCATGGTCAATTTACAGTCCACAAACATTTGCTGTGCTTCCACAGCTTCTGCCCAAAATTTTATTCAGGGTAGAATACTTCTAGAAGATTTGAATTTTATCTAAGCTTCATAATTTCAATGGATAGTTATTTCTATGAATGCTAAAATACTGTTCCACTAAAAGATTAAATATATGTTTCTGCTAGATATAAAAAGGCACAAAAAACACTCACCCAAGCAAAATCCCTTTGGAACAGAAGATTTATGAATCTTTTAAATTAACTTTTCACACAGTATTAATACAGAAAGGATGGTTGTGAATTTTGTCATCATTTTTAACCATCAGAGTAGTAAGAGACGATAGCTTTTTCCATCGTTCTTTCCTATGTGAACCAGAATTCGAATAGTTAGAGAGTGGGTGCAAAGAGCTTCACAGTACTGTCCATATCTCTCCATACACACTCTAACCGAAACCAACAACAAACAAACTTCCTCCCTACCTAAGAATCACAGTCAAACCTTAAAAAGCTTCTTCAGGTAAAATATTGATCCCCTTTATGAAAGGGAAACAGTGTCTATCTGTAGACAAAGCTGAAGACTGTTTACCATTGTATGAGTAATTCTAAAATTTTCCAGAAGGAAACAGTCTAAAGAAAAGATGGTGAAGAAACTAGAATCTATTTAGGACAATAATTATATAGCACATACAAAGGGGATAGTGTGTTTGTGTATGTGCGTGCGTGTCATATTTTGTCATTTACCACCCTTGCTGTTTTGATACTTTAGCCGCACATTTTTATGTGAGATGGTTTACACATCAAAATAATTCCCTAATTAAAGAGGAAGAAAAAATAGCTAGAATTATTGTTCATATAATGATTCAATGAGTAGGCTTCTAGGAATCATCCATAGTCTAAATTTTAAGTTAAACAACAAAACTGTAACCCTGTACGCAATTAATTCCTGACTGTTACACCAAATTGTATTGTGAGAGCATTCACCTGACTGCAACTGAAGGAACCAACTGACAAAGCTTGACCTCTCCAACACTCTAGAGCTGCCTTTGTTAGGAAATTCTTCTCCCCTAGCCTCTCTGTGACGGTTACAAATAAATCACAGGCTGCATTCCCGCATATACATGTCTAAAAAGCTAAAGGGAAAGTTGGATAAGCTCTATACCACTAAACTGCTATACAATCAAAGCAGTAACGATAGCAAAGGGACATTATTCAAGCAGTGTCACTATGCCCAAAAACGTAATAGTTCTACTAGACGTACTGCTGAGGAAATTCCCATCAACAGTATGGAATATTTTTTCACACTTCTAAAAGCCGCTGCTGCACCATTTACACTCTCTGCCTCAGGAGTTTTAGTCAAAAGAATGAACACAGTAATGTGAGGATTTGGTTTCTACTCAAGAACCACATCTTAAAAGTGGTTATAAGCAGAAGTTTCACTGCAAAAATGCTCCTTTTGTGCTAGAATTCTATGTTCTCCACAGACCATAGAAACCAGAGAAACACAAAGGAAAAATCCTCATTTATTTCAGCATGAGTTGAAGTAGTGTCTGCAAACCTTGTAAATTCTGTCAGCTTAACACACAACTTCAAATCCAATACAAATGCAGGAGGAATGCTTAGTTGGGTTTTCCATCCTGTGTCATGGGCTGCCATGTAAGTATTAGTTTAGGCATCCCTACTTTTATCAAAACTCAAAGCTGAAGAACATCGTTAGCTTTCCTGGACCAACGTCAACAAGAAAAATCAGAATTGACCCTTAATTTAAGCACATTTAGTATATAAAGTAACAGAAAACATGAATGCCCCTTTTCAGCTATTTTCCAAGCAGAACTGTCGCTGTAAAGTTTCACTGCAAAGCAGAGTAGTACAGAGCATAACATTAACAAAACTTAAAAATCTATAATTCATTAGAAAGTTCAACTTAAAAGCTCTCAAAATAAGTAAAAAAGAAGACTTTTAATTGTTGTCACCTGTATCTCCCCCTTGGAAATATTTTACTTCACTTTGTTGCTGTTCTTTCTCTGACCTACACAGAAATATCATTGTAGCCTAATTAATGTTACACCCTAATTAGAGTAACTATTCAGCACACTTCTTGCCATTGCCATCTGCGTTATCTCAGGGAGTCTTCTCTCTGCGTATACACAATTCAGAGAGTGAGGTATGAGAAATGGGTTGTGAACTGCGAACAAAGTACATCTAAGGCAGCTTCAGATCCAGCAAAAGAATGACTGCAGAAAGTGTTTGAAAGTGTTTAAAAGGTTTACAAAGGGGATGGCAAATCTCTTCTCCTAACGCAAGAATTAGCTGGCAATTGATGAAATGGGCCTAAGTTAGGAAACGCTGTTTTTTTCTCCATACTCCATGATTGTTTGTGGAAGCACTGACACTGTATTTTTGCTGGAAAAATCTTTTAAAAATTCAAAAAGTAATTACATAAATTAATGGAATAAACATCTATGAAAAACCTTTATTAAATACCATGTTTTGCATAAAAGAGCTGACTCAAATCTCTACACTGCTGATTATAGAAAGCTGATACTATTTTAGATGAAGGATCATTCCATACTCTCCTATCAACAGCTTTGGCTTGGCTTTTCGTCCTTTTGTGTCATATTCACCTCTAAGACAATGCAAAATACTGGGCACTCTACAACCAAAGAAAATTACTTATGATTTAGCTGTGAATGATATTTAATGTTTCTTACACTTTCTAGTAATGAATTTTTTTTGGTGTGTTGGTTTTTTTTCTACTGAAAAACTTGTTAACATCAAAAGGGAACATACCATATATATGGAGAAAATAATTTATTGCTCTGAATAAAGTCTCACTAATCTAATTAAAATACAACATATAGCTATTATTATTTCTGTGACCATAAGGTATACTCTCAAAATCCACCTTAACTGCTAAACACAGAAAAGCCTCAAGACTAACTCAGTTAAAAGCTTTGTAGAGAAACACTTACTGGTACCTACCTAGTTTTCTATAGGGTTTCTTTGGCTCACCCCATGATGCTCCCCTGGCTCCTAAGGCTGATGCTGCCAATCTTCTGCAGGAGGGGGTGGGGGCATCACAGAAACATCAGTATGGGGGACAGAGAACGAGGACCTCCTGCTCAGTTTTATCCAAATATGCTTTTATAAACAGTCTGTTTCCTCTTCACTACTTTCCAGGTAAAAATCTGTGAAAACTGATGGTATGCAATTTCCACTTTTGATACAAAGCTTTATACTAATCAGATCACAAGCAGCCTTTCCATTCCTTGACTGCAAAATAGCATTAAAACACTATTTTGCAAATATTTAGGAAATGTGCATATTGTACATTGTTCTTAATATGGTGTGGTTCCCCTTATAGGTTTTCTGCTGTACTCATGTTATGCAGCCACTAAAGTAATTATCTGGGATGCATGCAGGATGCACAGACACATCTCACATACATATAACAGAATTTTTATCTAGTCTAGAAGAAAATATAGGTTCAGATATCTGTGGGTTTATCTCCTACTGTTCAAGATTTATAGCTTATAAACACATTTCTCTACAAAAAGAAAAGCCTTTAAAATAAGCCAGTTAGTTTTTTTTAAATCACAGACTTAAGACTGTAGAAACATAAAGTCTGAGATAAACAGCCTACGAGTCCTCATTTTGTAGTTCATATTCAAAATTTTGACCCTTGTTCTACTTAGATTCTGGATTATGCAGAAAGACCACAAATCTGATTTTTCTCGCATGGCCTGTGTATCTGCAGGCGAGAGTGCTTTTCCGCTTCTTTCTACCTGAAACAAAATTATGTAATGAGCCCTGAAAGATCTCGCAATTCTCTTTGAAAAGGTGGGCTAAAAAAAGCAAAGGGGTGCCAGACAGATCTCCGCGCAAGGTGCTAACTGATGCACATATGAGATGGAAAGCTGCAGACTCTTGGTTGGAAAAATATACATTGGCAAAATGATTCGTATCCCTTTGTGCATAGCTACAGAAGCATTACTGAAGCTTCTCCATCCGCAGTGTACTTGCACTGCTTTAAGTCTTGCTGGATTTACAACAGTGATCAGAGCACCTTCAGAACTTAACTTCAGATAATAATCACAAAATTTAGCTGTTTATCAAAAATATCACACCTTTTGCTACTCTATTTACTGTGACTCATATCTGTTTCCCCGTTTGCTGTGATCACTGTTTCAATGCCCTTCTTCCCCTGCTCTCTTTGCTGGAGACAGCAGCAGTATTTCCTCAAAGAGCTGACGGTTCTCTGGTCTCCTCTCCTCTCTCATCCCCCTTCCTGCCCCCCCTCTGCCCCCCCACCAATTTACACAACTAGATGCAAAACCCACTTCAGTCCCTGTTTTTTTTTCCACCCTCACAGGTCTCTAGTTTGAATTTTCAAGTATTCTGACATCTAAGCAAGACAAATCCTCGAACGTGTCAGATTATCTTGCTTAGCTTATAAAACACTGAATAGCTCAAGGGATTGCTAATGGCTAGAGAGCCTCTTGTTTACAGGCTGTGGTTTCAATGCCAAATCATGCCCACGATGGCCTTGAGTCAGTTTTATCTGATGCCTGTTTCATGAGGATACATAATACAAGTTGTTGAGCCCAACATCAGTTCTAACAATAGAAGATAATCACAGCTAGCACTTCTGCTGTCAGACTCAGGGGGGAAAAAAAAAAAAAGGCTGAGTGCAGAAATGGAAAGTAAGGGAATTCTTTACACGTGCAGAGATCCCTGAAGCGGTAAACACTCATTTCACTAGGCCTGCATGATACAGAGCAGTCCAGTGCCACAGAGTTGCCAGCTTGGTCCTAGAAGCGGTACACAGCTATAAATACATCAAGCTGGATTTCATAACTCAGGCATAGCATCTCCCTGACAAAGGTGTCCTCTTTCAAGACCTAATCTGAACCCTAAACTCATGTATTTCTCCAGAAAGACCCCGCATGCTTTCAGGCTTGAGTCACTGCAGGAAGGGCTGTTCGTATTTTGGGGGAGAGCTGCCTTTGGATACGCTTCACTAACCCCAGACAGCAGCCTGGACTTCTGGTGCCATCATCATCAGGACTTAATTCACCCAGCGCAAACAGTAATACCACCTTTCCTTGGACAACTAAAACATGTGTTTTCTTATCCTTAAGACACACTAAAGAAAAAAAATATTCTCTTAACCATTACCTACAACTGGGTTGTTCAGATGTCCATTTGCTTGTTTAAGAATGCACTGGATCAAGTTTGCTATCACAGCTCCAACAGTGAGCAGCTTCAGATGTCAGGAGAGAGTATAAGCTACACAAGTATAGAGCGATACTTCCCTTGCCAAATCCTCCCAGCTTCCAATAGTCTGTCATTCCTGAACTTCTACACCCGAAGGTTGCATTTGAACATCGGACTTAACAGCCAGCCATGAACCCTACCTACTTGTATCTGTGATGTCCCTCTTTTTTAAATTTAATTGTATAAAAAGGCACAAATGACTATGTCAGTAGATATATATATGTGCATTAAAACATATACAAAGAACAGTAACCAGGAAAAGAAAAACCAAAACACCCAGCATAGCTCCCAGCTTTGGAACAGAACCAAATCAAGGCACTGGCTATATGGCACAGGCTCTTCCCATCAAAATCCCTCCCGTTCCGAGTATCTACCCAACAAAAGGGGAACTGGATTACTGTACTAAAGGGATGGTCCTGTTGCTGGTCCAGAGTCAATTAAACATGTGCAGGAGAAGGGAGGGGGTATATAGATGTTGGGAAATTTTTTTTTTTTCCCCCCCAGTTAAAGTTAACTGGAAGAAGGCACTTTATTTAAAACAGAAAATTTTAGACCTCTCCTGAGGAGAGAGTATGAATAGCTCACAGCTGCCTTAAACCTTCCTGAGATATGCATAAACTACATTTTTATTAGAGCTGGATTATACTAGCAGCTATCCAGGAGGTTCAGATGCCTAACCACTGGAGACAATCAGAAGCACACAAAGACCTCTGCATAATGAACATAAATATCCTTTCAAACAGAAAATCATAATCTACTCTGCTGTAATCAAGTCTATATTGTTGCATAAAGAATTTTAAGCAGAAGAGCAATAGATAGGACAAGAAAAAAAAGAGAGGAACAAAAGAAGCTCGAATGTTTCTTCGTGATCACTCTGTTTTAATAATTTTTTCAATAAAATAGTTATATATGATAATTTATTAGATAGTTTCTTTGGTCTCACAAGTACAATTCTAACACTAACAAGGTAGTCTTTCATCCTCGTATTTTAAATCAAAACTTATTTCAGGAGTTTCAAAGTGAGTCTAGGATTTCAGCATACATTTTTGAGACTAACTAGTGCCTGCAAAGCATACAGATAGTCACAGCCTATTGCCAGCACTTACGAGAGCAGCTTTATACAGTTTAGAATCCTTTCAAACAAGGGCAAGCCCAGTGCCAAACCTCAGCCCAAGCAAAGAGCTGGCCGTCAAAGATGCTTGCAGCAGTTTTTTACCTATTCTTCTTCATCCATTACCTGACCTCCTTTTCTGCCAAATAACAACCTACCTGGTGGTGAACTTTGGCAAGTGACTTTTTAACAACAGAGTAATAACACCACCATTTTGAATTTTACACGCCTGCTTTGCAACATTCAAGAAAAAAGAGGATCATACGGGAAATCTGGGAACAACCTACAGAAGAAAACGCAGTCTACTTTGGACAGTATTTGTCCATCTTTCAGTAAATTCATACCCTGAGTATTCTGAAGAATGGAAAACATATTAAGTTATATTAATCCAGAACAGATGTCACCTTTGGTTTCTTGGCAGCAAAATCCTTTTAGAGGTATTATCTTTACTGGATCCAATAAGCAGGAATTAAATAAAATGGAATAGAACAAGAACAGGTGCATTTACTCCTAGAAAGAGTCCTGCTGCACAAGGAATGCATTGATTGTTGCAATTGAACATACTGTAAAATAGTCAGAAGAGCATTTGGAAATATTTATTGCAAAGACTTCCCTATTATCACCCAAAGTATTTTCACAAAAATCAGTTTATTGACGATCTCGTGTTTACATTTTATGCCTATGAACACTATATCTCCAGTAAGTGCTATTTATAGGGCACAATTAAATGACTCCTTTTCCCCCCACATTCCTTATAGCACCTCCGAAATACGTGAAGAATTTCTACTACATCAGACAGCCTTTTTTTAGGACAGAGATAATTGTATCTGAATGCAGCACTCAGTATTAGGTAATATATAAAAGTAGCAATGGTTTATTCACACATGTATTTAATACTGCAGATGTGAAAAATGTCAAACATTTATTGAAGGGATAAAAATAATTCCAATATAAGAATCAAAAACCTATCAATAATCTTTATTAAGGGCTTATTTATACACAAAATGTAAAAATAAAGCCACTTTAGAACATTTTAGAAGACTGTATTTAAAAAAAAAAGAGGCAACCACGAAATACAAACAAACAGAAAAAAATGTAAGCCCAAATCAAACTTCAGGTCAAGATAGCAAGACACGTAAATCTAAATTACATGCTAAATGAACAGACTGCACTACAAACTCCTGAGCAATCTTTATCCATGCATCCTGCAAGTGTGGAGATTTTTCCACTATCTCATTACTAACCAATCCAAAACCCAACTAAAAAAAAAAAAAGAAAAAAGAAGTGTAACACTATACAGTTTACGGCTTTTGAGAACATGCTGGAAATGCTGCTTAAAGAAAACTTTAAAGAAAAAAAAAAAGGGGAGAGAAATTTTGGCACAAAATAAAAATGTCTTAATAGTGGGACCCATTGGATTAGTGCTCTGGATTAGTTTCCTAAGATAAATACTGAAAGCCTCATCACTTGATTAGTTAAAACAAAGCACTGGGTAATAAGCATTCTAAATATACCAAGGCAATCTTAGAGTGGATGAGAGTGAACAGAATGGCATAATACATATTTTTCCAATTCTAATTTCTATGACTATGAAAATATTGCATTTAAAATGGAAATGCATTATTAATAACATCTACAAAGCTTAATAATTTATTATCAGTTTTTATGTTGCCTAAACAACCCGGTATATCATTTCATTAGTACATGCAGATCTCATGAAAGACTAACCAACAGGGGGAGGCAAAAAATAAATATATATATAAAAAAATCAGTTAGTTCTTCAAGAACGTAATAGCTATTTACAGTCATAAGACGCAGGTACAGAGTAATAAAGAGCAGCAGATTCTACAGCTCGTAAGGCAAAAGCAGAACTCAGCTTTGAGAAGGGAAGGAGGAAGAAAGATACATAGCATTGCTTCAAGTTCAAGTTAAAAAAAAAAAGAGGCTTAGACATTAGATGACAAACTCAGACAACATTAATCGATTCAGGTCTGCTACCTTTGAAATGGGGGCTTTGGCTATATAAGTGTAATAGCATACTGCATATGCAGTCAGTGGAATCTAATTTGCAGTCATCTAATCCATCTAGTGCTGATGTCCCAACTGCTGAGGGAGATCACCTGCAGGCAACCCAATATCTCACACAGCCCTTTGGAGGAGGAGAAAAAAAAAAAAAAAGAAAGAAATGGAGCAGTGGATTTGGGGGAAAAAAAAAAGGGAAGAAAGATAACTGTTTTTCTTGAATCAACACAAAAGAAAAAAAAGCAAAGGTGAATTTAGCACAGGCGGAAGCTAAAAGAGATCCTTTTAAAATGCCTACTACTACTATCTAAATACAAGAAAATGCAAGCACCACTTAGCTGCATCAACACCTTGAATATTTAAAAAAAAAAAAAGCAGCGCTTAGTAACAGGAATGAAAAGCAATTAAGGCTCTTTCATGGAAACATCCTGACAACAAGCTAACAAGACAAAGGCTGGATACAACTACACAGCAGCTGGTATCTGATATCATGTGATTTCCATTAATATGAAAGAGAAAAAAAATTCTTAATTAACATACTAGTGTATTTACAGTATATACCTGAGACAAGGTTCAGTATGTTTTGAGCACTCTTCACCTCTGTATTCATGTATATGGAACTATCCTCTTTCGAACTACGGTCCACATTAGATTCCTTGATGGAAAGAAGGTGAGCGCACTATCTACTTCATGTTTGCCTCTTAACCAGCCATTAACCAGGCCAGGGTGTAGTGAATCTTAGTATTTGTTAGAGATTACTAACCACAGTGCCTAGGTTTCATCTTTCCAGGTACGACCATATAATTTAAAAAACATTTTAAAAAAGGCAGACACACAGATCTGTGCAGGGAATCCTCAGCTACCAATTCAGAACACCTCTGTGCTGTTGCATAAAGGGACTGGGGTCTGCACACCACAATACATTTCGTATTTCTTGCCTCCTTAAAAAAGTCTTCAATCACAAAATTTTGCGTTTAAAGCCATGCAATTATTTTAAAATGCAGAACTCAAAATATCCATTGCAGACAGGTAGGAATTTGCTGACTTAACGCATAACATGCTTTATTGTTTTTTACAGGACTACTCCAATAACATCAGTGTTTCAAGCCTGTAGCCACCAGGAGCACAGGGATCAAAAAAGAGAAAAACAAACAAACCAACCAACCCCCCAAAAACCCAAAAAGAGTGAACAGCTCAACTCTTAAGTGACAAAACCCAAAAGATTGGGTTGGTAGCATTCCCTCTCTCTGAGGCCTTCATACAGCAGCCATGCAGCAGAAAGCACTGAATCCTTAATGTTGACAAATCATTTGCATTTAAAACCAAAACTTCCTTATAATTCAGCAGCCTTTCTGCATAAAGTAGTCCAGGGGGACAACTACATGAAGACATCCACTCTAGTTTGACATTTCTCTTTATAGAAACAAAATAAATTAAAAAAACAAACAAACATAAAAAGAAACCAAACAGCTCCATTGCCCTAAAAATTAGTAAGGAGCATTACCCGTCACCAGCATTTGTATTCTTTCACTCCAGAAGCACAGCACTTCTTGACTGAGTATGTTTCTGTTCTTATTCAATACAGCAGACAGAGTTTATATCCCGTGTTTCAAAAATAAGTGGTATCAATGAAATGAAACAACGCAAGATTGTCAAACACCTATTTAGTTTACAGAAATGACACTTCTCTCTCTGCGGCTCCGAAAGGCAGTACGATACGTTCCTGAAAGTATGCATGCGATATTACTTTGCAGGAATGGAGCACATGCATGCTTCCCACTTTATACCCCAGCAGTCTGACTAATGAAAGTTACATCAGCTGGCATCCTTCAGCTCTCACATTCAGAAGAGCCTTCTTGCAGGCTCTTTTGCTACCCTTTCTAACCTCGTTCCCCTTTGCACACAGACACAGTTACAGTAGGGACCAGAGGGCAAGGACTAAAGCCCTAAGCATGCATTAAATTAACTCATTTTAAATTTAGAGATGCATGGACACACCATATAAGACTTGGTCTCAGGGGCAACATTTTATACTGCCACAATGTTCTATTTCCACGGCAGTACATCTCCAAATGGAAAGGCAGTAATTTAGCTTAGCTCTAACCTGATACCTTATAATTAAAGGGAAATATTTAAAGTAGGACTCAGAAGAATAGAGCAATTTTTTTAAAAAAGTGTGTGAAATGGGCCTATCCTGAGATAGGTGTTATTATGTAACTAAACACCTATCAACGCATCTGACAGACAAAAACTTTTTAATTATCTTTTTAAAGTCAGGGTTATACTTCAGTCACATTTAAGTGTATTCAGTTGGAAGGCATGGAAAGTTTCAGTAGTGCTCCACCAAATAAGAGAAGCTAGTGATTTCAAATGGTCAAGTATACATATACATATCTAACACACATACACACATATACATAATCAGTACACACACACACAAAGTACACACACACACACTTTTTAACACAAAGCTGATTTTTCCCTCTGGGCTTCTGTAGCCACCGAGTCACCAGAACTGCAAGAGGTCCTCAGCAAGTCAGACATGAAGAAACCCTCTGCCTCATTTGGAAAAGTTTTAAGCCTACCATGTCATAGCTTCAAAACTGTTCCCCCAGACAAAAGTAAGCTTAAAAACTGGTAATTACAGTGTTGCAGCTGTGGCAACATTCAAGTTAGGGCTGAGATTGTGCTTCCACTTTGGTTGCAACATTGACATAAAATAACGCTTTGGGCTGAAACTTCTCATGCTTGATCTGACTGCAGATGTTTGCATTTGTAGATTCCTGTTTGTTTGTAGAAAAAGGGAGTATTTGGAGGGGCAGAAGGGTAAAAAAGGAAAAAGAAAACAGTAGGTTGCATATACAGCTTTTATTCTTGAGATTAACATTCCCAGATTTTTTTAAGCCTAGATAATGTAAAATTCATTGTGGGCCACATTCTGCCCTCACTGTTAATCCTACTATGCTTCACTGAGCAGAATTTAAACTTTTAATTTCAAAACTGGAAAGTGCCTTCTGCTTTTAAATGTTATATAATGTGACATTGTGCTTTTTCCTTACTGTGGTCTTGCCTGGCTCGTTAGCCTTGTCAGTCTTTCCCAAATCCTAAATCCACGTTCAGTACAGAGCTGTCCAGAGCAAGCAGATGAACAGAGAGTTGGGACTATTCAAGAGAGTGCTTTGCATTATGGAATATCGACAATACAAACACATCACTTTTCTCATCCAAAGATTCTCAATTAGCCTGATCCCGAGTGTTTAGATAGGGTCAGAACTGCTTCAGGTTTGTCTGATGGAGCACATAAGTACTGATTCCTCTCATAGGAGAGTTATACACCAGTGAAATGTATGGCAGCTCTGCCACTGACTTCCACATGAACGCTACTAACCCTGTAGTAACCTACACTCGATATTAAGTAGTTAAGCAGATGAAATGGAAAATAGATTCAGCGCGTACCCATCGCTGCAACGTTTACAAAAACCTGATGAAGTCAATAACAATGAAAATTGAAGATAATTTGGGAATTTCTCCCAAACTTTAGAAAGCATCATACTAGTTACAAAAGTTTATCATAATATAGCAGCACAATTTTTATTTTTAATGTCATTTTAGAAATTATACATCAATGGAAATCAATCACTAGAATGAATGAATTTTCAGCTTCCAATCACAAGAATTTTATGTGGCTTCACTTCATGACTTCAGCCAACCCACTTAACCTACTGGTAAATTAAAACAGCAATGTAATCTACTTACTTGCCGTATGTGGATAATATTAATAACTTTAATTATACATATATGGTAATATCCATGATTTCTAAACATCACCACAACGCAACTCCACTGTACTTTGCATGAAGTCCACTTGTTCATGGACTCCTGAACAGGAACATCTGTTACCATGCATGCTTTTCAGCACAAGCAAAGACAGACTATTCTCTCCAATATGATAATGACTACGAGAGGCAAAGGAAACTCAGCATCCTATCAACACAGATATGTTCATACTCTAGATGTTTAATAGTTAATTTTTTGGCTTATTTGTACCACTGTGATTCCTGTCTTAAAGTTAAGGCAAGCAGAAGTGTTGTTCTGTAATTAATCTTTTAAATTTAACTTTTTTTTTTTTTTTTTTTAATATTTATGTATTCATGTGGTGCAATTGTAAAAATAAAGTCCTTCACTATAGTGCATACACTCGGGGGATGAAGATAAGGTTGTAGTGGGAAAAATTAACTGTGAATTTCTTGACTTGTGCATAATAAAATATCAATTTAAATGCTATATTAATATTCATATATTTGATTCTGTAATTGTTTTAATTGAGAGACACCAATTAGTGAGGAAGAAAGTGCCTATTAGCCCACAATAAAAATAATACATACGAGTACTTCATTTTGTAAAGATGTCTCTGCTGGTTTTTATTGAAATTTCCACTTAGGGAGATTGCTGGTGTTTTTAACCTCCTTTTTTAAAACTGAAGAAGTTTTCATCAATTATACCATAAAACTTGAGGAACTTCCAGTGCTCTGCAATTTAAATCAAGTTACGTCTTTGTAACTAGATGCAAAATTCAAAAGAAACTATTGTTGAAATTTTTAAGCATAAGTGACATTCCATTAGGTTCTCCATTGCTATGTCATTTAACCTCTGGTAACTTACAGAGCAGGCTATTAAAATGTGAACTATTAGTGTGAGAGAGGAGGCACTACTATGTGAACAAGCACTTCAAAAATCTCGTCAAGTATTTTGGTTTCCCACTTGGCTTTTCTTGGGAGGACAGAAAGGAACAACAGCAAAACTTTGTCTGAAAATTGGCACTCAGTTTTAACAACTAAAATGATTTTCTTAACAAATAAGTATTATAAACGCAGGGTTACTTTCAATGTGTTTATGGACTCATACCACACACTTCCTCCCCCTTTTAACTCCAATAATGTTTCCACTGCCAACTCCTCAAGTAGAAAAGAATGCATCCTACAGGAAAAGCATAACAACATTTTGAGAAAAGAAGAATTATTCCCCCCAGAAGTTTATTAAAACCAAATAGTAACACACTACTAAGTCCCTAGGGCAAAAGGATTAATACTACTGTAGTCTTTACCAGTGTCTTCCCCCCTCAAAATTATTTTCTATCATGGATTGTTTGGACTTTTTGTGTGATACCATGATTTTTATGTGAGAGGAGGAAAAAAACCCCAACAAAAACAACAGGGTAAATATGCGTAAGCCATTTCAGCAAACAGCTGCATCACAAGGATATGTGAACAGAAGAGAGAAGAAAAATGTTGGGGAACACATTTGAGAGTCAAAACCCACAATTGTAGTATGCAAATTTCTGACAACTGATAAATGTCATTACTTGCTAACTAGCAATGCTGAAAACAGACAGATTAAGCTGTAACAAGCTAACTTCATAATCCTCACTTCACGGTATGGACAAATATCCACTCAAAAACCTGCCTGTTCTTCTTCCCTGACTCGCCCAGTCTAATGCATTGACTGTAATTCACCTTTAAAGATGACTGCAAGCTCTCTGGGACAAGCTGTTATAAAGAAAATTATAAGGAAAAGGACATTATTTTTAAAGGTGAATTTTGTCTACAAAGAAAGATGGGCTGCCTACTTGGAAGAGATGGCAAAGCAGACTACGAAATGCTATGTCTTTTTTAAATAGAAGTATTTTACTATTAAATGCAAGTGCTTAATGTTTCACAATAAGAACAAATATCTGTTCTATAACATCTGTACAACACTGTCAGCACCTAATTGTGTTGTCACAATTGATTTTTTACCTTAAAGTTATCACTTTGAATGAAAATTTTATAAAGAATAAAAAGGAGACAGGTGTTTTAGAGAGGTTCTTTTACGTTGGCTTGGGTTGTTTTCTTGGTTTAATACATTTAAATATTCTGAGTTTCATTTACTAGAACCTTATATACTTCTGAAATATGACAGTCACTGTGCAAGATGGTATTGTGTAACTGGAGACACTGAAAAGACACCTTAAAGAATACTAATTGAGAATAGAAAATTTCTCAACAATAAATAACTGACTTGAAAAACCAATGAAGAAAAAGATGACTTGATAATAGGATAATGATACACACTGCATCAAAGTCTGTTAATTGAAGGTTTGCCATGACCAGTGAATAACATTCATTGTAAACGTCTTCAGAAAAATAATACCCTGCTAAAAGTAGAAAATGATCAAGAGGAAAGAAAACTGTAAAGGAATGAAAATTAGTAGACTTTACATACTAAAATATAATGGTAGTTCTCAGAGCCTAGAATGGCAGACTAATTTTCCAAATTAGACTGGTTAGTTAATTGTGCACTTCAATATGCCAAGCATTTCTGAATAATACTAAAAATGATCACAAGTTTGATAGGGAATAAAAATAATCCAAGAAGTATACTAGTTTAAAGACACGCATACACAAAACAAAGATGACAGAAGCAGCCTAGCAAATGCAGAGCTTTACTGTCTATGTAATTAATCATCTGTGGTTCAAATCTGGCTGCCAGTTTAAAAAAAAATATAATTTTTTTTTAAAGAGTTGGTATCTCACATGCTAGAATTTTGCCTGTAAAAAAATGAAAAGCAGCAAACACACAAATGGAATTTAATAATGAGAAATATTATCAATTTGGAAAAAAGTAATTTTTAATACATACATGTAACACAGTACATCCAGTCATGTAAAAATTAAAGCACATATATACCTTACCTTGAATATCATTGGGGTTACTTGAAAACGTAGTGTTATCTTCATGATGAGACACATACATGATTTAAGACCGTACTGCAAAATTTACTATCTTTGTTTTTGCTGTGACAAGTTGCCAGAGAGGGAAAGTTTTTCAACACTTACAGAATGGTATTTGGAAATGCTATAAAGAACGACAATGATACATTTAAGGGATGTTATTAAAAGAATAACATATGCACTGAAATAACAATTTCATGCATTTCATTATTTTACTCCATTTAAATAACCCTAGTATCTGCTCATCACTACAGAGGAATGAACGGTGAGTATTCTGCAGTGCCTTATAGCACTGAAATACAGAAACTGTATTTCAGAAAAAAGAATGGATCAGAGGACAATTTTGAAAAAACACTGTTTCAAGAATTGTCATGGGTGTGACAGCCTGGGAACATTTAGCATGGATAAACTAACCAGATCTGGACACAGCAAAAGTAAAAGTGATTCCTAATGAATGCTGAGAACCAGTAGAATGAACGAGGCAGGAAAATAACCACACTGTAAGAAGTAGGATCTATGTGGCTGTTCGTATACAGGAGAAGACACACAAAAGATGACAAATTAAACTGCTCTAAATAAGCCAATTCAAAACCTCAGAACACCAGAAAGGTACATCCAGTGAAACTGAAAGATAATAATATTAAAAGAAATGCTTATCAACATGAATGCAATTACCTTTTAGAAATCTTTTTCACAAGGTATAACTGAGGCCAAGAGCTTAAAAGGATTTAAAATAACTAATGCAAATGCATATAGATAATTAAGGAATCCAGAAGTACAACAGCAACTTAATTCATAAGTGTTTATTTCATAAGCGCAAGGAATCTTTCATCTTCCAAAAGCATATGGTATTGGCCACTTTTTTTTGGACCCAACAGCGGTATTTCCACATGAATAGGAAAAACAAGGGGTTTTTTCCCTGTGCTGAAGCAATGGTAAATGCACCACTTAAAAAAAAAAAAATTTTACTGCTGAGAGCACACTTTGCAGTAAGAGGAACAAGACATGAACTGAACGTGGAATAAAAGAAAAATGTCAAATGCCAGTGAAGACATGAACTGGTAAGATTTCCCAATATTATTTCCAAATATCTTATGCAGAGATTCCTGGACAAGATCCCTAATCTGTTATGCATGAGATCAGATTAAATTAACCAAAGGAACCCTATCTGTCTGTAAAACCTATCAATATCATTAATTTAGTAGTCCACTATTGTCTTCATAGATGCATATAGGAGGAAGACAGCAAGGATTTTGCCTTACCTACCTACAGCAACACGACAGACATGACAGGGAGCCAACCGCCAATTTTCTCCCTACACTCAAGTGCGATTGTATGTATGGGCATGAAGAAGTAGAAGAAGGAGAAAGTTCTTCATTACTTTTGATAAATAATTACTATGAAATGCTTGAAAGAATACCTGCCAAGTAGCACAGCATGTAAAAGCACATTTAATAAGCTTATTTAGAAAACATCTCTGCTCCATGAATATCTGAGAGGAAAAGCCTGAAATAGCATGAAAGCCAATGAGAGCAAATGGTCTCAGAAAGGAACAAATCTAGAGATTGATTTCTTGTTCCAGTTCAGGAGCACCCTGCTATCTGATATCCCTAGATCCACAAGTCATTTGGCAAGCTGGCAACCTTTTCTTTTTTAAATTTCAATTAGTTTTAATTAATTTTAATTAACTTAATTTTTAAATTTTATTTACATTTCACATTAGACAACAAAGATAAAAGCACTTAATACCTACGTCAAGACTTCTGCAGCTTCTGACCAGTGTACTTGTACCATCTAAGAAGAGCTGTAAGTAAACTTAATCACACTTACAAAAACTGAAAACACAAGAAGATGATCGTAAATATGGAGCAATCCCTAGAGTTCATCCTCTGCAGAGTCACAAAGCTATCTATAAAAAAATGTGGGTTTAGTTCCCAGAACTCTAAATAAGAAAGAAATTTTCTCCCCTCAGCGGGCACAGCTTGGTTGAGCACGAGAAGAGCAGTCACAAAACCACAACTCTTGCACTCAACTGTTGTTCAGGACTCTCACCTTTACGTAGCTTTGGATACAGTTCTGTCCTGGTCTAGTCCAAGCATTTTCCAAGATAAGGGTCATAAGTTGATCTAGGCAGTATTACCATCATCCCAGGATCCCAAATTACAACAGAATTGCCAGTCCATGTTGGCTCAAGAATCATTAAGCTTATACCCTTCTAGCAGGCTTTAAGTTCTGCAGACTTCTCATAGTTGCAGTTAGAAGTCTAGGTTGGATTTGGATACAACTGATACAGCAAAATGACTTTGGTATCAGTTAATGATCTGCTGTCAAAATGTGTTGCATTTTATATTGATTGTTAGAGTCAACAGTTTCCAAATTGGATATCTAATACTGGGCTCTGAAAGTCAAGATTTTCAAAAACAACCTAAGTGGTTTCAAAGCACAAATCTATTTTTACACACCTAAATAAAATATTTTTTATACTAAAAAAGAAAAAGTAGATCATTACTCTCTAGAAAATGCATTCCAGTGCAAAGGAAAACAGAACACACTAGGAAAGTTACCACAGAGCACAAGACTGTAGTGTTCATGATGAGTTTTGTTCAAGCTATTTACTTGTGAAATCAAAATCCACCTAAGACCTACTATAAGTTAAGGCTTGGGGTGTGCTGAAGCTGTTTTTGGAAAGGGCAGGGCAGGAAGGAGGAAAGAATACACTTTGGAACACAGTTTCAGAGCATTACTTCTTTAGTTCAAAGTTTAGTTTTGGTTTTAGTTTACCTGAAGTATTGTGAAGAACACAGTTTAAGATAGCTAAGATTAATAAGACATTAAATAGTATGCAAATTTAGTTTTAAGCACATACAGTTCTCTCAGGCCCTAATAAAACCAGTTAAATAGCAAACTAGAATAACATGACTTATGATCACTGTTTGCCTCAGTGGCTACATTCAGAATGGAAATACTTTGGGGAAGAAAAAGGCTTACATAAAGTATCTATATAATTAATCCAGCATCCATGAAAGACAAGTTCCCCACAGTGTATTATTTATTAGCATGTTATCCGGCCTTGATCCTAGGTATATCTACTGTTCAGTTTCCAAGCACTTCCCCTATAGTGATCTCCCAGGCATATGACTCTATTAGAAAGGTTTTCTTCATCACAGTATAAGACAGTTCTAAATTATTGCAGTATATATTTGTTATATATTGTGATTATATTTTTCAGTTCCATGACTCTCCTTACTCCCCGTGATTATTATGCAGCAGAAATCACTTTACGAAGCGCTGGGTGGGGGAAGGAGGTAACAGTCTGAGAATTTTTCACATTTTTAAATCTACATTTAAACTTATGTTTAGAAGGTAGAAAATTCAGATAAATTAGCCTAGAAGGCCATCTATTGTGTTTCATCAATATGATTATGACTCCTCAGGGACTTCCAGATCCAAAAAAAAGTAATAACTACGTGTGTGGGATAAATACAGAGACACTTTGAATTCCTGTCATAAATTCAATTTAAACTGACATTAGAGGTTTCCTTGTAGGTTTTTGTCTCTTTGTAACAATAGTTACTGCTAGCACTTTTGGGACAATACTCATTAAATGCAAAATACTAAAAAAATTGTCTATATGGACTTTTTTTTTAAAAAAATGTCTTGTCCTCTAAATAGGTTTTACTAAGAAAGGTACAGTTATATTCTAAAAAGGACATTTCCCAGCACGTATGGTAACATAAAATAACCATTGCTATCCATGCAACACAATTAACTACTATTAAAAGCTTAAATTGATTCAACCCACAAATACAGCAAAGAGGTCTCAACCAAATAAAAGTTACAGAAAAAGTCAGAAGACAGCATGAACTACAGTCAATGCTGATCAGCTCAGGATTTTTCTGCCAAACAGTATACAGCCTCCTTAGCAATGAACCACTTGCCCTCGTCACCAAGACCCAGCCCTGTGTTACTTCTCAGGGCACTGAGTACATCCCAAACAGAAAGGAAGTGCACAACAGTGTTTTCCAGTCGCCATGAAAAAAAAACAACCGATATCATAGAATTGTTTAGGTTGGAAAAGACCTTTAAGATCAAGTCCAACTGTTAACCTAACACTGCCAAGTCTGCCACTAAACCATGTCCCTAAGTGCCACATCTACACATCTTTTAAATACCTCCAGGGATGGTGGACTCAACCACTTCCCTGGGCAGCCTGTTCAGAATAAAAGAAAATGCTTTCAGGCTTCTTTGCTAGTTCTATAATTATTTATAGATCACCACAAACCGAAGGGCTTCACTTCACAACATTGAAGAACAGGCCACCCTCTTGTGCCAGTGAACAGGCCTCTTCCCATGAAGTACACAAAACAAGAACAAACGATGATTCTGATGTGACCCTTACAGATTTGTAGAGTCAAAACCAAAATAAATCCCATGCCTACAGAAGAATGACATTTCAGCAAACCAAAAATAACATTCTACTGAATCATCGACGTACTTTGTTCTATACTAGACTAACATCATGATGTCCTAGCTGCCCTTGTTGGTTACCTAAATCTCTAAGACCTTGCATTACTTGGAGAGGCGCAAATACTCAGATGCAGGTAGCAGAAAACAAAAGCAACTGCAACATACCAAAAATTAAGGGACTAAGTGCAAGTTTGGCTTTCATTGGATAATGTTTGTCAGCCTCAAGCACTGGAATCAGAAACTATTTTTTAATAATGGGTGTCTACTGCCTGTGTAAGAACAAAGAATCATAGAATTGTCCAGATTGGAAGGGACCTTTAAGATCAAGTCCAACCGTCAACCTAACACTGCCAAACACACCACTAAACCATGTCCCTCAGCACCACGTCTACCCATCCTTTAAATACCTCCAGGGATGGCAACTCCACCACTTCCCTGGGCAACCTGTTCCAATGCTTAACAACCCTTTCCGTGAATAACTTTTTCCTAGTATCCATCCTAAACCCACCCCGGCGTCAGAACAACAAATGATCATATAAACTGATGAAGAAATGAGAGCTATGCTGATAGTAAAAGGATAAGTGAAATACAAAAATTTAATCTTCCTACTATTTTAATCCCTTTCTTCCGCTATCTCTCAGCAATATCAATCTTCCCCCTCAGAAAAATCAATTGTATTAATGGATGAACCATCTTTTACAAGACTGCTACAGAAAAAGCACAAAACATGGCACAGGCACCAGCTCTAGAGCATCCCATGGTTACCACAGAATACATTTAATATTAAAAATTTAATCTTTTGAATAAATAGTTTTAGTATAAAGGAGAAAACATGTAATCTGACAAACTACAAGGAAGGAAAAAGGGCAACCGAAGTCTTCCTGAAAAAACAATATAAAAAAAAAAATCAAAGGATTATGCATTCTGAGTCTGATCATTTACTGATGGAGAAAAAAAATCTCACTGAAAAATATTGGTCAGTCAAGGCAAGCCTTTCATGGATACACTGATATCAACAAAACTTTCACCAAGAAAAGAATTATTTTGCACTCAAAATGAATTTCTGGTCAAAGGAAACAGGCAGAGTATGTGTGCCTCCTTCCTGAATGGAAAAACTGACAAATCTAGACACTCTAAGGCTGAGAGAGAAGATTTTCTGCCCAATTTACTAGTCTATGTATCAGCCTTTGCAGTAAGTTTACAGCTAGACAATGATTTTTTTTCACTTGAAATGACCAGTTATGTGACAATATTCAAATATCTTAAATAAGAGTAATAAAATAAATGCATTGGTGTTGCAGAGTAAACAGATTCCTTGTATGGCAAATAAAAAAGGAGGGCAGAGGAGTGACGAGATCTGGAGTAGAGAGATTTGCTCTACTCTGCCTATCAAGATAATTCACATAATAGGAGATTGACAGCTTGAGCCTCCTCAAACTAAAAAACATTAATAAAAGAAAAGCAGCCTCAGACAGAAAATGAGGATTGTATATATGGTGCAATCATGAAATTAGTGCATCATGAACTAAGCCAGGAGGTAGAACAGCATTTTGAGAAGCAGATCTTTTCCAACTAAGAATCAGCTATTCTATACCCCAAAGCATTGAAAATCGAGACTGGAAGAACTTGTTTGCTCTCTACAAGCTGTGCTTCCCCTGATCTGATTGCCTTCTTGTCTAACACAGTCTGCATCTCAGCAGAGAGCTTCCAGCTACTGCCAACCTCAAGTGCCCTTAGTGAATCCTTCTTTCCTTTCCCTCCAAGATTTCTCTCTCACATGTGCTTCCTCACTGCGAGAGGTGACTGTGAAAAGCTTGAGCCCAGGAATGGCACTATAAAAAGCTTTGTGTTTTTTGTTCCTGTCCCCCACCACCCTGCTCCTCCCCACCCCGTTTGCCAAAGTTAATCGCTTCGTTCAGCAAGCATAGATTTAATAGTTTATTAGTAGGTGCCTGAATATTGGAATTTCAAAGTAATTTATCCTTCAACAAGACCACATAGGATCCTATGCTATCAGATCCTTCTCAAACTAAAATTAAAAGGCAAACAATACAGTAAGAACGCAGTTTTCTTAGAGTAGGTTATAGAAAAATCTACCCTTCTAAATGCTTTCCCATAATAACCTTTAGGGTTTATAATACAATTACACTAACCACATTCCCACAATAACCTTTAGGGTTTACAACAAAGAAGACTCATCCAGCTTTATTTTCAGGTTTGCTTGACTCATGTTCTGTTACCCTCACAAGCAAAGTGATGTTTGTTCTTGATGTTGAAAAGAATGTAGGTTCTGTCAAATAAAAAAATAACATATTTAAGATTTTTAGCTGAAATTAATATATTGGGATTGAGAAATATGCCTGTGTATGCAAAATGCACTTTGTTTTAAAAAATATTTTTTGTTCTAGTATATATTTAGTCATAAAATATAGTCTTAGCTTCTCTGTCATCCATAGCTTCTTCCTTTCTATTTTAAAGAAAAAATAGGTGGGGAACTTGGAAAAATGCAGCGGAACAACATTTACTCAGATAATAACTTTCTGCTAAAGTAATTTACATTAACACTGAGTCGTTATGTATCTCACGGTAGTCTCTCGAAGAGCTATGCTGCCATCTATTGGTAAAGAAAATATACTTCAGATGTTATTTGAGAGCTTGGGAAAGCTAATGTTCTATTAAAAAACAACTTTCCTGCTTTTATAGATCACTCAAGACAATAACTCTCCTCTCCTTTCCCTTTGCTGCTAAGTACATAATGGACTAAGTAATTTGGATAGAATCATTTGTACAATACATCATCAGTGAAAGTTTCGTAGCATTTAACACTTGAATGAAGATCACTCAACTTGTGTACATTTACATACATACAGTCAAGCCATATTTTTTTCTTATAGATGCGATCATGTCCAAACACATTCAACACTAAGGCACAGCACCACACAAAAGGTCAACGTGGAACAAGTGAATAATCACAGCCATCAGCCAAACAAATATATGCACACAAGAGCAAACATTTGATAAAAAGGAGGCACCAACAGAAGTTATTTCAGTGGGCTGTTAACTGCTCACCGAGAAAATTATGTAAGCTAGGGAGCTCCTAATTCACCCTTCTATGATAACCCTACAGTGTTTAAGCATCCATCATCACCTACAAATTCTGTGAACTTCGGCAAATCCCTGATACTTTCTGCCATATTCTTCATACTAAAGGATTATCTGATGGATAAAAATGCAGTCAGTTATTTTAAATTAATAGTTGCTTTAAAAAAGCAATTTAAGGGTGTTATTTCTTTTATTATTTGTATAGCAATCCCTGCTTATTGTGTCTTGTTTTTTAAAAATCAGACCACATGCACTTTCAGAGAACAAGAACAGCAGCTGGCAGCAGAGATCCCAGAACACTTACGAATTATGGAAGCTACATGCTCAAAGCACCAATTCTTTTCTTTCCTAACACCAATAGGTTCTTAAAACCTTGCTTTAGGAGACAAAATAAACATCATGCGTTATTTCTGAGCAACTAAAGAGCCTGATTACTTGCAGTCACCTTTGCTAAAGACGACATTTGGAAAATAATTTCAGCTTAAAAGATTTTGTTTTGGTTTTAGTCATGTCATTTGTTGGGATGTGACCAAATCCACCGTGCATCATTCAGGATAATTAGACTTTGAATTCCAAACTCTACTTTGAAAAGCTGTGTTTTTCTGTTTGAGTTACATTTACAATAGGAACAAAATTTGAGTCTTTATTTTCTTTTCTCCCGTGTGACATACACTGCAAGAAGTTAACACTGAATACAGTAGAGTCTCTAATGCTTTTTACTTGGTGGTGATCCTCCTCTACTAAGACTCACCACTGCCCAAGCACACTGTACTTAATGTCACAGTGTGTTCTGGTGCTAGTATGCCCATCACTGGAAAAATAGTAACTCTGAAGATTTTACTTGGGGTTATGAAGTTCCGGTGGGGATGGACTCCACTAACCCCTGATGAGAACCAACCCTGGCTGCATCTGCTTTTGTCCTCTTAGCTTTGATCAATATCTACTCTCTTCTCTTCTCCATACACGGATTCTAAAAGGTGTAATGAGATTTTGAAAAGAAAAAAAAACAAAACCAAAACACAACCCACATCTTTTTCACACAGAACACGTGTTGATTGCTACTTATTTCAAGCCTGTGTATACTATGTATAAAGGCTAAATTCCTTGAACTCAAGTCCCAGAATGGAATGTATTCCAGGCTCTGAAAGGCTGAACCATCTATCAGCGCAGCTCAAAGGATGCTGGGGAAGCCTGGAAAGAGAGAAGGTGGTGAAGCCTATGCCAAAATAAGAATCACAGTAGCAAATACATTCCGGGATCCCCAAATAAGAAGATAATGCTTCTTTGTTTCTGCTCTCATGATAGCTGATAACCAATGTCATATATAGACATACCAGTTATTTCGCTGATGTAGGACCTGGTCAGCCTCTATGTGCCTAACTGGTTTTAATAAGACCATGCAAGTCTGGATACAATCACTTGAAGAAAAGCAACATGCAATCACACACACACACAAAACGTAAGAGTGTTTAATGAGATTTTGGTAATGTATTTTCTCAACCTTAGGAGGCAAAGGTTCTTTAAAGCCATTTTTTTCACCCTTTGAAAGTGCACACTGCAATTTATTATTACAAAGCAAGACAGGGGAATCTTATTTGATACACTTCATTGTATTTTATATTAAAATTCAGGAATTCTAAGCCTTTTTAATGCATAGAAATGTGAAAGAATTTACATCTCCTACTTTAGTAATCAGCCATGTTATTGTCTGTTACCCTTAGCTGAATCTAATGTCAGAAGCAATACCCTAATCAATGAATCATGGGGGGCCAAAGCAGCAGTTTTTACTCATGCAAAACTACCATTGACTCTGATCTCTAGAAATTATTGCGCATGTAATATGCAAAACTACACAATGATCTAAGACCTGTGCCAAAATTAAGCCCAAGAAGCATACTTACTTTTTGTTTTTTTAATATACATGGTAACAATCTCACTATTTTTAAGCATATTTAAAATATTAAATCCTTTGTTATCAACATCAAATGAATCTTTGCTTGAATCAGATAGGTCTCTGTTTTCATACCGACTTTCTAATCCCATTTAAGTACTTTCTTCAATGAGCTTTCTATTCTTAGACTTTTCTTGTATGAGACACTAATTGATACCACAACAGTATTTGGCACAGCATAGCAACATTCCTCCAAAAAAGCTCATCTTGAAAAGGAAAAAAAAGTGTAAATTAGTGAAGATTGGAACCAAAGGATATCAGTACAGTAGCACCTGAGAAATAAATAATGACTTTCTATATTGTGCCTCATTCTAGAAAGCAATATTAATCCTCCATCGTTGATACTATTTAATTTAAGACAAATATTTGCCTGCAACTAAAATATGAAGGCAAATGCTGGCAACAGAAACAAGAAAGAGACATGTAACACAGAAACCACCAAAATAAGAAGAGATTAAAAGGCCAAGACACAGGTTCCAACCCATGGAAGATGAAATGCTGGTCACTGTTACTGATGTCAGTGTGCTTCTTTTTTAGGGAGGTCAAGTGATGTTTTATTTCCAAAAAAACTTTTAAGAGAATAGATCAAATGGGCATATTTTCAAAGCAATATATGTGGAGGATTAAGGGCGGCCACAGAGCTTTGAAAATGTTCCTAACTCACAGATTCTATTTCTGATATACTGTATTTTATTTTCTTCTTTCCCACGTCTGAGTCTTTCTTCTCCCTGTCATCCCAACCCCTTCTTTATTTGGATTCTCACCCTTTACATTTTCTCCCTTCCACCAATTTCGAGTTACTCATCTCCCTGTTGCCTCTTTTCTCTCTGTTTAATCTACCTATTGGCAGCCATGCTGTACTTCCCAAATTGTCTGTGTTGTTCAGCATTTAAAAGCACTTCCAGATTAATGTTTTAAACAGGAGGCTCCAGCAGCTGGAGCCAAAAGGAAATCCTCCTGAGAAGGTCAAATATTTCAGAACTAGTTTATCTCTAGTGACTTCCATATACTCTGCGTGGTGGCTTCAGCTGGCTGGCGCTGTCACAGTGCAAGTTGCTAGCATAGGCTCTGAACACCATTACGACTATGGAATACAACAGAGCATTGTTTCCCACTGTGGTGAAATGAATGCATCTCATATTTTTGGCAACTCTATAAAGCAAGCAGCATAAATTCCCACTACTCAATCTTTTATCTTAGTTGGCTGTCTCATTAGGACTGGGCTTTTCATTTAAGTTTCTCTTTTTATCCATACATCTCATGTGGAATGTTGATTCAAACTACTTTTAAAAAAATTTTCAAGTTTTTGTCTTAATTGTCTGTTAATTGTCACTCTTAGTGGCCAAACATGATGAAAACATCAGAATTAGAATCTCAGTAAGAATTTTTATTTATACATATACTAGGCTTGAAGGTTGCATCTAAACTGTGTGACAGGATGGCAAGGCATCCACTGTCCTAGATCACGGTACCTCAGTTCATGAAGTTGCTTCTGGGAGAGACAATGACTCCCTCTGCACTTCAAAAAATTACATTTCCTCCCAGAAAAAAACAAGGTGAAAGGATGGGCGAGCAGGGGGAGGGTGAATTTAAACCAAACACCAATCCATATTTCAAAAGGCTTTTAAATCAAACTAGTTTCAGTGGAAAATGGGAGCGCTTTGCATAAACCTTTGGTGAACATCCTATCCAAATACTGCAGTACATTGGCTATCCATAAATAAGTCAGTAAACTGAAGCCTTCATGGGAGTTTTAATTAAAATGTTTCTTACCACATTTTCTACTATAGGCTAGGCTACCCAGCAATGTTAGTCAATACATTCCGCCCCCCCCCCCACTTCCTGCAACACGCAAAGTATATTACGGTTAAACTATGCAAATAAGTTATTGTAATCATATTTTACCTCAAAAGCAGGGTTCTTAATGCAATTCAATTTATTTTGCACTCAAAAGAATGGTTGGACTATTTCCCTTCACTGAGCCCAAACATACTGGCCACTTACCACTGGGAGCTTTTTCAAGGGCTGGTGGGTGGGAGAGGGTATTGCCATGCTGTAATTAAGTGCTCATGCTTCATCCACAGTTTGGGGTTGTTTTTTGTTTTGTTTTGTTGTTTTTTTTGTTTTTAATTTAATACACCAATGCTTTCTGTTTTAAACTCTGAACCCACATGTCGCAGCACTGCTTTGCCAGCACCTCAGACAGTAGAATCATATTTTAATCAGCAAGAACAATCTCTAGGCTGCTCAGTCTTCTGAGTGGCTATGACTAAACAAAGGTACAATTTTTATTTTAGTCTGAGCATGTCCACTGACAGTTTCAGATTCTTCCATCTTCTCCATTAACAGCTGGACCTGCTATTCCCTATTTACCTTCCACAGAAAAGGTGGAACCTCCACCAGATCTGCAAGGGCTGACGAATCACATCCCACTGGACCTTCCTTTTCCTCTGCACTATTCTTTATCAATGCACTAGCAATAGACAAAGTTTTATATAGTAGTTTGATACAGAAACACTTTTGAAACACCCTACAATTGGTGCGGCACCAGACTGAGAACACGGAACAATTTCTGAGAAAACCACCAATCTCTTCTGATTAAGATTCAACAATTCCTTTTGGAATAATGCCAAAGACCCAAACCAATACATTTTATCCATCTGTAGACAGCTCAGAAACAACATAAATCCGTTTAGCTGACTCTAGGCCTTCTGTCTTTTTTAGAACAACCGATTTTTTTATTTTTTTTTTTTTTTTTACTTAGTTCAACCTTTCTTGCATTCCTTTACCTTAAGATGATGCTATGTTGTATCACCAGAGTGATGACACGTAGTAAAGCTCAGTGTAGCTGAGAACCTCTGGTAATTTAAACTACATTAAAACAAGGTTGGTAAGGAATCACGTTCCACAAAATACCAACTTCAAGTTTTATTATAGGATGAATTCAATCTGCAATTCATATTTAAATTTCCACATACTTAAAAATTAATACATATTTAGAACAATGTGTATTTTTCCAATCATCATGCATCAGATAGATACAGAGAGACAAGCAAATAGGTTAGGTAACATCTAGATTAAAGTTGTATAAATAATTCATTCTTAAAATTGGTGCTTGATCAAGTCAAAAGCTTCATTTGATCTTCTCAGGGAACTGAACAACAGAAAAGTAATTTCAACATTAAGTTGACTTAAATATTTTTGAAGTCGTAATCTTTTCAAAGAAAACTTCAGAGGAAAAATAATGTCATGTATCATCTCAAATACCTCAGAATATTTAAACTTTCAGAAGAGAGGAACAAAGAATTATTTTGCATATGAAACTGAAAAGCAACTCAAAATTTTTATTTTAGTGAATTATTCACTAAAAATACATATTATGTAGTTCCAATTGGGAAAGTTCACAAATCATTATCAGTTTACAAATACATTGACTAGAACCTGAGAGCTGAGGAGCCATGGGATATGAAGAATTAAATAAAAAAATCCCCAGACTACTGCATGAGATCAGGAGCTATCAGTTATGTTTTTCAAGAATTTTTTTAAAGTTTAATTCATATTAATAATTGAGGGAAATTATAGACAAATACTTGACTGCAGATCAAATATCAAGAATTCATTCAATACATCTCTGCAAATAACAAACAATATTTGTCTAACATCCAAACCACTATTATCTATTTATATAGTTGCATCCAAAACATGTTAACTATAATAGCAACATTTATAAATAAATTCTGAAGCCTATTTCATTCACATGAAAATTTTCCAAAATATACTTGCAGAATCCTCTCACCATGAAGGTTTATAATAATAAACTGTAACTAACTTGTTTTTAGCTTTAAATATGGTATTCTATTGCACACACAGTAAAGCAGCTCTTCTAAATCAAACAAGTTTTAATATAGTTGCAGTCACACATCTAGGGAAAAAAACGTATGCGGTACTATAGCAGAGAGGCTCATGTACAACAAAAAAGGAGCAGAAAGGTCATTTTATCTCTAAATACAGAATCACTAGGATCAATGCTGGAATATCTCCTTCCAATACTTCGAAAAGAATATTGAAAAATTCAAGGTGGTGTTGAAGAGAAAGAAGGAGCCTCAAAAAATTAATCAAGGGTTGGACAAAATGTCTTAAAGTGAGAGAGTGAACTAGCTCAATCTGTTTAGCTTATCAAAAAGAAGACTGAACAGTAAAACTTGATTAGAGTGTGTAAGAACATTCACAGGGAGAAAGCATCGGGTACTAAAGTGCTCTTCAAACGTAGCAGAGAAAGACCCAGCATTAAGAAAGGGCTTGACATTAAATCCAGACAAATTCAAATTAAGAATAAGTCATAAATATTTAACAGTGATGGTGATTAACCACTGGTACTACTGAAGCCATTGTCCTCCTCTCAGTAGTTTCAAATTAAACCTGGGTGCCGTTTTGAAAATATACTTTCATCTGACAAGTCACCAGTTTCCAAGTGAGGAAATCCAGGTGAAATCTTACAGGCTATGGAATTCGAGGGGAAAAACTGAACTTGCTTGCCTTAAGGTCTATAAAACATAGTGTTCATCCTAAGAGCTCCCTACAGGTGTTAGTTAATATAGCTTTCTAAACAGCTTCTAGTGGAACGTGTTCATTTCAACAAAAAAAAAAAAAAACCTTCAATTTCCCACTTCTGACAGTGGACTCTCTGAAGCCCTCTGTGCACTAGCCAGAAGAGTATATATGGGTAGCTGCTGTCTCTAAAACCCAACCACATTCGTTCAAATGAAACATAAAACAGACATTACTTGTACAACAAGCCCAACAGTTTCTGCTAGCGCAAGGGTCAGCTCACCTTTTCAAAATTAATTTGGAATCATATGTGGTTAGGCAACAAAGGGAGCGCAAAAAAAATTAAAATAAAGAGCAGAATTTGTCCCCTCAGCATTTCCACAATTTGTAATTAACAAGTGTTCTAAAACATTTTTTAAATGTATATCAATGACATCATGAACCAGAGCATGAGTGACAAGAGATACTTTTACTACACTGTCAGTCTTTTTTGTAACATTAACAGGAACTGATATGAGCAAAGCAGATTCACACATGATTACTTAACCTCTTTCCATTCCATAAGGCCTATCAAACCACCACAGTAGCAGCTAAAGGAGTCACATGTGGGTATGTACACTGTCTGCATGGCCACGCCAAAAAAACCTTCCTTTAGGTTTTATTGTTGGGCATGACATTATGTGGCATGGAACATCCCTTTGGTCAATCTGGGTCAGCTGCCCAGGTTATGTCCTGACCCAGCTTCTTGCCCAGCCCAGCCTACTCACTAAGGGGTTAGGCAGAGCAAGAAAAAGAGAAAGCCTTGGTGCTGTGCAAGTACTGCTCAGGAACAGCCAAAACAGTTTTAGTCACAAGTCTGAAACACAGCACCATATGGGCTGCTATGAAGAAAATGAACTCCATCTCAGATGGACCCAGTACACCAGTGCATTTAGTCTTCAGCAGACAAGAGCTGGAAATCACCACTCCAGCTCTTAAGGGCTCACCAAGAGACTCAACTGAATTCAACTGAAAACAAGAAATAGGCCAGAACAGTAATAAAAGTTATAAAACAAAGTAACAACAGGAATTAGTTATATATCCAGAAGAAAATATTTTTCTTGACCTTCCCAGTAACAAATCAGTCACTACTCTTGCTCTGCAATAGCTTTGAGATGAAAGAAGGTGCAGAAGGGAAGATGAAAGTAACTGAAATTCCACACATTTTTCATCTCTGTCATCTCTACACACAGTCACTCTATCAGCAGCCCCTGGTTTTCTCCCACATGAAACAGACCATGAAATTTTACTTTCCCTCAAACTCCTGCATGGCCACGTATGGTAGGTTATGATACAAACCCACATGGCCAAAATACAGGGTACCACTGTTCATCAGATCTGGGACCATTAACATTATTCTCCCATAAATAAAAATAAAACCTCCCTAGGCAGGACAGGAACATCCTTCTTGTCTATGCTATGTCTCTTTTGCAGATGGAGAAAGGACTTCAGTTCGTCTGGCTGTCAATCCGGTTCCTTTCATAAGCATTAAAATTCACTTTAAAGTCTGAATAATAAGGATTGCTGACCCTTCCACACTGATAAAAATAAATAAATGTCAGTCAGACACCAGTTTAGTCACACAGGTACAGTAAACTTTTTTCTAACCAGACTGCACAGATTTATTCTTTAAGCTAATCAGAATTCAAACAGAACAGAAATCAAATGTCACCCTGACACACTAACATCCATCAACCACAATGATTACATCTACATCAATCATTTGATATAATAGGAGTAAAGTCATTATAACAGAACGTTGTCAAAAGATCTGGAATTGGTCTTCTATTTAGTATTCCATCATATAACATCTACAAGATTATTTCAAAGGCAGCAGTGCCTGCTTTGAAAATATAAGACAGCTTGCTTCAGCATTTTCCTGGCAGCAGACCGTTATTCAATGACAGCAGTCTCTAAGAAGAAGTAACATTACTGATTTCAGCTTTATAAAAGGGGAGGGCATTGTATTTTCTGTTCCATCAATTTTTTAAACTGGAACTGAAAATTAAACAACTACATTACTTCTGTATACAACCTGCAACTTACCTAGAAGAACCTTATCATTCAGCAGAAGTGTTGGTTATACCAGATAGTTCAGTAAGTTCATCCCAGTGTCCCCATTAATTTGGAAGTCCCATTGAGATTTTTGTCTCCTCCTGTGTTTAATTTTGCCTGAAACACCTCACTACTACATTCCCAAGTACTGGTTTTCTGAAAAGGGTAGTGCTACCTGAGGGTTACATACATGAAAACACTGCACGCTAGTATTTCAAAATGTGAAGCTCACCTACTGCATTGGAACATGTCTTCTCAGTTTACAGGTTGAACCAAAGTCTGATGTCTGTTTATGCTTTGTGGTGCTAAAAGACAGTTCAAAATTCTGCATATAGACTGTGTGTGTTGCACTCAGCACTCGGACAGCCAGTCAGAAGCAAAGATCACACCAGAGAAAAGAGAGCACAAGCAATACAGAAAGTATTCCCTTTCTAGACATCATGGATAATGTCACAAAGATGGTACATCACTAACACTTTAATCAAAGTGTAAGATCTTAGAGTGACTTTCCCGTGTATGAATCACCATGAAAACCCTTAACCACTGCTAAAATCATGCTTCCTTTACATGGGAGATATTGTGTGAGAAAATGATAAAGACAACTAGTAAAACAAAAGATCCTGTGAAAAACAGTCCTTCAGATCCATCACTACAAGGATGAAGACCACAGAGACCTTATTCCACTTGGCTTGGAAAGCAGACGTATAGTAAAAACCATTTAATGTTAAAACTAACAGTGCAGATCAGATGCACAGTATCTGCCTGGACGTTATCAGTCTAATGAATTTTTTTTGCAAATAGTACTGACTGTAATAATATTTTTACCCAGATGTCGTGGTTCATAAAATCAATTAAAATACTCACAAGAGAGTTTGATGGAACTTATGTTGTCACCCGACTTCCTCACAGGCTATTTGTACCTTGACCCTCATTGGCCATTGCTCATTTATTCCTGACAAGAGCTATTCGTGACTGAATCACACAACAAAATAGGATAGATCAATATGCAGACTTCCAGGAAGTTGAAACCAGCCTTCGTTAATAAGTCAGACTTGTTAGTGTCTTCACAAAGCTGAGTGGAATAACTGCATTGTCATTTACACCATTTGCTGGTTTTACTTCTAGACAGATATCTCTGTCTAGTCAAGTACTTAACCTGGATCTGAGTGCACCCTTAGAACCACTTGCTTGAGTAACTACAATACAGCAACAAATTTGCCTGCAACACTTTCTAACAAATAATCACTTAGATCGAGCTTACAGAACATACTTTTGCAAATACATAACATAATAAATATATTCTTTCAGGCATGATACTTTAAAAGCATAAAAATAACGTTTATCACGTACACTTTTAGCTGGGTTACAAATCAATGACAATTCCTTTAATTTGTATAAGTTCATATTTGCAGTAAGTACATTACAGATGCTACTCTCTTGGGAACAAAGAAAAATCCATTACAGAAAAATACCCCACTAATTTAGAATGCAAATAAAACATTTTCTGCCAAAGGCCATGATACTATTAAATAGTTGACCATGATTGCCAAAATTATCAAATCACACTTTCATAGATGTACTTCCATTAGTGAACAACCTAAATCTTTGCAAATTCTTTTTACATATGATGGCAGTCATTTTACATATAAACAGCAACGGCAGTGTTACATATATCTCCGCAGAATTATCAAGATTTAAATGGTGAACATCATATATTTACTTGGCATTTCAGTGAACATTAAGGTTTATAGTTCCGAAGAAAAAATTGACTTTGGTTTTACTTCAGTCAATATTTATTTCTCCTTTCAATAAACATTGATGTTTGCCTCAAGAGAAGTCAATATCCTGTTAATGTACATTACTTGAATAACATTTGGGAATTACTAAACAAATGAGTCAAATTCAGTGGATCAAAGATAACGGGACCAAGAAAGACCTTTCAGGTCATTTGTTTAAACTTGCAGTCTTAGCAGAACTACCAGAACATAATGTGGAACACCCCTATGAACAATCCCTCCTTTAATCTTCAGCATGCTGGTACTGCAGCCAATTCCCTCTTCAGTACAGTCTACTTACCAAATGTTTATGAGCAAGACTTTACCCTACGCCCTTCTTCAACATTTCCAAAGCTAGCTTCTCCTTGAAACATGCTTTGCTTCAAACATCATGTAGATTGTAACCACATATTCTTATGTTTTCCTCATTTAATCTGGTTTTCCCAGCTTGTCATCCGTCTTATACTGGTATCTCCAAGAGTTCTTAAATGAACTGTTTACAATACTGAGAATTTTTACTGGAAGTTCATGCTACAGAACTTTTTAAGATAGGGCTCCCTTCCCATATAACCACAATACTTTAATAGTATTAAAGTTTACCACACTTTGCCACTCACATCATTTAGTAAATTGAAGACAATCATCAAATTTCACAAGAAAAAGAATCTTAAACAGTGAAAATATTTGCAGCTTCTCTCGGATCTCAGCAAATCTGTCCTACAGATTTTACCTACAAATACAAATATACCTACAAATAGGTAAAATTTTATTAATAGTTGAATATATGAAGTTTTCTTATCATATTAAATATTAAAAGGCCAACTGTGATGATAAACCTTAGCAAACTGTCACAGAGGAAGCAATAGGCACTATCAGCCCGTAACAAGCCTGTATGAGAGGGTGTGATAAAGCTTTAGAGACTAATTTCCACTATCTAGATCCTCTTTCTTCACTAGCCATAGTTGCATGGTGGACTATGCGTTCAGTAGAGAGAAATACCTAGCATTATCACGTCGCATCAAGTTCATAATTTCTGCTTGTAATGAAAAGCCCTGAATTTCTCCAAAAATCTTACAAAGCTCACTCTATCACTCCTTTAAAACATACTCACAACTTCATATGCAACATGATCATCTGCTAGTGACAAAGTGGGATCTTAAAATGAAGAGTGAAAAATCATTTAATTATAAAATTACAGAACTCCATAAATGTTTATAAACTTTTGAGTATTCCATTTCAAGTTGGGAAAAAATAGAATTAAAATATTTTTTCTGTTCATTTAAGTCCACAGAGAAACATCTTAGTTTTTGGAGATCTAACTCTTTTGGGAAATAAATACCACAGGCTTCAGCCACTGTATTATACTTGCACATAACATGAATATAAGCCGCAGGAAATACTATTCAAAGGTCATGTTATTAAGAGCAAAATTATCATAAATAGGTTCAAAGAGTATTTTTTTCTTTCTGAAAAGGAAACATATGTATGAATAAGAGGTACAGCCTTCAACAATTAGCTTCCAACTCATGTTTGTTAGCTTCCTCAGACATTTTCAAGCAGCCCACACTTAACAGAATGAGACATGGGAAAATAGATCACATACTGGACATCAAAACAGTTCAAGAGCAGCCTGCTGTTCCTTACCACTTCTGAGGAAAGAACTTTACCGGAGTCTGAATTTGAATAGTCATCTTGACATCTGTAACACGCTTTTACCACTTCAGAGAAAAATGATCAGCGTGCTGAAGGCTTAGTGCTTTCAGCCCTCTCCCACAAGGCATCTCAGAAAACGTAATGATCAGCTGACTGCGACATAATGGCCAATTTTTAGTAGGTTGAAATCTTGAAGAGAGCCATTGCTATCATTGTATTCTTGTGATTAGTTCTTCTGCAAGGAAATGTATCAAAAAAGCCAGGATTTGAAGGAATATGTCTCAGAGCTGCAGATGAACTCTGGACAACAATAGGCGCATCATTGGTAAGGTATGGAGCGGTAAGAAGGTGACAGCAGCAATATCTGTGCTGTTTTGGTTCTTCGTACACCTATTGTCAGATTCCCCAGAGCTGTCAATCCAAGACTACTAAACCTTTCACAAGTCCACCTTTAACCTAATCTTTCACCTATCAACCTTTCTCAAATACTAAATTCACATTAAGTACATTAGGAATGAAAATAACCCTCTCTTCTAATAACAAGAAACTGCCAATTAAATCCATAATGTATGGACATTTTCCCCTTACTTGCCCTTTTTATGCAAAATAACATCATAGGAGGTTGCACGCAATACCAACATGTTGATCATTTTAATTATTTCTGGGTATTTGTCCATACTGCACTAGATTAATATAGTCCAAAAACTGATTTATTCACTCACTTGTAAATTGCATTTTAATGCGTTCGCAACTTGTTAGCATTCATAAACAAAAGACCTAAATTAGAGTTGTTTCCCAGTAAAAATGGGCTACCTTATCTGCAGAAATTATGAAGAAGCACAGTTAAATGCATTTTTTAAAAAATTATTATTCCATACTTGCATGCACATGTCTTGCAAGATTTTATGAATGTCAGTGAAAGCTAACATCCAAAACACCTACAGTGGTAACCTTTTATGCTTCCTAAATACCTACAGTCCTATGTTGTATTCTGGTACTCACTGTAAGCCGATCTTTGTAAGGTGCTTGTGATTAAAGACAACTTTGTTCGAAAGGAATACATGCGGTTTAGTTCTAACAGTCTGTGGCAATCAGAATTCCGATCCCCCTCTCCCTGGCAGCAATATCAAACCTACCAAGTATCACAATTGCACTACTTGGTGGGGGGGGGCGGATTAAAAAAAAAAACAAAACCAAAAAAACCACACAACAAACCAAAACCCCCCACACAAACAAGAAAGAACAAAAAACCTCAAACACACAAAACCCTTAAAGATACAGATTCAATAATTAGTAAATTTATATTACACTGAAGATTAGTTTTATGCAAATTTCAACATTTTCTACCTACCTTTCTAGGAAAATGTATCATTATATTAAAAAAAACCCTCAATGTATTTCTTTCACATTTGGGCACAGAAACTAGTCAGACAGGTAAATTTCAAAAAACACAGCAAGCATCAGACACTAAAGTTATCCAAAGATAATAATTTACAGCATATGACTGCAATTAATTCAGGTTAAGTTTTGGCTCTTGAACCAATTAAATCACTAAATGTTCACTATAATCACTTTAAAGAAATATAGAGAAGGCAAACTACAGAAAAAGCTTTACTTTCTTCCCCTAAATCAGATCTTTGAACAGAAGTTACCTCAGAAAAAAAAATATAGAATCATAGAATGGTTTCGGTTGGAAGGGACCTTAAAGGTCATCTAGTTCCAACCCCACTGCCATGGGCAAAGACACCTTCCACCAGACCAGGTTGCTCAAAGCCCCATCCAGCCTGGCCTTGAACACCTCCAGGGATGGGGCAGCCACAGTTTCCCTGGGCAATGTGCCTCACCACCCTCAGAGTGAAATTTTTTTTCCTAATATCTATTCTAAATCTACCCTCTTCCAGTTTGAAGCCATTACCCCTCAATCCTATCACTACAGGCCTTTGTAAAAAGTCCCTCTCCAGCCTTCTTATAGGCTTCCTTCAGATACTGGAAGGCTACTATGAGGTCTCCCCGAAGTCCTATCTCTATGGTCATGGTAGTTCATGACAAACTATGTTTCCCCATTTTGCTACTGACCAAGTAGAAGGGAGGGTTATTGAGGTTAAAATTTATCAACTGCCGGTACGGAAATCAAAGTTGAAAAATTAGGCATTGACCTTCCACACTAACTGGATATTTTCAGTTGTCCAAAGGAGATATTTGAGTTTCCACCACAGTATGAATGACATAGGAGAGGGGGTTGTAGAGAGCACAGACCAGGGGGAACACATCAAAGCCTAAAATCTGCTCCTAAGAATAGAGTGGATGAATTGGAGAGATTACTCAATAAAAGCATCTCTATAAAAGGTGTAACACAGACCTGTTCCCTATTTTTCTCTATCTTTAACGAGAATGCTATACAAAACCCATACCAAAAGTCAAATCATATGCAACCCCGAGCTCCCGTACAAATGACTGCTAGTTTAAGAGCAACAAGTATTTGATTCTAATACAATTAATTATTTTTTAGGAGATGCTGTCACCGATTGCAGCAGTACCCAGTGACGTTTATTAGCTATTCAAATAGCTAAATAAGCAGTTCTCAGAAAAGAAGGATATTTCTTATAAGCAAAGAATAGTTATAACTATTATCAACAACAGACTTGAATTCTCCAAAAGTATCGAGTATACACAACTCATTTGTGCACCATGAGTCTTGATTAGCAACATATTAACAGCATATACATATAGACGTGTAAATCCCTCAGTTTCCTCACTAGCTGGTTAAATGGAAAAGTGATTTTTCTGAAGACATATTTTAAATTTAAAGATGATTTGACTACCTTAACACAGTGCCCTCAAAACCAGGACAAGGAGCTTAATACAAGTGTCCTACAGAATGTAATAAACTGTTTCAGTGATAACACTCCAATACATATTTTTTTGATCAGTACAGGAAAAAACAGATTTCCAGTTCTCTAATCTCAAATTCAAAGACTAAAAAAATAAAAGATAAACTACTTAACACCTACTTTAAATCCTAAAAACAATTGTGTAGAATGATTTGTCAAAACTTTTCATTTGCACTTTTTTTTTTTACTGAATAATGCAGCTTTATAAATAGGAATCTGTTGGGACACTTAAGTTCAGTTGTGATACCCTGGATTCTGTTAGGCCTTGTCATAAAATTGTTTTGCAGCATGTCACCAGCCAACAAGCTGTGAACCCAGTTTAGCGTATCAGAGATTCAATGTGGTATCAGCAAAAGAAATCCACGTTAAGAAATGTCATCTTTATTTCAATTATAAAATTGTTTGTGGGGTTTTGGGGCTTTTTTTTTTTTTTAGGAGATTAGAAGGGAATTTTAAACAATGATTATATTTTTTAAACAATAAGAATTTTAAACATGTACCAAATCAAACTATTGCAGACCAACATTTCAATGTGTTACACTGCGTTCCACTGATGTCAGTGGATCAGCCCTCAACATACACAAACATCATTCAGATACAAACCACACAGAACTGTTAGGAAAAACAGCTATTAACCCAGAAGGAACGGAAGGCACAAAGAAAGAGATTCTGACTGAGGTATGCATATATAGGTATGCGGGCTCGTCCTAATCTATCAGAGAGGTAACGATTGCAAATTAAATTCCCTACAGAGCAGGCATTTTAAGCCATACCAATGCCAGATTTGCACGTGAGGTTCTTAGCTCTTGCTTCAAAAGCTATTTCAAATCACAGCTTTGAACAAGAAACTCTATACTAGGCTTAGTTCCAAATACATTCATCACCCACTTGTTTCTTTCAATATCTGATCATTCCTATTCAAGCCAAGTAAGAACGGTCTCCAAACATCAAGCAACATTGGACCTGTCCAGCAAGCACCAGTCATACTAAGACAACTGTAAAACCTGAATATTGTAAAACTCCCGTTTCTGTCCTATTGGTGACATAACTTTTGAAGGAAAATTTTTTTGACCTTCCAGTCAGTCAGCTGTTGCATTTCCTCTAGGTGCAGTTCCATGAATGGAACACAATCAGGTGAAATAAATTTGCTTGAGATACTTGCAATCTCAATGCTTACAAACAAAAACATTTCCCTTATTCTGGCACTGTTTAACTCATGCAAGGACTTGGTTTAGGTGAAATGAGATCAGTGTCAGGTCCACTGGAATTGGGGCTGGAATTTGTAGTTTAGCTTTTCATATCTGCGAAATGACAATTCTTTTTTCTTTTCCTTGTTCACCAACCAGCATCTACATGGAAGACAAACAAACATAGGTGAGTGCAGAGAAATATTCATAGTAATTTAACTCTCCTTCATTTCTTATTTTTAACATTATTGTATTTGTGTATATATAATACATATATTAATTGTTTAATTTCATATTTGATAAAAATAGTCCATTCGCTTTCCCCTGCAGTTTAATTTTAATGGTGCTTACTGACTGTGACAGAAATGTCCTTTGTTCACTCAATACACTTTCCCCTATGCTTAAATATCCTACTTTTTACTAAACCACATTTTTACATTTTCTTGCAATTTCAATATTCTGAACATCTGTTTTGCACAAAGCATTTCACCAAGTAACTACATTAGGCTGCTCCTTGGCTACTGGCTCTAAAAAATTAAATTTTCAAGATTAATGGGTTTTATTTATTATAGATCTAAATGCTTCATTGTCACACTTTACTAAATTTCTAGTCTTTCTTGTCTCTATTGGGGAAAAAAACAAAATACCAATGGATTGTTGACTGACTTTATTCAGATCTGCACAAACACATTTCTTATCATATAAAGTAGTTTTCCCTGTTCCAGGGGACAATGCCCAACAGGAAACAAAATTATCTGCTTCTCATAATTTGTATTTCCAGATTATTAAAAAAGCTAAGTACTTTAGTATGTGCCATACGACTTGGATCAACATGCTATCTTCAGGTTATATCATGCATGTCTGGTGAATCTTATCAAAGCACCAGATCAAATTCACCCACTGACAATCGAATATTAGACAAAATGTTTTCGTTAGAGGTAACTAAAAGCTAACATAATAAACGTAATGCATACATCGGTTAACTCAAACTATAAGATCGGCTCAAAAAGCATCAAATTTGGAGCTACCTTAAAAAGAAGGCTAGCAGTTACTTAACAACTCAAACACCCTTCAATAGTTTTATTTAATTGTTCTTCACTGCTAAATACTGTAGCTTCATTATGAACAGCTACTCTCACATTGCCTAAGGCTGATGCTCTCCTACAGCATTCTCATGCTACCTTAACCTCTGACTTTAAGGAGCAAAGAGATAGGAAACAAAGTCACAACATCGAGCATCGCTGTAGTTGTGTCTGGGTGTTCTGCTTAGATAACTCCTTAGATAAAAAAAGCCCAGTGGGAAAACAGATGCCTCCCACCTCCTTAGTTTCTGCTGTGTAAAGCCTTATTCATAGAATCATAGAATGGTTTAGGTTGGAAGGGACCTTGAAGATCATCAAGTTCCAACCCCCCTGCCACAGGCAGGGATACCTCTCACTAGACCAGGTTGCCCAAGGCCACGTCCAGCCTGGCCTTGAACACCTCCAGGGATGGGGCTTCAACAACCTCTCTGGGCAACCTGTTCCAGTGCCTCACCACCCTTAAAGTGAAAAACTTCTTCCTAATGTTTAATCTAAACCTGCCCTGTTCCAGCTTAAAGCCATTCCCCCTCGTCCTATCACTACATGCCCTTGTAAAAAGTCCTTCCCCAGCTCTCCTGTAGGCCCCCTTTAGGTACTGGAAGGCCGCAATAAGATCTCCCCGGAGCCTTCTCTTCTCCAGGCTGAACAGCCCCAACTCTCTCAGCCTCTCCTCATAGGAGAGGTGCTCCAGCCCTCTGATCATCCTCGTGGCTCTCCTCTGGACGCGCTCCAGCAGGTCCATGTCCTTATTCATGGCTAAAAACACATTTTCCTCACCTTAGAATATCATGGTCAGGCATCCATCAGCCAAATTAGATAATAAGTATCAGCATTTTCTGTTTCACTCAGTAACATAGCAAAACCTTTGTATTTGTGTGTACACACACGTGTGTTAGAAATAGTCGCACTCAGAGAGCCTGGCAGCACTGCCTGCAAGGAAGCCACTGCCTCTGAAGTGGGAAGATGGCACCAAACAGCAGACAGAGTCCCTCCATGCTCTGCTCCCACTAAATCCTGGGTGCAGCAGCGACCAAGATCACTTGTAACTCGCATCCAGCAGAGTTCTCTCGAAACTTCAGGTTTGAGACAAACTATTCTATCCACTGTTTAAGTATGTTGCCCAGCATAGAGGATGTCAACTTCAATAAAGACTTTTAGATGCTGCTGGATTACATATCTTGAAGAAAAAAGGATTAATCAGTCTCCCTCATTTCCTTAAGAGTCTGTGCAACTGACATTTCCACGTAAGCGGGGGAAGTAATTCTTCAGAAATTACCTAAATTGTACAATTGCCATGACTTGCAAAGGATCAAACAGCAAAGACATACAGGCTATAAAACAGAATGATACCATTTTCCACTCAACTGAAAATACCTTGTAAGGTTATAAGAGAACATTAGCCAACGCTGCCCCCCGGGAGAGAAAAACAACCCAAACAGTCTGACTTAAAAAAAAACATGCCCTAAACTACAAAAATGCAACAATTTGCTGATACAGAATGGACAATAACACCCTATTGCAGATTGGTAGAGAATGATGTTCCTGAAAATGAAAGGAACAAGTTGAGAAAGAACACTTACTGTTCTTTTCTCTTTGACTTGCACTCCTTTCTGTATTTCTAGGGTACATAGTTATGCAGAGTGTTTGTAGCCCATCATTGTGAGTAACTGACTTTTCAACTCCTGGGACAGGGTAAGCACCCAGAAGGTGTGGCTCCACCACAAAACACAGTAAAATCCCATCTAACTGTTTTAGGTTTACATGCGGTATCCATAAGCTCCGACAGCAGCATTAGATTTAGTTTGTCACTTATCAAAATTCAATTTTGACAGTAAAAGATCTCCCATCTGCATTCATCCACACTTACTACAACATTATAGTTTTGAGGAAAAACGGAGTAGAGTAGAAAACAAATGCAAAACCACAAAATATTAAATAAACAGTATAAATAGTAATTATGTTGACTACATTTTCTGTAACACAGAGTTATTTCAGTGAAGAACATTCTCCTTACTGAGAACTGAGCATTTATAAGAAGCTGTAAATCAATGAATTATTATCTTAAGTATACAGAGAAAGATTACTCAGACATTTTTTAGTGTTTTTTCCAGCCTTCTAGAATATCACAATATACAATATTTACTCGATTTACGCATAGCTGTGTATTTAATTAAGGCTGCATCTTTCCCTTACTTGAGTTCAGCTTTCAGCTTCGTGGTTAAAAAGACATTCAGTAGCTTTCATAGTCAAGAGCCCATACTACCTTCTTGGAAGTGGATTTTAAGATAAATACTGGTAATGAGAGTAGCACAAAGAGGTTAATTGTGTCATTAATCTTGTCAAATACCCTGCGCCAACAGTCATGAGTTATCAGACAATGAAATAGAAGGCAGAATAAAATACCGGTTTCAGCTTTACTTGTGGTAACAGACAGAAGATTCTCAGCCGGGAATATGAGAGAGGACAGAGATACAGTCTTACATTTTTTTCAAGGGCTTTTTAAAGCATAATAATAATTAGCTAGATACATGGCACCAAAAACAGTGTTTCAAGATAACATTTTCTCAGTATATATAAATTAAGTAAACATGTAGAACGTGCACACCATATAATATTCAGAAATCAATCACCCACAAAACATGAGAATATTCCAGATATTGTGATGTTGTAGTTACCCTTACAGGGCTTCAGTACTTCTATTTTACATCCAGAAACAGTAACTTATTGAAGTGAATCCACAGAGCATGGGTGATTGCAGACTACACAGGAGTTTGAAAGGGACAATGAGTGTAGGATCAGGCCTCTACACGGCCCATTAAAGCAAAACACTGCTAAGGCCATCTTCATCATTACTACTTGTCTATCTATGAAAAATTAGTAAGAACCCTAAGGTAACTCATTATTAATCAAACTGACCACTTACAGTAATTAACACTTTAGTAGAGAATTTGCTTTAGCAAGACTTACAGCTGCTTATATTTCTTCTTTTAAGACTTTGAGATGTAGCATGTTTGGATTCAATTTACAATTATTTTATCAAGTGCTTTATACTTCGTTACAAAATGCTATTTGCTTCTGCCTGGTGGTTTTTGTTTTTCTTAATGTCCATTGCCTTCATTAAGCAAATGAGTAACACTGAGCTACTACCTCTTTTGTACAATGCTTGCTGGCGCAGTGATATAACGCTTATGTGTTCTATGCTATTGTCCTCACATTTCCTAGCAAGTGATGAGAAATAAAGTTCTGGGTTTTTTTAAAAAAAAGGTAAGTAAGTGAGGTCAATAAAAGGGCTAGCTGATGAAATAAGAAGATTGGATCTTCCTGTTAACGTGTTTCTCCACTAACAGAAATAGGAAATATGCATTCCAGACTTTGGTATTGAGGAAATAATTCACTATGCATTCTGTTTAGACAAGCAATGCATGCACAAGCTATACTTTTTATTAATCAGATTAACTTCCTTAACATTTCTGTCACACGTACAGAAGGCGCCATTCTGCAGAGCCTATTCAGGACAATGTTTCACTCAAGAACTTTGAATGAGCAAGACCTGCAATAAGAAATTACCCAGACTTACAGTGGAATATCAAATGGCACATTATGTTCTTAAAATTGATGATCAGTTCACATAAATACTATATTTCTTTTCACTTGAGCATTGATTTTGAGGCTCCAGTTTTAATTAAAAAAAACAAACCAAAGAAACCAACTGATCCTCAGTTACATCTACTCACTAATATTAAGGTTTACTGGTTTCTCTCCTATGTCCACCTAATCACTATTAATAACACCACTATGTTCTATTACCAATATTAATATGACAGTGGACAAAGACTGCAGTCCCACAGTGCTTCCCACATTGCTCTGAGCTCTGGGAATTGTAAGGTTAGGGGTTTTGGTTTCTTTAGTCAACACCTTTCCCCACTAATTTTTCCCTCTTTAGGGCTATTTACTTGTCCTTAAAATGTGAGCTTTGTTTCTGATGAGGAAGTAAGGAGGCAGATCCTGTATTCCCCCTGAGGTGAAAAAGGAAGCAGAGAGACGAGACAAAGCAGAACACTAAGATCCAGCCCTACTTGCGTAGCAACAAAGCGATGTCAATTCCAAACATAGAGGATGTGCCCCCTACAGAGATGTTAAATAAATAAAAAAAACCCAACATGATCTATTTTAGTAGAACACAGAACATCCCTAAAAACCATCAACTCCATACAATGGTTAATAGCTACAACCAGCCTCTAACATAACTCTTAACAAATTCACATACTTGGTAAGTAAGTTCCTTGAAATATTATAATACAACCATTTAGAACATGATTTTTCCTTACTGTACTCTACCCAATCTTAGTCTTATTGCCTGTCGCTCATCACTCCTACAGTCCATACTATTAAAACTCCTACTGAGTTCACTGCACAGCACAGCTCTAGAACTTCAAGTCAAGCATTCAAAAAATCCATAGTTGCCACACAGTAGTAGGTAAGAAATTCTTTGTTTCTGTTTCAGGCTAAAGAACTGCTGTAACGTTTCAGAACCGACAACAGTAAATAATGATGGCTAAGGTTGTCTACACTATGTAAGAGTCTCCCCTCAATGCTTACAAACGTATTGGCCTTGAAAAACCTCTCATTATAGCAGCAGCCTTGTTTGTATGAACAGATACTACTAACCTTAAGTATCATTTACTTCAACTTGTTTTATTTCCATTCACAATATTGTATTTTCAAATGTATTCAAAGTTGCTTGCTGCATTGTGAATTTCTTTTAAATAAACTTTAAGGATACGAAATTTGCTGTGATGCCACCGGAATATCATAGATAGTGACACTTGCAATGTTTGACTATATTGCACCTTTCAGCACAGAACCAAGTAGAAAGCCTTATATCACTATTTTTTGGTTGTTGTTATTATGTTTTGAAAACACAAAAACAACTGCCTGATGCTTTGTTCAACTTAAAGCACTCAAGAAAACTGCATTCAGAAGTATAACATTGTGTCAGTATTTTATAAATTTAGTGTAGCTGTATAGAAGAAGATAGATTAACTGAATTTACTTAGCTACTTGAAAAAGTTTCCTTTGCTCTACAGATGAACACCAAATGTCTGGATATTAAACAAAACCTGAAAAACATCTTTGACAGATGAACCACAGTCAAAAAACCTATGATTTTTGGCAGGAAATCTAACGAAAAGTTTTGCCTTGGGAGTGAATACATTTAATCTGCGGGGTGGGAAGGGGGCGAACGAAACAACACAGACAGAAAACGTACATTCGTGCATCAAAATAGAGCTCAGACTCATTCTTGGAGATATTTTTACACTATTTCAACACGTGGATTTCTCTACTACTATAAAAAACATTCACCTCCAACTCCCTTCCTTCTGCCAGACCGCCTATTCTATTCCTAGAGACTATTTAATAAAGTAGCAAACAGAGGAAGAAAAATAAACAAACTACACTCCTGCTTGCTGTTGCCTCCTATTACCTCCAATAAAATATTTTTTTATGGTAGTAACAGAAAGTATAGTAGCTTATGCTGCTTCCTTTTTGGTTTTGTATTTAATTAAATGCAACTATTTGTCTATTGAGCAGCTATATTAATGGTCTCTCTGGAAGCAAGAACGAGCTGTTAATAAAACAGGGTTACACATTTTAAAACAAAACCAGCATCATGCTGCTCTCACCTAACACTTTCAGAAAAATCCTAATTAGAACTACAGGAGAATAAAAATCCTTCTCACAACATTTTTAGACTTGACTCACAGTTTTTGATTATATGGTATTGACCTAAATTAACCTAAACCCAAAACATAGTGAGGAAATTTGTGAAGCCTTGCTTTTCTGCAGTTCCCTGTAATAACACAATCTGTATCTATCTTATTTTGTGTAACAGTGTGTAATTACAACATATGTGTCATGCAGTTCACATAGATCTCAGTTTTATGCATTTCCTTGCTTTTCACTTCTTCACCATGCTGCTCATTTTTCTCTCCTAATCTTAGGCTTCCCTTTCTGAATCGGTATATAAGAACTCCATTATGTCGATGCAGTTATCTTAACTGATAGAAAAATTACTGAAGCATAAAGGTGGACCCTGCAGAGACTGCAGTGATCTGGGACTCCTTCAGCTTTTTTGCAGCTACACATGCATATTGCCTCAGCCCCACTGTGACAAAGTCTGCTTCCACATGGTAAAATCAGGTTTCATGCTGTTAAGAACAGTTAGGAAGGCAGGCTACTGAAGCTACTCCACAGGCGAACCAGCAAGGATATTTTCGCAGAAACCAGCCACTATCAGGCCTGCTAATTTCATTTTGCACAAAGCGATACTCTACTGTCTTCTTAAATGGCCAAGAACAAAACTAAAATAAAAAGATAATGACATAGTAAAAATGCTACCCTCTGTCCCACACCTTCACCCTCCTTTGGCAGAGACAAAATTAGGCAGCACCACCATCCTCCAATCCCTCTTCTCTTGTCCAGTACTCTCAATGGTGTTTATTCCATGTTAAAGACCAGTTTTCAGACCTATTTTTTTCATGTTGAATACAAGACATCATTACATAAGTTGTCAAAAGAAAGCTGGAAGTTGTGACAGCTGAGAAAGGGACAGCTGAGGCTTTTAGCACCTAGGAGAGATGTCAGAGCTGGTTGTGGTTTCATATATCCAAGAGACAGTTAAAATGCTTGGTAATGAAGGCAGCATGCATTTCCACTTACTTAGCACCAGAAATTCAGGGGACTAATTTGGAAAGATTGAATTTTAATAACAACTAGCCACCCACCACATCCCAACACAAGTCCTGACACATTATCATCAGGGTGAATGTGGTCGTTTCAAGGGTTTGATGAAATGGTTAGAGTTTATTTCAGTGCCACGTTTCTTATCAGACATTAAAACAAAGCTGCTCTTAACAGTATCAGGGAAGTGATTTTCTATTAATACACTGTTTCATTACAACATAAAAAATTATTTTATCATTTACATGAACTTTTCTTGTCTAGAAGAAACGTTCCTATCACTCAAAACTAGATAAATGGAAACATTTGTCACAGACAAAGCATCTAACAATTCCTGAGCAAAATGGAAGGCAGCAAATGTCAGCATAACTGTGAAATGAACTACAGGTTTTCTTCCTAAGAAGAGAGGGGCACATGATACATTATGTGAAGGAGTCCGCACAGAAGTAAGCGGGCCTTTGACCTCTGAGTTCTTCAAGGAAAAAAAATAAAATTAAAAAAAATCTTCAGTTTACACATAATCTTTATTATGTAGCAAACATATTTTGACAGAAAGAGCTTTGCTTAGGGAGAAGGATAGTATTAATGAAACAGCCAAAAAGAAAAAATTCAAAACAGATCACTTGGTTTTGGAATATATTGTCAATGCTCATTTTTTCTACTTGTTTTCAGAGCACTCACGTATGACATTACACACGATTGGACTATACAGAGCAGATTCTCAGAAAGGCAGGCTGAGATCCACGTGCAAAAGTGAAAACACAGTTTGAAGCTTGATCAATGTGCAAAAGCATTATATAAATGTTGTTGCTTGAGATAGGACAGAACTGCATTCAATGACCCAGAAGATCTATGCCACTCCTTTGTGCTTAGAACAAGCATTATCCATGCAAAGCAAACTGTTGTATGGATGTATTTTCTTCTTAGCATTTGACCTATTCAGACATTTAGAGAGTAAAACACATGCAAATACCTTCAATCCATGTATTTAAAATCAATAATATTAATAAACATTAATAACAGTGAAAATAGTAAACTTTGACTATCAGCCTTGTCTCTTCTACTTTGTTAAAAGAGACTTTTCTTGATGACAAAGGGTTATGGAAACTTGAAATTCTTCAAAACAGGAATTAAGTCTGAACAGGTCACCTTGACAGTTTATGTTAAAACAAAACCATGTTCTTTTAAATAAAACCGTCAATTAAGTATTATTTGATTTCTCCCTGTCCAGCAAAACAATTAAACTCTATCTTTTGATTCAGACTAAGAGTCTACTAAACATAGGGTTTTATTCCCAGAGAGAAAAGAAGCACTCAGAAGCACTGCATCCGGCTCTCCACATCCAATTTGCTCTCATATTCCATAATAATATATTACCAGACATACATATTTAAAATACCTAATTTAAGAAAACCAGGCCAGAACCACTTAGACTACAATTATAATTCTGTCTGAACATTTTTCTAACAAAACTTTTAAAAAGAAATTAATGTGCATCGTGAATTTCAAATACTAGAGCATTATGTACAACTATCTATTCTAACTATCAACTTCTTTACCACTGCCAATGTTTTTACTGTTCATTATCAAATCATCTTTAGAACCATTGAAAAACATTCCAACAGCAAATCAACCCCAGTCACAAAATAACTTTTGTAGGAAAACAGAAACGTAACTACTGACAAAGTTAACATGCCAACACATCGAGGTCTGATTACAAACTAGGCAAAGGAGCAAGAGGGTTCCTTGAGGTTTGGGATTTATTTTTTGGAGGGGGGGTGGGGGGTGGTTCCTGCAAAAGTTTAATCTTAAACAGTACCTCATACAGCCCTAATATGCCTGCTGGCCTGTTACATTACCAGGAACCAAAGCTACCACTGGTACAGGAAGCATTTCAGAAGAAAACAGGTATGAAAAGAATCTCTACATAGCATTTAAGAAACAAATGGTTTCCTCCAATATCAGTTAGGAATGTCTTCCTGTTCTTAGCATTTATTCTCCTGTTGTTTCTGAACACTTTGTGAAGTATACTAGGCCTTCCCTCCCTGCCCCGATATGTACAATGGCTATAACATTTATCCTGCAAAGTACAGTCTCTGGGGAGACCAAAAGACAGCTCAAACCGTCCTCACAAACGTTCTGGCACACGCTTTCTATATCAAAGATTCTTGGCCCTCCATTTAATAGTTGAAAATATATTTGTGTGAGAAATAATGCACTCCAGTAAACAGCAACACAGAAACTACACACAGGACTTCTATTATAAGGGCACGTGGCTGAAGACACTTCCCACTAACTCGTATTTACCTGACATTACAGCCACTTAATTCTCATGAGTCCCATTAGAAGATGTAAATAACAGAACCTCAAGGACCTCAAGGAGTTTAGTGTAGAAAAATGCTAGAATAGAAAATTATGTGCATTTTAAGACGGATATTAAAATATTGTGCACCTCTGATTAAAAAAAACCAATCTGTAGAAGCACAGATAGCAAAACTCTTATCTACTGTATCTCAGAAAGCTAGACACTCGTGAAGATCGAACGTTCTATCTTCCTGAAGCTAACCTGTCCCAATGTTAAGAGACTCCAAACCTGATTAATATTCATAAGATCGGACTTGTGAAAGCATTTAGGCAGAGCTAAAACTTCAAGTTAACCGTCCTTTTCACTCACAGTAACATTACTATTATTCCCATAAAGAATTTAATCAACAGTAGCAACAGCAACAGAGCTAGGTCATGTACATTTCCAAAAGCCCCTTTTATCTTTCCTTACCCCTCTTCGTCCTAATTTTCTGTTTCTTTAATTTCAATTTTGGGTTTATAACATTTGTGTTATGTCTGTGGCATTAATAAATTTCACTCTGGTAAAAAAAAAACCAAAACAAAACACCACCACCAAAACACAAAGCAAACTAAACAAAAAAAAAACCCAAAACAACTAAAAAGTCACACCACAGAAACAACGGTTTCCCTTGTTCCTCTCTTTTAGTTGAGAAATTATTTTTTTAAAATTGTTTTACTGCATAATGATGTAAACTATTACCACTCAGTTCACAAATAAAATCAAATATCACTCAAAAGTTACAAAAACCTATCTTCAAGTGTATCTATTAAAGACTATAAACTACTAAGACATGCTTGAAAGTGAGTGCTGTATCCTAAAGGTTACTTATCGCCAGGAGAGGAGAAAGCATGCTGTGTGTTTATGTCAAACTGGTAAATGACGGCTGCACAGATTATAAATCTTTAGTTCCAAACATGAAGTACTCAAAAGCCATATTCCCCAACCACATCAAAAACAAGAACAGTTCACAAAGGGCTAAACTAACTGGGGCTGGACCCAGTAGGAATACATTAATCTGCAGAGCGTGTCTTCAGATAGAATAAAATGAAGAGAAATCAGTAAAGAAAACAAACCATTTATAATACACTGTGAAAAATCACTAAAACAATAGCTTTTGGAAACCTTGCATCTGCAGAAAACCTTCTGGGCCGAAATCCAATACAAACCTGTCAGAAAATATTGATGAAAAATGTGCATTTACAATTGTAAATAAAACATGAATATGGAACCTATTCCTAAACTCAATTTTTCCAGAAAGGAAATAAGGCACCTTTTTTTTTTTTAAGTTTATGTTATTTAGTTAGTTGATTTAATTAGACACTGGTTTTGGTAAACAAAATTACTTCAGAATGAAACCCCCACAATAACCATTGGCAGACAAATAAAATGGACATCAAAGACTGTTACTGTGCTTATCTGCTTCACTCATAATAGCTTATTGAGAATACCTGTAAGAGTCTAGTATTATAAAAACCACCTTCCCAGAAGAGAAATATGATCAAAGCAATTGTCAGATGGCATAAGGCCAGCCTTTCATACACCGCACAAGGGATTCTTTCAACTTTGTCTTGAAAGGCCTTCTGATGCTCCATTCCAGATTCTAATCCAGCTCCGCAAGTGAAAGGTTAATGGAGTGCACCCTTAATACACAGGCACATCTTAACATATGCCAACAAAATAAAAATACATTTTCATTAAGGAGGGTGCTCTTTTTAACATATTAAAGTAATAACAGGCCTTCTGCCATTCCCTGACAGCAGTACATGCAAGAAGCTGCTCAACATTATGGATAAGCCTCAAGAAAACCTTCCTGATTAAACTCATTACATCAAATGCTCAGCTGACACAGGTTAGTAAACACATTCACTATGAACATGTACAACTAAATTTCCAAGGTCCACTTCTAAATGGTCAGATGGATTATTTGTTACCGTTACCGATGGCAAGATTAAACTTTTTATTTAAATGGATACCAATTCAGTTTCCACAGTGTGACTTTCTGAAAGGATTGAATCAATCTGTGCAGCACAGTGTCACACTAAACAAGTACAAGGACGATACAGAATACAAGAATGACAATTTAAGAAAAACCTACTAGTAGCGTCTTTCTGGCTAATTCATGAAATAAGTTGACATTTTGGTGCCAATATGAAAGGTAAAAAAAACTAAATACCCCAGCACATGAAATAAGAGACCAGGATTGCATGAGGAGGCAGAAAAGACTGTAAAAATATTGTCGATTCTCAAGCACCTGCAATTCAGCTCTGTCTCCTTGAAGTCTACTGCTTGGCAGCAACTCAGGAGCTGCTTAGTTTTCAGCATAAGAAAAAAAAAAGCAGGAACAGAAATTAAGTTCTAGCGCATAATAGTTCAGAAATATGGTCTGGGGGCAATATGTAGCTGAATCAATAGTAAATCATGTTTACCACAGTCAGCACTAGAGGCAGTACAAGTCATCGGAATGGGTAGCTGCACAAGTACGGCTACACTCGCTTTTAAGGAGGAAAAACTCTCCATTGCCTTGCTAGTGTTATTTCCCTTTTTTTAAACACTTCAGGTAGATACAGGTGAAAAAAATAAAAACGGGTTAAATACAGAAGTAAAACACATTCAATTTTACTCTAGATTACAGTAAGCAATATTTAAGATACCCAAGTAGACTGCTCTAGTGCACTTTTTAGAGGGCTATTTTGGTTTGTATTAAAAATGAGTAGTGGTAATGAGAAAAAAAGCAGTTCTTTTAATTCCACATACACTGTGAGGTAAAAATATTATAAACCTTCCTTCATGTAAATTTGGAGAACTGAAATGCAAGAAATCTCCATCTTCTAACTATCTCAATATCTAACTTCCCATTATCACATACAAGTAACTGAGAGACTCTGCAACTTGAACCGAGACTCCAGGTTGACCCCTGGGAATTAACACATCAAACTGAAGGTGCCGAGGGCCAATCTTGTGATTAAAATTAACGTGAACGAAATTTATGCATCTATCAGGACATATAAATTTCTGACTCGTAAACACATCTCTCAAAGTATACGCTTCTTAGGATTACAGGACAGGAAAGGACCACCAAATTTCAGTCCAGTCCCTAGCCACAACAAGTACTGCATAATTTAATGCTTTTCATAAGGCAATCAAACTCCTTCCTAAGAGTGCTTATGATTTTGCTTTGATTGAAAAACCATTGCAGAACCTCAGTGCTCTAACAATTAGGGACCTTCTTTTAATTCTCAGCTTGAATTTATTCATAGCCAGCTTACACCCATTAGTTCTTGTGCCAATATTGTCCTTTAGTTTAAATAGCTTTTCTCCATCCCCGGTGTTTACCTCCCTCATGAATTTAATTTCATTCAATTACATTTCTTAGGACTAATTGTTTTAAAATGAGAGGACGCACTTTATAAAACCATCAATGGCACATTCCATACGGACAAAAATTAACTTCTCTACCAATTAAATATCCACAAAAGTTGAAAAGTGCACAGTAAGGCAGTTATAAGCCCATGGAAAACTTGTATTAATTCCAGGATGTAAGGGAAAAACAATTCCAAAATGAAGATATTAAAGGCTATAAGATGAGAAGCTTTAGAAGCATACTAGAATGAAAAAGAGTGCCTATGAAAAGATACGTTTATTCTTCAGCACTCTTGCAGAAGGACTTTCACTCAGTTTAAAAATCCTTTTAATGCTCATTTCCCTTGCCACTCTGCAAAATTAGGGAAAAAACCCACAACAAAACTTATAAAGCAGTAAAATAAAATACTCAGGGGCCATGGAAAAGCGTGCAGTATTTTGTATGCTTTTTAAAGGTTAAAGAGGCTTTTTAACTTCCACTGGGACAACTTTTAGTGTCAATTTGGTTCCTCTTGATAGTTCCTATAAAGGTCAAGCCAAAGTGCTTCTTGATCAACTCCCAACCACAGCAAAACCAAATCACTTTTTTATAAAAGAACTGTTTATTTTGGGTAACAGATAAACCCTTGTTTAGTGATTCATCTGATGTGCTACCTTATGGAAGGAAACAAGTGTTCATGTCAGTATTTCAGAGTCACACACTGTTTAATTTCAGGAAATTTTATGTTAGTAAACCCAAACCTTTCAGATAATTTGCCATATACTGGCTTAGTTTAGTTGATCTAAAATTAAAAGGCAATTTTTTTTGTATTCTTAATTTCCATTCTGTTCCGACAATATGCAATTTGACAAGTACTGCAAATTCAAACACAATTTTCATACTAATAATCTGAAGAAATCAAACACCTACTATTAATTTGAAGCCACCAATTTATACTTGTTAGGAGGCAGAAAATGTTACTAACTCAAGACATTAGGCAGATGTATTAAAGAGAAAAGTCAGAGTTCCACTTCACTATACTCACTAAGAGAGTTATCTGCTCCTCATGTATGAGTACATAGAGCAATGCACAACCCAGAATTGCCCTACCATTTCTGTAAGACAAAAATCCAGCTTCCTCCTAAACTTTCTTCCTGAAAAATCAGAGTTAGCAATCTAGAAGTCTAAAAAAAAAAAATATAAAAAAATATCAAAACCTGGATTGTTTTTTGATTTTCATATCTCATCAAAAAGCATATACCAGCAAATGTTTCGCACAACACTAGAACTGAACCTAAATCACAGGTATCACTGATGCAGATAAGCAGGTAACAAACACGATGATACTGCTTCCAGAAAGTCACTGACAGTCAAAATACTGTCATATATCATTATGATAAAGGACTTCCTCACTCAAAAGAAAAGATACAGTGCAGTATCAATCTATTCCCTAAATATTAGAGTTATAAAAACCTGCACTCGCTGCATAATGAAGTGCTGGTTTCTGATTTTTATTTTGTAAGTTTTCTAGCACAATTTCAATAATCATTGCTAGGAAAAAAAAGTAATTCTCTTTTCTGTTAGAATTCAAAACTTCAGTGGCTCGCAGTTTCCAATGAATTTTCTAAACCATTGTCAGTTCTGCAACATACAGGAAAACCACAACGGTTTTGCAAAGACAATATAATAATTAATAGTTACAAGTTACTACGACTCTGTAAGAACTACAAGATCTAAATCATTCAGCTTTTTGCCTATGCAGAAAGGATTATGGAAATATGCTTACTAAATCATTATAAAAAGATTAACTATTATTCTCTCCCTATTACTGCAGAAATCCAAACCATACAAATCAGATCCATGTATGATCCAGGTTCAAACACATTCAAATTCACTTTAAAAGAAAACTTCTATTTGCAACCGTCTTATTAGCAGAAACCATGGCACACAAAGAAACAACTGTCCTTTCTTGATTTTGGCCATAATAATTCTTTTAGCCACTGATACTTGTTTTTCTTAATAAAGCAAACAGAACTCTACTGCATTGCCTTGTATTTTAATACATCCTGGTAAAGACACTGCTGACCATTTTAAGCTCAGCAGCTACCATCACTGATTTCGCATATCTCTTTAATGCTTCCATAAATTACATGTTACATAACATAATGTTGGGTGACCAACAACGACCAACAAAAGACTTGGTCACAGGAAATAAACAAATAAAAAAGCAGCCACCTGCTATCTTCTTTTGCTGCTAAAAAAAAAAAAAAAGAGTTTACCTACCCTGCAAGAAAAGGCCCTCCTTGTTTCTGAAAAAACAATTTGCTTTGCACTACTATGTTCCTAAAACCTCTGCACACTTGTTTTTTACTTCCCCTTAAAGTTACGGGTGGGGGGAAAGAATAGGGAAAGAAAAGTGAGTAAAACATTGGTAATTTGTTTAGCTAGTGATGCAGGCTGTTCTCCGATCAAATTTTGTTTCCCAAAGGAAGATATCAGTTTTAAATTACACAGCAAGCAGGCAAGAGAAAGGAAGCAAACAATCAAAACCTTCCCAGAAGGGGTAAGAATAAGGCGAGAACTCCAGAGATCCTATTTAATAAATAAACACCTTCATTTCTGTAAGTTAATTTCACCACAGGAAATAAGTTTAGTTTTAATTATATTGCCTTATGTCATGTTTTATAAAAGGTACATGAGGCTCATTGACTTTCTCTTATTAAAGCCTTTACATGCTGCAGAGATGTTGCATGTAGATTAAGTCTCAGTAGAGCCCTAGCAGAGTGCACAGTGATATAAGACACAATACTTTTATTGTTATCCCACACCTGTGACAACTGCTGAGATTAAAAACAAGATGTTGTTGCAACTGACTTTTTTTCCCAAAAAAGCAATCAGACATAAAGAAAATATAAAAGATACCCATATACACAATGATAGAATATACCATCAATTTAAAGCCTTTGCTCACACAGATATGGGAGAGACACAGTTTTTCAGAAACCCAGAAGCCTAAAAGGTTACACAGGAATCAAAATAAAGTCTTGAAAAATTAATTTCCAAAAAGAAATTCCAGAAATTCCAGTTTAGACACACCAGGTGAGCTATATTCTAAGAGTTGGGTCATGTTGGTATTGCGTTCCTTGACCTTCTAGCAACAATCTCTATCATATGGCATCAAGTCAGTGAATGCAGCAAAAAATAGAACTCTCAGAGATTCCCATAGTAAGTGCCTTAGGAGGCAAAAAAACTCTAGTATCGCTGCCTTTTTTACTGTGGCCAAGCAGAGTTATGATACTACCACATATGATGTGCATTCACCACCACTTTTTTTCCCCCCTAGTCTCAGAAGCTCTCACTCAAGATCGCAGTTCCCATCCTGATACTTCTGGTTGAGTGTCAAATATTTGGAAGCACTGGCAGATATTTCTAGATGCTATCTGTGACCAACAGGTAGCTTGTTCTGCAGTCTGCTGAGGAAAAAATTACAAATACTAAAGTTGAATTTCTGAAGATTTCTTTAGACTTCCACTAATTTGCTATGACTTTTCAATAGCTAGTGCCATACACCCATGCAGCTATTTCTGAAGTTTCCAGAAGAATGAGAAGAGAACACAACCCTGTGACTAAAACCACACAACAGACGAGAAGTCTATTTATATGCTAGGCTGCTTTTTACTTAAGCAAAGAGGGCATGAACTTATTTTGCTATCAGCCTAACACCTCTCAGGATTAAACAATTATTTTAGGAAGGGGTAAAACCCTTATATAGCACTGACAACTTTAAGTGAGATGTAAAATCCTGAAACACGCTTTTCATATGCTGCTCTTAACATTACTCTATAGGATTTTCACCTTGGTTCCTATTATCAACATTCATAGTATCTACAGAACAGGTTAGAAAAATTAAAAAAAGGTTTGCCAAAATCTCTGGAAGCCATTACCCAACACATCTGCTCCCAGTTACTCATCCATCTCTAAACCCTACATGCAAAGTTTGCAACTGAAAATTAAATAGATAAATACAGTATTTCTTTGCCAAACTGCCTGACACTCATTCTTCAAGCTGTTTGCCCTCTGTACAATTCAGAGCATCAGAGCTTTGATTCAATTTTTAACAGAAAAACATTAAAAATTCCCTTTAAATGCTTTTCCTCATACTCATGAATAATCAACAAGTAATTCTGGTGCCTGAATGACAACGGGCAAGGCAATGTCTTAGGAGAGCTTGGCGTCTTCATAAGATTAGGATGAGCTAACGTGTAATTACCAAAAATATCATATATCCCAAACTTCAAAGAAAGTCTTCTTTTATTAGTTCTTTTATTAGTAGTATTAGTAGTCTTCTTTTATTATTAGGAAGAAATAAAGGGAGCCAGACATTCACTAGAGCCATTCTCTCACTGTGATATCAAAGAAGGAATTCCAAGATGCATTTTTGGAATTCAGAACGCTTCAGCATTGTCACATGTTTGATATTTTCAAGACCCCATGCTCCTTACTCTAAGCCAGTTATCTTTTATGATCCATGGTTGTGATCTGAAGAAGCACAGAGTCAACTTTAAAAAAAAACAAACAGGAAGAGAGTTAAAGCTGTCAAAACACAGTGAAATTTGAACCCATGATTGAGAACTTACAGCATTCAAACATGCTGTCTTCACTAGCAACATTAATTCAATTTGACTAATTTAAAGAATTTAGAGGTTTTCAAAATGCTCAGAAAACAGGCCAGATGCAGGTTGTACAGGTGGCCTACTCCAAGTTGCACTAATCAATGAGAGAGTTCTTTTTCTCAACCTTTCCAGTCATTTGGCTGGATGGTCGCACTCAAAGGGTTGCGGTCAACGGCTCGGTGTCCAAGTGGAGAGCAGTGACGAGTGGCGTTCCTCAGGGGTCGGTACTGGGACCCGTACTGTTCAACATCTTTGTTAGCGACATGGACAGTGGGGTAGAGTGCACCCTCAGCAAGTTTGCTGACGATACCAAGCTGTTTGGCGAGGCAGACACGCTGGAGGGGAGGGATGCCATCCAGAGGGACCTGGACAGGCTGGAGAGGTGGGCCCAAGCCAACCTCATGCAGTTCAACAAGGCCAAGTGCAAGGTCCTACATCTGGGTCGGGGCCATCCCAAGCACAAATACAGGCTCGGCGGGGAATGGCTGGAGAGCAGCCCTGTGGAGAAGGACCTGGGGGTGATGATTGATGAGAAGCTTGACATGAGCAAGCAGTGTGCGATCGCAGCCCAGAAGGCCAACCGTATCCTGGGCTGCATCAAAAGAAGTGTGGCCAGCAGGTCAAGGGAGGTGATTCTGCCCCTCTACTCCGCTCTCGTGAGACCCCACCTGGAGTACTGCATCCAGCTCTGGAGTCCCCAACATAAGAAGGACATGGACCTGCTGGAGCGCGTCCAGAGGAGAGCCACGAGGATGGTCTGAGGGCTGGAGCACCTCTCCTATGAGGAGAGGCTGAGAGAGTTGGGGCTGTTCAGCCTGGAGAAGAGAAGGCTCCGGGGAGACCTTATTGCGGCCTTCCAGTACCTAAAGGGGGCCTACAGGAGAGCTGGGGAAGGACTTTTTACTAGGGCATGTAGTGATAGGACGAGGGGGAACGGCTTTAAGCTGGAAGAGGGCAGGTTTAGATTAAACACTAGGAAGAAGTTTTTCACTTTAAGGGTAGTAAGGCACTGGAACAGGTTGCCCAGAGAGGTTGTTGAAGCTCCGTCCCTGGAGGTGTTCAAGGCCAGGCTGGACATGGCCTTGGGCAACCTGGTCTAGTGAGAGGTATCCCTGCCTATGGTAGGGGGGTTGGAACTCGATGATCTTCAAGGTCCCTTCCAACCTAAACCATTCTATGATTCTATGATTATTCTGTTGCTATACTCTTAATTCAGGCAGTAGCCACTAACTCTTTTCAATCCTATCATATAAACATCACCACTGAATTACAAGGCCTCAACAACAACAACCAAAAAAACCACACACAACCCACTAAAAACACCCCACCCCCCACCCCTCCCCTCCCCAGGAGTAGTGTTTGAGTAAGACATACCTGCATTCAGAATAAAGCAGTTAGACAATACCATGCCTGAGGGATTCTACTATTTTCCCAAAACATATTAATGGAAGAGAAAAAAAATACTGTTACTAGATAACTGTGTATTTACTAGAAGTTAGTCACCATCTATACTTGTCCTGAGAACTGATTTTCAGGTTGCAAAACTCTGATGAATTCTTTTCTTTACCCACTTTACAACATCTGCCCATAAATGATTTGGTATGTTTTTCTCCTATACTTTAAACCTTGATTGCTAAAGATTATATGAACAGATACCCAGCTAAAAATGTTCACAGAAACTCTGCATAGCTTGAGGCAGGAGACTGCATATAAATAACTGACAGACACCTTTTTTTTGTGTTTGAGGGATAAGTTGTAAGGGAAAACTTGCAAGGGACAATGTTTTATTTTACCCGTGCAGGATCACCAGGTATAAAGAAATGTGGAAGAGGTCTGAAGCTGAAGATAGCATTTTATCTTCCCTGCCTATTGCTGTTGAGGCAGGTAAATAACAACATATATTCAAGATTCATAGAATCATAGAATGGTTTAGGTTGGAAGGGACCTTGAAGATCATCAAGTTCCAACCCCCCTGCCACCTCTCACTAGACCAGGTTGCCCAAGGCCACGTCCAGCCTGGCCTTGAACACCTCCAGGGATGGGGCTTCAACAGCCTCTCTGGGCAACCTGTTCCAGTGCCTCACCACCCTTAAAGTGAAAAACTTCTTCCTAATGTTTAATCTAAACCTGCCCTCTTCCAGCTTAAAGCCATTCCCCCTCGTCCTATCACTACATGCCCTAGTAAAAAGTCCTTCCCCAGCTCTCCTGTAGGCCCCCTTTAGGTACTGGAAGGCCGCAATAAGATCTTCCCGGAGCCTTCTCTTCTCCAGGCTGAACAGCCCCAACTCTCTCAGCCTCTCCTCATAGGAGAGGTGCTCCAGCCCTCAGACCATCCTCGTGGCTCTCCTCTGGACGCGCTCCAGCAGGTCCATGTCCTTCTTATGTTGGGGACTCCAGAGCTGGATGCAGTACTCCAGGTGGGGTCTCACGAGAGCGGAGTAGAGGGGCAGAATCACCTCCCTTGACCTGCTGGCCACACTTCTTTTGATGCAGCCCAGGATACGGTTGGCCTTCTGGGCTGCGATCGCACATTGCTGGCTCATGTCGAGCTTCTCATCAATCATCACCCCCAGGTCCTTCTCCACAGGGCTGCTCTCCAGCCATTCCCCGCCGAGCCTGTATTTGTGCTTGGGATTGCCCCGACCCAGATGTAGGACCTTGCACTTGGCCTTGTTGAACTGCATGAGGTTGGCTTGGGCCCACCTCTCCAGCCTGTCCAGGTCCCTCTGGATGGTATCCCTCCCCTCCAGTGTGTCTGCCTCACCAAACAGCTTGGTATCATCAGCAAACTTGCTGAGGGTGCACTCTACCCCACTGTCCATGTCGCTAACAAAGATGTTGAACAGTACGGGTCCCGGTACCGACCCCTGAGGAACGCCACTCGTCACTGCTCTCCACTTGGACACCGAGCCATTGACCGCAACCCTTTGAGTGCGACTGTCCAGCCAGTTCTTTATCCACCGAGTGGTCCATTTATCGAATCCATGTCTCTTCAATTTAGAGACCAGGATATCGTGTGGGACAGTGTCAAACGCTTTGCACAAGTCCAGGTAGATGACATCAGCAGATCTTCCCTTGTCCACTGCCACTGTAACCCCTTCATAGAAGGCCACCAAATTTGTCAGGCATGACTTGCCCTTGGTGAAGCCATGTTGGCTCTCGCTAATCACCTCCTTGTTTTCTATGTGCCTCAGCAGAGTTTCCAGGAGGATCTGCTCCATGATCTTGCCAGGCACAGAGGTGAGACTGACTGGCCTGTAGTTCCCCGGGTCTTCCTTGTTTCCCTTTTTGAAAATAGGGGTTATGTTTCCCCTTTTCCAGTCGGCAGGAACCTCGCCAGACTGCCACGACTTCTCAAATATGATGGCTAGTGGCTTAGCAACTTGATCTGCCAGTTCCCTCAGGACCCGTGGATGTATCTTATCAGGTCCCATGGACTTGTGCACCTTCAGGTTCCTCAGGTGGTCTCTCACTTTATCTTCATCTACAGTGGGTGGTGCTCCGTTTTCCCAATCCTCTCCTTTGCAATCTGCGTTTTGGGCAGCACGGCTGCTGTCCTTGTCTGTGAAGACTGAGGCAAAAAAGTCATTGAGTACCTCAGCTCTGTCACTGTCCCGGGTGACCAGTTCTTGCGTATCCTTCCGGAGAGGGCCTACATTTTCCCTAGTCTTTCTTTTCTCGCTGATATACCTATAGAAGGATTTTTTGTTTGTCTTAATGTCCCTGGCCAGATTTAGTTCTAGCTGGGCTTTAGCTTGTCTAACCCGCTCTCTAGCTGCTCGAACGATTCCTCTGTAATCCTCCCAGGCTACCCGCCCCTGTCTCCACTCTCTGTAGGCCTCCTTTTTTCTTTTGGTCACTTCCAGGAGCTCCTTGTTCATCCACACAGGCCTCCTGGCTTTTCTGCCTGTCTTCCTCTTTGTAGGAATGCATTGCTGCTGTGCTTGGAGGAGGTGGTCATTGAATATTAACCAACTTTCTTGGACCCCTCTTCCTTCCAGCGCTTCATCCCACGGCACCATACCAAGCAGATTCTTCAAGAGGCCAAAGTCGGCTCTCCTGAAGTCCAGGGTCGTCAGCCTGCTGCGCACCTTCTTCGTTGCCTTGAGGATTTCAAACTCAACCATTTCGTGGTCACTGCAGCCCAGGCTACCCTTGAGTTTGACCCTGTCAACCAGCCCCTCCTTGTTGGTAAGAACAAGGTCCAGCATGACTCCTCTCCTCGTCGGCTCCTCAACCACTTGGAGAAGGAAGTTGTCCTCAATGCAATCCAGGAACCTCCTGGATTGCCTGTGCCTGGCTGTGTTATCCTTCCAACTGATGTCAGGGTGGTTGAAGTCACCCATGAGAACCAAGGTCTGTGAACGTGACGCCGCCCTTATCTGTCTGTAGAGGGCTTCATCCACTTGGTCTTCCTGGTCGGGTGGCCTGTAGCATACCTGCACTGTAACGTCCCCTGCTCCCGATTTCCCTGTAATCTTGACCCATAGGCTCTCAGTTGGCTCGGTATCCTCCCCCAGGTTAAGGTCCATACATTCCAGCTGCTCATCAACATATAAGGCAACACCGCCTCCTCGTTTCCCTTGCCTGTCTCTCCTGAAGAGCCTGTACCCTTTCATGCCGACGCTCCAGTCATAGGAGTCGTCCCACCAAGTTTCTACGATGCCGATGAGATCGTAGCCTTGGAGGCGTGTACACGTCTCTAATTCCTCCTGCTTGTTCCCCATGCTCCGCGCATTTGTGAAGAGGCACTTCAGCCGTGTCTTCGTTGCGGCCGATTTGGTTGGAGCAGCTGTAATTCCTTTGTCCTGTACTAACAGTGCCTCCCGATTGACTCCCGTTGGTCCAGGAGCTTCTAGCTCATCTACGTGAAGGTTTGGGCATACTGCAGCGTAGCTGGCACATCTTGGAGCTAATGGCTGCAGGCCCTCACCAGCGCCCTGTTCCCCTTTCCTTGATGTAACATCCCTTGGCTGTTCATGGGCAACCCTGATAATACCCCCTTCCCCCGTCGAATTTAGTTTAAAGCCCTGTTAACGAGCCCTGCCAATTTTTGGGCAAAACCCCTTCTCCCTCTTTGAGTGAGCCAGCCCCCATCTGATGCCATTCAAGTTCCATATGCCTATGTATCCTTAGAAACAAGTTTGTCCAATCTTATTATGCTTCATCTTCACATGTGCATGAAGAAAAATTCTTTACACCCCTTTTTTTTCCACCCCCTGTTCAGATATTTGTATGCATTGATTAGATACCCCCCTGAGCCTTCTCTTCTCCAGGGTAAAGAACTCCAAGCTCTCTCAGCCTCTTCTCATAGGAGAGATGCTCCAGTCCCTTAATCATCATAGTGGCCCTTTGCTAGTCTCTGTCCATCTCTTTCGTACTGGGAAGTCCAAAACTGGGCATAGTACTCCAGGTGCGGCCTTACCAGTGCTGAATAGAGCTGAAGGATCCCTTCCCTCAGCCTGCTGGAAACACTTCTCCTGAGGCAGCCCAGGATCCTCTCAGCCTCCTTTGCCACAAGGGCACACTTCTGGCTCATGTTGAATTTGCCATCCACCAGGACCCCTCTGTAGATTTGCAGTCACATAGGCAGATAGGTGTGTCCGTTCCCTGCAGAGTCACCCATTACTATCACTCGCTGCTTCTTCCTGATGATCTTGCATGGCTCAGGGTCAGTTGGACCAGATGCTTTGCTTGAAAGCATACGCAGCTCCTCCTCAGCTTTGAGGGTACTGAACCTGTTCCATAGTTGTAAGCCTTCATGTGGAGCTGGAGTCACCAGCTTCCACTCTAAACCTTTCCCCAAGCTTGCCCTTACTGTCCTAAGGACAGACGTTGCAGACTTGACTGCAGTTGGGCTCTGGAGCTCTTGAAGCGGTTGCATCTCTGAGAAGATCCTGTCTCTCTCTCATCCTCTTTGATGCTACACAGCCTACTGACTTCCTCCTTTAACTGTGCCACCTGGCAACACAGCTCACCAAAAGCAGCACACCACCTGCAGGACAGAGGACCATCTCTCCTGGCCTCAGGCAGTCACTGCAGCCTGGGATGCGGGGGCTGTATTGATCATCTGAAGCTATGTCTGGGGCACAGCCCCTGCCCTGACAGCAGCGGCTGCTCCGACACTTACTGCACAACGTGCCCTGTGGTGTGTCACCACCATACCTGAGAACGTTTAGGCTGGTCTGAGCTCAGATTAGGGTCCTTTCTCTGCACCCTTCTGCATCTGTTGGTTGCAGTCTGGAAGCCTCTCTCCTGGCTTCTCTCCCTAGCACTAGTTGAAAGGGTGCTTGACCCTCTGTAACCAGGGGGCAGCTGCAACAAAGGCTGCCAGCACTCTTGGGGCACGGGCAGCTGACTGAGCTTGTTAGAAGCTCCTAGAGCTTCCTCTGGACACCCCTGTGGCTCCCCTTACCTTGTGCTTACCTGGCAGCAGCAGGCAGCAATCTAGCACTAATGTCAAAAATTACAGAAACCTGATTGGCCATTTATTCTATTGCTTCTCTGGTTGAAAATGAAAAAAAATTTAAAATGAGGTTTTGACAGTGCAGTTTAACAGGATTATCTTCTATATACAAAGAATCATGCCCTATGCAAACTGCTCTTCTTCCTTTAAAAAGAGTGCGCTTTCACACCATAGAGCATGATTTTAGAAGTTATTATTATTACAAAAACCAAAGTCACTGGAATCTGTGGTGTAATAGTAATATACAACTCTAAAAACAAACTGAAGCTGAAAAAGTAGTAGGTCTTTCCTAAATAGTAAGACTTAATTATCTCCCTCTGAGACAGAGGAAAGGTTACCAGATCTGACACTTACTTACAAAACTGCAAACAGATTTTGTTAAACAACGCTCAGCTACTTATGATGAAGAGACAAGCCTATCTTGCTTCTAGAGATAGCCATACGCTAGTTTTTATACCATATTCAAACCGGTTTGGAGTTTGAACACATCAGTATTCTGTATGTTCAATTAGCACCACCCTCCTGTTATTTGATTTGTGAATTAGAAAATTAAACAGTTTTCACTAGCGTTATCAATCCTCCCTACTATAATATGAAATCCATGCAAATGAACACAAGCTTTTTTGTTATTTAAAAAGCAAAAATAACTTGGACTTCCTTGACTTTCCTTCACTGCTTGGTAGAATTACAAAGCAAAGTAAAACAAGTGGCTACCAAAATAATGGTACTCCATACTCTTCATAACAAACACCACTAGAATCCACTGGAATAGCAGGAAATTAAACTTTTTCTTTTTGTCAGACCAGAATATTGTGCACTGGCTAGTGGACATTTAGAAAGTTACTAAGAATTCATTCTTACCGTCTATAGAATTTGCTACTGAAGGCTTCAAAGACACTCATGAAAACTTAGCTGGATGAATAGGAGAATGTATGTACCCCAAAGTGCAAGGAGGCCTGGGGCAGAGCAGCTGCCCTTGGACTAGGTGCTGAGAGTAAGTTCAATGTTTAGCTACGCTTTTAATATTCAAAGTAATTTCCACAACTTGGCTTTCTCTAAGGTAAACAGTACAAAATCCATCGTATTTCCATTTATATTTTGTATTTAACACATGTTGCAAGAGAGACACTGTGCCACGTTTCATTTCTTTAATGGCTTCCCCATTCTACTACATTTCAGCTTTGTACAAGTCAATGGTTCTTGTTAAAGGCATGGTCTAGAGGAGACAGCTGGCGAGCTGAACTCTATTTCTACTTCAGCAGCTGAGGCATTCGGTAACTTTGGGCATCTTTTAAACTTTCCTTTCTGACAGAATACTTACAGGCATATCCTCAGGATCAGCCAATAGCTGTATGCCATGACTAACATGTGACAAGTGCTCCAGATCCAGCTAACATACATATGAAGCAGGCCTAATTTACATCTTATTCACAAGTATTCCTGATGTAGATTGGGAAATAAGGCACTTCAGTCGCACAAATGTAAAACCAGTGGGAAACTAGAATTATGTGGTTTTCCTATCCATGGCTTTAATGACTTCCTCATATACAGCACAACACATCATACTGCATTTTCCACCCATACCACTATATTCATGCATATAGCCTAGAGCAACACAAGAATATTAACTTTAAATTACAACATTTTTATGATATTAAATTAGGTTTTTATCACGTTAAATGTATAAAGTATGAAAATGGTAAAGCATGAGACTTTTTGCCAACAGAGCAAAATTTTCAGATTGCATTAGCATTTAGTATTTCCATTTTCCAATAAGAGCTGTAAGCACAAGGGGAATGTTCACATTTCTAAGCTCTTAAATGCCATAATAATCATGCTTGTAATAGTAGAATTTAGATTTTAACTTTAGATTTAGTAAAAATAAAGGGGTGGAGAAGCAAAGCTCCATGGAAAGTAAATAGCTCTCAACAGTTTGTCGCTGTAGGAAAATACAGCTACCAGCACTTAGTTGTGTCTTAAAAGCGCTGCAGAGAACCAATTTTACATTATCTTCTCTATGAACACAGTTAGGGACTGGCAGCCAAAGCAACACAATTCTTGTCTTCCTGTCCTCTCATACCGTATACAAGCCCTTTTATCATGCCAGTGTAAGCATCCTTAGACTCAGAGATCCAGCTGAAAACACAGACCAGCCAAAAAAGGATAAAAAAGGACAAGTAATTTTCAAGCAAATTGACTCTCCAAATCTGCCTACGTGAAGGCAACCCAAATACTTGAGCCTCCATTATTCAAACTGCTTTTCATATAAACAGAGACAGCTATTGCTACTGTAAAAGTAAAATTTACTCCGAAATTAAAAATTTAAATGGCATTAAATTGGTCACGTTCTCAGGTCTAAATTCTAAATCAAGATTCCTACTTGCAATTCATAAGTAGTCCGCATATAAGAAGAAAGCAATATGCCTATCTAAAATACAGCATACATGAAAGAGGTTTTATTATTTTACCTTTCTACACTTTTAGCATATTACTATACATTTAAAAAAAAAAAAGTTATTCTGTTCTTAAAATTAGGTTTGTTAGTATCAGACTATCCAATGGGGTGTAATTTTACTTTGCATGAAAAACAGATGCAATATGCGAGACAGATCAAGTCTCAGGTGTAGTCTTCTCATGTAGACTAGCCAAACATTTGCTCAAAAAAAACTTTTAAAACCCATTGCCTTCATATTCTGTAAGCTAGTTCTTAGGAATATTTTTGGACAGATTCTGGTAGTACTCCCTGTCCACCTACCGCTGAGAGCCACTATTTGTGAAGACGGTCATAATTTTCATTGGGTCACAAGGTCTTGCACATCATTATTATATAGTATTTTGTAGCTACCAGATCTGAGGAAGTTTTCATTTCTGTGAGAAATCCTGATGACTGCCAGTACACAAAAGCTGTAGGGCTGTGCTATTTAGACATATCTGTCCAGTATCACAGGTTATAAAGTGTTTTCTCATATTTTGAAAGCTACTATGTGACTTTTTCATAAAACCTCCTGCTATCAGATTCTGCTCTACCAATGTCAATGAGTAACATCCCTCTCCCTGCCTTAGTTCTTTCCTTTGTTGTTTTACAATTTATGCATTTCAAGAGGAACAAAGTCCATGCAAAATTACAAGATTCAGCAAGTGTCTCTTACTGCACAGCGTGACATTTATAGCATTAGCTGATGTCTTACCCCACATACAGTGCTAACAACATAGTAGGTGAGAAAAAGAGTACATAACAAGGAGAATGTATATATTGGCAGTCCACTATATACTATATTAGCTAAGTATTTGCATTCTCCCCTACATCTCTACTCTTTAGCTCTGTGAATTGAGTACTAGATGGAGATATTGGAGACCATGACAGGGGCTTGACTCTACATTGTCTTATACGTAACACGCTCATCATGATGCCTAAAACAGGTACCAGAAATGCTTTTGCACAGTGTGAGTTTGCAGAGAAATAACCTCTGTACCAGCTACTAGCATTAAGCCATGCACGCACACATACACACACACACAAAATAAACCAAAAGTCTAGAATGTTAACATCTCAGTGACGACAGATGATGACATGCCACTGGTAAAGACACAACTATATCTTTCTCAAAATAACTTTTATCATCCTCTCACATGTCATGAGTAATTCCAAAACTCTTCCCAATCTTCAACAAACAGCTACAAGGCTAGAACAACAGTGCCAAATATTCACTGGGTCTGGCAGAATGAAAATAACGGCAGAAGCAGTTGCGTTTCATCACTGTGTACAACTATTATTTTACTAGTTTATAAAAGCAAAAATTCTACAGATGTATCACTAAATTATGGGTTTTTTGGAACCCTGCACAATTTTGGCAAGGAATAAACAATAAAAGTAATTTAATTATAGCAATATTAATTTCAAAATCGTTTCCAGCATCTGCATCGCTAAGAGGCATCTGAATGTCTCAGGTGTCAGCAGCCAAATAGTTATCAATATTAATCACTTCTCTATCACTGTTTTCCAATGACTTGTACATCCCACCAGTCCAGTTCTGAGAGAAATGCAGAACAAGTTCTTTTTACAATTTATGATTGCTTATTTAGCCAACTTGCATTCCAAATAGAAAGTACACTATGATTCTTCTGCCTGATGCTACAAAATGAGACAGTGGAATCATCAGTAGGACACTCAGTTGGGATTAAAGAGGTTTGACTTTTATCCCAGGTCAACTAATGACTGACTGCATAACAGCAGGAAATTTGCCTCTCCTGTGATTTGGTCTCCTGCCTTTGAGAAGAGAAAATATTTACACAATCCATTGAACTGCTCTTTGAAGCAGAGTTTAAACACCTCACGTTCCCATCCAACCTAATAGCCGGTCTGATCTCCTGAGAAGTAGCACATCTTCCACCAAATACCAGGCATTTCAACTTGCAAAACATCACAGTGATGTGCAACAACCAGGGAACCAATCCACACACCTCACTTAAAGCAATTCCATGTTCTAGAAACAGTACCTCTTTGTAAGACTTGGGAGAAAAAAGGTTACATCAACCTGAAAGAAAAATAAGTACTTTTTCCTTTTTTGTGGGAATGAAAAAGAAACAAAAAAAACCAACCCAAAACCCCTAACCTTCACATCAACACCCCCCACCTGTAAATATGAAATAGGTAAATAGGTTAGTAAGAAATGTCTGATCAATTTTGGCATTTGATCCCCTTATAAAATACTTTCATATCTATCAATGAGAATTATAATTAGTGCTTTAATAAAGTCCTTAAAGAATAGCAGACATCAAATCTGCTATTCTCATGGATGCTGTGAAATCACTGAATGTTGTTTTCAATGCAGCACAGGAAGAATGATGTGTAAACTCTGAAAAACTGCTCACAAAGATATGCAGGTGTTGTTTTCATGCAAATGACATTACGCATGGAACAAAACCAGAAGATCATGTTAAATGTTTGATAACATTTAACCAAATTGTTCCTGAATCACTAAATGATAATTACTTCCAGAGATTATAGACCTTTTAAAAGAACGCTATCACCCCAAACCATCAGCAGCTAAACAGAGGCTGAAATGTAATGGCAAGGTTCACATTAAGGTGAATCTATTTTTGCATTTGTTGCAATGTAAAGCTAATAAATGAATGCTGTGAATTTGGGGGCAGCGAGAGATGCCATGTTATCTGACAGATTAGCATGTGAAGTAAATGAAACTGTCACACAGAGATGACTGCTAACAGAATCAAATTTAGATTTAAAATGAGCCCTGGAAATATCTCTTAGAAAAGCTTCAACAACGAAGAATTCACTGACTTCTCAGAGGGCAGGAGGTCATGTATTACACCAAATCAATCAGCTGTGCCCCTCCACTGAAATACAAGAAATGAAGAGCTAAAAGTGACGGAAATAAAAAAGAAGTTCTTAAAAGAAAGAGAGAGACTATAACTACGGTCATGGGTCACACCATTTAAAGATAGCAGAAGCACTATTCCAATGAGTGCAAGACGAGGTCCAGAGTGATCCATTTCTTTCAGAAGATCAGAGCACTCTTGTAATGCTGCAGAAACCAGACGTAATGCCCTTGTGTCATATCACATTAGGAAAAGTTCTTGTAACTCTAGCAAAACCACAGCTAAACCCAGAAATAGCTGCAAACAGAATGTAACAACTAGTCTTCCTTATTTACCAGAACTGACATAGTCATTTGTTTTAAAGAAAAGGTTACTATATTTTGAGGTATATATAGGTAAGAAATAACACTGCAAGATTCCAAAACGTGAGCTTCATGGAAGGCTTTGCCAAACTTCTGACTAAAATGGATAATGAATATAATATAAGAACAACAAACGACCATTATATATGAGGTTACTACACACACCACTGAAATCCCTGCTCTATCAACTCTATTGCATCTGAGGCTTGCTATAAGGCTACAACCTATTTGGGATCAATCTCTAGCAAAATACATGGAGAAAAAGACCTCCCAACTCTGGTGGTCACTGCAGTCCATCTGAGCTTTGAAACAACTAGGTACACACCCTTCACCTGAAAAAAGCAAAAGTAGGCCACTCACGTTGGAATGCATTGGAACCAGTTAACAATTCTTTATTAAAAGCTGTGTGTACACACCTATACACAGATAATGGTTCAATTCTGTGAGAATTTCTTCCCTGAACAACAAACATTTCGGTAAAGCTCTCCAAAATCCCTTACACTAACTTCTTCTACTTGTGAGAACAATTCGTTAAAGTGTTCCCCTGCTCAGCTATTCCCAAAGCAAAATATATCTCCTTTCAAGAAATTTATTTTTCTAAATTCAGCTAGTCTACATTCTTTCCCTCTCCAAAAAACACTGGGCAGAGACTCAGAACTGTTTTGAGCACATAATGCTGGACTGTTGTAGAATTAAAGTGGGAAAAAATCCTGAACGTGCAAGTATATAGCTAAACTAATACTTGTTCAAAATGGATTAAACAACAAAATGTTTTAATCTGTCAGTAAAAAGTCCAGCACAAGTCCAGCATCTTGGTGATCAGCCAAAACCCACAGGATTACAGCACAACGCGAACATCAGTGTTACTAGACACTCACCTTAGAAGGCTACAGTGTAAACAGAGATTCTCCCTGTATTCTGAACATGCGCTGGCTGGTATTGTAAAAACATAAAGCTGTTTTGAATGAACATCTTAGAATTCCTCCTGTGGCACACCATAGCCAGCTGCAGTCAATCTGCTCTATAATACCTTTAATTCCTTGGATATTAAAGAAGCAAGTAGGGTGCAGTGGGAAAAGAAGCAGAAATGGCAGGCGCGCGCGCTACCCAACAGGAACCAGACAGTGTGGTAATAGCCTTTCCACCGTTAAGGCAAGCCAGTCTAGGTTGTACAAGCCTCCCGAACTGCCTCCCTGCAGTTCTAGATACTTAAGTAGCAGAACACTATTGCTTTTTTTTTCTGGCATTCAGGGATATTTGGCCTATGATTTTTCTTCCAATATTAAAAGCAAAATAGAAAGACCTAACTTAACTGGGAGTGTGTACGAACAGAGGATGTAGTGTTCTCAAGATCTTTTTAACGCTAAATGATTTTCCAGCAATTTAAAGCATGACAAAGTTAAATTGTTGCATTTTTCAAACATGGAAAACTCAAAAGCAGCATTACAAAAAAGCAGAAAATCTGCATATGTATGCAGAAGTCATCACTGTTTAAGTCAGAATTATCTCTTTATCACCACATTTTTCCCTTGATTCAAATAAAAAGCCTATATAATTCCAATGAGGCCTGAGTAGAAAGCATACAAGTTTCTAATATTTATAAACACGTCTTCCCTAAAGACAAACTTAGTCAATTACTATGAAATAACCAAGACACCCAAATGATCCAAGTTATGAATACTAAATTTAAAATGGCAAGCTCTGCACTCAATGTTAAAAAAAATAGAAAAAGAATATAGCAAGTTGTGTGCCATTAATGGACAATTTGTCTATTATTTATCTATTGCTTCTAAATATCATTGTTCAATCAACTATTCAAAACTCACACTGCAATTTTTATGAGAGCCTGCCACCATTAGGGAAATATAGAAGAAAACGAGTAATAGTCCCCTAGGGTCCAATATATTTTTGACAATGGATTTTAAAACATATGCCAAAAATTAATGAGGCAGAAATGGAAACAGATTGGGTAAAGTTTGAAATAGCTTAAAGTGAAAGATATTTATTATAAATTATTTTTGTAGTTTGCTGAAATAAAAAGTCAAGAAAATAAACACTGAGGTAACATTACTGTTGTGACAAACTTGGTTCAAAAATGACTGAGGAAATGTACGATCACTGCAATCAAGAGGCCTGACAAGAACACAGTCAGAAGGTTGTACATTTTAATTTAAGATTCTTAGGATACTCTGAAATGCAGGCATGCTCACTTAAAAAATTGTACCTTCTTTAGTTTCATCACCAGTGCGTTCCATTTACCTTAGCTACTAGTAATTCAATCAAAAAAGGTAATTCTGACAAAGCATTTTAAAGACTGAACTTCCACCAGCATAATGAAATAAAAATTACTCTTCCTCAGAAAATAAAAACATCTTACAAAGATGACTGTGAGAAATGATGACCGCATTACTGGCAATCTTTCTTTTTCTCAATAGAACCTCTTCAATGTGAGCAGACTGCCCTGTGAACACAAAAGGGCGTAGGGGCATTTGACAGAGTATCCAAAAGAAAAAATGGATACTTGTGACTTGTGTGTCTCTTATGAAACCTCATCTTATGGATTTTGGACAATGTGTTTATGAGGTAAACAGGACCAGTGGCACTCCTGACAGGTGGTGTCCATTACCTTTTTCCATTCTTTTCTGTAAGACACTGATGTACATTCATCAGGAAATAGAGTAGGACATAAGTGTTCTGCTTAGAAAGCATAACAGAAAGATAATTTTTAAAAAAAGCAGCTAAACGTAATTTTTCAAAATTATCTTGACTAGACCTTATGAGCAGAAAAATACCACAACTAAAGTGTCACTCACCCTTCCAGCAATTATAGCCATGGTTACGTCAAAGTATGAGTGCATCAATATCCCTGGAAAAAGGTCAGAAAAGAAATCAAATTTAAGGGTGTTTTATTTTTTATGTTGACATATGTCAAAGCAGAACTATTCTTTATGGAAACAGTTTAACTCTATATCCTTAGTTAGAAAAGCAATTGGGATTTTCACAGGTTTTGCACAGAAATAGACTTGGATACATAAACGTGTTATCTTAGATACGACTGAACCTCCCAGATCTTCCCCATGGGGCACTTCAACTTCTGTAAGTTTTGAAAATTCATAAATCCTAAAATTCTTTGTAACGTTTTCCTGCAGGATTGCAATAGGGAAGATCAATCTCTTAATTTGGTAGGCTGTCCAACAGTAACAAGGGATCTGGACATACCAACCACACGCCCACTAAATCCCAGGCCAGCTTTAACACTGGAAACTACAGCACATGTAAATCCTTGTGAAGAGCAAAGAATTCCATAGGATTTTCATACCAATGCTATTCCTTCTGAATAGTTAAGCATAATGGATAAATTAAAAAGTTTATAGTAGTCTCACTTAGTTGACTAAGTGCCAAACGCTCTTGGGACAAAGTCAAACAGTGGAGTTCCTAAAATTCAATTGCTTGTCCAACAGCACCAGATCATAAACATACAGTTGATATTATGACTAATGTCTCTGCAATTGCACCTATTTTCCATTAAGCCATTTATGGATCCAAGAGTTGGCTCAACTATTAGATCTTCCTCCCTAACTAAACAGAAGTATTACCTGAATATTAACTTCTCACTCAATTAGTTAGCATAAACTGACAGAACCTCTTCCAGTATGAAGAATCTGGCTGGTAATCAGGTTGCTATGTAAACACTGAAGACTCTCACAACTGCTAGTGCAGAAAATTCCAATTTACTCAGAACAATTTTCCAGTGCAACAACACTAAATTCAAACTTTTGAATGAGGCTGTACTTTGAAAACTGTACATTTCAATAGCTGCTCTAATTAAACATCTGATATAAATTTTTAACAAATGCCAGGAAAAGTGAGAGTTTCCAGAAGAAATTAAGTCATTTTAAAATCCCCAAATCTGTTACTGTTTGAAAAATAAACATGTAATTACTGTGGGAAAGTAGCATTCCAAATTTTCTTTACTTCTTATAGGAGAAAGGGCTTTATAAAGGGCTACATTTAGGGGGGAAAAACCCAGACGGACTGGCCTAAAACAGACTAATGCAATTGGAGGCTTTATGGAGAAAGTCACAATCTATCAAGTTAGAATTAAATGCAAATAGAAAGTTTAAGCATACTGTTAAAATTACTTAAAAAAGCAAACCCAAACAAACAAAAAACCCACCAAATACCACAACAAAAAAACCCAACAAAACATCACATAATCCAACACTTTTCAAAATCGATAAGTATGCGCTTTGTGGTTTTTTCCTGGAGATGCAAACACTGACAGCAACAAACAAACAAACAAGACCAGACTGCTGGCTTATATGGATGTTTCAATATTAAAAGATACTGGAATCATTACACAAGGCTCACTCATTCATGAATTTGGGTTTTTTTTCCCCTCATGTTTATGACTGAAGTTATTTCACGAGGTCTTATGCTGCACCTTTTCAGCACTTTGATGTACACCGATGGCATATCTACCTGTTCTTTTAGGTGAATAAAATGTCTCATCCTGACATAGACACATCAATTAACACTGTAAACATTAACAATGTTAAACAGAAATTTGCACAGAGATATACAATTTGTAATACATTTGAAGAACTTTCTGGTTTGTAATTGTAAATATTATTTAAGTCAATAGTATTCTTTATCTAGCCTTCTTCCAGCTTCTCATAGGCTATATTCATTAGGTTCTGTTCAGATCACAATCATGTTTTCCATAAAAGCGTGTGGAGGGCAGGGTGTTATGCCATTAACATGCAGCATCAATAGAATTTCTTCAGTACTGTCAGCATGATTCATATACAAAATTAAGGTTATCAAAACCAAACTTCAATGTGAAAGCCTTAATTATTTTTTCACCTATTAGAGTATATTTTGTTATTTGATGTAACAAAAAGTACTCGCTGCCAAAGGCCAGTCTTCAACACTTCCACTGACAGAGGACAATACTCTCTGTGGCAGATTTCTCTGAAAGCTATTTGAAGACATTGAAACCGATTTCCGAAAAATTCCTCAGAGAGAATGTGCTTAGCACTCAGATGTACTGGGGAAGCTGCCGTAAAGCAGTCTATAAAGTCTGTAGCTAAATTCAATGATAATTTTCCCCAGCAATTTAAGAGGATAAAAGTTGAGATGCCACCTGTCTACAAAAACTTTGTCACACACATGAAACATCCACACAAAAGAATGTGACACCCTAGACTAAACAACTCTGATAGCCCCAATAAAGGATCACAAAATAAAACCTCTTGTTTACTTTGGGATTTCATTTATAAGTATAAATCCAATTTTTTTATTAATATCTTCTCACCAGCAAGAAACAACTATCTTGCTTCACCAAATCACTCTGGGTTTATACAAATTTTTATTCTATACTGGAATGAAAATAAGAGCCTTTGAACTCTTACATTAAAAAAAAAAAGTACAAGAACCACCCCTGGAAATCCAACGAGTCAGTGGTTAGAACATGGGAATAGGAAATTAGAATGGATGCCTGAAAAAAAAAAAAAAAAAGTCAAACCTTTAGACTTAAGTTTCCTTGGTAATTTAGCTTCCAGGCATCATCTACTATGAGAAAGGTGGTTAAGCCAATACGGTACATGTAACACTGTCTATTCTCCCATCAAAAACTCCATCCCTCATCTGATACATATTCCCCATGAAAATCCATAAAACTAGGAAGTTTCTGTCAAACACAGGATTTCAATTGAATGGTTATTCTTCATCAAGGAAAAAGGGAAAGTTGAGAAGCTCTATTCTAACTACTATATTTATATTTAGTTCATTTTGTCTCTGTTTTCCCTCTGAACTGATCACTGTTCCTCATAGTACAAGTATTTTCTGGAGTCATGGGTATCATCCACGCATTCTTTACAAATGCCCTGCATTCTGAAACTATTGACAATAAAATTTTATAACATCCTCACACTACCCCGTATTTTGTTATGCCACCTATTTTGTTCTTTTATTATTATTAAACTGCTATTTCTTCCTCTGAAGTACATCAGTTACTATAGAAACAGTCACATATGCAAACCTGAGTTGAATCCACTAGCACAGAATAAAAAAAATATAATTTAATTGAATAGCTTGAAATGCATAATTGGTGGAATATTGAAAGGTAAGAATTCATGTGTTGGCTAAAATTCATGCCTTGGTTAGAATCAATATGAGGTGCAAATAGTGAAATGTTAAATGATGATACCAAAGAAAGAAATATCAATGTTTTAAGCATGTTTAATCCCATCTAATATTACCACCAAATTGTGTATTTTATTGAACTGCTCTTCCAGTGAGAGGGTTTAAATGTAAAGATTCATTTCACTGCAAAACTCCAGGCAATTCATTATTCCAGTAATTTGTATTAATTTAAAACTACTGGATCAATTTACTACAATAAATTGTCCTGTGTTGATAAAATGAAGTGTATTGGGTCTAAGTTATTAATGTTAGGATGTCTAAATTTTCTTTCAGTGCTTTATACACATTAAAGCAAGACCAGGCTGAGATTTTACAATTTTTTGACCAATTCCTTCACAGGTTAATATATTAGATTTGTATTTTTAATTTTTTACAGATATGTGTAGATATAAGCAAACGTAATGTACACACATACACACACACACGAAGGAATTCTCATCTGTTTGTAAATTACCCCTTGTCTTTCAGAATTATAAAAATTCACAATTAATTGGCTTCCATAAGATGCTATAGCTGGTACAAAGAGGAATTGCACTCAGTGGCATCTTAGCTACTTCTACTTTAACAATGAATTACTACAACAATTACGAACATACATTAAAAAAAAGGCTTTTAGAATCTTCCTCCAGCCTTCAATACCCATGAGGGTTTTTACAGGTGACAGAACCCTTTCAAACAGCCAAAATCAGAGCTGACAGCTCACCTTCTACCAACCACCATGCTAACAAGCTTTTGATGTCATTTCTGTGCACACTACAGAATCCCACTCTTCCAAAAACTGCTGCACCAAATCTCCTGTTCGGGTCTCCCCCACAACAGAATATAAACGACTGACCGCAGCTTTTTACTAGTACTGTTCTATCAGTCAAACATTCAAGCCAAGTTGAAGGTTTTAAATCATATTTCATTATTTGTTTCACTCAGGAACTACTTAGAGTGAGATTATTAATTACTACTATTTGTGCTGAACTCAAAGAAAAATATCCCAGTGACTTCAAAGAGTTTTGAATCAGGCCCAAAGGGCTTAAATCGGATTTAATTTATTCCTGGACTTTTACTGACCCTCTGCACAGTGATGAATTTAACCTATCTTGAAATTACGAATTAAATAGGCCAAGGATATATTTTTAATGGCATTTTCAATTTGAAAGTAAAATTAAAAATGGCATCTGTGTTTTGATCAATCATTCGGACATTTTTCTGAAACCTTTTCTGGGTCTGTATTACGCCCTATGTGGTGGGTTTTTTGTTTGGTTTTTTTTTTTTAACATCAGTCAGTTATTTCTGAAGCAGTAGATGATATTGAGTGTTATATGCTGATTATTGAGTGTTATACGCTGATTAAAGAATACACAGTCTTCACTGTGTATTCTTGCACTTGCGTGACAATGACTTTAAATTTTAAGATTAGGCAAACTGATAAAAATAGAAGGGCATAATTCAGGAAACAATTATCCACCTTAGATGAGGGAGTTCTACAGACTTAATTAAAAAATGTACAGAATGCATTACTGTCAATTAGAGCACACCCTGTGCAATTCATTAAAGCCCTCTCCCCTGTGCAGCAGTGACAAACACTCCATTATGCACTGGAGAAATGAGGCAGAACACAAAGGGGTAATGTCAAATTAAAAGGGACTGACCTGTTCATAGCACAAAATTATATTATTCAAAAATTAAGAAATCTGGACAAAAGGGATGAAACTAGAAGAGAAAAAACTGCCTAAGGAGAGGTCTAATTTGTTTACAGAGCAGTTAGAATGGAGATTTACTATGGTAATTAAGCTATTATTCAATGACAAAAAGAAAAAAGAAGCAATTACTAAAGAAACCCCACTGACACTTGGCCTAAAAAGATACATAACTTGGTAAGAAAGAAAAAGGTGAAATAAACAGCAACAGAACTTTCAAAAAAAATGTTTTATTTAAAATCAAATGAACCTGTCACTAGTTCATTTGCTGCGTTCCTGGTCTTCTCCGTATTCTTTTTGTACTGGACTGAAGTATCTCTCTCAGTTTCCACACATACAAGCAGAGACCCTTTCACATAGTTTGGAATTACCTTCCCTGTTTCTTTATCCCTCTTTGACTAGTTTCCTTTACTGGTACCGTTTTGAAATAGAAATGCAAAAAAGAATAAAGATTAATATTCTAGGTCCCATTCATGCAGTGCTAAAAAGCAGCTGTGCCTTCTGAGCAACTTGATTCAGGGACAGAAACTTGCAATGGAGTCTCTCCTCAGCATCTATCTTCCATACGCCTTAGCTAAACTCCAGGTAAGCAGTCAATTCCAGTAAGTAGTCTATTAATACTAAGATGAGCTTTTCCACTCCCTCTAACATATTTCCAAAGTCACTGTAAAGTTAAGCTAAGTAACTTTCCACCAGCATCTTCCAAGTCAACAAATGGCACGTACACACTGAGCACAGCACTGAGGTGATGCTTACTATACAAAACAGAAGGAAGACCCACAGGAAAACCACAATCCAGTGCAGGAAACGCCTGCTCTCAAGCCCTTACGCTTTAAGCCTACTTTACAAGTTACAAACATTACAGTCTATAACAAAGTTTAAAAGTCAATACTGATTGCTTTTAATCATTTGCCTATTTTGACTTAAAGATTTAAAAGATTATTTTGGCACTTACCCTTCCTTTTGCATTTCACTTTTTTTTCTCCCAAAGCTACATTATGCTTTTCAGTACCCTACTTGGACAAGTGATAATTGAAAAGCGTTTCCTATCTGCAGTTTTACACACAGTCTGCTTAATTTTAGTTACAAACTCCAATACACAGCTATGCAGGCAAAGGATGAATGGAAAAGACTAAGTTTCCTAACTTGCTTGTTACGAGCAGACACATTAGTTAAATTCCAATTAAAGGGTCAGTTTAATTAGACAAGGGATTGAATGAGTGTCTAACTGCTATGGCACCATGAAGGAGCTCATTCTCCTTTTATATACTCCAAAATATATCAAATGCAAATCAAAACAAATCAAGGGAGTGACGGTGATGCATTATTTAGACACACTCAAATTCAAGCCTAAGGAAAGAGATATGCCAAAGCTGATTAGTTCCCTTGTATTGCTAGTTCAGATAATGGGTCCCCCCTACGCTATGCAAGAAAGCCTCTCAATTGGTCCTATAGCCGGGGACAACCAACTAAAAATTGGAATGGGGGAGGAGAACACCTTTCCTTAAGATTTCTCTCAAAACAAAAGCAATTATTCTTAAATATAAAAATGTAACAACTAGCCAAGTTACATGAAACAATACTGGAGTACCGCACAACATACTGTTCCTGAATTCTCGTGTCAACTTTCATAACAGATAATGACAGTCAGATTTACCAAAACCCTAACACTGCAACATAACCAGGTCAAATATAAATCCTTGCTATCTACACCGCATCAGATATTTTGACCACAACACAGGTCAAGATTCAGCATCTCACACCTACGGTCTTCAACACCATAATTTCTGTAGCAACAGTACTGCAGCCCTGCACACAGATATTAGAAGCAACTTAAGTACAGACTACACTTCTAAACTCAGCCTTTAGCTTGTATCGCTTGCATTCAGATTGCACAGAGGAAAAGGGTAAGTTTGAACCAGAAGCAAAGCAGTGCTCTATGTTTTCAATTTTATTGATTCCAAGTCAGACATGTAAACAGGCTGATAAAATAAGTATTCTCCATTGGCCTTTGACCACTAATGAATAGACTGGAATCTAATTTAAAAAAAAAAAAAAAGAAAAGGTGGGGATCACATCACTTTTCTTAAGTGACTTATGAATACATACACATAGGTATAACCACATTCTTCCTCTCTACAGTTTTTTTGCTCTGGTTTAGGATGGCTCAGATTTACCAAGAGCATAGAAAGACTGCAGCTGGTTCTTACACATCCCAAGAAGAGCTGAGGCTAAGCTACTTAATTAGCCAACATTAAGTAAGCACTTAATAAAAATGAAAGTTTGAGCACACATTGCTCAGAGCTGAAACTATATTACTTTATTAAAAGTATATCATCAAAAGCAAAAGTATTACTCATTTTCTCAAAGCAGAAGTTTTCCAGCTGTACTATTGTGGTGGATATCATATTTCAGCATGTCAATAAACAATTTAGAACAAGAGCAATCGGTTCCTTAATCTGCCATAATCCAGTCATTTAGCATTCTAGGGCCATGTGCAGTACTCCTAACAAAAGCAGTCTCCTGTAAAACAGTTAATACTTTGGTCAGTTTTAATAGGCAGCAATTTTTGAACAGCTTGAAATCCTTACCTCTGGTGCAACTTCACAAAACCCAAAGTGGCTTGATTTTGCTTCCATCTTCCAAGAACAACTCTATCACTAAAAAGCTACAAGTCTGCTCAATAACTGTTTAATCATTTATTCCAGGTAAATTTAAATTAAAAAAAATCTAATTTCTTTTTTTAGCTAATTACTGTAAACGATAAATGATTTTCATTATGTGTAAACTAACGAGAATGATCAGAACCTCCTCTGAGTCTCATTTGTTTATATTTAATGAAATTTAAATGCACAAGGATTACAAAAAGGATGGTGGTTTTTTTTTTTTTTTTTTTTTTTTTTTTTACAACATTCATTAGGGACACAGAATTCATACTACACAAATGCATTCCCCACTTCTTGCTAGGTGTGATTAGCTTCTCACTGCCATTCGAAAAATGCGAGAAAGAACCTTTTTTTTTTCCCTTCTCTTCCAAACAGTAATGCCTCCAAGTAACAAAAACACTGCTCCCAAAAAACTTTGAACGCTTTATGGAGGGCCCAAGTCAGTTTTATTTACTGCATATAGTATTTTATTCTCTGTCAACACTGAATGCTTAATTTTCAGGTCTTGATTTGAAGCTCAGTAACAAAGCTCTTAATAAATCCCCGGAAATTTTATCCGCCTTACTCCAAACGTACAACTCTCCTCCACTACTAAAGGCCTGCCTCTGTCAGCTTGGCGGCAGCCTGTTTTGGGAGAGTATTTTGTGCCACTTCAGGCCAGGTATTCCAGCACCTCCTTTGCCGTCACTCCACAACATTGCTGTAATTTGGCAAACACACCGAACAGCTGACAGTGTGGGCTCGCACTCACACAAGTGCCCCCCTTTTCTGTGAGGAAGGCGATGCGAGTGCTGCAGGGCGCCATTTTCAGACAGAACTTCTTCAGGTAAAAGCATCACCCCACAACACTGTGAGACCCCTCCCGCTAGCTGTTACCTCTGCTCCCCCCCCCCCCCACCCCTCAGTGGGTTGTTCTACTCAACCTACCATTGTATTTTTCTGATTTGGAAGCCTTTTGATGACTTTCAATCACCCAGCCTTTAAACCCCCAGCCTCACAGGGGCCACGATGCGTCTCAGTGATGCAGCCGCCCACTCTCCTCTCCACAGCAGCCCTGTCAAGGGAAGTGGTGGGGGGCGGTTGTCGCCACCCTGCCTCCCCGCCGGGCTTCTCAGTCTTTCAGAGCCAGGCAGTTGTAGCTGGCAGTGGATTCGGACCCATCTGCTGGGATTCAGAGGGCCTGTGTGCTCCTGCGGTGCTGGCTGCCACGGCGGTGCACCCCAGCTCGGCGTCCTACTGAGACACCCTTTGCCCATCAGCTGTGCTTTACGGGCCGCCGCAGGGGACACCGCCACCCGCTGCCAACTCCTCCACGCTTAAGAAACACCCTCGTCACCCCACCGAGAGCTCTCCATCAGGGCTTTGGTACGCCATCCTCCAGAGAGAAGGGTCAGCCCCAACAGTGATCCCCCTGCCTTCTCCCCTTTAATTCCTCATAGCACCATATTTGGAAACACTTTTTCATGATTAAACTGCAAACCAAACACAGGTGCACGTGCAATATGTTGTCCAATAAACAAAGTAGCACTCATATCTCAAGTAAACTTTTTTAGTTGGAAGTATATTTCCTTCTGGTAAATGATAGGCTTCTTCTAGGCTTTAGAAGAATCTTATATAGCCTTCCCCCCCCCCCCCCCCCCCCCCCCCCCCCCCCCGTTCAAGTATATTGTTTATGCATTTTAACATCAACTACAGATATACACAAACACAAGTCTGTTAAAGAGGTAGCTGAAAGTGACATTAGTTTGTAGGAGCTTTTGTTGTAATACGAATAACTGCTGAACTTTAGGCCGATAACCGTAATGGTTTATCTTTCATTTGTGAGATAATGCATAGTCTTTGCTAGCTGGAAAAGTGATCAAATTTGTTGTAAATTAGCTTTAGTTTGAAATGCTGTTCTAGCATGAACTAAGACAGGAGAGAAGTCAGGCTGTACTGATACCATCCTATTTTAAGATACTTGAAAAATTAGTGTCTGACAATGCCACAGCCCTGGCTGACATGATAGTAGAAAACCAACAAGTGCCACATAAACAAATAGTACGTGTCAATATCTCATTCTGTGCTGTACCCGGTAAACAATGGGTGTACTTTACAAATCCATACATAAACCAGATATCTGCTGTTTTTATCACAGAGCTACAAAAGTGTTTTCACAAGCTGTTTCTAAGACTATTTTCACACAATAGGACCTTTACAATCATTTGTCTTAATCTTGCCAAGCTAGAGAGGTGGTGAGTACAACTGCGCGAATACAACTGTTCTATTTGGTTAGAACAATAATCTTGTATTAGCAATAAAACATACTATTTGTATCTTGCTGAATCCACTGTGAAACCATCTAATATTTCCTGTATTAAGTTACAGCCAGTCATTCTCACATGAGCGTTAAGAAGTAAAGGCAATTTCAGAGTAATTTTGGGTAATACCTCCTGTGACCATTTAATACCCATGTTTCCCCGGAGTGCTTGCTCCAGGTGCCCTCTCATTCTGCCTGAGAACTTTGAAATACTCCTTCCAACCCCTTCTGTATATACAGCTAACTGTAACCCAGGTTCCAGCTCCTCCTATATTCTTATTTGCTGATGATTAGATAAAAAACACTAATCCCAAGAGTCCAACAAAGCACTTGCTCTTAAAATTGCTTAATTTTATGAAGTCCTTTCACACCGTGCTTTAGCTAGTTTAACACTTAGTTTGATCGATGAAACAGTAAAATTCTATGTGACTATTCACTAAATAGCACTAGCCAATGCAGTTTTTCATAATCTCTGCACTACAATACTGTTTGTCACCCAGAACAATCCTCTATTTTCATTCAAGTACAAGTAAGATTTCACTCAACTTGGAGACTACCAGTTACTCAACTTGTTTCTTCTCCTAAAGAACATTACAACACATCCTGTGGTCTTAGCAGGAGATCTGATCTCACTCTGCACCACCATTGAGATCTCCCTTCATTGCACACCTAATACTGCTGGTTTCTGTAAGAATACATCCATAACAATATACAACACAAACATGCGTGGTCCATCATTTAAAAAAAGTCTGATTTCTAGGATTTTTAAATGCAGAATGGAACTGGCACATAAAGAGAATTTCACTACTGAAAAGAATGAAAAGTCTACACGTCTTACCCGTGTCCTTAACAAGAGGTTAACCTCCCCAAAAATCTTTCTATTGATTTATATGACATCTGAAAATATTCTTGAACAGTTTTGTAGCAATAACTGTTTAAGAATCTCTGCTTAAATTGCAGAGTTGGCAATTTGTTACCTGTATCTTTAACTTACTCTGTCTGCTCATCTACTTCCAGATTTCCCCCTGCCATCCCTGGTAATTTTTTCTCAAAGGCAAAAAGGCTTTGTACCTTTTTGGGAGGGCGAAGGGGAAGCATCTTTTAAAACAAATAAGTATAAGGACACTCTTTGGAAGCGTGATTGTCTGTCTTTCTGCTCATGTCAACCACAAATTCATCAGTTTGACTGTTATAATTATTCAATTTACTGGTAAATCCAACAACAAGGCAGGGTGGGGGCAGGGAAGAGGGACGGGGAGAAGGGCATAAGCAGACTTTAACATAAGGTATATTTTAGGCCCATACTTAGGATCTAAAGTCCAAGTGTCCAACAGCTGATGCCAAGAACATGATTAGGAATATCCCTCAGGATAGCAAACAGGAGAAATAAGAGGTGCAAGCACAGGAATGGGAATTCTTGATCTAATGAAGGCAAAAGGGATGAAGGACATCATGATTTCCATGCAGGCACCTCACGTACCCATAGACACAATCATCACCATTTTCAGTGGAGATTTACCCATAGTGATTTACTGTCCAAGCAGCCAGTTGCAGGCTGCGACAGTTCTCACAAAAGATGCAAAAACAGAGGCCATCTGCTGGTGTTTTGTTTATAGCAAACAGTTATACATATCCTTCACGTTACCACTCAAAAGTGTTTCTGCTTAATCAGAAATCATTAATTTTGCTGATTGTAGTCCACCAAAGAATCTAAGCAGAGAAGCTCAATATGCTAGATTCGTATCATGAGTATACAGCTAGCAAAGCATATAATTTTTACCCTCATTACAAAGAAAAGCAATCCAATAGCTAAGATGCCATTTAATCACTAAAGCATGTTAAAAAATAATCATATCAGTAATATGTTTTTATTTTGCAGAGAATAGCACTGAGCAATAGTTATGCTGAACTATGGTTTCTTCATTAAATTATGGATCTTGTTCTATTAATTACATAAAACATTCTCTAGAAAGATACGTTACACAGTTAACAGTGATGATTTTGATTCGGAAAATAATACAATTCATCTTGGAGAATGTATTTGACCAGGTTAAATATTATTCAGCAAGTAAGACGTGCTTCTCTTTCTCATATGTAGCATGACCTATTTTGTATTAAATTGAATGTTTAGACTTCACAAGGGATACAGAACAGACCCCTAAATCAGTACAATATGTGGAAAAAAAAGTCACATTGCATATTTATCAGGGAAAATTATTTCTTCCCCAGATGAATACAGAATTTCTAAAGGGGATTAGGAGGTGTTATGGGAGAAATATTGTGAATGCATTAATTGAACACAAACTTGCCCTTTACTTCTTGACACTTCATTTGGAAAACACCAGGTAGGTGTTAATTAAGATAACAAGTGACCCATACTTTTCATCTTTTGCTTTAATGACCGATGAGAATTTATGAACTTTAATACCACTTCTTTACTGATGCAGAGTTAAACATACAGAAAGAGAATAACACACACCTAATTTAAGCAGTAAAAAATTAAGTCTGACTTTTGATTGCAACAGATGCCTCAAAAACATAGGCAAAAATCAAGTCTACTTCCACATCCTGGGAAGCAGATGACAATGCATCAATTTTACAGAAGAACTGTCAGCTGATTACAGGTTATTGGAAAGACTGTTCCTACCAGAGGCAGGAATGCCCTGCGCTGCATGTAGGAACTAGGATGCCTAAGAACATCAGCACTAAAGTGGAGGGTCTACATTCTTCTGGTTAAAGTTTCTGTTACAAAGTCCTACCTCTCTTCTAATCTGAATATTAAAACCAGAAAAATGAACACTGGCTTATCACCTGAAAAGGACCTGCCAGCTATTTCTGCACATGGGCTGTATTCTCATGCCATTGACGTGAGCTTTTTTATCTCAAGGAGCAATAACGGGGAATAAATTACCCCTTTTGCAATCATAGCAATTTAGCTTTGCACTTCTCTTAAAGTATCAAGACTTAAATTGATAACAGGTATTCTTATTTTTACAAAATGTCTACTTCAAGACAACAACATATCAGACACACTTTACTCACTGAACAAAAATACCAAGTACTTTTCCAGTGTTTCTATTGTGGTCTCAGCTGTATTTCTGAATACTAAAGTTTCTTGAATTTAATATAGCTCCATGGTTGTGAAGCTTGCTGAGCTTGAAGGAAAACAGGCCAGCCATTTTGGGAGCACACCAGCATAAAATGACTCAAAAATAAGCTTTTGTTTCCTTATATAAAATAGCTTAGTAGATGTTGGTTTACTGAGAATCATCACTGGCTTCTATCTAGATAACTCAAGCTAGTGCTTCTCAGCAGAGCTCTTTACATAAAGAAAATCAGTGGTTAACATAATTTCCCACTTATCTTTATCCCCAAAAATACACCCTATTCTGCATTCACCTTTTTACCAGAAGAAATGGAACAACATTTTTGTTTCACCTTAGCTTTAAAATGTGTGAGCATAGTATAACACTGTCCAAAGATACATTTAATAGAGCCCAGTTGCAGCAGAAAGATTGAAAACTCCTGACATGTTTTTTGATGTTGAGAATTTCTTTGCAGCTTTTATTTATTTATTGAAGGTATAGGCAGATGAGAATTTTTTTTTTAAAAAAAATTAATATTTTTGTAAAGCCCAGTCACTTAACTGCTGGTAGAAATGGCATCTTACCAGTAAGAGGCTCATATACCCTGCTGGGTATGGACTGGCTGAAGCAAGAGGGTAGCCTTCATCCTGACAGTGAGCATTAGTGTTTCCCACTGCCCTTTTTGTAATGACCGCTATCTAGATTAGCTCCAGGAAAACACGGTCACATACTGTATTAAACCATTCAGGTCTACATTTACAAGTCATTTGGCAAACTTCCGGTCTCTGTGGACCTTTGTCTGCCTGAATTTATCTGTGATTTGCATATTGCTAATCAGTACATTCAGCACTGGAGTTTTCTTTGTAATTAGTTCCTTTAAGAGCATCAAAGCTTCAGAAGACATATATTCATTTGACAGTTTTCTAATTGCTTTTTATGTTGTCATCTTTATGGCAAAGGAGCTTTATGATCTTAAACCTCTAAAACATTTTAATTTTTCCTAGAACTTGATATTAAGGGGCTGAGAACTGTGGTCAGATTAAACAAGTCTACCTAATTTGAAGACACATGAGGTCTTCTCAATGCATCAGTTCAGTCAGTCAAGCATTGTTAACCCTTTCTGTGACTAGACTACACAAAAATACGATAAGCCACGTCTTGCCCTTTGAGAGTAAATATTTGCTTCGCATTTATTACTATCTAGACCAGACTAGCTGTAACGATAATCAGCTGGGATCACTCTAGGAAATTTATTACGCACACTAGCAAAATTCATTGTCAAGCAGATTGTTTTCTTCATATCCATATTAAATAACCTTTTTCTTTTTTTTTCCATCAGTTTCCTGTGCATAGGCCTGACAAGATTTTTTTCTTCCCTTTGCAGCATTTGCACCACTTATTTGAGGGCTCTCCCCTCTGTTAATACTCAGTGGGGTCATTTTAGTCAGTCTTAATAAAAGGCTCCACAAGCCCTTTTTCTCCAGCATCACTAATCACTTTTGCCATTTGACTTTCAACCTTTTTATTAATAAAGGCTGGGCTGACATTAGCAATTCAGCAGAACAGGAGATCAGTAGATCAAAGCAGATGATGCTGAGCACACTCCATCGCCATGCTCACTTTGAAAGTTTCAGAGTTTCACTTTAGATTACACTTCTTCCAGATCAAGCATCCCAAACACATACTCAGTTCAAGGCTGCCTGAAGGAGCAATGAGTTTGGATCTCCACATTTCCATTATGAGCATTAGGTGAGCTACCAGCCTGACATTCTCAAAAAAAGATTAGTTCACATGCATTGTATAAGTCAAAACGTGCCAGGAGATAATGCTTCAAAACACACTCTTACTCCAAACTGAAGTACTAACAAGCATACAGGCAAATACTCACATAATAGCAATAAAAGGAAAAAAAAATATATATAAAAAATAAAATAAAAAAAAAGAAAAAACCCTCCCAGATTATAAACACCACAACCATAGCAAAGGTAGATGCACTACTACTAACAAATTTGGGTTTTGATGTGGATTTCTGTTTTGGAAGTTTAACTTGAGGCAGTGACCCTTTATTTTCTGATCCCTGTATACATTTTTCTTTCAGCTCAGTCAGTTAAAAATGTCTTCAGTACTAGTAAATGCCCTTTCTTGCTTGCCATTTTATGATTTCAGTAATGGCTGTATTACATGAGTTTTGAACATAGTTCTCATTTAAGTTCATTGACCTGTCCAAATTTTCCATTCGCTTCCACTAGCATACCTCTTATTTTACAAGGTTAGTTACTTTCTGGGGATGGTGGGGGGTGAACAATGACACAGAGACACGGACACAACTACTAAACCTCCTCAGGACTACCAAACACAGTTGCAAACATTTTTAGAAGACAGTATAACTTTTATGTTTTAATAAGAAATTATTATTTGCTCTTACCCTGTCCTTCAGTAAATGGAGCAAGTCCCCTAATGAAAAACACAGATTTTAATGAAGCTACAGAATAACAGGATGGCAACTTTTTTTTTAATCCAAGATTGGATTCATCCAACTGTGCAAATATCTAACTTTTCGCTTAAGAGAAGAAAGAAGTTCAACAACAATATAAATTGTTTAATGCTGCTATTTTGTAAGTAAAGCTTATGAGATGAAAGTTATTTTTGTGAGAGGTATCTAACTGATAACCCAAGACCAAGCCAAGCTTTCTGGTCTTTGGAAAGTCTATCACAACTGGCTAGTTCAAGTCTTTTGTGAAATATTCAAGATAAACTTAAAGACTATTTAAAACAGTGTCTAATACTGTTGTATTTAGTGGCAGATGAACCACAGAAGTGGGTTATATTCAGACAGCTAGCTTGAATCTGCAATTCAAGAAGTCTTGTTAGTTCTAGTGACTTAATATTTACTAAATAATGCATCTCAAAAAATGAAAAGCCTCGGAATTTACTGCAACATGTGGTAAATTTCAAGTCTCTGACCATGTCAGAGACTGTTCCACTGTTTTCCTATCTTTTAATTTCACTGCTGGGGTATTTTCATACCTTATCACGAGGTTTATGCAGATAACCAATGCTTTTATATTCCCCTTCCCTTTCTTTCTTAGAAATGTGGAATAGAAACTGAATTGTTACAGAAATTGTTAGTGTAAAATCTATCACAAAAGCCATACTTCATTTTATACCTGAGGCATAAGAGACACTGGGGGGCGGGACAAACACACACCAAAAAAACCCAACCAAAACCCAAACACATGCCTCCGATTAACTGCTTTGATAGAACAAACCCATGCTTTTTAATGACCTCTATATAACAATCACCTATTCACTCACTGTAATAGATACAAGTAGATTATTTACATGTGAAATAGCTAGTATTGTTAAAATGGCACCCATTTGTCAATCCATATGCTCTTGCAAGTCTCCGTATATCACAATTACATAAGACATTCTTGAAAAATGTTTGAGGTCCCCTGAAAGCTATTTGCAAGAGTTATTATCCAGTGTCATAAGCAACTTGTGCAGAATGTGAATAATTTGTCTATCAGGCAATGTATAAGCAGTTCTTCCCTACACTTCAAACTTTGACTATTTAAATTTCCATATTACTGTTGAATCAAAGTTAGAATGTACTGATACTTGTCTTGCGAATAACCCCTTTTTCTTCTGGGGCAGCAAAAGGACAAAGGAGGTCTCAACAACTGTTTAATAAATTCCTGTAGAACAGTAATGCTATTACTGAAATAATTCCCATCATGAAAAGTGATGAGTGTGAAAGCAGTCTTACAAATGGCTTCAGAGCCTCTTACTTGGGATATATTCAGTAAAATCAAATGTAACCTGAAACAGATCCCTTAGTACATAAAAAAGAAAAACAAAATAAAAATACGTTTATGTGGAAAGGTACTCCATTTGCATGTCTACACAATTAAAGAAAAAAAGTTGGCTTAGTCACAAAAGACTCTAGGATTAGAAAGTCCACGATTTACTAAAATACAGCAAAAATTAACATCCAGATCTTCAATCAGTGTTAATCAGAATAGTTCCATTAAGGTCCAATATATGCTAGCTAAGAATTCGACCTTAAATTTAACGATCTCATTGGTAATGAAGCAGAAAGATGGGTTTACAAAATCAGCAGTGAGGAAACAGAAGAAAAAAGAAAGAAAGAAATATTCTGGCAGCAATCCAGCATTCATAACTGAACTAATGTTCAATTACTGTGAAATGCTTTATGGAAATAAATGTTAGTTCTACATGAATCCCAAATGAGTTTATTACAATCAGTGCTATTAAAATGATTAAAATAAAGTGTTACTAATATGCCAAACAACTGTGATTGCAGTTTCATAAAACTAGTGTTTAATATCCATCAGAGATAAAAGATTTCTTCTGTAATAACTAAACATAATGATGTGTCTAAATCATTTGAAATTATGACATTGATGATAATGTTAATTAGCCTTTTAAAAGGAATTAACGTAGTGCAATGTGTAAAATACATTAGAATACCTAAAGGTTACTTAAATAGCGCAAAACTACTCTTAGTAACCACTTTATATCAGCAGAACAGGAAAATAAAAATCATTTCATCATAGAATCCTTTGCTTGATTTCTTTTTAATTTTTTTTTTCCCCCAAATCCAAAGTGTTTATGAACATATTTTTGCTTAGAAATTTTGGGTTATTATGGTACTCAAAGCATTGAATTCACTCACCATTTTCAGATCCCTAAATGACAGCTTAAAGAAAAAAAAATTAACTACTTACACAAATATACACTATTAATAAATAATGGTGAACATGAAACTACGTGAACCTGTTCAGTCTTAAGATTTCAAAGAGCCTTTTCCAATGGAGAATAACACATTTTGGTTAGAACCTGATGTGAAATTTTATTAGCAAGTATATTTATGAAGCAGTTCTACAGGCGCCACAGTCAGTGCTACAATTTTCTTCATGAAAGAGGTTTTACTTAAAACACACACACATGCACACAACTTAGCAACAGATTTTAAACATAGCACATCTATGGAGTTAACAGTCGATGCAGAATTGGAAGGATGACGTCTACACAGAAGATGGCCCAGCTTATACTTTATTTTCTAAGATTTGTGTTTCTCAAGAAACCCAATTGTGTTAAGCATTTAGTTTCCTACTTAATTTGGAACTGTGTCAATTTAAATACCATCCTTGAGTGAGAGTGCAGAGTTAAATGCAGGCATTTCAGACATATAAATATGTATATATCTGTACACCAATCAGAATTAAATATCTACGTGGACATCTTGAGAAAATAATTTTTTCCAAAATCATTGATAATGCTGCAGCTGACTACTAACAATAGTAACTATTTCATTTTGTGTCTTTTTTGTTTCTTGGTTTCAGCTTTACTCAGTATAAATACTCTAAGTGCACTGACAAAGAAATATATAAATTTCCACCCTTCACCTGCCACCTGACGGATGCATTACTTTTTACCGCAATCTCTTGTGGAACAAAGTTTTCTAGTTCTGTGCTCTGATATTTGAGCTGTTGTTTACCAGATTACTTTCTTGCAGCTTTTACTTCCACAATTGTTTTAACAAGCACCATAACGTTATTTTCTTCGTGACCTAAAGAATTTTTTATTCTGCCATGGTTTCTTTCAAAACAGCCTTTAGCAAGCATAAAACAAGCAAGCATAGATCCTCTTCCCCTTTGCTGAACGGAAGGTAGTTCTGAAGTCTCAAACTCAGATAAACAAGTGACTAACAGCAAAACTGTATCATTTTTAGACAAGTTCTCTGAAAGGACAGATGTCTTGCATGAGCCTGCTAAAGTCATAAAAACAAAAGTGACATTAGACAAATACTCTTCTTTCAGCAAAATTCACTTCCCACTCCATAAAGAGATCAAGTGTTCACTTAAAACATGACGAGCATCCCACATAAGAATTAGATGAGGATGGCAGATGGATGAATGCATCAGAAAGTTCCCACAATCCTTCCATGCCAGGAAAGTCATGTCTCATTTCATTCCACAGTCAAACATAGAAAGTCACTTAAGAGAGACTGGAAATAACTAAGGGATGAGACAAGAGAAGTTGGTTTCTGTACATGACTGGGACCTCAGCGTCCACAACACAAAATAGCAACTCAGTGACTTCTCACTATTCCAGCACATTGATGCAACAGAGATAACGGGGCTCCTGCTTTCTGCTGGCATTGGCACCAGCTGCGAAAGGTGGATTTCACATCTATTACCTTCCCTTCTGCCATTTGCATACTGATCTCACCTATTTTGTACAGGATAAATTACATCTGTAGACTTCCCATTCTCTGCAGATTATTAAATAGTTTCTCTAAGTGAGTGAGAAAGAAACACTACTAAGTTCCATGTCATATGATTTATTTTTAAAGCCAAACCACATTCACTGGCAGGTTTATAGTCAAGTTAAAAAAAAAAAAAACAAAACCAACCAACCAAACCTTTTTGAAGGAAACAGAACACAAGTCATTAAGATTTGTGGTTTTTAAAGGCTTTTAGTCAAGTCATGTGTTTTACATTAAACAATAACTGAATAGAATACAAGCTTCTCAAAACAGCATCTGAAGCTCAGGACTCCGTACTCACAGGTAATTGCTAATCTAACAAGTCATTCCATCTCATCTGCTCCTTTCTGTATCATACATGAATTATTTGCTGTACATGGGCAGATTGACCAGAGAAGATATATTCCTCCTGCTGAAAGCCCATCTATAGTTGCCAGCTAATATACTCTACTGAAAAACAAGAGGCATGAATCTCTGCTTCATGAGACTGAGAAGTTAATTGAATCACTACTTTCTACCTCCTTTGGCATCTACAAAATTCAGTAAACTCACCACCGCTTTCTCCTACACTTTGAAAAGTTGCTATGACTCAACTTCCGAGACAGGAGGAGGATGAAATTAATTGATAGACCAGGAACTCCAAGTCAAGTCAAGAAACTGGGGCCTTGCCTCAACAAGCTTTATTATTCCAGGAAAGGGGGCCAGGCACTGGGCTACCCTACTTCAAACCTACCTGCAGAGGCAGAGGCCTAAGAGAACATCTCTGTCAAACAAGAAGGTTTCCCTGCCTTTGGTCACAATTCATTCAGGATGTCAGAGACAGGTCATGAGAATAACCATGATAATTGTGAGTACTATGGACTTACAAAAGAGTTCAGAGATCCAATGGCAACAAGCTGACTTCTAGGAGCGATATTTCAAACAGTTCTCTTTCTATTGAGGGACTGAAAGAACAACAACAACAAAAGAGATCTTGTAACAGAGTATAGCAGGCTCTTCAGAAAGGTTGATTCCTGTAGAGTGGAAGTTATCCTATAAATAATTACTGTTGCACTTAATTGAATACAGCAGCTGATGCTGCCTGTATCTTTTTTTTTAAATCTTAATTGCAGAAACCAGTGAAAAATCCTCCAACCAATATGACTAAGAAAGTGTAGGAGATAGTTTACCAATGTGTTTGCCTACTGCCCTGGATTTTATGTCCTTTCATTAGGTTTTATGTCCTACTTTTTGTAGTGACAGAATACAGAATTCTAACATTGAGCTAACCAGAACACAGCGTGTCTGAGCACTATTAGCGACGTCAATCTATGCTGGAACTAAATAATTCTGCTCCCAGACAACATTCAGATCTGACCAATACAAGCTATTTCTAAATGCAGAACACACATGACGTTTTTTTCCTCACTCAGTGCTCTTCAAGTTTAAAATTGCCTTATGCGACAAGTGTAGTATGCTGAAAGTGATTGCAAATTGCCAGAAGAGAAGATTCCAAGTACACTTCAAGAGCTGTTCAGACATACCAAAAGCCTTGAAAACTGTTTTTCTTAGATCTGTATTTATACACAATTTTTTTTTTTTTCAAATTATATTCTAGGATTGTTTCTTCTCGAAGAAATTTGCACTACGTATTTTCTAGTTAAAGACATAATTAGCCCTGCATAAGTACAAACATTGTTTTGCAAAGGACTGGGATACAGAAAAGTGACCCTTCCAAATTGAAAAATATTTTCATGATTCAAAATAGCCTCTAAAAAGAGTCCATTGGAGATAACTGAAACTCGTCCTTTCAGTGTAGTCATTTCATAACACGAACAGGAAAAAGTGAATCACTTAAATGAATAGCAGTTAGAATAAAGCCAAAATGTCTTGTTCTGAAAACTTAATGTAAGAAATGGAACGCTAATGTTGAAGTTCTCCTTTTCCTCTCCCCTCTCCAGGGTTTTTGTTCAAAATTATATTCAGAGAAAATGTTTCATTAAATGCAACTTTTTTTTTTCTTTCCAATCCCCATAGTCACACAGTCAACACCAACATTTTTGGAGCTGTGATTTTGATGAGGTTTTAATCACAACTGTGTCACTGAGGTAATTCATATGAAAGGCCACTAACACCAGAACATAATTTTGCCATTCTTAAAATACCATTGATATTTAAAACAAAAACTCCCAAACGAGCCCTCATCCCACAGTGGCATAGAACCAATAGCACACACAAAGAGAAAACACAGAACGCAAAACACCTATAGCTTGGAGGCTTAGATTCAAACCTGGAGTCTGAACAAAGATATCTCTCATCTCATGGAACCACCATCCAAGGTGGACTTCGGAATCAGCTGTTGCCCAGCAAATAAAGTTTTTGGCAATGCTAATAAAAGACCATAGACATTGTACAGAACCAACAGTACCACAGCTGGGATGGTGTTGCCATGGCCCCAGCTGGGTTTCACCGTGATAATAGCTGTTAAATGGGCAAGTAATCATTGCTGCCTCTTCAGGCAATGGCTCCAGCAGAGCTGGGTGTGGAAGAGGCCTGATCCTCTCCAGACCATCCCTGAGGAACCACCAGCAGCCCCACGGGTGCCCAGGGAAGCGCTGGGACAATTTGCACACCTCCTCTGGGCACCAGGGAGAAGGATGCGTGCTGGAAGGAGGGGACACCCCAATAAGACCAAGCAAACCGAGACAGAGGAGGAATGGACCCCACAGCACCCCAATCCCACCATCCTGACACTGCTAAGCTTTCAAGGAGCAGCATCACCCTCAGGGCTTCACAAGGGTGAGCCAGACAAACATCAGAGAAACAAGGTGTGCTCCCTTTTGCCACTAATATTTTCAGTGTAACCATTACTTTTTCCCACATTTTCTCTTGGCTAATGTTTAATTATTTATCCTTCAAGCGAGGTTTATCTTTCAAACTACCAGGTTATTAGCCATTAAGGGACAATATTCTTTTGCATCCTTTAGTTTTGATCAGGAGTAACATTCTGTACCAAAATCACCAATAGTGTTAAGAGAAAAAAAAAAATATTTAACTTATTTTAATTGAGTTTTTCTGATGAAACATCGTGTAGCAGAAGAATTTCAACTTAGATCTGATTTCAATTGTAAATTAAAATGATTTCATAGAATTAGATGACAGAGTAAAGGAAAAGTATCTGTACTTTAGAACATTAGACAAAGTAAAAATTGGCAACAGTTATCTGGAGACACATTCAGTTCAGTTTTTTAGTTTGTGTCAATACCTTTACACTCACGAGCAGCCCAACATTAATATATCAAAATTTTATGGTTAAGAGAAAACAAATCCATTAAAAAAAAAAAGTTGCAGTGTCAGATGGCCAAGAGTTGTTAGAAAGAATGAAGCTTAAACAATTAAATCCATGGGAAACATCCAAAAAAAATCCCTTTTAAAATGCTAACAATTTGAATTGTTACATAGCATTAGTAAAATTATAATTCATAAATGGAGACAAAACCCACAGAAATATAGACATATATTTGTGGATTGAAAATTTTTTTCTGAGCTTTCAGAATCACAGAATATTTTTAAGAAAGAAGTGACAGGCACAAAATAAGTGTATACAATTGTAATAAGTTTCTCTGCTGTGGAAACAATGCTACTCAGCAGTAAATGGAAGTAAAAATAATTATTTCTTGCCAAAATAAATTCAACTTTACATTTTATCATTCCAACAGTTTTATTAACAAGATAACAGTATTTTGTTCTTACAACTCTGAAAGCAGAACCATGTGAATTAATAGCTAATTCAGATTTAAAATTAATGAGCTTTACTGCGTTGATTTTTTTTCCAATTTTCTTGAATAGTATTTCCTTTAAATAGTCTTTCACATAATGCACAATCTTATAAGTCCCAATTGAGTAACAATGAAGTCTCGTTAGTCTTTGTCACCTCATAATCATTCATGCTGCATTTTAAGCAAGCAACATAAATTGCTGCCTTGGGAAATTATTTTGGAGTTATGGAAGAAATATGTGCCAGCTTAAGTTTTAGTTTGTTCTTGTAAAGCATTTTATACTAAAGAAGTTTTACTGGGCACACAAGAGCGTTTTCTCATTAAATTACATATTTTTTCTGCTAAGTGTGGGTTACTTCTCACATACGTTAAATCCTAACTGCCTACCTACTTCATAACAACTCTATTTAAAACCAGCGTTTTTCACAGAGGTGATAATGTCAGAATTTTTTTATTTCTTTATTTTAAAGGAACACTTCAAAGGAATTCAAAAGAAGAGAAAAAACACACACAGAGAGAATTTTTCCACGAGGAAGGGATTTCACAGGGCAAGTGTTTGTTTTGAGGGATTTCTTTAATTTTCTTTGTACCTCATTGTCAAGTCATCCGTTTCTGGGATTTTGACAGCAAATATAATGGAATTAGACCCATGTTTGTTGACCTACCAAATAAGAAATATTGACAATTAAATGAATCTACCTCTGGGCAGAGGGTCAGTGCAGATCTTACGTACCACTTAAGTGCTGTTTATGACCCATTTTGAGACTAGATGGTAGTTAAGTGATATGTACGTCTCGCACTGCACAAATTAACCCTTAATGGATGCTTTCATTTTACATCAAGATCCATGTTTTATCCTTCAGCAGCATACATTTAATAATATCTTGTTTCATGTAGCTCCCTATTTTGGCATTAGTTTTAACGCTACAGAGTCAGAACGTGTTTTTCCAAATCCAGTTATCTACCACTGTATACAATACCAAGTCACTGTAAGTAAGAGAGGTGCTCAGAGTTAGAGTGATGGCACACAGTGAGCAAAATTTACAGAGCTAAAGCCAGAAGATTAATTATGGTTTTTCAAGGCATTTAAACTAAAATAAATAAATAACAATAAAAAAAAGATATTTCACAACAAAAATCCTGCTTTGCTGGACAATTCCCTAACTAGGTGTAGCTTGGAGGATCTGTTCCTGACCAAAATGTCATCAGCTACATCATTCCCATATTCTTAAACATTTGCAACAGAAGACTTTCAAAAAGCCAAGACTTCTTATTGAAACATCTTCTGAAAGAGGAAAAAAGTATCTTTATACAAGAGTTTGCAATTATTAATTGGCTTCACTTTTAATTAGTTAATGATCCCATTCAGCTGTGATCAAAGCACAACAGCTAGATAATTCAGGATAGAAAATGGAGTTAATTTACTTAGATATGATACTACTTTCCTAATGACTTTATTTCAATGGAGTTTCAATTAGTTATTAGGTTATTCTACTCATTAGTCCAACAAGATGTCTGCAGGCAATTAAAATGTCACTCCTTGTGAAAACAGAACATATATTTTTTCCAGAGGGATGTCTTTAAGATTTATATTACTGAGATTTTTTTAAAAAGTTTATGGAAAAACTAATTAAATATTGAAGCTCAACGAATTAGCCATTTATTTTTGTTTATTTAGGGGGCTGAATGATTATATTTTTTTTTAAAAAGTGTACCATTAGTAAGAGACATCTATTGATACGCCAGTTAGTTTTCAGTTGTTCTTGCCAGACAAGGATTTCCCTTATCTAGTCAAACACACACTTTAAGACTAGACCACAAATCAACACATTCAGTTTTTGTAATAAAGACATTCTCTCAAATGGCTAAACCATATCCCCGAGCAGTGATAAACCCCTAGGAATAGTCAAGAAACAGAAGCTCTAACAATTACTACATCAGAATTTGTCAGACAGTTGAAGTCAATGGACACTTTATATTCTAATGTAGGGAAAAAAAGATTTGCCTTTAATCAGTAATTACTTTTAGCTAATAAGTAAAGACTTCCCTCCACCCAAAGTTGAGTATTTTTAACTTTTACATCACAAATTATTTTACCTTTCAAATTTACTACATGGTAGTGGTATTCTATAATAGTAAAAATTACTAGTAGTAATTCTAACTAGTAATATCCAGAATGATTGAGCAAGGAGTGTACTTTGCAGCTACAAGCCTAAATCAGTTAAAAAAAACCAAACACCAAATAACCAAAACTTGCTTACTGACATTTTTCCTGGGCACATACTTTCAGAACAAAGCTTCCAGCTTATCAGCATTTATTCCATGCCTCTTCTTAAAAGCAAAGTACAAAGTCTCTTTAATTTCTCCATACCTAGAGACCCATGCTGTATAAGTGCGTTTCTATGTCAGTGACTAGAAGAAAGAATTTCCTTTGGCGGTTTAATTCAGCCAATAAATCAGAAACAAAAACCCAAACCCAGCAATTCATGTACGTTTGGCCACAATGAACAGCATGTGACTGTGAGCAGCTCCAAAAAGCTGACCTTCATTCCTTCATCGTAGGTGTTTAGCACTGATCCCTAATCATGCAGCACGTGAGGTAGTGCTAACCTTCTCCAATTGCTATAGTTATGTGTAGTAATTATATGCATATTAAAATCTCACTTCCACACTGACTTGTGTTAGCAAGCTGAGACTGTAAATCCCTCTCCTCAAACCTACATATTGTATGAACAGCTATGGAGATTTTTATTTTTTTTTTAGAAACCAAGGACAACAGTAGGTCTTCTAGCCTTCTTTTCTTGATGTAGCTGTTCTCAGTGGTTCCTAGGCTCTTAAGTACTCACCACTCACAACAAAACACAGTGGTACAAAGTAGGATAAGTAGGGAAAGGGGAGGGTTTCAGCTGTGGTCTTGCAAACCTTATTGCTTACAGGATAAGCAATTTAGACTACCCAGACATACTGGCCCTGGAGAAGTCAGGCAGAACTGCTTACTGGAGAGAAGCAGAATTAACTTATCCTTCTAAAAGTATTTCCCAAGAGACAAGATCCCACAAACTTCATCAGCCTAGCAAAAGTGCACGAGAATGGGTCAAACCAACTCAGAGGAAGAATAATGAGCTTGACAGCCAGCACTGCTGGGAAAGGCATATAGACAGCTGTGGAGACAGCCAGGCTGACAGGCTTTTTTATTGTTTTGTTTTTAATGGTAGTCTGATAAAATAGGACTATCAAACAGAAATGCACATTCATAAAGTCATTCTCTGAGTCACTGAACCCTCTTCTCTGTTATTTATGGTGAGATAGGAGGTCAAATCAGAGAGGTTTTAGTTGATGAAGAAAAGCTGCAGGAAGGATTTGCTTAATTCCAAGAAAGGGCAAGTTTCTTCTTCTTAAAAGAAAATTAATTGGCACATCCTTCTTAAGAGCTAACAAGTTCCCAACAAATCTGATTTCCAAATGTAGTTTTGCATAGGCGATTATTTTTTTCTGCCACTCAGAATATTTGACTTTTTGTTTTATTTTTTTAAATAAGTATTTTGGAGGAGCCCTCCGCTTTTGGCCCAGATAGTAACACCATACTACATTCTGTGGTTGGAGAAGGCTTAATTTTATTAGGAGACTCATGGCAGTATGCTCCACCTGCAGAAACAATACTTCCAAAGAATTTCAGAAACATGAGCTTGATTTGAGGGTCTTTCAGGTATTGCAAAACTAAACTTTTTCCCTTGGGTGCCCAGTTTGAATGCAACTACCATATGACCATAGCAGTAAGACTTTACGAGATGCTAATCCTGATTTACAGGAATGGCTTGGAGTCAGATTAACCTTCTCCTGTGAAATTCTCAATAACTATGTGGCCAAATTAATGTTTAATAACATCATCATGCTGTCATCACCCATTACTTATCACGTTCTTCAAGCAGCACTTAGTGCCTTACAGAACAAAAGTGAAATTTTAGCTTTTGGTACGAGGAAAAAAAAAAAAAATCACTACAAATGATCAGTGAGGGAAAAAAACAACACACACACAAAACATAACCAAACAAGTCAAATCCAGTATCCTAAGGGATTAACCACCGCGGGGAAAAATCCAATTCCTTGCTGTCCTAAATACTTCTGTAAAAACATCAAGCTTTTAGGAACAGAAGATGCATTACTATCCCCGACTTTTAGACTCTACGACCCTGTATCAAGTGCTTAGGGTCTCCACAGCACAATACAAGTGTCAGATTCCCCATTTTTTCATATTATGATTCCACAAACATTTCTTCCATGAGCAGAGCTTATAATTTTATTGACATCGTCCTCACAACTGGTCCCATACAACCAGTAAGGGCAAATGGCCAATTAGGGAATGATGCTATCTAAAAAATAAAAGGGCAGGTGGGGGGGGAAGATGTTACAATGCTGTATTGAAACTAATTAACTTTTACTCTAACACTCACCAATTGCTTTCTCTTTCCATCTCAAAACCAAAACAAAACACTTAACTCCATCCTCCAGATTCTCCAAAGTTAGGGAGACAGAAGTAGGCTCTTTGAACCTGGGCCCCCTAAACACTGAATTAACATATTAGCCAATTTCCCCCTTAAGCTAAGGACAGTCAGATCTAAATCCTTCCCTGTCTGGAAAAATACCTTATCCATCTTGCTACAGCCACTTTGAGGAAATTCAGTCAAGCAGCAAAGGTGCTCACCTTTTTAGGAGAGTCCTTACACTCTGGAGTGTTAAAGTATTTTATCCTAAAGAGGCACTAAATAAGCATGCACAGTGTCCCTAAAAAAAAAAAACACTAGGTTGGAAGTGTTTGTCTCCACAAAGGGATCAGGTAACACCACACTTATTTGTCGAGACTAGACAACGAATGAAACATTCCCTATCAGGTACTTGCCTCTAAGCGATTTTCTGAATAGCATATGGTGTCATAAATACAGTAAACAAAAAAGCCTTAAGTAGAAAACATGTTCCAAGATTAAAAGTCCCATCATTATGAACTCTGGAAAACAGCAAAGCATTCCTCAGTTCTTTTTTCATGAAAAAAAACACAGCTACCAGCAAGAGGGAGTACAGCCAGCAGCATTATTTTGGACAGTTTCTAGTTCTGCAGTGCTTGATATGCTTAATAGCTTTCAGTTATCTCAGGCAGAGGAAACGAATTCTGAAATTACTACAGGAAACAGAATACAGGACTCCATGCAAAAATGAAACATATTCACAAATGCCAAGCATTGAAAAGGAGCATAGAAATGGATAAACCAAGGCTGAGCCAATTGTGTTTTGGGGGAGGTGGGGGAGAAGAAAAGGATATGTTTTCAGATAAGATCAGGCTGAATTTGGCATCTCAGACAAAACTTGTCATAGTAAAACAGTTAACACTGACAAAGCAGTTGAAATCGCTAAGCAACTAGAGCTTCTTTAGCTCATCCTGAAAGTTCTGGATGGTAGATAAAATTCTCTGATCGTCGCAGAAATTAGAGAAAGAAAAAAATTACAGCTAGAAAACCATGAACATTCAGCATCTAAGCAACTGCCAGTTCTTAAAAGCGCAACAAAACCAGCATAGTTTTGACTATAAGTTTTCATAGGATGAGGAAGCATCAGGATGGCCCCATGCTTCTTTCTGAGACACATCTTACATTTGTATTTCATGACTGCATAAGAGAGGCAACATATTAAGCCTGTCCCAAGTTAATAGCAGAGCACTGAAATTTTTCTTGCTCAGGTTTGCATTTGATAAAAGTTTATTCAAGTTCAGAGAAACAGTCATTGTACAAATGCTGCATGAATATCTCTAGCAATACTGAAGTCCCGAGCAAGTAGAAGCGTTCAACCTATTCAATGAACTGAATACTGAATTCAGCTGCAGTTTATTAACCTTTTCTAATTAATGTTCTATCAAGCAATAAAACACAGACCACAAAGTCACCTGTGTGAAGTTCAACAAAACAACTGGTAGAGGGACTACATCGGGAGTCACAGAAAAAAAGCTGTGTTGCAAAGTCAATGATCATCTCTGTTGTAAAGGCAAACCTGGATTTAGTAGTTAGTATCGCATAGGTTGTGTGTCACCTAGTTACAACAGCAGCTTTATTGGTTGCCACAGAAGTCATGGTTTGTGACTTCATTTTGAAATAATTTCCAAGCTAATTGGAAGTGAGTTATTATTCTCAGCTACTGAAAACTTATAGTCTTTTTGATGTTTTCCCTTATGTATATTGATTCTCTCGCTGATGGGAAATAGCTTTTCACTTCTAGGATATATTTTTTGTGTGACTTCAGGGAAACTAAAAATATTGTTCTAAACTAAGTTAGAGGAAGCACACTGCGCTATTAAGAGACTGCTGTTCAGTTGTTATTCTAGCAGAGATGGATGATGAAAAGCATACCTCCACTTTTGCCCAGCAGGACCTAGAATTGAACTGGCCTCAATCACAACTACATCAAAGCCCAAAGCTATATTTGGTCACTCAGTTTCTTTCCTCAGTAGGACAGAGGCAGAAAATAGGAAGAACAGGAGCAAGAAAGCCCATGGGTTGACAAAGACAGGGAAATCACTTATCAATTACTGTCATGGGCTAAACAGACTAGACTTGGGGAAATTAATTTATTGCAAATTGTACTAAGTATTTAGTTACTTGTATAGGTAGTAGCAAACAAAAACAAAAAAGAAGCAAACATTTATACAGTTCAGAAAAACACCTTTCCACCCCCTCTCCTAGGCTCACCTTTAAATTCATGGGTATCTCTCTTCCAGTATGGGCTCATCCACAGGCTGCAGTTCCTTTGAGGAAATACCTGCTCTGGAGTGAGCTTATCCACTGCCTGCAATCCCTCCAGTGGGTGGGGGTGCCACCACCTTCTCCACCATGGAGCAGCACCCTCCTCCTCTCCCTGGATGGTGTTTTCTGCCCTTTCTTAAATGCATTTTCACAGAGGCACCACCACCTTTGCTGATGAGCTCAGCTGTGTCCTCAGGTGTGTCCACTTTAGCGTTGGCTGGAACCAGCTGTGTTCATCACCAAGCAGCCCCCACCTCTCACAGAGGCCAACCCTGCAGCCTGTCCACCACCCCACTCCCCCCGCCCAAACTTTGCCACATAAACCCAATTCAAATACTAAATTCATTACTAAAACTACATTTTTAGCAGAGTTTTTCTAGAAAAATCGCAAGCTTGATGCAGATGGGGAACAAGTAAATCCATAGGGCTTTAGACTCAAAACTTTTGGAAAATACTCAACAGCTGTGAGTACTTTCCCTGGGTCACAGTTAGAGGGTAAAATAATGCAGTGACTGATCCTAATTAATGAAATCTACCTGAGATTTTTTTCAGCTCAGAACTAATGCACAACATTCACACTCTGACTGACTATGAAACCTGTGGGTTTAATAGTCAAAGTTCATCCCACTTCCCCATTTCTGCTGAGAAATTCTGACACAAGGACACAATGTGAAAGCAGTTTCTACCACATGTTGCCATTTTGCAGCCTTCAAGTGCAGAGTAATTCTTACTCCAGAGGTAATTCAACTGTGCAGCACATCAACTATGCACAATTGCTCAACCTTCATCAGGGAAAAAAAAAGAGGTACAGATTCTAACTACACAGGCCTAAATCAGACAAATCTTTCATTCACATCTCTGTACATTCTCCAGATTTTTCAGATTTAATTATTCAACAATATTTATTCTATATCTTAATAATGCTCCATTCATACCTCAAAGTCTGCAGCTACTACGTTATGGGAAGCATTAGGGTTTTGCCTACATCAAAAGGATGAAAGTTGGGAAGCCAGGAAAGACAAAAAATTTTTTTTAAAAATCTCCTTTTTTGTGATTTCTCTGAGCTGGTCGCAGATTTCAGTGAGAAACTCCACAAGCAAAATGGTTCCCTCTGCTCACTCCAGCTGCAGGATTAGAACCTCATTTCTCGTCACTGAAACCTTATGAATAAAAATGAAGCTGAGCCTCTGCCCTTTATCCTCCACAAAGACAGCTATGAAACTCTTTTATCCTGTTCAACCCATCAAAGGTACGCTCAGAACATTTGACTAAATCTGCCAACAAACCAAGTTCTGTAATAAAATATAAATCTAGTTACTTTAAAATAAGGGATCACAAGCCTTCAAAGGAAAATCATTAGGCTGCCTTATGAAAAATCAAACACTTAAGGTTAGCGATACCAAAATTCCAACCATAACTGAGAAAAATCACAAGTTTCTTTACAACAACAGATAGTTTCAAACATAAGTTATGGAATAACTCAGTTACAATGGGAATATAAACTACAGCAAAAATGCAAATCGCTCTGAAGGTACACTGTCTTTGAACAGCTAACTGTTCTGAAAGTCGATTTACATGCACATGCGGCAGACAAAAAATAAGAAGCCACAAACCAGGTATGACACAGCAGTCTGTATCTTACACATTCTCACTCTCGCACTTTCTTCTCTCTTTCACAACCATCTTTCAATTTGTTGTTTAAACTTACCTGAGCTGGGCAGCTCTCTGAAGAAGCAGCTGTGTTTGCGAGGAGGCTAGATACAAACTGGCAGACCACAGTACTTACTAATTAGGCCCCACCCAGGAAAACTAACTGCATTAACTGAAGTGTAGGACAGAGTAAAGTTTTTATCCAGGTGCCGCTACATGTGGAAGAAGATAGTTTTAATATATTAGGAGGAGGAGGAAAAAAAAAGACAAAACAAACCACACCACAAAAAGCCAGAACTAAGAAAGCACCAGATTCTTCTCTCACTCTGGTTATTAAAGTCATCTTCACATATACCCTGTAAGAGCAGACCTATTTATCTAGCTGGTCCCAATTTTCTGTCAACAGAGAGGCTTTTATGCTAAACCAGAAACTTTGTTAGGCTTAAGAATGATGCCAGTCCATTAGATATATCTGTTCTTCACTAAATCTTGTGATATGACGTGTGGGATGTGATTAACCATTTCTAAGTCCTAGTCTGACTAGAGAGATGGAAGAAGCGAAAGAACTGTTAACCAAGTAAGGTTTCGCAAGAAAGAGAGATGATGGTGGGTTGTAATGAAAGGCAAAGCACTGGGCAGAAAGGAGATTAATAGCAGAGTTTCTCAAGGCTCAGTCTTGTGAACCAATCCGATGTAAAAATTCCATTGGGAACTCGAGCACGAAAAGCAGGAGAATGGTAATGAAATGACCTTGATGATTCAAAACTGTCAATACCCAGGAAGGCTGAATATCACCCCCCAGAAAAAGAGGATGATATTGCCTGAGAAGTGCTGGATCTGTTTTAAATGTACAACGTGCAGTGTTGAAGAAGTACTACTACAGTAAGAATGGGTGTCCTGAGTTATGAGAGGAGACTGAGAAAGCTTGACGTAGCCTCACAGGCTGAAAGTTAAAAGAATATTGTTGCTTTCTGTATGTACATCAGGAGCAAAGCTGTTGCAATGGGAATCAAACTGCATGAAAGACCACATTAGCAGACACATGAACAGTTATATACTAGCTGTGGGTACATTTAGGCTGAAAACTAGATACTTTCCAAATATGAGAGCACTGAGTTTCTGTGCTAGCCTTTCTATTACAAATAGAAGAAGCAGAAAACCTCGCCGGCGTTAAGCTGGAGCTTGCTCATTTGCTTTGTGGAGGGATGTAGCATCGTTGCCTGCAACAGAAGAAAATTAACAGAGACCCATGACCCTAATTTTATAACATTCTGCATGAAATACTTTTTCTCTTTCAGATGAATATAAGGGACTTTTCAACTGTAACAATAAAACTCAGTGAACATCTACACCAGCTAACTTAAGGGTGTGTGGGTGTGTATGTGTGCTGAAAGAAACATATAATCGCTAACTTTGGGTAAGGTTTACCAAATGAGGGTAAAGAACACGGTTAGCCTAATCACAGCCATGTTGGGGACTGTCATAAACATTCCCAAACTCAGAAATCCCACAGGAGCGTGACCTGGACAGGCTGGAGAGTTGGGCAGACAAAAACCTGATGAGGTTCAACAAAGGCAAGTGTAGGGTACTGCATCTGGGGAGGAATAACCCCATGCATCAGTACAGGTTGGGGGCTGACCTCCTGGAGAGCAGCTCTGTGGAAAGGGACCTGGGAGTCCTGGTGGACAACAGGATGACCATGAGCCAGCAATGTGCCCTGGTGGCCAAGAAGGCCAATGGCATCCTGGGGTGCATCCAGAAGAGTGTGGCCAGCAGGTCGAGGGAGGTCATCCTCCCCCTCTACTCTGCCCTGGTGAGGCCGCATCTGGAGTACTGTGTCCAGTTCTGGGCTCCCCAGTTCAAGAAAGACAGGGAACTGCTGGAGAGGGTCCAGCAAAGGGCTACAAAGATGATTAGGGGACTGGAGCATCTTTCTTATGAGGAAAGGCTCAGGGACTTGGGGCTTTTTAGTCTAGAAAAAAGAAGACTCAGGGGGGATCTTATCAATACTTATGAATACTTAAGGGGAGGGTGTCAGGTAGATGAGAAGAGTCTGTTTTCAGTGGTACCCAGTGATAGGACTAGAGGTAACAGGCACAAACTTGAGCACAGGAAGTTCCATCTTAACATGAGGAGGAACTTCTTTACTTTGAGGGTGGCAGAGCACTGGCACAGGCTGCCCAGGGACGTTGTGGAGTCTCCCACACTGGAGATATGCAAAACCCACCTGGATGCCGTCCTGTGCAATGTGCTGTAGGTGGCCCTGCTGTAGCAGGGGGGTTGGACTTAGATGATCTCCAGAGGTCCCTTTCAACCCTGACGATACTGTGATTTTGTGATTGAGGTATGACTATAAAGATCTTTTACCACTACAGGAATGAAGGCAAATTGGAGTAACTTTCTAGGTTAGTACTAGTCACAGGCTAGAGTACACACAATTGATAGCAGTCTTCACACTTCCATCTTAACTGAGGTAAGCACGCTACAGCTAATCCTTAAAATCTTGAGAAAACTATAAATAACTACATAATAGAGAAAGAGGGCATCTAAAAGACCGTCACTAAGATGAGCGTGAGAACATAACAGAATAGTTTAAAGCTGTGTCTCCGCATTTGGTGTTAGATCAAACTACACCACCATCTATCATCAGTTTGCTAATATGCTATGAACTTTGAAGAACCTCCCTTAACAGCAAAATATCTTTTGAATAACTTTTACTTCTTTTATGCATGTTTACAGCTTTTTTACAGCATGTTTACATACGTTTTCAGTACATACCTAGTTCTGTCCTACCACTTATTCTCCTAGGAAAAAAAGCAGTTTCGTACTGCAGGAATGGCTAATGGCTCTCTAGGAAGGTTCCCTAAACTACCTCTTCCAACAAAGAAACATGTTAATGTCACATTATAGCCACTGGCAGTTCTTTTTCCAGCTTTTGGGTGCTCTAGCCGTATAACTCTATTATAATCGTCCCCTCCACCTCAGCTCAACTCTTTGCTAGGGCACAAGACAGAGTATTATCCTTTCAAAAATTACTGCCCAGCTTTTGATTTCAGGGCTGTCATATGCAATACCTTGATTAGTAATGGTTCCCAGTGAGCTTCAGAGACAATACCATACAATTTTTATCAATAAAGATTTAACACAGCATTTGGAATCTTTCTTAAACTTGCTTTCGAATAAAGGTAATAAATACACTGGGGTTTTCTCCCATATCAGAGGAAAAATGAGGAGACTGCATTTTTCTAAATTGGGTTCCAACACAACATTAAAATGTTACTATGCTTTAATACACAGCGGTAAACATCTAGCTTCTAATCTTTTTTTTTTCAAAGATGATTTATCATTCTCTCTAGTGTGGCTCTAAAAGATATTGAATTCTCCAGCATTCGACAAGAACAATTGCTTCTCCAGGCTTTTCTGCTTTGGAAAGTTGGCACACAGTCAGCTAGATTAGGGCTTTACAGAGCACCAACTGCTCTTCCTAACAATGTCCAGTTAGGACATTGTTAAGGCAAAGTAAAAACACGTGGACCTAGTTTAGAATAGCTGGTGAATTTTAAATTTGCACCACTGCTGACTGCACTAACTTACCCAAGAAATGACGCATTAGTTCTTCCCACAAAGGAAAAACTCTTCCATGGCATCCAGAATAAGGCTTGCAGCTAGCAATATTCGGTATGGGGGTGGAACCAGGCTGGAACTAACTTTTGGCAAGAGGGCAAAGGTAGTCTGTATTCAAATGCAGCTCTTGCACTAAGAAGAGCCCAATGCCTTTCGCTTTCAGACTTTAACCTCTGCTCATCTCAGGCAGTCAGACTGCTTGGGCAGTCTGATTCTTTCTGGAGTTTTCCTATGCAGCTTTGGAAACCATTGCCGAGCACAGGGAATTGCCACTACTTTTTTTTTCCCCTGGGTCATGTTTCATCTTTATCACACTGTTCTTCTCAGTCTCCATGTTTTATACAGAATCCATATATCTTTCTTATTTTTTTTCCCCTTCCTTTGGAGCTTAAAAATTAAATGGTACAACATACAGCGCAGATTACAAGAATGAGGGCTGCTCCCCCTTCTTTACTTTTTCTTTAGAGAGCAAACACAGTCCTCAAATTAAGGTTCTTCCATTCTGCGATACAAATGCAACTTCAGGCATTAAGCAGATGGCACTACACACTCAGTGTTTACACGACAGCTGCATCTCCTGAGATAAAGGCAGCTCCTTCCCTTCCTACTCACTACCCCCTTTTTCTTCCTTCTATAGGAAGCATCTGGATCTGACTGCTTGATGAGCTTCAGTTATCTTGCTGGCTCTAATGATTAACTCTTTTCTACCAGGCATCTTAAAATTGCTAAGACCCCTAGAAGGGGAGGGGATTTTAAATTTAACATCTTTAGGCTGCCCCAGTCCAATGTTCAAAGGTTCTAAGTTTGGAAGCAAAAGTTTTGCTTCCCATCACAAAGGAGAATTTAGACTTTTAAATCATAGAATCATAGAATCATAGAATGGTTTAGGTTGGAAGGGACCTTGAAGATCATCGAGTTCCAACCCCCCTGCCACAGGCAGGGATACCTCCCACCAGACCAGGTTGCCCAAGGCCACGTCCAGCCTGGCCTTGAACACCTCCAGGGACGGAGCTTCAACAACCTCTCTGGGCAACCTGTGCCAGTGCCTCACCACCCTTAAAGTGAAAAACTTCTTCCTAATGATTAATCTAAACCTGCCCTCTTCCAGCTTAAAGCCATTTCCCCTTGTCCTATCACTACATGCCCTTGTAAAAAGTCCTTCCCCAGCTCTCCTGTAGGCCCCCTTTCCTGGAAAGCTGCAATAAGATCTCCCCGGAGCCTTCTCTTCTCCAGGCTGAACAGCCCCAACTCTCTCAGCCTCTCCTCATAGGAGAGGTGCTCCAGCCCTCAGACCATCCTCGTGGCTCTCCTCTGGACATGCTCCAGCAGGTCCACGTCGTCCTTATGTTGGGGACTCCAGAGCTGGATGCAGTACTCCAGGTGGGGTCTCACGAGAGCGGAGTAGAGGGGCAGAATCACCTCCCTTGACCTGCTGGCCACACTTCTTTTGATGCAGCCCAGGATACGGTTGGCCTTCTGGACTGCGATCGCACATTGCTGGCTCATGTCGAGCTTCTCATCAATCATCACCCCCAGGTCCTTCTCCACAGGGCTGCTCTCCAGCCATTCCCCGCCGAGCCTGTATTTGTGCTTGGGATTGCCCCGACCCAGATGTAGGACATTGCACTTGGCCCTGTTGAACTGCATGAGGTTGGCTTGGGCCCACCTCTCCAGCCTGTCCAGGTCCCTCTGGATGGTATCCCTCCCCTCCAGCGTGTCTGCCTCGCCAAACAGCTTGGTATCATCAGCAAACTTGCTGAGGGTGCACTCTACCCCACTGTCCATGTCGCTAACAAAGATGTTGAACAGTACGGGTCCCAGTACCGACCCCTGAGGAACGCCACTCGTCACTGCTCTCCACTTGGACACCGAGCCGTTGACCGCAACTCTCTGAGTGCGACCGTCCAGCCAGTTCTTTATCCACCGAGTGGTCCATTTATCGAATCCATGTCTCTTCAATTTAGAGACCAGGATATCGTGTGGGACAGTGTCAAACGCTTTGCACAAGTCCAGGTAGATGACATCAGTAGATCTCCCCTTGTCCACCGCCGCTGTAACCCCTTCGTAGAAGGCCACCAAATTTGTCAGTCATGACTTGCCCTTGGTGAGGCCATGTTGGCTCTCACCAATCACCTCCTTGTTTTCTATGTGCCTCAGCAGAGTTTCCAGGAGGATCTGCTCCATGATCTTGCCAGGCACAGAGGTGAGACTGACTGGCCTGTAGTTGCCCAGGTCTTCCTTGTTTCCCTTTTTGAAAATAGGGGTTATGTTTCCCCTTTTCCAGTCGGCAGGAACCTCGCCAGACTGCCACGACTTCTCAAATATGATGGCTAGTGGCTTAGCAACTTGATCTGCTAGTTCCCTCAGGACCCATGGATGTATCTCATCAGGTCCCATGGATTTGTTTACCTTCAGGTTCCTCAGGTGGTCTCTCACTTTATCTTCATCTACAGTGGGCGGTGCTCCGTTTTCCCAATCCTCTCCTTTGCAATCTGTGTCTTGGGCAGCGCGGCTGCTGTCCTTGTCTGTGAAGACTGAGGCAAAAAAGTCATTGAGTACCTCAGCTCTGTCGCTGTCCCGGGTGACCAGTTCTTGCGTACCCTTCCGGAGAGGGCCTACATTTTCCCTAGTCTTTCTTTTCTCACTGACATACCTATAGAAGGATTTTTTGTTTGTCTTAATGTCCCTGGCCAGATTTAGTTCTAACTGGGCTTTAGCTTGTCTAACCCGCTCTCTAGCTGCTCGAACGATTCCTCTGTAATCCTCCCAGGCTACCTGCCCCTGTCTCCACTCCCTGTAGGCCTCCTTTTTTCTTTTGGTCACTTCCAGGAGCTCCTTATTCATCCACGCAGGCCTCCTGGCTTTTCTGCCTGTCTTCCTCTTTGTAGGAATGCATTGCTCCTGTGCTTGGAGGAGGTGGTCATTGAATACTAACCAACTTTCTTGGACCCCTCTTCCTTCCAGTGCTTCATCCCACGGCACCATACCAAGCAGATTCTTCAAGAGGCCAAAGTCGGCTCTCCTGAAGTCCAGGGTCGTCAGCCTGCTGCTCACCTTCCTCATTGCCTTGAGGATTTCAAACTCAACCATTTCATGGTCACTACAGCCCAGGCTACCCTTGAGTTTGACACATCAGTTGCTAGAGCTGACAATAATAGAAATGCTCAAGCATGGGGGTGAGCTGTATACAGAGGTTGCATGAAATTATGTTTATCAGCCAAGTCATAATTGGGGGTAGAGGATGAAATGTGGATTCCTAGGATTTTCAGGCATGCATAGTAATGCTATCTTTTCAAATATATGCTCTCAAATGCTTCTCTAAGAACTTTTCTCTCATTCATATAAAAATACGCTTTCAATTACAGGGGATTCATAAGAACATCACTTAAGCAGATACCAAAAAATTACTCAAAAGAAGATTTCTGGTTTTTAACATTCCTGTGGTTTTGTATGTATTCTACTATTCTGCTGTCTCTGAGGGATATTAGATTATTACTCCAAAAGTATATGAGAAAAGCACCTCTAATAATTTGTGGTTGAAAATTAAATATAACTTTACTGAAAAATATCACAGCAACCTGGTAATTGAATCTTTGAAAATATGATTCTTCTGCATGTCAGTAAGAACTGATGAGAAAAACAGAAAACACTGACTGATATGTGCAGTTTAAATTTATGAAACTTGGATGAATTTCAGTGAAAACTACCGCAATAGCAGATAGTCACCTTCACATATCCTCGGACCAGAGGTCTGAAAGGGTTAGCAAAGGTATCTGAAATAGCTGCAGGCTATGTTACTGGTCAGCGTTCAAGAGAATTATTACACACTAAACCATTTAAAATTTTTGTTAATATTGACCAATAATTGTAATTCCAACTTAATTGCTCTTGGCACACAATAAAGAGCGTAAAATACTGTAAGAATGCGCTGTTTTCAGACATGTCGGTGTGCAGCTCAATTTGGAATTTGCTGAACCTGGTACAGTTGGCACAGTTGTTTGTCAGGTAAAGGGTAGTTTGAAAGGAGAAACAAATCACCTTGCTAATTTTATGTCTAGGGTGATTTCTGCCTTAGTTTATTGACAGAACCAGAGACAGTCTACCTTAAACAAATATAACACCACAATCATGGTACTGCAAAATCAAAAGATTTTGATTTCCTATCTGATGGAGCTTCTCATCCTGATGGATAATGGACACATAAACAAAGCAGAAAATATCTCAGCACCAGTCACTAGAGCGGTCCTAAAGAACAGGACCATGAAAGAGATCTTGCTCTTAGATACACAATTTAGCAGGATGCTTCAGCCAATGTTTAGCTCTAAGCACAGCTTTACATCCATCCCTACGCAGCAAAGCCTTTAAGCATATCTCTGCGTTTAAATATGTTCCTGAATCAGAGCCATAGCCAACTATCAGAGAGCATCTGTTCTTTGATGCTGCCTCAACCCTGTCTAGCTCCCAAATTTTCTGTTTAACATAGAAAATTTAAGTCTATGCCAAGACTTGTTTTCTGGAGTTATTTGTTACCAGGCTGCAGATGGCTAATGCTGCAATTCGTAATTCATGCAAGCAACATTCACAGAATCACAGAATGGTAGGGGTTGGAAGGGACCTTCGGAGATCATCTAGTCTAACCCCCCTGCCAAAGCAGGTTCACCCACAGCAGGTTGGACAGGAACCAGGCAGGTTTTGAATGTTTCCAGAGAAGGAGATACTCAACCCATTCCACCCATTGCATTTCTTAAACCGTATGCTCTTCAGATCAGGAATATATGATTGTTACACAGGCCAAGAGAGCTTTGATCTTGATTTGGGCTGGAGAAAATGCCTATAGACTGAAAAGTAAATAGTAATAGGAAAAATGACATTTTTACTACTAGCATGCTATTATGAAATGTGTGTTGACAACCTATTCATCAAGAAATCGTAAGAACACTTGGGAACTCAGCAAGTTTAGGGGTGTCAGTTACATAAATAATGTCAACTAAATGAAATTGTTTATTTTACATTTATTTGTAAAAAGAAGTCAAAGGTGATAAAAAGAATTCTGAAGGGGCAAATTTCGAGACTGTAATGATGGATTAAAGATACAGGGTCAGATTGGCAGATGATATAAATTGTTATTGAAGTCAATGGAGCTACGACAATTTCTCTCTGCTGAGAATTTGTCCCATATATTATAAGTTCCTGATTATAAGATCAAAAGAAGTAGAAGAACTATTAGGTTTAGTTTTAAACTGAAGCAGCAAATGTTATGATATTCTTGGTATGGATCAAGCAGCTATCCTCCATACAGTCCTTTTTATATCTTAAAAATTTTATGCATTATATGCAGATAAGTATTGCCAGAAGCACTTTCTATTACCAGATACTACTGTAATGAAAGATAGGGATAGAATTTGGAAGGAAACATTCATCATATTTCTTTCTTGAATTAGTTAATAAAAATTCTTTTAATGTAGCACTGAATACCAAGAGGGCTAAGCTTTTACATTAGCAGTATTGGCACTTTATATCAGGACCTGTTTAAGAAAAGGTATTATTTCTCTTCATAATTATTTCCTATTAATATTGCTAATATCATTGTACAATATTTTAACAAAACTCTCCTTGATCAATTTTAAAAGTAGGAATGAAACCGCAGGCTAAAATTGTTCTTTATAGCTAGCTCTCATTTGAAGTGGAAATGAGGGATTTTCGCTGACCTCATTCTCTTTGTTCTTGTGGCAGTGGATAGTCACTTCTGGGGAGTGCATGAAATACAGTCATTGCTTTTGGCCCAATACCGCTATCTTTACATTGATAGTATTCATTTGCACAATTAATTACACTGAAGTGCTGGGATTGCTAACAGAAATAAGGTGACAATGAAAGGCTAGGAGAATTAAGCCCTGCTGAGCTTTCAAATAGCAAGAAGTTTAAGTCCCCGAGCTTACTCAAGAAAGCCTTTCGAATACGCTTAAGCCCCATTAAAGTCAGTTGCTAGCCATAGTCCCTTTCTTTCGGAAGCTGTAACGTTTTGAAGTTTAAACCAAAATCTTAACTGTAAGAATTAGGAACCATATGAGTAGGAAATACAGAGCTGAATCAGCCCCGTATCTAAAGCAGCAAAGAAAGCGCTTTGTCCTGTATATGTCTTTCCATGAAATTGATAAGATACATTCAAAAATTACAGAAATGCAGGTAACTAGACTTTTAAAAGGCTTCCTGTAGGTCAGGAGGCCAAAGAAGCTCTGTAAGACATTTCCTTTTAGAATTTTTTTTTAAAGGACTTAATTTGACAAAAGTTACAAATAGAAATAAGCATGCTGGTCTTTGCATGTAGCTAAAACTATTAAATTTTTTAGCGTTATCCAATTCAGAGTCTCGAGCAACAAGAAGCCAGAGCAGCAACGCTCATGTTCTTGTACTTTCCTATTAATTCTTCCTTCATTACTAATAATTAATTTGTGCAACAATTTAGCTTTAGCCAGATCTCCTTGTAGCCCGATTAATTATCCTATTTCTGTATCTATTTTTTAAGAGACTATGTAGCTGCCATAAACAAGACTGATGATATAAGTGGTCCAGATTATACGTATTATCCTTTACTGTATATGATCCATGGAGTTCTGGAGATAAAACTGGAGTTAACCTATTTACATTAACAAGAAACAAATTACGGAAGAAAATCTCCTATTCAGATCAGTAGGAGTATTGCCCAAGTATTGACTTTTATTTCAAATTTAAACTTAAATTTTCCCTTGGGCTGCTTTCCTATATACTGCTGACACCAGAGATATTTCCTGTCTTCTGTGTAATCCTTACTTTCTAGTTTGTAGTGGTGTAACAGTGGCTGAATACATGTTAGCCACTAAGTCCAAGTCAAGCAATTGTTCTGAACACAATCTAGCTAATTAAAATTTCTAATGTCTGCCACATTGCTCGTTATCTAATCCAAATGAGAACTGGGGGGAACAGTTGTGGTGATATATTACTATTAATATATCAATAACAAACAATGCAATTGCTGTACATTACTTCCAACATATTTTTAAGCCGTTACCGTATGTCAGTGAGCTTATCAAGTTTATCTTGTTCAGCAAATGTTGATTATTAATTGTGATCAATGGTACAAAATTAGAAGTGTCATTACAAAAGCCTATCATTTCTTTGTATTACAGAATTATACATATTGCCCTATTACTAATAATTCCTCATTAATGCATCAGTTTTTTAATTTCAGAGATAAGGGAGAAAGCAGGCCCTTCAAGGTGTTAATGACTACATTTAAGTAGAAAAGGGAGCTTTAAACAGGTGGTTATTTTTTCTATTTTTTCACAGTAAACAAAAACTACATTGAGATATTAATGTAGAAAAAGCACAACTCAAAATCGGGAAATAGGATAAATAAAGCTTTCTGTTTACTCTTAACTCAGGGTTCTTTCCTGTAGGCATTATAATAAAGTCTTTAATTATATGATCCTAACCTACATTTTTATGTTCAGACAGTGAACATGATGGCCAATGCCCAGAAAATAGTTGTGGATGTCAACTTAGTCATATTATCTTCGAGACCTTCATCGTACTTTTTCAGATATTGGAAGCTATAAAATTAATAAATATGGAACTCGAGAGACCTAAAAGGCTGAACTAGCCAAAATTATTGGGTAGAATTGCTTTGCACAAAAATTGTTTATCTGACAAAAAATGTTTCTTGTAAGGTCATTAACTTTAGGGAAGACTTGGATAATAAATTCAGAGAGTACTTTTTCCTTCTGATGTAGTTGAAATCTTTTGTTCTGAGCTGCTCAGCAATTCATCATGCAAGTTTATAATTTCAGTTTTATACCAAGACTGAAACAGCAATCTGTTTTTCAATGGGCTTTATTCCTACAGTTAAGGCAATGTAATGCCAACTTAGAAAATGTATTTTATATCATCATCTGTCACAAGATTATCTTATGATTCAAAGCAAGTCACTTAAACCACACTTTTGAGAGGAAAGATGTTCCTCATTTTCTGAGTGCTTATCTTGTCACAGCAAAGTTTTCATTTGCAAAAATGCAGCATATTCACAGCTTCAACTGAGACTAATAAAAGTTGGGCTGTGAAAAAAATAAAGCAATAGTCTATGAAAATCTGTATGTAGATCATTCAAATTGGGCAAAGACAATCTTAAATCTGGCTTTTTCTAAAGTCTGAGTTTTCTAAAAGCAGTTATACTTAAGAAATTGGTTTTATTTAAAGACAAATAAAATAGGAAATGCAAATATCCTCATTTTGAACCATTGGAAAACAACGTCAAAAAACGGTTGGAACGTCAGCAATCAGGGGACGATTACATTCAAATTACTATTCATGTCTGAATGGTTTATGGACAATTCTTAGCATGAAAATCAGTCTCCTGTGATTTGCCTGAGGTTTAAAGGGAGTGTATATGATAGCATTCAGAACTTCCCACCCATTTTATGTACTAAGCTCTTCTTTTCTGCTGTGACAGTCCATTGCATACCAGTCACATCCCATATCAAAAGTAAAAATACCCGATCGAACTATTTACCCTCCTGTTGCCCTTCCTGCCTCCAGAATTAAGTAAATACTTAATAATTCTGAGGGATGTGGAAACACCAAAGCCAAAAATCTTTATAAGATACTGCTAAGTTTAAGCTCGAAGCCTGTATTTAGTCATCCAGGTAAGAGAACCACACAGGGGCAACGTTTTCTGAGCTGTGGCCATCTGGAAGTGACTACTGTTTGCCTCTGTTACTCCTCTGACTCATTCTAGATATACATTTTAAGATGGGATACATTGTGCAGTAAAGGTTCTGCTCCCTCTTCGCTGCCTGCAGAGGAAACCTAGATGAATAGCTTAAATTAGTTGCCTGAACTGTGAAGAGTAAAGTAATGTAATGTGAACATCAACAGACGCAACGTTAGCATCTGTCTAGGAATGGAGGGATAAAGGAGGAGTTTCTTCCTATACAGAATGAGTCACGTGATTTCCCGTATTATTTTCATGTGGGAACTTGCTGAAATTGTTCAACAATCAATTTGCTATTTCTTCCTGTGAACAGTACTTTTAGGGCATTCAGGCATTTTATCTCAGTGCAACTCTTCAGAGCATTCTTTTGTCTCTGATTTTCCTCAGGATCTGGGATTTCCCCCATTTTTCCCATTCTGCTACAGCCCTAGTAGTTTACCCACTTGTTATATTTCAATGAGAGAGGTGGAGATAGAGGCCTTTTCACTGATTTAACATGATTTCACAGAGACGACGAAAGAGCAGTAATTCTCTCTCTGTAACCTTTCCCTTTAAAAAACAGTAACTATCTGATCGTCTTTGCTAAATTACAGGACTTTAACCAGTGTTTCCAACTATTTTGCGGTGCAGATTTGCTGCTTCAACACTGAAATGAGCTGAAACAGTGACTTACACCCTACTTACATCCTACCTGAAAGTACCATTTTTCAACAATCTTGTCAGCCACGATTAAAATGCAAAAAAAAAAAAAAAAAAGTGTCATTAATAAAATGATCCCTTCTAACTTTGTTCTTACGTGTTGTTGATTATTTTGAGACCTTAGCACACCTTTTCTTTTCTGCAACGGATAAGTAAAATGTTTGTGGATAAGATGTGATTTTATTTTTTTTAAAATTCTTTTGAATCTCCACAATTTACCCAGTAGCTGTAGGTGCTCTTGCCTGGAAGTGCCATCCATGGTCCAGTTCACATCCTGCTGTGCCACAAAATCTAGCCCTCTGCTCTGAGCGTTTCTGGTATTCCTTTTCTGTAGAGGGAACGGAGATGAAATGGTTAAGTGTCTCCCACTGAAAGCCCTGAAAATAAGGAAGAAACAACCTGGTGTGGGCTTGATGCCCACAGAATGGTAAACTACAGGTTTTCTTGAAGTAGCCTTGAGTATCTGTGGCTACATTTTGGCACGCTCTTTCAAAAGTGGCCTATGGCATTTTAAATTCCTTCCTGTAAGCTGAGCCCTATGAAGTCTTTTGGTTCATTTTTCTCTCCTCTCTGATACACAAGGGTTTATGAGAAAAAATAGAGATAAAAGAGTAGTTCTTTTAACAGTTTTCTGTACAGTAACAGTAATCAGCGATTATATGAGACTGTAGGTTTTCCTTCTCCTTTATGTCTAAAGATTTCTCATTGTAATTAACTGATAACAGCAATAATTAAACAAACAAATAAACAAACTCTTCTACCAAAGTAACATTCCTGATGAATTGTGCCAATAGGGCTTTTTTCTTATTGCTTACCACATGTCTGAGTGGCCAGCACCAAGCAATTAAAAGTGACAGCCATATGAATTATACTGCATGTTACAGAAAAAAACACATTGGCAATCTGAGCCTGAATTTCCAGTGCCTCTTTGATGCCTGCCATGAAAATCATTTATGCAAATAAGTAGCACACAAGCAGTAAACATGATCAGCAGGAACTCATCCTTCTGCTTTTATTCATATGAAAGGCTGTTCCTCTATTTCATGTCTGTCGGTGTTTGTTTTTGTTATCACAATCCCCTATTCAAAAATTACGTGATAAAGTGACCTTTTCCTGCAAAACCAGGCTAGTGGGGCAGCTAAACAGCTTTGTTTCAGTTACTGTTCCACTGAAAATAATGGGATGAATCAAAGGCTTTTTGTATTTTATGCTTAATAGCAGGGACACTGAAATTCAGCTAGATTATCTGACAGCTACGGAGATCTTCATAAGGCAAAAGACAAGAACAACACAAAGAGAACTCTTTTGTTGCAATAGGCTTTTCTGCAATGGCTAAGCTATCCACCTTCAAGCTTTCTCCCAAAGCCTGGGCCTCTGGTTGCTTCTTTCGACTGAATCCTGCAGCTCTTAGCTTTCCACAGAGGAGCCTGAAGGTTTGTTAAATGTGAAACGGTTGCGCTCCAGACCGTTCCTGGAAGAAACGGAGAAATCATAACATGAGACGGACAATCAGTGACAAGTAAATATGATAAAGGAACCGCTTTAACATTATACATACGTATATATGTATGAAAACAAAGAAAAGTGTGAAGAGCAAAAGCACATCTCTTGCGCTGATATAGCTGTCTCTTACTCTCCTCACCAGCTTCACATGGAAGTGATTCCCCTTCTGCTGCTGGGTTCATTTTCTGATAGTTTGGTGAGCTGACTCAGAGGCTCAGCTGTGCTCTCCAGCCAATTTGAGTGAAAAAGACAGAATGAAAAAGCTGAAAGCAGGAGAGGAAGCAAAAAGGGAGTAAACGAAGAGGGACAACAGGATTTTACTTTTTACTAGAAGTGCTGTTAGATCAGATCAGCTTTCCTGTCACACTAAAATTAAGAAAATGTATCACCTGAAAGGTGTGAAGAACTCACCTTGAAGCCAAATGGAAGATAACTATAATAAGTTTCGCTGATTCATTTGTCAGCCTCTGTCTTTAGAGGCAATAGCTGTTTTCTTAAGCTTTGCATTCCAGTGTTAAAAACCCTTTTTTTTGTTTTTGCCCTAAGGTTTGCCAGGAATTGAGAAACATCTTAGCAGTGAATTCACCGAAGGCTTTTATTTTGCTCACACCGGTGGTGCTGAACTCTGGAATAAGGGCATCGGCCCCCGGGAATGTTCCTGCTTCTGCTCTACAAAGCCGCAGAGGCGCATCTGGAGGTCAGTAACAACATGTACTGGCTAAAAACGGAGTCAGAGTTAGCACACCGGTAAATCGCTTAGTGGCCATCAGGGCAATGATGAGAAGACCTGAGACTCACATGAACCCTTCAGAACTGTGTCAGTGACGGTACAAACGCTGCAGATAGCCTTGCAGTTTAAGGAGAGGTATATTGGAGAAAGAGCATGTAAGTGTTTGAGAAGAGGCCAAGAAATTCAAAGGAAATGGGTCAAGGGTTTTGAACAAAATTGGGGTAAATATTAGTTGATGTGTATGATATATGAACTGAAAAGGAAAGCCATTTTTTTTGAGGTGCAGTAATATTTTTCATGAGCACTATTTCTAAACAAGGAGATGCAGATAAATTTAAATTTTGCCATTTACTGTAAAACGCATAAGGAAGGACAGAGCAATATCAGCATCCACATTTTTTTCCAGAGCAAATGCTTTCTCAGCAAAATGAACCATCACTTTCATGCCCTCAGAGAGGCAAATTTAATCCAGTGTTCTGAGACTGCTTGTTTTCTAACATTGTGTTCATAGTGAAAGCAAGTGATTATTAAGAAAACTGATTAATCAATTGGTGCAAGTTTATGGGAAGACTCCTTTAACTTGGCACTCTGGGGATGCTATACCATAGCCATATTGCAGGTTTCAGAGCTCAGGGAGGAATATACACACCAAAGAAGAGAATGAAGTAGTTTATTTGCTTATGTCCAAAGCAAAATAACTGTATTAGGAATAATTAATAGCACTTCAAAAATAATAATCTTAAAGTAACAGTTTCCAGCTATAGACGTCATTAATTTTCTCCTAAGTGAGGAGGGTGTGTGGCAAAAAAGCCTGACACATTATTACATTCCTCCAGCATTGTGGTTTCCATCATTTCTTTGAAATCCATACCTTTCATGTACAGTTCATTAACACTGATCAAAGCACGTATCTTTCTAATAAAGTCAATTTTTCCTTGTAATCTTTTGTAGATGTTTCACTTCATGTAATATTTTGGATGTTCTTTATCCTGAAGTCTCATTTTTAATGCATGGCTATGGTCAGAGAAGCGACAGTATATAAATGACATCTTGGTTTACTATATTTATTCTCTCTCAGTGACACTCATAGCGAGTTTCTCTCTTTACAAGTCAAAAGAAGACTTTTTATAACTGCCAATACTGTACCTTCAAAGTGCTGCCTGTAAAATCAGCTGTTTGCCTCACTGCGATATCTGTGCTAAAGCATTCGTTCATGCTAAATAAGGTTAACTTTCAAAATTAATTTCTAAACTTGCAATCAAGATATTCCATGTACAAATCCCAATAATGACTGAAGACTTGCACCTCTCACTAGGTCACAAGGTATATGGTGGTCTGAATTTTATGTAGGAATATCTGCTTTGCACGTTGGAAAGACTGAAACCTGGCTGTTTAGCCCCTACATCTGGCTCTGATTAACTTCTGATGCCCAATGAGGGTGGTGGTTAAGTACATCCACATCTTCTAGTGTGGGATTTCAGTGGGGTTTGAGGATACGACGAATGTCCTGAACTAACACCTCTAGTAACGGAAAGTAAAAAAATACTCAAATTAGGTAAGATAAGGTCAAAAGTGACAGCAGAATCAGCAGACAACACTCTGGAGGTTAAGTGGATGATGATAAAGAAAAATATATTAGGAAAAAACAAAGACAACTGAAAACCTTGCAGTCAAATAGGTATTCCTGCACTGCCAAAAATTTCTTTGCTAAGATTAGTTTTGTTACCTTCTCTGGTAGGGATTGATCTTGATCTCCTTGTTCCACAAATTTTCTGTTGATTACAGTGGTATTGCTGGCAAGTATAGCACTGCAGCTCTGAATTAGAAAAGATAAGCATAGGCTTGATTCTTTCTCACTTCTATTATTTACAAGTATTTAAAATTTCATCATTAAGAAAGAGAAAAACCTTTCCAGGCAGAGCCTGACAGACAAAATTATTTTTGTGAGTGCAAAATTCAATAATTATTTACTAGAGGTAGAAGAACATTCATTCTGAAATTACAACATTTGCTGACACAGGTAACTATAAGTAATTTCTCGGTGCTTGCTGAAGAATCTCTTTTTATTTTTTCAGGAGGGCTCTTTTTGTTGTGCTTTCCATACATTAACAGCAGCCTTAGTAGAGAATCAACAGTTTTATGTCTACCAATAAACTTCCCAGTTCCAGATTATTATTCTGTTGTTAAACTATACACCATATCATTGAAAGGCATTACAGAGGTTTCTCTGCTACTTCTCTTTAATGTTGTTGTAAATAATGGTGTTTATGTGTCATTTTAGGGTGAAGCTTAAATCCCTTGCTTTGTCAGTGGTAAAAACAGATAAAGATTTCTTGAAAGGTTGTTTAACATTAATATTTCCACCTACTTCACGTTTAAAATTGTGCACTTGTGAAAAAGTATGATAAAAAGAGCTATTTTTTTATGCAGTGAGGTATATTAACTCATGCAAGAGCTTGTAATATTTAAAATGGAGTACACACCAAAAAAAATATATATTATATATACATATTTCTATGACTAAATAATTGTTATTTTTTATAACCCTATGGATATGAAGAAATACAAAGACAGATACAACAGTAGAATGTCATCAATAGCACTCACTATGTAAGGGTTGAAAATATTTCAGTCATATTCCCCTATTTTACCATGCTATAACCTTCTAAATGTTTATCATAAAGATTTTCCACGCATGTTTTCTGCCTGAAGAGATGTGTTATTAATTATTATTGCTGTTTGTTTGAAAAAAAAAAATTAAAGGGTCTTCTGTGAGATTAAGTGTGAAAAAAGATAGCCTCTGTTCTTTAAAAGAAAATATTAATCACATTTTCAAAACAAGTTGCAAAAAAAAGGCTGAAATCTGAGGCTTTAGAACCAGGATGAACATAACCTTATTTGTAGAAGTTAGGGGTGGGAAATAGCAGGTCAACCAGATCAGCGCAATGTTTCCACAAGCACATATAGGTTGGGCTAGCATATTTTCAGGTTTTTGGAAACTGACCACGCAGTATTCAACCAGCCATCATCCCAGCTCTATGGGGTTCTTCCATCCTTGGTCTCCTTTTGAGAAGGGGCTCTTGATGCCTTTGTATAGACAGCTGGATGCCTCACATGAGGACTGTACTTCTCTCTTTCTTGTGCCGTTCCCCTTAAATTCAAGGGGATGGAGACACAGGCCAACCCAGACTTCAAAATTAGAGCTATCATGGTATCTACATATTCGGGCACTCGATCTATGCCTCCAGAAACTGGTGGAGTTTTTATATAGCTGTATCATGACTTTTAGTTTGTTGACAGACCGATCTGTTGTAACAAATAGTGGTGACACTTCAGAGGGCTGGGCAGCTTTCTTTTTTCCCATCAGTGACTCCCTGCACAGCCAAGCAAGAACAATATTGCGCTTTGCTGGAAGCCCGTTTTAGGTTTCCTGCACTGGAAGAAGGTTCACACACTTATCTTCCAGCAAAAATGGAAATATGAAATACAGACTGATCAGGTCTCCATGACTCAAGAACCTGTAGTAAAGTCAGAAAAAGGAAAATACCACAGGCTGATTTTTTAAAACTGTTTCTATTTTCTGTTGCTGATGCAATGACATACCCAGTTCTTGACAGCACATTAATCCAATACGTAACAGGATGCTTTCCATTTTAAGTTTGGGGGTTTTTTCCTTCTCAATTTGGTATGCTGCTGGGCCTCCTACATCCAGCCTGGGAGAAATCCACATCAGATGACTTTTGCAGGTGAGGCAGTGAATTCCCAATGTCAGAAGCAGTAAACTGTGCAAACTCAAGTCAAAGAAAGGCAGAATTGCTCATTGGATAGGAGAGATGGCTGTGGGTACTTGCTGTCCCTGATCTGCAGGATGCATTTTTTGGAAATCACAGTAGCTCTTCATCACCTGGCTTCTACTTGTTGTTAGTTTTTTAGGTCAGCTGCCACGTGGGGCATCAGAAAAACATCCCTTGAAAAGTACCGAGTAGATGCCTGGAAGCTTTTTAACATGGGAAGGTAGGATAGAGTCCAGGTTCATTAAAGCTTATTTTATAAGCCTATATTTGCTTTAGTAAAGCCAATGTTGTTATATATCACACAACTGCTATATCCAAACAAATATTTAGAAGATAAAAAGACCTCACACTCTCACACTTTAGAAACTAATCAGTCTCTCAGAGATCCTGACAGTGCATGTAATGTAAAAATACCAGTTTCAGTGAGAACTTAGAAGGGCCCCCAGGATGTGGTAGAGATGATTCTGCCTTCTGGATTTCCCTGGAGTGGAAGCCTGTCCCTCTTGATGTATGACACAGACTAGGAGCCTTCAGAAGTTCCTACTCAACATGGAAATGACAGATGTGAGTTTTAACCTCAAGATAATAAAACCAAGAGAGAAACGGAGCTGCATGCAGAACCTCATTGCCAAATCCTGTCCTGAAAACAGAGATGTGAAGAAGAGTCCCAGCCGTATCAGCAGCGCCTTGACCGGTAGGCCACATCATCAAGCAGAAGAGAAGAAACTTTATTCCTGGGCATCTACTGGTCTTTTCTGTTGTTGTGGTGTATGTCCTTCCAGAGACCCAGGAGGCCCAGTCAGGGCGCTGAAGCCCAGTGTACTTCAATGCAAAGTACATCAGAAATACCCACATCTCCTTTTCACGCCATTTGTAGGAACAGTTGGGAAAAGAAGCGGATGTAAAATTCATTACTAGTCCAGCTGGCTTGTAGAGAAATAAATACAATTTGAAACCCCATTTTCATAATATTCAGAAGAGTGCAGATGAACGCTGAAAAGTAAAATAAGGGTATCGGGATTTATTTTCAGCCTTTCTGTTCAATATATTGTGTGCCATCACACATTATCTTTTATTATACACACAAGTCTCTTTAGAACACTGTCTCTATATTTCTTGCAAATGGGAGACAGCTCCTTCTAGGTTATTATTTTATTGATATAGTGCCATAAGTGCACACAGCAAATGTCCATAAAGTGTTGTTTCAATAGATCTTTTTTACTGTGGGCTTTTTCTCTCGTGGTTTCCTCAGTTCGTGCTTACTTAATCATATTTCCTCTGATCACAAGCCTTTGATAATCAAGGCACTAAATACCATGTGTTTAAATTGTGTATTTTGTTATTGAAAAATACTTCTTTCATGATACCTTAAGGAAAAATAAGTGTTCAGTCCTCTACTGTATTGCTGTTTATTGGGGTCTGACCCACTGAGTTCAATCAAAGTCTGTCCACAGTCTTTATAAGAAATCCAAGGAGGACCCCTTAGGAGAAGAGAAGACTTGCTTTTGGCAGAATCCGTTGTGCTTTTCAATATTTTATGAAGCAAAATAAATAGGCTCATGAGAAGGACAATATACTTTGGCATTCCACATATTACAGTCCAGTCAGAGCAAATATAAGCTACTTGTCAAGTCATTATATGATGTGGTTTCATAACCGTGATGATCTAAATACTTGACCCATTAGGCAATAAAAGTGGTCTCTTGCAGCGACAGGACTGTTTAAGCAGCACCATGACATAAGCGAAAGCAATTGCCGTTTCCAGAGCTACCAAATATGGCTCAATAACCTAAAGCCTTCGGGCTGTGGAGGATGACCAGAAGGTAGGTCAAAAAGTATCTGTCAATAATTTAAGTAAGAGAGCAGCACAAAAGAAAGCACAGAGCAATTCCAACTATGTGAGAAGGAATAAGCTGTTATATAGAATTCATATTAATAACAGACCATTAGAAAATTAATAAGATTCCTTAGTAAGAATAGGAATGAAGTTATGAAATGTACTTAATTGACCATTAAAAGGCTGTTTTGGGGTCAGTGGACTTGTAGCATACTTGGTGTATTTGTAGCATATGGGACTGATTTTATCTTTGTTTTCTCCAGAAACAAAGTTTATATTCTATCATGCTGTCAATGCATTTTTGTGCACATGCACGTCACTCGGTTTGTTGTCTCAGAATTTGATATAAAGGTTAAAGCCCTGAAGGTAATAAAGCTTCTACAAAAGTTGGGAAAATAGCCAGCCTGCAAAAGAAAAGTTTGATAAGATCCCCAACTCGGGTTATAGCTTTCACTTGCACCTTACTAAACACACAAAATCTATACAGGGCAGAGCACGTACAAGTGTCCCAAATACAGAAAAATTTCAACTGGAGATCATCAGGCTTGAGACACCAAGAAAAAAGCATAAACCCATAGTTCTTCCCCACACAACTACATGGTTAGTCTACTTCCCCTATGGCCTTTGCAATCTACTCTTAAAAACACATCTTTCAGCATATTAGAAAGATGAACTGTAGATAATGGGAGAAGTTAGGTTTGTCATCTCTCTTTGTAGAGTTCCCTGTACCCTAGACGGTCTCTACCTGTAGTTCTGAAGTGCTGTGCTGGCTGTGGTTCCCCTTTAGTCCTGCCTTTGAATGTTTTGACCTATCTTTTAGCTTTTATTCTTTTCTGCCTTTCGTTCAAGTTACAAGATCTCCCTTTCCTACAGGAGCAGCTAGCAGTCTCCATTATTCTAACAACTTGCAAGCTTCCTTCATAGTTTACTTAGAAAACGGCAAAAAACAAATGAAGATCTAGACTTTCTAATGATGGGATCTTTGAAGACACTCAACATCTATTAAAATTAGTGTAATAGCTATAGCTACAGAAGGATCCATCTATAACTGTTGCCATACTCCTTTTCTTGCCTGATTAATCTCTTCCAAAGACATTCCTCCTGTCAGCATTTTGCATTAAAATCTTTATGAGAGAGAGAGACAAAAGAGGCAGCATAGCTCAAAGAGTGAATTGGGAATGGAAAAACTCGCGCAAAACTTGCTTGAAACATTAGATGGTGTCCATGATACCCTATCTAAATTGATGGTGCTGTATGACTGTAACAGAAAAATTAATTACACTTCAGCCGTAGTGAGAAACTGGAACTCACACACTGCTTTTCTCAGAAGAATATCGCATTTTGTTTTGCTTCAACCCAATACTTTGACCACTGATCAAACTTAGTGCAGCACATGGCAAAGACAGCTACTGTACTCCACATCTAAGTAAACAGACAATTCATACACAATTAGAGCATGAATTCACATCCCTTATGACTTAAAATTCAATTTAAGCTAAAGAGGAAAAACAGCAGTGGTCTTGAAAAAAAAAAAAATTGCATGCCCTGTTTTCACAAATTTTGTGTTTTCTGGCTATTAAGGGGGAAGACATTAGATAGTATCACACAAAAGCCAAAGGTACCAACAAATGGCAGTAAAACATATGACTCCCAATCACACAATATGCCTTTGTTTTGTTTCTTTGAACTCGGGTGTTCTTCACACGTGTCTCTAACAGATGGGGAAGGAGAGCTCAGGAGAAGACCTCATGAGTTCTAGAGAAACTAACGCTGCAGCCAGCAGGCTGATAGTGACTGAGACATAGCCCACCCAGACCCCACCACATGGCTATAACACCACTGTACGCCTTTCAAGTTCAGCCCTCCATATCGTGTTCTGAGACTGAAAGCCAAGGATCTGCTTTCTCTTCTCCTTTTCATCTCCTGGTGTTTCTCCAGACTTGACAGAAAACCAGACTGAGGTTTATTTGACACAGTGGGAGACTTAGCTACTGTCACTCTTGTCTAGTACTTGTGGTGCCCGTGTTAGCTCCAAGCTTTCATTCTAGGAGTAACACAATGGGGCTTTCAATTAAGCTCTCCAGATAAAGGATCCCTATTCTTTTGTCCTCACCTGAGGAATCTGCCCTCACTGTGATACCTCTGTGGTTCTCAGGTAGTTGTAAAAGGTGTTTGGTAAATACAAAATGTAGTCCGTAAATATATTTACCAAAACTCCCTGATACCTTTGTGCATGGCCTTGTCATCAGCTCATAGCCTGCAAATACCACCCTGAGCTCTCGCTGGTTAGTACTGCCATTAAACTGCCTCCTTCTGCTGAGCTTTGGCACGGAGTGAACAGCAAAAGGGTCTGGATGAGCTACATCGGTACTCAAAGAAAACATGGGAATTCCTGGCTAGGCAGAGGCTGAGATGAACAGAAGAGTTTTCACCTATTCCCTTTATTCTTCAGCTGTAAATCATCCATGATCCCTGAAGAATAATCTCTCCAATATCTCTCAATTGCTGAAAATGGCTGCTGTGAATTCTCTGAGAAGCCTCATAATTTCACAGTGCGTTTGTTGCTTTTCCCACAACTCTTTGCTTTAATGTCTAATAACTAAATAATGTCATCAGGTATATGGACATAGCTCCCACTGGCTTCGAAAGCAAATAAAGAAGGGAAATTTACTTCATCTATGTAAATGAGGCCTTATCATGCTACGCAATACTGCAGACAGTAAGGAAGTTATGCTAGCAAAACTCTTTATAGAAGGCAATTCTGCTTAATGCAAGAAAGAAAAATGATAGAAATTGTGAGGAAGGGAATAGGAGTGCACATTTACCCCTTTAAAAGGTTGCAGCCATAAAACCAGTGCTTAATTCAAAAGCTAGATACTAAGTGCAGTAAGCTGAATATTAAAATAAAGTTTATTTGGCAGTAAACTGATGAACTTTTAAGAGTGCAGTGCCTTGTATACACATATTAAGCAAAAAACCTTTTGGTTAAACTAATGTTCAAGGTACAATTCAGAGACACAAAAGCAAGAAAATGCCCAGGATAGGCCAGAATTAATGATTTTTTGGTACTAAAAAGCAGCTTTTATGACATTATGTACTGTTTCTAGACTTACTCAGTAGCAATAGCGTCAGCGAAGGACATTGAGGAAAATAGTTTGACTGGTGAAAGAGACCTTCTATTAAAGACATTATATTATAAAGTATTTACTATATATTTGGTATTTTTAATGACTTCACTCTTTATAAGCTTTAAAGTAGCATCCTCACAACAAGGTTTTGATTTCAGAACATCAGTTGTCTAAGCAGGTTGAAAAAAGGATGTTTACCGTAACCATCATGTTTGCCAGAGTATAAAAACCTCCGCTTGCTTTTAGTTTATCAAAGACAAAGGAGACGATGACATTTATTGTGTATTTTCTCTCTTGTCTTTTTTTTTTTTCCCCTCATGGCTTGCTCCTGGTTACTTAAATATATTGCTTCACATACTCTTCCATAGGCAACCACCTGTGATCTCCATCAGAGAAAGGCTACCAGAGTGGATGGCTCTTTGGTTTATCCCAATTTGGCCTTTCATATGTTCTTCTGAGCATGTAAGCACTGAATGAAGATGCCAATGCTATTTACACGCCTAGTTCTCGTTGCGGATTAAGCCTTGCTTCTGGGAATAAGGGGGCATAGATAGTATTGAGATGTCTTAAGCAAAGCTGTATCTTACTCTCCCGTCTGTCTTCCACAATAATGCTCTATCTCAACTTGATAAACAATCAGGATTGTTTTCCTCCAATGGAAAGGAAACCTGCCATTTTCTCTTCAAAATGCTAAAAGACATTTATTCTTAGAGACATCTCCGTACACAAATGTAATTACCTGGTAGTTATAATAGAATAATTTACGTGTGTTCAGAATTAGTGATGCATGTGGGTGAGTATTCATCTCAAAGGCCATGTCAACTGATACACAAATATCTTCAATGATAACGATTTGTCTGAAAGTATGTACAATTGATTGCTGCTTCTTGATACTTGTTGCACTTGCCTGAAAAGCTTCTAGATGTTTGTTAATTGACCATTCAGAGGGGATTTTAATGTGGCATCAACATTACTGACATATCGGACAGTAATTTAGGCACCAGTAAACTTGGAATAGTCACCGATTAGTAAATATATGTCTAATTATACAGTGGTAAGAAGCAGTTTGAAGGAAATTTTAAATTAGTTCCTTATTATTCTTTATTTTTTAATCTTCTGTGTCTGTAACAGAAATACTCTATCCTGATTCTCCATCTCAAGTTTAGAAGAATCAGTCCTGATGTTACTTCTAGGGTTGCAAAAAAAAATAAATTCATAGGATTGTCTTCTTTCTGATAAGTTTTCAACAAAACATTACTTTTGGAGGGGAAGGATAAGGCGTCTTCCTGTGTAGAATTTTCAGTGTTTGGAATTTCTATTCATCCTGGGAAAAATCAGCACATTCCCTAAATGTAAAGCATATACCAGTAGTTATGCCCTCAATCTCCTCCACGGACTGTGTTGTCCAAGTCAGTATTTCTAATAATGTACTGTTCTTATGGGATCCCAAAACATGCTGTAGTCCAAGGAAGAAAAAATACAGAGAAAAATAGCTTAGCTGGCAAATCACCCTCTGGAGAAAATGGCAGGACACACCTGAACTACAAATCCCAAAGGAAACTGTCGTAGCATTTCCATATATAAAAATAATCTATCAATGCTGAATAAAAAATTTTCAACTGCTATAATTTACTTTCACAGAAAAGCTGTCTCTCGTGCGAGTAAATCATCTTTTATAATAAACTCTAGATGTCACCCAGATAATGGGTTCCAAAAAAGAAGTGATTGTTCTTCTGTGCAGACACTCCCAGGTTTTATTGGGTCCTGACATTTTCAAGTATGCTTTAACTCCAAATCTCATTATTTGTACTGTAAACCCATTAAAACTTTGACAGTCATGATTTTCTTTCACATTTTTAGTTCCCTCGGTCTAAACAATCATAGGCCCTCACAAACTGAGATGACAGGATCCTAAACCCAGCTCTAATTAGAGTAATCTTGTCCTTTTACTAATTTAAAAGTCCAAACAGCAGTCTATCATCTTATGCAAATTACATCATGTATGGAAAAAACTTGGTACTAAGAGTTCCTATTATCATTATATTGAGACAGTCACAAATTAACAGCATTTTCTACCAAGTAATTGCACAAAAATTTCAGTACAAAATTGGAAATTACATATAAACAAGTATATAGCTTTTAATATCATACTTGCTTTAGCAGTCATCCACCCATCCACTATGAAATGCAAAACTATTAATGAAATGAAAAATAAATTTATTAAAATATTGTTTAATTTAAAATAGCTCCACATCCAAGCTGGTACAAAAGAAAATCTCTTTTATCCCTTGCTTTGATGAATCTGGCCTGTGATCTTCTGAGCTTCTAAAGATGATCAAATCGAGGAGAGAATCCCATGAATCCTAACACAGCACTCTGAGTGATGTCCTTAATGAACACAGTATGAGGTATTTAGACCATCTTGAGGACAACTGCTTCCATCTCGCTACTCATATCTTCAAACAGGTACTTAGTCAAGATACACCGTGGGTCAGCCATTGAAGCCCTCATCTAGCAACATCCCCTTCTATGAAGCAAATTAAATTTGCATATTTTGCCATATCTGAGAGTGTTTCTGTCACTAGGAAGGTTTTGGGTTGGTTTGGTTTATTTGTTTTTAGATTATTTTATTTTACTATTTTACTATTTCTTCTTTATTTTATTTATTGTTACTATTATTATGATAGTTTTATGGAGAAGAACTGAAGGGAAAGAAAGAAGCAGCAAAGCAAAAATTACATGCCATGTGAAAATAATATTTATAGTACTTCTGTCCATATTTCTATTACCAGCTGTAAAATTATTAGTTTCACCTGCGCATTAATTTTTAACAGAATAAAATGGGTAGCCAGTGTAATACACAGAAGCTGAGAGGCCCCAGGCAATGTGTGCACTTGCTAGGAAGAGTTCTCACCTTGCACAGAATGCTGCTTCTGCAAAGAAGAGCTGCTTGGCTCCTTCTGCAGCGGAGCTCCTTCGAAGCCACGCGTGCTGCTCACCTAACCCGGCAGCGTGAGCTTGCAGCCAGGGCAGGGGCTTGGCAGGGGACACATGCTGTGGTTTAGGTCTCATTACTGGGTATTCTGGGGAAGGTCTTGGATGTTCGTTTGATCCAGCAGCTTCACCTATTTAATTATTTCTTTCCCACAGCGATGCTGCTGGCGGGCAGGTAAAAACGGTCACCTCGCTGGGTTATAGTTAGGAGCTGCTGGGACTGGAAGTGTCCTAGTGCAGGGCACTTCGTAGGATGTCTTAATTCAGGCAAGCGAACATAACTTTGAGTCAACTTACCCCTGCCATTGAATTGTGCCGTTGAACGCCTGTGTCTTCCTCAACACCTGCGACAGCTCCAGGGGGACCTTGCCAGGAGGACTCAGCAGGCAGCTTCCAGTGGAACGCGTGTTCAGTCCTGCATGATGGCTTTATGTAAATCAAGCCCTTGGTAAGGTCAGGGAGAGCTCGGTGGGATTTGCAGTGACCAAAAGTACGATTAACTACTAGGACAACCAGTAGGATTCTGCAGTTAAGAAATCTCCCAGGACTTTTTCTTTGAGGAGTCCTCACAGGCCTGCTAGATCAAGGAGCACACTTTGGCTTGCAGGACCAACTTAACTTCAGCACACAGTTACACTCAGCTTTTGAGGAGATGTAACCTATTTAAAGTCTCTTTCTCTCCTGTAATTTGTGCTGTCCGTAGGCATATAACTACAAATCACTTCAGTGGTAGTTTCATACTGCCATCAGAGGTGAAGCAACATCATCTTCCACCATCCACCTCTTACATCATCAGCATTAAGGCAATGGAGACTACAGCTGGATCTTCTGGATGCTCCACAGTACTGCAGTTTTGTGTACCTGTCGCTGGCGTGCCCCGTGGAAGACAGGAACAGTTCTGCTTTCATAAAGCCAAATCCTGCAATTTTGCATCCAGGTGCCATCTCACCAGTACGGAGCACAGCCCACACATGGGGTTCCCTGCTGGGAAACTGTCCTGCAGCCTGAACTGTGATGACCTCTTGTCTACCTCTCCAGGGCACTCTGTCTACATGCATATTTCTCCTTCCAAGTTAGCAGTTCCACTGTCCCTCCATTCGAAACTTAACTCAGTTGGACTAACACAGCTTCTGAACCTTGGACTGATACAACTAGTTGAATAAAACAGGTATTCAGGTATTCCCCCCCCCTAAAAAAAAAAAAAAAAGTGATGTTGCGATCATATGATAATGCAAGATGGCACTTCCCAATTCTTACTGCCGTGATTTTACAATGAAATTAACATTTTGACATGAATTTTGGTTTCCAGTAAAATGTCATAACATTTCAGAGGTACCAGAGAAGCACAAAAAATAGAGACAAGTTCTACTGCCTGAAATTCCCTCTGAAGTTACCTCAGGACTTTTGTCTGTTCAGGTTTTAAGTAACAGTATCGCTTCAGCAGAGTACAACAATCAGCTGAAGATCACTATCATATCAGAGTAAGTTTTGTACTGACGTGGACTTTCATATATACAACTGAATTTCCTTTCTTGTGAAGCTACCATGGCACATTGTGGGTAATCCATAATTAATTTAACACATTTGGTAAAATATCCTATATGTCTTTTTCTTTGTGATGTCTCCCTTCTTTTTCATGATGCCACCTTTTTGTTCTTTTTCACCAGAAAAATATTCAGCCCTGTTTTTAATGAGTCCAGAGAGATTGTTTTCCATTTATCCAGAACAGATCTATGCAAAAATCCCTTGCAGAATCCACACACAAATGACATTGTCATTTACCGTGTGAGACCTGTTCATTAAACCATGAAAGAAGTGCAAAGGGGATATATTCTCCAGAATATAATTTTCTGCTGAAGCACACGTACCTTTAGAGAGGTCGAGCTGTTAACAGTCACTGCTACTTGAACTCTGAAGTAGTACGATTGGGAAGGCAGCGAGTAAGGCTGGTAACCCACAAGACGCTGTTGGTAGAAGGAGCTGGCAGAGGCATGGTCACTGCATTACCTCGACTGCCAGAGTCGCTTCGTCCTCTGGCAAGCTGAAAACTTAAAACATCTGCAGACTTTTTCTGTGAAGAGAAATGTAAACATAGGGTTACAATGTAAACTGTGTTATTTGTTTAAGAGTGCTGCTAGTAATCAATAAGTCATAATGTGGTACTGCATATACCTTATCAAATAATTTCCTGATTATCAAAACTGAATTCTACTGATGGCTCTTGGCAAGCCTATAAATTATGTATCAGGCACTGTAACACAAATTAGCCTTTGTGTGCTTCTTGCTTTTTTGGGGGGTGGAGAGGTCACAGAAAACTGTGTTAGATCTAAGATGGTATTATACTGGAGTTCACTCTAGGAGCACTTTTAACAGGGACTAACAGTTCTAAGTAGCTATAAAGATAGATTTCTGGGCAAGATATAACGCTTATTAGCAATAACTTCAAATGCCACTGTCACCTGTTGCTACTAAATTTCCTGTTAGAAGGAAGAGATCATAAACAGCACTCTGGTGCATTTCGCTTTAGTTAGCACATTTCAAGAGTCTAACGCTTACCTAGGCATTTTATTTTCCAAAATAAGCACTTATCTCTCAATAGATCAGTTACGTAAGTAAATATGCAGACAGCCCTATTCAGAATTTTATCCTATCGCATAGTGTCTGCATTGGCTTCAGTGATATCACTTGAAGAGTTCCGCAACATTCACCATGAGTGAAGAATGTCAGTCTTAATCAGCAGTTTATTTGGGGAGCAATTATTATGTAATGGTTACCAGTGTATACTACTGGGAAAACCTTAAAGGCGAATCAGTCCACAGATGCCTATTTACTCCTTTCAGACTTTCTTGATTGAATATGGCAGCTACATTAGGATCGATAAATCCTGCAGTCTGAAGTATTCTTGGCATTCACGCCTCTAGGTAGATGGAAAGCGGCTGACTAATACTCACTGTGGATAAATTTTCTACATGGATATCAGCTCAGATTTTTATACAGTGTATTTCGTACTTGAAGATCAGTGCCTGTGAAATACAACATTAAACACATTCTAAACTGAAGTGTATGAATACATGGCAAAGATCAGCAATCTATCAGCAACTTTATTTTAAGATGAAATTAAAGGTCCGTGCCAGGTCTTCTCCAATGCTGGTACTCCGCTCAAAAGCTGTGAGGTGCTGTTGACCGAGCACTTGGGTAAGTTGTGTTGTGAAGAATCGTAGAATCGTGCAGCCAGTTAATATGGTGTGGCCACCAGCTCCCTGTGAAGCTAACAGCACTGGCCCCAGGGTTTATCAGGCTCTGTCTGGACTTCTCTTTGCCTGCCTGCAGCTTTGCTTTATTTCATTTAGCTGTTGCAGAAATTATCTAATGAACAGGTGTCTGCTATCCGGATCGCTTTAGCTTTTGCTTAGCTTTGTACAACTGTGCGACATAATGCTTAGTGTTTTATATTCTCGTGCGATGTAACGCCTGTTGTTATCTATCCTTGAGCACAAAAGATTTGTAGCCCAGGTGACTGCCCTGAGGTATGCCTGCAAGGGGCCAGATGGGGAATGACCACAGGGGTTACTGCAGACACACACCAGGCAAGCCTGAGAGGAAGGTGCAGCTCCTGCTCCAGGTCATGTGTGGGCTGAGAGGTAGCAAGGAGTTAGTGGAGGAAAGTGATGGATACCAGGAAAAAAGAGCACGACTGTCTTGTACTTACACAATCATTTGTGCTTCTGGAGTGAAAGCACTACAAAAGTTTATCGGGCCGTTGTAAACGGTCACTTCTTCTGCAAGGCAGTGGCAAATTAACTCTGAGATGGTGTTATTTGACCTTCATCTCTACTGCTTCCTTGATTTCCACTCCTCAGTCACCAGTGCTTGGTTTTTTGCTATAAGCTCCTTAGAACACACTCAGGCTGTTTCATTCAAGCCACTGTTACACAAAAGAGATGCTCCCTTAGTGAAGCTTAGCCCAGCAAAAGGAGATCACAGAAGATCCTCTAGAGTATACCTTACGTAAATAAAGTCCTATATCCATTCAAAAAGGAATGATATGGATGTGTTTAAAGTACCCAACTTATTTTAAAGCCTCATAAATGATATTGCTTATCTATTTTCAGACTAAACAAAATTGTTAGTTACAAAATAGCAGTCTTCCTCAAGTATAATTTGAGGTGTTTACTATAGACAGTCCTGCAAAATGTATGTCATCTTCAGGCTCTTCAGCCAAAGAATTAGCATGTACCAGCCAAAATCTATATATTTAACTGAATTCTGTTTGGGCCACAGAAATTCAGTTGATCTTTACATCCTTCAAAAAACCGTACACAAAATACTTCTGCCAGATGCAGTTCTAAAATATGTGTGGTGAATTTTCTTTTACCTCTATGTAAAGCCAGTGTCCTTCTCAGTTTTCCTCTGCTCCACAAAAAATAGTAGAAACCCATACGTAAGCCCAGGACATCTTCACCAATTTTCCAGCTCAGCTGTTTAAAAACAGCAAAACATCCTGTAGTCACACAATGTTAAAATGAAAGGAGGAAGAAAATACTTGATGCCAAGACAGCAAATGACCATCAAGAACCGTTGAAAAGTTAAGATCAATAAACGAGATGATATACAATGAAAAATGAACTAAATATTTGCTGAGTGAATTACTGCTGGGAGTACTTAAAATTATACAAATTTGATGCTACTTTTGTGGAAGCAGAAGCATTTTACCTTAAAAATTGTTCTCTTCTGTAAAATCCTTTTAGTGTAACTCTGCTCAGCATCGTGGAGGATTAAGACAACAGGCTTTGATTTCTTGCAGAAGAGAGGTGAAGACGATGAAAAAGGAGAACTGCAAGTGGCCAGGAATAACTTCTGCTCCTGAAAATAAGGTAAAATAAAGATGTGTCAGCTGCTCTTGCAGCAATACATTTTGCTTTATTTAGGGCTGCTGGGAGGAGGTGTTTCTTTGGGAGGAAGAATTAAAGCAGAGCTAAGAACTAAGAAAATGTGAATCAACGCATGCTGTAGGCATTTTCATTCAAGGTTGAATGCTTGTATGTGTTATGAATATGACCATCCTTCCTTTCACTCAATTATCTTCCATAACCCTCTGCTGAGTACAGGTGTTTTCATCCTTCTCTGCAGTACCGAATACTACTGTCCAGCCCATGAGTAGGTCTATGTCCTGGACACATATGCTCAACTGAAAGATGTTGAGAAAATGTGGAAAATGGCAAAACCTCCAAACCTTGCCCAAACCATGCCCAAGTGCAGTCACGCCACGATACCGGGGACACCTTATAAACACCACATACCTCAGGCAGAGTAGACAAGATCAAGGGAGACAATAGTATTTATTTTTCATTGCGCATCACGATGTAAAGATCTCCAAGTCAACGCGAGTATCAGAAGCCATCCTGTTCTCAACCTACTATCAAAGCCTCATCATTCTTACAACCTACCTCTGATGTCTCTGACGCACTGCTCAGCAGTGCTCTCCTTGATGAAGTCTGGCTTTCCTGAATAGTGCGAACTCTGAAACCCTCCCACAGTCAGATATTAAGGCTACTTACCACCGCTTATTTCTAAGAAAAACATGTGTGGGCTGCTGTTTCTTTGCAAGAGAGATAATTTATGAAGAATTCAGCATCTTGTTCCAAAGTCGTCAAACAATTTGGGCAAGCACAAATGGAATAGCAGCTCCCACTGGACCAATGTGACTTCTCCTAAGGAAAATTATTGCAAACAGAAATTAACTAACAAATTGCACCTTGTAAAGTTTAAGGAATACTCAGAATGACTCACAATACTTATAAAAGGCCCTAATGACCGCTCAGGAACTCACATCAAGGTTAAGTTTAGTAACAAACATCTGACTTGCCTATTTTCAGGTATTGTTCTAAAGTATGTAAAATATCTTTCCTAGAGATGATTGACATAATTAATGAATGTTAAAACACCAGTTTGGCTAGAAATCATGAATGTAGTAAAAGATAAGGAAGGAATTAATTTTTTTAATTCTACTTAAGAGTTGCTCTAATTTTTGTTTTAGTTATGAAGCTTAACTATATTATCAACAGACATTTGGCTGTCATCATCAAGAATTCAACGGCTGCTGTCATTAGAAGTAAAGTCAAAACAAATATATTAGACTTTTTAATTAGTTGGATATTTTTATACTTATGGAGATATAATAGACAAAAGGCTAGGCAAGGTTAGCAGGAGACTTGAATGTATTCACCACTATGTATCCACTTGAGAGAAAATAAAGTAGGGAAAAATGCAGTGGAAAGCTATTTTGAAAGTGGTGTCCACTGTGTTCCCAAAAAGCTACGGCTAATTATCCTCCCTGAAAAAAATGAGCATGTACAATATTTTTGCAAATAGACTGAAGCCCCAGATACCGGCTCTAAGCCTTAACAAACCTACAATCCAGGAGGGGCTCCTTCCTTCTGACTTTGCACAGAGAATTCAAAGCAGGCATGGAATATCTAGATTGTCAAACATTTCTAATTCTTCAAGATAGGTATATATTTCATATTTGTATCTATATATATTTATGTATGCATAGGTAGACATACATACGCCTAGTACCTGAGATGAACAGCTGAGGATAATTTTTATACTGGATTGATGTAACTTATTTACACAACCTACTCTCTTAACGGGAAGATCAAGAAAAATAAATAGAGGAAATAAGAAGGCATATTTTATGATGAATAAAAATACTGAACTTTTGAGCATATATACATATGTCATGGAAATAAGTAATAATGAATCAACATATGAGATGTTAAATTTCTGGCTTTAGGCTCTTTCCTCCCCAGAACATCCTGTAGCTTTGGATACCCACAAGGGGTGTATGTGAGTACGTCTATATGCACATATGCTGCTGTCCATCCCTTCCTGCATTATATAAATGAATTATGTGGCTTTTATGTTATGCAAGAGCTTGTTCTGCCAAGAGCTCTATATGCATATTTTGTATGTGCAATGAATTACACAGACTATTTTGCCATTGTTGAACTGCTGAGGGGGGAAAATGATAAATGTTAATGAAAAATTCAATAACAGACACTACTGAACTCAGTGGGAATTCTGTCATACTCTTTATTGGGACCAAGATTTCAGCTCAGCTCTTTATCATGGGCAGAGACAAGGAAGAGTAAAGATGCTTTGTTATTCTTTAATTCACACAAATACTTATTTTCCTTCTATACTGTAGGAATACTGGTACCCAGATTTTAAAGAAACTAATCCTTATAACTTACAAATACTTCTCTCCTACCGAACTCAATTGCAAAGCTCTGAGTTGAGTTGAAAAAAAACCAGGAAAGTGACTCAACTGAGAAATAGATTAGAAGAAGGAAGGGGAGGAATTTTCTCATAAAAAGGACAGTGGCTGTGCATCAGAGCACACATCACAGTATTTCCTTTCTGTGTATCTTGTATTTTAATAAGTTGAGGAGAGTTTATTCCCAGAGAAAATGTAGGATGATATATTAGTTCCTGGAAGGAATTTACAGAGTAGTTGCGCATCTCTCAAGCTTTCTTGTTTTGAAACTGCATGCATCTAGATCTTTCAGGTTCCCTGCATTTCTTTTATCTTTTAATCCTTTCATCATTCTTGTTGTCTGTCTTCAGAGCTTCCAGGAGCAGTGAAAAACAGCATGCAAAATTCTGGTTTCACCAGAGATTGGCAAAGTCCTCAGTTGTTTCCCCAGCTTTACATAAAACCTCCCGATCCAGGTTAAGGCCTGATCCAAAGCTGTTCAAGTCAGTTGGAAGAGTCCCATTTGATACCATAGGTTACATACCAAACTCTCTATGGAGACATCAGAACGCAGATTATACTGAATTTCTTTTTTTTTACTCTGACAGTGACTAATCCTCTCTGAAAGCCAAGTGCCTGACATTCCCAAAATAAGCATTTCCTCACTCATTGAGTAGTACTAATTCCTTAGTCTGTTACCTTTGGAGACCAATTACATTGGTCAAATTTAAAATCTTTATCCTCCACTTAGAGCGTTGACATACTGGAAAGAGTTCAGAAAAAGGTCACAAGTATTATCCAAGATCTGGAACATCCATTTTAGACTGAGTGATTATTTTGGTTAACACAGAGAAGGATACCAGATGAATTGCTCCTGATCTGCAGGGAACAAAATGGGGATAAAATTGTTAATAGTAGCAGGCTCCATAGTATAACAATATTTAATGACTGGAAGTCTAAAACTAAAAAAGCGTAAGTGTTTGTACTGGAAAAAGCAAGAAACTCTTGGAATGATTTGCTTAAGAGTATACACATTCTTAATTTATAAGACCTTAAAGAGATAGCCCACAGTCTGTGCAGAGCTGTTGCCCTGTTGCAGGACTCATTTGATGAAAATCTATGACCTTTACATGCACGAAATCCAACTAATTTTTCTTGCTTTTTTTTTTTTTTAAGCAGGTCAAACTTTTTAACCTATTTGCACCTTTTCCTACAGTTTTTATGCATAAACACATCAAAATCAGTAAATGGTTTATTTAGGTTTCCCTTTTATCAGTTTCGCATTTTAGTAACAGCCTGTGTACGTGCAGTCTTTATCTATACAGGAAATCAGGTCAGGATCAGTCCCAAACTTTGGGCAGAAAGTACACCCTCTTATTCCAAACACAGAAATTGAGTCAGTTTTATGACCTATCAATAATAGAGTTATTCACAATGTGACCTATTTTTTGAAACATATTATGGAGAAAACCACTTGTTAGATGTCCCCTTTTAACCAAATGGGTTATAGAGACCACTTTTAATTCTTTATTCCATTTATTCCAGATTGATATTAATTTCTTCCCAAATGTTTACTTGCTCTAGGCTCCTCCTCACATGTAATATTGAATAACTATGCCAAATTGCTATGCTTCATATGTGCATGAATCTGCTCAGCTGTGGCAGATACATTTGAACGTCTCTTATTCGTCATTATGCATACATTCAATCTACAGCATAAAATGGCAGACTACAAACAAATTTTGCTTTAACTGTTTGAATTGTTTAAGGATACATGCAAATCAGTATAAATAAAACATAAAAACAAGACTATAGCTAAAACTGTTTGACCAGCCCTCCTTCCTCCCGCATCTTCTATACAGATTGTAGCTGACTTACTGTAGCATGAACTAGAAATTTTTAGCCCATAGGCCTCGTAGGATGAAAATCATCTGTGCAAAAGAAACAGCTGTTCCTACAATCAAAAGAGAGTAAAGAGTGAGAAAATCCTACTCGATACTATCTTATATCTTCACCTTTGGAAGTCACTGTAGATCTGAACTTGAAGACCAAGAAATCGTCAAAAGATCTTTCATCCATTTTTTACTTTGTGGCTAACTAATAAACCCCTAAAATAGGAGAAGGCTCAAAGGAGATGGGCAAGGGCATTGTGCCTGGGAAGATCAGGAAATAATAAGGGTTGTGAATGACCACAGCTGCTGCAAAGAAACCTGACTTCATTCCAATACAAAGGTATTTGTTTTAGGTAAACAGCTTTCAGCAGTTCAGTGGATCAACTGGTGGTGCAAATGTCTCTCCCTGAGTTCATCAAGAGTGTGAATGTCTCCCTGAGTTAGCCAGACCGGCATGCGGGGAGCATACACACGGCTCGACCCACACAGAGTATAAAAGCAAACAACACAAGAATCTTGAAGAGAGTAGCAGGTTTGAGCTGCTTCAACCCAAGTCATCGTTCCCGGAGCCTGGGGATGCCCAGCATCATGACAGTGAGCATATTATAGAGGCTGGTAATGGGGATCACTTTGGTGTTGCGATTGAACTGTGTATTGCAAACGCTGTATTTTGCTAAGTGTAACTAACATTTGTATTGTGATTTCAGTATATTTTGTATCGTTCTGATAAATCAAAAATCCCATGTAACACCAAACATCTTCAAATAAGTAAATTTGATATTAAACATTACACTGCGCGTGTGGAATACCTAAAAGAACGTGGGCAGAGAGTACTGGACTCCGGCAGACTTACAGGAACTTATATATACATCTGCCCATCCATCTGTGCACGTGCTTGTAGGAATAGTAGTACGGTTTTTTCCTTAACTTCTTGTCCAAAAAGAGATCTCTTCTCATAATATCATAAAGTTCATCAACTGACTGAAGAAGCAAGGAGACTACAAACGTAAAGGCCAAGGAAAAGGAATCTTTTCTTCTACAGATTTTTGTATTGTTTTCTTTAACTGAGCAGTGTCATTTTCATTAATGCTGAGTAGTGTCAGCTTCATTGTTCTTTTTATTCATTTATCTACTCAATGGCCTTAGACACATAATAACGCAACAGCAGTTTTATACTAACTCAATTTTTTATTTCATGAGAGAGTACATGGATTTTCTTTTCCCATTACAAACTTAATTGAAAACCCAAAATGTACAAATCTTCCATGAAATTATATTAGAAAAAGAATGTCTCAGGTCAATCAAACATTCTTTTTAGATAAAAGTGAAACAATTTTTTTTGGAATTTGAGTTTTATACAATTTTTACTCACTTGTATTTGAGTTATTTTCATTTTTGGAAGTCATTTTGAAGTGAAAAATCCCGTTGATCCAAAAATGCCAAAATGGAGTGTTTCTATGCTATCGAAACACTTAGGTAAATTTATATTGTCCACTATATGTGTCAATTTTCCATTGAAACTTTTTTCATAAAAGATTCTAAGCGAATCTCCCCAAGGTAGGTCATTCAACTCCAAGTAATACATTTATGCTTTTCCTCTATAAGGTCGCTTTTGCTCCAACAAGATAATCCCTGGTTAATACACAAGACCTCACCAAGTACTCAGAAATAAAAGACGGGGGGGGGGATCCTACAGAACCAAAAGTATAGGAGCGAAGATGTATGCACCCACATCATTGCTATAAGATACTCTTCTGCAATATATTTACTCTTTTAAATACAAATATATTTTAAGTATATTCTGAGTAGGATCTAAATGAACACATGGACGGTGCCTAATTTGGCTCTCATTATGCTAAAGCATGCCCTCCATGTTTTTTGATGGTGCTAGCGTGCTAGCATGCACTACAAAAGACATCACGCACTACAATAGCCATCTTCTATTTCAAACACAATGGACTTGAACTAAGGAAAAAGACAATTTAATTTGCACGGATACTCATTTAAGGTAACATTTTTCATATCTCTATAGAAGAACGTTTTAGTGAGAGATACTGTAGGATGCTCTCAGAGCAATGTGCTTGCATTGCACTGTGTAACTCCGTGTGTCATCCTTATACTATCTGGCACTTCCTTTTTTTCCATTTTGTAGAGTAGCCGGGGGGCTACTCGCAATATAAGCATTATTCAACATGAGAAAGAAGGCAGAAAATAGGGCCCTTGTGTGCAAGTTAAGCTCAATTCTGGCCCATTGCTTCTAATAGTTTTCTGTCTTCCTACATAATATTCTCCACTTTCATCATTTTCCTTTATATTGAAAACTAAGAAAAGTAGTTTCGGACATTTTTCATCCATCTTGGAATCTTCACTTATACAGTCCCTTTGTTACTTTTCAGTGGTCTTTTTCTATTCTCTCTAGATATTTCTGGAACCCTTTTGTATTTCTTTCACTTGCCTAGGTAGCATTGTTATGTTTGATTTTGCTTTCTTTTCTTCCCTTATTTTACCTCTGCTTTGTTTGCCAGCTAGATTCCATCTAGTCTTTTCAATCTATTCATGTGTTGGTTTTGGGGGGTTTGTTGTTTTTTTTTCCCCCCAGGGTGAAATGAATAATGCAAATTACTTTGCTGCCACCTAACAAAAAGAACTATGTAGCTTTAGGTCTAGTTCTTTATTGCTTTACTTGCCTCCCTGCAGTGAGTGGTGTCTTTTGATCGACTTTCATCAGTCTTTGCTTTAGCTTAACAGCTGAATTTAATTGGCTGCAGTATTTTATTAAAACATATCTTGATTTCATAGCTCAAATATCAAAATAGAAAACTAGTTTCTAGTAATCATGTCTCTGTTTTCTCAAGAAAATGGCGTATTTATTTTAGAGTAAGAAAAGGAATTGCACGTTAATGCAGACATAGATAAAAGCTATTCAAATTCTTATACAGTCTTGCATTTCCATTTTTTTTTCAAATACCATCGCTTTAGCTAAGGAAATATATATAAAAGCAAAGACAACATTATAAATAAGGTACAGTAAATGCTAAATTGCTGTACATCCATTATACAGGACATATGGCATGAATGCCAAATCTGTAAGCAATACTTCTTATGATTAAAACATCTCGATACATTACATTACTAATATTTTACCCCACAACACTTTCTTTCAACTAAGAAAACCTCAGTGTGCTTTAAGAATAGAAATATAAAGTAGAACCTGGCCCCAAATATTATTGCCATTTAGAATTTAATTAATTGGTGTAGTAGATGGTGAAGTATCTTACTCAAGACCAGGCATCAACCCAAATATATTGTTCTATTACGTGGATTCTACCTCTCTGTCTTTGCCAAGACCTATATCACATTGTGAAATTCATTCTAGGGAACTCACATTAGGATCATTTCATTTAAAGGGTATTCACTAACTCTTTCCTCTGTCCTTTACCCATTATAGCTGACAGCGTTCCCATCACCAAACTCTTAGCATACCCCAAAATATTAAAATGCCACAGTCAAAACTTTCCAATACTGGTGCATTATTCTGCAATTTCTGAATGGATGTAAAACCCCTGTGTAAATGTTTACATAGGGGTTGAAGTAACGCCGTAGAAAACTCCACTCAGGCTACAATAAGAAAATCTTTATTGAAGAGGATTAGAGAACTGTATCATTCCTGACTTTGAAGAATAAATAATAGCTCTCTAAAATTACTGGTAGGTGAATACACTGTAAAGATATTTGGGTCAATGCTTTGCAATACAATTTGTTCAGGAATTTCTGTTTGTTTGGAGTTTTGTTTGCTTGTTTTTACTGAAGCCAGCTAGTGCATGCTCTGTAACATTTTAATTCTATTTGGAAACGATTCACAGCAATCTTTGGGTTTTTATACTAGACACAGGGATGTATGCAGGTTTATTCCTTTAACAGATCTGTAGTCCTGCAGCATACAATTGAGGCATATTTGTGATCACATAGCACGTATTGACTTGAACATTAATATCAGAACGAGATCATTTGCAAGTAATGGGGATTTCAGTTCTGAACTGTGATCACCTTCTTTGCTAAGAGAATCCTTCATAGGCTTGACTCCCTGTGTTTGGTGTCACACTCAGGGACGAATGCAAAATACATCATCTGCCCATACAAGCTCATGCATTGCAGGAATCAATATGTGATTATTAACATAGTTGAATTTAAAAATTTTACCGTACTGTAATTGAGATGTTGTGTTTAAGTAAAGTCATTGAGATGTTGTATGTATACAGGTAGGGTGTCAGTAAAAGACAAATAAGCTAAAGGGGAATGAAACAGACATCTTACAGACAGATACATCAGGCAAGTCAAAAGCTCCTTGGTTCAGTGAAAGCTCCTGGCAACACCATTTAAAACAAATTTTCAAAACACTGTAGAAAAATGTCTTAGTATACTTTATGGAAGCTGCTGGTTAGTGAGGTATTAGATGTCATTTGATTGATTTCTGTTAAGATTAGGAGCATACCGAGTTGCAAAAGGAAAACTGGAATACATACTAAAATAATTTATACAGGCTGTATACTGAGAGCAGTTTTATTCATAGTAGAAATAAATCTACTCCCCTGTCTGAAACTATCAATTAAAATGGTAGCCATTATTCATGAAAATAAATATATAGTGAGTTATTCATGACAGGAGAATGTATCATGTATAAGTGGTCAATAAATCATTTCACGGGAAAAGTGATACGGAAAACGGTGGCACTTAAGCTTTCAATTTTCATTAAAATTGTAACTGCAGCAAACTGTTCACCAGAGGTTCAGTCTCTGCCACGCAAAGCCATGTGAGGACTCCTTGTTGTTCAGAAGTGTCATGGCTTGCAAAAACTTCTACCCCTTTGCCCGATACCTAACTCTGCTGACTTCCAAAACCTGCCAGAGACCCTGCAAAGGGCCAATGCAGGGCTATGCTCTCATATACCATGTACGCACCTCCTGCTTGGTTTTTGAAACATATATGGCTTTGTGTGTGACTCCACAACGCACACCAAATTTACCAAGAGGAGCAAGTAAAAGTTTGTTGGTGGAGTCAGCACTGTTAGTAAAATAGTACAATAGGAAAAAGTCTGTTTTACAGCTGATTTTACTACATATTCTTATTTTCCTTATCTGCTTTTCTTCTTGCTTTGTCAAAATACGTCCTTAATCTGCCATCAGTACCTAACTGTGCTCCTGTTTAAATCAATAGGCCACCTACTCTTAAGCGATCAGATTCTCATTTTCAAAACACTTAATTCCAATTGCTTTGCTTTGACAAGATTTCCAACAGAGGTTAAATTTAGTGACAGCAAACATACTGGCAACTCCGATCCTGCTAAGCCACCATCTCAGGCATATGCTGTATTTCATATACTATATTGTATGTAATACCATGAAAAGATATTATACCTATAAAACTAGCCCAATGCCTGGGAGACCTGGTTATAGAAAATGCTGCAAATAGGATTAGCACTGTAATGTAGTTACATACCAATTGATCTTCTTGCTCCTCCTCCAAACACATCCCATGGCAGACAATCCTCTTCCTTCCCCCGAGTGGAGAGGTGGAGAGAAGGGCAGGGCCAGAAGACCTTTTTTTTTTTTTTCCAATTCTCAGGTCCCATCTTATTCACAGTACAAAGCAATCCAGAAGCTCAAAGGCTGCATTAAGTGGTGTCAGCTGCAGAGCTCTCTCCTTCCATCTTCACTTTGGGAGGCACAGGGGAGCTGCACCGTCTCCATTACGTCTGCTGTTAAACACTGAAGAGAGCATTTCTCAACAGGTCTTAAAAAATCAGCCACATTGATGAAGACAAAGAAGGTGAGGGGAGGGAGACGGCAAGAGGACTAACCACCTTCTAGATTTCAGACTGAAATGAAAGATCCGATTTAGTCAGGGAGAGTTTTCAAAAGGGATGGGCCCTGAATGTATGAGTTAATGGTTTATGGCAGAAAGGGCCATACAGTAGTTCCCTTTTTGGCTAGCTAGCAAGACCTAATTTTTCAAGTACAGCTTAATTTTATTTGCTGTCTTAATTTTTTTTCAGGTTTAAATTTTCTATCTGACGTTAATCTTTCCTTAGATTTTCTTTTTCATAGTTTTTTTTTTTTTTTAAAGGAGTTTTTTTAGTCTGTGGTTTTTTGCCTCTTACAATGACAATTAAACTGCTGCTGCTAAGTACAATGGTGTCAGGTTTTACATGCTGTACTGGCAATAGAGCATCACAAACTCCCCCATTGCAGTTTACCTACCCTGAAAGCTATTGGCTTTTATTTACAACATACTCATAGCACACTGTCATAAACTTGTTCCGCACTGACCTTCTGGCTCACTGAAACTGGGTTGTTGGAAGAAATTAGACTACCAGTTATGGTAGCACAAGTTCAATCTCTGTGATATTTGTTCAGCTGCTACAGAGGCAAATAAAACTCCAAGTGAATTTGATTTGTGCAGGCTATATATTGCCATCTAACTGACGGACAGCGTAACTCTTCTCTAGAGCAACTCACATGATCCATCAAGTGTTTCCAAAATACTGCAGCAGGTTACCCTTTCCTAGGAAGAAAGCAAAGCTTCAGGAAAAAAAGGTTTCTCCGACAGTTTGCAAAAGATACACCATCAATGGTTCACAGGTCCACACAAATATAAGTGCTTATACTTCATATTCAATATTCTGCATATCCCAAAAGTTTCATATCTATAAGCATATGTATATATAAATATATGTATTTCCATTTTTTCTCCCGTTTGATAGTATCCAGAGAACTTAAGTTCATTTGAACACATATAGTATTATAATGATATACTAGTTATCTTTGAAAACCAAACCAAAATTTCCTGCAATTCAAAAATCACTACAAGTTGTAATGTGTTGATTAATCAGGGCAAAAGTTACTCTAAGTTACTGCAGGTCTCACTATTTCCCAGAAATTCCCTGCATTCCCTTCAACAGTAGTCCTTGCAGTTTCAGGTTACAAAAGGCACTATTTTGAAGTATTGGTTCTCTTTAAGGTGATCTCATTTTTTTCTGGGAAAAAAATACGTGCATGAAAATGTGGTAAATTGGCATATGCAGCTGTTGCAAAAGAACAGTGTGTTGTGGGCTAAAGCCAATTTGGCATGTAAGGGGTTATTGGACTATTCATGGTGTTTTTGATGGTGTTGTGAAAGGAATGAGAAGGTTGGTACAAAAGAAAATCTCATAAGATAAGGTTGTGTGCTGTCTTCTCCCAGCTGGCCGAGGCTGGAAGGGCCTCGGGTGATTATTACTGAGCAGTTTGAGTTGATTTGTTCTGGTTTAGAGTTTGTGGGGTTTGGAAATAAAGCAAGCCCCGAGGAAGGGGATGCAAAGAGAAGATGTATGGTTAGGGACTTTATTTTTCCTTGTACGGCTGGTGAGCCTGCACAGTGACTTACAATTAGCAATAAAGTCCAGACAGTCCTTTACAAATCATGAGCCAGGCGAATCCTTTACCATCAGAAGAACTGAATGCCTTGAAAGAAAAAAAAGCTTTCAATGAATGCCTGCTGAAATTTAAATCTTCATTCATTCCAGCTATGCTTAGGCCTCTTTTAGATTCTATTTCTGTGAACATTCAAGCAAGCAATCATTGCTTATAGAAACCAAAATTTAACTACACAGGTTCCATATTCATATCAGATAAGGTATATTTTTCTATGGAATGGGAAACTAATTGAAAGAGCAAGGGGTAGAATGGGAAATGTTCCAGAAAAACCTTATCGGAACCCTGCAACAGGAGCAGCTGAGCACCCACCGAAAGAAATATCATTCATATAAAGAAAAGCATATGAGTAGACATCCTATGTGACACCAAGGAAATCAAAATACATACACTTTATATATGCAAATATGTCCTATATATTATAAATGTCTATACCTCTCTATAAATCTGTATAAATGACATATACATTCTGCAACTCTGCTTGTTATTTTAAAGGTGACCGATAAACATTTGCTTGTTTAGTTTCTGGAGTTTTTTGTCCTTAAAAAGAGGATTTCAAAATGATTGTGGATTCCCCAAAACCGGCTGCCAATAAAAGACAATATTAACAACCAATTGTACACATATATGAGCAAGACTGTCAAGGTGATTATAGAGGCCTGCAAAGAAGGATTTCAAAATAGTTCCCTATGCAATGCACATGTTGAATTAGCACCTCCAAAGGCAACCTTGCAAACCAGCAAACCCAGTGGTGGCTCATTTGAATGTAGAAAACATCAGAGGAGATGCTACGGATCAATCCTTGTTATTCAAAGGTAGGTAAGTCACATAACTGCTTGCTACAAAGTGATGCCCATTTCCTTTAGGCATTCATCAGGCACTGGTTCCTATTCTCAAAGAACTCAAGCAAAAATAATGAACAATAAGGCAAAGAGACCCTGAGAGATCTATTCCATTATAACAAAACAAACAAACAAAGAGTGGGACAAAATAATAAAGCAGCCCACCATTTTTCGATTCTTCTTCTTCCTAATGTGATGTGGATTATGCAATTCAGGTGTCCTATATGCTGTGTGAATACTTACCCTCAGGACCGTGCAGTGTCTCGCTTTCTTTTCCTCCTGCCTAATAATATGGGCATCTCTGGGGGCGGCAGCAATGATGAGCTTGTACTCAGCAACAATAGCGTAAGGAATAGCCTCGTGCTTTCCACCATTTTGTCACAAGATATCTCTGCTGAAGAAGCTCAGGGATAGTGTGCTGGATGGGTACTCTATTACCTTCTGATGATAGACGTCTAAAACCAAGACCTCCTTATCTCATACATGCATGCGTGCACATCAAGCTTGAATGATCAGGAGAGGGAGAACCATTTCCTTCCCACTGCTTCCACACAGGAGGTGTCACACAGCTGAAAACAGCAGTAATGCTTCAACATAACAGATGACACATCGATTCTCCTGTTACTTTTCCTCAGACTTCTTGGTGCTGGGCAAAGAACAAGGATTGTGCTGGCATTGCGAACTCTTTCTCAAGCAAGAAGAATTGCAGCTGGATCCTCCATTATCATGCAGAAAGAAGCAGGAGAGGGCTATGGTTTGAGATATGCATTCTGGGGCTTGAGCCTGTGAATTTATGAGCACTTTCACTGCGTGCTAATTCCAGTGGAAGCAGGCAATGCCTCGCACTCCACAGGAAGTTGAGCCCTTATTTACACTAATATCAGCTTTTATGTTTTAACATAACATTTATGCCTGTGCAATCACAGAAGAGATTTTCAAACCTGAAATTTTTTGACTGCAGATGAATTACTGTAATTACATCTCACTAAAGCAATGACAAAATACTACTTTCTTAGCTATGAAGAAAAAAACTATAAAGCGAAAAGGTTTTTCCATGCCTGAAAATGAATCATACTTGTGAATGCATTCCCCAGACTCAGTTAAATTCTGAAACATCATGCGTGGGCAGTATTTATGACTAGGAAAAAGACAATAAACAGTGTAGATACCCAGTCAACCCTTCCTTTAACCAAGTAAATTGCCAGTCTGAGAACTTACTTCTCTTAACGGGGATGACCTGGTGAACACAGTCATTAAGACTCGAGAAAATGCCAGGCATGCTGCACCTCCTTACTGTATTGGTTCTTTTATTTAAACTGTAAAACTGAAATCACTTGTAAACTTTAATAGCAGCTAAAAGAAATACCTACAGGGTGGGGGTGCTAAGAAGAAAATCATTATTCCTATTTATTGGATTTTCATATGGACAAAAACAACTATAGGATTTGAAAGCATATTTGTTGGGGAAAAGAATTTGCTAAAGATAGAAAACACGGTGGGGCTTTTCTCCAAATTCCCTTGCTGATAAATGAACGCTAATGCTTCAGCCCTTCTAATGAAGACAAGTTTACCATGGAATAAAGTCGTCAATGATGAGCAGAAAATAGAGCATTTGTAAATACAATGTAACACAGAATGATAAAGCACATCCAATTTATGCAAAGATGTGCTTGCAGCAGTACGATAAATAATATCCGCATAATCAATTACTGGAAGAAAGACAGACTGAATAAATTGTTTTCTGGCAATTTATGGAAAACAAGCCTAGCACAAAAAGGACAATTTGACTTTAGTCTTTTAACAAGATTGTCTGACGAGCACTATAACCAAACTTACTAATGATTCAAAGGACGCAATATTTATAACTGTCTATTTTCACGAAGAATGGAAAACTTGAAGTAGGGCAAGAGCAAAATTCCTATTTTTTAAGTTAGAAGGTAGGATATACAATCTAATAATAGAAAAAAAAATATATATTTGCTCTTCCCTGTACCTGAGATTCTTTCGTTTAAAAACACACGCAGATTGAGGGGTTGGAGAGAAAGCTAGAAATATATTTGAGGCTCATCAATGACTAATATTAATGGGATATTATATGTATTTGAGTTCACTATAGTAGATGTACATTTAATGGTCGGATACTATACCCACTGGTCTCAGTGGGAAAGTTTTTATTGAGCTGGGTGAACAAGCCTTTAAAGAAATTCTGGAACTTCTTTAAAACTGAACTGGGAAAGTTGCAAATTATATCACCATTCGTTTTCAGAGCCATTTACTTTATGATGCTAAATATCTCTACGATGCATGTAGTGGTTTTAGAAAGCTTCAGTAACTGTTTAGTATACCAACAAAATTAGAATGAGTGAAAAGCCATTTAATATCCAGATATTAGCTTTGGAAGACAATGTTACTGAACAGAAACAATTCTCCAACCCCCCTACCCTTCCACCAATCAAAATAAAGCAAAAATTAAAAAGAAAGTATTTGGGAGCCAACACCAAGTACGTACCACGTTTGCCTGTAAGGATATTCAAAAGTTTGTTATAATCTGCGTAAAACAACTAGATAACCAACTTAGAAAACATTTAGTAGTTTATGACCTTCAGTCTATGCAGGACATTAAAATTCATATAACCTCCAGATTCACTTGGCATATAAAACATTCGATGATGTTTGTAGCACTACTTGCTCTTTTAGTAAATAAAACACTGCTTTTATTTCAGTGTCATTCCAGCCTTATCAAAGCCTCTGTCTTCCATTATCCATGGGAAAGGTACAGCCAGGTTCCAGCAGGCTAAAGTTTGTCATTTGTCCTATTTATGTGACACAGCCCTAATTTCATCAGCCAAGCAGATGAAAAAAGAAAATCAACTGTCAGTGGATACAATGCTGAATATGATGTTTGATTGTGACTGAGAAGAGAGCACGTGAAACCTGGCTCCTTAAAATTTGCTACGGACTTTGGAATTTGGCTGGGCATTTGAACCTACACACATGACGACTTCCCTCTTTTGGGGACTCCATATCAAATTTTCATTTATTGCTGTGCAATTTACATGTTTCAAGGTAATCACACCTTGATTAGCCAAGGTCTGATTAACAGAGACGTTTGGTTGTTCAGAGGTCTAACATCTCCCCAGAGGTTTCACTTCAGCCCATAAGTCTTCAGGCACTGGTCAGGCTTCGCTGCCTAAGTGCATACGGAGTTACTTCTTGAAGTCTTTATGCCTAATTCAGGACATTAAGACTTCACTGCACAGAGATTTATGTGCTGAAGTGTGGACCTCACATAAAGACTTATGTACTAAAAACCTGAAAAGCAGTTGCTGCTCTCTTTTCCTAACCCTGGCAGCAGTTATGCACAGAGATAGGGGCTGTAAAGTGCCTGAGCGCAGACTTCAAAGCCAGCCAAGCAAGCCCCCAATATTAGTCCCCAGAGAGCCTTTTAGAAAGGCTAGAGAAAGCAGGCGTTGAGGTGCTTGCACACACACGCTTTGTGTTGGAGAATCTACACCTTACATAAAGTGTGTGTGTGTGTGTGTGAGAAGCTTAAAAGATTTCCTATGGGTTGGAAATGGCCATGACAATGATTCAAGGTGTGTGCATCTTGTACTACACACACAGCAGGTCTCTGAAATGGTAGAGCTTCACCCATCACTGAGAAACACGTGTGACTAAAATGCGCTTGCGATACACTGTAAAAATTCACATTCTGAACATAATGGAAGTATAAAACCGTATAGGTTACTTTCTGAAAACAGATAGCAACAGATAGTTCATTGTTTCACAATACTGCTTCGGTGTTTAGGATTTCACTCTGTAATATTGATAGGAAAAACAGTTTCAGCTTCAATGGAAGCCTTATTGGACTCTCCCAAGTGCTGCACTTCTTGTGTAGATTGATATAGCATCAAGGCTAGGAAAGTCAAATGGCTTATGCAGAACAAGAAGATTAAGGCCTCAATGAAGCATTGGTAGAATTTCTAGCGAAAGCACATATTCTCAGCATTGTAAGCACTGAGTATTTGGAGACAGAGCCTACTACACTGCAGTGAACCTATACTTCAGGTGCAAGACAAGGGCACATGGATACTTCTGGATAGAAAAATCCTTTCATAAAACATTTTTTTTCCCCAAGAAAACACAAGCCAACATCGTACCTGCTCTATAGGATTACTTCCTCAGAGAATCCTCCACTTCTAAATGCAGCAGAGCACCCCTTTTTTCTGATTGTCCTCAGAATAAATTCTGCAACCCGTTTTCCCTTCCAGCCAACTGTACAGTGTCAATGGAAGATTTTTCTGCCATGTGAACTACAGAAAGCAGCATGTATTTTCAGATATTTTCAATAACAGATATCGACAACAGAGAAAGTTACACTTTTGGCAAAACCTTTATCACAGGGTTCCTCACTGTAGAGGAAAAAAGTGAGTAATATCAGAAAATACCTGATGAATAGATTCACGTTGGCGTACCAGAAGAGTGTTAACCATCTTTGGGAAGGTAAACCCTTCATTTCAATTTCATGCCGAAGTAAACTATGGGCAGTAACTTCTTGAGAAACTTCTTATGCAAAGACCCTGCCTAACATGGAAGCATGGAGCAACCATTTCTGATGCATCCTTCTCCGAGTGTGGACCTTTGGGGAAATAGAACCTGTGTGTGGAAAGGGGTGAGAGGGCTGGGTTAAGCAGAGGTGACAGGGATGCACCATTACCTGACCAGCACTATTCAAAATTTCCCAAGAAGTTAACATAGTCTGAGGCTTCAATGATCTCTGTCGCTATCCTGACTTCTGATTAGAGTTACTCGGTGCTACTGAGCTTCCTTTGCAGTGGGCACACACTCATGTTGCTCCCAGAGAAAAGCCTGAGCTTCGGTCCCCCTAAATCACGCTTGTGCATGGTTGTAAAAAGCATCATCAAAAACTGGGGGGGATGAGTTAGGGAACATTGTTTCCATGATGGATTTGCAAAATCCAAACAGGTTTCAGACACCTTGATGGCAGGTGTGTGGTTCATGCAAGAATTAGGATCAAAATCTCCTACTTTGTTGGAGAAAATGCAAAAATAAAAACTACACAGATTTCCAGCCCTCTGACCCCATCTGCTCTCCCCCTTCCCCCATCAAAGCTACCTGAGCAAAATCTTAAAAGAAATAGTTTGAGGGCTTAACACAGTCATTCACTATCCTGGATTTTGAAAGAAAAAGGTGAGAAATAAGATGTCATTAGCAACTAAAAACGTTTGCCAATGTTGGTAGATGGGATTTTTTTGTCTAGATAAGGTGTATTTTAAAAATGCTAATAACTTCAAGCTGACAGCAGATTGCACTAAGACTGCAACACGTGAGGAGTGGAAATAGTTCTGAGTCTAGTACCTTCACCTATGAAATACCATGTGTATGCATTTTGCTGGTTCCTGTGAGCTTCCCTGTGAAAAAATTACCACACAATTACTCAGGAGGAGGAGAAGAGGGGAAAAAGGGGGGTTTAGGGGACATATTTTGTGATGTGCATAAGACAGCATTAGTGTTCTAATAAACTTTTTTTAAAGCTAATATCAAAACCTAACAATGGCATATTAAACATAAGACATGTGAGAGAATAAATGAAAATAAGTGGAGAAGCTAAACATTGATTTCCTTTTATGTAATTCCGGTGGTGAGCATTATTTCATTATGTGTTTTGCCTCTAAAAGGATGCGCAACCCAATCATGCACAGACCTATGCTGCCATAAAGATGATCTGAAGCTGACTACCTGTGAAAACTCATGCAAGGCAACTTCAGAGGCAGCATTAACAAAAATAAAATCACTCAACAGCGCGAAGTAGCTAGAATAGCATGAGTGTTGGTTTATTTTGCTTGCTAACATGATTTCTTGAGATCATGGGTATCTCCTAGCAGTAGTTTGTGGAGTTACTCCCACAATATAAACTAAGAGATCTGATCATCCTAAAATAGAGGCAGCAAAAAGTCATGAAGTCCACCACTCATCTTTCAGCTCCAGTTACTGGAATACAATTAGCAGTGGCCATATTTTAGTGTAGCTTTCTAGGTTCCCTGTCCTGTACGGAGAAGCAGCTTGATAAGAAATGCTCAAAGACATCCTCGAATACCCTTCACCTGACTTGCCTTGTGTATTCCTTACCAGCAGCCAAGGATCTGGGCCATTAAGTTCAAAGGACATAACCTACTCAAACTTTTCCATTTAATGTTAATTTATAATTGAAATCTTATGGAATTACAAAAGCTTCGCTATCTTTTTTCAAAACGAGTACATTTATTACAACCTGAAACTGCAGCAAGGAGATTCCAGGTTGAATATTTCATTAATGTAATTTTTCTTCTTTATTTTAAAAGAAAACTCTTGGGGAAATTTAGTGAAGGCAAGGTCTTTATGCCCTGCTTCAAGAAAGTACCCAAATACTGCTAATAGAAAATGATGACTTTAGTGAGACACTGAATGTAGTCTGAGGTAAACTTCCACACAGGTTCCTTGTCAGAGCCTAAAGTTGAGAAAGACCTCTTTCGTAGTTTGAGAAAATGCTGTATAAATATTCCTCTACATACCTTGTCATATATTCCACTGTAGCATATTCTAGCATCTTTTTTTTTTTTTTTTCCCCACATTGACCTGCTCACACAAGGGATAACGATGTGATTAGCTACATTTTCATTTACTTCTCATGTCTTAGGAGGTGATAGGTCTGGTCCATTAGCACAAGGTTCTTCTCTCTGCTGCAATTTGCATATAGTTAAAAAAAAAAAAGGTTTAATGTTAATATTGCAGCTAACAAGATATGACAATTTTAAAAACGATTGTTGTGAAAAAATAAAATCTCTGACACTTCAAAGCAGGAATGTTTTCCACAAGAGAAGAATCCATAATGCATGCAGAAAAATGAAGGGATGCTGTGGATGTAGAGCCCGAAAGATTTTGAAGCATTGCTACAGACTGTAGGAACAGCTAAGTGCTGTCTGATACTGGGACCAGTGCTGTCAGCTATGCAGTTTTTCTCACCTCTTGGCAATTTTTCTTACTTTATAATTCTGAAAAGCAAATCAGATATATAATTTGACCATCCTGCAGGGAACTGTGGTTTTAATAAATGAAACAATCCAGAGCTCAAGAAATTTCAGTTAGTATTTGTAGACTTACTCTTTAACATACTGGAAAAAAAACAAGGTCTGGAGTGTTTTGGTCTTTTGGAGAGCAGAACAGCATATATTTTCTGGAAAACAAAAACTTAAAGGGAATATACCCCCACTTTCAGCAGTGGAGAGAATTAAAAAATAGTATTAGGGTTGGTACAACCCCAAAAAGCTGTACACAAAAGTGAAAGTTATTTTCAAGAACTTCATCTCAGACTAGGTAAAAGGAAGACCTTTTTTTACAGTGGGGGTGGTGAGACACTGGCCCAGGTTGCCCAGAGAGGTGGTAGATGCCCCATCCCTGGAAACATTCAAGGTCAGGTCGGACAGGGCTGTGAGCAACCTGGTCTAGTGCAAGATGTCCCTGCTCATTGCAGGGGGGTTGGGCTAGGTGGTCACTTCCAGCTCAAACCATTCTATGATTCCATGATGTCCTCACTTTTCTTAATGCATGGAGATTTCTCCATAGGCTTGGGCAGCATGACTAAGATTCATTATTTTAGAGAAGGAAACAGCCATTCACAGAGAATCTAGCACAGTGCTCATGCTGTCTAGTCACCAAGGTACAAAAGACGGTGCCACTTCTCATTACATTAGAAAAGTTTTCTGTTTGTGCATGTCACTCCAGCACAGTGGGACCTGGTAATACGCGTGGCTCCCAGGAGCAACTGCAATATAAATAACAACAAGAGCATGTGCCTTGTAACTGTAAGAACCTAACCACATCCAGAGCTTCTTTTGACCTGGCGTAGTTTTGCTACTTTTAGTGAAGATATCGCAATTTAAACCAGCTGAGAATCTGACCCAGCATCCTGAGTCCTTCCATTGTGCGAGTAAAATAACTTCTAAAAATTACAGCGTCAGAAAATTTGATGGTCTGAAAGGATATTGTTTTTTAATATAATGTTTCTAAAACAATTTGAAAGGACTTAGGTTTTTAAGAAAAACTGGATAAGGACCCTTTTCTCATATTCTATATTGGACCAATAATGCTCCCAGAAAGTTAAAAATACATCTTTCTCACAGTTGCCATCCTCAAGTTTCTGGTTAGTATAATTCATACAGAAGCAATGGGGGTTTTGAAAAAGCAATAGCAGTTTGAAAATAGATAAAACAGACTGAAAGGGGACAACTCAAATACAGAACTTGAGATCATATGTACGCGGCCAGATCCCTACACAGAACCCTTTACAGGACTGTATCCTTTTTAATATGCTTACTGAGAAAAAAACATTTGCAGAGTTAGTATCAGAATGGGCGGATATACTCGCCGATTTCCCACAGCCCTCTCTCTTGCAGTTTTTTTTCGCTGTTGTTTGGGGTCTTCTTGTTTATGTAGTGTCCGATCCTTTTGCCCGTCTCCTGTAACCATAATGGATACCATTGATATTATGTCCTAGCTCCTACCCTCAGCTGTCTTTAGGCTCTGAAACCTTTGATTTCTCATAATGTCACAAGTAAAAACTGAACTTGCCCCATGAATTTCAATGGTCGCTTAAAACATTTTTTTCTTTTACTGCTAGGGCTTCCAGGATATTTGCTGTTTGATGTTGAGAAGTATGGACATGTAAAGAAAAGATCAAAGTACACTCCTGGTTAATAAAACTCAGCAAAAGTTACTGCACAAAATGCTGGTAAAATTAGACTTCATCAAAGAATCATGGATGGCTAAGGATCAAGGAGAAACATTAAAAATCAGGGTAGAAATATTTTTTTAAAAGCAGAAGGAAGAAGAAAAATTGGTTTTAGAATGGCAGTGGGGAAAGATGTTACACATCATTATCTAATTTCATATTTTCATTTCCACCCTGGTTTACAGATAAAGTGCTGCAGGGTAGGTTAGAAAATCCATAGCTTAATAATATTAGTGGTAGTCAATGAGCATGTCTTCTGAATGAAAAGACACAACATTTACATTTGATATCATAATACTTCATAGTTAGATCAGATTTTAAAATATGGACAAAACCCAGTCTTCTTTTCAAGAACAACAGCAGCAAGAACTTTACAAAATAAGACCTTTAGTTATAAAAATTTATTTTAAATGTCTTATTTATTTTTAATTTTAAAAAAGGGAAAGAACTACTTTAAAGTAGCACAATTTTTTTTTTTCCATTTTAAGGAGTTCATTAGATGGCTTATGTGTGAAAAAGTAACTCTGTGTTCCATATTAGACTACTGCTACTTTTAATCTAGCATTGTCCAATACCATCTGTTTCAAGCAGGAAGCATTCATGTAAGAGATACTATTGAAAAATATAGAATAACTAATTAAGAAATTACTCATTCCATAGGAAAATTATGGGTCTAACCCTCACGTCTAAGACTGTATGCCCTATATGATCAATTTGAAATCATATTTATAATAGTATAAGTTACTGTCAGTTTCCCTGCTATTGCTGTAAATGGCCAGTCTTTCCCAACAATACTGTTAACAATATTTTCTGGCAAAGTTTCACATGTTAACTATGCTGTGTGAGGTGTGGCTCCTCTTACATCTTTAAATTGCCACTTTTAATTTGAATGTGTTCTTGCATCAAAAATGAACGAGTGCTTGTGTTACTTTTCTTTACTCATACATATCCAGTCTTCTAGGTATAACAAAATATTTTTTGCCTGTCTCTCTGCAGTAATACAGAATCTACAAATAAGTTTTGTAACCCTTTTGTATTCCATCTGGGTAATCCACATAGGACACGGAGTTCAAGGTGAAAACACTGCTGATTTTATAAAACCGTCCCATTCCACTGTTGACCGACTGTGCTTCCTCCAGTTCTTCACATGAACTGAACTCTGCTGGCTTGGCTGCTACTGGGCGCTGAACAGGTGTTTCATTACACTTGTCCCAAAAGATGTTAATTTTTTCTCTAGATAAGAAAGACACTGACAAGTGGAATAGATTGCATCTGACAGGTGGGAACTTTATTAAACTAATCCCAAAGGAAAAGTAAAGAGAGGTGAAATAGTGTGGTCCTCTGCAATGAAGTGCTATTTAAAGAGTCCAGTCCAGTAAGACTACAGAATTTGCACACAAGTATAAGGATGATGACACTGAGCTTTGTCTGCAGAATCCCAGAGCAAGGATTCATCGGCTTTAAGAGCCCAGGGGTCTTCATGTCTTCAGATGAGGATTGAGAAAGCCAATGGCATTCACTTGGAGTGACTGAAATCTAAAGCCTTGCACAGTCCCAGCCTCGCCTCTCACAGCAGCACCCCAGCTGCTGTGCGGGAGCTGAAAAGAAAAAACATCTTGTCCAGTGAGAAATTAATTTTTTCTGACCCTGGAAAAAAACATCCTGTCAGAGTCTAGAATGTGCTGGAAAGCCAGTGTTTCCCTAACAAAGAGAGAACTGTAAGAACAAAGGGGGAATAAGGTAACGCCACTAGGTGGAGTAAAAACAAGTTTCCCATTCTTTTGGAGAGCTAAGGAAAAGCCAGTTCATGACATCCCTCAAAGACCAACCTGTTACTGCTTTGAACTGTGTGGATGGCTCTCCTCTCCTAGATTGATTATTCATCGCAAGGAAGATAAAATGAAGGAAAATTTGTGGCAGTCACACAGAGGTAAAAAGCTGTGGGCATTTCCTTGCAAACTCCCTGCCCACAGAATTCATATTCCTACAGTCTGTCCATCCTGCATTAAGTCAAACAAAAGCTGCTACTTTGCATGTTAGAAGGGGTAAAAATTTCCCAAATTGAGACAGTTAATTCAGATGGCAACAGCAGAGATGACTATTCTTACTCTTTCATTGCATTTTGAACATTGATTTCAATTGCTATCACTCAATGAAACTCAGAACGATAGGATGAGGATGTTCTTACTTTGATCTTTCTCCCAACAGTTTATGCAAAGGAATCATCCAATGTTCATGTGTGGATTTGTTATTTAAAAACAAAAAAAAGAAAAAAAAAAGTGAGCCGGCTCCCTGAAAACTCAGAAAGCACCAACCCTCTTTCTGGGAAACATCACTGAGATGAGGTCATCTTTCACTTTCAGTATCACAGTAGAATTTGTTCTTTTTGACAATTGACATTTAACTATTGAAAAAAAAAGAAAAAAAAAAAAAAACAACGAAAAAAGGTGAGCCAACTCCCTAAAAATTCAGAATGCACCAACCCTCTTTCTGGGAGACATCACTGAGATGAGGTCATCTTTCACTTTCAGTATCACTGTTGTAGATTTAAAGTATTTTTAGTAAAGTTTGCAGAGCTTCTTGGGATGTGGTTCCCCAGGCACAAGCTATGAAAACAAATTGCTTTCAAGCAATTGAATAACTTCCAATATCAGATTCTATGAGTAGAAATAAACAAACAGAGCTTTGTACCCATTTGTGCTGATTCCTGGGGAAGAATCTTATTCAATGGACATTTGGCAATTTGGATTCCAATCCCCTTTTCTTCCTGGTGTGCAGTGATAGCAAAAGCAGAGTACTTTTAACCAGTTACTCACTAGAAATATTTTAGAAACTGTTTTTGAATCTGATACATTTTCAAGCAGCTAACTCAGCTGGTATTTAAAGTTCCTCCATACCCCTCCAAATATTTTCCCAGCTTGAGATTTTCCTTTCCTCCTTACCATTTAATTATTCCTTCTTTTTTGTTTTTCTGGGTTCCATTTTGCTTCCTTCTTTTCAGTTTTTTAACACAGTCCATTTCACATTCTCTTCCATTTCTTCCATCTCTTTCCCTTCTTTTTTTCCTATTATTTTACTCCTTCCTTTTCCTTCCCTATTTCTCTTGCTTTCTTTGATACTCCACTTCTTTCACTCCATCAATCTATTGATTGACAAGTTGATGTATTGCTTTGAAAGGGTTCTCTAAAATAATTTCAGTACCACAAGAACATTCAGATGTACACAAGGCATGTTCATTTTCAATCCATTAAATTGTCATTGGAATACTGAAATTGCTGGAGTGCAGTGACAATACTCCATTTTCCTTCTTCAGAGATTGTAAGTTTGCCAAATAGGCACAAATCATGTATACCAGAGTCATAGCCATCAAAATTGCAGTCTGTACTCTGCACTGCTCAAATTAGAGTCTGCTGCCAGATTGTTTGAAAGAATATACAGGAAAGTACACAGCTGTGGCAGTCTCTAACTAAATGAATAATGCAATATCAACATCTGTAGGATTTTTGAAATGCTAAACGTTCAGATATGAAGTCTCTGCTGTGGACACAGATGGTAATGATGTTGTTCTTGCAGTGGTTCCCACCAGAAATGGACAGAGTTCCATAATCAGACCGGACTGTTAATGCCTGAAACAATACTTTCTTTTAGCAGCACTAGCTCTCAATGTATCGCAGAATGATAAATGCTTGCTTTGTGGGTTGCATTTAATTCCAAGCTTTGTTAAGCTAAAGAAATCCAGTAATGAATATGGACATCTTCAAGCACGAATACAGATGCCAACACCAGTTGATAGCACTCAGCAGGTGAATTTAAACTGACAATCCAAGTTAAGGTAGAATAATTAAAATAAATTTTCCATTCAGTGCAAAAAGCATAAGAAAGTCCTATGTTTACCTCAGCAAACAACTAAGCAAACTTTTCCTATATGCCCAACAGTATTATTTCATGGGATTAGATATTACCTTTGCTTTTTTAAAACACATCAGTATGCACTGCCTACTGAAAGAATAAAAAGAAATAAAAGTAATCTCTGAATACAAGCAAACAAATATATCTGTTCATCATCCAGCATTTTAGGGCACCGATGAAAGAGAGCAAAATGTCTAATAATTTATTCTTTGTCCACTACTTTTTTCCATCAAGAAAATTTGTGTTCCAAAGGCATCGGGCAAATACAAAAAAGTACTTTTGCTCAAATTAGATGATGTCCCTGGAGTCAGAAAAAAGCTAAAAGAACTAACTGAAAAGCCAACATAAAGTTAAGCAGTGCTGAGAGGGAGAGGAATGATAAGAAGCTAATAAGGAAAGGACCGACTGTATAAAACAAGCCTCTGAGAGAAGGCATGATGTCACCAATCAGCTCGACTGGACAGTTGTAGTCTGAACACTTGATCCCAGACACAACTTATCTTCTTAGCTGGGATAGGCTCTCCAGAAAGATTGAGGATTAGTTCCTTTGTGCATTGACACAGCTGAGACAAGTATATCAGAAATTTTAAAAAATGTGCCCAAACTGAAGAAGAATATTTGAAAAGCTTAAAAGACAGGGGGAAAGGTCAAGATGCTAAATGAGAAATTCCAGGAAGCCTATCCAGGCAAAGAAGGAAAAGGGTGCATCATTTTCAACAAGGGTTCTTGATTAACCCTACACATAACTTCATAATTTCAATAACCCCCTCCTCCTTATTTGTTTCAATTTTTAGGAAAATATAGAACTTCAGTCAAAGGAAACCTGACAAACAGCAGTTACCTTTCCTGTTTAAATGCAGGAAACATGATCTTCAGAGACAACTACTCAATTCTGCGACGCTTGGAGTTCATAACCAGTAGGGTCTTTAAGCAACCGGCATAATTTCTCTGGGAAGGGATGAAACATGCTTATTCCTGCAAATGCTCTGCAGCAAAACCTGAAAGGGACAAGGTTTTGTATCACCCACATTGCTGTCCTCAGCAGCTGCTTAACAGCTTTGTCGGTCTCATACTTTCATCATGCCCAAACTACTTACCTTGTCCTCCGTGTCCTGTGAAGATAGGGAGCCACGTGCTTCTGCTGCTTGCCGATAGAGCTGTCAGGAAAAGCGTATTCCTATTTTCCTTTTGGGTTCTTCTCTTTGAGTTTGGCTCCTTCAAATGTTTGAGTTGCTGTCCAGCAGGAGGCTGGCTTGGCTCTGGGACCGCTGTCGCCAGCTAAGCAAAGCCTGCAAACAACTGTGCCTTTATCCCTTCAGCAGAGAAAGAATTTTCCTATTTCTAAAGTCACGTTTTGAAAAAGAATAATTGCTATTAGAAACACTTGCAGGGTGAGCAGAGGGAAGAGAAGACAGAAAGAAAGATAGATAAGAGCAGCATAAGCACTTCCTAAAGTCAAGAAATCCTACAGTGCCCTGGAGCGGAAGACCCTGGGGGACCATCAAATGGGCAGTAGTTCAGTAGTTTAATCACCTCATAATACCCCAAGGGGTGCAAAACTGTGCACAAAATCCTCAGCTATAGTTTTAAGAGTGAAAAAGTTGCTATAAAAAAAAGCCTCTCAGGTCATACCATTCTTTTCCAGGAAAAAAAAAAAAAAGCATACTGTTCTTCCCATAGGAGAAAGAGTAGCATTCACAGCCAAAGAACAGAGGCAGACTGTTAACTCTGGGGTCACAGCAGCTGTTGTAGCCAAGATTAAAACCCAATAAGAGTAGAGAGGCACAACTCGGGACCTCTGTGCTGTAAACTGCAGAAGAACTTTTGCTACTAAAGTAGCAGATAGGGGTGAGGTGGCCAGATAGGGCCTGGAAACACACATGCAAAATGTGCACGTAGCACTGGCCAAAAGTAATAAAAAAAGAAAAAAAAAGTTTTGCAAACTCAGAAAAAAAAATAGGCAGCTCTAGTATTCACATGTTTCTTCACAGAAAAAAAAAAAAAAGCTGAATGTACACCTTGATGCACAGAACATTAACATTTTGCACATGCAGGAATCTGAGCTTCAAATCAAGCCACAGAGGGCCTCAATGACTTGCCCAAGGTCAAAAAATAAAACCCATGTAAGGCTCTTTGATTGTGATTTGCTTTCTAATGTAGAGAAAGCTCACATGCTGAGGGAACTGAAACGCTTTTCAGGCATACAAGAGCTCCATCTAACTAATTTACTATTCATATATACTTTAAAGAATCTGATCCCAGTAGATGTTTGTTCACATCACAAAGCTACCACATATTTTGAAATAATCTGTTATAGTTAGAAGACTCTGTAGAGGAAAGGCCCAGAAACCCAGGACTGAAACAGAAGACGTGTTACAAAGCAGGATCAAAGGATACGCTGACAGATGCGTGCAGGAAGCTGAGACGACGTTTCTATGCTCTGTGAATAGCTTGAATCCAGGCTATCTTGTGTTAATATTAATACGTAAAGCATTTCTCAAAAACTTAATAATGGTGTTAATATGGTAATACAGCTTCTGCTCTCTTGTGAAACTTTTACAATTGGTCAGACTTCTGTTTTGTTTTTCCCCTTAGGAATTGTCTTCATTTTCACTACATCACCTTCCATTGCTCAGTGTCTTAAATAAAAAGGCACTTAAATACTAAGGCACTTTATGGTAACAGCTATACTATCTGCTACCATGCATTCAGGCCAGTAAGGGCCTCACTTTTTGGTAACATGAGCTTCCAGCAAAAACGTGAGCCAAATCTAGAAAAGCCCTTAGATACTCTTATTTTTAGCTATATAGTTAACTCCAGTTGAACAGTCACTGAAAAAAAGCTTCAAAATTATGCATGTTGTGAAATATTTTATGGATGGCCACCAGCCTCGCTGTTGAACCAGTTTCTCTCTGTAGTATGTGTCCTAAAACATGCATATAGTTCATACACGTTTTCTGTTTCCTAAGAACACAGAATCAGAGAAGCTTGTCTTTCTGATTTGGCTGTCAGTGGAGCCGACTCTGCTTTCTGCTGCACATTTGCTAGCCAAATAAATGAAGTCATACTCTACAGAAGAGAATATAAGCATTTTTCCATGACACCTTGATGCTAAGCAGTCTAATGACTGTGATGTTCTGACCATTGTGGAATGTCTTTCCTTACATGTACACACCTACCTATATATCCAAGTATTTTTCTATTTCCATAAGCAAAGCACCTCCCTAACTGAGGAAGCTGATCTATAACAGGCACCAATACTACAGATTACCAATGCAAAGCCAAAGAACAAACGATCTGTTTGGAAAGATTATGATTTGTAGATCTAAGATTTTAAGAGTGCTTCAGTATGTTGGAAGAACCTCATAGGGAGAGAACAAAATGCTTTATGAAACCTTAAATTATGTAAAATACTGAGATGTATTATACGAGGCATTTTAAATAAGGGCAGAATAAAGGCTAAATACTTCTGAACTGTCTCAGAAAAATTAATCCTTCTTAATTCATGCACCATTACTAGACTCTGATATTAAAATGCCTCCTGCCTTTAGGCTGATGTGGTTATAATTATTCACTTGTTTTAATTCATATTTTACGTACTGTATGTATTTTTATGCAGCACCAATTGTGGCGGCATCCAACAATTAAAAACAAGCATAAATTAATCTCTCATTTACAGGCAACCATCTTCAATTAACGAACTAAAGGACCTTCTACGATTTTTAATTAAAGTTTTGAATAAGCCAATGCATCTCATATAAATCTGATGAAATCTGAACTTTTCAAGAGGACCTTTTTAACAACACCTTGGAGGCCATTTTATCCCTATTGCGAAAATAAGAGCCTAAGCTTTTTGTCTCTCTGACTACTACTGGGTGCCCCTGGACCAGGTAATATCCTCCCAGCACCACTTGAGCAGTAGTTAGTGTATTGATTCTAGCCTCAGAAAAGTTACGTTCAATTTTTTAGCACTGACTCCCTGAACGACCCCGGGAAAGAAAACTGGTATTTTGTACATAATTTCTTTGTCTCACAGAGGCGCCGCAGTGCTAAGTCAGGGACTCAGTGACAACACTATGTAGAAATTGTAAAAGCTTTTCTATAAATGTTATTGCAATTGCTAGACAGAACTTTCCTTGACAGGGTTCATCCTCAAACACAGCCTCTGAACTTGGACCCAAAGGTGCTATTTTGGGTATAGATCCACAGAACAAAAGAGAATTTGGGGCAAAAGCCCCGGGCTTCTTTCTGCAATGGGATGACTGTAACAGCACCCTTCATATTTATTAGGCTTTGGATTTCCTGAATAAGAAACAGCACGCAGTGACCGTTATAAGAGAACTGATAACGTCAATACACCCAGCAGTCCTGCAGGGTTTCTTTTGTAGCCACGTATGGTAACACGATGGCATCTGAATAGAGAATCTAGGATATATAAATCTCCCAGTCAGTCATGCTCTCGGATGCAACACAGAAGGCAAAGTTGCCCACTATAACCCAAACAACAACACGGAATGAGTAAGTTGAAGCGGAAAACACAGAATTCAGAGCTCATGGCAAACATGCCCTCAAGAAGAGAGAACAATTGTGAAATATAAATACATTTCTGACAGATGTAAGTTACATAAAAATTGTCTTCTTTTAGGCCTAATTTTGGACTATATCGGCCCCAAGTCATCCTTCTCACGAGAACAGAAGAAACTGTGGCAAAGATCCAGCTCCCAAGTAGTTGAGTCCTAAACTGACAGAGGTTGAAAAATAACAATCGACATTACCTTTAACTTAGCCCTGAAGAACTACTTTTCATGTCATAAGCAAGCTACCTGCTGTACAGATAGAGACATCATTCTATTAATATTTGATTGGTGAATATTAGATTATCAGTATTTAATGCGAATACTTTTCATGAGTATGTTGCACTGCATAACCTATATTACAGACTGAAATCCTAGAATGTATTCATAACTTAGTTACAGTGGAAGTCTGTCACCATAAAAAAATAATATGTAATACTGCATGGCTATTAAGATTCTAGTATACAGTAGAAAAGTAGAAGTATATAGTACTGATATTTTGACAAAATAGCAGTAAAACATTATATTATTTTTAAATGTCCTTGGGGACTTTTCTTTGGCAAAGCTGCTATCTGCCTTTAGACATAGAATGATATTTCTATTGTTACCTTTTGTAAGTTAAGAATACTCATGTTGAAAACAATGAGAACACTACTCATCAATACCTAGATTTGAAAGACACATGAGGAGGATATTGAAATTAAACGCCCTCTCAAAGGACAGAGGAACACATTTAAAATTTTAGAAATAAAGCTACTATTTGCAAACCTAAATATAGATTTATCCTATATATCATGAAACATGTAGTCCCTTCTCTAAATTATTAGTAGAAATTTTAGTTGGTGATTTACCACCTTTCTGGGGATAGCCAATTAGAATATTTGGGGTATTGAATTTGTACAATACTTTTTGATTACCTCATACACAATTGCATATATGTGTATGTTTCTATAAAGATGATAATTTTCATACATAAAGGACGAGTGTATTCTTTTAATCAGAATGGTCCTATAACTTAAGGGCAAAAATAAATTGCTCAATAAGGAGCCATGTATGTCTCTCTCCAGTGAAATTCTGTATTTCTCTGCCTCATCAAACAGCAACCACCATGTGTAGGCAGAAGACTCCTGGAAATTAAATAAATTGTACCATGCAGAGGAAATAAAACTAAGCAGTTCCATAGCACAACATAGTGAAATGATGATAAAGCCAGATTTTACAGTGCTTCCATCTGTCATATACTTGTCATATGTCCATTGTCATAAACTTGCCATCCTGAATTATATGATACTCCATAAAACCGCTTTTCACTTGAAAAGTTACAGAAAGAGCCTATGCTACTGCAGATTTGAATTTGAAGGGGACATATGCATATGTACTCATACATCCAGTGCTAAAAGAAAAAGATTTTATTGCAAACTTAAAACACTGAGACACTGAGAAATGTCAGAAATATTTCCATTTAGAATTCCTGACTATATAACAGTATTTAATTCCATTTTCACTTACTTCATTTTCTAGAACCTCTTAAAACCTGACTCCCTGTTATCTTAGCTCATTGTCCTGATAAACTAAGTTCCCCTAGGTCCCAGACCTCGTTTATCTAATCTAAGATACCCTGCCCAATTAATTCTCATTTATTTTGCAGCAGGATTTATTAGCTGAAGCATGATGACACACTGAATGCAATGCCAGGCCAACTTAGAAATCAGGCATAAAAACTTGTGGCTCACTCCAAAAAGCTGCACCAGCACAAGCTTAATTTTCCAAATTCTTGACATAATGTCCTCTACCTTGGGTTCCCACTTCCCAGCTCTCCCACTCTTGTCTTTTCTAAGCAGATCTACTTCTTCTTCCCTTTCCATCTGCGTCAGGCAGCTTTCCTCTCCTTTCCCCTTTCAGACAGGAACAGCCAACATCTTCACTGCAAAACCCAAAGCATGTGAAGGGTAGAAAAGGTCTTCAGGTAACAGCAATGCTGAAAAATAAAATCTATATTTAACTGTGTGAACCTGGGCAAATTGGGGCAAATTTTCAATAGACAGCAAAGGGCATAGGCCTCATATAGCAGCCCCTCTCTGCCAAACATTGACCATCTATTTGACAGTCACAGTTCATTATTATTTTAAATTCAGACTAGCAATTATTTTTCTATGCTAATGAGTGAATAGCTTCAGAATTTTCCAAAATCGTTCACCTCAAGCAGTTACCTCTAGGCAAAATTCGAAGCAACTCAAAACAAGATTCTGAACGGTAAAGGTGAAGGAACACTAGTATGTACTTCTCCTTATCCCATCTCCAAAAAAGTTGACCTTGAAAACCTTCTTACACAGAAAAAAAAGTAAATCAAGCATGTTCTTCGTACTTTCTGCAGCTTTTAATTTTTATATGAAGTGAACAATCATTATCCAACACCGAGGGCAGATGTGCTGGGGATGGGCATGCTGTGTAGATTTCTGCACAGTGCCGTTTCATGAAGACATCAAACACTTGCCCCAAAGAGAAAAAAGGCATCAAACAGTTGTTGCAACTCTCTCAATGGACGAACAGCAACATTACTGAAAATTTTAGTGATCTATAGTTTATCTTTATTTTATCCTTATGTACTCAGGCAGGTGGACTTTATAAAAGAGGTCTCAAAGCTAAGGTCACACAGGGAGCAATAAAGCAAGTGTTCAAATACTGCTCTGTGCCTGTATTTCAGGCATTATCTATTATTTTACAGGGACAAAAAGAGGACACCAGTTCCTTGTCTGCTCCTTCATGTCAGTGATAACACTTCAAGAAATGGTGTCAGTGCCAGTCGTGATGATAGATTTTGTAATATGGAAGCTGTTTCAGTAGGAGATAGATGTAGGTCATCAACCTGTGACTCACACGAACATTCTCAGAGATGTTAATGCAGGGAGCAAAACCAAACAACTTTCTGAAGGTTTCTGACATTTTTACAGATATTACAAGTTTCTACAAAATGGAAATGCCATCTTGAAAGCTGTCAAACTTTTAAAGTTCTGATACAGCTGAAAAACCCCAATCTTCCCACCACCACCCAAAAAAACCCAAGCACTGAAACCACTTTCTATGGTGCTAGGAAACTGAATCAAAGTTACCCAAGATACATCCTCATTTGAAAGCAGTAAAATTTCATCCTGGGAACAAAACTTGTTTGGGTTTTTTTTTTTTCTGAAAGCATAAAGAGCCTAAGAGTGAGACTGGGAATAGTTTTGTCTTCATGTCCTGAAACTTCTCCAAGCTTTTATTTTCTGGTCCTGTAAAAGACTAAAAAATTGAATTCTCATATGTTTTTCATTAAATGGTAATGTAAACAGAAATCAGAGTGACTCCAAGTACTTCAATTCAAATTCTAGGCTATTATCTTCATGGTGCCTGAAGGGCCTGAAAATGCTATAAAATGCACCAAAGTTCAGAGGTAAATGCAATCAGTTTTTGTACCTCTGGATTTACATACTTACAGTAAAGTTCCCTTTTATAGAAAAAGAAATTACTTAGACTTGGTATAATATTGTGAAATTTACTACTACAGACACTAGCAACTATCCTACCTACTACACACCTTGGTTTCTCTCTCTTTCTCTCGTAAAAACACACCAAAAATTCCTATTCACAATGGTGACATGAAGAGCTTGAATAGAGCATGTGGAACATAGCTGGAGTGAAACGCTTATGATAGTGTTGAATAGGACACAGTAAAAGCAATTAATAATATTTATCAGTAGAAAATAATCACTTAAGACTGACGGATGTATTCGAGAAATGCAAGTAATTAAAGCTTTGCTCTTAAACGTCAATATGATTTCCTTCATCATCCATCCCTATAGCACAAGATGTAGATTCTGTTGGTTCTCAGTGTAAATTCAGATATATGGAGGATGTTGCGTACTACCATTCTAAGTACACAGAAGTTGCTGGAGAGAGCGGCAGGAGAGAAGCACTTTTCCAGTACAAGAGTACATTGGAAACTGATATCTTTCCTGGATTCTATCTTAATTTCATGCATAATGAGATGAATAGAAGGCTATCATTTCATTTCAATGGACAAGCGATCAGACCCTAGATACCATTGCTGTCGTGAACTTCATACTGAATTTCAATGAAGGAAACTTTCACAGGCCGATGTTAGATATTGTTCTGGAAATTGGTTGGGGACAAGTTACTCGCACAGCAATGTGGTAACATTTTCCCCATGGAAGGAAAAAACATATTATCACTTAAATTACGAACCTGATATCTCCAGCAGCATAAAGCACAAGCAATCCAAGGTAACTCTTCCATCTTGGTCTCCTCTGTGCTAATGTTATCAGGATTTCTAGATGGTTCTTTTTTCTTTATCTTTAAATGAAGTAGGTACAAGATGCAGTGTTAAGTCTTATATGTGGGACTTGATCTTGTAAAAAGCTGAAAGTCCTGAACCAAAATAGAGCCAAAGAGTTCAAAATACATTCTTATTGAAAACTTCTACGTAGCAGAATTTGAATGTCTCAAATAGTTGGTTTTTTGGTCATTGTTCTGCAGGAGTCATTGTTTTAAGATTATGAAGGATGTTAAACAGAATTATGCATTATTTTTTTTCCAAGGCTTTTGATAAGGTGGCTTTCTTCACAGGAGTTATTGGCTAGAACTTGGTAGAGTATGTCAGGTTTATGAGATGCGTTACCGACTCCAGCAGGGAAGGTTGGACAGGAATCCTTAAGAACAAACCCTGTAGGTACAGAGGCAAGTCCCTCTCTGTTCATCAAGCCTAAGACTTTTTTCATTCTTTAATGAAAACTCAATAAACAACATCTAATAAAGAAAACTACACTTCATTGAAGCATAGGACAAAAGTTCCTCCTTTTTGCCTGCTGATTGCTCTCATGCAAGAGCAGTAAACACTGTCTTAGAGGCTAAAATTGCATACCTGGACCACCTATGAGATGTATCTTTGAGTCCTAAATAAGGCCCGGGTGTCTTTGGAGGTATGTTCTGTGTAGTGATCAGGCAGTACTGATACTTTCAAACACTGTTAATCTTTCTGCTGGGAAATGAAAACTGAAGACCACAGTTTGGGCTCCACAGTATACCCAGGATTTTAACATGAAAAACAGCAGCTGTTTTTTTCTATTATGACTTCCCAGTTGGCAGATTTTCTGCTCAGAGGGCCTACCACCTGGGCTTATGCCAACAGAAGTAGGAACAGTTGGATCTACTCTGTGATTAACAGAATAAATTCCCCTTCCTACAGATAAAAAGTCTAGGTTTTACCAAAAGGGATACGTCACAGAAAAGTGATGACAAAGCCAGGTTCTCACACTCTGGTGCGCTGAGGAGGTGGCTTTTTCAGACGAGGAGTCCACCCTGCCGACGGTGCACAGAGCGCCCAGCACAGCATCCCCCCAGGCCTGAGCATCAACTCTCCGCAGCTCTGGGCTCCTGCCCCAACTCCTGCTGTTCCAGGCTCTCATCCCCACAAGTCTAGTCTCTAAAAACATAAGTAACCTAGATGTTTCCTTCACTCTCATTGAGACACATCTGCAGTACATTCCTCAGAAAAACTTCAGATATACGTACTGCACGACAATGGGATTGCATTGTCTGTAAAAAAAATATAAATCACATCATACTGTTCTTTGGGTAAACTATATTTGAGTAAAGCCTTACATTTTGCTGTCACAAGCTTTGCTGTTCTGCTGATCAATACTCATATACAGCAGTCGTTTCTTTCCTGAACAAAGTAAAACCATAGTCGCAAAATCAGAAAACATGATTGCATATGTTTACGTAGTTTTCCCTAGTTTGGTTCATGATAAGGATTGCCCGGCTGCTTCCACTTCATCTGAAGGAGGAGAGCAGGTGTCCATTATAGTTCCTGGACAGAGTTCATTCTCATTTTCCTTTGAAAGGAGAGGAGAAAACGGCCACATGTTATGATCACCTTGCTATTTCAAATGTTCGCTGTGCATATCCAATTGGGATCTGTATCGTCTATAGGTTTGTTCTGATTTCATTTGTTTCCTTTGGTTACTGTAATCACAAATTGCCCTGTTTCAGGCAGGCATGATACATTCAGAGGAGAGAAATCTCCTTCTCCAGGAAATGATCTAGATCAGGAACCAGGTGCAGGCTGTCAGAGAGCCTGGAAAACAATGATTGCCTTCATCTAAGTACATGGGCAGCTTGGAAAGATGCACCACCTTCCACAGATCAGGTACCTACATGGGAGCTGTGAGATTACTGCTCCATTATTCCTTCTTCTGTGTGCCTCACTACATAGGCCACAGACTTTAAAATTTAGGGAGAGTTGTTTCATACACTTCAGCTGTAGGCACTACTTCTATTTTTTATGAAAGATGAAGGACAAACCTCTAGCATAAATATCTGCTTTCTTGCCTGCCTCAGCTTAGCTGTAGCTATTCATAAATATATACTCATTACTTGTGGTACAGTACTGTCTCATGCCCGTGACAAAATTGAGCTGGGCTGTAAATCAGCAGTGCCAAACTCTTGTGAAATTCTCATTCATGTTATGTTCTACATTACATCCACGTGTGCAGCTGCTGCGGTTGTCATCTGCAAATTTTCCCAAGGTTTACATTAGGTGTTACCTTCCCACCCCATCTAAAAAAAAACCACAACCAAACACAACCCCACCCCAAACCCTCAACACATATTCAGGGCTTCCCTTGGGTGACAGATTATGGGGTTTGGGCCATTGTGAGTCACAAGAAAACATTTCGCTAGCTACTACAAGCATTAATGCTCATTAAAGACCGGAGCCAACTCCCATGGAAGCCATTGGGATACTTTCAAGTGACTTTCTTGTGGCTCAAATCAGGCCCCAAAACACCTATATTACTAAAAATAACTCGTGTTTCCAGTGAGGACTTTCTGTTGTTTCTATATGAAGTATTTATAAGAAAATATTGAACTGTATTTCACAGTGACTCAGTAAATAGCTCATGTCATGCTCAGTGCTTTTGGGCAGTAATTAAAGATTTAAGGCATTCAACAAAAATGTCATTGCTTAATTAAAACCAATAAAAATCTTTCCACATTAAAATATTTGCCTGTTGCCACTCAGACTTTGTTCTAGGTGTACTATAGGATTTTTCTAGCTAATCTTACTTAAAGCAAGCAGTAAGCTATTTTTCCCTGGATGAAAGCTTTAAAAAATCATATTGCCTTAATCTTCACACTGTTAAGAATTTTAATGTGTATTTATTCTTCAAACGCGTGGTCCCATATGCATTATTTAATTTCATTAGAGATAATGGGCAAATTGATACTTTCATACCGCTTGGGTTTCTTTGTTGGAATTGTGGAGCTATAATCTGGTTATTATCAGACAGAGCATTACAGACTGCGTCGGCCTCTACGACTGGCTCTCGGGTCCCTCTCCAACAGTTCCTTGGTCTATAAAACATGTGTACACTCTCAGTACCTCCAAAACTGCAAAAACTGAACTCCCTCCTCCCTGCCCCCCCATGCCAGTGGTTTGATGAATATCAGCGATTGTTTAGTTATCCTTGCAGAAGGCTCAGTTTCATCACACGCTCAGCAACCACACACCCAGTGAAGCACAAAAGACAGAATGCCACGACGGAAAGAGAAATCCAGAATCCACTTGTATTGCCTTGGTTAGAAACATGAAGTAGGATCTTGTCATGACCCAAGTTCAAAGGAACTAACTGGTGTCTTCAAGACCCTCAAATGATGTATTCTAGGGAAAGAAAGTATTCTTGGAAAAGAGAAAGATTCGGAAGTCTAGCCTAGATGATCTAATGGAAAAAAGATCACATTAACCTTTATTTATAAGCTTGAAAGTCTACCCCTTTGCTTTCTAATTCCTGGTTTTGGAGCTGTGGATCCAAAATTAGAAGGACAAACTAAGTTTATCTTTTTTTCCCGGATGAACAGTACTTAGCCCTATTCTGATGTAAGAAGCAGCAAGGGAAAATGACAATTTTACAAAATAAAACTTTGTAAAATCACCTCAGTGAACCAATATATTTTCACAGAACAGATGGTTCATAATGTAGTTTTTTTTCCCCAATGTGATTACATCATAAAGTATTCCTCTAGTATAGATACTTGAGCTAGTTCTGTTTGGCTAGCTCCGGCACCGGCATCAGTATAACTATTCCAGTAAAACACTTTGTTCAACTCTGCTGAATTCAAGTCAGATTCTTTCTCAATGTTTAAGTATTCTGTCATTGATTTCTTTTTCTCCGTTACTTTTATTTTCACGTTCAAAGTTTAAGTAATTACTACATTAAGCTTTTTCTTTTGCAGAACTGCAATGGCAAATTCAATCATATCATGAGTTTTCAGGTGTTATGTATTCTATATTTTAATTTCAGCTAATAAAAGATGAAAGGATTATTAGTACCAAATATTTTGGCTGACCCTAGAATACTGTATTTAATTTTCCACTTTCCACTGGTATGTATATTTTCATTAATTTCCGTCTTTGCTTCTTAGCATCCTAATTTCCTCATAGGCTTCACGTGTTTGATATCTTTTAGAAGTCTTTGATCTGTTCTGAACCTTAAAATATTTATTCTTTTTTGATTTGATGTAATCATTTTTGGTGGGTTCTTTTGATGTCTCCATTGTATTTTACTGCTTTGCTATCTCTATTTTTTCTTTCAAAGAGCCCTTTTTGTTCAGAGACAGACATTACTTTCCTGATGTTATTTTCCTGGCATGTTCATCTATAAGAAGTTTGCATCCTTTCTTTTTAATTTGAGGGGCTTTTAGGCTGGTTCTTAATACTTACCTTCGTTCTATGACATCCTTGACTGCTAAACACAATGAAAATGTGTCCTCTTGTATTTGGTGGCTGTACTACTGCTGCTTCTCAAGATCACTCCTACCTTAATAAAGGTTAAATAAAGGATAGCCTCTTCTTAGAATAGTGGAACAAGAACCACTTGAAATGTTAATAAAATGTCTCTCTGCTTTTTTGTATTGTGCTATTGACTGGTTGATATATAGCTAGCTGAAGTCTTTTATGTTTTGCCAATTTTTTCTGCCTCTTAAATTCTAACTTGGAACTATGCAGTCTACTTCAGTTTTAAGAATCTGAGGGAAAATACAGTGCAGAGTACTGATGGCAGCAAGTTGGCCATCCAGTTTGCTTGCACGCTGCAAACTGCATACTCAGACCAAAAATTCAGTGGTACGGTACTTTTCTATCAGAATTTTAGTTATAGATAGTGGTATGTAACCTTTCTGGAACAGTACAATTCCCTGATTCACCTGGTCTTTCTCCTGTAGCTTATAATATTTCTGATAGTTACCAGACACTGTCTCTAGGAGCTGAAGGAAAGGATGGATTTTTTGGTTTGGGTTTTTTTTTTGGTTGGTTGTGGTTTTTTTCTGATTTGGGGTTTGGTTTTTTGTGTTGGTTTTTTTTTTTTTTGCAACTTTCATAGTACATCAAAAGTGTCATCCAGTCTAAAACCAGGTAACAGAGATAATTCAAACAGAGAGTCCAGAAGTTGTCTATGCCTTAAAGTTCATTGCAGAGGAGACTGTGGTCATTTAAATGCAGGCCTTGCTCTAATGTAGTGATATATAGCATCATTACTCTTATTAGATGCATAGATGACATTCTTCTATGACACTAGGAATTACATAGAGGAAAGAAATCCCAAGCTGATTTATTCATATAGCATTAAGGTTGGTTCTAATGAGCAGCTCAGAAGGGATTTAGGACAACACAGGATCTATAATCATTCACAGTTCATAATACACCGGAACTATTTTCATTTTCACTGAAAGTCCTGTAACAAAGGCAACCATATCAATTCTTGGGACTTGATTATTGGGCATCTCCCTATAGTTGGTCTGAGCTCCTGGAATCAAGTGACTGGACAAGAATTTCAGCTTTCACTTTAACGAAATTGTAGGGTTTTATCCCTCATGATTGTCAACAACAGCCAGAAATTAATCCACCCTGATCTCATAAATGGAAATTAAAAATTTTAAATGTTTGCATTTTTAAGCCAATTGCACCTCTAGGAGACACTGAAGAAATTATTTATGGCAATAAAATCTTCCAGGACACATACAAAAAAAATGCACTTTTGCCTCACCTTTTGCTGCAAGTCAAGGTCAATGCATATTCCCAGTGTTTTACACTGTAGAAGTTCACCTTCTAGCACCTGTCATCCGCGATTCCCCGATAGTCCACGGCACAACACAGACGCCTTCCTTTCCCCAAGCAAAGCCAGAATTTGCAGAAGGGTTGTCACATTCTGATTTTATCCCTAAGAAAAAGAAAAGACATTTCTTTTGTGGCATTTCTTTGAAGAACAAATAAGTTAAAAATAAATAAATAAAAATTGAGTGCTATTTTGAGTAAACTATTTGTGCCCTTTGCAGGATTGCAGATTCACATAACCACTCCCCCTCTTCTTGTTGAATATTAGTTTTATTGTGAAACAAATAATAAAAATGACATTAGAACTCTGTGCCTTGCTAAAAGTAAGTGAAGTTGGTACAAATATTTTGACAATATCTGTATGTGCCTTCTTTCCACATAAAAAGAATTTTCATATTATATACATCAGCCAGCCAACCCTCACTTATAATTTCAAGGTCTTTATTGCCATTTTAAAGGCAATATCTGTGAAATAAAGAACATGGTCGACACTGTGCTGAACTTTTGCAACAGTGGGTAAAATAGAAGGTTTCAAGGTTTAATTCTTTGTGCGACTGTATCTCAGCATTATCTTCTTAACTAATATTGAGAAAGGTTAACTACCGTATTAGTGCTGATTTTTAGGAAAACATCGTTTGGGGGAAGCTGAATAGAGGGGAGCAACATCAAGATGAAATTACCAACAAAGAAATCGTTCTTTCAGTGAAGTAAGCCCCACAGACATTGTAATGTAATTTCTTGTTAATGAATGCATTAATAGAACTTTGCCACAGAAGAACCCTCTGAATTTTAAACTATCATAGATCTTTGTTCACACTGTGTATGACAAAAACATTTTATATCAATTATATATTTCATTTGCACAGTTGGATGAAATAATGATAGATTCCAAGTTTATTTCCCAGTAACTCAGAAACAGCGATTAAAATAATTAAAACTCTTTCCACAGCATAAAAATTCACCAATGCAATGTCATTTGCAGATCCATCAGGAGGATCTCACTGATGTGGTGGGGGTTTTACAGGTACATGGTTGCTAAGGTCCAAGATTTGAGGGAGAGAGAATTTATACAGCAAGTGTCTGAACCACAGAATACTCTTTCCTTCCCTTCTTGCTCACATACCAAAGAGCTTAGCGTGGAAGATGAACTAAAGAGGTGTCTGTTAGTCCTCCTCCATTGCTATTAAGCAAAGAGCAACGCAGGCTCACACTGCAAAGCAGTCCCTAGCCCCATGCACTAATTTCGGCATTAGCAAGAGGCTTACCTTCTACAGACCCAAAAGTTATACAGGTTACTTGCCAAGAGCCCAAGGGCCACATCCAATTTGCATATAAACTATAGGCATTTATTATAAGTGCATCGAACCATATTTGGTATGCAGATGGAAAATAATTTATAGTGGTTCAAGTTCATTAGCAACACCAGCCAGCAGTTCTGCTGTGTTGTCCCCATCCTTCAGCTGCAGGAAGAGGGCAGCTGGAGCCCACATTATATGACTCAGCAGGTCTCATCTGGCCCTTGGGCTGCACATTACATGCCCCTGCTCTACTGTTTGATGTGCCGAACAATCTCCGATTTCCAACTGGGGATGTAAACTGATAATGAGATTGCTTTAATGCTCTAAGTCTCGGTGGCATTATCACAAAGGCCATTTTCTGGCTTTTGCAGTTGCCTGAAAGGGAAAGGGAAATTAACAGTAGAGGTGAAAATAGAATTGTTGTATAAGTTACAAGACAAACACGAGCTGCTGATTCAGGAGAAGGCGTAAACTGGTTACAGTCAAGTAGCAATTTTGTTTTCTTCTGATACGTTTCACATTGAGTATTTATTTAAAATGCCATTCAGGTGGACAGGCTCAAAGGAAGTTGCATCATATTTCCACCAGAGTCTTGGGAACAGCAGATAAACACTGCAAAATACCTTACAAACATTAAAATAGCATAGTAGGACACACGACCATTTTGTGTACAATCACAGTATGCCAAGAGATCTGCCTTACATCAGCAACCAAACCAATGATCTGTTAAATGCAACATTAAACAATATACTAGCGCTTCTGCTTCCAGGTGTTATGACAGTCCATAATTACTTCTCTAATTCTGACTTAACATTTGGGCTACAGCATAGTTTCCAGTTGTCAGACATCATGTAATTGTATTTTAAAATTTGCTAAAGAAGTATAGTCTTGAGAAACCACAAACAGCAGGGGCCAAATTTTAATAAGTAGCTCTGTTAATGTCACTTCAGCAACATGATTCCCACTATTTTAATCACAGGGGGTCTTTAACATGCCTTCAGGGACACACAGTTAAAGCCAAGAAAAATGTCACAGTTATTAACTGACTACAAAGAAAGAAAAGTAAGGAAGTTGTTTAAGCATTGATAGAAAATTACTCCCTTAATTAGAGCATTAGAAGATTGTTATGCTTCTCTCTTCAGTAGCGAGTGGTAATGACGTATATATTTATACCAGGGTAAACATAAAAGACACTGACCTTTAATAAAATTAGCTGGTAATGATTCTCTTGCAGCATCCCTGAACTCCTGAGACTCGCCCGTGCTGTCCTGCGAGGCTGGTCCCACCACGTGTCCCCTCTGTTCATTCGCCCTGCCCTGTCCCACGTCACACCTATGACATGCAGGGGGCACGTCGCAGACCTCTTCCTTAAGCTATGTGCGCCCCTATCCAGTGACATCCAGCAAAGCACTGAGCTTCTCTGCACACAGAGGTATGTCAGATGCAGGCAAGCAGCACGATGAACAGCTGTGCTAAATGGGGATGTGCTGGGAGGTCTCCAGGTGGGTTCAACGGGGGAGTTAAAAGGTACGTTCCACAAACCTCAAAGTCTTCTGTGTGTTTTCAGCTCAGTTGGGGCCTTATGCAATGACTAAGAAAAAAAAATTAGGAAAAGGAAACTTGGATCTGAAATCTCTCCTGTCCCAACAGCCAGGATGTCCAGTTGTGCAACCCTCAAATTCTTTTACTGCCAGAATGGCTCTTTGGCCTTTCACCTGCTGGGACAGTGCACAGCTGCACTAACAGGGCACAAATTGCAGAGAACTACACATTGCTAGACACCGCCACTAGATCCTTATGTTCTACATTAATTTCAACAGTCCTTGAACAATACTGTGAGGAGGAAGAAAAAAAAAACCAATAGTACCGTACTGAGAAAATGCCTCTCAAACGCTTCCAAAATACACCAAGTGTCAGAACCCCAGCATGGTGAAGGCGTATGATATTATACTGACTACTGCACGCTGCAAGTAAAGTCTGCTATGTCAAGTATTAAAGAACAAAAAAAAGGATGCCCAGCTGAGAGAAAATACAGAGTGGTCAGCAATAACCACTTTCTTCCATGCTTCGTCCATATCTAATCCTTGTGCCGGACCTTAACTGCTGTTAACTTCAAGATATCCTTCTGGCCTCTGATGAAGCCTCCGTCTTCTCTTTTGTTTTGGCACCCATATGATTTCTACAGGTACCTCAATGCTTGCCCTTATTCTTTCCACGTACTCTGTCCTGAGCTGGTTACCATCTTTGGTTTTATTTGTGCCAGATATATCCAGCTGAGTTTGACCACCTAATTACAAACGTGTAACTCTTTCATCAGGCTTTGACTGACAGTAACAAGGGTGATCTTCAGTTTCCAGAAGCCACTAATAAACACTGGAATGAGCCACCAACCAAAACCCCAGGAAAATGAAATTAAACTGCTTGTGAGCTCAGCAGGTGCAGCTACATCACTAGTTCAGTTTGATGAAGGGGTTCTTTCAAAAGTGAGACTGTCTTGTGTCCGTACTTGGTGTCCTGTGGCACTCTCAAGCACAACACTGCCACTCCAAGCCCTTTCCCTCCTGGTGGAAACAAGAAATGTGGAGCAGCCAGCTCTCTAAGCCTGCTCAGTGAATCTCAGAATGGAAACTAGTGTGAAATTCATGCTGATAAAACACAGTGTGGGATGTGACAGATGAAACCAAATCTAACCCCACACCAGTTAGTAAAGTAGAGGCACTGAGTGAGCTTCACTTCCCCCAACTCACAAAGAATGAATTAAATGACTTGACAAAACTATACTGAAGGGGAGAACAAAGTAGAAATAGGAAGATAAACAGAGCAATATATTCTCTCTCATTTTTTTAATAGCTCTGTTAAGAACAAAACTAGTAGTCATGTCACAAAATGGGGACCATTATGTAGCTCAATATGGAGAAATACAGTCACCTGTGCAAACCAACTAAATGTGCCTCAGATTGAGCAGCTGCCCTAATCCAATGCAAAAGCTTGCAGCCCTTTGGGGAGGAAATGCTGAAAAATGGAGCTCATTGTACCCACACAATTTAATTTTCACTGATCTCTGAGTAACGTCTAAACCTAATACTTATTACTTTACTCTAGGAATTGAATTTGGTCTCTGTTACTAGCAATCAAATCAATCCAACCCATTATTCTCCACGCAAAGTATAATAATATTTTAAAGTCTTTCTGCTGTTTTCTTGGTGAAGCAACTGTTAAGAGCACTTGCTGTCTTCCAACCTCCTCTTGCAACATCAACTTGCAAATTGTGGTTATCAAACCACAGTCCTCTATTGCCTATCCAGCTAGGTAGCAAGTCAATCCAGCATTATGTCCATCATCTGCTTCAGTGAGCCACTTCTTGCTTCACTAGCTACTCCATTAGCCGTTCCAGTCTTTCCCATCTGTATTGGTGCTAAGGACAGAGTCCACATTGCCTAAGGAAATTTCTGAAACAAATTTTCCTGTACTTTTCAAATCCAGTATTTTGACAACCACAGGTTGCAAAATCTTGCACGGAAGGAGAGAGGGGTCATTGCTTAGCCCCATGCACACTTATTTTGCCTAAGCTTCATACCTTGTTAATAATATGACATCCTCTGGTTTCTAATACCCTTGTTGTTTCGCTTGTTACAGAAATGCCCCAAATATGATCAAACTTAAAATGAAAACTGAACACATTTTGGGCATGCCCGTTTACCCTCCATATTTATTCCCCCTTCTTTGCATGCGCACTGACAGTATACTCCTCCCCTCTGAGCTGCTGTCAGTCTAGAGCGCTCCAGGAGGAGCCACTCTTCTTTTAAGCTTCCTATTGCACCTAGGAGTGCCACCGTACGCAGAATGGCATTTACGTGGAAGGGAATGCAAGGCTCAGAAAGCCAAAGAGACCTCAAGGGGGAACTCACGGTGTAAACCTGCAGTTAGGAAAATTTCCTGGGAGACATGATCTGTGGATTAGAGCCTTCAAACATAAGTCTGTGGGTTCCCAAGAGTATTTGCTAATCTCTGGGCACATTGTCAAAACTAATCCTTCTTTTTGTCTGTGCCGAAATTAAAAGTGAACGCATGTTAAATTCTTTCAAAAAAATGGATGAAGGTTTCTGGCTTTCTGAGATGTTGGCTTTGGATCCCAGCTGGATGGAGTCACCTTCCAGCGGTCCAAAGGGTAGACTAAAAGAAGGATGGGTTTTGAGCTATAGCAGAGTGCTTACTGCTGCTGTCAGCTGCGTGTGGGTGTGTCTCTGCTGAGCTTATTCTGAATTGGTATTCTGAGCGCTCTCTCACATCTTGATACAATATTGAAGGGAGTGGATCCCACAGCAGGATCTGTAAGACATTGCAGTGCTTATCTGCGAGTAACCTACAGCCTTCTTCTGGTTCTTTGCTGATTACAAGCAGGTGCTATCCGTTTCGAGACTCTTGTTTGTTGCTTGTCTTTGGACCAGATTCTTCCAAATCTAAAGACTCAGTAATTTGGGCTTTATTTTCAATGTGCAAATAAAGACTTCTATGAAATTTTATGTGATTATACCAATCACGATTTCCAAAGCCTCTCAAAAATTAAAATAATAGTAGCCAATTACAGGAAAATGAAATTTATAACTGCTATCTTTGTAAAAACATACAGGATGTTATAGAAACACAATCAGTTTTCATATCTCAGGCTCCTTCTTTTGTGTCAGAAAGTGGAAAAATTTTAATTATCTAGAATGTCTCTTTCAGTAACAAAAGCAACAGGTGCTAAATTTTCTAAATTTTATAATTATGAAAACAGTTGTGACTACCTCTAAATTTCAGCAATAGTATAGGCAAGTTTTGACTTAACATTGTAATAAATTATCACCATAATGAGAAAACATAATAAACAATTACTTATTTCTACATCAGTACAGAAATTTCTTACCTACAGGAATTCAGAAAAACACATACTGTGGGAGTAGAGTAGTCTCTTAAATATCTGCCACTACCTTTGGTCAACTATGCTTTGAAACTTTCAGGCAATAAAGTTTATCCTTTAGAAGCCTGTCCTACACTAAACAGATCTTGCAAAGCAAGGATTCAGAAGAAAGAAAGGTATAGATCTGAACATACCAATCAGTGAAATTAAATAAAGTAACAAGGAATATTACCTTAGGAACATGTAGAGAGGAAATGGAGTCCATGTGAACTTCCCTGCAAGGAAGGACTCAGACAATTACACTGATTTAGGAATTACAGTAATGTACTGTAAAATCATACAAGAGAATGAACTTCATGCAGCTCCTGAAGGAGAGTAACTATTGTTAAATAAATTACAAGAGCAGAAGAATTTCCGAACAATCTATTTTGTTTCCTGAGTCCTTCGGGACAAATTTCGCTCCTGGCCTCTGTGAGCACTGGTTACCTGAATGATGTGGATCCATGCTTCTTCATTGCCCAAACAGGTACGATGTATTGGGCAACATGCTTCCGTTAGTCAGTTAGGCTTAGTTTTGTAGAATCTTTCTGTGCACTCCTACTTTGGACGGACGGTTGGGCAGATTCAGTAATATTAATCTGCTTATTCCTCATGAACTGTATACATTAATTGCATTGTTTGTAATTGAAAATACAGGCATGCTCATCTTTTCCTCTTGTCAGTCAGCATGATTCTCAGGCAAGGAAATCAAATGCTCTAAGAAAAGATTTTATAAGGAGTTTATTCCCATTTTAGTTGCCGCCTTTTGAGAAGGGTGTTACCGGCCAGAACACAGTTAATAAAGTGAACTGAATAAGAGTTTTAGATCACTAGGGTTATACAGGATTTGAGGATGTACTGATCAACTCCTTGGCCAACCTAAGCAAATCCTCTAATTTACTTGTGGTTTGTGATTGTTCTTTTTGGTGGTGTGGTTTTTTTGTCGGTTGTTTTTGTTTTTCTTTTTTTCAGTCTCACAGCTCATGAGTTAGCTGTGGGCCAGGAGGTTTGGGAGAGGATGATGATTTTTTATCCATTTTGCACTGAGTGAGAAAGAGAAGGACAATGAGCCAGCAATTATTTGAATTCCTTACATCACGGATCATATACACAAACATAATTCATAACTGTCATTCTACCAAAGGCAAGAAATCTGATTACTAGTTGTTTAATTAATGTAATGGGTAGACAGGACAGTATCAGACTAAGTAAACAAGCTGCTAATCTTAATGGGACTGTGTTTTGAAAGTGAAATGTACTTCTGATCTACTGGTGACTTTTGTTATTCTAAGAATAATGATGGCATATTTAAAAATATTCTTCTGTGTGCAATTTTGCTTTCTTTATATAGTTTTCCTTACAAGTTCATCAAAATTATTATTTAAGTATTTATATGGTGTTCACCTTTGTGGAAGAGAGTATCTTACAATCTAAGGCTGCATACTATCAAATTGGATCTTAACTGCACGCATCATCCAGGAAATTTCAGCATCTCCTTCAGCTTTCTGCAACACATATTTATTCAGGTGGAATTTAATTAAACTGAACAAATTAAAGCTGACTACTGACTCATTTCAAAGCATTGGAGCAGAGAAGTAGACAGTGACACTGGAACAATTTGCAACCATCTAGGACATTGTCATCTCTCAGTAGTCCTCAATTAGCCATTAATAATTTTGTGAATTTTAAATTTGATTTGCACTATGTAACAACTAATTTGAGAAGAAGAGAGACCTGTTAAGCTATGCATTTCAACAAGTCTCTCAAAATGTGAAAACACCAAAGTATATACTTTTTAACCACTACAAGCAACTGTCATATTGGCTTATAGACATGTATATATCTCTTTGCTTTATCAGCTTTATTAGCTTTTCCTTTATCTGCTCAGATCATGACTGTACATAAACTGTGCTGACCTGCTGTCTATAGCCAGATTATACAAACTGAGGCTACAGCTAAATGAGCACTTTGTACACACATTTGTGTAATTTTCAAATTTTAATTACAGAAATTGCAGAAACAAAACGGGTATTCAAAAAAACCCTTGCTTCTCTCAGCTTTGTTTTTAACGTATGTGTTGATTGTCTTTACCAGTCTTATGTAACTCAAACTGAAATCTGCAGGAAGCAGTTGTAAAAGGCCAGTACAAAGGCTGTAGGCTCACTTACTCCATGTGCTCAGACTGGCACACGCGCTGCCGGCTTTAGTATCTGAGCAGTATTTGCCCCTCATCAACTGATCTGCTTCAGCCTCTTGCTTGTATAGGACCACCTCACAACCCTATGGTATTAACAGCTATATGAAAACCACGTCTGACAATGTTTAACATAACCTGTGCTAAAAACCCTCCAGTGAGGAAAGTCCCACAACCTCCACAAGTAACTCATTCCAGTGTTTAACTCTCCTTGAGCTAGAAAGGTTTTCTGACTATCTAAACTGATCTCCCTTGGTGCAATTTCAGGCCATTGCTTCTTCGTATGCCCGTGAACATGAAAAATAACTCATTCCTCTAGATCTTGAAACAATCTTCTACTTACTTGAAAACCTGTTACTGTGTCGCTCTTTTATTCTCCTTGAGAAAAACCAACCCTAGCTCTGGAAGTCTTTTCTCCTAGACGGTGCTCTCAAGCCCTCTGAGCATTCCTGCAGTGCTCTCTTACAGAATAACCCCTCCTTGTGTTCCCTCTGGAGCTGCTCGGCTCTGCACTGGACCTGATTTTTAGAAGCTGTGCAATTTCCAAGGTAGCCCACAAAAGGTAAAATAATTGACTTACAAGATTGGATGCCCAGAAACCTTGCTTCATAAAAATTAAAGCCCACAGCTTGGGCTCTGATGCATGGTAGGGTCTCTAGATACCACCAAAACGCAGGAACTGCATTAACTCTGTAGTAACTGAAGCACAGTGGGTTAAATATTCTGCATTTTCCCAGAAAAACGGATTTTACAAAACAGCCCTGATATTATATGTTCCCAAAAGTTTAAGCATTTAACCATGTTCAAAATAAAATCTGTCTCTAAAATAAGCATTTGGAAAGCAGAAGGAAAACATAAATTACTGTGATTGCTAAAACAAGTGAAAAATAATGGATGAAACTAAAAATGAGCATCAAATAGCGCAGAACATTTCAACAGAGTAAAACGGTGCTCAGTAAACGTTCACAACATTTGAATAGCTGAGGATGATTTTCCCTTTACTGAAAAAAGTCGTGTATGGAAACGATTGCAGGAAGAAAAACTGGTAAGCAAATTTACAATCAAAATCACAGCGGAAGAAAAGGACGAGAGCTGGCAGTATCAAAAAAATATAGGAAAAGGAAATGTTCTGATCTACTTTTAAAATCAGGAGCACTTAACTGACAAGGCAGATAATACACAAATGATTCCCAACATTAAGTTTTTCCTACATACTAACAGAGCCATCTTCAGTGTGGTTTTATAATCTCATGTGCAAAACCACAGAAGCTGTCCATATAAGTACATGAGAGAAGCACAGACCTCAGTGTTTTACATGGCGGAGATTTGCGGAACTGCTCTATGTGCTGAGAGAGTTGGGGTTATTCAGCCTGGAGAAGAGAAGGCTCCAGGGAGACCTTGTAGTGGCCTTTCAGTACTTAAAGGTAGCTTATAAGAAAGAAGGGGACAAACTTTTTAGTTGGGTATGTTGCGATAGGAGAAGGGGTAATGGTTTTAAACTAAAAGAGTGTAGATTCAGACTAGATATAAGGAAAAAATATTTTACACTCAGGGTGGTGAAACACTGGCCCAGGTTGCCCAGAGAGGTGGCAGATGCCCCATCCCTGGAAACATTCAAGGTCAGGTTGGACGGGGCTCTGAGCAACCTGATCCTTATGGAAGATGTTCCTACCCACTGCAGGGAAGTTGGACTAAATGACCTTTAAAGGTCCCTTCCAACCCAAACTGTTCTACGATTCTATGTGTAGCCCTATACTTCACGAAGCCAAGAGATACTCATTACATGAAGAAAAGCCTAAGGCTACCCAGATAAACTGTAAACCAGGTTATTTCATTTCAGTCGCAATTTAACTATGCAGAAGAAGCCAAATGAGGACAAACTTGAAGAGAAGGGCTGTATGCAGAACTTTCCCTGTACTTTGATGACTGGAAGTTAATAGAGCTATCGCTCTCTCTTGCATGAATAATATTTGTTACCAACTTAGTTCTATTAGATTTATAAATTGTTCATGAGCAAAGTCTCATTGTCTTTAATACATTTGCTACATGTAAGCTCTCCTGGAACAGTTTAGAAAACTAATTTTCAGGCTATTTTTGGTGAAATGTTTATGTGTTCTCAGATTTGGATAGTGGGTGATTGCTGCACTGTTTCAATTTTCATTTTGGCTGACAACCTACTTGCAAATAAAAACAAATCCTCCTCCCTGTGCACTCCCCGCCTCCACCCCGGCCCCCAGCCCCCAGCATGTCCAGGAGGAATTCTTAGATGCATAATTCATCCATCTCAAATAATTAAAACATCTGAGACCTGTGAACATTTGTACAATTAACCAGAAGATGCTAGAAGGCTCATGACTGATGATTAGTAGCCCAATATGGAGCATAACTATTCAAAATTTGTCACCTGTCCTCAGAAACATACTTGTATTTGTGAACCTGATTTAAAACCTTCATTTATTTTTGAACCAGCTGTGGACACTAGTTTGGAAACTATTTTTACTACTACACTGAAGTACAAAAAAATAGACAGTGCAGATGCTATGGGCTTGATGTTTGGCTAGGATAAATCAACAGATTTTATACAAAGCTGTACTGCCTTTGACAACTGCAGAGTTTTGGCCAAAGATACTGAACAGACAGTTAATAGATCTTTTTGAAGCTATTAAGAAGTTAATTAGGCAGGGTCTCCACCTCTTTACTTTTGATACTAATGACGTCAAGGCATATAAAAGTGATATTCCAACTTTTTCAAATTATCACTGAGGAGGAAAAGGGCAGACTGATCACTGAATAGACATAGAAGGTGTTAATACACTAGATCACTTGATTTGATGACTGGGTCAGAGTTCAATGCACAGAAATACTTTGCGAATGAAGCACACAAATGGAATTATTTACTAATAGAAGAGTGTATTAATGCAATCAATAAGCACAGAAGAGACTTAAGAGTTAAAATATTGGCAAATGTTCATCCCTAAAGACTGCAGAGATTATGAAAATACAAGCTGTGCAAAAACTATGAAGCTAAACAGTTGAGCCCTTTCCTAGATTCTACAAATGTCAGTTTTCAACTGTGCATTCTCTCTCAGAAATCTAGAATGTATTATATAGTGGAAAGCATACTTACATAGAGTTAAATAATGTGCAAATAATAGAATTCTGCATTTACATGGCACTATGAAACTTTTTTTGGTCTGAAATGCTTAAAATTTAAAGTCCTAGTCTGACAAACATTTCACAGAGCTTGTTACCAGGTACCTTCCCAGCACAGTTAATTGGGCTACACAGAATAAATGATGCCTGGTTGTAAGTATTTGCAGGATCATCCTTAAAAGAGACAATATGACAGGTTTGGAATTCAATGTTAAATGTTACCTAACCAAATACTGAAAAAATATCGTAATAAATCATTCAAAGTAAAGGGGAACTAGATGATACTATTCTAGATAAATTATATTCGACATATAAAAATAAAATATTAACTTGAGCCATTCAGCATGGTAAAAGTGACTAAGTATAAAAATAACAATCAAGGCAGTCATTCAGGATTAAAACCCAAAAGAATTTAAATTTAAGGCAATGGACATTATTCTGGTAAAGGTTGTATTGTTATTTGGACTGTTCAAGGTGTCTAACATTTTTCTCCACTAAATGCTGTGTTTACCGTTCAGCACCCAGAAAGATTTTACTGTGTTTTTTTTCTTTCCAGTAATGTCTCCAGTCATAATTTTTAAGGAAAGAGTGAAGACACAGATGTCTGCCTGCCTGCACTTTCCACACTTCAGATTAGGAATTCTTTCCTGGCATTATACACATTAATGTCCTTGGAAGATAAATAGATTTGTTAAAGTGTCCTTACAAGGTGATACAGTTTAGTATTTAATCAGTTATTCCCCAAAGGTTAAACATTAGAAAAGACATCACAAAAGCAGTGACTGGTAATACTTTTGTTTCTATGGCCATTGACAAACTCATATTTATCTACATTTTTTCAAAATCTACTATCATCTACATAGGTTTTTTTGGAAGACAAATGCTTTTTTCAATAGATTGTCCTAGAAAAATTTAAAGTGATACAGCCAACCTATTATTTTCCCCCATGTTATTAGATGTAACTTTTAACATTGTTATAGCCTTTGGAGATTAGCGAGGAACTAATTTCTCCACTTTTGTTTCTTAAAAAGGCTATTTATCTTTTCCTGTTGAAAACTATGCGTAGTTATTTTCCTTGCTCTCCCTACACGTGACAGGTTAGTTTTGTAGTTTGTGTGTTCTTCCCTACAATGGTAGAAAGAAAAAAAAACAGCAAAGTGTAAGTGCAATTACACAAAAATTGGTTGACAAGACCCTCCAGTAGGTATGATGCTTCTAATGTTTCTAAGAATGACTACATTTCAAGTTCACGGTGTTCTCTTAATGCTTGTAAAAGCTGTAACTCTGACAACCTGGAAAACTGAAATCTTTTTTCATTACTTCTTCTGTAGAACAAGTGTGGGTGTAGCACAAGATTCCCCAACTTCATATCCAAACAGCTTCCCCTTTTTCAAAGGATCACTTCTACAGGAGTGAAACAGTTGTAAATTCTTGGGGCATAATTTCCTAGGATGCCTCTGCCAGCTGCAGTGCTAAGTGGCATACTCTTGGCTAGCTGGAGAGTCATCACATTGGTTTTGAGAGATAGAGTGTATGCCTCAAGATCTTCAGGAGCTGGAAAATTGTTAAAGACACCGTAGAGATTATTTCAGCTTGAAATATATCTACTTTAGATCTTATTTCTCCAACTCTTTTGCAGGCTCAATGGAAAAAAACACCTGCTGAAGAGGAAAATGGATTATTTTGAATTTCCAACGCTGAGCAGCTATTCCCAGCTGCTGAGCACTCCAGAAGTTGACGACGCGCACATGCAAGAGGGAGGAATACATTGGCAGTTCCTCATCAGTTGGCAGCAAAACCTCCACCCTTCCACATCTATATCTCAGAGGTGAAACAGTGACTGACACAGTCCCCTGAAAGATATTAGCTTATAAATGATCAATAAAAGTCTCTGTTTTGGCGATGCTTTCTTGCTGCTCCTGTCAGCAGCTACGAGGATTGCAAGCTTCTTTTGTCTATATATTTTATTGATGGATAAGATAACCCAAACATATACACTTTCATTGTTCAATACGATCAATATCACTTTAATGTTGCTTTAGCACTGGTTTAAAGTTGTTTTATTTTTAGAGTTTCTAGTGAGGAGAAAAATCTCTAACTAGCTATAGATTCTGGGCCCTTAACATAACATGGTTACCATTTTCATAACAGCAAATCCGAGCAGGAAATGTGGCTGAATTTTTTTTTGATCAAATATTGCATGATCTCAGGATAGTATCAGGTTAAGCCTATAAAAGAGAAAATAACATTTACATTAAAAAGAAGCTACCACGCACTGATTTCATTGACATCTCTGTCACTAATTCTTTTTGTGACCTTGGACATTTTACTCTCTGTTTTACTTTGTTTCTCTATTGTGAAGTGAGTTCTTAACAACATTCAGTTATTGGTTATTGTAGGACTTTGGGAAAAGGAGGCTGGAAAATGGTTTGTGTTCATCAAATAAACAAGATAGGCTTGCATATTTATACATTTAAATGACTAACAACTCCCTGTGCTCTTCACAAAGAAACAAGGGAAAAAAAAGGTCTTCTGATATTCAGTCCTTTCAAAAGTATATTCAACAGTGTCCATAACATATTTAATGGAATAAATCACTAATCGGGAATATTTATAAAAAACCACATAATTGCAGTAGAAACCTTTCATTGGGTCTTTTTGCCATTTTTCAGGTAAATCTCTGAACTCGTTCACTCCTCTGTAATTAAAACTCCTCTGTTTATCTGGTCTTTTATATCTTCAGCCTCAATAACTTTTCGGTTCACCATACAAGCTGCGATGAGGTACCAGGTTGCTTTGTTTCAATTTTATGGCCGACAAAGCAAAATTTCACAGGCGCTGCTAACTAACATTTTCCAAAAAATGAAGAGAGGGAAATGAAAGAGCATTCCTTTTCTGAAAACTTGTAATCTGCTAACTTTGATTATACTGACCCAAGCCTATGTCTGGAGTGTGGGGCAGACCTGCAGTCCTGCTCCATAATCATCCAAACGCAACACAGCTCTGCTCCAGGTTTGTACTCCTGGTTTTCTTCTAAAGGAATATACGGTATAAAACAGGAAAAGGAGTCTAAAACTTGCTTTGTATAGACATGGATGCAGACTGGGCATGCATTTTTTGCTTGGAGTTAGGTAGTCTTCAAAGCTCACAGACAGGAATGTGTAATGATAAATAGAAGTATTTCATTTCACATCTTATCATTTTCCTGCTCTCTGATCCAACAGCATTTGAAAACTTACTAATATAATAAATGTGATTTAATTAAATGTTCACAAGATCTTGTCCCATTTTCCCCCCAAAGGTTTTCTAGCAGTGTGATTTAGATCCTCAGAAATCAGGAGCAAGCCATTCATTTTCAGGGGGTGGCTAACCTAGTTGATACCACTGAAGCAGAACATTCAAACAAGGGAAAAGCGCACAATCTAAAGAGGAAAAGGTCTGTTAAGGTTGGTTTGTGCTTCCTCTGCCTAGGGTACCTACAAGAGAAAGCACTATTAAGTGCAGGGAGAAGAGTGATTGCAAAAACAAGTTCTTTCTCTGATATTCACGTTTTTTGGGTATGCCAGTGCAAATGCTTCAAGGGATACAAGTAAGCAAGAGCAAGCCACGGTAAAGACACAAGGCAGGCCCCAACCTGTGATTACAAATACCATTTTACAAGCAGGCAGAAATATCACCACATTCTTTTCTGCAGCAGACCGCATCTGTGTCCCTATAGATATAACTGAAAAAGGAGTGTACAATTCCCAAAGAGGAATATATCTCATTGACTGCAAACAGACTAACCCTGATGCTGTCATACACTATGCTGTCCAGAAAGGAGATTACAAAGCACAAGTTTCAGAAAGTACACCTGCAGCAAGTTCAAAGTGGTGTAAAAGCTAATAGTGACTCAGCTACACATAAGCAATACTAAAATCAACAGGAGTTTCAACACCATTTGGGATTACAGCCTTAAGTCAAACAGCTGAGGTCCCTCATATTGTCACAAACCTGCGGCTAAATTATACTACCAATTTATCTACAATAATTTGTGTTCATTATACCACGGTATCTTTTGCTTTTTCCTAATGGCAATATTCATGCTGTTATCCAATACTTTACATACAATCAGAACAAAGTGACTACTTTCCTTTTATGCAAGATGTACCCTTTAGACTTCATTTGTCAAAAAGGTAGAGTAACATTAGATAGCTACAACAAATGCTAAATTTACCTTGCATTCACTGTATCTCCGCTTCCAGATTCTCTGTCTTCTATACTTCCAAGTTCTTTAGAGTAAATGCATACCAGGCTTAATTCTGCAATTTCTTGATAAATATATTAGTTTTGATCTCTTCCTTCTCTGGAATACTTTCAGCAAGGCATGGCAACATAAAGAAAAAAATATAATGCAATTAATACAGAACTTTTTAATGACTATGACCTCAAAATTTTAAAAAGCAGTGGCTTGATTGCCAAGCAATAGCAGTTGAGATTTTTATGAGGAAAAAGTTCCAGTTCATTAAAAAATAATATAAAGAAGTAACCGGCATCTTTTACTGAATGGAAAGCAGTGAGTTTCAAATATCTGTTATTTATGCACTTATCTGGATTTTCACATTATTATATATCATGCAAACGTTATAATGTAACAACCTAGAACCCACCTATTTAAGCTCTACACAGACAGAAGGTGGAGGACATAGGAAAGACAAATGAACCTTTCCTTTTCCTTGCTGCTCCTGCCAGTCTGGAGCCACAGGCTGGATCTAATGCCCAGCGCCTCCCAGGCTGCTGCTCAAGCACAGAATGTGGACTGATGGATCCAAATTTTCTTGTGGTAAACGCACATCCCCTGTATATCGCTGGCCTGCTGTCAAAATTACCTCTCCTACTGGTCTGCAGAGGTGCGGATATTATTGCTGTAGCTCTCAACAATTGTGTAGACAATCCTTTACTTTGTATCCCACAGTTCTGAGAGGAGCTCAACCTTCCCTGTGTTTGTATTTTTGAATGACATTTTCTAAATGCCGGAAATGCAAATACACAGCACAGCAAGGTTTGCATTCGCACTGGTTCCAACATCCCTACTCAAAAGCAGGTTCAAATAGTAAAGTAAGAGGTTTCTCTGAGCAAATTTAGTCTTTGCTGAATTCTCCTCTTTCTTCCTTCCAGAAGCTCATAAAATAAATATAATAATGCATGGTGAGAACTAAATAAAAGCAGAAACTTATTTCAGAATTATTAGAGGACAGGAAAGATACCATGTTGCGTTTTGGAATAAAGTAGACGTTCAAAGCTCCTTGTGCTGTGAAGCAAAATCCTGTACATGCTTGCTTCACAAATACATCTGATCGTGGGGATAGACATATCTACCATAGACACGTAGCTTTTGGAGCTGGTTGCTGCATCTCTTGTCTCTTAAACCTCTCCAATACAGGTCATGCAGGGAAAGAAGTGGATATCAGGGAGGAGTTTCATTTTCATCTGCTCTTGCCCAGCATAGAGTCCAACAGAGACAATATGTCACCAGCTTAGGTTTGAGGAGCTCTTTTGGCTATACCATTTCTGCCTGCAAGTGATTTGGACTACTATACAGCATTAGGAAACTGTAACTCACTTTCCTCCAGCCGTAGGATGAAATGTTACTTTGGTGATTTACATTGAGATTAATCACAATCATGGCCATGGCAAACTGTTACCCTGTTTTGTTCTAGTGGTTTCATTGTACTGCACATATTAAGTCAAAGACGACCAAGTTTGTATTCTTGGTATTGCTTGAAAATAACCATACTGCTGCTATTACATGTCGGCTGCCTGAGTTAACTGATTATATGGTTATTTAATGTAGCTAGGTGGTAAGCCTTATGTCATTCTAATGATTCAATTGTTACAGCCCTAAATAAAAGTGGACAATTTGGATCAGGAGCCTGAACATCTGACAAGCTGCATGCTGTCTAGATCCAAAGTTGTGGTTTAGCACGCTCTACGTATGTGGGCAGCTGCACCATTTAGCTGTGGATCCAGGCTTGGGCTGGAACACCCCAGGCTGGTTTGAACACTTCCTTCCAAAGTCTGGCGGGTTTCAGCGTGATGGTTTTCAGTTAGGCCCATTTTTAACAAAAGCAAATGCAAATGAGAAGCTACCCAGAAATAGCACTGCATATCAATTTTCTACATCAATTTATAATGCAATGGAAACAGATGGTACATTCAGGCACTGTCAGAGAAAGCCATTTGGGTTTTGGTGACTATTCCTTCTTTATTTTTTGATGGTATATTTATTCTGCCTATTTCCATTGCTGAGTGGTTTCAACACCTGTATAAAATAGCATACCACTGTAAGTGAGAGCTATGTAAACTAATCTTGGTAACACATGCAGCTTTCTCAGTCCTGAAGCAATTTTTCTGACCAATGGTGTAAGTTGTGAAGAATACCACTTTTTGATGGCAATCAACACCATTCACTTGGTTTCTACTTGCAGAAAGAGGGAATAATTTATGAGGGATACTGAAAAGCCATTTCCAAAACCATGAAAGGTTTCTTCTATTTTTAGGAGGCATGTTTTGTGTTAAAGATGAGTCAACAGATCATTTATTTTGATATCGTATTCCACACAGTATTTGTATTCTACATTTTCTACTGTATTTACAAAAAAACCCACCAGTATGGTGATGTAAATTCAGGATGCATAGCTCAGAAAAAAGATTAATTCAGATAAGGCTTGGAGCAACACACAGTTTATAAAATTTACTGCCACCATTTCCACTGAATCTTCGCTGATTAATTCAGCTGCATAAAAACAGTGACCACTGTTTTTTTAATGGAGGAGCATGGTCAAGGTTGCTGGGTTGTACATTGATATTGTATAGTTCTGAAGTAACCCCTTTGAGTGCCTACAGCCAGTTAGAAATTCTCCAGTTAAATGCTTTCATCAGAAATTGTTCATTCATTAAGAGATTCAATCACTAAATTCCACCAAATATCTCATGCCCAGAATAGAGTTTATGGTCACAATGAACAAAAGCAATGCAGAAGGCCCAGCTGTCTATTGTTAGTGCACAAAGAAGCTGATTTAATTTTGAGGACTGAACCTCATTTTTCCATTTTCCAGTGTCCCCCACTCACTGCTCTCTCTCACACTCTTCAAGTCTTATTCTACCTTGCATTTAGTAATTCTTCCTGGAGCAAATACTTGAATCACAATGCCAGTAAAATAACGTCATTGCCAAGCTAGAAGGTATTTCATCTGCTTGGTCTTCTTTTTCCTATCCCGAAGCCCACATTATTTAAGTTCAGAAAATTCTCTCAGAACAATAAAACCATTTTCCTTCAAGTAAAGTTTCTCTTTGGGCAATACACGTAAATAAATATGCATCTTCTTGAACTGTTGAGTGAGCACCTAACACCAACACTAACAGTATAAGATTCTGAGTAGCCCCTCCTCTGTACAGAAAACATCTACACTGGATAAACAGGTAGTACAAGGCATTTATCATAAAAGTTTCCCTGTATCCATCAAAGGTAAATTAAGACTAATGTGAAGCATTGCAACAATTCTCACACCAGCTCAGACATATAACAGCTTTGGTAACTCAGAGAAAGGGTCATTGGGTTGTGCATGACATCCTGAAAGATAAAATCTTGACAACTAGGGGTGGCAAAAGAAAAAAGGGGGGAAAAAAGAAAGGGAAAAAAGGAAGAGCTCATGTTCTGTGCTCCGTAAAGAAGGGAAGAAAAATGACTGTCAGTTCAATATAGCGCATGAAAGGGGGAAAAGATCTAAACTAACCGAAATAGTGTAGTGAAAAGAAGGGTCAAGAAATGTTCTTCTGTGGGTTGTAAAACAAATTATTTAAATTTTATATGACTCTGTTTTCCCATTTTGTAAAATGGGGACTATACGTTCTTGTTTTGTTTTTCCTATGTGAAGTCTTCACAGCAGGGTCTGTGGAACCTGGCACAGTCGGACCAGATCACAGCTGCAGTCTTTAAATTCTACAGTAGTAATCGATGAACCTTATTTGTTTTGTATTTATGATGGCATGGTCTTCCGGATTAGTGCTGTTGGTAATACCATTGAATTTACCAGCAAAACATTTCAATCGGGTTACTGTTGAGAGTCAGTATAGACAGCTCCTTAGCAGCAGTGTGAGGACATGAATTCTCACTGGATGCGCTAGCCGCAGAACCAGCGTGCGACCTTTCACTGCACAACCGCTGTTTGAGACAAAAAGAGACAACTACATAGTACTTAACTCCCAGAGAAGGACATGATTAAAATTAGATTTACATTGAGAAGCAAATTAGCACATTATATTAATTCCATATATCAGAAAATGGATGACTGTAAAAAAAAAAAAAATCTTTGTTTACATGCTATAATCTATTTACCTGATATTTACAGATAAATAAAATAGACACAGATCAGGCATAAATCGATGCAAATCATATGTTTATGTTCATCAATTGAACCTTACCTTTCATGAATTTGTTGATAACCTATTATTTCAATAATGAAAAACAAGTAAAAACTTCCTTCAAAAGAGCAAATTCTTTTTCCATTTACTATGCAAATAGAAGCAAACTGCATTTTCCATTTCTAATTAAATCTCTACCTGTTCCTCAATCAGGTAAATTGCTATTAGATTCTTGCTAAGTTATTTTTGGGACTATTTTGAACAGAACTATTCTGGTCGCTATAATTAAGACTTCTAAAATTAATATTTAAATTTTATAATTGCTGGACTATGGCATCCTGAGAAATAATAATTACCTGTCTGATTGCAGAGTTGAAGTGAGCTGTTATGTGCATTTGACTCTCTTTAATCTTGCAGCCTGTATCCCTGTTCACTTGAACAATGTTATTAAGTTCTGAAGCTGATTACATGGGTTGGTTTGCGAGTCTGACAGCCAGCCCTTCAGGCATCTAAAAATAATGCTCTGTTTCTTTTGTTAAGGGGAAGAAAAGCCTGCCTGTACCACTTTAAGCAACCGGAGCTAGACCTTAGAGTGAAAGCCCAGCCTGGTCCAACCAATTCAAAAACCTCACATCAAACCTAAAGTTCTTCTTTGGTGCTAAAGGCAAGGAACAGAAAATTCTTGATCTCACCAGCTGAACATTGAGCTGAGATGGATGTCAGTATCTCATCAAGTCTGTCTGCAGTTCCTGTCTTGAGGTCTGAGACTCGCTAGGCTTTGATAACAGCAGGGAATCTGAAGCAGGGAACACAAGAAATCATTAAAGTAATTGCTCAAAAACAGCAAATAACTCCATCACAGGTTATTATCTGCAGTGAGGTTATGTTTGTGAATGGGAGAGAGAGTTCAGTGTGCATATATAACCCAGAATGATGACATTCCTAGAAAACAAGGTGAACTACAAATTACTTTAAGGATGAAATACCCTGAGAGAGCTCAGTTCAAGACAGAGAGTAGGTGTCCATTACCTTTCATGCCTCTGTTTAAAGGTCTTCAAGAAAAGACTGGACTTCTTTGGATGCATTAAAGGACTGATGTTGCAATTTTGTTTCCTTTTTTTTTCCCTCCTTGGAAATCATGTTCTGAGTCAAATGTTTTGATTTCTTTATATTCACCCAAACAAGAGGAGCAGCTTAATTTAAATAGTAGAAAAGGCAGAGAGAGGAAAGAACAAATTCCAGTATGGCATGAAAAGAAAAAATGAACCACTTCAAGAGTCTGGTTTTCAAAAATAAAAGTCTGCCCTCACCCTCTCTAACGTGAAGCAACCTAAGTAACATTTGTTAGGAAAAAGCTGATTAAGACTCAGTGGAGAAAGACTGCTTCTCCTGCAGTGACTGAGTTAATGCAAGACTTGAATTGCCCTCTAGAATTTTCTCTCTATTGATTATACAAGAACCTAGGACAACTATACTCTTAATTAGGATCCTCAATTAAGTACTTAAAATTTGGTGGGATCAATGCCAACCAATGCAATTACCCTCACTTTTTTTGTACAAATAGAGTGCTACATCACGTCTTTTATTTCCTGAGAGTCTCATCACTGAAGGTACAGTTCTTGAACTGAAAACAAATGTTTTTTTTACCACTTTAACTGTTGTCCTGATTCAGGGACCTTTTGGGGAGCTGAAATGGTTGTTGCAATACTATTCTTTTCTCCCTTCCCTTCTGCTGAAGGATTTTCCCCTGTACCTCCTGTATAAAGCCACAGTGATATAGAATGCAAGGAGACAGACTCACCTTCAATAGCAAAATTAATCCAACTAGGCAAGCACATTTCCAAAAAGTCCCCAGTGCATCTGCTCATGTCCTCCCCTCACCTTCAGTAAAAGAACTGTAGTCTCCTCCTACATTAAAGTCTTTTTGTTCCCCTATAATTTCAATTGCTTAATAGTATTTTTACCATAGCTTTCCTAGAAGATGGGGATAGGAACTGAACAGTCATTAGGGTGCCTACCATATATTTGTAGAATTTCATAAATCTGAGTTTCATTTTGCTTCTGATTGCCCTTCTTATTTCCTACGCTTACACTATAAATTTAAGAATATACCATGTTCTAGCTATTACTTTACATGTTGCTGCAATCATTGCATCATAATTCCATACATAACTAATTAAGCACCAAGCATCAATTTGAACTATAGCTCATCAATTTTTAGAGAACATTTAAAAAGAAAACAGAGACTTCAGCCACCTATTCCTTGCTTTATGTGATTTAACTTGTCATTAAGAGAGGTTATGATATTTTCATCTTAGTTATCATAATTTGAAAATTCACTTTTCAAACCAGAATAGTATTGCAGAATGGATTTCATGGGTTTGTTATTCCAAAATCATGCACTACTTACAATAATTAACAACTCCGTGTAATTATGGGTGCAAAGGGGTTTCTCTGCTTAATGCAAAGTGCCCTGTTGAAAGTAAGGTGCTTCAGTGGGGGAAGGACATAAAACATTACAGGATACGCTGAACAGAAAGCTTTTCTTGTCTGATAGTAATATAATTTTCAAATTAAAATTTAATTTTTTTTACTGTCTTTAAAAACCCCTGATCTATTTTGGGAACTATAAAGAAACGTATATAGATATAAATATACAGCTGTATTTATTTGAAGTGTAATAATTATACCCAGTAGAATGGATGTGGCGGGATTATTTTACTGACAGTCTGTGTTACGTAGTCTGGTTATTACTGAGAAAATAATAACACTCTGGTCTGCGTGTGTGGTGGGGTGGTTCTGCTAATCACATTCTGTTATTTTCTGAATCAGGAATTAGAAGCATCCACGATATTTACATAAGATAAGACAAAGCACCTCATGAACTAATGACTTTTGCAATCTGAGAAAAAGGAGATTATTCTGAAAGTGATCACAAAATTCCCTTTTGTTTTATTCCCAAGTAGGATATCTTTCTTGCTCTAAATGTAGCAGCAGTGGCAATCAGAATGGACAATGAGTTTGAAGTAAATTATTTCCTTCAAATGAAATTTGAAAATCAGTCAACTAACATTCAACTTTCCTCTAAGTTAGGAAATAATTGTTGTCAAAGTTATAAATTATTCATAAATGGAGTTATCTCTGATCTTGAAGTGTTCATGTTTTTTAGTGTTCATCTTTGCCTAATGTCAAGAATTCAGACCTATATAGATTCATCTTTCCTAGCATGAGAACATCGATTCATATGCAGATCTGCTCATCTTTCTCTCCAAAATAATAGCTATGCAACAACAGCATACTTAGAAACGTTTTTGCCTATAGAAAAGGGTGGTTTTTCTCAACTGACAGCTTGAAGACTGCACACTTGTGTGTGTGCAGGCTCATGTGTGTTCACATGCACATACATTACCTGCATACACATTTCTAACTCTAAAAACAGAGTTGAGATTTCATCTTTCTAAGTTTTTGTTCAATAAACAGAAACAAAGTCTTTTATAGTCAGGAATCAATGATCATTTGGAACCATTCAAGCCATACTTTTTAATCCTGATTAGTGAGAATAGCAACACTCCCAATGAATGAAATTGGGATTGTATTAAGTAGAGCTGACAAAAGTCCCACTAGAAAATTATGCACTCTGTTATGTTTTCCTATAATGCCACTTTTTAAAACAAAAAGTCCCATATTTCTTTTGTCAATTGGCAGCCAGAAGCTGAAATTCATCCCAAATGTCTGCACTGGCTAAAAAAGTATTTCATTATAAAGATGATAGTGCCATCTATTGGATGACATTACTATACAAAAGAATTATGTCCTTTCTGGATTCAGCAAGGACAAATAAATTGCGTGATTCACCTGATTTCCTGTGGAGTTTTATTAGCAACTAGATTATAACAATCTTTATTTAGTGTATTATGTATGTCTTCTACTAAGAGCTTGGTCCCCTCTTTGCTACCATTACCAATTACATGGAGAGAGACGTTTTAGCATAGTGATAAACTTAAATTTAATGATGTGTCACTGGAACAACAGCAAAATAAAAAGCCAACAAAAATCCCACCAAAACGACTCCTTAATACTGCCTCACATCTCAGAAAGATCTTATAGAGATGTTTTCAGGCACAGTGTCAGTGAGTGGAACTGCATCGCTTGCTGTGTTGGAATAAAAGATCTCATTTCCATGTAAGTGGCAATCTTTTGCAATACAAAGAGATTCCTGTGATATACAGAGACTTCACAGATTGTTTTTTTTAAGTAACCTAGCGAAGCTTCAAAGAAATATTTTGCCCATCTAAGATTGATTTTATTTTCTTATAAAATTTTAATTGAGGTTCTGATTTCTTTTGCGACATCCCTGCAGCAGCTATCTGTATCTTAGGCAGATGAAATGTGCATTTTTATGAAGAGTACAGGTGTCAAAAGTATAAGCACTGAAAACTTATATATGAGCTTTAATAGTGGTAGTTCAGTCATTTACTTAGTGGGACCTCATGGAAGTAACCGTATACTGTAAAATAAATGAAGTAAGTTGGAGAAGTGTCCCCCTGTGTTCTGTCAGTTCTGGCAGTGCAGAGGCCTTGAAAGCATTGCTCCGCTACAGAAAACAGGCAAACAAATAATCATGGCAAAAGAAAACAACGACAAAAGAATGACAAATCTCCTTCTTCGACTTCATCTATTGCCATAACTTTATGACATTCTGACTAATCAGGGCTTTCTTGTTTCTCTTCCTTCTTAGCTTTCAGAAGAGCAAGAAGTCATTTTATCTCTCATGGCCCAGGAGGTTAGCTGACTACAGCAAGTATCACATACATAACCTCTGTTATTGTTGAAGCATAGACCACCGGTAACCAGCTTGACTTTTTATTTCTAAAATGGACTTGGAAGGCCAGCAGTTGAAACTAGTAGGAAGAAAATTCCTCTCTACTTTTTAAACAGAACACATGTGCCCCAGAACACTGAAGCAACAGCAAGCTGGAACCTCACAATGCTAATTGTGCCGGCACCGCGAGGAGCAGAATTTCACTTTGTGACCTCTTTGATTTTTTTATTACTGAGGTTAAACCCAGACAAGCTTAGCTAACTGTGTGCTAAGGCCAAGAGGAGCCATCAGAGAGAATACAAGATTCTATTCTGCCATGCTTGGAAAAAACCCATTTCTTCAGGCTAGTGTTCTCCTAGGTAAGTATAAATGCCTCCCATTACCATTAATGGCATAGAAAGGATAGCTAATAAGTATTAGACTGGAACTCGGAAGGTCTTGCATCTAATTATACCTCTGCTACAGCATTTCTACATGACCTTGGGCCAGATGCAAAAAGATCTATCTATGCTTCAGGCTACCACTGGTAAATGGAGATAATGATAGATTTGCCCCTTACAGCAGTGTTGTGAGGTTAAACTCAGGTTACTCTAATATTAACATTTGTTTTCCAGTATTGAAATGATAAAAGCCATTAAAGGTCTATTGCAGTAAGATTAGAAAGGAGTTTGACTTTCTTTTTTGTATGCTTACCTTTCTCCTAACACATAATTTCAAGAAAAAAAAGGGGATTCTTTTCGAAACAGTCTCTGCTAAACAGCAGCAGGGGGACTTGTGTGTGGCAAATCCCCTGTAGAAAAAGAACGTGCAGTAAAAGGAGAAGAAAGCTACACTCCTGTTCCGTGGAAGATTGCAGAACCTACCTACAGAAGGGCTGATAATGTGAGCTCAGTGTGCTGTAACAACCAGAATTTGGCCATTATTAAAGGGGAAAAGTCTGTTGATGGCAGTAGTGTGAAATTACAATCTCTACCAGCTGCAATGGCAAAGGGGATATGGAAAAGTGGCACTGTATTATCAAAGCTGTGTTATAGGGTTTTTTGGACAGACAGCAGGTGAATTTACAGAAAATGCAATTTAGATTGGCTTTAATATTAATTTAAAGCCACAGTACAATCTGAGTTATACTGTACCATGCTTCCAATGTTTCTACTGCCCCAACCAACTGTCCTTTTTATTTAAGTAGGCAGATGTTTTCCGTAAGGATTCTTGTCCCTTTCTCCAGTATCTATGGATTAATAATACTGTGCAGTTCCCTTGACAGGTGCTGACCAAGTTCTTGCTTTAATAAGCTCTTGGTCTTTGGTCTCACAGGATCTTATTTTCTCCATTCTAATCCCAACTTGACCAAGTATCTACTGGTTATAAAGTATACCAGCATGATAAGTTAAAAAGGAAAGAAAACCCAGCATTTTACTTTCTCCAGTCTGGTTTTCTATCTAAACCAGTGCCAATTGCCTAACAGAAACAGGATGTTCCTCTAGCACAAAGAAGAGGTCTTCTCTTTAAACCCAGGGGCTGCAAACACAAGGACCAACGCATGCTGAGGTTACCATTTAGCTGCTCTAGAACACACTACTTGCAACCTAATGTTGTCCGATTAAGCCAATTCTAGCTTTAAAACTGATATTTTGAATGCTTGGTTTAGTGCTGTAGTGGTTATATAGACACAGGGTTGAAGATAAGGTTGCAGTTGTCTGTTCAATCTAATTTCTGCAACAATTCAATCTGGGGATCAGTAGCAAGTAATCTCAAAATACATTTTATTCTAAGTCTCCTGGACTGGAATCCTGTTTTTATTTGTACTGTAATGTGTCCATTTATATAACACATTCAATTAAAAATACTAGAAAGGTAAACAATTCCTTACCCATTAAACTGGCATCACACTTCCACTCTCCCCGGGAATCAAATGATAACTTGTAAATGTAATGAAAAACAGTTCTTTTTATTCCTTTTCTGACCTGAGTGGAACACGCAAAGTAGTAGCACGCATGAGTGTGATGAGCTAGAGGAGTTCAGTATTAGATTAGCACATTGGGCTTAGTTATCAAGAAAAGCAAAGGATTAACTTCTAGTTAAATAGCACTAAGCAGCATATTGAAAAACTTTGGGGGGGGATGTCTATAAATGCCTTCTCTGTGTCATATAGTTATTCTGTGGCTCAGGGAATTAATTTAAATCGCACTTTTGCTCTACTGGTTACTTCATATTTCTCCTTTTACGGTACTTCACTTCAGAGGTTTGAGGTCTGGTTTTCTAAAGGTCTGAAGACCAATAGTTAGAACTAAGTCACAAGCATTTGTATCCTGAATACATGAAAGACAACTTAAAATACTGACTTTGGTAAAACGGCATGAGCCAAGCTCAGTGGCCATTTATTTCAGACCTGAGGACCTAACATCAGCCACTTCCGCTCTTGGAGAAGCGGGCAACTTCTAAGCAAAAGTGAGTAAAAAGAGAGAAGACTCCTGCACAGCAAAAAGCTCACTTATAGTAACTTGTATCTGACTGCTTACACAAGCGACAAAACCGGCCACTGAGGAAATATGGAGCCGAGACCACCCTTGTGCATGTACCACAGGGCGAAGTGGAGGGCAGCATTTATAAATGGGAAAGGTTTATGTGCTGAGCAGCTGTACGATGACCAGGAATAGAACAAGGACATATTGGCTGTTTACATTGCATTATATACTTAAACAACTGTTACCTGCCTCTCCAACAGAAAAGATGCAACTTAACTGCCCTGAAAAGCAGATGTGGCTGAAAGGTAATTAGCAGGATCTGGGATGCCTTAAAATTCAGATCCTTTGTGTCTCAGGTCAAATATTTAGAATTAGCGTAAACCTCATAGTTCAAGCCCCAATCACTCTGAGCCTCAGACCCCTTTAAGAATAGGAATAGCAATGTAATAATGAATAGATATGGATTGCTTACAGTAGTGGAAGTCATGAGAACGCACAGCCAAATATAATTTAGTATCTTCATCATTCAGGATGATGAACAGCAACCATCCTGTGATCTTGATCCCATTCGATGCATTAGACAACATAACAAATTTGTAGAAAAAAGATACAGTGAAATTAAAGAGCATACCATACAGCTTAGCCAACAGGGACGGTACACCTGGAGATCAACCTTAACTCTTCATTATGATAACTCCTAAATTTAAGTGGTTGAGTGTATTTATTTAAGAGAAAGCTTAGGGATATTTTTGAGAAGAGAAGGAAAGGAAGTCTTTTATTCATTCACACCCACATAGATGCATTCATGACACTTTTGTTTACCTCAGCTTGTTAGTGTATTCCTCTCCATCTTCCCTCTTTTCTTGTGTCTCTTTCTTGCCTGTATTTTTACAGGCTCCTCCTTTTCTTTCCATGCTTCCTCACTTTTCAGTCTCAGTAATCTGTATTGAACACAAGTAAAACAAAAATGGAGTACCTTTCAAAATAAACAATAATGACCCTTTTCTCCCCCTGCCCCCCCAGGAAAACCCAAGTAAAACACAGATTGAGAGAGTTCATCTAATGGTACCAGCTCTTTTTATCTACTTTTTATTTCAGTCTGTAAAGTAGTACTATGGATGGAAGGAGATAACTTAAATGACAGAGAGTTCCCGGTATAAAGCTTTTTTTTTCCTTTTGTAGCAACCCCTCAGAGAAACAATAAGTGAAGCAAAAAGATAGAGATTCTGTTCTATAAAGTCTCTAAAGTTCAACTTACAAAAAATACTTGTTCAGTTATGTAGTACAGCCTCCTCCAGAGAAAGCAGAAACAAGACAAGAGACAGATCCTAGTTTACAATGTCACTGAAAATAGAAATTATTTTGTAACTTTTCTGTTTTGTGGGTCTAATCCAAATGTCTCTGACTCCCATTTTCATTTCAAATGTGCACTGGATTAGTCCCCTTTCTCCTTTTCCCTGCCTTGACAAGCATTAATTATTTGCATGCCACACATTCCTGAAGGACACACATTCAGATGAAGGGAGACAAACACTTCAAGCTTGGGTGAAAAGAGGAAAACATTTGTTATTAGCCCCAAAAGTCAACGCTTTGCAGGCCAGAGTTAGTAATGCAATCATGCCAATAATAAGCAGAGATCATGGCAAGAGGGAGCAGAGGACAGCATTCTTCCAACATCCCCAACTCCACCCACTCAGCAGCTGTTCTGGAAACCCATTATAAAAATTTTATAGCCGTTCCTATAGGTGCCAAATGCTACTTAATAAACGTAAATAAATTTGTTAATGGAGAAGCTTATCCATAAACTTTGAAAGATTTTCAGCTGTATTTTCTATCAGCTTGGCTTGATGTTTGACTTCAGAAAATTCACTAATTCCACTGCATACTGTAGATGTCTCCATACTTTAAGATATATTTATCCTTTACAGAGCCAGCTTGAGACAGTAGAATCAACTAATATACAGCAAGAACGAAACCATGAGAAAGAAAAATAATATTAGAATCATATCCTTGAAATTCAGATAACGTAATTGAAATCATTAATTTCCTTTCAGTTTAAAACGAAATAGGATTTTTCCTGTGTGGTTATGGTGTTGCCACCAAAGACATTGGTTTTAACAACAAAGAAGAGGTAGGTGATAAATTGTAACTGAATTGCAAGAGACTGAGAACATGTTTTACAATGGAATCATTGTGGTTTAGTGAATTCAAGCAAAAGACTAACCCTTCACATTAAACAGGCCAAATCCTGAAAGTGTTGAGGACCCATAACTTTTGGGAACTGCAGATGCTCAAACTGCTGCTGATTTGGCTTGCTGTCCCCCTTTAGGTTCTATCCTGTTTGGTGCTGGGTGTTCCTAATTCCAGGTGAGGCGATCAGCTGATGATGCTCAGGAGCAGTGCTGAGGTTCCCAATAGCTGATGTTATATTAAAGGCAACATTTACACAGAGCATATGCCTGACTCCATAGCATTTAAAAAGTTCGACGCAGTTTTCTACTCAGCTATTTAGCTGCTACTGCAAAAGCCACATCCATTGAATAAGCAGAACCTGCACCGTAATAATAACAAAGTATTTGCTATTTAGCTTACGTCTAGGTTCAATCAATTTTTCAACATCAACTCTCTAGAATAATACTGTATGCCCTATGATAAATAAGGCAGTAAATAGGTATGCCATTATAAGAATCTATAGATTTGTATGTTGTTTGAACCACAGCAACAACTCTTCATGTTCACTCCAATAACATTCAATTAGCTCTAATGAGTGTAAGTTTTAATGCTTAACACAATGCCTCTCTAAGGATAAGCTTGCAAGGAGGTGTAGCTACTAGCTGGTAAAATATAACACCATCTGATTAGGACAAATTATTTTCAAAACATAACTGCCATAAAAAGCTAAAATGAAAGGTAAAGTGACAGAACAACTGCTGCTAAATTCTATTTTCAGCATTGTAATTGGGATAATATACCATAATTTATTTTAATGAGTAACAATTAAGAAATGGTTTCTAGAGTTGCATGTAATTTCTTTCAATTATTAGTTATTAGTTGTTCAGGCATAAATGTGTTTTAATATTGGCTTCTCTGAGCTCTAGTAGGTGATTAAAGCCTTTCAGTATATTAATTTTTCGTTTGTAGAGTTGTACATTGCAGGGACAATTCTAGCACAAGGCATTTATAAGAAAGAGATCAGTGACACTTGAGAGACATATTTCTTAAGTATTATGAAAAAATATGTAAAGCAATATGAGAAAGGTGTCAGAGAAAATCCTGATACGGTTAACACTGAATTTTGTTTTATCTAACTGCAGCTATGGTTTAATGGCCCCTGTCTTAATAAAATATTTAAGTTAACCTGGTTGCAGAGTGACTTATTATACTACACATTCTTTCACTTTATTAGGATAAAGAAATATTATCATGGGAGGCTATGCTAACAAGCCTAGACAGTGCTTGTATTGTTAAAGAACAGGTTCACATCTCAGAGGAGTGTAAAGACCTAGAGAAACTGGCACCTCTTTAACTGAAAAGCCATTCTACTTATCTTATAGAAAGCAGTCTATTCTGTGCTAAGAAGAATGGCACATAACAACAAACAACTTCTCTGCTATCAGTCATTCTCATATAACACAATATAACACAATATTTATTGTGCTTGCTCTTATCCAAGGGAGGAGGCAGGGGGAGAAAGAAATGCTGAACGATTCTTTTCAGAAGGCAAACGTTAACCTGACCTGAGTATAGTGCGTCTTAACCTCATCGGTGTGAATCTCATGGGAACCAACACCTATTCTTACAAATTCATCCATGCAAATGTTCATAACCAGGATATAATAAGAGATCTCGGTATAGAGAAATTTTAGGGTTTTTTTACTTATGGTATTCAGTCAGGTTACATTTCTGTTCTTTAGGTCTCCATGCGTCCAGAAACTTAAGAATCATGAAAAAACCTTTGAAAGGTTTTTTTTGTAGTTCCACTGTATGTCATTAAAATTAGGTTAAACTCCTTCAAGAAATGTGGATATTTCTAACCACTATGCATATGTTGCTTTTGCTATATTTTGAAACATATTTCTTATTCCAGTTACATTTAGCTATCAAAACAATAACATCTCACTATAATTAATAATTATCTACTACAACCACTGTTCAGGACATTAAGTAATGCACCATGATTTACAAATCCCTCTTAAGTACAAACAGTCTTCATGGTGGATAATAAATAAATGTCAAATAAATTTTAGTTTCCCGTTGCCCTGAATTTCAGTAGAAACTGACAACTTTGCTCCTTTAAGCTCCACAGGAAGGCTTGGTACTCAGATCATTTTTAACTATCAGATGAACTGAACAAAAAATAGGAAGCTATTTCATTTTACTGCTTCTAAAGAAATTAAGTTTTGTCTGGAAAAGACTGCTGTGATCAGCACGAAGTTTTCATGCATGCCATTTCTCAGGATGTCGAGGATGGGTTCTGTGAGGATTCCTTACTTGTTTTTCCCTTGCAATCAAGCAAAGCCTATTTTGTACAGATACAAGGTTGACTAAATCCTTCTTAGACAGCAACACAGAGTACATGAGCAATGCAGCACAAGGAGTATTACAGTCTGCATAATAAATTTATTGAGGCCTTTATTTTCCTGTACATTTGAAATCTTTTCTTTTCCTGCTGAAGATTATATTCATCCTGAAACGTTACCCTTCAAGTGTTAAAATGACAAGTGCTGATGAAGGTAAAGCTGATCAGCTGCAAGACTCCCACTGCTGAACATTATAAAGTTTCTGTTGTTCAAACAGCTCAGTTAATTATCCAAATGTGAAGGATATCAGGAGGGGACCTGCTGAGCTTTACAGCTGACTTCCAGGGAATTATCCATAATAGAGCCGTTATAAGAAAATTATGACAGACCCAATGTACAGGGACCTCTGCTTACCTCTCTTGAGGATTTGTGCAGGACCTTATAATCAAACAGAGTTAGGACTTTCCTCAGAATCAAAGGGAAGCTACATTTTGCAGGGGAAAAGCAGGCCAATCAACCTCATGGTGTTTTATCACATAAACCCAGAGAGGATTCCAGAGTCAGGCATGTTAATTGCTTGCTGTAAAGATGACTGGCATTCCTCTGGTGCCAGGGAGTACTTGCTCAAATTTAGGTTCTTAAAACGACTATCGTGCCTTGTCCACAGTTAAAAATGTAGTCCTTCCTGCCTCTGTGCACATTTTTGAGAAGCCATATGATCTCTTTACGATAAGCACTCATAATGGGTGTTTGTGTGACTGTAATTTTGTTTTTTTAAGCTCTTACAGTCAACGTTTTGTGAATGCAGGACATAAAATTCCACAGCAAAAAAAGTTAGGGTGAGGCAGCCACAGTGACTACTAAAGAGTGTGAAAGAATGGGCAGCATTGAGGTGAATTGAGTAAAACAGAATCTGCTAGAATCAGCTGCTAGAAAACTCAGACCTTTGATAAATCTGCACAACTCTGGCTGATACGGCAGCAGCTAAAGCTCTATGATTCTTTATTTCTTGATCACAGTCACTTGGTCTAAACCAAAAGATACTAACTCCAATTCTTCCTTACCCTCACAGAAACCATAATTCGTGTACATAGCTCAATGCTGTACTAGCACAATGCTAGCTAGCTCAGGGACTGCAAGCACAATTGTCGTCTCATCCCATCTCATTTAGCAAAGCCTTGTTATTTTTTACTGTTTCCAATAATCACACTCCAGTATAGCTGCATAGCATTGCATTTACCTGTGTGGGCACGCCCTGGCTGGAGAAAACAGCGTAGACTTGTGATTAAGCTATGAAAAAAACACCTGAAGACATTAAGGAAGGTCCTACTGGGGAGTTAATACTTGAAAATGAACGGAGTCAGTTTATCCAAAGTAAATAGTTAATTTTCCATGACACGCAGTGCGAAATAATAGTACTATCATATCTTACACCAAAGTTCACCATTATAATTATATATGCCTTTTTGAGAGGCCTATCACCGCAGCGTCTGGACACCATCAATGAATCATTTCAAGACATTCATATTTTTTCCAGACATTGAGTATCTCTCTCTTTGAAATACTATTTAACTTTGCAGTATAAGTTCTAAGCAGGTGCACCTAACAGCTTCTATAAAATAATGTGCAGCCAAATGAGCAATTTTGGGTGTGATAATATCAGTGAAAGTTATGCCCTGCACTTATTACCATAAAGTCGTAAGTGGGATGGTATAATAATGGAATAGTAATGGAAACCACATTTCCATAATTGAGATAATCCATATTCTGTAGTACCACAGGTTAATTTGCAAAATTAATTTGATGTGATAAATGGTTATAAAGTTGTCATGCGACTAACCAAAGCCAAAATCACTGCAAGGTTTCCCTGATATAACCATTCAATTTATTATTTTTCTTCCTTCCTTCTGTCCATACTTTTTTGCAGCCTTGGAGACTGAAAACTATATAAATTTTTCTACCAAATTCTTCAGCAGTGAGATTAGAAAAAAGACTTCAAGGCTACAAAGCTGATGTGGCTGTACTACTTCCACCACAGCTGCTTGTATTATGTTGGGCACACCATTTTTCATGAGAAGCTTGGCTCATGAACCCTTACTCCAGAATCAGTTCAAGGTTCAACAGCCTAAGCACTGAGGGTATTGCCTGTGAAACTCTTATACCAAATCTAAGATTAGTTTTAGTTAGTTTTTCCCTCTTCCATTTGTATTCCAGTGTACTACTACTTGTCCTAGCAAAAAGTTAAAGCCTGGGAATGACCATATTCCCACCCAAAACAGAGTTACCTTTAGACCACCTCTAGAAAAAGAGTATCTCAGAATAAAGCCAAACCTAAGCAGCTGCGGTGAAATGCATCAGAAATCCGCAGTATTCAGCAAAACCTGCAAACCTTAGTAGAAACAGTACCACATTTCCCTAACAGTATTATATAAACATATGCTCACATCTATTTTTGAACTTAATTTAGTAAAACAGTAAAACATGAATATGATAGTGACACATCAAAGCACATACGCAGGAGTCGTACTCAACTCTTTCTGTTTCTGAGACAGTTTAATTTGACTCAAAACTATGCCTCTAACCCTCAGCAACAGATTCACTAACCTAATGCCATGGTTGCTCCTCCCGTATCGGTGGTCTCCCCACAGATCAGTGAAGAGAAAGGCTGGAGATGTATGTCTCTAGCCAAGACATCACTAACTGAGTATACCTCTAGCTATCACCATGCATCTGGTTCCTCCAAATGACACGCCCAATGTTTTTATCTTATTTTCATAAATTAATTTGTAGAGGGCAAGTCTAGCTCCTTCAACCCAGAGGAACAATGTCAGCTTGACCGACTGCAAATTCTTTCTTATGGAAAGCCCCTCAAGTTTAATTGCGATAGCATGGCAAATGGTTTTAAAGCAGTGACTTTTCTAGGAATAACTCCCCTCATGCTCATGTCTATAGGAATCCTTTCCTTACTTTGCTTACAGCAGTCTCTTCAAGGCTTCAGTCTGTGGTCCTACTTATACTTGAATACGTTCCAGCTGCTTGTCTTTTCTTGTCGTGACAATTCCACTCACCTCCTTACTCATCTTTTTGTTATTATGTAGTATTTCCTATACAGTATTTGTATATAACACCATTGAGGTATTATATACAGTACTGTTACAATAGCTGTTGATAAAAGTCGGTATTTGCTGGGTGGTACTGCCTACTTCATGGATCATGCAGTATTCCACAATTCAATTGAAACGCTAGAATCACATTTTAAGAAAAAAGAAAGTCATCTTTCTGGAGGAAAATAAACAACTGAGTTTTATAATAAATAATCCTGGGTGATTCATGACCCAAACTACTCAAGAAATGCAAGATGCTTTTCAGATTTTATGTTACAAGCCCCAGCCAAAACTTGTAAGGGTTTTGTTCACTAGACATGAAACCTAAAATGTTCCTAATGCCATTAAGAATATCTTGGCTGTTTTGACAGTGTCTAATTGTAATTGATATCTCCTTGAACTTCAGTCTACCATAAAGAAATATGATTAGCTGTTTGTTCCCTGAACCCTGTACCTGAACTGCTCCTCCTCAATAACTTTTTACTTAGAATTGCCTTGTCAGATTTCTGTAAACTATGTTGCAAAAGCAAACTTCTTGAGATATGTGTACATTAATGCCCTGTCAAAAACAGGATCTGAAGTTGATATAATTTGCAAAGAAACACCTCAGCCATCACTGTAGGTTAAGAGGCCAAAGTTCCAGGTTCAGCCGTTATGAAATAAGAACAGGGCTCACAGCAGGAAGCTTTTGGTCTATGAAAGAAACAGTCACACTCTACTGTTACCATTCTTGAGCCTGGGAAACCACCTAGCTACCTGAAACTTACAGTTGTCTTAAATACAAAGAATATGCTTCATATATTTAGAATATAAAGCCACAGCTACAAACAGTAGCATACTCTCACTCTGTTGTTCCATGTTGTCCAGAGCAGTGGCTTGGCATCCCACTTTTTATCATTAAATTTAGAGGATTAATTGATTCTTTCCTTCAACTGTTGGGTCAAAAACCAAAACCAAACTCCCCAAAAAAGGGGAGAGGGGCAGGGAAGGTGGGGCAGCTGATTTTAATAAGATGCTATGTATTTATTGTTTCCTAAACATAAGCCATAAACAGGAAAACTGTGTGTTATATAAAATATTCATGTTGCTTTAAAGTTAATTTTCATTTCAACCACTTTGTCAGAAGGATAAAGCTGCATTCACAGAATTTATTGACTCTCTGAAAATGAATCCTTAGTATGTCTATTCAATAGCCCAGTGATCCAAGTATTCATTGACACAGAACACGAGGCCTTAGAGTTCAATCCCTTCATCCACGTTAGTGAAACAGAGTCCAGTTTCCCAGGGGTTCATGAAAGTACTGTAACTGCTGAGCTATTGGTTATATACAGATCTATTGTCTTAAAAGCTGGGCAGACAAATACCTTTGGATATTACAGTTGTTTTGTACTTCTGAAAGAAAAAAAGAAAATTTCGACTCCACTACCGGCAGTCTGGCAGATTGCACATTCCTGAGCAGTAGCTATTACTAAAGACCAGTGAAGATCAAAGCCACTAAGCTAAAGAAAAAAATAGCAGCAAACGCTGGTTTTAATTTAGCCAAGCGCTGACAAACATCACCCTTCCCTGTCCTACGAAATTATGAGATGGTACCTTTTTTAAGAGAACCCCCTCTTGACTTCAGATGCTCAGCTGACTGCTTTACTCTTCTCAACCTGTTCATTTCATGTAACTCAAGATGATTGCAGCGTCGTTTCTGTGACCATAAAATTAATCCTATTCTAACAGCAATGTCTGCAAAGTCGTTAGTGTTTTCAGTGAATGCATCTTTTTCCACCTGTTTTTCTAGAAGTATAATTCTTTATTGTAATCTCTCCCCTTCAAACTGAAACATCTCGTTTTCAAGCATCAATGTACGTAAACAGGGTCTTCTGAAGCAACAGACAAGGTTTTCATGAGAAAGAATTGTATAGCTGGTATATTTCCCAAGAGACCCCACAAATCATTTCTAAAATACACCCAATATCCACCATCCAGGAGAATAAAAATCCAGCAGTTTCTCATGAAACAAGGTCTCTTGAGGGCCAGCTCTCAGGGCTGCTTCTGTGCTATCTAACTAGTTTTTCATACTAAATTCCCCAAACTGAAATTGATTTTAATCAACTTTTTTTTCAACTCATTCCACATTCACTCACTCTCTATTTTTATTTATTTATATTTTAAAGTCCAGTGATTTTGAGATATTGCCTTTCACATTTATAACCTCAAGGGCATTTGAAGTTCTGATGACATTGTGATCACTAGACTTTAGATGACTCTCAACTTTTATCTTATTTATCATCCTTGTCTTATTTCCCAGCTATATTAGGAGTAAGTACAAAATAGCCTGTACTTTTACTGGATAGTCCGCAAAATGTATCAGAAAAGAGTCCTGTATTACCTGCAGGAAGAGGTACCCTTTCTTATCAATTCCATAATTGCCAGCCCAGTCAATATTAACTAATTGAATTTCCAATGATTAATGATCTATCCTTTTTATAGGCTTTCCTTATCTTCCTTTTCTTTCTAAATCTTGCCTAGGAGGTCTATACCAATTTTCAGTGATTTTAGGTTTTAATTTGCCTATCTTTCATCTTCACCTAAACTGTCCCTACTCAGGTGTCTAAACTACATATGCCATTTATTTCTTTTGTCAAGTAAGGTTCTCCATACATATTGCCATATGTCTTTCTGTCCTGCTGTGTCTATGCCTTTTACTATATATATTTATCAAGGCGCCTCAACCTTTATTCTGCTTCTTGGGACATATTTACAAAACAGATATTAGGAACAGGACATATTTGTGCACCTAATTAACGTCCTACTTATAGAGATCTGCTTTTATAAGAAAGCTGGCAGCTCTGCCTACACATCATAAAAGGTACTCTGAAAATATACGTATTCCTGAAGAAATGAGGTATTTTAATGAGTGTGGTTTTGCTGGATATTCTCAGTCAAACAAAGGCATTTTGTTATTCAGTAAAAGCTGTAGATACTCACCTCATCGGAAAAATCTGACCCTAAATTGCTTAATATTAGGCAGTCATAGCTGGAAAGTCATCGTTTCAACAAGTCTGTGCTACAGTTTCTTTGTGTGCATGATGGGATTAAGAATGTTTTTCTACATCACCTGTAAAGTTACGTTTATAATCGTTATAGAAACTTGAATATATTTTCCACATGATAGACATACTATTTATTCAGCCAATGACTAACGCAAATAAAGAAGTAGCTATTGTAACTGAGAACAATTACACTATAATCAGATATAGACTAAGCCGGAAAGATCTGACTCCTCTGTGTGTTTCTACTATTTGGTGCTAATTTTACCCTAACGGCACGAAGCAGCATTAAGTCAAAGATAAAGATTTTTCACTATAAAAATTCCATTTCATTCAGAAGGCCAAAAGATAATGGAACACAGAAATAAGTCTGTACTGCCGTACATGCCACAAGCACCCAGGGCCGTCGACGTTGTTAAGCACTATACCTTCTGCTTCGGTGCAGCATCTAGGCTACTTTCAGCAACGCATTGAAACATTCTAACCTGTAGAGCTCAAGCAAAGCAGAAACCTGAACTCTTGAGACTACGGGCTTGCCTCTGATAGAAATCTTTTGAATGTCACTAAAAGATTTAGTGTTACTTACCTGAGCCACTTACATAGCACTGCACAACAATACCTTGATTTGTTTAGTTGAAAGCTTTGATACTTTTGATATCTATCACCTTGGAAACAAAACGTGAATAGGTGGTTGTTCCCTTTAAAACATGAGAAGTGCTGCATTTATAGCCTTGATGGCTGACGCAGTCTTCATAGTCATCAAGACACACAGTTCAGCAATAAAATCTTGGCACTTTCTTCTACTGTCCCACCAAGATGCCTCAGTCCTGATCTGGAAAGAAATTGCAGATAAGAGCACACACTTTCCACCACCCCTGCAATTTCTTCCTGAGTAGAGTAGTATTATCTGAGACATTCTTGTAGTTTTTGTGATGTAGGGGTAAGACCCCTAGTTCATACTTAGGAAAGTAAGTGGTCGAAATGCAAGTTTAAGAGTTCCAGTACAAAGACTCTCTTTTTTATCTGCTATATATTAAATGAGCCAAAATAAATCTTCTAATGGTGGCATATGATAATGCAATATATGGCTCTGCTTTCACCATCAAATATGATGCTAATGGAAAAAACACCTGGTAATTTTTCACATCATCGAATTGTATTATATTCAAACTGACAACTATAATTTAAGAAATACTTAGCCTATATGCAGTGCCCAAAATGGAAACTTATTTTGTTTTGAAATCATTTTAATCATAAATAATATTCAACAGGAAGATGTCTGCAAGGTTTGCTGTTTTATGTCCTGTACAACAGAGAGCTGGAGAGATAATTACATGCACAGGGAAAGGGGAGGAGTCATCCCACATGATTATTTTGTGCTGTGTGATCTGGACAGTCTGAACCAAAGGCCTGTTAAATCGCCTCGGAAGCCTCACCTCAGAGCTTTTACTGGGGATTTTTCACTTCTTCCTTCTGTTGATGTGGCAAGGAAAACAAGGCAGAGCCAGATTCCTCCTTTGCCAGCTGTGCATACATTTTCAGTCACTTACAGCAAACAGTGACACTTAAAACAGCCTTAAGGTCTCAAACGGAGTGCTAGGTCAGCCTTCAGACCTAGCAAGAGGACAAACGCAGCACAACGATCAATTTTTGGCATATAGATCGCTGAGTTCTCATTTAAGTAAGCAATCACACCAGAGTATATCCCCGTTATAAATATTTAGGCCAGCTGAAGGAAATATGAAGTCTTCGGTGTTTAAATAGTGCCATCAGTAGCATTTCTAGTTGTAAAAAACCCCCAGAAATATATCTTGAACATCCTGGGAACTGCGAGTAGCCCTTGCAGACACACCTAATCTCTTCTTTTCCTGAAATCAGTGCGTAATAATAAGAAAGCTCCTTTTTGGTTGAAGTTTTTTGATTGCTGTATAAAATCTTAACTCTCAGTTGACTTTTAGGAGCAATTGCAAAAGAGCATAGAATAGTAATCAGGATCCTCTTGAGCACAAACACAGACCGATCAGGGCACACGGTGCGCTCGGGAGCAAGGCGTACTCCACTGCAGAACACTCATCGCCAGGTTAGATCTCTTTTACTGATAGATATGTGAGGCACTCTTTAGTAACCAAAAAGGTGATTAGTGCTCTAATAATCCAGCTGCCTTAAAGTAAGACAACAAAGAAATGGAGTACGCTAGATGCAGGTAAAAATTTTGGAGGTGACTTGAAAATCTATTGTTTCCTTTAGCGGAACAAAAATCTGTGTTATAAGTGAAAAATCACTCACAAATATTACACATATATTAAGTATGCACTTGAGTAGCCAGACTAAGAGCTCCTTTTTCTCATGCCCAACCACTTTTTCCCCCCCCTAAAATCCATCAGAACAATAAAATTAATGCAAAACTACTTGCTACTAAATGCTTATATTTGCAGACAGCAATCCATGCAGTTCTGGAGGCCTGGCAGCAAGTTAATGAGGTTTGAGTATTCAATAACTGAGATAAAACTGACCCAGAGAAACAACAGAGCTGTCAGGCTGTCATTTCTAACAGGCAGCATAATGAAACCTATAACAGGGGGCAGTTAAGAATAAATGCACAATAATAATCTGGTTGGAAATTACAATCTAACAACCATTTTCCTTATTTAAGGATAACCCTTCTTAACTCAGTGAATTGTTTATGTATTTATTTATTTGACAGATATGCAGCAAAGGCAGTAACTACATGGAATAAATGTATATGTATTTAGGGTTTTGGTTTGGTTTTTTTTCGCAGGGCACAGCAATATTTAATTTTAAAGAAAATTTATCCAGGAGAAGAACTAAATCCACGCAACTCAAGTATTATAGCAACAGTAGCTCTCACAGGATTGAACAATATTTAAATATATACTGTTTGAATTCTGACCTCAGTGCTCCCAATAGGAAGATGACAAAAAATAAAAGTACATAGTTGCTGAAAATTAAATCTAGTGTTTGGATATACTCTGGACACATAAAATAGATGCTCATTACAGAGAGGATGTGGAAATTGCTGTCCATCAGAAATTAATTTCTCTTCCAAAATCTGAGTCAAGGGGAGGAAATTTTCCCAAAAAGGAAAACTTGCATATATTTCCTCAGGTGTGCTTAGCATTCTGTTAACCTCCCAGTGGGTCCTGAGGCATCAGCTCCCCTAATATGTCTCTACATGCTCTAGGGTTTCTAATGCACCCAGCATCCAGTCTGCAGCAGACCATGTGAAATCCCAAATGTGGGTTTCCGAGGACCTGTGCTCTCTGGAGGGAAGACACTGGGGTGGCCCCTGCACAAAGAGAATTTGGGAGTGATGGCAGCAGATCTAATTGATTGCTCCAGTGTAGCGGCAGTTGTTTTAAATATCCAGCATTTAGCATTCAACGGGCTTTTATGCTCTCTGATTCAGCATACGTTTGAAACAAAGAAAAACAAATAGAAGCTGTTACAGCATTAATCTAATCGTTTCTTGCTGTAAACAGATATTACTGATTCTGTTTTTTCACCACAGACCGTGAGTAACTCACATCACTGACAATGGATAATAATGCCCTTCGTCTCTGCTACAAACTAAGAAAACATCTTTGCACAGCCTAATTCCTACAACACAATTAAACCATGGGAACACAATGTTTAATGTAGCGGAGCTACGCGCTTAGTTGAAAACGAATTCTGCTAGTGCATAACATGGGAAGTGCATGCAGATGTTTCCGAAGGAAGAGGCAGCCTTCTAGTCCTGCAGCGTTTACTGGAGTGTATGAAAGACACGCGGATTATCACCCAGCACCAGAACTGTGAGACTCTATCACCACTCACAGGGCCTAGCATCCTGCCAGTTCTGTCAACAGAAAGACCCTTGCTGACTACCCTGCTACTCAGGGCTGCCGTCATGTACAGCGATATTGAAAATAAGGGATGAAAAACATTATCACTTACTAATATTATAAGTAGGGATTCCTGTAAGACCCTGCGTTTAACAGACACGTACAGAAAAAAAATCGTTTTAATTTAAATAAACTCTCTGAAAATTAGTGGAGAAATATAGTAAGCCTGGTCAAAATTTGTTGGATTTTGTTATTTTTTTTGTGTATATTATGGTGCTTTCTTCCCAGATACTATAAGAATGTCAGGTTTTTGTAAGCAGTTCCTTATGCCTGCAAATATCAGGGCTTAGAAAACAGATGTGTTCTATCTTTTTAAATCTAAGAAGGATGTTCTTGCAGTTCGTACTTGGCTTAACGTCAAATACCATAAGCCAGTATGATCTTTACTTGTGCACAAAAGTACTCTTGAAATATGTGGTCTGCTTGGTTTCCATTGTTATTTCCATTATTGTTATGAGACACATCTGTTATGCGTAATGCTGTGTTAAGTAAAAAAAAAAAAAGTGCAAGATATTTTCAAAATTGTTGTTTCTGTTGGTTTCGGGGGTTTATTTGGATTATTGGTTCAGACACTGTATAAAATAAAATTTACAGCCTGGTAAACAGGGACCAGTGTCAGAAAACTGTTCACACATCCCTGGAGTTGGAGAAGTCACAAAACAGTGCCATTGTTGCCAACACTAGTCATTTGTTTTAGTTTAGTTGAATGTATTTTCCCCTTGAACAAAGTAACAGCTGCGACTGCACGGAGGTTTCTTTTCACTTCTAGAACTTAAATAAGTTGAGTTTTGAACTATATGCACTGAATAAAGGGCAGTAACATCTTCTTTAGCCACTGCTGATTGGAATCAATACCTTCCTTCACCATCTAAAGGAAAAACTTAGCTGGTTATTTCCCTCTACATGATATGGGAACGTTTTCAGTGTTCATTTGCTCATCGCACTTTTACACACAGTAACACCTTTATGTGCTTTAAAAAGCACTAAGCTTGGGTTTTGGGTCACTGTGAAATACCAAAATAGCTAGTGAGAGTACCAAAAGTCCTTTCCTGTACCAGTAGCTTATGTAGTTCTTTTAATTACGGCTAGTATGAATATTTGTGGGTCTAATTTCACATGTCCAGAAATGGAATATTTAATCTTTGAGCATGTTAAAAATGAAGAAGCACAGAAAAATTAGGAAAAAAAAATCTCAAAAATGGAGCTTCTAGAAGGAAGAGAAATAAAGACCTGTGTTTTCTCTCTCTTTTTTTAATGGCAGCTTTAAAAATACAAAACAGATTCATATCCTTCCTCTGTGTGAGATGACCCACCATAGTGCTGTACGCTAGACCGGGTCATTCACAGATACACAGAAAGATGGAACTTGGTATGAACTACTTAAATAGTAATTGTATCCTATACCAAAAATAAAAATAACTACAATCTGGAGCCTAGGACATCTACCTGGTAGGTGGAATACGATGGGTAAAAGCTGCTGAAAAGAGATCTGAAACCCAGTCCTCTATTTCATAGGAGAATACCCTAACCTATGAGATATTGAGGGAAATGAGGATAAATTACCATTTTCATTCTATGGCAGTTTTGTGAATGTAGTCCTTCATTTCCTTGGCTTTTATTGCAACTGCTGAAACATTTCTCAGTATTTCAAAATACTGTTTCAGCATTGCATTCTCATTTCAGCTATTCTGAAAGTGCATTTTTGAGGAACAAATAATGTAAAAGAAAAGCATCATTCAGCTCAACTTCTAAGTGATCTGATTACCTTGTAGCATCCCGTTGTCTGGTCAGCATCTAAAATAAGTTTCCAGTTATACAGCATATACAGTTTGGTTATAAGTGTATTCCTTACAGTTAACTTTAGAGCTGATGAGTTTTCGACATTTTTAGAAGACAGTATAATATGATTTCAGTGAAAAAATTGCAACTTGTCATGCTGATCAAAGCACTCCATTATCAAGATAATTGCAAAATAAACAATGTGGAGACCTCCTAATTAATTTTTGTACGTAAAACAAAACTGAAACTGAAAAAATATCCTGAAGTGTTGTGAAAATGGCCACCTCCTCCTCCTAAGATTAATAAAAGTAACCAATCAACCCCCCTGCTTTCCAATTTGAAAAGTGTTCACATAATAAGACAGCATAGGTTCACTTTTCTGTCACTCTCATAAGCCAATTGTTTATCATGGAAATTTATTTTAATTTTAACCTAGCTGAAGCTAAATCTACACCATCAATATTCAGAAAGATAGGGAAGTCCTTAATTCTAAGCCAGAACATGTGGATGATGTTCTTGCACAAATGTTAGGAACATCCGAATTTTCATTAGCATTTCCTTGTTATTTACACCCACTTTTCATTTTTCACCTGTATCCATGATGGCTTTCTTCTGTCCTTTATTAACTTAATTTTTTCAGGTATTCTTCCATCTTGTCTCTGCTATATTTTGTGTTAAATTCTCCCTTGAATAATATATGAATTAAGTTATAGCTCCAGCTCAGAGAATCTTAAATTTTCCTGTCTGGAACTAGGCAATACAAATGTGTGAGTGTCTCTCATAAATATGGCATGTTTAAGAGAATAGAAAATGTTCTAGTATTTATTTATTTTTTCTTTTTGTTGAACTATACTGGTAATCCAACATGAAAAATCATGCCATTTAATATTTCCACAGCAACAGATGATACAATTTCAGGGAAGAATACAGATACTTTTAAGGTCTGTAGCTGTTTCCTCCTTACTTATTGACCTAACTATGTTAAGTTCCACTTACCACTCCAAGTCTGTGATCTTGAGGCAGCATCATGGAAGGCGTTAAAAAAAATGTTGAGACCTTTTATTCTGCTATAATCTTAATATGAAAAAAGGAGCATTAATACTCCTTTGAAGGCCTTTTACCCTGTTTTGACAAAATCATTCTTGGAGCATTATCATCAATTTTATTTAAAAATATCTTATTGCTGGAAAGGTAAAGAAAAAAAGTAATTGCATTGATCTTGGTACTGGAAATATGAGTGAGTTATGAATGACAGCCTGAGAAATCCTAATCAATATAAAAAGAGAGCTTTAAAGATCATTTAATTGAAGTAGAGTAAGTAGAATCTTACATGGTTTAAATAATGTCAACAGAAAAGTTACTGTTTTCAGCTCAGTACACATGATAAGACTTTGAGAGTCATAAGCACCTAATACCATCTCAGGAATTTAGTAGTGGGTAAAGATTAAAGCTTACTGTCTCCACAGGGTGCTGAGCTCTTGATTCATGTTTTTTATAACATCAAGTCTGGATTATTGTAATACCCTGTTTGTAGGCCTCTTTGATACAGTGGTTTGCCGTTCACAAGCTTCAACATGCACAGATTATAACAACTCGGATTGTCAGTGGAATTGAACTGTATCAACATCCTACCAGACTTGATTGCCTTTTTGTCAGATTTAAAATGATTTTTAAAACGTGCGTGTTACCTACTATTTTTTTCTTGGAGCATTCAATGACTTTTTTTCAACTTCACTATTTTTTTTAGACTAACTTAATGATTTCTCATTTTCTCTGCCTGCTGCGTATTATGGTGACAACTGTACTATTGGCTACAGACTCTGAAAGCAGATGTGCCCTCAACATAACATGGAATATGGTGAGAGAAAGCACTTAGACTGGGATAAATATCATAAACTCTGCAGAACAGATTTCTTAATGCATGTTTTACTTCTTTTCTTGTTCCATGTTTCAGGGTGTGTCTGGCTGTGGTGAAGTAACACTGAAAACTTGAGGAGTATAAATAATTTAGTCTTTTAAAATATACTTTTCATATTTGAAAATTATCATTGGAGAATAGTAGATAATACCTTATGAATCTATACAAATTAGCTATCCCAGCTATGTATTCTAATGCATTAAGGCAATAAGTTAACGAGCTCACTGTAATACTCACAATTTCTGAGAAGTCATGGAAGTAGGAAGAGGTAATAATTGATTGGAGGAAAATAACACCAGTTGGTAATGGCGATACCTTAAAGAAAAAAGAAGAGGGAAATCTTTTTAATTGTCATTCACTGTATCTATTCCTATCATGAAAAAAACATTTAAACTAGAAAAAAAAGATATATTTAGTCTTAATTTCAACAGAATTCAGCACTCCAGAGACAACTGTAGATTTAATTACAAAATCTTTAGTTAAATAAATAAAAGTTACTTGAATATGCAGGCAACACCAAATCAATATGTACTGCAACTCCAGCTATGAAAAGAAATGTACAAAATAGGAATGTGAACAAGAACTGTGTGAATTTTAATATGAAAAATTTAGCATATTAAACAATTAATTACAGTATTTCCGTGAGTTGAAAGGTTTCAAAATCCAAACCCAGGAAACTACTGTGTAAGTCATTTTGTTTCTCTGCTAGGTAAGTAAAATCCAGATGTATCTAGGTTAGAAAAACTGTAATGTCACAGAATGTAATTTCAATTATCTATAAGTATCTGAATGTATAAACAACAATTGTGCACATAAATTATTCAGTTTGGTCTGTAGGATTGTAATTACATTGTTGCTGAAAATGGAGGGAAAGGAGTTATTATAAGCATTGATAATGTCTCACAAAATGACAGCAGCCCTGCCTACTGCAATGGGCAAAACACTAGAGGCTGCAAGAAGAACAATCTTGTATTATCATAAGAATAGATTGGAAATTATTGTATAATCCCATCTCTAGCATCCAAAATTCTGTTACAGCTCTGAATTTTCCCATTCTTGGAAAAGGACTTCTCTCTCAAAAGCCATCTGAAAGAATATTCATTCTAGTTGTATGCAGTATTGCAGATAATATACATTATAATATTGATCAGAGATTTTTCTAACCCATATAGTAGAATTGGACAATCATATATAAATCCTTCAGAAACACAAAACTTAGAACATTTCAATACCTACAGCTAACCAACAACATCATCTGTGGAGGCCCTTTCCTTAACAGAAAACTTTTTTAACTATGATGCCAAAAATTACTTTGAGGCAAAGACATCTTAGACAAAGTTCTCATCAGCCACTCTGCTTTTTCGCCATGAGAAATGTTTCATAATGATTCTTTATTATCTGTTTTTAAAATGTATGATATTGGCTAAGGTGTGACTCTGCCTTTTTGGGGAAGAGAATGCATTGCACTTCTGATTTTTCCCTGCTCTCAATTAAAATGTAGGCATATTTACAAGACTGGATGTATTATGAAGAGCATGAGATCTACAGTGAGTTGCATGACCATTCACATTTATGAAACCTTAGTATAATGAATCTGTAATAACCTGGAAATTATGTAGAACTATGCATGGAATATGAAATAATTTGACTTTTATTGGAAATTTTTCAAAAAATGCATAAACAAAAAATATTGGGTTTTTGTTTTATCAGAAATTCTTCCTTCTCAATCAGCACCAAAAAAAATTTGAAACTTAAGCAAAATTTTTCAAACAGCTTGTGTAAGTTTCATTCTAAACCAAAACCAAACATATAAATCTGTGATTATACAAATTAAGGTCCCATCGTAAAAAAAGAAAACTATTTAGTTTTGCATTGCAGTGAAAGGGTTGTGGGCCAAGAGGAGTCATCACATGCAAGACAATTGATTTAATTCTAAATTTGTATACGGATTTACCTGATTGTCTCACAGCTTCAGCTTTTATTGGAGAAAATTCACAGTGCTGGTCTCAACAAAAAATTCCTGAGTGTAATTTATACATAAACACACCTCCTAAGGAAAAAAAAAAACAAAAAACAAACAAACCACCACAGTATCAGATGTAAATACTTTGTGTTAGTTACTCAGTCAGTGTTCTTAGGGAATCCAATCTGTTTTCAGAAAATTGCGGCAAATGTTAGAAAATGACTTCCAGAATCCAGTCATGATATATCTGTATAAGCGGATAATATACACATATCTACAAATCTCAACTCTTTCACAACCCAGAAGATGAATTATAGATAAATGTATCCAAAATCAAGATGATTTTACTGTCCTGTATATGTGTCTGCAAACCAATGATAGCCCAGTGACAGCACCAATAATAGCCACAAGAGTAGGAAAGTATCTACTCTACCTATGGCTGACATGTAAGGAAATGACCCTAAATCATCTGGGCATATATTAATTGAGTAATGTACAGGCAAAATCTCAAGAACCTTCCATTTTCTTTAACTTTATCCACTCAAGAATCTGTTTATCCAACTTTAGACAGCTAAAGAGGAAAAGGAACAGGGAATGAAACAAAAAATTAGTGAAAAAGGAGAATAAAATAGGGATATAAAAAGATTGGTAAATTCTTATTGAGCAATCCTGCATTCTTACTTGTTTAGAGTAATATTTATTACTGTTATAGGCAATGACTGGAATTTAGTGTTCTATTGTTTACCACTGAGTGCTGACTCATTAGGCCAACAGAAATTAATGGGGTCTTCAAGCATAGCGCAGCAAGCCACTGAAATCAATGACAGTGGTGTCTTTGGATTTAGCTGTAAGAATTTTACCCCAATATATCAAGGATCTAAAAATTCAGTGAGGCTCTGATGCCCCTAGAATAGACAGGTCTGTAAATTGGTAGGTAATACTAAAAAGAAACAGTATATTAAAATGCCATTATTTTGCTGTTACCTCACTCTCGTCTGCTCACGTCCTCTTGCTCTGTTCCTCCACCTACTCACGGTGCCATCATAAAGTGAGACTGCATTTTCTGGGACAACCTCTGCTCTTTTGTTATTTATTTGTAAAAGCCTTGAGAGAGTAGGACCCTTTGTTTTGATGTGGGCTCATGGGAAAAATATAAATAAGATGACAGTAAGTATCAAATTATCATCAGCTTCACTACATCTCAAGCTCTAATCAATGTTCTCTTTTATAGTGTGCTTATAAAAGCAAAGCTGTTAAAGCTTTCACAAAAATAGAAATATAGTATTTTAATTAGATACAGATTGTCAAATACAGTCTTAAAATCTAATTTTCTGCTAACCAATTACGTACCATCAACAATTTAGATTCAACTCCTTTTATTTTCTGCTCTTCCTCTGTTTGCAACGGTCTGAGAGGCCATTCTATCTCCTTATGATCAGACATATTTATCTCTCCAGCAATTTCCATGTAGAAATACGTTACTTCCTTATTTTTGTTATAAGGGTTGTTATTTTTTTGTCCAGATCTGCTCACTTGTCGTTAGCCTTTAAGTCTTTCTTTTCCCCAAACTGTGATAAACATTCTCCTCATTTAAATAAGTGCTCTGGTTCAGACCTGTATAATATTTGGTGAATATTCAGATTCCAAGGAGGCTTTGTATACGCACTGTCTTGGGTGTAATCTATGATCTTGATACTTTTATAGCCTTTTAACTCTTCCCACTACAGAGGTAAAATGTAGATATAATACTGGAAAAGGTGTGTTGATGGAAGACGTCATGCTTCTGTGCTCTCCCACAAGATCAATTTTTCTTTTCCTAAATTTGGTCACAAATACCATACAATTTTTGTATTTTTGTACTCAAGACTAGGGAAGAGATTCTATCTTGGAACGACTAGCATTTAGTGCAGCTGAAAAGGGGCTTTTCTGCCCAAGCTGCTGTGGATGGCACACCAAAATCATAGTAAACTAAACCCTCTGGTGCCATCAGCCCAAGGCCACCAAAGGAGCGGCCAAACTTCAGCCCACAGGTTCAGGTTGGCGTGACAGCAGTTGCATGCCATACAGAGATTCCCCAGGAAGGATGTAAGTGGTGTTATCTACCTGGCCTGGCTATATAGAAATAAACATGAGTCTGTCTTACCCCCATTCCCTACCACCATTTCAGCAGCTTCTCCACATTGATTGTCTTGGGCAATCCCTTTTCTCTACCTCTTTTTTCCTTGTTTTTATAAAAATACAGATTTCCTCAGAAGTTTTTTCTTCTTTCTCTTTTTTTTTGCCAGCTCAACTGTTTTCCTTTGCCATGGCACTGAATGTATTTCAAAATGGGGTTCATTGATGTGTCTGCTGGATCTGCTGCTTACACAAACTCAGGTTATTTATTACCTTCCTGCACTGAACTGGACAAGCCCCTGAGTTACAACGTGCTATTAAAAATGATGTATATGAAGCTTCTTTCAACCAAAGTTTTCAAAGATCTGTCTAAACGTTGATCGGCTGATACAGTAATTGACTTAAACAAACAAGCAAACACCTCTCCCTTAAGAGTGATGAGACTCCTATTAAAGTCATTTATAAACTAGGTATATTTCACAGGATCATTCAGGACTTTTTTGTTTCGCATAACACGATACCAAAACTTTTTAAAGGGAAAAAGAAAAGCCAGAAGGAAGAGAGAACCCTGCCTGCCTGCCTTCTCTTCTTGACACGCTTCAAAAGGTACACACTCACTTTTTAAAGAAAACAGTAGGCTCAGTACTGAAAATCCCAATTAAAGGAAGGAATCTCCAGGAAAGCACTGTATAATATGCCTAAATCCCAGAGAGAGGCAGACACATCCCTGTCCTCACCGTTTCCTACTGGCTGGTTACACTGCTTTTCAGCTGGGTTTGCATCTTGTGTGGATGTATTAGACGCTGATCTTTCTCACGCTGCACAAAGTCAGCGTGACAGAGTCTGCTTACAGAGCAAATGCCTCAACAAGGGACGTGATGACATTGCTTACTCTTGCACTAAAGACCCTTTGGGGTTCTAGGTATTCAGTACTCATTCAGTATTATTCTACGCAACTAAGTTCTGGGTTTATTTTTTGACAGCAAGACTAAGTGTCTCTCTGGCTTTGAAGTCAGTGCTCTGCTTTTCTATCATTTCAGCTGCCAGCACTTTAAGTGATGTAAATATTAACATGAACTGCTACAGTAAAGGAAAGCCAGAAAGCAAACAAATTCTTCAGGCTTCTGGTAACCTTTTTGCACTTATGAGGGAGATTGAAATGTAAAGTCCTAGACAGGAGCTAAGTCTGCCACTCACAATCCATTGCTTACCGAGCCAGCAAACCCAGAGAGCTGAACAGCTAAGTTATTGGGCAGAAATAATGTTATCTAGCTCTTTATAGAAGATACTCTGGCATAGTTTTTTTTACAGCATTTATATTTTTCTTTGTTCAAATAGTCACTCTTTTACATTAACAGTAGTATTCAGCCTGAAAGCCTGGAAATACAGGGATACTTTCTCAAAAAACAAACCCCCTTGACACAGCATCTCTCCTAAAATATCTATGTTCAGGAAATTGAGCTTCTTAATTATCCCACTTTAAGTTCCACCTGATAATTTCCCTTTGCAAGTAAAAGGTAGAGATTTACCCCTGAGTGTTTTTACTTTTGCAGAACTCAGACTCATTTTTCCTACTTAGTTCAAGAAGAACAGAAGCAGATGGAGTCCAAGGTAATTTTCCTTTTGGACCTAGAATGCCAGATCTGTAAAACTGAACCAACAATGAATTTATTTGTAGTATTACTCCATATTTTACAGTGAAAGGGGTTATATACTGCATATATATATATGATAAATAGCAATAAAACAACTAATAGTCTTGACTACACATAAGATAAAGAAAAAACAGAAACCAAAATTAAATAAATATTAGGCTGATTTACTTTAATTACAATATTCAACAAATTTACCAGCCACTTACCGGGAAGACAAATCAAACTATAAGTGACTTACCTTTAAAGTGGCAGCAATTTACTCCCACTCAGGAACTTCTCCTTAGATACTATCATTGTCCAGTGGGGTCAGGCTTAGAAATCAAACATATTGTTATATGATAAGGTAGTAAACATTTCAGTGCTAAAGAATAAATTAAACTATTCTAAAGAACATTCTGGTACAGACCTTTGATTTAGTTTAGTATTTGCTCTATAGGAAACCCAAATGTTTTTGCTCTATCACACAACTCTATTTACAGAGAAGGACCTCAAACTGTAATGCATTAAGGACATTTTTTCTCTTGCATTTTCTTTCCAGAAATCACACCTGAAGCACACCATCAAAATTATGCGATATTGATGGTACTCAAGGAACAGATAACAAAACACCCTAATGTCAAAAGTCATTTCATTTTTCCATCAAGAAGAATGAGGCCATCTCTAAACATATTAAAATATTATTCACTTTGACAATAAAACTACTTCCAAGACATGAACTATTGCTATATTAGAGAAGGGAAGCAATCAGTATTTTTCATCTTCTAAGAATCTCTATAATACAAAAAATCCATCATGTCTAATGGAATCGGTAAGTACCTGGAAGGCAAATGTCTTTTCTTATTTCCAGTGTGAAATCTGGTTTGAAACAAGCACTTACAGTTAACTCACTTCTCTAATATCCAGAAAAGTTTGACCAATAATGAATGAATATTATCCATATCTTTTTTTGAAATGACATAAATTTTTCATTACTATTCCATGGTGCATTGTTGTACTATTAAAGAGTCCTAAAGGGATGTATATGTGGCTGCACTTAATACTCAACAATACCGCAAATGGTAATATTTCCAAAGATTTTAAGGTAAAGCAGTTAGTTAGTCAAAGTTGTTAACTGTTATTATATTACTATTATATTTTTTTGTCTATCAGAGTTATTACAGTCTGTTACACTAACAGCAACATTTGCGCTACATACACTAGCTGCATTCTATGTAAGTATTCTTAAATGTCCTTCGTGTCACATATCAAATCAAGCAATATGGGTGTTAAGAATACAATTTCATGCATTGCATTATGAAAAGCTTCATTTTTGACTAAGTGATAATCATCTCTCATGGATTTAATGAAATAATATACTACAAAAAAAGAAATTCGCAGGAATGTTGAGTAAACTTTTAAAATTACTTTCATATGTATGAATCAAGAACTTAGGTACTTTAGCTGTGACAAACTGACCCTTTCTCTGTCAATATTTAAGTTGCATCAGCTCTAGGAGTTCAGTGATCATCAGAGAGACCATTACAGTTTCATGATTGGTATACTGTATCTAATCCCTCTAACTTCATGCATCAAGCAGCTGGATTATTGCGATGGAATTTCTCTTTGCTTGGGAAAGACAGAATTCTCTCTGAACTAGGGACAGTTATTTACTTTTTCCTGATTTAAAACTCAGTCAGAACAGCCACTCCATATTGTTTACTTTCTTCTCCACTGATGAGCAACCTATGGATCGTTTGAGTTCACCCTTCCTTTGTTCCTAAAAAAACACTGCTGTGTCACATGTCTAGTGGAGTCGAGTTCCATATCTAAGGCACAAGCAAGCCTGTATGAGCTTTTTGTATTATATTGTTTTCACAAGGAGTGAAATGTGACTACAGGCCTTAGTTCTCTCACAGTGTAGTTCTCTGGACCTGCATAGGATGGAGAAAAATACTCTCCTAATTTAATTTGCAGGAATTGTTACCATTTAAGTTTACTGTCAGTTTTACTAGCAATACTAATTACTTAAGCCAGCGTGACTGTGTGAATCATAATTGTAAGCAGGTTGTGTTTTACATGTTTAATTTGGTTCAGAATATGAAACGTATTGAGATCAGGTAACAGGAGGCTTTATTGTGATGCCAGAGCTGTAACACAGAAACCATAGCACACGTACATCTTCAGATAGGTCCGTCAGAGAGAGACTTGTTCAAGGTTTCTTAGTTGCATATTGTATTATCTTCATGCCACGTTCCCGTCACCATTACTAAAGCAGCCAATTCATTAGCATTAGAAATAAATTTCCTAATACCTAAACATCTACAGCTTCCTGAAGATCACACTTGCATTTTACTACTGCGACCAAACCATGATCTTGAAACAGCTTCCTTTTACCACCAGCCTGAGCTGTATTTGAAAGGACATGAATAGATGTGTGCTTCAACATCCTAGTCAAAGCCCCTGAGCTATCTAGCCATTTTTTAGTTAGGCTTTTAAAGGCTGTGTAATATTATTTTTGAAAACATGGATTTAAATAAACCATTTTTATGGTGCATTGAATCATAATTTTCTTTAATTTAAAATTGCTGTGTTATTTGTTTGATGCATATCATTTTGCAAATATGCTCTGGTTAATGGAACTTTACAAAGTGCAAAATTAATGATCAGTTTTCTTATTTAAAGACCAGTAGCTAATGTCTCTTTGCTGTGTGAAAATACAAGCACAAAAGCACAGCATTCAGGCTGAACTCTTAGTTACTATGGTGATATCATGAAGCATGGTAGCAAATGTTATTTTAAAGCATTCTTCCATTTCCTATTCAAATGGTTAGTACAAAGTATTCTCCAGTATATTTAGTTAATAGCAGATCAATGTCTTTGTTCCTCTCCTGCCAGGCAAACTATAGACAAAGAGGAGTCATACTGCTTAACAATATTGCTATGGGAGACTGGATTAAAATAATCAATATGGCTTTTAACACATGCTTTTCATTTTAAACAAAACTCTAAAATTCCAATTCTGGGATTGTCTCCTGCCAGTAATTGTATTGGATTACATTATAACTATTATTTCCCATAGCAACTAACTGTAGGAACACAGGAATTACTACACTAAATCAGATGTGTGGTCCATCTTGTTTGACATCCTGTTTTTCGGACTGCCTGATCTTACACACCCTACCAAAATGCTCAAGAAATTTTATATACCAGGAGAAAGAGGTCGGTCAGATCACCCCGATGCCTTTCACACTGTATGGTTCCAATGCCGGAACTGTGCTGGGTAAACCACGATGGGGCTGTCGGATTAACTGTAACTCCAAGTTATATTGACTTTAGAGATTTCAATTCCCAGGTGGAATCTAGTGTTTAAATTACAGAAATTCTGCTGGAATTTTAATATAAACAGTATACATTACAATGAAGGCCTTCCTTACTTCTAAGATCAGTTTAATTTCTATGAAACAGTATACCTCATATGTCAGGACAGGATCAGATAGTCTGTGACCTCTCAAATTCATCAAGTAAAATTGTTGTTATATTTGTGTGTATCATGGCAAACACGGCACTGCAGCTTTGCACTAGTTGCCATTAATGGAATGTATTGGCCACAGCCCCAGGTAGGATAAACGAACACAGTCTCATCTGTGAAAAAAACCCTAGTGTATATTTCCTACGGATCTGTTCCTTCTAGTTCTACCACTATTTACAAAGCCAGTATTTTATAGTGGTGACAGTATTGCCTAATCCTGCATTATCAGACTTCGGTGCCAGCACTGCTAAACAGTTCAGTGCCTAAGTAGCCATCTGCTGTTAACCCTTGCAAAGAAAGGGGCACTCCTTTATGAGGGCAAACTAGCCACCTAAATTCAACAGGCATTAGTTCTCACTTTGCTAAAAAATATGTGAGTCATATATTCAACCATATATGTAAGTAGGAAGAGATTAAGAAAGTGGTAAAGAGCGGTACTTAAAATAATACATAATTATGTAGTATCATTTTGATTACTAAGTAGAAAAGTAAAATTTTAAAAGCAGTTTTCATAACTCCAGTGCACGTGCAACACCGGGAGACCTTGCTGTTCAGAAAACTAAAATAAATTATTCTTGTCAAAATAAGACAATAGAAAATAAAAATTGCCAAAGAAGGTTAATTTTTCAATAACTTTATGCTGTGCGTGGTAGTTCTTACATTACCAATCCACTCTCCTCGTCTCTTCTAAGTTTTGAAGTACCGCTTAAGGCCTCTCTTACAGGGAGCCTGAATAAAAAGCTCGCTGTACAAGCAGCATGCTCATTCAGTTGCATGTCCTCTTGCTTTCTATATATGCCTCTAAAGTTTAAATATTTCATAAGTCACTGGTGATTTGGGGGTATCTGAATCTGCAGTTCAAAAAGCTGCCATAATTTCAAAGTATTTCGGTTATAACTGGGCATGTTTCCAGAGAAAGGAAACAGTCAAGGATGATTCACTGAAATTTATTGTTTTCAGGGGCCAACCTTACTGCAAAATTACAATCAAATTATTTTTGCCAAGAAAACAAAAAGGGGGAAAAAAGGAAAAAATGTGTATTTTGGCATTTCTGATACACTTCATTTTACAAAGGAATTTAATATATCTAAATATATGGAAACGTATATATAAAATATATTTATTTACACACCCACATACACACAACATTAGAAGTTGGGTAGTGTCACTCTTGTGAGCTGGGAGACCAAAGTTAACTTTCTTACTCCAAGTGAGGTGGGGAAGGGCTACGACTTGGTGTTGCACCCTGAGCCAGCCCCGTGCCCCTGAACCACACCAAGAGCAATAGCAGCACCTCCGCCTCAGGACCTCCTTTAGGCAAGCCCAAGATTTCCAAATTTCCTCTCCCCAGCTAAAAATGGCTGCAATAGAAATGCAATAGATCCTTTCAGGCTTTGTAAAGCTTTTTTCCCCTCCTTACTTTCTAGGGGGAAAATATTAAATATATTTTTCATCCAAGTTCAGCCTCCTAAAGCCACACTTGGAGCTTCCAGCACGTGTGGAAGGGAGTGACAGCTATTTAATAATCTCACACGTGACCCATGAATAAGGTTGGTCGTTTTAACATTTCACACGCCTATTCGATACAAAGGTGGGGTGTCTCTTGCTTTTAAGTTATTCCTCTGAAACTGATGTTGTCTAAAAATAATGTTCTTGGATTCAGAGACTGGCCCTGTAACTTTTGCTCATACAAAGCTTGATTTTACAAATTACTAAGGACTTAAGGACAGATACAAGTTACATGCTTGATTTTCAACATACAACTAGTATTACTGATTTAAATTACATTACTGACAAATACATGTTTGTGCGCTCTTCTGTCCCAGGTCAAAGAAGATCCAGCAACCCTCAGAGCTAAAAAAACCAAGCAATAACATAGAATTAAAGCAATTGAATTAAATAATTTTTGCTAGACTGAGACCTTTAATTTGCAAAAAAATATCAGAATTGTTCTCCCTCAACTATGCTACCAAATTATTTAATTTTCATTTTGTCGTAGAGATTCACCAGTAATTAATCCTGAAAGATTTCCAGAAACCCAGTTAAATAAACAAAATAAAAAAAAGAGCTATCCAGCTGAAGTCTGCCAAATTTTCAGACTGTGAACTTGTTAGATGGATGGACAAACATACTGAAATCATGAGACAAGCTGTTATTTTCTGCAAGAATATTTGCAATGCTCTGCTGATTCACGTTAATGTCTTGTGATGTCCTTAAAAAAACTTTAATCAGCTGTTCATCATAGCTTCGTTCTCTAACTAGTCCTACTAGGCTTCTTAGGAAAGGAAGTGATTCCCAGGTTTTCTCTATAGGCAAAAGATAAAAACTAAGGATGAAATTTGCCAGTGTTTAAGTATCTGTTGTTTTACTCGTGAGGAACATCAGCCAGACGGAAAGACAGATAGTCTGGAACAAACCCAACACATTTAAGTGCTTCATTCTACAGGATTTTTTTCTTAGACTCCTATTTACATTTTCTTAACTGTTTCTGCTTTAGTCTGTAATATCTGGGGAAGCCCCATGTCTGATTACTAAAGTAGCTCTGAATTAATAAATTTCAAAGATATTACTGGCAATGACTTCCCATTTACTTTCCAAGGTAATTCCTTATATCCAATCTTAACCTATATTAACCTTATTTTAAATAACCTACACTCCATCACCTTCTTCAAACATTTCAGGATCCCATCAGAGGATTCCAAATCTATATTTGAAAATACGGTGTATATATTCAAGTCACTCCAAAAGTCAAGTTTGCTGATTATTCATCTCAGTTCAAATGACCAACCTCAGACAAACAGCTAAAGCATATCTTTTTGGCAAATCATTTAACTGATTGCAGGATATACCAGAGAAAAAATTTCTCACTAAGCTTTTGCCTGGAGCAAGCTTGGTGCTGCCTAGTGAGGACAAGCTAATTTAAAATTTTCTTTTTAAATTAATATCATGGGTAGCTCTAAGTGTCATGACAGTACTCGTTACAGTGATAACTTGAACAAGTCCATAGCATCTAAATTTCCAATTAAAAAAGAAAAAAAAAAGCATTATGATTGATAACATTCTGTGGCCTAGAAAAAAAGGGGTAATTATGCTATGGCATTCCACACATCACTAGAGAGATCAAGGAAAAAGTGTCTTTCTTTGCTTGGATTTATATGCGTATGGCTATATATTCATATATTAGTACGTGTTGCTAGGAGTTTCACATCTTGTCAGTCATCAACTATTGGCTGTCAGAACAAGACTTCTGTCAGCCACAAGACTTTAACAGTGAAGGATATGATCCAGTATAGCAAATTCCACTTTCTCATTCTCTTCAGAAAAATTATTATACACACCTTTTTGTTCAGCTATACAGTTCTTTCTTTTACTGCAAGCTGACACTCTACTCAAACTGATACAATCTATAAAAGGAGACATAATCTCATCTGGAGAGTTTCTCAGTGTAACAACACAGAAAGCTATTAAAACTTCAGAAAAGTTCTAATTTTTTTTTTTTCATTTATATACATATATATATATATGCACACACACTTCGTACACACACACAGCTGGAAATAAGAATATGAAGCCAATTTTATTTAAAAATTTGGTGTATACTATGCCAGGAGGCATTATGGGAGAGAAGGACATGACGCTAAGACAAAACTGAGCAGGGTGAAGTGTCACAAATGTCAAAAATATAAGAACATTCTTTTATAGAGATTAAAAGCACCTTGCTGTAAAGAAATTGAATTTGTGTTCTAAGCTCCACCTGATATATATTTACCTCCTGTAGTTCTCCCATGAACATAAAATTTGAACAAAAAAGGTTGATTTGCCTTTTTCTAGAAAGCACCACAAAAAAGAGTTATATTATGTTTGGGTAGATTTATCCTATATTATATTGAGCAGGATGCTATTTATTACTGTTATGTAATGAACAGAACTTCGCAAATTAGTTGGCACTGGGCATGATGGTTTAAGTGGTGGATCAAATTAAAAAAAAAAAAGCTCTTCTGCTAGAATGTGACCGTGTATTACTTCTAATGGGCCTCACAAACAGGAGATCAGCCCTCGTGAGGAAAGGTTGAAACATTCCACCAGCCAAGCAATTTAAATTCTAAACGTTTACCAGAAGACATAAAGGTCAAATATGTACCAGTATCTCTAGACACATAGATATGTTATCTCCTTCTCTGAAGGAAAAGAATTATTAGAGAGAGATGGTAGATGAAAATCAGAAATTAGATGCAGGCAGTTCTGCTAGAAACAGCATCAGGTGAAATCTCACCCACGGGATGATATATCCTCCCAAACTCAAGTTCTAAAAGATCTGTGGATCAAAGAATACTCAAAATAAGCCCCAAAGCATGACTATTCTTGCTGAGCATCCTTTTATTCTTACAATACCGATTATGTGAATTGTTAGGCTCACATGAATATTTTTGGATAACATAAATAATGGAAGGATGAGTAATAGCAAGTCAATAGTCAGGGAGTAAAGATGCTGAAAGTTCATTAGAAAGAGTGACTCTGACTGTGGATGCTTGGATAATTGGGATTCCGCTGTCTTTTGCTTTTCAAAAATATCCAGAATGCTATCTTACTTTGGAATAATGAAAACCAAATGAAAGCTACACAGTTAATTTGATTTATTTCAGCCTCCCTCCAAAGCTTTGTTTCTCCAATCTGTTCAGTTCCTGCTATTGGTCAGAGTTGATCTCCCTCCGAAATGAGCCTCTTTGGAGGGATAAATCTATTTATAAATAGAAAACAAATCAAGCAGGCAGGCAGAGCAGTGTCTCTGTGATTGCTGAGCTGTGACAAAGTTTTTTATCTAGGAAAGAGAAAAGAACTCCAATAAACTCTTTTTTAAAATGCCTGGATTTCTTAATGCAATTGCTAAATTAGGAGGTATATGACCACTAACCCTGGCATAGATTTAGCTTGGCTATGACTGGCAAATTTCCAGGGGCAGAGCACTAACTGGGGAGAATGATGTAGCACATAATAAGCTATGTTTTATAGAAAAAACTTTTGCTTAAAAAAAAGTAATCATCATGAATCTGGTTCTCATTCAGATCCTGCTAGGTTCAACCATATAGTTGGAACACAATAACTTTAAATGTCGTTAGCAAGTCTGAAAACATAAATGGTTTTAGGGGAGAAGGACTGGGGATATACAGAAAAGAAGGGAAGGAGATGAAACTCTAACTTTCATGTATCTCATGGTTCTAGAGCCTCAGGTCCTAAAAATCGCAGCTTGATCAGACTGGAAGATGTGATAAAGTTGAGACCCTCCAAATTGTAGCAATTAGCACAAGCAGAAGAAATTAAATTGACTCTTTTTCTTTCCCAGCCACTTCATCAGAACTTCAGAAGACATCTTGTTTAAGGTAATTTGAGCTGACTTTGGTTTGCATTTGTTGAAAGTTTGAAAACCTAAAAAACTAACCCCATCGTTGTGTCTGACTTTACCACAACAGCAACAAAAAGCTCAGTAATTAGGGCACTACATAAAATCCTTAATGAAAACAGAATATTTGGCTATATACACAGCTCTTGTTCAGATGGGTTAAAAAAAAAAAAGAAAAAAAAAGCTGTGGCAAACTAGAAGAAACAAGAAAAAAAGGTAACTAAAACAGATGACACAGATACCTACCTGAACACAGAAACACAAGGGAATGTGACAGATGTACTCTTCACATTAACTTTCCTTAGTGACTTTAACACATTGTTGCCTCTCTGTCCTGGGCCCTATTGGTAATTTCAGGCTCAGACAATAAAGACATCTAACAATAATAAGAATATACAAGATGTAAACATACTCAGGAAAGAACTCAGTAAACACCCTCATGTTAGATACAGTTTTCAGGCTGAAAATACAGTTATCTTCAGACACTCTTTCAAAAATATTATGACCAATTTTAAATATACTGTCTTCTACATAAGTAATAACATCCTATAATTGTTATATTCTTATTCCTGTGAGAGATTCTTTCAGCCCAAAATTATGCCCCATCAATATATTATTTGTAAAAAGATGGTTGGGTTTTTTTCCTCTTTATCCTCCCTTTATTAGTTCCCTTTCTATATGTGCTTTAGCACCAATGGATTCATTACCCCATTAAGTCAACTGCAGGTACATCAGAACCTCTTCATGAATATTCACAGAGCTCAATAGAAAAATTGCCCAAAAATCAAATTTGAATGAAAAACTAGGACATCTGTCACATAGACAAGTAACCTGAAGAGGTGTTTTGTTGGAAGAAACTGAAAGAGAAAGGTTAGCTATGAAAAAGAGACTTGCCTGTATTTTTACTCTAAACAGCAAGGAAAACGAGTACAAATATCTCTCAAAAATTGATACACGTTGTTGTATTTTCTGAAGTCAATATTGTCATCCTTTCAGAAAAATACTCATGTTGTGTGTTGCTTATGCAAGAAAGGACATATTCCTTGCAAAAAATTCCAAGCTTTTGAATGGCTGTAGAAGATCTAAGGGATGTTTAATAAATTTTACTAAGAATTCTTACCTAGTTGCAGGCAGCCTTGCTGTTGACAAGGCTTCTCCCACATGAACAGGCCCTGGGACAGGATTTCCAGACAGCTAGGGCAGGCTGCACAGCATGCTGCTGTACTGTACCCATTGTGTAACTCCAGGCAGAACTCCTACTGCAAAGTATATTCACTAACATTAGAATACAAGGAGCTTATTCTCTACCATATAACTCAAAGGTTTCAGCCCCCATTTTTTTATTCTTATTATCGCTCTGTTGCTATGCAGTAACAATTTGAAATTAAGAAATAAATTAGCCTTTACAGAAACAGGCAAGTACAACTTTTCTGACACCCATGGAAACCTATGCAAACCCAGGCCAGCGGGACATCCACACCTTGCACGTGCTCTGCAAGACTTCATAGAATTTCACAGATTATTTCCCACATGCCCATCAGGGCACTACTGGACTTCTCCTGCATTGCAAATTCTATACTGAGGCCAGAGCCCACCATTTTAACTTATGTGGACAATACCAGGACTTTCCAAAGAGAAAGAATGCTGTCTTTTCTTCCTGCTGATGTGTCAGTAGTACTAAGGTACCGAGCTGCTCAGTTCTCTTCTTCACACTGCACAACTCAGGGATTCTGTGAAACAGCTACAGTGTGAGCATGCTTTGTAAAAAACATGTGCATATTTCATAAGGCATACGAAAAAGCCGGGGTTGAACAGGCTACTTCAATTTTGGTTTTGCTTAATTTTAGGATACTTGTGGGCATAACTACTAAGAACAGTAGGTATGGCATATCAAAGTCAATATTGTGATTTTTAAATTGATTAAGACCTTTTAGTATTAGAGAAACGATGCTAATTTTCAGAGAGCTAGACTTCTGAGCATTTGATCATACTTTGGACAGAAAATATTTTGTACTTTTAAATGCTCGCTTTCCATTTCTCTTCTATAAAAAAAAGTTCAAAGAAAATATTTGAGCCATTCCTTCCTAATCTCTATTAGTACATAAGTTCCTTGAACCTGAGCTATCATATCTGGGTCTTACCCAGTGGAGCTTATAACTTGTTTGATCTAGAGCTATTTGGTTTTGTGCCTCCTGGACCAAGTCCCTCTGGACCCATCTGACCTTAAAAGAATTGCTGTTGACTCAGACATCCTTAATTCAGCTGTCAACTTTAGCAGTAGCTTGATTGAAGTTAAAGTTAAATCATCCTTTACCTAAGCTAGTTTGCTGGAATCCACACAGTCTAATTGAGCCATCCTTTTAATAAAAGACCTTTCACTAAGCTATTCTTAACAAATACAAGAAGAATATATCAAACGCATTAAAATCCTTATGTGTTGTAAGACAAATTTATACATGCACTTGAAAAACAATGAGGGGTGGGTTTTTTTCATACTTGGCTTTATTGTTAAGGCTCAATACAACTCAGATTTGACATCTCCAAGTAGTTATTTCTGAGTTATTTCGTGGCAAAACTCTGACCGTAATGTACATGAGAAGAACATGTACTCTGTCATGTTCATAGAACCCACGAACAATTCCTTCACTTTCACGTAAGCAGAAACTGGGAGTGATTTGCTAGAGGATCAAGGATATTTGCTTCCTCCCCCTTATTAGAACTAGTTAGTGTAAAGTAAACCACCCAGTCATCTGGCACTGCAGCAGTTTATATAGGTTGAACTTGCAACTCTCACAAGTGGCTTGAATATGCAAAATTTTGTTCCAAAAATAAAACTGTGCTGAAAGTCTCATTTACAAATTTTGTAACGGGTACAGAGATGAGTGGGATTTTCATTCTATAAGACGTCCTGATTATGCCTGAAATAGGCTGTGAGGATTTATACAGCAGACAGTAACCAGGTACTACATAATGGTTCCATCCAAACAACAGCCTGAGCAACAACCTTTCTTCTGCTAGTCATATTCAGTATCTGTGCCACCCATTTTTGGAAAGCGTGAATTATTGCTAAGGTTTTCCAGTTAAAGGCTCTATGGTAAATATTTAAAAAAAACAACAAACAAACAAACAAACAAACAAAAATCCAACCACAAAATGTTTTTAGAAGTTATTTATATTATGTGCTGCAGTAAGTCAGTGAACTGCCATTATATTGAAGAATGCATTAAGCACCATACATTTAAAATTTGTCTGACCTTAATGTCATACTTCTAAAACAAAGATTATAGGTCATGCTTACAGTACTATTCTAGTAGTTATTCTGGAAAAGAAGTCTTTCTAAATATCCATTTCAGACTGACTTCTTAGACGATTGTCTAGCTGGAAGACTTAATACAGTCTTTAGCCATGTAAACCAGTGGATAACTGGAAAGTGATGGTATTATTTGAGTTGTTTACTGGAATAATATATCCAATCTATTCACGCACTTAAAATGATGTTGCAAAATTTGAGAGAGTAGAGTAACAAACTGCAAGAATGATTTAAAGACTGGAAAATCTGCCTTACAGAAAGAGATTTAAGAGGTTCAATCTATTTAGCTCATCAAAGTCAAGCTTAAGGGATCGCTAAGTACAGACATGGAAAGAGGATATCTTTCACCAGAGGGCTTTTCCACATAGCAGGCTAAGATACAACTATGACTGGAAGTTAAAGCTCAAGAAACGCAAATTAGAAATAAGGTATCTTTTAAACAGTAAGAATTATTAACCAGTGAGGAAACTTAATACGGGATGTTCTGGATTTTCTCACATTTGAAATGTTTAAAGCAAACCTAGATTTTCCCTTTTCCTTCCTAAAAGACATGATACGACACAGCTTGATGTTGAGCTAGAAGATTATAAGCCTATCTTTGTAGTGTCCTGAAGACAGCTCCAAGTTTGTGTTGTTCCCTCTCTGGAACAGCCAGTGACAAAGCTTGTGTCTGCTCTGTTCAGGACAGGCAGAGAAAGCTTTGGTCCATCTGCAAAATCCCACTATAGTCATATCCATTAAAAGTCCCTGTGGGGTCCACCAACGAGCTGACTGATTTTCTTGTGAATATCAACAATTTAAAGGGCACTTTCTTGGTGAATTTATCTGGTCTACCAGATGGAATGAATCTCCAGAATAAGCCTCCAGAAAAGAACTCTTTCTCACTGTCAATTATTGCTACACTCATAATCTTGTTATGAGAAAAAGGGAAAACAGTGTGCATGTGGAGTGAAGAATTTATTAGCCCAGTTAATGCTTTAACAGGCTAAAATTCCAAATTATTTAATTAATTTAAGAAAGCCTTATTGATAATACAGTTTGAATTGTCATGCAAAACATCTCTAGTGTGATCCTCTAGTGCTCCTCTAGGTAACTAATGTTGATAGTTTCAGACTTCCTCAAGAAAAGTAGGGGAAGGTACAAAGCAACTGGAGGTCTTTGTTGAGAAGATTCTAATGTCCCTGGTGGTGGGTTCTTCCTTCTAAGTTTTGGGGTCATTTAGGGTTATTTGTATACGTTTCCCTTATCACAGTCTGCTTCTTTCTTAGCAGTGCCCAGTTAAAGCCTGAAAGTTGCAAGAGATTTTCCCCCATCCCAGTGAACACAGCCCGGTGTTGCTTGTTATGAAGAGACCACCAAGGAGCGCCAGGCCACCCCCAGAGTCAGTGACAGCAGGGAAGGCAATGAATGGTCACTTGCCCCTTTGGCAACTGTTACCCCAGCTAAGCCCAGACGGCAAGGCCAAACAGCCCTGAGAGCTGGTGCTGTTGGGTCAGCTCAAAGCCTCTGGCTACCTACTAGTAAATGGCAAAAATTGCTTTTACTAGACTACATTTGAAGAGATTATAGAGTGAATACTTCAGCTGCAGATATCAACATTTCGTCAGACGACATCACCTATTCAAATCACTTAGCATCAGCAACTTTTAATAAGGTCAGGAGCAGAGGACATCAAGCACTCTATAGAAGTAACTGAGATCTTAAAGAGTTGAACCTTTAGGTACTTTTAGGACTCATACCATTAGTTCTAGTTTTTACTTACTTGATAAAGACACAAGAAAGTTGTTATTTTCTCTTGTGTAAGCTTCATAAAGGTCTTGGTTGTTTAGGTTAATACAGAAATATTTTCTCTCTGTGTGTATTTTTTTAAGGCAAACATACCATCTAAGCAAGTAACCATGTAATCTTCCATATAATCTCCACTAATAGCTACTTTTGATTCCTAGAGTAAAAGGCATAAACCCCTTATCCAGCAAGTTGCTCATTTCTCAACATTACAGCTTTTGGTGAAATTTATTCTTGATCCCAATTAGTACTCAATATGTGTCCTGAACCCCAAGGATTCATTAGCTTTGTAATTTTCATCACAGTTGGTATAACTGTAAATGCTATTATTCATATAGAAAAATCAGCCTTTAAAGGGTCATAGCTGTATTATTACTTTTTGAAGCTTAATCAGCACTTCACTGCAAAGCTGGTATTACTGCTCTGAAGGCAGAGAGCTTCCTATCTGTATGGGGAATCTGAATGGAAGGTAGCTGCATGGAACTTCCACCAAAAGCAAATGTTAATTTACATTTATGTCCAAATAGTGATTACTTCAAACATTTCCTAGAGCAATTACTCACTTCTAGTCTATTCTATGTATGAATCAAGGGACTAAGAATGTTCTCTCCATCCTTTGGTTATTTTTTTAAGCTTTTGCCCTGTGAAAGAAACTATCAGAATCCTTCAGTTGTTGTTTTCACAGCCCACCTTCCTGTGCAAATGCTGCAACTTTAATCTCTCTGATCAGCTGCTTCTTATAAAGCCTGTATTTAATCATACATTTAATCTTATGTTTCTTTAAAGTACCTTTACTAAAACAGTGAAGTGTAGGAACGGGTTTTCTCGACAATGCCTGTTATTAATAAAAGAAATTGTAAGCTAGTTTTCAAATGCACCTTATAATCATTATGCAGTTCAGGCAATATTTAGGTACCTACTTTGACCTGATGGCAACTGAAGGACTTCAGAGCTCTTTGAATTTCACCCTGTAAAAAAAAATCAATAAAAAATAAGCATTGTGAAATATTAAAATGAATACAACAAACATTGAAATAACTTCTAATGCTTGCATTAAAGGCTTATGTAGTTGAAGGCCACCTGACACAAAAAGTTGCAGTTCACATTGATGCATAAGACGAATACGAGGAAAAAGTTAACATAGACAGAAAATCAGGAGCACAATGGGTAGGTAGCCTCAGAGGAAAAATCTTTCTCCAGGACAGTGGGTGGGAAGCAACTGTGGGGGAAGAGGAGGATGAGAGGACCATCTGGAGAAAGCAGTGACAAATGCAGTATTTTCTAAACAAAGCAAGCACTGTGTATTGTACCTGCTCTACTACCCATGACATTTTTTGTTTGTACAAAAAGACCTACCATTCATGAATTTCACAAAGTTGGGTTCTCCTGTTATTTTATTGGATACTTTACAGGCAAGATGTAGCTTTAACTTTTTACTTTCAGATAGGGCATACCACTAGTATGTTCCACATCCCTCAGTTGTCATCCCACTTGCATTTCCAAAATGAGGTTTATAAGGTGGTATCCTTTGAAGGTAGATTTTACTCCCAGCAAGTACAGCAAATTTATGCACAGCTTTTAGTAAAAGCAGTGATTAAGATTGGTAACTGCTATGAAAAGGCATACTGAAGAGCATTCTAAAACCTGGATACAAACACCATAGCAGTGGACTGGATGTAGAAAAATATGGAAAAATATTTCACAGCATTGAGTGCTGACAACCAGCAGTTGCAACCAGAAGCTGCAGTTCACCAAAACGTATCTCTACATGTAAAATTATCTTAAAGCTCAATTATACAATTTATGGTGCAAAAGTTGGACACACACCCCCCCGAGTCAGCTGTTACTTAGCTTTCCTGTGAATTGTTTTCTAGTATCAGATATCAGTCCTGAATCTGCAGAGCCTGGCAGTTTAATTTTTTAAAGTTTTTCTTATTTAATCCTGACATCAATGTGTTTGTGCAATATTTAGAGCGTTCCTCAGGAAAAGCCAGTAGTCAGGCTTTTTTATGAATAGCGTAGTTCAAAGAGTGAAAGAGACGGATGTGTGCAGACCATTTGGCATTTCTTTATTTCTTTATATCATGTATTGATTTTTGCTCCAGAGGTGGGAAAACACTCTTTTGTGAAATAAACTTATTGAAAAAAACCTCAGGTAAGGCTCAGGAATTTCTCTGCCAAAAGAAAAAAAATAATCAGCAAGCAACAAAAAAAAACCCCACAAAGAATATTTGTTACTTCAGAAGATCAAGCCTTTTCTAATTAGGTCTTGTAAATCTGAAAGTAAAAAGCAGAGCAATCACATACTTAAAATTTCTGCAAAGAAATAGTAGACTCCTCCAGTTTTTCTGAGATTAATTTCCATCTGAATTGGAATAGACATAATTCTATTTTGGATCAGCCACACAGACCACAGTTAATAACTGGTGAGCGTAGGACTGAAGTGCCTTGGTTTTTAATCTCAAAGTACAGTTGCTTGGTAAATGCCCTGCAATGACCATTTGCCTGCAGAGAAACCACAGGAGCAGCTTGAAGCACCAGTGTTGTTCTGGACCATTAAAATAGTGCAAATAGGAACAATGACATATAATTATATAGGAGAACACCTCAAATCTAATCCTGCCTCCTTAGAACCCAGTATAGAAACCTTGTTGATTCCAAAAGATCGATACTGTCTTTTTTAAAGACAATGGAATAGCAGGCACCTTACAGAATTAAATACTCTCATATGAAATATTTAATAACAAAAACTTTTAGTCAATGATGTAAATACACAAAACAGACCATAAGGAATGAGCTTTCAAAATTTATAACTGAACAGGATTAATTTATTTCAATAGTTTTCACTGGGACTTTTTTCTTCTGTTATTGCCAGTGCCAGAACCATTATTTAAGAATTGCTACACTGAAAGTACATAATTAAAACCTCTATTATGCATCAGAAATAGTTTGTGCTTTACTTCCAAGTTATAGGATTATTGCAATTTTTTTCTCTTAATTAAGCATTATATGTTAATTCTGCTTTCTTCCCATAGAGTCATTAGCATATAAATACAGGCACTGACTCTATCTGCAATTCTCTGTAAAAGATTAAGTTTTTAAATTGCAATGGACTAATGATTTATTAAAAAATAAATATGCTTCATGAAATTACTGTTGCCCTAACATTTCCATTAATAAATGCACATTTAGAACAAAAGTGATTCCAAAACTCATTTGGAGAAGATGGACAAATGAATTTTTAAATAATTAAATGGGTATTTACTATTTTAAATGCTATGCTTTGTTTAAAATATATACCTTTGGTTTAGAGGCTATTTTCCTTTCCATTTCAAATCATTCAAGAAAAATACAGTTAAGCATTTCTTGGTTGACATTTCTTATCTTTTTTAGCAAATCAAAATATCAGATGATATAGTTTCAATATTAATTATTGAAGATTGTGTCAATATTCTGAAGAAAGTTGCTGAATTGGAAGAAGAGTCAGAAATACGTTTTTCTACAAAATAGGAGAAATTAAATACTCAATTAACAACACAAGCAGGAATCTATGTTCTTCTTCATATCCTATCCATTTTTGATACCATCATCAACTGAAATTTTTGTATATATATCTCCATATTCATTTTTCTTATAAAGCAGGCAAAGACCGTGCATTCTACCCAGTGATATAGATAACACTCACAACATCACTGGTGAAAACGAAAGGCTGCTGTGTGAGAGGTGGTATGTTTGTTTTCAGTTTTATACCATATTCCTCTAAGAGGGGTGACAAAGAACTCCCTGGCGGAAGGGGTGGGGGTTGTTCCCACCTCCTGAGTTCTCGCCCAGCTTCCAGAGTGTGGCAGAAGAAGCTGTGAAAGAGTCACAGCAAAGAGCAGCATTCACATCTCAAGCAAGGAGCTTACAAAAAAATCAAGGAGCACATGGTCATGGGGTCCACGACTTGGTCACATTTTGTTCCAGCCTACGTTTTGGAAATACAGGACTGATTTGAAAGAGAACTCAGAATTAACTAGCATAATCGTCTTTCTATAGCTTGCCAAATATTAAGGTCTCTTCTGTCTTATGTTGACAGTTTTTGTAAATCACACTGGGTGATGTTTGTTAATAAATAGGGAATTTCTACGTCTTCCTTTGCTTATGAATCAGACGATGAGCTCTTGGCAGCTGACGAGAAAGACAGTACCTTTTCTCTACTGCATTATCAATTGGAAAAGGTTTTTACTGTTCTCTGCTGCAGACACATTCTTTCAGATACTAAATTGTCTCAGGTGGACCTATTGTAGTGAGGATAATACACTAAATCCATTTGGCTAAACTGCATAAAATTCTTTATTACTACGTAGACACAGTTGCATCAGCTATTCATATCTTTGAGGGCCCTAAAGGAGTTTTCCGTGTGGCCTTTTCAGTAGTTAATATATGTCCTTCAATAGCTTCTCTGGCAAGTTTCTTATAGTAGTGCCCTATAGGCTATATAGACCAAACAACTAAATATCCTGATGACACAGAAAGGTAGCTAAGATAAGACACATGGGAAACAAGCAATTCAATGTTCCACATAGCCTCAGCTCTGCTCTGCAAGCTCTCCATCCAACTCAGTCAGAAAATATTGGCAAATCCCACTGAAATATCATACCAGAGCAAGAAAACACTCATTCCCTTCCTACCTCAGGGAAGACATACATAAAAACTATCCAGTCCATTCTCAGTGGCAGCGATTTTCAAGCAATGTCTCAGCTGTCCCTGTAGCCTTCTCTACCCTCCTCCTCTTTCTACAGCATTTTTTTTTTTGTTTACTTAGTTGCAGGGGTGGGGGGGGAGAGTTCTAATCATATTGCTTTAAAATGGTAAGTTATATACTCTGTACTGTGAAGGTATTCAACTCATCTCCCACTGCTCTCATTTTGAAAGTGTGGATGTTTATGCTGGCCAAGCAGACTATTAGTGGAATGTGAACTGGCTGGACAACTGGATCGATGGCCCAGCACGTGCTGGCAGCTGCTAATAAGCCAACGCTTGAATATGGGATCCACATTTATCAACATTTTCATCACCAACCTGGATGATGACACAGACTGCATCCTCAGCTACTTTGAAGATGACAATACACTAGGGGACTGGCCAACATGACAAGTGGCAGAGTCTTGATACAGAGACCTTGACAAAATTGAGGGTTGGGCCAACAAAAATTTCATGAGATTCAGTAAGCAGTGGCAGAAGGTTCTACTGTGGGGTAGAGTCACCCAACACATTGGTACAGGCTGCAAAAATGAGTAATGCCTTTTCCATAAAGGACCTGACAGTTACAGTGGATGCAGGAATGAATATGAGCCAACTCACTGCAAGTAAGACAAACCACAGACAGGGCTGCATTTGGCGGAGTGTGGAAAAGAGATCAAGAGCTGTTACTCCCTCTATTTGATGCTGGTGGTGGCATGTCTGGAACACTGGGCTTCTCTTTAGGTCCACCTTTGGGTATGTGGAGAAGCCTGAGACGGTCCAGTAGATGGCTATCCAAACAATAAATGTTGAGGCAGCTGGGCTTGTTTAGTCAGGTGAAGGGGTGGCTAAGGGACAATCTAATAGCAATCTACAATTACTGGAAGGGCAGTCACAAAGATGATGGGACTAAACTCATGCTGCTGAATCTTTGTCCTTCAATGTTTTCAAGGCAGCCAAAGAACCTGACTTTGGCCAAACACCAATATGTAAAGGGTACTGAAGAATGCAGAGGTGGAGATACATATAGCATCTCTTTCATTCCAACTGGCAGCTCTGAACAACAGTATTTTCTCTGAAATATATATAACAAATGTTCTCTTAATGAATATCTGATGATATTTTATATAAAAACTATTTGGTTTTCCTTTTCAAGGACAAATCTGTGTAGAAATATCCTTCTAAAAATCCAAGGGAACCAGTGCTGAAGAACAGATTCAACACCAAATTCTTTTAAAGATATGGCCTCTAAGAATTAAGAAATAAGAAGCAGGGGAAAGCCAAATTTCAGATATAAACTCACTCAAATTTTACCTATGTTAGTATTTCAGATCAAGCATTTAACTCCAGTAGGGTAGTATTGGTAGTTGTAAAGAAACTGATATAGAAGTGCTGTCTTAGCCTATTAGATACTCTATTCTCTTCCCATATGATCTACAGGCATGTTAAAAAAGCTTTGACCAATTGCAATCTCAAAAGGAAATAAATCGCCCCTAGCCCCCCAATACTCCATCACCCCATGAAGGGATGAGCAGAAAATACTATCAGGGAGAGAAGCGTTGTATAGAATATGGTATTATGAGTATACACATTTTGCAGGTCACAGATCTGTGTATATAATCCCTGTGCCAGGCAATACCTGCCGCTTAATAGCAGTGGTCTGGAGCAGAAAACACGTGGCTCTAGCTAATGAGCTGTTTTGCAGCCTCCTTCAATGTTAATAGGACTGAGCAAAGGTGATGGTGGAAGGCTATCTGATCTGCTTTGTAAGACATTACAGGGAATTCTGTTTTATAGTGCAATGCCACTGATGTTCCAGCCTACCATGTGTTTAATTATATTCTCATGTATGGTTCTCTTGTGGATTATTAATGGCTTATTATTATTTTTAATTATTTTTAGATATACCACTGTTTTTCCAAACTTACCATTTCTCAGAAAACACAACAAAAATGCAACAATATAAAGATCTAGGAAATTCTCAATGATCAATAAACCTGAAGAGCCACAATGGCATTCATAAATATGATAATTTACATCATTATGACTTCTATCTAATATACACATTTTAAGACTACTAGCAATGATGAGGCTGCTCATAAAATGACAAAGAAAATTACTTTTTTTTGTCCACCGATTTCAAATAAAATTTTACAGGACACAAAATATTTTTTTAACCAATGTATACACTAAATGCTCAAGAAGGACTATAGAAACTATTCAAATAAGGAGGCAATGAATAGTTTGGGATTTAGTGGCACAGAATTTTGCCATCTGTGTCAAATCAGAAGAAATTTCACTTGGGGAATACTAGGAGAAGCAACATGCTACTGGATTTCAAAGTTAAGACTTAAGTAAGAAAATGCAACTTTGTTTTTATTTCATTCATGTCAAAACGTGAAAGATGGACTCAAAGAGATCTGACGGCAACTAGGATTGTTGTCACCAAAAAAAAAGTGTTCACCAAAAGCCCCGTAAAGCCTGTAGCTAAAAAATTTTTGTATTGAAAAAAACAAACAAAAAAAGAGAACAACTGTATCACAAAAAAAGTCTTTAAAAGTTCCTTTAAAAATTGAGACATTTCCTACTCACAGAAGGTACAGTATTTAGTAAAAGACAGACAGACTTCTGCCCACAAAAGATAACTGGTTTTGATGAAATCAAAACTTCCCATTGTACAAGTGGGAGATACTTGTCTCAGGGCAAATACCTGTAGCTTCGTATAAAAGACAGTTTTCAAAGATAACTGCTGAAGGTAACAAATGAACTTGGGGCAATGCCTATCAGAGGTATCTGGACACAGGGGCCTATTCTTAAAAGAAAATGTTTGTTTTGGATTTTTTTCCCCTCCAGTTCAACTGAGTCAACTGAAATGCAGCTTCTCAAATGAGAAACCAGCCTAAAATAACTTCTGCCAACCTCATCTGACCCTAACAATTTATCTTTGTGTTTAGATGGATACTCATCACCAAGGTATCTAACTGCCTTCTCCAAGGAGTAATATAAGAAAGATATTTCTCTTCTTTTTTGCTGGCTGGCAAGAAGAAGGTGTCATAGGTAGTGTCACCTTATTTAAAAGTCCAGCGAGGTTACTGTTTAAAAGCATTTGTGGGAAAGCTTGGGCTCAAAGATGGATTTTACTTCTTAGAAACAAGAAAGCACAAGTCATCTCGTATTGACTTGCCTTGGTGAAAATTCTATGGACATACTAAAGTTTCCAGCCACTGGCCCTTAATTGAATTCACAGTAGTAAATAGCTGTTGTGAAAAATTTATAGATGAAAATGGGATGCTTTTGAGGATTACTGTGTGATAGATTCTGCCAATTAGATTAAGAGAAAAAAACCCAAACACATGACCTCCACTGCATATACTGCCTGACCCCTCTTCACAGCCCAGAACTCCAATTTGCCATGAAAATCAGCCTGATATTTTCTGTGGAAAAGAAAAAAAAAAAAGAAGGAAAAGACAAAACATGAAAAATGATCCCACCCAAATCCCCCCTTTCCAACCGTTAACTGTAGTTTGCCAGCAAATGAATTTTTGAGAGAACCAAATCTCTGGTTTCTCAGGCAGATTCAGAATAAAGTTATACATCATTGCTCTTGATAGCTGGATCAAGTAGTTCATACCTCTCCACTCCAGGGTCACTGAAAACCAGTAATTTGGTTTAAAATGTTCAGAAGCAAAAATTAACCTATTCATGTTCAAGCTACCACTTATAGGTAACATTGTGATTCTGCATATACCGTTTTAAATGAATACATGAACTGAAATGGTAATTAATTTATTACAAAGGGCTATTTTTATAGGCTATAGTAATGGCTGAAAGCTTAAAGGTTTTTCTGGTTTAAAGAATAATACTAATTTTTTTTTGAAGATCAAAAGGAGATTGGAAAACTGATTTCTGTAAGAAGCAGTAGTCTTCTGAAGCAATGTCATTTACTTTTAGCCATGATATGATTTCCTTTGGATATAAATGTGCTGAACCTCAATCAGGATGCAGAGCAGCCAGTTAAAGGGGAACTTCAAAAAGCCCTGAAAAGGGAAACCTGCGTAAAAGTTCACAGTAATTTCTGCATACAGTTCTGAAAAGGAAAGGGCTTTGTAACATGAGTTCTCAATTTGCAATTTAAGGTGCACTGTTCATCTAAGATGCTTTTCTTAAGCCAGCTTTTTGCTTTAAGATTCAGACAGACAAAAATTAGCCTTTAGATGTTTTCTCTTTTTAAAATTCTGTTTCTTCTTACATTTCAGAAGTCTGAAAGTCTTTAAAATGGGGCCTTCTTTACATAGCTTTTTGGACAAAAAGAATAGCATCTAACTGTATCATTTTCCACACTTTTAATATGAAATGTTAGAAAAGTAACTCACCTTAGTGGATAAGAATGAATAATCTTTCAAAAATATGGATAAAGAAAATTGAGAATAGCTAGAATGAGGCTGTAAAATAAAGCCTATCCTATCTTAACACAATGTTAATATTTTAATACATTTCAAATAAGTTTCCAATTATGAAAAAATAAAGAGTATGATTTTAGTACAGTACTGGGAAAGCCTCCAGGAGGCATTGGAAGCTTAACATAAGCCATATGCAAATACAGCCCTGTGACTTTGTTATAAGTATATGGCATATGTAAAAACATACAAATACACTGTTTTTAAAATTCTTTTTTTGAAAATGGCAATTTTCACCTCAGCTATATTTTGAAACAAATATAACAACTTGCCCAACATAATAAAACATAAATAGGCAGTTCCCATAGCAATGACAGAGAAACATAGAGGGAAAAAACAGAAAAGAAAAAAATTGGGTGGGAAGGGGAAGTACCTAAGAGCAAGTCTCTTTAGCAAAATATTGACAGGTGTAATGAAGAAATACCAGTAGAGGATGTTAATACAGTAGCTCAGACTCTTGCTGAACACTGAAATAGTGGGTCTTATACGATGAATTAATACAAGACAAGACAGTCACAGATTCCAGGAATGACAAGTTGTCAGAGTCTTCTCTTAGAGCCAGATCACATGCTTGTAAAAGCTATAACTCAATTCAGAGTGCAAGAAACCATAAAGAATCAACAATGTAATTTATATGCTAGCAGCAAAGAAGACACCACATCAGATAACACCGATATAGAAAAGACGAGAAAGACAATGTTGACAGGAGCAGTAGTCCTGTACAGCTATAACACAGGAAACCAAACTGGCTTTGTAATGGAGGAGAACAGACTGTGGAAAATGTAGCAAGGCATCAGGCCAAAAGAGGAACTAAATTTCCAACAGGAGATATGGATGTAGCAGGTGTTACAAAAATAATATTTTCCAACAGCACTCAGGTCACCGAGAACAATCCATGATGGGATGCAATCATCAGATAATGATCTCCTGGGAGATAATGTCATTAGTACAGACCACAGGGACGACTCTAAATAGAGAAAATATTACATATCAGGCTGCTTCAGTGCAGAAGGGGACTTCCTCTTTGGCAGTCTCTTTCTGTCCCATTTCCCATCGCTATAACCAGAATTATGATCCTGCTGTGTACTGCACATGAGGAAACAATCCCATGCAGAATTGCAGTCCCTTGCTGGAAAACCGTGGAGGTTCTAGCAGCAGCAACTGTAAATGTCTGTTTCATCATTACTACCCTAATCTCTACTCATATATGTTCCCACAACCCTGACCCCAGCATCTAGAACACACCTAATAAAAAGATTGATCTAATACATACATAACCAATCTGCTAAAGACCAAGTACTTGAGCAACCATGTAACAGCTGACTTAGTGTTTTAAGAACAGAGATAAAGCAGGATTGCCACAATTCTGCTGTGAGGTGGCCACTATTTAGGCATTCCACGGTGGTTGTTTAAGTGTGGGATTATTTTTAAGGCTTCTCATGTTTTGGTGGTATCCGTCAGATTCTGTTCCCCAAACACTTTAGTGAATGAGGGTGCTCTACAATGCTGTAACGGGACTGACTAGCGTTTATGCAAGTCATCTAACATCAGGCCTCTAATAGGGATAAAAGTATGGAAAATTACTCTTTCATAACTATCCAAAATGCATATGCAAGCTTTTCTACTTTTCCCAGCATGGGGTGCCTAATTTCCAAACAGCACGTTCTGAAACAGGCCCATCTCCTCCTTGATGTTATCCCCATTCTAGTTCCTGAATTCACTTCTCTGTGTTTATACTATTTTAAACTGAAAAAACACCAACAGAAAATGAGTACATCACACACAACTCCTTGGTTGGTTAAATACATAACTTTAAGCTGCTTCTGGTTTTGAGTAAAGAGGACAGACCAAAGACAATTACGCAGTTAGGTTACATCCTTGTTCAAAGCACACAGTACAATTCTGAAATTACTGAATAATTACAGTTACTGAAATTCGTTGCTAATGCTTTAAAATGTCCAGAATTCTGACTGTTGCTTTCTCCTGCCACATTGTAGTATTTGATACGTTGTTTCGACATTTTGACTTACACAAAAAAAGTTATTTTCTTAAATGCAGAGAGTATAGACACATTTGATCATTTTTCTTGACTATCGAATGATTATTTTAAAATATATTTTTATAGAGTAATATATAGATGACTATCTAAGAAGAATACCTTCGAAAACTTATGTGCGTATTCCACTAAAATGGTAACTACCCATATTAAGAGGAAAAAAAACACATTTAAAATAAACATAAGCCAAAACTCCACATTGAGGAATATGTTTTCTTCAGGCTTCAACAACATATGAGAAAGGAATTATATCTAATGTCTGAGACTGCATTCTTTACATCTGAAGGAACTAAAAAGGTAAGCTAGTACATCCATTGCAGAGCAAGACTACATTTTCCCATCCACGTGTTAGTTTCCACTTCCAAAAAGAAAATTAAATGTACTAATGAGTTTTTAATTATTAATTTGCTCTATACTTTGGCGTCAGGAAGAGAGAAAGCTGAATAGTCCTACCACATAATGCACATAAGTTCGTGGAGGTCAGCCTTGGAAGCAGATTGTGAAGTTTAATAGCATTGGTTTGCATTTCAGGAAGCACATTTATTGGAATGGAATGACTATGACTATTTTGTGTTGTCTTATTTTTAGCAGGTTTGGAAAAGAAACATAGCACTATGATACAGAAGATGTATATTATTACTGGCTTCCTAATATATGGCTTGCATTATAGATTTAAAACATGTACTGACATGTATCAAAGTCTACTCTGCTATAAAGCTTTCTGCCATGTAAAGTTGATAAGTGATTTTCACAAGTTCTCATGAATTTTAGAAGAGTTTGGTCAGCTGGGCCTGATTATAAATGCAAATTTAGGAACAGTAAGAATAAAGCTCAGTGATCTAAATGCTCAAGAAATAAAAACAGAGGCATCAGTATGAACAAGAAACCAAATACAGAAAGAAAAGGAATAAATACAGGACCAACCAGAAGATATGCTTGGGGGAAAAAAAAAATATAGGTAAGGATTAATTATGTGCATACATGTATTTTGGGAAAGGAGGATTTATGTCCATATCACAAGAACAAGCTCCAGCATAAACACAGTGCTGCTGCTGATAGATTTGATGGTGGCAGTCCTAGACTGTCATTATTATCTGACCACTTAATGTGCTGAGGTACAATCAAACCAAGATTTAAAGTTCGAGTTCTAAATGTTGCCTGATTTTCTACCACTGGTGATAATCCTTAAAAATCACATGTCAGTACTGAATCCAGTCATCATTATGTATCTCAAGCCATTGAATGAACTCCCCAACTCTAACAAGGACAGCCTCCAAGGAGTAGAATTTATAGTAACTACAGTTAATGACAAGAATCATATTTCTGCTACCGCCTCACCAAAATGTAAATAAAAACACAGCTTCAAAAAATCCTTTTTATTTTCCCCTCTCTTTTCTCTTTCCTTTATATAGCAAGCCAAGACTCACAGTATCACAGTATCATCAGGGTTGGAAGGGACCTCTGGAGATCATCTAAGTCCAACCCCCCCGCCACAGCAGGGCCACCTACAGCACATTGCACAGGACGGCATCCAGGTGGGTTTTGAACGTCTCCAGTGTGGGAGACTCCACAACCTCCTTGGGCAGCCTGTGCCAGTGCTCCGCCACCCTCAGAGTAAAGAAGTTCCTCCTCATGTTAAGATGGAACTTCCTGTGCTCAAGTTTGTGCCCGCTACCTCTTGTCCTATCACTGGGCACCACTGAAAAAAGGCTATTCTCGTCTACCTGGCACCCTCCCCTTAAGTATTCATAAGTATTGATAAGATCCCCCCTGAGTCTTCTTTTTTCTAGACTAAAAAGCCCCAAGTCCCTGAGCCTTTCCTCATAAGAAAGATGCTCCAGTCCCCTAATCATCTTTGTAGCTCTTTGCTGGACCCTCTCCAGCAGTTCCCTGTCCTTCTTGAACCGGGGAGCCCAGAACTGGACACAATACTCCAGATGCGGCCTCACCAAGGCAGAGTAGAGGGGGAGGATGACCTCCCTCAACCTGCTGGCCACACTCTTCTTGATATACCCCAGGATGCCATTGGCCTTCTTGGCCACCAGGGCACATTGCTGGCTCATGGTCATCCTGTTGTCCACCAGGACTCCCAGGTCCCTTTCCACAGAGCTGCTCTCCAGGAGGTCAGCCCCCAACCTGTACTGATGCATGGGGTTATTGCTCCCCAGATGCAGTACCCTACACTTGCCTTTGTTGAACCTCATCAGGTTTTTGTCTGCCCAACTCTCCAGCCTGTCCAGGTCACGCTGTACGGCAGCACAGCCTTACAGCGTGTCAGTCACCCCTCCCAGTTTTGTGTCATCAGCAAACTTGCTGATGGTACACTCTATCCCTTCATCCAGGTCATTGATGAATATATTGACCAGGACTGGACCCAGTACTGACCCCTGAGGGACACCCCTTGTTACTGGCCTCCAGCTAGACTCTGCACCACTAACCACAACCCTCTGAGCATTATCTGTCAACCACTGTTCAATCCACACCACCGTCTGTCATCTAACCCATACTTCCTAAGCTTGTCTGTGAGGATGATGTGGGAGACAGTGTCAAAAGCCTTGCTGAAGTCAAGGTAGACAACATCCACTGCCATTCCTGACTCCTACCATTCCTTTATCTGCAACTTCTATTTACCTGGTCTTTTACTTGTAGATGTCAAGCTTCTTTCCTACATAGTTCAGACACACCATTAGTGGGGGAAATACAAAGGGAAAACAGATGAAGAAAATTTAAATTCAAATGAAATCTTGCAAATAACCCTTGAAATATGGTACAGTGCAAAAAAATAGTACATTTCTAAGGTTCTCTTCTGTGAGTGCCACCTGTGACCATTGGTAGGAAATAGAATAGCCCATGCCATATTAATTTTAGTCTTAAATATAGAGGTTAAACAGGATCTGCTCATACAGCTTGCACATATACCTGAATAAATCTTAGTAACTGAGTTGTCTATTTTCACATGTTATAAGCAAACATTTCTATGTGCTTTTCTTGACCCGGCCTTTTGTTAATGACCATTTTATTTTGGCTAGCAAATATCAAAGCATACCAATGTTATGATCCCTAAAAATACAGTAATTGAATACTCTAGGCATGTCCAAGAAAAAACGATCTCAGTTTTATACCAAACAAAAGCTAAAGCAAGCAGTTGGACTGTGATTTAACATTATTTTCATGTATCTGAAATAAAGCTTTTCAGCATGAAAATGCATTTCTTTCTGATTTTGCTTATGAGCCTAAGAGAGGAAAGGTGAAAACTTCCCAGATTTTCTCAAAGCTCTCAGCTAAATTTTTCAAAACCAGAGGTTTTAAACACAGAAGGTTTTTAAACTCAGAGGTAAGCCTCAGAACATATGGGTACACACTGACCCAGCCAAACCTATACCTCCAAGCCTCCAAAGAATTTCTGCTAAAGATTATTGCTTTAAAAAGGAAGCTGAAACTGAGGAACTATTTTAATGCATATTTTAATGTGTCTTTACTCTGGAAACGAAGTAAATCCCAGAACTATATTCACATTTATAACATCTTTTTACATATCAACCATGATCTGTAATGACTGCAGTCCTAATGATAACAATTGCACTGACACCTGAATAGCTTAATAAGAAAAGGCAATTTTATATCGCTATAGTACCCTGCTTTTCTTTTTTTAAAGATGAATTATAAATTTGGAATTGCTATAATTTTTTTGAAAAGTGTAGACATTTGACGGAAATGTTAATAAAGACTGTAATGTTGGGGTTTGGAGCTGTACAAAAGAGAAATGAAAATACAGCACAAAATTGGACTAGCTCTACTGACAGAAAACATAGAGAAGCAGCTGCAACAAATCAGTAGTATGTAATGCTATCATCTATATACGGTTTTCTGGGACACTGAGGCAGAGAAAGAGAAGTGCTAATTTATTCTTTTTCTTTATGTTCAACAGATTCATTGCCATTTGTCAGCGTATGGCCTGCATTTTTTTCTGTTTTATTTTGCACTCTGTTGCTAGATACAGTATCGATTCAGGGCTGCAGTTTACAGCTATCTAGCTTGCTTTGCTATTGGGTGAAAAATACTTGGATGTAAAATCCATTCCAAACAACGTCAAGGTAGCAAAATGCATTACTGTAGTAATTACTCTGGTGGTTGGTAAGAAAACAGGTAGCAATCAGCCATTTTTGCATTGATGGAGTGTTGTACGAAGCATTGGAGATATCTCTGTAATTTGGCACATGCTAGCATATTACGCAAAACTGTGGTTCTGATGTGCATCTGCTTCCATTGAAAATAAACAAATAGGGAACGGGCACAGAAGAGGAACGTACACTTGCCTTGCTAAAAAGTCTAAGTAAATAACTGAGCATAAAAAAAATACTGAGGCTAAAGTAAAGAACAGTAGCTGTTCCAGTTAGTTGACGCGCTCTTTCCTATTAGATCAAAAGCACAGCTGTTGAAAGGAATAACTCTGAAAGTAAGATTAAAATTACTACACCAGATTCGAATTTGGTTCCTGCTGGTATTATATATGCAGAAGGCTGACAGTCTGGAATGGCGTTTATTGAAGTAAAGTCATATTCCACACCCCGAATGTCAAGCAATAGTGACCCTATACCTGTCCTTTAGCTTTTTCTGTTGCTTAAGATTTTTTAAAGATACCTTATAGACCTTACGTTTTTCCACATTTGTACAGATGCATATTTGTAACTCCCACCCGTCCCTCAGAAAACTACTGACTTGAAAGAAAGTTGCATTTCATAACAATATGAAATGTTGTCCCACCGTATTCATGCAACAACTCATAGCTGGGCAGAAGGACTCCAAATTCACAAGGTCGTGGGCTTTCACAACTGGTTCAGAACTGTTAAGACCTTATGACCCTTAAAGTTAGTCCTGTGTCTACAAGGGTGTCCTCATTTTTATAATCTAAACTTGGAAAGCTGCCAGGACAGGCTTGGTGAAGAATAATGAATTACATCAGAAGCATTAAAAAAAAAATAAAATCATTTTTCTACTCTGGCCTTCATCAGTCATTCATAACCACTGCAGCTTCTCCCAGTTTTCTGCTTTACAGCAACACATCCCAGAAAAGCATGTCTTGATACAACATGAGATCCTGCAGATGAAATCAAAGAGCAGTGGTATAGAAAGTGCCTACTGATGTGCAATCTTCCAGCTCAGAAAAAAGATTTCTTTCTTTCCTGACAATTACATTCATTCACAATACAACAAATCATAGTCCTTTCTGAACTCCAATTTCTGCTTAATAATGTTCCTTCATAATTTAAGCCTTGGGCTCTTTGCTGCCTCAGGCAAGCGAAGAAATAAGACTTCTTATCTCCATTTTACTAATTTGTTCCCGGTTAACATTTTACAATAGAGAAAACATATTTGCCTCAAGCTTTCATTGAGTAGCCATTTTTTCAACTCAGGTGTCTTTGCATGTGTTGGTTTTTTTCTCTTTTGCTTGATTTTTTGCTTTGTTACATTTTGTTTCACTGTATCTTTAAATCTTTCTGTTTCCTCTTCAAATTTGTATTAGTCTGGTAATTATGGTGTCATCTTTTTCAATCTAATTAATTTCTCTCTTTTCCTGTAAAGTTTGCTTTCAGTTTCTGCTCCTGTTAGCCTTCCACATCAATTGCTTTCTCCCTTCTATACTTCTGTCAATTCCTATCAGGACCTTGTAAGACTTAAATATACAATCTTCAACGCATCCCCCACCCAGCATTAACCTCTCAAGCTCACATCTCTTCCCCACACGTGCACACCCACGTACGCATCCACACACGCACATCCAAACACAGGGATTCCTTGGAAGCGGATACACAATCACTGCTTATGTCTACAAAACAATTTACCTTCCCCACATAGACTCTTCACCATGCGTATCTTTCCTCCTCAAAAGTATAAAAAGGGCATGTAGAGAAGAAAATCAGAGATTCTTCATCCTTTTTCTGGAGAGGCAAAATCATTAACTCTGCTTTTCAGCTTCATTTGCTGGTCGGTGTTGGACCAGGGGCATGCATGTTAGTTACAATTAGATAATTAGGGAGAAGAGGTATATTGTCAGACTATGTGTAACTGCCTACTTATGGGGAATGAGTAAAGTGAAGACATTTTAGAGAACACTAGGATAACGTGAAGGAAACAGAAGCAGCTGCTACTTCAGGAAAAGGTTTTATATCTTACTTCCTAAATTCATGTATGTTTGCACTCCACTATCCTACCACTGCATGCCCCATAGACAAATAAGTTCAGCACTTCTGTATCCCGCATAGGCAGATCGCCATCCAGTGATTTAAGACTGTTGCCTAGAAGACCAGTAATTGCAACATTGGAGGTGACTGCCTGTTTTTGTTCTGGAATTCCCAGTGCTGCTACCATTTCAGAAAGACTTCCAAGAAAAGGCAACACTTGTTCGCCCACAAAAGTGTCCACTCTTTTGTTTGCATGATTAATTTGAGGTAAATGAGTTACTTGGGTATTTCTCTCTGTTCAGTTTTCCAGGCTTGCAATAAGCTGAAATACGTGCTTCCAATCACCTTAGCAGTGTCATTTGTTTTGACAAAGTGTAATGGAAGTTATTTTGATGAAAGAGAGTGAACCATATTAAAACTGGACAATCTGGTCTTAGCTGTGACAGGTTTCAGCATGCCATGCAGAATAAAAATAATTGGAAGTAGAAACAAATCTATTTTTCCCTTCCAAACTTCGGAGATGTCCGATTGATCTTCTAGCTTAAAAAAATACATAGAAGAAAAGTAAACTGTCAATTATAGTGTCATCTATCTCTGTCAATTGTAAACATACTTGCCATGCATTGCTACGAACAGCTGTGCAAGATCAATCACTTCACCCAGGACTTCTAGGCCAATTAAGGAATCTTGTGGATGGATGAAGGGTTTTGCTTTTTTTTCTTACAGTAGAATGTAGTGCAATTATATCAGGTGTTCAAAACCATGTGTGTATGTTTTAGGAGACTAAAGAGAAATAGTGTATTTCTATGGCCCTTCTTCAATACAAAATACTTGTTTCTCTGTGCCTCTTTAGCAGTAATTTAACCTGTACTTGAGAATAGATTTTCAGTTAATAGTTCCCTAACACCAGGTCACCTACACTGCAGAAAAGTTTAGCAGAATATAAGAAAAAAAAAAAGTTTCTGATTTTATGTAAGAATAAAAGAACATATCCATTTTTTTCTAATAAAATCATGTGCCTCCTGCTCCTATGATACAAAATTTCAGTCTATTTCCTAACCCACGTTTGTAAAGGTGACTTGGGAATTCAGACGCCGGAATTTTAGATCTTTGAACTGAAAGGATCTGATTTTCAGAAACTGCTCTGAATCTTTTCACTGAAAAGCAGTTTCATACCAAAAGAAACAAAGAAAATTCTCAGGCTTGTATAGATCAACTGTTTGATGAAGTTGGTAGAATTTCTGAAAGAGGAATATGTTCAGCAGATACTTCTGTTCTACAGCTGGAATAGCAGAAGAGCAAACATCCATCATGGTGATGCTGAGGAAAAGGAAAGGAGGATCTAGTTGCTGCTAAAAGAAAGTTGGACAGAGAGTTCAACCGAGAGCTTGAAAAACATTAGCCAAGAGTCTTAAATGAAGTAGCTTAGGAGACTGATAAACCACTAATGATACTTTTTAACAAATCTTTGAAAATTAAAAACGTTCCAAAGACAGCCTTGTGCTACCAACACCGTCCCACTATAATCAACTTACAAAAGAGGTCACCCTAGTGAATTCCACACAGATCAGCCTGATGACTACCCCCTATAAATTAGTGGAAATACTAGTATATAATAAAATACTAGACGTTAAAGCTGTTTTGAGTTAATTAACCAGATGACTGGATGGAATGTAGCTGAGGTGTATAAAGCAGAGAGGAAAAGACAAGGTGAAGAGAGATCACCTACTGGCTATGTCTATCCTGTTAAGAACTAGAAGCATCAAATGGAACTAGCAAGAAGAAAACTCACCGAAAAAAATGAAGTGGTTCTTAACAAAAAGTGTAGTCAAGTAAGACAACTTCTTAACACAGGATTTTTGTGGGTGGTAAGTTTATATATGTCCAAAAAAGCATCAGGCAAATTCAGGGAAGAAAAAGCCAGGAAACTCAGATATAGAAATGGTATCTTTAGCTCTTTAAGCTCCAAATTGCTGAACATGTGCATAGTATTCCAGAAAAGTATTGCTATTTGCCTTCTTATACTCATTCCTAAGCACAAGGTATTTGATTTTGGCCCAGACACAGGTTAATGAGCAAGAGAGATCTTTGATATAGCCTTTTTCATCATTCTCTAGCAATCAGAATCACCTAGTGAAATGGTTGTAATCTAAGAAAAGCCAGAAAAATACAGATGACACCTAATACTTCAAAAATTACTGCGTGAACAGAAGGCAGAGTATTCAGAGGTTTTCATAAATGAATGTTTATCACAAGTGAAAATAGGAAAATGCCTCTGTTCATGTGTACGAAGACAAAAAAAAAAAAACACAGAGGAAGAATACTTTAATATATAGTCTTAGAAAGACCACTATGTTAAAGAGTACATTTTTCTCCTGCACATTCTCATAAGGCTGCAAAAATATTAGAGAAGGTTTGAAGGAAGATCACCCAGCTGTTCCCAGAGCTAGGAAACAGGGCTTATGATACAATGCTTTCAGAATCTCAGATTATTCAATGTGCTGAAAACAAGATAATAGATGGTAGAGGACACACACGTCCACAGATAAAGGTATCTGATTAGGAAGATGCTTACGAAGACAAAACAAGCATTTGAAATTAGACAAGGAATAAGAGAAAATTTCTCAGCTAAGAGGGAAACTAGACCAGATTGAGCCTACAAGGGAATGTGCTTATATATTTTTGGGGCCTAGCAGTCAGCCCTAGCACCCAATCATTCTCCTTCTAGTCCTTCATGCCTCCTGCTCCCTGCACCACTATGGAACTTCAGCCCTCAGCTGCTGGGGATGAATTGTGTTTGCTTCAGTTCTTGACTTCTTTGGCTCGCCCATCTCACAGCTAACCTGGCTAGGAGCTTTTTGAAAGCTGGCTATCATTTGGAGTTGCTAAATATATATATATATAAAATCTTTATATCTACCCCGAAGGTTGGGCTGGCTGTGGCTTGGAATTTGTGAATTGTCCTACTGTTCATCCTTTCCAGCCCTGGACTTTAATAAGATGAAGGTTGACAGACTCTCTCTCATATGCCTAGGACGCTTGTGACTTCATATTAAAGACAACAATTGTTCTCAGTTTTCTGCATCACAGTTTAACACTGTTGTCTTCTTGGGTAAAGCTTTTATACATGGATGTTAGATTTCACCTGGGTGGAGTGGAGGACTTGTTTTGCCTGAAGAACAATAGACTGGTCAAAGCTGGAAGCAGGTTAGTGAAAAGGATGAACTACTACAGGGAGGTTTTTTCAATTACTGTGTCTGATCTGGGCTTCTCACATGCTTACAGTCTCTTTGGCTATACTTAATTGTGCAAAAAAAGAAATTCCAGTCTCCTAAGTTGAGGTAATATTCCTTATGCATATGCCAAGTACATGGATGATAGTGGTCTAGGAACCCTATACTCTGATGTCCACAGAAGGAAAACACGGACATGTGAACCTGGCAGACCACTGACAGATACCATTATTTGGACAATCAGGGAATTTTGTTTAATCCACGTGTAACCACCAACTACGAGATTTGGTGTCAGGAAGAAATTTCTCCAAAAAAGTGTGTTCAAAGTGAAACATAACTTGGAGGTTTAGCATTTCCTCTGCAGGCTTTACCTCCCTGCTGAAATCATCTACGTGTATCTCACTTAACCAATTTCCTGCCAAGACAGATGCCTTGATGACACCAAAATCTCTGTGGTCTCTCCTGTCTCAGCTTAGTGTCCTAAGGAACAAAGTGCTTTAGTCTAATTAAGATCTCTGGGCTTCATGTAGTGCAAACCATAAAGGCCTGTGATGTAAAACAGGTTGAATTAGATGAAATAATCCCTCCTGACCTTAAACTCTATGAAATTATAGAAGTTTTACAAACTCCAGTTAACAGTGGTGTATATCAATAGCCTGTGCTCTGAGACATGGCTCCCTGATTTCATCTTAGTTCTGCAGTGCCAGCTTTACTGAATTTGAACTGTGGCAGCTTGCCTTTGATATTCTGGCCTTGTTTTAAATAGCTTCAGAGAAAATTTGTAAGACTATAGGTGGAGTGACACTGAAACAGCTCAGATTCAATAAAAAATAAAAAAAAAATTACTCAATTCTTTATTCTTTTAGAGGCTTGATCTTAGCAGAGTGTTTAGATTTGGAAGCTTTATATAATAGCTTCAGGCCATGTGGGTAGCTGGGGATTTTATTTTTTTTTTTAGCTTTTCTTACAGCTCCTACTATGACAAATTGGAAAGCTGGAAGTAGGTGTTATCTGCTTAATTCAGAAACATTCACAGAAATGCAAAGTATTAGGTAGCATTTACAGAGACACACAGTGAAGCCTTTGGAGCTGAACACCTTTTAAATGCATGTCACATGAATATTCAGTCAGATATGTAAATTTAGGGTGTTACTTTTAGTAGATTGATCTATTATTTGAGATCAAGGCACAGATCACAAGAAAGGCATATCAAAATATCAGACCTTTTATATTATCCTTGTACAGAATATACTGCAGGTAGTCATGTTTGTTTTCTATTCCTCTTGGCAGTTTGCTTTCTTTCTATAGGAAAAGTAAAATTTGAATTTCTCTTAGTTTTGTCACTCCATGTGCTTTGATAAAGTGCTTCATCACTGAGGTTTTACAAATAACCCTTTGCACTTCAAAAGGAGTTTTTGATACTGTAATACCAAATCTGTGCACTATCCAGAATCTAAGAGTTACAGTTATATATTGCAGAGAAATGCAGCTAAAAGATTTGGAAAGTCAAACAGATTCAGCGTAACTCTACATTTCTTAAGTACCTCAGTGGCTCTGTAATATATTCGGGCCAGTGACAGAATGGGAAGGATTGCTACCCTATAACAGGTACCATTTCAAAGCAGGGGATTTAGATGTATTTTTAGAGCAAAATTTTGAATGTAACTCCTGAAACTCTTTTGGAGAAAAAAAAAAAAGTACTGGGGGGAGGACTTTAAACAAAGGTCAAAGATAAAGTAATTACTGACCATTAAAAGCATGTTTGGTTAGTTGAGAAGAGACTGATGTAAAGTTCTGCAAATCTCCTGCTATACACTGCAGAATATTGATAAATCAGACAAGTAGATTTAACTTGCCAGGTACCCTGAACTTGAGTTGAAATTTCTCCTCTTACAAAAAGACCTAGGACTCTTTACCTCCCCTTTCTCACCCTTCTGGCCTTCTCCCCCCCGCCCCGCCCTCCTGGTCCCCCTCCAAAAAGTTATACACAACAGTCCTATGTGCTGACGAGTTTTACCTGTCTGGGTGAGGATACACTTCTCCAGATTTTCTACAAAGTAGTTCTTTTCAGGCGGATTCTCTGGGAATAGCTGACAGGCAAGTTGCTCACAATCATCCATTCAAAATTATCAGTGGGCAGGAGACCCAACTGTTTAGCCTGTGTACAATCCCATTCCACAACAGGGGATAAAATAAAGATCTCCGCCCCCCTCCAAAAAAAAAAAAAAAAAAAAGAAAAGCTCAGCTCATTTTTGTCATTCTTTAGCGTTTTCTGTTCTGCTGCTACTGCAAGGGATTAAAAATCCCTGTAGCACTGTTTTTTCTTCTCGGCTATATCACTTTGCACAATAAAAGACATCAGTTCTCCCTACAAGCTCTACCTTATCTATGCTTAAACAAGCACAGCTACAATGCTACTGTTTAAAGTTTAAAATGTGATATAGGACAGCCAGGTTTTTCGAGAGCATGGTTTGGATGTTGACAGAGCAGAGGATAGGATTGCAATGACCTGAGTTTCCCAAGTTTAAGAGAAGGGTACCTATCTCGCTGATTATTTGGCTTGATTGCAGAAATGATTTGTAGGTCCCAATGGTAGCGATAAAGTTAATGTTCTGTGTCCCAAATCAGTCAAGGCCCTAAATAAACTCAACACAAAAACACACAATCCAAGTAAAATTTAGGTTTAGATCCATGAAGTTCCCAAAACCCTAGCTGTGACTAAGATGAGTATTATATACATGTTCTGTGCTTTGGAGTCTCTGGTGCTTTCTCTGCAGGGTCTTGCGCAAATGAGTGGTGTTGCTGGAATGATTTGTTTCAATTAGGAAACTCTCTTTAGTTCCTTTCCATGTTAAGAAGCTAGTATTCCAAAAGAACAAACTGCAGAAGAGATGTGATTTGCAACCGCACTTATCTGTTAGTCAGGCAACAAGCTCATCAATGATAATAAGCAAACAGGAACTAAAGATCAGAGCAAAAAACATGAGAAGTGAGGAGATGAGTAACTTCTTGAAGAGCAGAAGAAGAACTGCAGGGAAGGTTCTAATTAGCTAGCAGATTGCAGCGAGTCCTAAGACAACTGAGGAATGGGAAACACGGTTCTAAAGTATACATATTTGCAGGGTATGGGAGTGCCCTTAGAGGATAAACCTACCACTGAGGTGTTTCTTAAGAGTACTGTACACAATTCTATTTTCTAATAAAATTATAAAATATATTTGAAATATTAATATGCTCTACTAATTAAAATCCTCAAAGTTGACTGAAATTACAATGACTTTAAAAACTTAATGGATAAAAACATGGAAAGAAGAAATCATTGAAATGGTATTAGTCATGTTCTGTCTTTCCTTTAGTTCCACCTTCTATATATAACCATGGCATAACTTTAATGAAAAATGCATGGTTTTATCAGACAAGCTCATTAAATCTAATTTGAGATTATATCTAATCTACGCAAAGAATATCTGTGGAAAAAAATGACAGATTTGCTTCAGTCTCTGCATCTTTTAGCAACTGCTGAGACTTTTTTTTTTTCCAGTATAGCAAAAAAAAAGGAAAAGAAAAACTAAAAACAAAAACCCAAAGATTCTGAATGTGAGTATATTAAGCCTTCGGAAGCGATTTGAAAGCATTCTTTAGAAAACCTGTAGCGAATAACCTGAGCATCTAAGGACAGCATGTCTGTTGCTTCTAAGTGACCTATGTGACTTTAATAAAAAGCCTCTAAAAGAAGCAGACTGCTATTACAAAACATGCATTTGAATTGCCATAATGAAAAACATAAACACTTAAAACTAGTGGTGACATATCGCCTCGTAAGAACTGTCCAGCACTTCGCAAAGTTAGCATTCTAATTTTATAAGAAAATCTCCAGTCACGGAAGAAGAAGAGAAAGTAGGAATCATGTATTCCGCCAAAAGATATCCAACTTGTTCAACATCTGTAATGAGAAAGCAAGCAGAAACTCCACTGAACTGAGAGTTATGCGGATCGGTCAGATTTGGTTTCAAAGTCATCTTGCTGGGCAAATTCCAGGTCCAAATTATTCAGGACAAAGACTGTCCTTAAAATTAGCAGAAGGTGTAGGCAAAAGGAATTACATCCTACAGCGGGAATGTCCTCCTTTATGAGACAGGGAACCCCAGGGAGCGTGAAATTAAATTTAGACAGGATTTAAAAATAATTTTCTGAACTACCTACAATCCCTGCAGCTAAAGGCTTGAAATCTACATTGCAAAATCAACAGAATGAAGATGTATTGACTTCTCTTGAATTATACAATGAAGGCAACCAGGAAGAATCAAAGTTACCTTTGCCAACAGCTTCATCAGAAACTGGGTGAGACGAACATTGCTATCGAAAATACAGGGTTTGTTCTGGTTGAACTCCTCTGGAAAGCCAGAAATCTTGAATCTGTTGTAATTCTGGTCCCACTTTCCCAGCTGCACTTACTATTAGAAGTTCATTTTGAATTTTCAGCAATTCCAATATAGGATTGGTGTTCTTATAAAATACTCACTCTAAATCAAGTGGAATTAGGTCCAGTTAAAACTTGAAGAGGTCCAAGCGTATTTTTAAGGGCTATTATTACTGTTTTACCTCCCAAGCACTCTGAGGTTCCCAGTATACAAATAAGACTGCTGATTAAAAGTATTTTTGAGTCATTTAATTTTCTTCTTGTGGGAAAAATTTAAAGTCTTATCTGGAAATACAATCTGAAGTAAGCCAATTTCAGAGCACTATAAAAACAATATCAAATTCTCAGAATACTCTTATCAGGTCATCAGCTATCCAATTTCCCTGATTTTACAGGTGGAGTAATTGTGCTACTGAGGAGTTGAAGGACTTGTTTGAAATTGTGGATGAAGATTGGGAGAGACAGCATTAGAAAGCACCTCCTGCTCTCAGAGCTAAGGCCCACTCGTTCTCGCACTCTGGATAACTACCAGTCAATGAAGCAAAACTGCCTTGCTTTGGGTCAGAATATAGGAACCAGTGTGAGGTAGCAATTAATAAGTGCGCATCCAAAACTTTCACAGGAGAACGGACACTTTAGATCACATTAAGAAAATGCACTGTAAAGATACCTGGAAGTATGAAATTCAACATTCGTATAAATAGCAAAATCCTTAGCAAAAGGGAGTTACTTGTAGCAATCATCATCTGAAGAATGGTGATTCAAAGAAAATATTCTTCTATGTACAGAGACAGATTTGAACTTGTGCACAGACCACTGGCATTATCAGTCTTCCCAGAGCCCACATATCATAAAGCCACATCTTATCCTCCAGCTACTGCAGTTTCTACTAATGTGGCACAGAGTATAGCACACGAACACAAATTATTCAATAAAAGGAAATATAGAGCTGTATGGCTGTGTGGGGATTCTAGGGAGGCTAAACCTGGGGAAAGCTTCATCAGAACCACTCTGCAAGTGTGGCAGAAGGGATGTGCGTTTAAAACAGCCTTTAAAGTACACTCTGTGGTACCCTAGATCTACCCAAGAGTGTGGTACAGAAACTATCATCTTCCACTCCTTGTCCAGCTGAAGAGTGACTGCATCTTAACTAAACTCTGTAGCTTTCAAATACAGCTTCACACACTGTTCTAGGCTTGCAGCACTCACATATTACTGGTTCAAAAAACCCTAGATTAACAGTAGACTCCTAGAGACAAGTACAAGCAACGTTGTGACTGACGTTGGCCTGACATTGTGACTATAGCTCCAAAAAGCCATGGAAAAGAGATACTGGTTACCTACATAGAAACATGGGCTTCGAAGCTTTATTTGGTTTTACTTTTTCCAGTGTATTGCAGCAAATGGTTGGCAGACAGGATTTCTGTGCTGCTTCTCACAGACAAGCATCCAAAACAAGCAATTTCACAGCTACAAAGAGTTTGACGATAGATAAAAAGGAACTAGAGAAGGTCCTGTGAGTATTAAAACAGCCCTGAAACAATGAAATGCTGTAAAGTCCTTTGCACAAGTAAGAACTCAAAAATATTTAAGATTTTTTCTCAACAAGGAACTGAGCAACACACCACTGTCTTCATTTGTCTGAACTTGGGTTGGGGGAGCGAGGGGAAGTTTCAAGAAAAAACCCTATTACTATCTTCATTTGTCCATAGAAGAAATTATTGTAGTGGGGTTAAAAGGAAAAATTACAGTTGTTATTCTTTCCTGGCAAATTAGATTTGAATAAGGTATAACATGCACACCAGCCAGAGTAGAATAATGAAAATATTGAAGTTAATGTAGTAAGCATGTATTTAGGCAGGAAACACAACAAAATATACAAGGTAAAAAAATAAATTCTTACTGTAATGCATTAAGTGAGCAGCACTTGGGCATTGTCTTATCCTTTCAGGAGAGTGCTTTTTCTTCTGCCTTAACCTTCCCATACACAGATAAAGCCCTATTGAATTCAGTCCAGTCATCATAGGCACATCTACACATCCCAAGCAGCAAAGCTGATGCTTTGGTGTACGGTACACAGTGGTATGTTATCCCTTGAGTAGAAAAAGCGGCTCAGTCTTCAACAACGTCACTAATGCCTTTTAACGTACAGTGTTAGTCTCTACATCAACCTTGATCATGCTTCACCTCTCAGAACTACATCCATAGTAGTCCATAAGCAAGTCCATTGTCCATAAGCATCCTTACCTCCAATCAGTTATACTTTTGCAATGTCTTATATGTATAAGAACTCGTTACTATATGTTTCTTGGAATAAGATTAGTCTCGAGAATAATTGTCTCAGCCACCATTACAGGCACAGCAAATAAAAGCAGATAATTAATAAAAGCATTACTATCACTTAATATGGAATAAGCCACAATTTTTCAATAAAAGGGTTCCCCTTATTTCTTCTGAATCATCTGCTTTATGAATTCTTCCATTCATAAAACTAAGCAATTAAATACCATAGGCAAAGCAAGTTAAATTTAAGGGTATAATAAAAGTAATGATTTTCAGCTTTCATGAATCTACTGCCTATGTCTAAAAACAACAAAGCCACCCTACTCTCTCGCTTCAGAAGAATTCATTTCTTTGTAACGTTGTGATAGGGCAGGGAAGAACAGGAGGGAGGGAAAGAAATGGGCTATTTTGGTTTTTTATTTCATGATCAATGGAATTTTCAGGGTAGGGGAAAGAGGAGGAATGTTGGAATATTTTGTAATCACAACTCTTTTCATTTACATATTTTATATAATATATGCATGACATAGTTACAGTAACATAATTTACATTTTATATTGAGTATATGTATAAATATTTATATATATATCTCCCCAAAAAATCATTAAGAATTTGTTTTATGACCCATAAAGGGCATCTGCCAACAGCAAAATGAATCTCAGGACTCTGAGGTTCTAGATTTTAGAAGTGTTATTAACTAAGCAGCTCAGTGGCTAATTCTTTTTACTTCAGTGATACGAGACATGGAGAACGACACAAAATGTGTCTGACAGAAACAGTTTCTCTCCAGAAATTAGGAATTTTATAGACCATGCCATGCATGACCATGACATTGATGAAAGGAAGCTCTTTATACTGATGAACCCAGTATAGAGCATTGGAAAAGTTAATGGCCATTTCACCTTATGCAGCTATCAAACATTATACATGTAATTTTTATTATGACCAGTAAAACCTATTTCCAGTCCGTTGCAGATGGGCTCTATTTAATGGGCAGTTTCCTAATATCATTATCTTTGCTGCTACTGTGTAAAATGTAATGATAATTCCATTGCAGAGCACAGCATTGCTGCATGTAGATCAGATTATCTGGGTCAATTTAAATGTTATTACTGGGTCGATTAAATTGGCCTAAGGCACCATTGATTTAAAATAAATCTCCATATTGTTTTATTGTACTGTAGACTATATATCAATTTTAATAAAGACTAAAACAAAAATTCTGTGTAAACCATATGTAGAGGATTAATCACAGGTTTATGGAGTTGTCATAGACTGCAGTATGGGAAAACAGAAAATAAGAGAACATAAATATGAAATCTAAAAGGATTACATGTATAATTCAGTCACTGACTGATTTAGATTTCAGTTAGAATGTATACAATACAGAACGAGCAGTAAGGTTCTTTCTTTTTAATTGAAAGAGATTATTGAAAAGTTTAAGGGCAGAAAAAGAAAATAATTTTTACAGCACGTTTTGGGTTTTTTTCCTTTTCTTTCTTATTCTGATCATGTACCAGAAGGAAACACTTTTCAGTTACATACAAGGCCAGGGGTTAAAAATGAACAAAATAAGACCATAGAATACTTTTACAGAGGTAAATTAAGACAGAAACTGTTGCTTCCTAAAAAGTCTAAATTTCACATTAACTTGGATATCCAACATAATTCATAGATGAAAAGTGTAGAAGCTAGTAAATTGGCAATAACTCGTAGACTTACTTCTAATTTTTTGCTTCCAAGGTAAACAAGACAAATAAAGTGTACATATAGATTCTTCATTCTTACATTGGTATGCACAGGACATTTTCTTAAAACTAATGTCCTATACATAAAGCAATGTCCTTGAAAGATGCTTTAATGTATCTTTCCTGTGTTAATTATCCTGTACTCCAGCAATACCGCTACAATGCACTGCCCATATGCTATCCAAAACAAAGGAAAATGTATTGGTCCAGAATTTCATACCTGATATGTACAGAATATAGAGCATATAACTAAGGGGTCTTTTAAAGTATACATAGATAATTTAAGTTTATAGACACTTTATTTCATTACCTCCATTTCATTGGAAATTACATGATTTCTATCATTCCCAAGCTAATTCTGAAAACTTTAAATTGTACCCTCGTTTGTCATCAATTAAAGATACAGGTCCAGAAGTAAAATATAGTTATTTATGTGTAAAGATTCATCAACAATTCTCTAGTCAATTAGCCACAAGAACAAGATAGAATATGAAGAGCTGTGGCTTAAACATCATGTACTCTGGCATGTCCATTTTAGGTAAATGTTTTACCTGGAAAGAAAGACTGAAACCATCTCCACAGGTGCAGAGCTATCTGGTTTCTCTTCTGAACTGGTAAAACAGTGTCAGACAACTCCTAGTGGGAATCTTGATCATCCAGTCGTCAGCCAAATTAGAGCCATAGGGATCTAAACTAAAAATGCAATTATTGTATAGGCAGTTACAGTAACATACAACTCCTGTATGTATTCCACTGGGGAAAATAGTATCATCATATGCTGCAACGTACTCTGTTGTATAGACAGACATGATTGTTATTTATCTATAAAGATATGAGTGTAACATCACTGCATCATTTGTTCCGCATACCACAATACAAACAGATGTCGTCTACATTGCACAGAAATTTTCTATTACTCAGAAAAATCTCTCTCTTCCTTTCCTATCCTTCCTATTATATCACCATATCTATTATGCAATACAGATGTGCTAATGCTTGCTAAGTCAATGAAGGGATCTCTCTGAAGTAAGTAGTACATACTGTAGGGCTGGCAGAATTATGTCTTTAGCTTATAAAGCACAGAGACATTTCTCAAGGTATCAAGCACAACTGTAATAATTGATCTGTGAACTAAATAGTTTGCAGATAAAAAACTACACTGAAAGTCTTCATTTACATTGCAAAGTCTAGCTCTTGGCAGTTAGGGAAGGACTGAATCACAGCCTAATACACAATTGATTAACCGAAGATCACATTTTCCATAAACTCAAATTAGGGACTTCCAAAATGTCTATCTGGAAACATACTCTGATTAGATACTGCTACTATTTACTGGTTACAGAGTAAATATTCAACTTTAATTACTTTCCTCATGTCTTTTGAAATCTTCATTGTTTTTAATAGCATGCATTTTGTTTGTTTTAATCATACATCAAAGTAATTTTTAGTCAGTAGTTTCTACCTCCTAAGCCTTGTGTTTACAGCACATGCCTCTCTAAATTTTGGCAATATTGAGTCATAGTAATAGAACTGTATGTTGTCAGGTCTGGACTTTGGGTTGTTTTGTTTGTTTTTCTGTTGAATATGCCTAAAATTATTAAACAGTTATGGGCTTAATCTTTGGATTCGTTATTCCCCTTGTGTAATCATCTTATACTTGTAACTAAGTATTATTAAATATTTATCAATAATTAATAGAACTCTCTAAACTCTTCTTCAATGGAAAGCACATGTAGTGAACCTCCTGCCAGCAACAGAGGCAAGTATACATTTTGTGCGATACCTGGATTAATAGTTTTAGTGTTTTTTCAACACCTAGTTACACATCAAAGTGAAGTACCCCAAATGAACAATTTCATTCTTGTTTTGGTATTAATACCTGTTTTCTTTCCTTAACTAAGAGAAATTTACCTTCAGAATATTTTTACCTTAAAGTTATAAGGCAGTTATAAATTTATGCCAAAGCAAATAAGTAAACAAGAAAGCAAAAAAGCACCAAGAGCATTAAGGGTCAGACGACTGTCAACAAATCACAGATGGAACAACTGCTTACAGCTGCTCAAAAGTCAATTGTGATTTTTAACCTGATAATTTGGTAGCGGGATGCACTGGCCTGAGTACGTTCACATAAAATAATATTCCCTCTTCATTGATCAACCACTACCAAAAAAAGATTGAGTAAGTATACAAATCAATACTTACAGATCAAGGAATCATCTTAGCTAGCAACCTTTTAAGGGCTGACATAGTATCAGCCTGATCCATTTTCAACTTTCCACTACAAAATCTTTATAAGACTTTCCAGGAAACTCATGTTTGGAGGTATTGCCTTAATGTTACTGCAGTATTAAATTAGCATGTAGTAAACATTCACACCTATGAATGCAAAGACACACTACAAAAATCTGGGGTACCTATATATTAGTTGACCCTGTGCATTATTTCCTGTGGCAATGTGTTGAGACCCTACCATTAGGGCAAGGATAGTAAATTCCCTAAGAAAATCTCCACCAAGAATCACTGCTGTAGTAGGAGCCCTTGAGAGCATGGGATGACAGCAGAGGCCCCAAGGGTGCAAATGCAAATCAGAAATGGTCAATTATGGATTAATAAGGGAATGCATCCTTGAGAGCTAGACAGAAATGTTTTTGGGGCATAATAAAGAGAAGAAAGAACATGTAGCCAACACATGTAAAACAACCCATATATACTAAAGATGCAAGGATGTAACAAGAAGGGATAAAAGACAATCACAACCCCTACAAAGAAAGAACAGAGAGTGAATTGCTCTGGCATTGTCATCCCCAGTTGAGATTCCTGCACCTGATCAATACTTGTGTCTGAAGCAGGTCTTCCCTCCCTCTGAGAGAGAAAGAACACTGCTTTTTGATTTGCCATTCACCACATGTTGCTACTGCAGACTCAGCAATCTTAGGTAAACTACTATATTTAATATATCCTTGTAAAGCAATTTGGAACTCTAAGGAGCACCATGTATGTTTTCTGCTACCTTCCCACATCCTAAGACAACTAATAGTGCAGAACCAAATCAGAGTCAACTTGAATGCAGTAATCCAGAAAATATCAAAGTGATAAAAAAATGAGAGCTGTCGAGCACTCTTTCCTGAGTAATGACCTTGGACCTGTTAGGACCTTATACTTCTCTTGGTGTCCTACAAAATGGTGTTCTTGGGCAAAAAGTAATTCAAGATACACATATGTACACCTGAGTTACAAAAATAATTAACTGAACCAACCAAATGTCTATATTGTTCTTTACAATTTTGTGAGACACCTGATTAAAATGTTAGCTTAAAATGATTTGGTTGACATAAATCAGTGAGGATAATTACATTGAGTTTAATGGAGTCACAGCAATCAACACGAGTGGGCTTCCACTGGTTTTAAAACAGAACCAGTCTATTCTTTACTTTTGTAACCTGTGACTAACAACTTCGCAAATACCAGGAAGTAAACACCATTACAAAGTCATATATTCTGGATTTTCACAGTTCTACAGCTAGTTTGGGGGTTGGATTTGTTGGGGTTTTTTAAAATATATATGACACTCTCTCTTTTTATACACTTGTGTGTGTGTGCGTGTGTATTAAACTGATGGGCTGGCATGATATAACTCTGCATACCAGAATGGTCAAATGTGGCTGAACCACAGATAAAAAAAATATATTTCTTGTAAAATAGAGCTGTTCAGGATGCCAGAGGAAATGGGTATCAAGTGACAGCAGAATCATATACAAATTTGAGCAACACACAAAATTTCTACTAACCAGAGACTGTAAGCTACTGTCTTTGAAAAAGTATGGTCTACTCGTCATTGATGACAGAGGTGTCAGATGCTACCACCCTTTCTCTTCAAGCAAAAAAAGACTAGCTCTGTGGCTGCCTGGGCATTATTAACCAAAGGAGAGCTATTTTGCTCAGGTAATTGCTTTAAATTCTCTATCATCCTCAGGCCCAAACCGTCTAAAATTACATCTTTCTGGCCTGTCCCCTCACAAGCACTCTTCTTACCTTTCACATACCAGTCTTTCTTATACCTCCGCTAGACATTCATTAATTGAAACGCAGCATAGACAAAAACAAGCTCATTTTTTTCCTCCTCCCAAACCCTCCCTTTCACATTTCTCTATACAGACACACTGTCACATCTCCCATCTTTTAAAGCCACACTCTGAGCTTCATCTTTGACTTAGCCCTCTGTTTTCATCTGAACAGCTTACCTATCAACAACTCGTCACTTCTCTCAACTCAGTATTTGCCACCATGCAGTATTCTTCCAGCCACCATTTTGGCCTTGAACAAATGCAATCCTCACTGCTGCTTTTGGGGTCTTGCCAAATCCTTTTATATGCTTCTATTTGGATAATTTCATGATTCATCATTTTTTATGGATTTTCATTCTGCCACCAAAAGAATGCCAGCTTTGTCTCACTACATCCAACACCCTTCACATTCTTCTTTACTTACACAGCCCTCACATAAATTAATTAGCAGTTTTCTTTTTACTCTTCAGTATTTTCTATAAATCTTACCAGCCTCAGGAAGGCTTTTCTTATTAGCACTCTTATGTTTACTCCTTGACTGGTCCTTCCTACCATTATTAAAGTCCTCAGAACAACATCATTATGCCCCTCCAAATTAACTTTAAATTCTTCATCTGCTGCACCATCTTGAAAATTCTCCCAGCTGATAAGAAGCAAAATAATTCATCTAGAAAAGCTAGCTTATCAAAACTGAATCACTCCATTATTAGATACCTTCATCTTCTGCCTCCTCAGCTGCTCTGTCTCAACATTTTTTTACAGACTCACTGGAGCAGAAACCATAATTTACTGTAACTATATAGCACAGAGTCTTGATTAGCTCGAAGATCTCTGGGTGTCTCACCAATATAACTAATAAATATAGAAGAAATGAGGCCTACCTGGAAGCACAATAACAGGTCACGTAGAAACTTCCCTACTGATGTCAGAGCAGTGCGTGATCCCTTTAATATAGACATCTGAAATGTAATAATTTGGAATGAAATTATGGCTCCACTGAAGTCCATGCTTTTTATGACTATCATATTTTGGTAATATTGTAACTTAAAGAATATCTGTATGTAAAATTAACTTTAGAAAATGGCATATATTTTTGTTTTCCTCTGTTCTGCAATAGGTCTATTATTGTGTTTACGATAAGCCCAGTATGACAGAATGTTCTGGTTTTCATCCTTGGTTTCATAAAAGAGCTATTTCTTTTTCTTTCAAGCTTATGAATCTGATAGCTGTGTGTCAATTTTGTAAACTTGATAGATGTGTTCAGTTAAAGGAGAACATCAAAGGGAAAGCTGGTTGGCCTGAAAGTTTTGGCTGTGACAGGGTGAACTCATCATGGAGGACTGTGCTGAAAAGTGTTGCTGCCAGGGCATAGGGAGAGCCAGCTCTTCCCTAGGGACCTCCCCGCCAGCCATGCCCTCATCAACAGGGCACCATCCCACAGGGTCTGAACACAGCAGGCAGAGCACAGTGCTGGTAAGAGGGCCCATCAACAGCCCCAGACACGGCAACGAACCAAACCCAGGGTCCAGAGAGAGTTCTGCCAGGAGCAGATGGCAATGGGGCCAGAGACAGGGCTACACCTTGGGTCCAAAGTCCATCTGGGAGACAGGGCCAGAGACAGGCTACAATGTACGTGGCAAAGGGCCTGACCTGGAGGCAGGCTCCCCACACTGCAGAGTCCACAGTCGACCCAGTAGACAGGGCTGGCGACAGGCACAGCTACAACGTGGCTGTCATGGTTTAACCCCAGCTGACAATTAAGCACCACACAGCCACCTAATCACTCCCCCTTAGGTGGGATGGAGGAGAGAATCTAAAGGGTAAAAGTGAGAAAACTCATGGGTTGAGATAAAGACAGTTTAATAGGTAGAGCGAAAGCCGCACACACAGGCAAAGCAAAAGAAGAAATTCACTCACTACTTCCCAACAGCAGGCAGGTGTTCAGCCTTCTCCAGGAAAGCAGGGCTCCATCATATGCAACCGATGGGTACTCGGGAAGACAAACACCATCACTCTTATTATCCTCCTCCCACCTCCTTCTTACAGCTTTGTATTGCTGAGCATGATGTCCTATAGCATAGAATATCTCTTTGGTCAGTTGAGGTCAGCTGTCCCAGCTGTGTCCTGTCCCAGCTTCTTGTGCACCACCAGCCTACTCACTGGTGGGGTGGGGTGAGAAGCAGAAGCTTGACTCTGTGTAAGCACTACTCAGCAGTAACTAAAACATACCTGTGTTATCAATACTGTTTTCAGCACAAATCCAAAACGTAGCCCCATACTAGCTACTACGAAGAAAATTAACTCTATTCCAGCCAAAACCAGCACAGTGGCTCAGGCAGGGACTGAACTGGGCTTCTAGGGGTGTCCCAGGTGAGGTGGATCAATGAGCCCATTAAGGCTCATTGGTGCAATCAGGCCCCGCAAGAGCTGCTTGCTTGTAATCCTTTTCTTTAGCTTCTTTCTTCCTTTCTTTTCTACCAACTACAGACCTAACAAGCTGAATACAGGTTGCCTATTTTCTCTTGTGAATGGCATCCTGCGTACACATCTATGAATAACACTTAAAAGAATAAAATATTGCAAGTGTTCTTCATACTTAAGGGAAATACAATTAAATACTGCATTGAAGATGCTGAATTCTCAAACGGCCTCTTAAAGAACTTTTTCTGAAATAGAGCTCCATCTTCCTGAATCCACAAATCAGCTCATACAAGACCCTTCTTGCGTTCATATCATTGGACTTCCACGCTTACACTTCTGAAATCAAAATGCTAATTTACTTGCACAGCTGCACATCACAGATGAAAATTCCAGATACTAGTGAAAATAGAGGGAGTTTTGTTCAGCGGAGCTGGGATTTCATCCTTACTTTTTCGCTATTCTAACAGGTTTATCCATGAATGCCGAGGATGCATTTGGAAGGACTGATCAACACCTCCCTCGGGAGCTGAAATAAAAACAGAACAGTAGCAGAAACCTCTGCATTCCAAAGGAGGTTCTTGAGACAAAGTAGGTTGCAGAGAAGTATAACAGTGACTCTTTCCTTATTCTTTTACCTAGCTTAATACAATGCTTTTAAGATTCATTTCGCTCTTACTCATGCTCCATGTATTTGTCAGTCAAATTTTCTCAGTCATTAACCATTCATTTGCTATTCTGTAATTTATTACGTTATTCATTTTACAAGACAGTGTGCAAGGTTTCTTGCTTGTCTGTTCAAGTAAGGTATAATGCTGTATGCTAACCTTCCTCAGCGGCCCCTGAGCCCTGACTGACTTCGCTTACTGTCAGGAGCCTCCCCAAGAGGAGCATCTCTGTGCCAGGAACTGGCTGCACTGGTGCTTCAGGAAACAGCACTCTCTAAGGGCAGCGCAAACAATTTCATTTAGAAAAAAAAGAAGAAGAAATTACATAAATAGTTAACTGTCTCATTCATCTTCTAAAGCCACACTCAGTGTTATTTGTCCTTCCTTTTCTTCACCAATACATGCATGCCATTGCTAGCTGGTTAGATTGATGCGAGCCTTTTCTTGATTAAAATACAGGTTTTAATATTAATAACAGCAATGGAGGTGGCTATAATCAGACGCCCAGTGTCCAGCGGGAGAAATACAGGGTGGCCACAGCGAAGAGGAAGGAGGCGAAGAAGCCCCCCAGGATGCCCAAGACCAAGGGGCCGACCCAGCCTAAGAGGCTGCGGGTGTACGGGGGGGGGCAGCCGCCTCTCAAAGCGCAGGTCCCCCAGGTCCCCATCCAGGGCCCTCCTGCTTCGCACCCTGCCTTGCCGCTTGCCCTCCAGCAGCAGGGAGGAGGTGAGGTGTTGCACGTTGCGGCTGTACTCCTCCATGTACCTCCGTAACTCCAGGCTCCTGTCCTGGTTCAGGTTTTTCCCTAGCTCCCGGGCGATGTCGAAGCGCCCGATTTGGCGGAGGCCACGGGCCAGCCGGTCCCAGGTTGTCACCTCTCCTGCTGTCCCCAGCCAGTCCTGTAGAGCCTCTGAGCATTCCATGGGGCTGCGGAGGTCCCGGCGGCGGCGGGGGGGATGGATGGGGTTGTTCTCCTTTGAGAGCTGCTCCAGCTCCCACTCCTCCAGGTCCCCATCGGGCCCCTTCAGCCACCCCTGGAGCTGGCGGCACTCGGAGGGGGACAGCAGCTCAGCTATGCGGCTCATGGTGTGATGGCCCACGTTGGCTGCCACCACATCCTCGCACCGGCCACCAACCACCAGCAAGAACAGGATAAGTCCCACAGGTGCCAGCATTGCTTGGGTGCCCCTCTGCATCGGGATGGCCCAGGTACACAGACTCCCCTGTCTGACCTCACAAAACCAGTGTGTTCCAGTGACACGTCCTCTGTTCCCCAGCACATCAGCCCATGTCTGTCCCCCCACCCCAGGGCTGAGCTGGTCAGTCGCTGAGGGGAGCTGCTCTGGAGCCAGCCCAACCCACAGCAGCGCAGCAGATCTCAGCATACAGGGGGTTTTCCTCAGGCAGGGAAACACCAGGGCAGTGCAGAGTCCCACCAGGAGCCAGCAGCTCTTGCAGGAGATGCTGAAGAGGCCTGGGCATTGCCAGAGCAACTTCCACCACACCCATAAAAAGCAGCTGAGGGAGCAAACGGGGCATAGTACGGCAGCCAGGGCCACCCCTGGAGCCTGCAGGAAGGGCATTGTCACCCCACAGCTCAAGAGGTGACTTCAACTGGTGGTCATCACCCCTTCATCAGAAGGAGCACAGCTATGGTATCCACCTGGTGGAAAGCTACATCCTCTGCACTGGGCAGAATGGATGTGGCCACCCAGACAGAGCTCCCACAGAAACACGCAGCTGGGCAGGTCTCAGGCTGCAGAGACTGCCCGAGCCTCTCACTGGTAACAGAGGGCAGGAATGAGAAAAGCTGTCTGAGGTGTGACCAGGTGGACAATCTGCTCAGCCTGGTGGCAGAGGTACGGGAAGAAGTAGAAAGGCTGAGTAGTGTGGTTGACATGCCTGAGGGACGGGATGCCATCCAGAGGGACCTGGACAAGCTCGAGAAGAGGGCCCATGTGAACCTCATGAAGTTCAATAAGGCCAAGTGCAAGGTCCCGCACTTGGGTCAGGGCAATCCCAAGCACAAATACAGGCTGAGGGATGAAGGAATTGAGAGCAGCCCTGCAGCGAAGGACTTGGTACTGGTGGATGAAAAGCTGAACATGAGCCACGTGTGCTTGCAGCCAAGAAGGCCAACCGCATCCTGGGTTGCATCAAAAGAAGTGTGGCCAGCAGGTCAGGGAGGTGATTCTGCCCCTCTACTCCACTCTGGTGAGACCCCACCTGGAGCACTGAGTCCAGCCCCAGAGCCCCCAACATAAGAAGGACACGGACTTCTTGGAGCGAGTCCAGAAGAGGCCATGATGATGCTCAGAGGGATGGAACACCTCTCCTATGAAGGCAGGCTGAGAGAGTTGGGATTGTTCAGCTTGGAGAAGAGAAGGCTCCAGGGAGACCTTATTTTGGACTTTCTGGCCTACAGAAAAGATGGGGACAAACTTTTTAGCAGGGCCTGTTGTGATAGGAGAAGGGGTAATGGTCTTAAACTAAAAGAGGGTAGATTCAGACTAGATATAAGGAAGAAAATTTTTACACTCAGGGTGGTGAAACACTGGCCCAGGTTGCCCAGAGAGGTGGCAGATGCCCCATCCCTGGAAACACTCACAGTCAGGTTGGATGGGGCTCTGGGCAACCTGGTCTAGTGGAAGATGTCCCTGCATATTGCAGGGGGGTTGGACTAGACAGCCTTTAAAGGACCCTCCCAACACAAACTAATCTATGATTCTACGACTCTAACCTTCACAAGTCATACCAAACTTGTCCAGGGTATTTATCATCTGAATTTAGGAGGTTATCTACATATTTTGCAGTTTTTGATGTCATTCATTACTTTCTTTTTTTTACTGATTTTTCACTATGTAGCGAATATGGGACTTGTGATCCATACAGTTTACATTTCAGAGTTGAACAGGTCAAAATAAGATCAGTAGAAGCTGTTTATTCATTTTCATCAATTTATCAGTTCTAATGAAATCATACTGAGTGAAAAGTTTCCATGAATGCCATGTAATTCTAATGAACCAATCTTGCCTCAACACATTATCAGTTCAATGGATTGAAGAGTGATACATAGAAAATATGTGGCACCATTTAATTTTACCATCATGTTATTAAAAACTTCTTGAAAAGTAGGTACTTAGTTATTCAATTTATCGGTTGGAAAATATAAATAAATACAATGTTCTTAGCCTGTGAATTTGAAAAAAAAATAATTTGTTTTGGTCTTAATAAAACAAATATATACCACTGAAGTTGGATTAAACCCAAAATGTGATATACTGCTTTTCAGTGACATTTAAGACCTTCTTGACTAAAAAGAAAGCTTCTTCCAAAAGAAAACTGGGTACTTTGCCACATGTATCTCATTAACTTTCAATAGGCTTTTTGGGAAATTAGGTCACTAAATTATCACTTTTATAAACAGTATTAATGTAATACTTTCCAGCATTTTCATATATCTCAAGCCTAATACTTGACTGTCTAAAGGCACATAAATCATCAGTTTCTTGGTTGATTTTTCATTCTGCTGTTTAATTGCAGCTCAGATTGACCTCAGCACTTTTAAAAATGCAGCCTATTTTTATTTAGAAGTCTATCTCAAAAGGAAGCTTAAAAATAGGCATCCCAACTAGACAACACTGGTTTCATTTACATAATTTAATAGTTTGTCATCACCAAATATTTTAATCATTTTCCTTTGATTTTGCCCTTGATCAAACAGATAATTCACACTAAATATTCAACAAAGTACTGGGAAGCAGAATGCGTAGGCTATACAGGATACAGTAGCATGTTGGATCCAGGTAGATTTTAGGCCAAAGGGAGAACACAAATCTAATTGAAAACAAAAGGTGTTCATTTCTTTCCCTTCATTAAGGACTCCTTCCTTTGCTTACCCAGGTTAGTCAGTATTTGTAAGAATCTTTCTGGTATACAGAAGTCTCACAGATGTATGTGGAAAACTACTCACTGAAATTATTCTATGAACACTAATAAAAAACCCCAAAACATCATTATCCAAACAAGGGAGTCAAACAGGTACAAATACTCACAAATCGAATTAAAAATATTGTGAATACCCACAGAAAATAACACTTCTTCTGTTTATATAGCAAAGACTTTCATAGAAATACTGAGCAACTTAAGTCTAGGGAGAAAAGATCAAAGATCCTTGAAAACCACCACTTTTACCAAAGGAGTCATTCACACCAAGAAAATTTTGAATGCATTATATTGCTATGCTTGAAATGGTATTTATAACTTTTCTTTTTAATGTGTTTAAAACATAGTTTAGCTAATTTCACTTTTGCTTGCTGGGCAGTTCTTAAATGATTTATGGATGCTGACTCCCACAGTTTTGAAGTCTAGAAGTACTGCCAAAAGTATAACTGATCCTATTCTTCATTTCAATAGTTTGTTTGTTACAGATACTATGCAGAGCATCAAAAAAGCTCCACTGCAGATATAGCAAAAACTCATCCCATTATTCATGGCATTCTGTCTGGGAATGTTCAATTATTATATGCTGTAAAAAGCAACAGACGTGGAACTGAATTTTTTCTTCTTCTTCTTGTAATTGAGAAAGGGTCACCAGTTACAGGAATCACAAGCAGGAAAACTTACACTGTGTTCCCTGCAAAGGATGAAAATTTCACTCATGACTTCAGTGAAGGTCTTTAGTATGTACTAAAGACTTGGTTACAGAATAGAAAAAGAATAGTTCAGTTGGAAGGGACCTACAATGATCATCTAGTCTAACTGGTTATGGTGGTCAGAAACCTCTCTCTCATTCTTTTCAAAGAGTAACACGATTATAAATAATTTATAAACCAGTAAGAACCATGCAGAATTAGAAAATGTGCAGGACAAACAGTAACAAATGTATTTTTCTCTCAAAACTGCTAGTTGTAAGAAATTCTAAATACCGTCAGAAGTATCTTCAGGGACTCTGTGTATCGCTGCAGGACTTTGGGAAGCTGATGGAACCTTGCTCCAGGGAGCACGTCTAATGCAAAAGGGTGCTGAGGGTGGAGGGAGGTTGTAGGCTTGAAGGTCTATAAATAAAGAATATTATTGTTAGACATCACGGTCATTCTGTTATTTAAAGACACCAGGCATAGCAAGTAAATCGGCCCACCGTATTTAAATGTATATATGATTTCAAAATTACTGCTTCCTGAGCCTCACTGTTAAAGGTTCAGTTATTAGAGTTCCAGCTCAGTTATCTGAGCCTCTGAATTTGGAGCCAAGTACATTACCTGAGTGACAGCAGATGGAGCCTGCATAAATAAGTGAGGAGTTATCATTGCAAAAAGTGTAATAACTACTAGTTCCAGTCTTTATTTTTAAATTAAGTGTAATAGGCACTCTCCTCCAGATTCACCAAACCAGATTAAAAAACGCAGCCTAAATGCACTCAAAAATACCTTTGTTAAAATGCTCATTATAAATCTGAATTCAGGGATCTAAAGAAAAAGTACTACATTTTTGTCTGCGTGGAACCACTCAGGACAGCATATGCTGTACCTAGCAGTATAGGGTCCATACCTGGTAGCGTGACACAGTGTTTCACCTATATTGAAGCTCCACTAAACCCCACGCAGTTACAATTACATTTCTATTATGACTTATGCAATACCCATACACTATGCCAGACCTCTGCAGGGAGAATTTAAGCCCATTTGTTAGAGTATTACATTATAAAACTGTTCTAATAGTGGAAGGCTTCATTCAGCTCTTCACTTTAGGCCCTAATGCACAACATTTGTAACTGTTCATATTTTTAGTGTACTCAATTACCAATTTTATTATATCAGTGCCCAGAAAACCCCAGTCATTACTTTCAATAAGCAGTCACATAACTGACTTTAGATGGGTCTAGATAAGAAATTAAAAATAATCATGAAGGGATTTAAATAAGTAATGTGTAGGCTGAACCTAATTCTGATTTCAATTTCATTTACTGTATACTAATTTAACTACATAGCCTTAATAGAGATATTATGATTTAAACCACTGCCACTGCCCTATATTTCAAACACAGATCATAATTCCATACTTCATTACTACCTAGTGTCGCAGGGCAACAATAAGTCCTCTTCTTTTAAAAAAAAGTGTGTACATATATACACACGCACACACTTGCATATATATAAGTAAAAATTGTAATATAAAATATAGGTTATCTAGACCTATAAAGAAAAAATGTTTTCCTGCTGCTCAAGTATTATATAGTCTCTCTATAAAACAGAATGGTTAGGATTATAACTTTCTTTGTCAGCATGTGAATTTACCTGTCATATATAAAGAGGAGAAAAAAATCAAAAGTAAATTTAAAAAATGAAACCAGGCAAAAAAGCACTTCATGGCTATGCTTGCAATCAGAGCAATTAAAACAGAACTGGTTTAGAAAAAAAACTCAAATGAAGATTTAAGCAACATAAAAAATATTGCTCCTATATTAAAAGACTCTGGCTTGTTTTCATATTCCTCATATCAACATTATATTATGACACTTCCATTGAAGATACTTACACTCCCCACTGAAAAGTCCACTTTTTAGACAGAATTTACATTTCTTGGCTAAATTCAATGAAAATAGATTTCCAAAAGGAAAACTTTGCCATGTAAAATTTCAGCTACTTCTACTCTGAGGTCACTACTAACAATGAAACAGAAAAGATGAAGAGATCCCTTATGAAACAGTGTAGCCTACTTCTAAAGAATGAATGAAGGAAAAAATTTAAATGTAATTTTAGGTTTGTGATTTCATCAGTTCTGTCTGGGTACTTCATAAAATAATACTGCACCAAGATCCACTTTTCATTGTTGTAATTTTTTCATGTGATAAAACTCCACAACTGCAAACCAAATGTGTAGATATTAACTAAAATATCTTAATTTGTGATATTTGCTACTGACCTGACTATTTTAACTTCATAACCCAGGTTAGCTGCTTTTGGGGGGTTTTTTTTGCCCCAATATAAAGCTCTTCAGAGAGTGACAGAGCCATGTGTTGCAATGAACATAGGAACCTTCTTCAAATAGAAACACAGAACTCTGCTATAGCCACTGCGGCAGTTCAGTCTCATTATTTTAATCACTGTGCAGCATTTACAGTTGTCAGGAAAAGGCTTGCTTCCATTGGCTCCATCTGGCAAGCTGTTTGTCAGTTTAATGGACGTGTATTCCAAGTCTTCTTACGCCTGTGGCCATGTTTGAATTCATCTGCCTCAGTGGAATACCTAACAAGAGTAATTTTAAAAAATACATAGTTTAATGAACTATAAAGCTTGGTCTTCAGGGTTAGTAGCTATTTAGCTAATTAAAATGCTTAGAAAACTTTTTTTTCAGGTTTTCTATGTTTATTAGCCTTTTGCTTTGATTTTTTTCCCTTTTTCCCCTCCATTAGTTATTTTTCTATGATCAAGAATGATTCTTGTTTTACAATAATGACAGGAGTAAATTAGGGTGTGGACCTAATTATCATCCTCTTGAGATTTTTAAATGCATGTAGCCCTATTACAGGGATCTCCCACACAGAGTTACAGCAAAGGTACACCCCATGAGCTCAGTGGTACTGCCCTCCGTTTTGGGAACTGCATCATCCCTTAAGAAGTTCCTCAAAATAGAACAATTTATATTTTCCTATATTTAGAAGGGGGATTTGGGACTAAAACATTTCTACCACTCCAAACAAGATGTTTGGCCACTTGTTGCAATTAAAGTTGTATTATCCATGTACAGTCTAGTAAATTAGGCATACTTCATACCTATGCATGCCAAATAATTTTGGGAGATTCATAGATTATGAGATGAGCACACAGAAAAGCCTAGCCTAAATATCACTGATTTAAAGGTCAGAAAACTGTGTTTTAAAAAGAAAGAAGAAAAAAAAATTAAAGAACAAAAAGACAAAAAAAGAAAGTAAAATAAACAGTTCTAATGACCTATTTTCATATAGCATGCCAACTGAAAGAGAAGTGATACTGAACAGTAATTATTTTCATAATATCTATGCCTCAATGGTAGGTAGCTGATCTATGCAACTGTGAATAAGACTGCATTCTTGAATGGCATTCCAGTTTCCAGCTACAAGTAAATCAGATATCTTACAAACATTTAAGTCTCATATTTTTGTTTTACACAGGTACATGCCCACATACCAGTTTTAGCCAGTAAATCATTTGCAAATGAATTTTAGGGTGAAAATGGAGCTTCACAAAACAAACATTTGCACACATTGAAATGGCATATTAATGCATTTTTATTGATCCTATTTGCCATTGCCTTTGTTTTACAAATTTTGTCTGCATATTAGCATACCTAAGATTAATAATATTAATATTTTTTGAAAACTTACAGTGTCCCTGTAATTACCTTAGATACAAATCGCACACATTTCGTTGCCTTCATTAAGCCTGTAGCCATATGTGGCTCAGAGGATTAGTAACTAGGCAATTAATAGGTAGTTTACTGTACTTTTCTAGTCTGCTTTCCAAATTTTTTGGCATCCCCTCGTAGCTTCTTGAAGTAGTTGTAGCCTTTGCAGACTGACATATCCCTTCTTCTCTGGCTGAAGTAATCACCTGCATGGAGTTTCAGAAAACCCACAATATTATAAATCACCACTGAATTGCACAGGAACTAGTTTACTTTGTTTAAAAGCTTGCTTTCTGATTAAATGTTGCTGCAAGTAGTAACAAAAACTGTGAACCTGTAAATCACACTGTGGCTATTAACAATTAATGACGTACAAGAACAGCTTTATTACCTACAGTATTAACATAAAAGGGCATATGGATTAAGTAAATATTCGGTCTAGACTGCTGGCAGACAGCCCACAAGCTCTTGAGTTTACCAGTAGTTTTGAGAAAGGGATGTCACATATTTGTAGGAAGCCAGAGAACAAATTGTAAATTCCACTTGTGCTCTTCCCTCAAACCAGAGAGCCACAACCTGCCTAAGCTTTCACTTTTCATCGCTCATGTAAGAATCCATATGTAAAAGTCATTGCACGTGTCCATAAAAAGTCCATTAGATATATTAGATTAAATCATTTGTAGGTGTGGATAATCTGGTATAATGGGAATATGGAGGTCATTTATAAGGGACAATCTGTTAAAATGCCAAAACGTTTGCTCTTCTCAGAGCGAGTTTCAGTTTGTTGCTTTTTCAGCCATTCTGAGGGTCTGCTTCTTAAATACGATGCCAATGAACTCCTGAAGCAAGAAACTAGCTGCTACAGAATTGAATACTGATTAAGTTAGAAGAGGCCTTTTACTTCTGAAAAGCATCAAACTTTAAAGCATGAAGCTGAACCCAGGCTGGAGATGAAGCAATTGACAGCTACCAGAACATGACAACAGTTCCAGGATGGTCTTGGTCCCTCTGACACATCCTGCCCAACCATCAGAACAAAGATACCTACAGGACAAAGCCAGCACCAATAAAATAGACATATTCCTGTCTGCAGTTGCATTTTCAGCAAATAAGCTCCACATCAACGTACTCTGTCTGTCCTATAGTTTATCCTACTACCTTGAAACCAAAGGATGTGAAATAATATGAGAAGAGGGTCCTCATTGTTTGTGTAATCAAGAAAAGCAGGGGACTGGGTCAGACAGGCCTCCAGCCTCATTTCACTCCTTTCAGGTGCGTGTACACAAGAGAACAGGAGAATGGGGCGGGAATGGGGCAGGTCTTTTTGCTCACAAGCAATTATTAGATATCCCACCTCATAAGGTATTTTCTCTCTTCATCTTCTCTGAGAATGATTAGATTCATAAAACACGCTAAGTGATTGCAAATATCCTGCAAAATCATATTCTTTTGGTTTCTGGTTAGCTATCAGTTAGGCATGCTCTGCTTACAGCACCGACAGATCAATAAAGGATGCAAAGAGCCAAGCTTTGAAAGGTGGAAGGTTTTGCTTTTGTTTTGGCAGTCGGGATCCAAGACAGCTAAAGCCATTGAAGCTTTAGAACTTCATCAAATGCAAATTGTCAGCTTTGGTACACAGAAGGTTAATACTGTACTTCTTAGCCCTGGAGTGCTGTATGAAAATATACAATCAGTGACTTCAGGAAACCCATCTAAGCCCTGCATGTACATTTTTCACTTCACCAACTACTCTGGTGGTAGCCAGTAGATCTAATTTCAGCAAGTTTGTGTTCCTGACAGCAGTCACATCAAATTACAGAATCTTCCAGACTTAGCTGGCACCTTCATCTCAGCCTTTCTATCAAATAATATGCCTGTTGCCTTCATCATGCAATCCTTAATTATCTGAAAATCAGCAGACTGCTGCTTGTGCCAGCAAAGGAAATGAGGAAAGAATAGTGTTTTTTCCAATGCACATGCCTGGACACCCTTCAGAGACATCTGATTTGATTGCCAGTAACAATATTCCATTGATGTTCTTTTTTACATCTATGGCTTAAGGCCCTTTTCTTAAAGAATTAGCTTATGCATGCACGTATTAAAACCTGCATGGTTTTTTTTTCTTGGAGACAGAGATGCTGCGAATTTTAGTTCTGATTTTCCAACAGATGCTGCTTGGTGGATAAGTATGATGCGTCCCTAGGGCTGCTATATTGTGCTGAAAAGAAGATTAGGAGAATGGGTGAAGATTGTTTACCGCAGAAGAATGCCGTGCATAAATCTCATGGGAGGCTCACAAAATATCTTATCCTAGTCCCAGGCAAAGGTGTTCTAATTTCTTGGAATCAGATACAAACCCCAAAGGGGATCAAGGTCAACACAGCAAACTAGGCGATCCATCAACAACCTAATTACATTCTATTGACCCAGAAGAAATTCCAGAAGCAACACAGATACCTCTTGATGCCGGAACAGTATCTATCAATTTCTGGCCTCTGGGTCTTGTCATTACCTGACATCTCCACTGCTAAAACCACTCCTTAGGAATCTTCTTCTCATTTCTGTAACCTGATTATTTAGACTGGATGCCAGTACCTAACAAACTGCTCCAGGCTAGATTTGAGGAGGCTGCATCGTATAAGGGATTTTGTTCTTTGTAATAGCCTGCCTTTCATTAACAATGTAAAATATTTTAAAATAGGCTTCTTTGGAAACCACACACTGATATTTGCCTACGTGTTGCCATACATTTCAGGAAACCTGGTCAGAGGGAACATCTGAGGGATCTTGTCTGCCTTAGTTATAAAAGGACTAAACCTTCCTACCTTAACAAATAAGGAAGGATAATAATTAAATATTTTTAAAAAAATACACCAACCAAAACACCAAGAAACACTATGCACAGACAAATTAACCAGTCTATATCTTTCTCCTTCCTCTTTTATCAATTTAACTTATATGTTAACAATTCAGGTTATTATCTCTTTGGGACAGGGATCTGATCTGTGTGCCGATTTGTCCACAGAGAAGTACCCCACTTTTGTGTACACTATCAATTGCAAAAAAAAGTAATCAAACTCATGCATGAGGAACATGATTTACAAGTGTTTCTTGTTGGCGGCTCAGCAGAACTGCTCTTTTCAAGGATGTCCACTAGTACATTGAGGACAGCTGAAAAAGGAAACAAGAAAACTGCACTGGAAAGATAAAAAGAAATGGAGTATAAGGATTGTCTTTCTCTCACAGTCTGATGACTTTTCAGGGTGATGGAAGTAGACAGTGCTATTGGCAAGAAATGAATATTAAAATAGAAAATAAAAGGTACGCTAGGTCAAGTCCTAGGTCTATGAAGCACTGCGAGTGTGAACTGTAAAAAGCACTCAATTGTTACAACTGTATTGAACTGTACACTATGCATTTCTTTTTGTTTATTGCCTCGTACCACAAATATTCCCTAATTCCAAATCTCAGCCACATGCAGGAAAATATATTTGTGCTGCAATCTAAATGGACTAATAAAAACAACATTCAACCATTTGGAACTGAAATATTCATGAGATACTCAGGGAACAATGAAACCGAATTGCTTCAGCTATCCTAAAGGAACAAGAGTCAAGAAAACACAGGAGTAACTAGAAATTGTTCTACTGTGCCTTCAAACTTTGTTTCTTATTTTTCTTCTGCCTTTTGCTCCTCTAACTTCAAATCAAGCAGCTTCATTCCCATTTAGTAGATACTACACCTGGATACCCAGGTGGCTCACATCCATTTATTTAATTTTTAGCCTGTGGAGTTGAATTACTGTGAAAGCAAAACAGGAGACTACTCTGTCTACCTGGGTGAACTTCCTTTGCCACAATATAGTCATATGGCCAGATGACGTATTTATGGGAGTGGGTGCATCTTCATGAGAGTCCGAGTAAATATTGAAATTCATTTTTTAAAGTTTCCTAAAATGTAATGCTAAGGGTTAATCTCAGGGAAAACTGCATATCCCTTGCTTGTTATAATTAAAAGATATTACTCTGTTGAGAACTAGCTCTAGGTTCAAGCTTCTTGAGACACTTGTATTAACTGACCATTTCCTGCTTTAATGAAACGTACAAGCCAAGTAAGAAAAACAGTTTCCTAATTAAAATCGCAAACAGTATAGATAAAGTATCTTACATCATTATTCAAAAATCTGGGTCAGTGCTATTCTAGCCGGGAATTAAATGGTTCTAGAAATAATGCATGCTTGGCGCAGTTATCTTAAACTACTGCAGCTCTATCCCTCAGACTATGACATCTACAGCTGAAGAGGACGTTATGCCTGCTCAGTATCTGTCCGTCTGGCTGAGCAGGAAGTCATTTCACATGATGCTGCAACTGTTTATCATTCTTAGCATCTATCTTGCTATCTATAATAGCAAATATAACTGTCACCCTTCCTTTTTAGTGGATGTCCTTTTTCACAAGGGAAGACGGAGCACACCTGCAACAGGACATGAGGTGTCTCTGTGTCTCCCATTTCCTGGATGTATTCAGTTAACGCACACTTTTTCTCTCAACATTATGTTAGGAAGGCAACTAAAACCTCAATACAAAATAAAGCAGTAATCAGCCTGCTAACTGTGTGATACACAGAAATAAGAGAAATTTTACTGAACACAGACAAACTTTTCAAGTAGCCTTTGATCTACTCTGATCATTTTAGATGATGTTCCAGCTACCAGGACTACCCTTAATGCCTGCACTACAACTTTCCCTCCCCCAGACCCTTTTAGTGCAACCGCCAGTGCTGCCTACCCACAACTTCTTTACACATCATGTTAGGATAAAGGCTGCTCTGGCCAGAGCCAGCCTACTCTCCTCCAGCTCCTTTGTGCTCCCCAAAGCTGCTCAGCGTGTCAGTAGCCTTCTGCGCCACCTCAATGCATACATAGCCAGCTCTCTGAAGCCCATTAGGGCTTCTGCATCAACACATAACCAATATTTAAAGTCAGGTAACATTAACATCATTCAAAAGCACATTTCTAAATCCAAGATCTGCTTCTAATTGTTTAAATCCTTGCCCACTAAAAGACATTTCAATACCAAGAAAAAATAGGTTTGGTATGAAGTATTGTATACTCAACTGTTCTTTTGATGAATACAAGAAAAAAAATAGCCTAGGGGGGAAAAAACTTTTTAAGTTTTTGCTCTAGAAAACTAATTTTTCCTAATGACTTGTTAATTGACAAGTTTTGACATGTTCTTTAATGTTGATGACTATTTTTTGCCAATGTAAAATGTCTCTTGCCAATTTCTTACAGTTTTCAAACATTAAATAATCCTCACATAATATGTACTGTTCAGAGAAGTCCCATGGATGCAGGATACAAATATTAATAGAGGATTTGGAAACTGAAGAACTGAATGGCATTAGCTTACCTAGATTTATGTGCAACTTACTTTTCTATCAAGCTGACACATGCAGTACAGTTAAAACAGGATCTTTGTGGTTTTGCACCAAAGAAGCTTCAGCAAGTTCATTTGGTTTGATCCAACTAACGTGCCCCCCAATACACGTGCTCTTAAAAATCTTCAGGTGCCATCCAAATTTCCAGATTGTAAGCTTTAAGGGAGTTCTTGGCTCTTACTTTGTTCCACCCTGGCTCTTTTACTATCATTCTGGGATTTCAAAAGTGTTTGAAAGACCTGAGAATGCACAGTGTCTCCATCGAATGTTGTCTCCAAAGTTAAGCCATGCAAAATTGTTCTTCCCAGTTTCACAAATGTTCGAGGAATATCATAAGAAAAAAATCATGATCATTTGTTCACCTTTTAGTCAAAAAATCTTTGCATACCATTAGTGTCTCCATTGACATAAGTACTAACAAGAGTTTGGGTTTGTTTTTTGAAGAACGTTTGCAGGAAAACAAAGAGTTTAAAAATGAAGAGGACTTGAAGTTATCATATAGTGAATAAATATATAAATAGTGCTTGAAGACTAGATTAAATCAACTATTTTCTGTACTACATGACAAAACAAAGGCTTTGTCTAGTTGCATCACAATTTAGGTGATGACAGTTTTTCTCAGAGCAGCACTTCAGAACAAGAGTCATAGAATCGTCTAGATTGGAAGGGACCTTCAAGATCATCAAGTCCACCCATCAACACAGCATTGCCAAGTCCACCACTAAACCATGTCCCTCAGCACCATGTCTACCTGTCTTTTAAATACCTCCAGGGATGGCGACTCCACCACTTCCCTGGGCAGCCTGTTCCAATGTTTGATAACCCTTTCGGTGAACAAATTTTTTCTAATATCCATCCTAGACCTCCCCTGGCACAACTTGAGGCCATTTCCTCTTGTCCTTTTGCCTGTTACTTGGGAGAAAAGACCGACCCTCACCTCTCTACTACCTCCTTTCAGGTAGTTGTAAGAGAGCAATAAGGTCTCCCCTCAGCCTCCTTTTCTCCAGGCTAAATAACCCCAGTTCCCTCAGCCGCTCCTCATGAGACTTGTGCTCCAGAACCCTCACCAGCTTTGTTTGCACTTCTCTGAACACGCTCCAGCACCTCAATGTCTTTCTTGTAGTGAGGGGCTCAAAACTGAACACAGTATTTGAGGTGAATAAACAAAGAGCAACGCAAACAAGTTTATGTTTCTATTTTCTGAAGGCAACCTAGATAACAGAAAAGTAATATATTATTTCATCTTTGTAAATCAACCATTAGTTTTGTCTATTGAAATTATTAACCTACAATCCCTGTTTGATTCCAAGCGTGTTTCAGCCTTGCAAGTTTAAAACATCCATTTTTGTGTTTAGTGGTTTTTTTGTTTGTTTGTTTTTTAAATATATATATATCCTGTTTCTATGCCTGTTAACAAAAAAATCTGAATCTGGCTCAGTTAAGCCTGCTCGACATTGTGGTTACTATTAACAAATATAAGTATTTATATCAGAATTTTTTATTTAAGGAATATCATAACTGAGACAATGTCACTTAAATGTCACTTTTAAAAAAATCATATAATTTATGGGAACTATGCAGAAACTGACCAATCAGAATCTATTTATAAAAACAGAGTAAGAAGGTACAATTAAATGAGAGAAAATTAAAAACTAAGTATAGCACTTTAAGCAACTTTGATAATAATGTTTTATCACCCTCTAATTTTCTGTTCTGAAATTTCATTTTTTAGTTCATAATTTTGGTTGGAGAGCTGCTCAAACCACTGGATTTCAAAAAGACCTCGAGTGATTCTATGTCTTGTAAGTCAGACATGTTCAATAAATAAACCTCCTAATATGAAGAAATTAATGACAAATTAAGTTCTGGCTCTCCCCTTTGCAGAGCACTGCTGCTCAGAAGTTGCTAGCAAACAGTGGTTATATTAATCCTTTACCTATTGAGTTACTGGAGCTTTAGTTTTTAATCTGTACTGTAGATAATACCTTTGTCTTCTAAGGTATCCTGCACTATTTTCCAAAAAAGAGAAAATCAGTTCTTCACAGCATATCTGGAATAGTAAGATACCTGTGTTGCATGGAAGATGATGTTCTTTCTCTGCCTCATATCGGTAAATCAACTCAATTAAACCATGATTAATGTTTGGCTCAGTGTCACATAAATTTGTCTAACAGCTGATACTACATAAATCAAGATGGCTGGGTGCCAACTCTCTTAAAACACTAACACCCAGTGCATACCCACGCGTCCCATTCCAAACACAGGTTTGCTTCCTTTCACTACAAAAAATTGCTAACATGTAGAATTAAGACCTAGAAACAGCCATCCTGTCTCTTCTGTTTGCTATCAAACATGGCTAAAAAGGCAACCAGAAATATGGCTACAGTACAAATTATAAGCTACATGAACACACTAGAGTTTACACTCTATTTGCTATTCCTTTCATTTGCATTATAACATAAAGAACACTAAACAAGGTGGAAGACTGATAAAGCTGTTATGTTCTTTTAAAATACAAATTCTAGATACATCTCAAAAACTATCATTAAAATTTCCTTAATTTTGAGTCATTCGAATCTATTGTTTGACTTAAGTCATCTCTACACGCAATCAAGTCATATATCTGTATATTCAGGCAAGGAATGGCTAAGGCTATGGTGATCCCCACAGCAGTTTCCTTTCAAAAAAAGTAATAAACTGACTTCTGAGTATTTGGCAATGCCAACCAGGAAGGATGCAATCATGTAAATTGGCTCTTCTAAATAATTTGCATATGCGGGGGAGCCAATGTGCTAAGAATTCACAAAAATGCAGTAAAATACAGTACACAACTTATGTTTTAAGAATTCAATTGCCCGCTTGCTAATACTGTGCAAAGTAATCCTTTTTAACATGTGAAGAATGGACAAGGTATGTAAAACATTTAAAAATGTACAGCTTCAATCTTCTAATCACAAGAAACTGGGAGTACCATCTCATAGACTTAACTAGCAATGGTTGCAGTAATATGACCAGAAGTCCATCGATCTAGAAAAAGCATTTCTAGAATTATGAAGTCATTAAAAAGCAACTGAAAATAACAAGCAAGCAATACATAGATATTTTATGATGTAAAAAAATTTGGCTAATTAACAGGGAGTAGCTAGTATCCCTTTTCAGGTATTTAATCAATACTCATTATACAGTTTAAAGATACTCACTGCGGTCAATTGTTCCATACTATGCACTATGGTAATAATTCCATGCTGTACAAAGCACGGTGCTTGATGTAAAGTGTGGTATTCACTACTTATGGCAAAGCAATTCTGTGTCATCTCTGTCATTTAGCATTGGGCAAGATCCAGTTACAGACAAATGCACGCTGTAATTAGAATGATGAGTCAAGCTTACACTTGCAATATGGCAGATCTCTATAAATTGACGAGACCTCAATTATTTCAGAGCACTTTTCTCAAAATATCTAAGAATGTTTACTAATGTCCACATTTAGGTTTGAATTAGGTATGCACTAGGTAATTAGACATTTGAAATAGCTGTTAGAATTGTTAGCTGGCTCCCTCTCTTCAAAAGGCCAAAGTAGCTGACAATAGCTAATAACTAAATATTTCATGTGAAAAAGGATATGTGGACATAATTACTGCTGCAACCTCATCAGAACAGCCAAGTCTAATTAAGTGTCAAGCCAAAGTTAAAAAAGGGTTATGAGATTTCCCTTAAAAATGACAGCTCAGCTACGGTGACACATAGACAATAAAACTACCTCAGGAGCAAAAGGAACATGACTTTTATGTAGGTCTGTGAGTAATGTTATGAAAAAGACCCTGTTCTTTCACATTATTCAAAATAGATTATTGAAATTAAAGCACAGTTGAAATACTCAACCTGTAGCCAAGAAAGAAAACTTTGTGGAATGATTCTTCTTTCATTAACATGTCCTTAAAGCAGTTAATAACCCTTTTAATTGTTTTTCCCTCCAAATCAAACATAGGAGGCTCTCATAAGCCTTACCTCTTTCCATTTGTAATTATTTACACTTCTAATTACTAGATCCTATTACTGAGCATCTTAATTATTATTAAATTGATCATTAAAATACAAATCTTCTGTATTCTCTTTATAGGCACAAACAAATCATACAGATAACTGAAAAAGAGTAGTGCGTTAGATATTCAGAAACAAAGACGGGTGGGAAATAAAATTATTGGCCCATTAACTTTCTAGATTTCAAACAGCTTTCCTCATTCCACATTGCACTGAGACAGAGCTTTCAAGTTTTCATAAAAGTCTTGCCAGAGTAAAAAGTCTGGTTTTTATCTAGCCTTAGTGTACTGTGTAAAGAGACTGTACATATCTCAGAGATGATGTCAGACTCTCAGATAGCAGCACGTATTAAAGCAAAAGTCTGATTCTTAAGAATAAAAGATGTAAAGGTGACACAAACACATTTTCTATTCTGTTTATTATCCTGCACGTATACAGCAACATTCTTCATAATTTCTTCTTTAATGCAGCAATGACTTTTCCTCATTTGAGAAACAGCTCTCAAAAATAAAAGGCAATCAGTGCAGCATTATCACATCCCATTATTTCTAGAAGTGGCTGCCCATCTTAAGTTAGAACAAGGAGTCTTCTTCCACAGAGCTCTGTCATTTTCTATATATTTGTGCTGAATAATATTGATCCTTTTTAATTTATAAATGCAATGGTGTTTCAACTCTATTCCTGCCGCATTACTTACCATGTAAAGCAACAGAGCTATGCTAATGCTTGCTGTGGTAACAATGCAGAATTTGCTCAGATTTTACTATTAGGAGACACTAAACTCTTCAAGTGTGGCATGCTAATCATGTTCTAATTCTTCATCCATCTCTTTTGAACTTTCCTCCATTCCTCCTCCTAAATCTGCTGACAATCCCATGCCACTGAATATTATTACAGTTCCTAGAACTCTTCAGGATATATTTTATCTTGCTCAGGGTGTCCTCCTAATAATATGAATATACACACTGAATATCTTAAACTGATTGGCAGCCAGTCACCTTTTCCTCAGCCAAGACAGCTATTTAGTATTTTAAAATCTTCTCTTAAAAATGCAAGAAAGAATGCAGAAGTTTAATAGTGCCTTTAACCCAATCACAGTTCTGATTTTTCTTCCTACTCAAGCAGTGGTGTCTGTGCTATGTGCTGATCAAATACCATTCAGCCAAGGGGATGAAATCTCTGGTTTACTTAAAGAAATTATAAATAAAGCTTCTGTTTATTTCATTAAGATTTTTTTTCTTTGTCATTTTGGATTAATTTTCTGATATTTTGCTTTTTCATGCCATCAGTTTGAATGGGAAGACATGACAGCGTCACTGGCATAACGCAGCCCACCCCTACTGATGATTTGTATGAAGATATTCAGATTTGCACTTTCACATAATAACAGCTTTGCTGCCCTGGTAGAATACCCTTTACCTTCAAAAGCAGATAGGCTGTTAATCTCTTTTCTTTTTTTTTTTATTTCTCTTTTAAAAAAACATGAGAATCACTTTGTTTGACTTTTTAGTATTACAGCCGCGTTCAAAATACAGTCAGTGCTACACAGTGTTGAAAACAATTCTTCATCTCATAGTCCAAACAGAGGAATCAATGTAGGCATCCTACAGTATCCTGATTATCTGCTGAGATACGATAAGGGCATGCATCACCTCATCCTCTCCACTCTTACTGAAAAGGGCATCCACGTGCTTGAGCTGGATTGCTAACCAGGGCAGTTGGAGACCTGAGCTGAATGACACCCCATAATCTAGTATCACCAAAGAGCAAAGGATTTAAAAACAGAGGAGTGCCAGGGGAGGTAATATGCAGTGCTTATGCACTTACCTTGAATACGTTTATTTGTATGCCTAAAACACTTTTCTTTCCAAAAAGGGAACATGATCAAATTTTGAGAATGCTTCAGAAGGGGGTGGTCAATTTCTGAGTTGATGGGGGCTGTAACCTAAGCAACATCTCAGAAGGAGACATTTTAGCTACCACTGAAATTAAACAATATCTAATAAAAGCCAAAGAAAACTTATCTCTAAGTGTAAGTTGTGTGAATGACAAGATCCTGTTTACATGTTGTATTATGGCTTCTCTTTTACTGCATGCAAATTTCATTTTACTATTGATGCCATTTGTTTAATTTTGCGGTATCACTCAGATGACTAGATTAAATTCTGGGAACTCTGAATAATGGTTTACACCCACATATATGAGAAGAGAACTTGTCTGTAAAATCACAATACTGCAGAAAAAAAAATTACTGTCTAAATGACTTCCCAGGGTTTTGTTTCAATGGAACTTTGTCCATTCAAGCAAGCCTACACTGCTGGCCATAGTAATACAGGTAGCATGGTGAAACAGAAATAAATCAGAAAGAAGATAAGCTATTGAAGCAACACATATTTCAAAGGCATTGCCTTTGAGGATGAAAGATAAATTTTGAGAATTTTCCAGTCATTTTAAAAACTCAAGTCATTAAAAAAAATAGATTCTAGATAATTATTTCTCTCAGGTATCATAAAAATAAAACTATAAATTTCCTGTAATGTTTATCATAATAAAATGTTTTCAGAACCACACAGGCAACATATGAAATTCAATTGCAGAAGGTGCTTCTAAAAGGTTGACACCTTAAAAAAAAAAAAAAGACAGATGTTTCCCATTGCCTCTGTATATACGACAAATTGACTGCTTAAACTATTCTGCAGTAAAAGGCTCACTGGAGTGAAATTTTAATATTGTCAAATCTTATAATTGTTCCTTACTTTTGGTGCAACACTCGGCATCCTTGCTGTCACCTACTGTTGCACAGATAATTATGAAAAACAATCCAAACCTATGAAGAATATTTTTCACATTATAGAAGCAACTATTAAAAAAAAAAAGCCAATCTCCAGTTTTAAATTCATGTTTTGTTTTTTAAGTAACAAAATAGAAAACTCTGGACACTTACTGTATAATAATCTAAGAAAGCTGAATGGCAAAAAACTCAAAATAAAAATGTATCTGGAATAAAGTATTCATCCATATCACGCACAAGTAAAAATCTCCAGAGTAAAAATCTCATAAGAAAATCAATGAAAGAGTTGGGAAAGTTGGAGAAAATACATCAAACCTTGAATATGGAAATATAACAATGTTGTTGCAATGACCAAAAGTCATCTTATATAAATGCTATTTTGAGCCATACATATCAGAATTGATTCAGATACTAACATGCTACTAGTCTCCCAGAGTCAAAATAAGCATTCTGTAATGCTTTGTAAGCAATGTGAGCATGAGTATCTGAATTAACTAAACTACAGCCAGAAGGTGGCCCATTCCAATAATTTGGACATATTTTGGACATATATTTGGACAATAATGAATAGAAAGACTACAATATAAAACAGAAAAAAAAATATTGAATGTCAACATTTTGTATTACATGGTAATCAGATATTTATTGCATCTATAAACACTGATAGGACTTACTATGCCATGGGAAGCAGGTAGTCTTGAAGAGACCTCTTTCTCTTATGTGCCACACTGGTTTTCCATCCACATTTTTTTTAACACCTAGGAATTACTATAGATCAAACCCCGTATTTCAAAATCCCATGAGACCTTTTAAGAAAAAACATACTTTTGATAAATTTAAGTGTTTGATATGTTTGTCAAACTCTGTCAGTCAAATTTAGCTCATAAAGGGCTAAACAGACTTGGGCTGCTAGTTACACAAATTTGGATCATCATTTTCAAACCTGCCTGTCCCTATTACCTACTTACAGCAGACAAAGATCTCAATAAAAAAGGGATTAATAATTTTGGGGGTTAGCAGAGGTGATCATGCATCATGCTATAGATACAATATTTATTTTAGATGATTCAAACATTATTCAGGAACTCTGCAAAAGAATTAAAAGTTTTGCTCCACTAATATTGTAGATCAGATGAGAAAATTTTCATCTTTCTTCACTGTCAGTATTGGACCTGTAGAGAAACGTCTCTGAGGCCATAACCAATAAACAAAAACTTACTTTAATAAACCTGTTCTTAAGGGTTCAGTGATATTCATCCCCACTGGTTTAGAGCGCCTCTTTCACAGAGAGGCTGGCTTCATTTTTATCTCACCTGATACAGATGTAAGGGAAAGGCAATTGTTCATGGGGGAGAGAATACCGATGTCACTGATAAACTTATCTTTGTTACAGAGAAAATAAAATCAGATCAAAGTCTAAGCTACTAATAAAAAACAGGTTTCGTAGATGTACTTTATCAAAAACTTGGTTTTTTTTAATTAGATGGGGGTTTGCCAATTTTATGAAATTATGCCCAGATGCAAGAAAGTATATAAATCCAACACACCCAGATTCAAAAAGACAGAAAAGAGTGGAAAAAGCTGGAGTCTCTGCTTGTTTGGTAATATCTGGTGATACACCAATTCAGTAAGGATTTTATACATCTGAAAGGTTTGGGATTGGGAAAATGGAGGAAGTTTAAAGTGAATTATTAAAATTCACAACATTTATATTGCTGTGAAGAAATTGAATTCAGCTTTTGCAAGCATTTCAGTAGTTGGCCAAAACCAGACCCTGAAACAGAGCAATACATTCTCTGCTGTCATTCACTGCCTCTCCAATTAACAAGCTTCAATCCACTTCTCAGAGGAGTAAGAAACATGAAAGACAGCTCTGTGAATGACTGATTAACATGGAAAAGATCATTTCATGAAGATTATATTGTATTCCTAACAAGATCAAAAGTGTGCACTAAATTATTGTTATGATAATTACCTTTGGCAGAATTTGTCTTATTGTTAAAAAGCAATAATAAGGTACCTTAAGAGGCAGAATAATTACACTTAACTGTTGTAATTAATAAGTTAATTCTCAGACAAAAATGATTCATATCATAGGAATTATGTAACTGCTGCCATTTAAATTCTTACTGAAATACCTTAATATAATTTAAATCAAGCATTGTTAGTATTTCTAAACCTTTACTTCAATAAGCTAAGAGAACAAATTCAGTTCAAGAAGACCACCATTTCTTTTCTGCGTCACTGGACTTGGATTGTCTGAAACTGAATATCAAAATATGCATATGTAATTCCAATGAGGAGAATGGAGGGAGAAGAGAGAAGAGGTTAATATTTGTACACATAGCTTTTGTGACATCAGTTTGTTCCTTTTCCAGCACGCGTCATTCCAAAAATCTTTCTTCACTATCAAAGACGTTTTGCTATCAAACATTAATTCTTGTATTTCACCGCGTGATCAAAAAGAAATTTCACAGAGAGATTTAATCCTCCATCCTGCCCTTAAAGAATTTGTGCCAGAATTTGCGATTTGATGTAATTTAAACAGTGAATTTCATTAATTGTCTTATCTATTTTTCTCTGATGACCTACATTGCTATTTCTGAGTGATCTTCAGAAAGCCAAAAAATGTCCAAGTTATTTCAGTCATGTTTTTAATAAATGGTTCATTAGAGTACTAGGAGTATAAAACAACTCCCAGGCTACCTACCTTTTACTACCAATAGCCCTAGAGGATTTCTAAATGACACAACATAGCGCTCAGTGTCCTTATCACACAGGAAGTCATATAGGTCATCATTTTTCCAAAGATAATATACACAAACAGTTTGTACGATGTCACAGCATGATTTATAAAATAAACAGCAAATAAAAACCACTCAGCTTGTTGGCATCCCTGATACTTCATGATTTGGGGATTCACTTGCTTCGAAAATTGCTTCCTCAAAAACTGAATATAGAAACACTTCTTTGATAGTCCTTCAGTAAGAGGAATCCCACTTTTTCAATGTGAGAATAAGTACATTTTTTACTGTGTTTTTAATACTTAAGTAAATTTACTCTGCAGTAAATGTTCAATTGAAATGATGTTTTTTTGAAAAAAAATCACTCTGGCTATAGGAAATCAATACTATAAGAATATGATATTTCTTCAATATATGTGGCACTAATTAAATAATCAGAAAACATTCCACAGAAGTAAATACAGAAATCATTCTACACCTGGAATTGCATACAACTTGTATCACTATGCTGCATTTGAGAACTCAAAAATTGCAAGTGAGGGCTACATCTCTTATCTCTACTTGCAAAGGTGTTGAAAATTGCAATAAAAGTTGCCGTTAAACATGACATAAGTGGATGCAGCTTTATTTTAGTTAATTATTGTTGTGAGTTAACCTCAGCTAATGCGTTAACCTCCATGGGACTAAGCCCCACAGAGCTGCTCACTCACACCACCATGGAATAGGGGAGAGAATAGGAAGAATAATTAAAACAAGAGATTCCTTCACCGCTTCCCATCAGCAGGCAGATGTCGAGCCACTTCCAGGAAAGAAGGGCTTCATCCCATGTAACGGTTACGTGGGAAGACAAATGCCACAACCCTGAATGTCTATGTGTCTGCCCCCACCCCTTCCTGCTACTTTCCACCAGCTTTTATTGCTGAGCACAACGTCATATGGTATGGAATGGAACAGCCCCTTTGGTTTGTTGGGGCCAGCTGGGACAGCTGTGTCCTCCCAGCTTCTTGTGCACCCCCAACCTACTCCTTGGCGGGGCAGTGTGAGAAACAGAGAAGGCCTTGACACTGTGCAAGCACTGTTCAGCAACAGCTAAAATACTGCTGTGTTATCAACACTGTTTTGGTCACAAATCCAACACATTGCACCATACCAATTACTATGAAGAAAATTAACTCTAGCCCAGCCAAAAGCAGCAGTTTTGTATAATTAATTGTGTATAAAAATGACTGCGTATGTAAAGGAAAGACTAATTCAAATAAAACCATGTTCTCAAATTCATTTTCTATGTATTCCCTTAAGATGAAAATTTTAAAGCTAGTAAGATGCTTATGTGATAACTACGTACTATGGTATACGTATATAATAAGGCACAGCAATTAGTTTGATGACAGTCTAAGTAAGAGGCAAAAGTAAGACAAGTACTGACTGTTCTGTTACTTTGCAGGGAAATCAGAGCCAGGCATCAAATGAACTCAAACATCTTTCAGAGGAAAGTAAAGAGATGAGCAATTCTTAAAATGCATTTTAAAGAGTTTTTCATATCTGTTTGTTGACAAGCAAATCATGTTATCGTTTGTGTTGTCATCAACATTGCCATACAATACTGCAAAGCTTTAACAGCATCCTCTGTGGACACCCCTCGCAGGAGCTTTGGGACCAGACATATTCACCGAGTGCTCCCAGCAGGGAGGGTCTCTTCGAGCCAGTTGTCAGGTCAGGCCCAAAGTGAGAGAGGAAACCTTAGGACGCAAAAGCTGTAGCAGACCATAGCTCAAAGAGGCTGAGCTCTGCTTGCTGACCAGATTTATTAGCTCTCTTGAGAACACAAGGGCAGCCAAAGACATATTTACAAAACATCATCTCCTTTGAAGGGATGCCCATGTAACCTTGACAAACATGAGCCGCTAGTGTATGATGGCACCAATGTACTGAAAAGTAGGAAAAGAGAATGCATCCTTGAGATTCCCATGAATGCAGCCGATAGCAAATGAGGCAGAGGCATAACTAGAAAACAGCAACCAAAGAAACTTGAGTTGCGTGAAATAACCCTCAACCAGCAGGACAGCGATCGATTTTTCCCACGCTTTCTAAATGCTAGCAAATGCCCTGGAAGAAATCTACGCTAAGAGACCTGGGCTTTAGGTAGGTGTTGATAATATGTTCTTTTTTCCTTTTTACAACTCTGTTTCCAATTTTATAACAACCTTCCTAACATTACACTTTCATAAAGTAAACTAGAATGATTTTTTTTCATGTACATTTGTCTAGTCGATAATGTTGGTCTTGATTTGATTTGATGGAATGTGGGCTTAGGAATGGCAGGTCTGTTTCCAGTGGCACATATATTTACCCACAGTGCCACATACCTAAGAGACATTTAGGATTCTCAAGAGCACGCATAATGTTTTAGCACCCACCTGATAAGAGTCACATTTATGGATTTATGTCAGGCATTAACTCAGGGGGAAAAATAATATCCTCTATCAAATGAAAAAAAAAAACCCTGTGATTCTTTGTGGAAAGAGAAGACAGCTTATAAATTCTGATATATTTGGAATTTTTTTCATGATTTTATTGTCTTTCTTTTTTTAAATGTTTGCTCAAAGATGAGTAAGATTTAATTTAAGTATAATACAACGACAGTGAGCAAAATGGGTTTATTGTTTCAAACCTTCAACTGACTTCCTTTGATAAACCTCTAAAAAAGTGTAACAGTTATTCACAGTCATTATATTCCCTGAAGTTAGATATTGGTTAAATATAAGATTTTAAAATGCTCTTGTGAGTTAAAGTGAGAAGAGAGTACTCTGGTGATGAAGAAAAATATGCCATTATTCAATGTATTTTTATTTTTTTTTAATTAGACCACCAGTGTCAATTCACCTAACTTACATCCAAAATCTGTTAGGTCCCTTTCTTGCAAATTTCTCTACAAGTCCAATGAATGCCTCTGTGATTTTTATACTTGGAGGCAAGGCCACAAAAATTTTTTTCACGATATCCAGACTCCGTCAGATTTAAAATAAATGACCAATCCATAACATACGTGTCAAAAGATAGTTATTATTCCATAGATGGAAAAATAACTAAAGAAAAATAAGCATTGTTACTGTCCTTTGGACCTTTGCTATCCATATATTGCAGGATTGTGACTCATTTTAGAAGAGGGAAAATATCTGAAAAAATAGGCATGAGTACAATCCATTATAGTAAAAGTATTTCACACAGTTACAATGTAAAATAGTTTCTCAAATGGAAATTACTAAGATAGTGACACAGTATTACAAACTTCGGTTGATCACTTTTGCAGAAGACAACAGCGTACTTAATGTATAAAGCATACATATAAAGTCATGTTAGTTTTATCAAGAGAGATAGATATAGGAAGTACGTGAAATAGATTTCTCCCTTCTGAGTTTCAAAGACCTGTTTCTTTGAAAAGTTTTTCCTTCTACAATAAATCAATTATACTAACCAATGTCTTTCATTATTAATTTAGACCATAATTATTTTAAGTCATAGAAGTTCAACTCTGCATATTTTTCCTAACTTTACTTTTTTGCAGTTAAAAAAACCTGTGGCTCATTATGCTGTACAGCTTGATTTGAAACTGAAGCAGCAATTAATTCTATAATAATAAAAAGGAGTATTAATTATCTGCAAGAGTCTAAACTCTGCTAAATGATTATTTCCACCATAATCATCAGGGTGTACAGGCCGGTGATTATCATCAAAAGCAATTAAGAATATCCCAAGACACCACAGAATCAAGGGATCATGATAATTCTTTCAGATCATTTCTACAAGGCTGTGACCTACCCAAGGGCCTACTAGAGTTACAGCGAAGAGATATGGAGGGTGTCATACCTCAGCTTAAACTCATATTTGAGAATGCAGGATAACTCATACTCTAAAACTGAAACACTGTGAGCTCAGATTGTAAATTTATTTTTCATATGCAAGAACATAAGGGAAAATAAAAGCAGTTTTCATGTTTAAAAAAATTACTTCAGAAAAAATAATAAATACAATAACTGTTCTCTTATTTGAGAGAAACACTTCTCTTTGAACAGTTTTCAGCACTTACCACACAATTTAACACGTACAGCTTACTTAGATCTTCTATAATCAAGGGCTTTGGAAACTGTTTTTAGAATGAGCACACCACTCAGATGGGTAAAGAAAACATCAAACTATTTTATCAAATAGATATATGTAAACAACAACAAAAAAATTAATTCAAAACAATGAAAGTCTTAGAAACACTTCTCGCTGCGGTATCATGAAGAAATGTGCCCCAAAACAAATTAGTTGAAATTCACATGAAAGTCAAAGTTACATCAGTCACTGTTATGCTTACTATAAGGTTCCTTGTTAGTTTTACAACACTGAATTTCCACTCCAGTCCTCCAAATTATCCAACCAAGTCTCCCTGCAGCTAACATACAGATCCCATCTTTGCTTTCCCTCACTTCGGAGCAGCCCACTTACCTGAACCCTGGCCCTGCTGCTACAGACGTCACTGGTTAACCTTCCCTTTGGGATAATTAAAGACATCTTTTTCACTTCGAGGAGTGCAAGCAAAACCACACAGAACACCATTTTTAAGAAACATGTGCCCCAAAATATAACAAGACTGCCTTGAAAAAAAAAGGAAATATTTCAACGCTTTGCGTATGTACATTAGAAAACCACTTCATTCATTTATGCTTCCAGTCTGAAAAGGAGCCACAAGCAATTATTCTTGCGAAAAGACTAGGACCTTTCTAAGCTGGTGTGAACATACACTATAAAAAGGTGAATGACTAATGAGCGTAGGTTTTTGATGAAGAACTTCTGCCTGTCAGAGAGAAGTCCATATTCTGGAACATAACATCATCTCCTCCTTTCCAAAGCATACCGAACATTTGGGTTTTGTTGTCAAGTCACCTCTACAACTGCAAATGGGTGGTTTTCAGAAGAAATATAGAAATACCTCTGAGCCTTAGGTGCAGAATTTGGTTTATGGAAAAGATACTGCATTTTCCTGAAACATTTTTTGTATGTAAACAGTAACACAATATTCATCTGTATTCACTTAGGTATTCTAACATTATTGTCCTCATTATAACATTAGCACTTACCCTAACTTGTTTCATCTAAGACTATGTACGTACAGGTTTGGTAAAAAATTGCATTACTAGGAATCAGCCACACAGAGAAGAAAAAGACAGTCTCATGCAGACATATGACAGAAGCCTGCTTATCAAAGAAGAGTTGAAGATGTGGCTTATGTTCCTCTGCCTCGGCTGGAAGACCAATTTTCTCGGTGTCCTGATGTTCCCCTTCCCAAGATTCATCATCAATCTTTGGTATTCTACAATCCATTTATGTTATTTCTATAACTGAATCCACCAGGTTAAAGCTCTGACCCTCCAAGAACAAAATCTCTACACGTACACTAACAAATGAGTATTTCATTCAGCTTCTACTGACATGAGCAGGCAAGGAGGTTCTACGCTAATGTCTGAGCACTCCCTCTGGCTTCAAAAGGAATGTTTAAATTCTCAATATTAAACCCAAAAAATCTAGCTTCCAGATTTGGTGATCATACCTGAATCCACCACCAATAAGCAGCATTACTGATATGATAATTTCTTTTATTTAAATATTGGGTTTTTCCTCATTACAAATCCCTGAGAATCAATAAATACTTTTGGAGATAAAATAAACCAGCTGTTATATGATAAATGAAGCAGGTTCTTATAAATATGATAAAAGTTTAAAAATCATAAAGGGTTCTCTACAGGTGCTAATTTTACTACTTGAATGAAATTAATAAGACTCTCCATAAAACAGCAGGAGATCCTTAGATTACATGAGTAATCAGCAAGAAAATTTATTGTGGATTCATGAAGCACGAAATGTTTGTATAATGTATGCAAAAGTGGTACTTTATTCTCTGCAGTGAACAATTCTGAGTCCTTATAATAGAAAAATATTTAATAGTTTGAAAACTCTTGAGGCATAGTTTTAAAAAGTTGTTCAACTGTGATTAATTCAACTCATGACAAACTAGTAATGAAAGAAGGACCACCTTATTTTAATATTCAGCAGGACCTATTATTAAAATAACTATTTAAGGTTAAACAATGGATATAGAGACAACTGAAAATCCGACTTGATGTCTAGGGAAGTAAGATTTAGGAGATGGAGATTCACAAATTGGGTCGTACATTAATCTGAAAAGCTAAACTACTTTTCATTATCTGATATCCTGAAACAGCATACAGGCAAGTGATAAATTTACCACTTCAATACAAAAAAATATTAAAAGACATTTTCCATTGCATGTCATTGCAACCATTTTGATTCTTTAAGAAATGCTTTCTTTTAGGGTACTGTAAAATACGAATGCGCTGCTTGCATAGCGTATTTAGCTTAATAGCTATCAACGGACTTTCACCTCACACAACTTCTTGGCTGCTGCATGTATAACATATTTATTTACATGACTACTTATTACTGTAAACTTCATGTATGTTTTATGAACCGTTTTTGATAAAGAAGTTCTAGCAGTTGTCCGAAAGAGGAAATTCTATCCCATTTGTGCTATTAAATTCTCAGCAAATCATGCCCTCAGAGAAACAGCGTATAGCCTAGCTTCTACTTTTTTTTCAAAAATCTTTTATTACAATGTACCGTGGAATCATGAGTTTGTATTCAATATTTTACATTTAATATTTATTGATTGCTGCAATTAATTGCTTTTGTTTTGTACTTTTGGGTTTAATTAAGTGGACTAAAATTGTCGATACACTGCGGCTGTTCAACTGACTCACAGATGAAACTAAATAATACCATACCATGACTAGTTATTAATGTTCTGTCAATGAAACAAGCAAGGGGCCTGCACGGGTCAGGGAATTAGTAATAATAACAGAATACAGAGCCTTTAATTTTTAGATTAACTGCTCAGCACAGATTAACGGTAGCTAAAATTATTGTAATCTAAGGACGCTGACTTACTTATGCTGCATGTGTTATGTTAAACAAGATTACTGATAACAGTTCAATTTCTGGTGTGCACACCTCGAAAGTATGGACACTTAATAAGTACACTTACACAGTACAGTGCTTAAAGACATCATCTGCTTCTGCTCACGTCCTCAACAAAGGTGAGCAAACTCTGCCTAACTTTGGAAGTGACCGAAAGCCACATGGCTGTGTCAGTGCAGTGCTAAACCAAAGCAAACACATCCTACAGACAGGGCACAAATATTAGCTGGAGCTCGCGAGCATCAAAATATGTTCACGTGGCTTTTGAGTGGAATCTGTCATATTCTGCAAGCCTAGCGTGGGCAACGGCAATATACAATGTGGATATATCCAAGCTAAATTCCAAGCCTCTCCCCTTATCAAAAGACAACATTCAGCTACAAATGTTCCTAAGCCACTTAGTTTTGAAAAAGCTGGCCGACCTGGCTTGCAAAGTATCACAATTTTCTCAGAACTTTGGAAATCTTCCTTTTTACCAAGGATTACTGTTCTCCAAATGATTACTTCTCTCCAAATACCTTATCATGCTGAATCTTTTAAAACTACTTCAGCCTTTTATTCCCCTTCCTCCACACACAGCCACACATGTACATATGTATATGTATATTTATACATATATAGGTTTACTGGGCCTTATCTGATGCAGATTTGCTGCAATGCTTTCAGCCATTTTCTCCCTGACTGGAGGCAAATCGGTCTCACTAATATTTCAGTTTACTCTGTAAGGGCACATACTAATCTTGTGTTCTGGTCAAAGAAAATCAGACCACCTTCAATAATAAAGCACCATGCTTGCATTATATAACAGCTATAAAAAGATGGATTACACAGAAAGATAAGATTCAATAATTGGTAAAAGATTTATATTTTGGAATAATATTTATGTTTTTCATATTCTCTGCAAATACAAATGCAAGACACGAATCATGGCCTTTAACATATTTCCCTGGGTTTTCTGAGACTAGATCAGATGGAACATTTCATCAGAATCCTTGAAATCATGCAAACAACAAACATGAGCATCTGCATTTTAAGTATTAACTGCTAAAGCACCATGAAAACCTCAGCACTGGCAGATTTGCTCTGACTCCTCTGCCAAAGGGTGGGCTTCATACTCTTTACCCTGAAAGCATTCCACACTAGAGAGGAATGTGAAATTTAGCTTTCATAGCTGAGACACATATCCTGAAAAGCCTTACCATCATTAAATTTAATCCTGGTAAAGAACACGGTAATTTCTATGCTACATTATTTATATGTGAATTAAAGAGACTATTCAGTAACCCAAAATGCAAATAATTATATCCACTCTTCCAAACAGGTATCTTTAAATCCTATTAATGTTAGCTCAGCATCTGCAGAAGTGATGTTACCTACAAATATGCCCACAAACTCTGCATTGTGATGGGTTCATTCCATCCTTTAATGGCCTGTTGCTCTGTGACTGACCTTTATCATTTAACCTCTTTGGCCACAGCTTTATCCAGGCATTTAGAAAAAAAACAGGTTATTCCTTAATAAATAATCCCACTTAATCACAAAGTCTAAAAATATGCATGTTAAAGGCATGGCCATCTGTCTACCTTTGCCTACTTCCTAGACTGCTCTCAAGTTTTCAGCAATGTCTACACTGGGCAATGCAGAACAAGCACAAGGATTCCTGCGTTTGAGTTCAGCCAGGCTGGTAAATCTGGAAATGGTATTCACATAGTACTGTGCCCAAAGAGCCCTCTTTGAAAAAATACCTGGGAAGATGACAAAAAGAGACAGACAAACAGTGTGTACAGTGCCCCTGAGAAAGATCAAGGCTCTAAAAGCACCAATAACCACAAAAGCATGCAGACAAAACCTGAACCATGCACATAAGGTAAGAACTGGAATGCAATTTATACCTTGGCAGAGTTGCAACTTCAGTTTCTCCCTTTCCTGCCCCCTTCTACCATATATCAAGACTTTTGTGTGTGTTATGTGGTCAAATTAAAAAATGTACAAGCCCTTTAAAGAAAAAAAAAAAAAAAAAGGTGTAAGGACTGAGGATTTTATAAGCAGCCTGAGATTCCAGCCTCTCAAATCCCCAGGGCCACTTTGAAAATCTCAACCTAAATGTTTAGCTGAGTTACTATCTGCTTTTCTTTCAAACTGCAAATCCCAGTTGTCCTCAGAATTTCCTAATGCATAACACGCTTATCCATGAAACATAAGCTGTGGTTAGGATGAAACCTTTGCCCTGCATTCTCTCCATAGATACAAACTGTCTGTCAATATACTATAGTACTGCTACCATTCAGATCACATTGCATTTGGGAACCCCTCTACTTTAGGATTTAGGAGGCTTCAGAAACCAGCTTTTTAAAGTATTTTCAGCAAACTCTAACGTAAAAAGCATTGTTGGTCTATTTCAAGTTTTTTAATATGATGTAAAAGAATGTGAGGTAGTTAGAAATACAAAGCGCTATGGAAAGGAAGCAGGCATTCTAGATAAAAGTACTTAAGATTAATTTAACATGCACAGGATTTCCCAATTAAAACTTTCACATTAGCACTGCATTTTAAACAGTTAATCTCCTAATGAGACATCCCCAGCAATGAGAAGTGAATTGCAGGACTGAATATGGCCCTGAGGCCTGCATCTGGAAAAGGCTGTACTTTGTAAATGCTGGATTTATGCTGCTTGCTCCAATTCTGCAAAGAAAGAGCTGCACTGCCACCTACTGTCAAGACGTCTTTTCCCATCAGGAGCTGCATCTAAAAGTGAGAAGTTGTTCGTGCTCCCGCACAAAATGTTAAACGCTGTTGACCAAAGCGCACACAAAAGAAAATAGTGTAACAATTCTTCATGCATACAAATTTTAGGTGATTTTTTTTTATTTTTTTTTTACTCTGGTAGCTGAAAAGGCCGGTTGTTTCTGTTTTTCTGGTTTTTCTTCATAACACAATAGAAGCAAAAGAATGCTGTGCTGAGCAATGTGGGAGAGCCTATGCAAAAGTCTGCTTTTTCTCTTTCTCTTATTCCCAGATCTCCACTGTCATACCTTTGAATCCTGGCTGACCTGCAGTCATCTCAGCTAATGATACTCTGACTGACTCACCAAAAAGAGGTATGTTGCGGTTGACTTCTTCCCTTCCCTTAGGGGCCAAAGGCATTACCTCTGTGATGTGCCTGATCTCCAAGAATCTAGATGTGAAGGAGTCTTGCATAGCAGCCCACGGCACCGCTGTGGAGATACTAGCTTAATTGAAAACAAAGTTTTACTCCAGTTTCCTCTCAGGGTCTTTTTTGACAGCTAAATTTGCAAATCAATTAACGTCGCAAGAACAGCTACTCCCTTTCCTAGTAGACATACCCACTACCAATTGCTCATGAAATACAGTTTCATCAGTAGCGGAAAACAAAGGGAATTAATATTTCAGAATGCAAAGAAAGAAACTTACCTAATAGTGAAATAGGGAAGACAGAACATCAAGATAAATCAGTATGTCGGCTGTGCTTTCTATAAATTCTAGCCAACTTGAGCAATTTATCTAGGATTTAAGAAACAGTAGCAGATAACTGGGTGTTTTTTCTGCTCTTCACCTTCATTGTATATGCAAATAACATTATAGACACATAGGTGAGAGAATCCCCATCCTCACATTTATAGTTGTTTGGTAACATTAAAGCACAGACCAATTCAAGCTACTACCAGAAAAATCACAGTTACATGTCATCTGCAAGCACCCTGGAGGGATAAACATCTCCAATTCAGTGTGTGTCAAAGGTCCCTCAGAAGACTGAAGTTGTGAGCACATGCTCAAAGAAACATATGCCTTTCCTACGTTACCATCAAAATAAGTCCAAAACAAGCAAGATTGCATTTTCTAGAGACCAGACTTTTTTTTTTTTTTTTTTTTTTTTTAGTTTGCAATAGACAGGAGCTCCTGCAACCACAGAAGTGGTGAGATTCACTTGTTTAATAACTAGGGAAAAAAATTCCAGGCATCCTGACACTATCTCTCTTCTCCTCTGCCTTCGGGCCTAGCAGTACTCCACATTTCAAGTACAATACAAGACAGCTACTAAATTTGTGCATCTCCATCCTCTGTCTTTTTAGATACATAATATAGTCATGGCACCAAAGGGTTTATGTGTTCGGACCCTAGAAGAGAGCTGTTTCTTTTTAAAAGCATGAATATAGTACAATAATCCTTGAGAAAACATAAATTTCCATACATTTGCACATGAAACGTCTCCTTTCACTTTTCATTTATCAAGAGAATAGTTCTGAAGAATTAATTCTGTAAGAAATTCTATTCTATCTGTTGCCCTAAAATTAAAATCTTTTATTTATCTGTTCATCGTCTTATGTGCTGTAGGGCTTTTACTGCAAATAAATTCAGAATTTGTCTCTCCATTACAGAACAGTGGCAACAGAGGTAATAAAAAACAAACAATTTTTTTGTTCTATCTTTATAGAAATGCTACCTTTTCTTCCCCCTGGAAACTCTTAAAACATCCTCCTTCCAGCAACAAGCCCACATGATAAGTTTTATATGGCATATTATGTAGCATTAACAAAAGAAAGTTGTACTTTACCTATTCCTTATATCCACTGTGCTTATATTAATCTAATAGAGCTGTTTCCATCAGGAATAGTAGATTTTTAAGCCATCTCTACAAAAGCCCTTCAGGCAACAAAGGGAGTCTAATTAATTATATGTTTTCATCTTGTCTTTACACAAAGTCATCTGACAAGACAAATACATAGCAAGAGAAGACCAGGAACAAATTTTAGGAAGACTAATCTGCTCCTCTACATTTTCTGTAGCTGCTGTGTTGGGTTTCATCCTTAGTTGGCCATACCATCACCATACTTGGCCAAAGTCAGTTGTGACTTTTACCTATGTTAGCAAAAGCTTTGTCCAGGAGAGAATCTAAGCAGAACTGTAAAATCTTGATGTTTTATAACAAAACAAGTATTTAAGCAGTCCTTAATATCCAAATGAATTCTGGATTGCTCTTGTGAACCAAAAATATTGAATTTCTTTCTGTATTTAGTTTCATAGCACTGTTTCTTTTTCTCTGCTCTTTTCTATTTCCTCTCCCCCAAACTGACTCTCTTGGTATCCTTTCTCTTTACTCAAAAACCATCCAGCAGTATTTGAGCTGAACCTTCAAGCCTACAATGTTCAGCTGCACCCATGGTAGGAAAAATACGCTGTTCATTTTTAAAAGAAACCACAGTGAATATGAGAATAAATGGAGGGCTGAAAAAAAAATATCTATGAGTAAATCGTGAAGATTGTTTTGACAAATGAACAATTTTTAACAAAACCAATACATATTCCTTTTTGTTATTATTGTTTGCAAAGGACCTATCCTGTAATGGATTCTGTTTTGCAAGTTACAATTTTTATTATTGGCAAAGCAAAGTCAAAGACCAGAACCACAGATGCTGTAAATGTTGTGTCTTGATGGCACATAATAGCACTGCTCTAATAGCAAGCAAGAATAAGCAAAATCCTGATGTACTGCAATGCAAAGCCAGGACTTCTACTGTTTGCAGTGAACTTGAAAATTCACTTAATGAGCAAGCTTCATTAACATACAGCAGATACGTTGTTATACAAGCTAACAGAATAAACCTCTGGCTCTCAAGTAGAGATGCAACCTTTCAGAGCCCCAACGCCACTTTCTGACAGAGACTGAGTGAAGTACTGCCCAGCTTCCTGCTGATGAATGACAGGATGTCCAAATGACAACATGGCAACTTAACTGAGCAAAATAAAGACACAACCCTCCGAGTGACAATGGTTAACCACATACAGAGAAACATCCAGGCTAACAAGAATGCCACGTTACAAGGCTTTAGCTGTAATTTTTCCCAATATTTGTTCGCTATTAATAACCTGATCCCTGCTACAGTAGTGAACAGCATTGTCAACTGTTATGACTGAATATGCTGGATAACCAGCAAAGCTCTTTCATGTCTTTCTCTGCTCACAAACTGTATTATTACTGGTACTTCAAGACAAAAGCTGGAGAAACATCTGCAGGATTTGCATACATAGTTACACCTCTGCTAACTAAGAATTTAAAGTTCTCTTTTATAAACACCTATTGGCAAGCCCGGGTCATTTAAAGCCGTATCTTCCTGGAAGAAGTAGCATAGCCAGCCAAAGTATGGGCAGAAGTGAAAACTGTTCACCTATTATACAGGGTCTCTCAGTTTACTTGGGAGATTCTGGTTGGTGTAAGACAGGTAGGCTTTTACAGATCCTCCAGTTCTGCCCACCTCTAAGGCAACTATCTCACCTCCAGCTTGGTCCTGTGGATACAGGAAGGATTGCAGCAGGACTTCTTACTCAGGAGCTGATATCTGTTCAGGAGCTTAATTTTAACATTCCCTGGTTATTTAGGCTTCAGCTGATTAAATAAATTAGATAGAGAGCCTAGTATGTTAGAAACTAGTGGTAGATTTAATACAGAATACTGTCCTTCATTTTCTCCCAGATGTTCTTTTTATTTTGATAAGGATCCTCCAGGAAAAAAAGAAAAGAGTATGCTTTCAACTTTAACTATCAGTTTAAAAATGCAGTTCTGTATCCTGAATGCTTTACAAACAGGCTTCTTTGGTTTCTGATTTCTGTGATGGTTAGGAAAACAACAAACATGTTCAAGAGATGGAAAATATTCCTTATATGCAATCTATTTTCAAAAGGAAGGACATGGCTCAATCCTAGACATAAAAATAGTTTTGCTAAAGTGATGTCTTCAAGTAAAGGTGGTAAAGCTTAAACCATCACAGCTTAAGGAAAAACACTTTTTTTTTTTTCTGGACTATGCACAGGGAGTTGCAAAGGTACTGATGAATTGTTCTTGACATCAAAGAGAAGATGGTCAGTAAAATGTTCTTCGTGTTTTCCAGATGCTGGCAATAATAGTGCAAAGCAATATGCTGTACATATTAACATTATCTTTGTGAATACCTGACAAGGGTAGAGCACGCTTGAAATGAAGACAGACTCTGCCCCAGAGTTCTTCCAATTACAAAGAAAACAGAAGTTGAGACACAGAAACAAAAATTCAAACTGAAACCCTGCAGCTTGGAGAGATAGGATACTGTTGAGCTGAATAATACCTTTGAAGTGAGACAAAGCTAAATTGGTATTACATCCCCACATACAACGATATTATATACTGATTATGCCTTCAAAGTACTTGTGCCTGGTTTTCAGAAGTGGTTCTTACACAGTCATCTATGAAGCACTGCTGCTGAATGTAAGTGACCTTCAGAGATCCATCTAATCCTCAATTACATGAAAGGACACATTAGATTTCAGTTTAATAAATCCTTATTATTGTACATGATCAACAGCCAGACTTTGTTTTAAGATCTACAACTATATTTATGTGTAACAGTTTATTTGCCTCTTACTTGGGTAAGCATTGGTGAGGGGTGTGCTGGTTAGACACAGAACACTCATTTGTTTCGGAGATAAATAATTTCAGATTTGATATCGTCAGCCACTTCATTTCTGAGTTGCTTTCTCCCACAGCTCTGTGAAGCTGCATGCGAAAGTTAGGCTGGCATTCTGTTAAGGCTTTGCAATTGATGGCACAGGACTCCATAGCTACGGCAGAATGCTTTACTAAGCGTTTTCTCCATGAAGGGAAGCTATGACTCTGTTTACTTGCCAGGTGAATTATTAAGCTCCTGGCTGATGTTTCAGTCAAGTGAAGAGGAATTTTAAGAACGATGGAAACTGAAAGAGCTCTCAGGCTAAAAAAAATGTAAAGAAATGCTACGGAGTTTAAATGAGAAAAGGAAAGGAATCATAAGCTCTGAAGAGATTTTTCTCACTTATAAAGCAAAACTAAGTCTTTCAGAACCCACAACACAATGAGGTTAAATAAGGTGGGAGCCCTCCTCCTCATGCTTAAGAATCATGCACGTTAAATTTATTCCTATTTAATGAAGCAGCCTAGGATGACCCATCTCTCATCTTAAGTGCATTAATGCAATCCCCTCTACCCTAGGAACCTTGTGTGGGGTACAATGCATGAGTACTTTTTGGAAAAGAGGTGAACCATGGCCAGGACTGCCAGAGTACCTGAGACTGTAGGCTAAGCTCTTTATGTCTCATTCCTCCACCTTAAAAACATTCTATTACTCTTGAAGGAATAAGGTGAATGTCAGGAAAGCTTGCCAGAATTTCTTCTAGATAGATCAGCCACTTTTTTTTGATCTTCTGGGCAGAAAGACCACAGATCGTTTCTGCTGTACTATATCTATGAATAAAGGTTAAGGTGCCAAGCCAGATTACCCAAAGCACATGCTTTGCAAGAATTCCAAACGTGTATTCTGGCTCTAATACACAACAGGAAATTAAAGCAGAAATACCCACCAAAAATAAGACAGTATTAAGAAATGTACTGTCACTTACATGACAAAAAACATTGAAACATGCAGCTGTCATTTTATACTTGGCTATGGCAAACCAAGAGCTCAAGGTGAGGTGAAAAGCCCCACATTGACAAAAATATCTTCCCTTCAGCCTTTGCATTAAAATGCTCTTTGAGTTTTACTCAGCTAAACAAAATTGAGAAAAAGGTACATTATTTCAATAGCATCACTCTTCCGAGAAGCTGCTGCAGCGGGCGGAGTGAAGCTAAAGGCTTCTTATGCACAGCAGCAGCCAGAGGAATTCAGTGGTACCGGGGCAGAAAGGAACAATGTATGTTGGAGAACACATAGACCACCTGCCTCAAGAGAACCTGGGTACAAATGAAGCTTCCTGGTCTGCTGGCAGGAACTCCTGGAACAGGCAGCCAGGGTACCACATAGCCCTCTCCTGGGGTGAACCCCATCCCACAGCCCATGGAGGACCTCAGCCAGGCACCCTACCCTGGCCCTCACACCTCACTTGCTTAATTTAACCCATGGTTTTCAGAATCTTCACACACACACAAAATTTCTTTTAGTGTCTGCTTGCTGTTCAGAGGTTATAATTATTTTTATAGGTGTATATGTATGTCCAGGTTAGCAGCTATCACAAGCAAGAAAACATACTCAGTGCTGGAAGAGCAATGGAGTGTTTGTCGTGCAGCAAGACAAATAGTCAGGGCTCTGCTCTAAATAATCCAGGTGTCCATCAAACTATTATATGAGCACAGTTTCTAAATAATCGTATAGAAAAACTGTTAAGCATAATCAAATATAATTTTAATCCCATCAGATCCTCATCTAATTCTCTTTAGAATTAGTTTTATATTTTTAAAAACATTAGATTTAGCACAGTTAGTGAAAAGGCATTAATTAGCTCTATTTGTTGATTTTCTGAAGCTCTACAATGCAGCATTTTTCAAAAATTATATACAATGAAGGATACTGAAATGCATGAATTGATATATTAAAAAATATTCCCATTGCTACCAACATGCTTTTAACCAGAGCTCACTGTGATCCTAAACCAGAAGGAGCTATCAGATAAGAAAGTTCAGTGACACTACCAAACTCCTCATTTCAATTTTTGTTCTTTTCCTCCTTCCTTCCCTCACGCACACTTACTTATTTACCTTCCAAAATCATGGAAAATGAAATATCTTACGATAAGACAGATTTAAGAAATACTGAGAATTAATTAACAGAAAATCTGTCCCAAATCTGCAGTTTAAAAAAAGTTCAGTAAGAATCTATACATCTGAATCCTATGAAAAGTGTTGTATTATCTATATTAATTATTAATATTATATATGGACTTTATTAATGTGGTGTTCCTGTATCATACACATGAATGGGCACTATAGGTCTGAAGTCCGTCTAAGGCCTGCTTTGCAGCAACAGGGTTTGCCAACAGCAGTATATCAACAAACACTCCTAACAGAGATACAGTATTTTCTACCAAACTAGCTACTTTGCTGGTATGGCTTAACAAAAAGTACCTAATATTTATAAGTACAGCTGTGTCAGATGGCAGAAAGTAAAATGTGATCACTGTGTAATAGTGTGCAAGAAAAAGCCAGTACTGGATAGACAGTTGCACTGTGTACCTGCATCAACAAAGTGGCCTTTGGTGTAGCCTACATGAGTCTACAGAATGTAGGGAACTTCACAGGGAATGAGAGGAGACTGGACTCAATCTGCATTTAGGATATGGTAGGAGCACACAGGCTCTTAGTAGAAGAAGCTGACAAACTGAATTTGATACCTTCTCCCATTGAATTATATACAGAGTAAATTGTTTTCATATCCCGAACTTAAGTCTTCTTTTGGAAGGGACAAAATCTTTTCTCACAATACTTTACGCACACGGCAGTACGAGAAAAGAAAACCATAATGCTCTGCACTGAACATAATGCACATTTAATATGGAAGTTATTATGTAGTGATAATCAATTATTAAAAACACACATTAATTTTTGTCCATTTCCACATGTTAATTAAGAAACATCCTTTCAGAATTTGTGTTTCTATTAATGCTTCTCAGTTTGAAAATCAGAACCATTCTTGAGAACACATTAACCTCTGCAATGGTTTTCAGATGGTCATCTCCTGAGAGGTAGGAGATGACAGATGCTAGCGCACAGTACTCTTCTGTTGTCTCTTGTCTTAACTTATTCACTTGCATGTATTTATGTGTCCTGAATCATCATGTAGCAGCATTACAATTAGGCAGGACTAAAATTCCATTGAATATAGGCTCCCATTAATTAGTTTCCTTTTTTGTACAATTTCCATGTTAACTTTGCAAAAGGCTCTAAAACATCATAGTGTTATTGGTTTCTATAGAGTCGAGAAAAAAAGAATTTATAGAAACACGCTATTATTTTCATGTTCCTTGTGGCAATATTAAAGGTGTACATAGAAACCATTTCTTAATATAGGATCACAAATTAAACTTCACCAGTACCACTAAGCAGTGGCAAAAGCATTTGCAAACATGCATTCGATTATAGATGCATCATGATGCATTTGTGACTTATTTCAGTCACTTTCCATAAACATTCAAATGAACACACTTATCTTCATACAAATATGCACCGAAAAAAACAAAAAGTGATGTGAATAATGATACGGCCATGCAGCTGTGTAAATCCTTATGTTAGATATGTTTGTGTGTATTTTGAAAGCTTTTTGTGGGGTTATGGTTCATCTGATCGCAGTAGAGAATAGTATGTAACTTGCTATTCAGTATATTACTGAAATTCAGACAGCCCAAAGATAATTGATTTGTTTTAAAGCCAATAGAACACAAAGAGTAGATTGAAAGCGCTAGTAAAGAGGTACTCTATTACTCAAATTCAGTTGTAGTGGAGACTTTAGACAGGCGAACTATAATGTCCAAAGTCAATTTGCATTGCGATCAGGATACTAGGGTAATACAGCTAATAACAACTTCTAACATTTCTTTCAATAATGACTATTTCATCTACAGGCTTGTCTTTTTATGTCATACTATACACACGTGTTTCAGATATGACCATTCTATTTAAAATGTCATAATAAATATATTTAATATATTTGATAGATGTTACAGACAAGTATTAGCTGTCAGCATTCCTTTAAAAGGTCTATACTTCTCTCATAATTTTAAATTTATCAACCTGAAAATAACAAGACATGCATTTCCCATCAAAACTGTTTAACAACAACTTTATGAGTTGTACAGATTAATTAATCCTGTTAAACCTCTCATTAATAGTGTAGTAAATGTGTGCTGTATAATGGATGCATTTAATTTAATTCCATTTTGCCTCGTTTTTTTTAAACTAATCTAGTATCACCTAACATGAAGCTGACAATATTTTTGTCCAATAATTACTACCAAATGAAAATCAAATAAGATGCAAGCTTAGACCTTCATGCAGCAAAATATGTCAACGCACATTTGAATTTAAGAATGCTTTTTTTTTTTCTGTTAAACTCATTAGGGATGCTCACATGATTAAATCTAAGCAGGCCACCAAGTGGTATACTGGATCAGGGCCCAAAGATTTAAAGGAAAAATCAATCCTTTGAAAGCCACCAAGAAATCCAAGCAGGGAAAGACAGGGCTTTCACTTACCAAGATTTAGGAGAACAGTCAAAAATTATTAACTGGAATCAATTTGCACACATTGTATGCACCGTATTTAGATCACACAAATTACTTCATATTAGCAAATCAATACTTACATTCATTGAAAGCTCTAAGAGTGATTATCCCTTGCATCTCTGAAAAGACTATAGAGCATTAATAATTTGTACAAGGATGAAGGCCTTCTCTAGGCATTTAGATTAAAATAGATACCTATAAATATACCTTTGATTAATATAAAAACTAAACTAGAGAGCATTTGCTAACATGTTTTGCACACAGCCAAAGAAAAATCGCGGTATTGTATTTGCAGAATCCTACCCTTTTCCTGAGCGGTGTGTTGTATAGTACTTTTCCCCACAGCCATCCAGTCCCATTGTAAACAATGATTACTATAAATAGACTAGGTGAGCAATATTTGTTTATTTGGAAATAACCACCTGATCTACATAAAATATTTTAAAACAAAAAGACTGGGTCTTAGGCAAATAGCCAGTTGGAATTAATTGGTAACAATATCTGACATAAAAATCCATCCAAATGGGATGTGTAATATAGTGACAAGTTGACTGGAATGAGAATTGCAAAATACAGGTTCTAAAAGTGGGTGCTGTCAGTGAGAATATGGCCATTAGTAATAAAATAGGTAGGCACAAACATTCTGTTCGCTGGCAGAATCACCCTCAGCTGAAAACCGTGAGATTGTATTACCAGAGAGCTGAGCTAACAAGCCCGCTGAGAGCTAAAGAAAATTCCTGCAAGTTCAAGTCTTTGCTTATGTGGTTATTCAACTTTCAGACCAGACCCCTCTCATCTCTCACCTCCTAAGTGTATTGGTTCTCAGTCTTGGGCAAGTCACTTCATCTTTGTGTTTCCCCTCCCACTTTCCATACCTTACCCACTCAGAGTAAAAGCTCTGCAGAGCAATGCAGGCATGATCTCAGTTGGGACTTCTAGATGCTTCTGTAATATGAACACTAGCAATAAATCAGGAGAGGATAATGGAAGTGTCAACTGAGTCCTCAGTGTAGCAGCAGAGCTGTAATGTATTGTACTATACCCTACATGTAACGCTATTCTTCAAGAAAGTCTTTGCACAGCATGGTTTATTCCACTACAGTAATAAATGTATTCATGATGCATCTCCAAGTATTACCCAGCGCTAAAAATGAATCACGGTAATGTTACCTTCACTTCTTTCCAACAAGAAGATAATACTTTTTGGATGTGATGCCATTCTGTATAGTTTTTGACAAACTGGAAATACTTTAATGAAGTAATAAGGCTGTACCAGGAGCATATGATTCATCTTGAGGCAGTAGTATAGAAAAAGAGAGAGCTGGAATAAGTGAGGCAATTCAATTTATATCTGTTTAGCTGTGCTTGTTTATATCATTATTCTTAATTGTTCTAGATTCAAGCAGATACTTCCTTTGCAGCTCCTCCCATTCACTGTGATCAATAGTTTCTAAGAGGTTCATGAGATGCTACAAGATACGCAGGAAGTGTCAGCAAGTGTATGTATCACTAACACAGAGACAAATCAGATAGCAAACGATGTGTAATTTTTAATCCTCCATTAAGGCAACGGTGGTTTTTCAAAATTTGAGATATTGCCGCTGATCCTCTACCACTTCTCTGATGAACCAGTAAACACGGTTACTGGTAATCCCATAAATGTAATTGTAAGGAGCATAAGGGAATTGTTAACATTTTCTGTTCATGCTGTTCTTTATTACCGGATGCTTGCTCAGCCCACACTACTCTTCATTCCATTTCCACAGGTTTGGCTCATGTAATCATGTTTCATGATTTTGTAAACCCATCTAAGTATCAAATGTTTTCCTAAAACCTCAATAAAATTCCGCCATGTAGCTGTTTCACTGTTATCTACTAATTTAGTAATGCTCAAACAAAACACATTTATCAGTCTCAGTGTCCTCTTTATGAATTAATGCCAACAGACCTCTCAGTGATTGACATGTTTTGTGTCTGAATATCCTGTAGTTTTGTCAGTATTTTCTATATCTTCCCAAGAAAATTTAGTGCATTCCCTTAGTTCCCACTACTCTACAAAAACATCTTTCTCTCCCCTACTACTGATCGCATCCATTAGTCCTCTTGGCAGAAGACCTTCCTTTTTCTATTGCTAATAATTTTTGAATCCTAATATATGATTCTTCGGAGCCTGATTCTTTGTCAGCTTTTGATCGTTCTAATTGCCTTATTATCATCTGCTCTCATACAGTGATAAAGACTTTTAATGTTTCATGCTAGGAACGAAAGGGAAAAAACGTGAGCAAAATCTGTCTTTGTTCCTGGAATATTACCACCTCCACAGTTCATAATCATTAGGGTGAAGAATTCATTTTGGCCGTCTGTTATGTCAAAGTTTCATCCTTTCAGTGGCCCTGCTGTCTCTTTGCTATTTTGTTCGCTTCAGCAGCAAAATGAATTGATCATTGCTGCTCCTTTTGCCACCTACTATTTCATGTGCTACTTTAACACCTCAGAAAAATGATTTGTACTCACTTCTTTAATTTTTCTATGAACTGTATGTCTCATGCATTTTTTTAATATAGCTTCTTGTATCTACGTGTAATAAAAAAAGCTTATCATCATTACAGTTGCCCAGGGCCTGAATTTTTAAATCTCAGTTTTAAACTCCTTTTCTTTGTTACAAGAACATGCTTTACAAAGTGAAAATTTAAAAACATGACTGAACTTCTGCAGATTTGCCTGCCATTTTGAGTTCTGTCCTTTGAGAAGTTAGAAATGGCTCCAAATAACACAGTCTCTACCACCCTCCAAGATATGCTGCCTTTGCATTTCAGAATTCAGAAGCAACTACCAGAAGCTTACACCAAGTACCACCAAAATCCTAATTTAAAAACTTGCCAGATTATCTTCCAATGATTTTGTAGCTGAGTTAATCCAAAAGCAAATAAGCTTAATCTTGCAAAATGAGATATTATTTTTTTTTTTTCAATCAACCAAAACTGCTCATAGAAACATGCTGGCTTCAACAAATACTTTATCCAGAAGCACTCCTCAGGTCCACAGTGGAATTAGCACCCAAAACAAAAGGCAAAATCAGAAAGAACAGGGAGAAAAAAAAACACTTCTGCCCAGGTATAGTCCAAATCCATCCATCCCCAGGAGATTATCCTAACCATAAATTAGAGAAATAGTCTGCCCAGTGTATATTTGTTTATCATAACTAATTCCAACAGTAGGAGGAAGAACAAGATTAACAGCACTGGCTTTACAGTATGCAGCAAGAGCATTCACTGCTTGGCAGGAAAACTGGGTTCCGGTTATCCTTTTTGTGTGCAGTCTAGTGCACAATTTAGAAGAAAATTGGGATCATTCTTCCTCACTGTCTGCTGCTGAATTTTTGCAAGTCTGAAGAAGGGATATGATTCCAGGTCTTTCATATTCCAGGATATGGAAGACATCTTCTGGATATTAGCCTCTGCCACCCCCTTGTCAAGCTCCCATTTTGGATATTGATGTACTGCATAGTGTCATTTGGACAAGAGAGACCCAAATGCTACATGGTCTGGTGGATATGGCATCCACCTAGGAGACCCGCGTTCAAGTATCTGTTTCAGAAAACAGGGCAAGCAGGAATGATTTGAAACCTTTCTTCTACATTTCTCATGGAGCAATTGCCTTAGAGAATTAGCAAACAACTGAGTACAATTGTATAACAAGGCTATGATCTACTGGGGGTAGGGAAGGGTGGGAGGGGGAGATTTCCAATACATACTCATACAAGAAATGGAAGAGATGCGAATTTTACAATTCTTTGTGGTATGGGTAAAATATTTTCTATCCACACCCTAGTTATCTATAGTTAACTATACTAACAAGGTCTACTTCCAATACAGGTAATCTTGCACCTTTTCTTGTAGAACAAAACCGATGTATGCACTTAGAACTAAAAGATTTATTCTTTTTTTTTAATTTCTACTGATTGTTCAGGCACATAATTATAGTCAGCCTAAAAATTATAGTGTATTTTGAGATTTTTGTTGACATTGTATTCCTTTTTTTAGTTCTTTTTGCTTCACCATGTGAAACAAACAAACAGCTTTCCTTGCATTTAATTGCCTAGGTACGTTTTTGGTATAAAAGCTATAAATTGAACTCTTTGTGTTCAAAAACACCTGGTTCTATTCACTTCGTAAAGTGAAGAGTCAGTGAAATGCAAAACACTTGTTAGAGGGCTGTCTATTAGGAAAGTGGAATTCTACAGGTACTGTTATTCACATTGCAGCAAACTGTGGCTATTTGCTTCCAATTAAGAACAAAGTATTCCTTCACCAATGAGGAATTACCTGAGAGATAATGATTATACCATCCAATGCCTCCAACACTAGCCTCTGAAATGTCATTGTTATACAACTTCATGTGAATGAATTAGGTAATTGCTGTTGATCCAACATGAATGGTCTGTCCATTTGGAAAACATACAAACAACTGCATAATTCACAAAGTTTGCACACTCTTTTCCCTCATTTTTCTACCCAGAAAATTTTACAGTTCACAGTCCTGACCCTCAAGAGAGACCTACAACTCATGTGCAAAGAGAAGCCTTAAAACTAAAATTCATGCCCCGACAGGACATTTGATATGACAAACTGAACCAGCATATAGAATTCCCTTGCTTTTGCATCTGCAAGCACATCTCCTTTAGTGACAACTTCCCCGTATGTCTGGGAGGAAACTCTGGGTCAGAGTGCTACGAAGAATGGTTTTCAAAGGGAGAAGCAGCACAGGGCAAGCCTTGCATGCCAGCCTCTGACATTCACTTTACAAAGTGACCCACTGCACTAAATTACACCACCCATCAAGAGGGATTCCAAACAACTGCTTACCAAGGTAAAAAACTAAGCCAGGAGCTTTTCAGAAGCACTAATTCCTGTGGATGGCCTGAAATATAGTACAAATTTAGTGGACACAAGCTTAAACAATAAGGAAGGAATAAGGAAGACAATTTGATGCTGAGGATTAAGGAAGAAAAGTTGTGGCTTTAAAGTATGCAGCCTACTCTTTATGCTGTACATGCATGTTTCTTTTGGTTACCTAGTGTGTTTTAGAGTCAAACTATCATTTAATGGAGATTTAGGATTGTGCTCACTTTATGATCCTGATACATTAGTCTGACCACTGAGAAACATTTAGGTTGTTGGAGGGTTGTCGGTTTTTTTAATGGACACTGCAAGTGATTGATTGATTGACTTGCACACACCAAAACACTTACAGATTACTAGCAAGAGGTGTAAACATTAGAAAGTGTTCAGGTATGGAGGGTAAGACAACAAACATTTTAAAATTCCTCACATTGCAACGATGAAAAAAAAATCTTTGATGTTAAAAGCCAAAAGAAAGTAAACACACATGAAACTGGACAGTTACTTTCAGCAAGTCTAAACACAAAAATTGCATTGTTCTCACTAAAATTATTTTGCAGGTCCATTTAATTAAAATAGTACAGACCTATGTGAACGTTCTTAAACTGGTCTGCAACAGGTTTCTTGTGATTTAGCTTAAGTCAGTAAGAAATCTACTTAAGGTAAATCAATGTAAGCCTTCTGTAAAACAATTTAGGAGTAGCTATAGGAGGGCTTCAGGACTGTAACTAAATTGATTTATTTAAACGTGAGTTCAATTAAACAGGTGCAGCTTTTGTCTGTGGACAAGGCCTAAAGGTGTGACATATTGTCTTGTCTGCACTGACTCCATACCTACTTTTAATGTTTATTAGGTTTTTTATCTTATTAATGTTATGGCTTTCTTCCAAAAAGGCAAAATGCCAACCTTATTTATACCTACTTTGATCTATCCCTTGCTCAAGAAACTACTACCTGTTGGTAATCTCTTAAATACCTCCCATCAAACCCCAAAATCAACTGTACTGATTAAGGTGGCAACAAAACTGCCTAGTCCTCTTACCCGTTAGGATAGCGAGGAGCATATTATTCAAGGGAGGGATTTCTTCAAGGCTACAAGTAGAAAATAAACAGCCTGACTATTATTAACAGGCCTACTGACAGTTTTGAATACCACTAGTCATGACGAGGCATTCACCGGTGTGAACCAACAGAGCTGAGATGGGATTACAAACCAGAAGCTATTCACTCTTACAGAGAATAGCACCTGTTGGATTCTGCAGGACACAGCATGAAAATTAACATGTAAATGACACTGTTTTAAGATATTGGGGTATGATCAGAATGGCGGTGGACCTCAGGTGGTCTAAACAATTTTCTCCCAGAATGCAGCAATGTATAATAGACTGCTTAATACATCTAATTACACTTTCTATCAGCGTTCAGCTCACACACACCCCAAACCAGGGAAGAGTGTGTTATGACCTACCTACTAATTAATAGAAGCATAATGTTCTTCTAGTGCCAAAGACTCTGGATTCTGGCCCACAGACAGAGTTAGCTCTAATTTTCCTTACTGGATGTTTCCCTAGCTGACTGCTTCCCAACGCAAAGGGGAATCACTCTTTTGTAATGTCACAAGATGTGAGGTACCACTAAATGTTTAAAAAATAACAATCTCTGCAAAGAAAGCTTAGCTACTACTGCATTCTGGCAAGTTTCCTGTCGTCAGTTCTCACGCATACATGGAAGAATTTAGTATTTACACTAAAAGTGATACAAAATCAGAATGACTTGGAAACAGTCCTATGTTTTACTTTGTCTCTTTAAAAAGACAGAATTTGATTATGAAACTGCGACTTTCGAAACCCCCAGACCTCAAATCTGTGAAACTGTCTCAAACAAACTTTAACCAAAATGAACGGAATGCTACCAGGTACATTTGCTTGAAATTAAAAGACAGTGTCTTGCCATACAAGCAGATTTATTGAAAGACTGCTGTTCCATTTCCAGGTAACCATCATTATCATCACATTATTCTATGCAATAGCATAGAATAATACAAAGGAATAAACATTCTTCTAACACTAGGTTAAATTCAGAGGATAAATATAAGGATATATTTCTACTAGGGCAGCTGCGGTTTTGTAAGAAAAATAAAATGTTCCTCTCTTACATCTTTAATAATAGATAGCCATGGAGCCAGTTATGCAGCCAGTGGGAAAAAAAAACCAAAACAAAACCAACAAACAAACAAAAAAAAAAAAAAAAAAATAAAGAAAAGAAAAAAGACGGTAACAATTAATCCATAGCTATGCCATATATTGTAAATTAACAAGTATCATCATATTTTAAGGAATATATTCTAAGTAATAACCGTTTATACAGTACTTTGAATGTATGCAATACATTACAAAAATCTAAAGACATGTTCCTTTGTCTGGATTGCTTACAAGCTACCAGTTATAAATATTCTAATCAGGCTTTTATACCTCTCCTGTCAGTGTGGTACCAGAGTGCCTTTCTATTAGTGCATTAAGCTACATGACTAGCATTTCTCTGTCTTTCTGTCCCCAGGTGGAAAATTGCATGTATTTAAAAATAATTAATATTTTATTTTTTATCTATGATGTGCATGCACTTTCACTAGCAAATGCAGACAGAACAACATATATCACGTTTTACTGTGTGGAATTTAAAGTACTAAACAAGACTGTTGTATTAAAATTAGTATATTTATATGCTAAACTGGTGGAGAACAACAGCTAGAAATGTCTTGGGGAATATGTTTTATACCCTCAGCAGCAAATACTTTTCATTATCCACATTCCAGAGTAACTGCCGATGAACACTTTGGATGGATTTTCAGATATGCTCAGTATTGGACTAACTTTTCTTCCACTGGAAGTTTTATCACGTAGCTTAATGGGAGCAGAGTTGGGCCACTGCTTAGTGCATCTGCAAACTCCAGACCCTGAAGACAGTGTGAGAGCAAAAGCACACTGGAGAGCTCAGGAGTCCCTGACTGGCTGCTCAGGGACATAATTAATCTGCCCCAGTTCACTTCCAATCTGATGTAGTTCTTTGTTTGCCTCCATATGTATGAATTGCAAAATTTCTTCCTGCTACATCAACTGGAGTCACCCATAAAAGTTTGTCATTTCTCATTGACAACTACAGTTAACTTACTACAGTAATCCTTACCACTTTCCAGTTTACAATAGGATGGAAAACAGAAAATGGCAAATACTAAAATATTACTACACTGAAATTGTCAGTTTTAAAGAAAATTTACACCACCTCCTACCCAAGGTTACACCAGAACAACATTTGTGAGCTACCTAAAGAAATTCTGTGTCTGTATTATACTGTGCTATTTTGTGTACTACACTGACTATTCATGCCACTACCTTTTTTCTATTACAATCCCTGACCTTCTCCTTTCATTTCCAAGACATAACTACCCAGAGATTTCAAATCTCAGTCAATTGTAGAATACATATTTAATCAGGTTTAATAGGAAAACAATGATACACCAAAAAGCTTTTTCTACTGGGGACATGACATAAAGGGCATGTTACTAAAGATGCCAGTAACTTAAATTTGGAATAAATTTGTACAAGTATTTTGACACTGCAAGGGAAGCATGGAAATGCATAACCAGTTTTGAAAGATATAAAAATCAGATCAATTGTCAAAAACAATGGGACCTTCTACCTATTCAGTATGCTCCTAGCATTTGCTTGGGAACCAGACTCCCAAGAACAGACTATACAAAATCAGAGGCCAGGGAGACATTACACTATCACATAGGAAAAAAATTCTACTCAGGTATCCTACCCAGATTTCAATAAATGGTAAATACAAAATTTATTTCTGCTTAATTTTTTTTACGTAGCGATCTCCTTTTTCTCTTTACTTAAAAAAAAAAAAAAAAAAAGGGTAAAAAAGTACTTTATAGCAAAGTATCACAAACTCTGCAGCAGAAAGATGTGAAGAGCTCCATTAAGAAGAAAGAGGTTTTTAAAGAGTGGTCTGAATTATGCAGCACTCTGAAGTTCAGAGTGCATTACTGTACTGGCGTACACCTTCTCAGAGCCTCCCCCCCAAAACCCAGCAGTCATTTCAAAATAATCTCTCTTGAAGCTAACTTCACTAATTTTTCTTTCTATAGTTTAAAATGACAAAGTTTTGAACCACATTCTTCCTTCAAACACCAAGACCTGTTCACAGAATTATATTTTTAATTTGCACTATCAAGAAGTGTCATTATCATTCAAATAGTTTTATTATCACAATACTATCATGATTAGCATTTGCAGAGAACTTCTGAGCTTGCAAAGATTGATGAGGCAGATTTTCTTACAGACATGTATCTTCTCTTCCCCCTATGTCTAAACCACCATTTGGTCATCTCCCGTCTCACCTCTTCCCTTACCCCACTGTAGTCCACACCATCTTTCTAAGCATCCCTGTGACTTTTCCACTGGCCAATAAATAGAGTATGTAGTGGCTAGAAAGTTATTTTCATGCTGATTGACCTTCTGCCTGCGACCAAACAAAATATATAACAGCTGAGTTGTTCCTGCCTTGCCCTCAGAGCACAGGGAGGACAAACATTTAGTTTTCTCTCTTCTCCCCAGCTTTAGGTTTTCATAAAACTTGCAACTTCAAGACTCCTACCTTCCTTCAAATTTAGATGAAGCTGAATGGCTAGTTCAAAAGCTACCAGGGAGGGATTAGCAGACAAGCAGATAAGTAATCAGGCAGTTTTCACCCCTGCCCTCAAAAAAGAAGAAAAATCAGGGCTGTTCAAAAGTACACCAGCAAGTAAAAGCAGCAATCATGGAGCACCTTTCTGGCAGAGGAAACCAGCAGAATTTCACTGTTATTCTTAATGAGGGCAGAATTTTGTCACAGTGACATGAGTATACTCAGAATTACCTCTGTTTGAAAGATCAGAGATCACTCAGTTCTGTCATTTTCCCAATACGTAGTATTGTAAATATGTAACAGCTGAGAACTAGGACAGCACACTCTTCAGTGTTAAAATAGTACCTTTTCAAACCAGCTATACTTGTGAATTTTGAATCTGCATGTGTTAAATACGGATCTCATTCTGTTAGGACATCTATTCTTGATTTCAAAGTAATCAAGAAGTGAAAGGGCATATCCAAACACAGCCCTGCTTTATTTCTAATCTCGGAGATGGATTTAAGTCTAAACATGTCTTGTTTATGTATTCAGCTGAGCCAGCCAACATATGAAAAAAAATCACATAACTAATACCAAGATTAGGTCCAGGCTAACAGTGGGAATGACATGGAGGTTAAGGGCACCGACTTAGGTTGCAGGGACAGCCAAGCTCGGCTAGGGGTTTTCTGCAAATTTCTCATGCGCCTGAAAGTAAATCACTGTGGCACAGGGCCACCACCATATTTACACATGTAAATGCTGTTCACTCAAGAAAGCTTGGGAGATAAACAAACAGTACTTGCATAAATGTACACTCTAAATGTCTTTGTTGATCCAGCCTTTAAACATTTTGTGCCTCGTTAAAACGTAGAAAATACTGTTTGCTTGCCATGCAGAGGTTTTGAGAAGAAAAATAGACCAAGAAAGAAACCTATTTATGTAAAGCACAATCATATTTTGGCAAATTCCTCAACCAGTAAGAATAAAAGTAATGAACTCCTCAAGAGCGTATTTTAGGTTGCTTACAGGGTACAAAGATCTTCTAAGCACGTTAACATCACTGGACCTGATCTAAATCCTGATGAAGAAAAAGAATATTTTTTTACTGACCTTAAGTAAATTTGAACCCGGCCGATCCTCAGTGTTGGCCGGTTAACCGTGTCTGTGTCTCTAGTCCTGCTGCTTTAACAGGGGTGTACAGATCAACTTTGTACCGAATGCGAAGCAAGACCACACCTGCTGAAACGTGTGGAGCCCCAGACCTCCTTAGTGTGAGCTGCAGGGCCATTCAAACTGGAAGCTTAGGACCACTGCTCTGCGCGTCTGTGCTCATCACTCTAGCTGGTATTCACTGAACTGCCTGCAAAGTGTTAGTCAGCAACTTACATTTGACAGCTGACTATCAAAGGCTGTTGTATTAAAAAAAAAATAAATCTCACAGTATCTGTAGTATATATTATTTTACGGACACATATAAACCAGTTTTAAAATAATATAAACCAATGTTGTTTAATTGTCTTCATAATCCACTTAAATGTTATTGTCTTTCATACTTTGACCATACTTAATTAAAAGACAAATCCGTGCAACCACTTCAACCATAAAACATGAGCAAATTACATTGACATTTGGTTAAAGATATGTTTTCGTTCCAAAGTTACATTAAAGCTGGTGGCAAATTAAGATGATATTCTAGAAACTCAATGGTCATACAAATGTATGAAGACAATAAATTTGATTGTACTTCAGAGAAAATATTTAATATAGGAGTTTAGATTTTTACTTATATCCACTAACCGAATAAATCCAAGACAATAAAAGTAGCAAGAAAAAAATTATTTCTTCAACAGCTACAATAAGATTCCTTCGGTGATCAAATAACTACAATACTCAAAATATTTTTCCTATTTTGCCAACTACAAACACAAAGATAGATAAGAAATTTAAAAATCCACATTAATACGGAGTCTCACAGACTCTTACTCAGTAAGCAGTTTCTATTACACTTTTAAACATTGTAGATTATTTAAAGCATGTTTGGACTCGAATACTTCTATTTTAAAAGATAAAGCAAATTTTTCAACCTCAGTTCAATTCATTAGTGTATTTTTGGAATTAGACTCCAAAAGCTACAATAATTAAAACCATATGTAGAGCAGAAATGTCTCATTTTTTATGTTATATTACTTCTTCAGCATTATTATAAGCTCAGCCTGCCTGATGTGAGTCTAATTTTCTACTCAATCTTAGGCTGAGTCCCACTGGGAAAGTGAGATATTGTGATTATTAAGAAAAGCAGAGAAAGAAGAGATTAAAGACTCCCCGCTAATGAGTAGAGAGAAAAGAAAGAGATGTGCCAATCTACAACGTAGTACCTCTAAATTGAACTGCCAAACAATAAGGAACAATAGGAAATAAACAATTCTTCATTACAGAGAGAGAAATTTTTAGATGTTCATAGATAACAAGTGCAGAATGAACAAAAATACTGGTAAAAAGAGAAAACACCAAAACAGTCATATACAAATTGGAATTTGTAATGTTTGACTACTACTCTTACAGCCTTTGACAGAACAAATATAATACAGACATCCAGTATATTTAGTAAATACTTGAAAAGATAGATGAATAATGAAGGTCCAGTAAGATACTGCGAGTTTTATTAATTTTATATCTACTTATCTTAGCTGATTAAAATAAGGAACAGAATTCAGCTTCATGGAGAAGGAATGCAGTTTTTCTATGGAGCGGTACCCAACAACAAAAGCATTGAACTAATCAAAGAGATCAACAATTGTGCACACAAAATATTTAGAAATGACAGTCCTCCAAAGTTGTTTGATGTACTCATTGGAATTTTTAACCTCCAGAAGCTCTCACTCACACCCCCTGTACTCCCAGAATTCTAATTCAACATAATCTGGAAAAAGAACTATTATTACAAAGAAAAATGTCCTTGAAGGAAAAAAGAAATGGAAATTCTTTAAAGACTGATACTACAGCATCAGGTAAGATATCTCTGTTTGCAATATTGTTGAACAGAGACCATCTCATCAGGAGATCTTAATACATTTTACAAAGGAGGAAAGTTTTTAGATGGAGAAAGTGAGGGAGACAAATCAAATGGAATGCTTACAAATTACCCAGTATATTAATATCGCAGAAGTACTAGTAATAAATATTTTTTTTTAAATTCACATTTTTACAAAGCAATATTTATAAATTACCAAGAGGAACTTGATGCTACTTGACAGAATTACCACAAAGACTGGTGGAACCGTAGACTTACCTACATCTGTTAGATGACTACAAAATATCCTTAAACTACTGTTGCTAATCTGGAAAAGCGAGCACATTTTGACCTTACCTCACACAAATACAGAATTATCTGCGATTCAGGAAAGGTGGAATAAGCAAAAAGATACAAGTTCTCCTCTGTGCAAACTGAAGCTAGTATAGGATGACAACATCTGCTCATGTAAAATTAGTCAGAGCAAGTGCATCACAGTCTTCTATTGTCCGTTATAGTAGCCTTAAGACTTGTTCCAACTATTGAGTAAGCAACACAATTAAACAAGCAAAACTTTACTCTTGGCACTAAAAGAATAGAAACAAGAATATCCATGTTTAATACTAATAACACCAGATTGTAAGATGAAAGGGAACCTTTGTGGTTACCTAGAATTAGTATTGCAAAAATAATGGAACCTACAAACACCTACCAAGATGTTCTAGTCCCACAGTCAGTGTTCCTGTTTAAGCCCGTAAGGCCTATACAGGTCATACCGTCCACAGGATATTAGAAGCCAATCATTTCACATTCATACTTCGTGAAGTCTGTTATGCTGTTCCTCCACGTCTTTGTTCCCTATCCAAATGTGGTTTTCTCACTTACACCCTGTTTACCAACAATCTGTGGGGCTCTGAGCGCCAGTGACCTAAGCTCTTTATGTTCAGTTCTCTCAGTCTTTGCATCACTTGCACGTTGTGTCGCTAATGATGCTGTTTATTCCAGGCCACTGACAAGCCCTTAAACACTGTGTGGCCATCCCTGATTAAGACCACGAGACCTGTGCCTGCTTGATGATTACGCATCACTCTTTTAGCCATGCTTCATTCATGCCACGTGTTTTGGGATGACTTCATATTGTTCTAGCTGCTTAATCAAAATTCTTTGCCCTCCCAAGTCCCCCTTTGCCATAAAAAAAAGACTCCCTACATCAACAGCTCTCTTATATCTATCAACCCAAACTGTAATCTCATCAAAAGGGTGTCATATCAGCTTTATGCTATCTGTGTTCCACAAGTCTAACAATTATTATTACCCTTATTTCATTCTTTATAATTGAGTCCTATATCAGCCATGCCATTATTTTGCCTAAGATGGATGTCACTCTGACAGGCCTATAATTACCATTATAACCTCTTTCACCTTTTCAAAATATTGGCTCAACAATAGATTTCTTCTCATCTTCTGGAATTTTCCAGTTCCAGTTTTATTGAAAAGCAATAGCAATGGTCCACTAAGCTACTCAGACAGTTTTTCTATAACATTTGGACACCTAATATAAAGAAATGCTGATTGTAAAAGGTCTGAGGTTAGCGGCCTGAGCCCGTTTTCATCCTCATTAATTGTTGAAAAAGGTATTTCAGCTTCAGCATCATCATATGGCTATAACACTGTTTCTTTTCCACAGAGAACCAGGAGGAGCATTCTGGATCACCACTAACTTTGAATTTTACACATTAACTTGTAACAAGCCCCACTTGGGAAAGGCAGCAAGTGCAACAATAAGGGAGAAAATAGATGGGACTCCTGCTCAGGGAATAAAAAGGATTGCAAGGGGAGAATATCAGTCTTGGAGAACCCATAAAAGGCAAAAGTGTTTGCTTCCCAGGGTGAGGACTACTAAGGAACCCTGGGGATTTGAAGGGACAGCAGCAGTTTGGCAGATTAAGGAGAAAAGTCTGTAGGCACAAATGAAAATCCGTTCAAAATTAATCCTTGCAAATCCAAAATCTTCATCTAAGTAATTTTTTTTCTCATCTCATCTCTAATTATTTAACACGTTATAACTCCTCTGCTACTGCTGACCCCTGCCTACTTCTGCTTAATCAACAATTTACCTGGTAGTACTCTCCTCCGTGCATCCTAAATCCACCCAGATGAGATCACTGAATACACTTTAGCTGGGAAACTAGTTATGTTAGCTAAAAAGTGTGGACAGGTTAGCACAGAATTCAGAAAAGTAGCTGGTTAAATACATAACGGAAATGTTTATTGACTACCTCTGTCTTTCCTGCACTATTACACACATTTCTGCATGTTCTACATAGTAACAAGCTACTACCATCATTAGGATTTTTTCCTCTTTAAAAAACTTTTTAAAGTCCTTAATTCCAGTGGCTGTAGGTTTCTCCTTCTGTCCTTCTGCTTCCTTTACAAATGCCTTCAATTCCTAACTTCTCATTTATATTCATTTATTCATTGCTATCAACTTCCCTTTTTTTCCATTTGTTTCATTATATATTACAGCTACTTTCTCTTCCCTGGAAGTCAGGCTAGTTTTTAACTGTTGGAAAATTTTCATTAAAAAATGCCAATGAACTGACCCTGAAACATTTCACTCAAGACGTCCCTAGTTTGATAAAACTTTTGTCAAAACCAGCAGAGGACTCAGAAAGAACTCAGATAGGATGCCTTGGGACTGCCACAGGGCCACGCACCCTCTCTGGGTTCCTGGCTCTGGGGAAGATCCACCAAGTGCAATAGCAAAACCCCAAAGTTTCTAGTTAACAAACCAGAAAAATAAAACCAAGACCAAAAGGGGGGGGGGGAGGTGGGGGGGGGGGGGGGGGGGGGGGGGGGGTGGAGGGAAAAAAAACCCAAACCAACCAACCCAAACCACACCACATTTTAAATTCTCAGGACTTAAAAACAAAGGAGCATATCTGTCAAACTCTTTCAAAACAGAAACATCTGAATAGGGGCTGCAAAAACACAAGAATCACAGAACAGGTAGTTTGGGTCTTAGTATATGCTTGTCTACATTACCAGTGTTTGCTTAGTTATCCATGGCTCACTCAATTCCAACATTTTGTATTTTTAAATTTGCTCATCTAATTCATCGAATGCTCAGGAAGTGATGAGTGTCTCTCTGGGTGAGAGTGACTGACAGGTGCTGTGCAGGCACGTGTGTAATGAATGTCACAGACAACACGGAGGCCTCCTCAGAGAATGCCACTGGGAGAGACAGCTTGTCTTCTGGCAGTTTGTAAATAGAAATCCAGTGGGAGTTACATAGATCTGAGTTACCAGTCATTTTATTCCTGCCTGCTCTCTACGGGAATCAGGAGAATAAACAAGTACTTTTCATCATGGCATTTCCCATCCACAGTGGAAGACAGTGTCTATTCGGAACAGACCGTTACAAAAGATAATCTCTCTTTTGTTTTATCAAGATCCCAGTCATGTCATTACGACTGCAGTTATGGCCAAATAGTTATCACAGACGTAGATTTCCACAAAATGCATTTTTATGGGGTGCCTATTCTCTCCTCTTTCAAACAGAGCACACACGCCATGCACAAATGGTGGATAGGATCCTGAAAGCAAAGTCCTTTAGTGAAGCAATAACATGAGCATGACTTCTACTGCTTATTTTACTTAGTGACGCCTGGACACTGAGCAGATAGATAGTTCGCCAAAAGCGCTCTCACACATCAATGCAGGGAGCATGCTTTCAATATAAACTGTTCCTATTCAGAATAATGAACTCCATTGTATACTTGTCATGATCCTTTTTCTTTTCTTTTTTTTTTTTTTCTCCCCTCTTACTGCACCTTTCTATCAAGAGAATAGAAAAGCAAAGATGAGCCACAATGCCTAGAGTTTTATTCAGTGCAATGTGGATACCAGGAAAGCCTTGGAACGCATACACAGTTGTTGCCTTTTGGTCTGCATCTCCCAAAGACAGCTGACAGGCATGAGAGAATTGTATTCTCTAAGGCTATATTCCGGAACTGGCACCTGACACAACAGTACATACACCTCCAGAAAAATGCCTGCGTATCTGTGAATGGCTGAGGCAAAAAGCCAGCAGGTGGCACTCAAAAACATGTACTGGTGCCTGGATGAGAGCACGCTCTTGTGCACTACACATGGCAGTTCGTTCTCAACAGAATCTTCTCTACTTAACCCAACAGAAACAAACAAGAAAAATAAATTCCTGTTAAGCAGAGAGTCTGATTTTTAACCGAATCTCAGAGAAACATCTATGAACTCTTAGTCCCAGGTGAAATACTGTGTCAGTGAAATCTCAAAAGTCACATTCACACAACCCAACTAGGAAAACCCACATACTCTCTGCTCCATTTTCTTCTTCTCTTTACACAGTGTGATTTTCTTGTGCAAAAGAGATTTCTATGTGTGATTACATTTCTCAAGTCTCAAGAGGGAACACACTGCTGGTATGGGATTGGTGTCTTTATCCACTGCCTTCAGAGTTCAGTGGTGAAGCATCTGAACATCTACAGGCAATTGCCTGAACCTATTGACTGAAGATGATGGCTAGTTTTCTAATATTTTTGCTGCTTTTTTCTCCTCCTGTAGCCATTTGCTCAAATACGTAGCTATTTGCTCAAATTAGCATGTGTCCAAGCTCAAAACTGAAGCCATCATCTTGCATTGGCAGACATTTAGCACTGCTTTATTAATGATTGAACCAAGGTTGCTTCAGTTTGTGAAAAGCCATCACTAATGGTCACCAGCCTCCTCTGTCAATAAATAACAAGAAGTCAGTGCTGCCTGTCATTCCTTGAAAGATACTGAATCCAAGTCTGCCACTTTAAGCACAGATCTCATTATTTATTCTCTTTCTTCTACACAGCCCGTTATCAAAATAGACTTCCTTTCATATTTCACAGTTTTTAAAAGTTTAAAACTCGACATTTACAGGTTGGGTTTTTTTCTCCCCTAATTGGATTTCCTGAAAAAAAGACCTAAAAAAATTTGCAAGGTTAGATCATATCAGTAAAATTTTAGTTCCTACATTTTTACAGTTTCCTCCCAAGGCTATATCCTACAATTTACAGAGGACCCTATATATGAGTCATTAAGAACAAAGCCCCTACTTAATACTCTTTCTAAAAGGCTAGCCATAAGAGTGATTCCTAGATCAAGCAGACTCTTTAAAGTGGTTTGTTTTGTTTTTTGTTTCGTTTTGTTTGTTTGTTTGTTTTTGTGGAGGTTTTGTGGGTTTTTTTGGTTTTTGTTCATTTTTGGTTGTTGGGGTTTTTTTGTTTTGTTTTGTTTTTTGTTGTTGTTGTTTTGTTTTGGCTTTTTGTTTTTGTTTTTTTTCCTTTTTTTTTTTTTAAATATAAGCCTTAATGTTCATACAGCATCAGGGCATACTCAGCACAAAAAGCACAAAACAAGCATAACCCATATCACCACCAAGAAATCCAATAAGAATCATAGAATCATAGAATCATAGAATGGTTTAGGTTGGAAGGGACCTTGAAGATCATCGAGTTCCAACCCCCCTGCCACAGGAATAAAACTCTTCATTCAGATATATGTTGTACATAGCTTGTAAGACAAAACTATGTGCTCAGAAGTATTTCAAGACATGACAAAAATTCATACAGTACTTCAAGATCCTTCATACTCCAACCACAGAATCAGTGTTGCTGAATATATCTCCTGATAAGAGGGAAATGCTACATGTTCAGATTTAATTTTTAAGTGATACAAACCTGTATTTTGTTCCCTCTAAATGTTGAGATAGGATATTTCAGAGGTATTTTTTCTTTTCCTCCCCATAACAGGGATAATTATAGCATACACAGCTAAATTGGTTCTGTGTTGTTGCTTTTATTAAAATAATTACACTGTGCATATATCCAGATAGGCCTAGGGGATTTCTTTTTATTTTTATTATTAATTCCAGTTAAACAATCAAATGAATAAGTAAATAAATCTAATTCTAGTTAAGGAATTTGTTAGCTGGCTTTACAAAGTGCAGACTATTTTTGGGTAAGCCAGACCCAAATTTTACAGTCCTGATTAAATTACTCTCAACCGTGAGGAGATCATTTTCTTCATCATTGAGTCAGAGCTCTGGCATAACATTTGGATTTCAAAGGCAACACTCAGAAATTGTCAGCCTGCTTGGAATTCTCACATATTTCAGACTTTGTGTTTTACAAGTTTCGACTTAAAGAATATCACTGCCCCAATTACTCCGCTGCTCTTGTCTCACATGAAATTTTAATTTAGTTAAAGGTGAAACAAATAACATATTGAAATATTTATTTTTATTATAAAAGAGAACAAAGCAACCTTTGTGTTTGTATTTCCCCTTTCCCATAATTTTAAGGAGGCAGATTCTTTCATGGAGAAATCATTCATGTTACCATTAAATTACATACTTTGCTTATAGCTATAAATTAAATATCAAGTACAAGTGAACTGCATTTTAAACATTAATTAGAAATTACATACCTACTGTATAGTGGATGGCAGGAAGGGCTCTACGTTGATCTGACTGTTTTAATTCATTCTGGCTGACTTAATGTTACAATTTAATTTCTTTTTTTTACAACTAGATGGCAAATCTTCAAAAATTCTGCCTGTTTCATGAGATTAAGAAACATCACTATACATTAGTGAATTCAGAACAGCACAGTATTAGCGATTCACAGAGAATATATTGTAGCTAGTTAATACCTTTTCCATTGGTGATAAGGCCATTTCTGTGCAAAAAAAAAAAAAAAACAGAATCAATTTCATTGTCCTTTTCTGGATTCCTGCATTTAAAGAAAATTCCAATTTCAAAAATCTTACTATTTAAGGCCCCTTAAAATACAAACATATAGAACGAATAATATACCTGTCTATATATCTACATGTACATTAAACACATTTGTACATGAAAATAAAGTTACCTGTCTGCACCTATCCTTGTGGGAAGATCCACATCCCCTTCCTAACTGTCCTACTGAGTTAAGTGTCCAGGATTTGTCCATGTGTCCACAAAGAAAAAAAACTTTTGAACAGACACTTACTTGGGCATGTGGACATTTTCAGACTTTGATAAGCAACAAGTTTTCACTACTGTCAGTGATAGTAGCTTGAAGTCTGGCTCCCGCTTTATCCTGATGATAATTGCTAGTTATAGCTAAAGGTATCACAGTTTTTATAACTCTCTTGATTTGAGAAGTAGAAAACCAGCATAATCAAAACCTTAGCACAGTAAATTTTACTAGAAGATGCATAATGAGGGAGATTATTTTTTTTCCCGTCAATTGGAAACTGTTACAAGTGCATGACACATAGGCTTATAGAATTCCAAAATGCAAAGCATTTTTAGAAGTTATAGATGATATAAGGCAGACTTCTCTTTGTCTAAGATTTTTTTTGTATTTTTTTTTTCCCCACAGAAAGTTTTGTAAGCCTTACAGACTCGGTAAATGACATAGGTGTCAGAATATTTTTGCACAGGCTGTAGCTGTACATAAAATGTTGACATTAGGAAAAACATTGTTTCTTTTAATCAGATTTTTATCAAAGAGGTACAGTCCTTCATTCTAAGATGAGTGACTATAATTAGATGGTTCCCTAACCAAATCCTCCTACTCTCCCAGCTTTTGATACAACTATAAGTTATTTACTCATAGAATAAGCCCTGCCACCAAGTTAATGAGATGCACAATAAATGCATCATTAATTTATGCTAGATACTATTCTGTTCCCTTCATATCTATTGTCGTTATCCTCCCACAGCACTCAAGCTAATTCTAATTGATGGTTTCCATCAGCAAATTAAAAAACAATATTCTCCAGACTATAGTGATGAAAAACACAACAATGTAAAACAATATGTTCTAAGAGAACACCACACTTTGTTATCTTTATGGTGCAGAATGAAAGACAAATTAGTTAAAGAATGCTGTGCAAGTCTTTTTATTGCTTCTATGATAATAAGAAGATAGTCCTTATTTGTTTTGATTGGGTGGTACAAATTCATTGTCCTGTTACAAATTATTGATTTGGTTGAAAATCAGTAGTTGCCCGATTTAATACTTACAGGTGTTTCCTTCTGATAGTTTACATTTGCAATTTAAATTGCATTCAGAAAGCTTAAATGACTAATCCTCAACTAGTAGGCACGCTCCTCTCTGGAAAATATAAATCCAGTGTCAAACACCTTTTTTTGTTAAATACATTATTGGTGAAAAATTTGTTACTTGTCCTGCTAAATAGAGAGAGAATCACAAAGTTTTAGCAGAGGCATTAGGAGGTGGGGAGATACGCAGGTATTTATAAGTTGCTTTAGTAGGTGTTTGACGGGGGGATATGCAGGTATTTATAAGTTGCTTTAGTAAGGTGTTTGACAGCAGCCCCAAACTTCTTGCATTTTGTTTGGTCTACGTACAGAAAAAAAGATAATGCTCTTACAGGCAGGACAGGAAAGGAGCTGCAGTTTATTTTGGGCTAATCTGTGGCACTGCAAGCCATCAGGGGACAGATCGAGCCTGGATGCAGCAGTACTGTCGCCAGGGCTGATATCTGCCATCAGGAAATATTTATGCTCTTACATACAGAGAGTGAGCCTTCTCATCCCTGAAAAGCAGAGGTAAGTGAGGACGACAGCACAAAGGGACACCAAACCCACAAGCACATCTCGAACTCGGGACCTGCTCTGCTGCTTTCCCTCCGCACCATCCAACATGGCCTCCGGCCCTCACCTCTATCCATGAGCCTTCCTACCTGCTCCCTTCCTCATCCATAAGGATGAAAGCAGAGGGACCTGTCTCCCTGTGCAGGCCCCCACTGCCACCAGGGTCCTGCGGGCACTGACAGACCCTTCACAGTGTGCCTCAGCCGCCTCACCTGGGGCCTCCACATCACCCTGGCTCTCCGGCCGCCATTTTACCTCACCCCGGCCCTCCGGACGCCATTTTACCTCAGCCCGGGACCTCCCGGCCTGCCGGGCCAAGGAGCTCGCCTGGCTGCCGGGAGGGCCCTGCCTGTAACACTGTACCACATATATAGCAGTATAACACGTCTGTCTTCTAATTACTCAGAGAATTTGGGCTTATTTTGACTTATTGAAAAAGCAGTTATCTTTTACAGGAAATCTTTTACCACCTCTCTGCCTACTCAACACACACAGCCGTATGTCCACTACGCCCAGATCGCTGCTTGCCCTCTCTGCAGCTCACTTTCATCTTAAAACTATAACAGTAGTAGTACTACTTCTGTACAATGATTTGAGGGCTAATGCTTAGAAATCACCGTATAGTCCAAGCAACTATCATTATTTTCACCCTGTTTCTCAGCTGACAAGGGGAAGAGTAACTATATTAATGTTTTTCATTTGGGGTTTTTTATTTGGTTTTTTGAATTACTTGTCACATTTCTGCATGGACAGGTATTATTTTCACCCCAATCTAATAGCGGCAACCCAGTTTCTAAGTATTTTACTTATTTTTTTTTTTTAATTTTTCATCTAATGGTCTTTCATTTACTTGTCTCCTACAGACCATACACTTACAAGACAAGTTTAAAGTCCTTCCTCCTGTTCTGCCATGCCTTGCCAGTAGTAACCAGTCCTCTTAGGTTCCCGTTCCACATGTGTTTGTGAAAGTTGCCCAACCTCAGGCACATCGGAGTAAAAGATGAACAACATAGCTTTTTGACTAACATGACACTTTGCTAATGTTTTTCTAATTAAGTAGCTCACAAATAAACAATATAAACACTGTTTTCACACTTGATGATAGTGTCTGATATTTTCTCATTATCGTAATAAATGAAGAACGGTTATTAGCTCTATCTCTGACCAAAAAAGGAAGCTACACTGCCACATGAACTTACGCAACTCCAGTGGACTAACTGCACAAGTAAACAAGCTTCAGTGAGAACAACACAGACATAATCTAATTATTTTACAGCAAACACCTTTCCATTAATGTCTGTTGAGTTCTGCAGCTTTTGTAGATTAAAAGAATCTATTATTTCCCAAATAAGTAGTAATACACAAATAAAAACCACCCAAACCTCTTGTTTTTGAGGTGTGTTTATTCCATTCCATTAAAACTATTTTCCTGTAGTTAGCTTTTAAAAAATTAGCTGAAAACACAATTTAAGAAATGCAAATTCTCTACAAGTCTTTGCTTGAAGTCTGGCGTGAGGGATCATTTAAGAATTTGACGCATACACTATGAAGTGTATCAATTTTCAGTTTTAACCCAAAACATTATTTAAAAATCTCCTCTCTAATTATGCTGTAGCTTCAACAAATAAAATTCCTTCTTTCTAACTCCTGGGTCCGAAACTCACTCTCCTGCAGAATTGGGGCGTGGCATACAGGGAAAGAATAATGTTTCCTTGTGCCTGCTTTCTTTGCCCTTGAGTTTTGCAAATTTATTTTGAGCACAATTTATCCTGTGCCTTGTATGCCCACAATATCATCTGGGAAGGAAGCAGCTATTTTCCTTTCCCAGGTGGGTCTGTCACCACTCTGTACCTTCAAGCAGAACGAGCGTGATGGAACATTGAGGGAGCCAGCAAAGAGGTGCAGCCAGTTTTCAGGCCAGTTAGCATACAGCTCCGTGATGCATGCGAACCCGATCTCTTGACCTTTTTCAAATAAGAATTCAATGCCACGTGGGTATATCCTGCTGAGTGACATTACAACCAGACTCCATTGCTCCGTTCAAGCAAGTATGACCCTAAGAGCCGCAGGTGAATGAAAAAGGAGTAAAAGCACAGTTGTTACCAACCTGAGCCTCCACCAAACAAACAGGAGAGTTCTGGGCTTACAGAATAACCAGCAGCCAGCCAAGAGGCTTGAGCAAACACCAGCAGGATGCCATTCAGAGGAACAAATGCCATTTCTTAAAAAATAGATCACAGACTGATGGGGAGTCTACAGCTACCAAGCCACACTGTGAGCGGCCACAGGCGTTGATTCTTCTGTCACAGCATATCAAAGGAAAGGAGCTGCAAAGGGGAAGAGCACTCTAAAGGCTTGCAGAGACAGGAGGTGGTCATTTCAGGTTACTGCTATTGAGAGGAAGTATTGTGCATGTGCCATTCACTTTTAGCACCCAATTAATATTTTAAAGACGTTCTCGAGCACTTCTTGCAATTTTATTATTTTTCACTTCTACTGTTTTAATGCCCTCTGAGAACCTTGAAAATCCAATGTCTTTCCCTATTAATTTTGTCCTTTTCTATTTGACACGCTCATTTATCTGAGTTTCTTAGTAAGGCTCAAATTAACATCTTTTTCTTTCCCTCTCCCTTTCTTGTTTGGAAAGTCAGGCTTGCTTCACATGCAGAAGATAAAATATCTTAAAGCAAACAGCAGAGCCCACCACAAAGAACTCCGCAACTTCATCTCTTAACTTCCCAGGGCATGATCAGGAGCCGAAGGATCTACCCCACAGTAAGGCAGGTCTGTAACAGCAGCCATGAAGCAAAGGATAAGGAAATAAATGGATACTTACTGGTTTCAGATAGCTTGGGTCCAAGGCACCCTAGCATTAAAATTTAGATTGCAGACTTACAAAGTCAGCTTGAGCAACCTAGGGATCCCACTACAGAATTCAGGTAGAAATACCAAATCCAAACCTACAGTCCTGAAGTCCCTAACTCAGCACCTGCCTAACTTGAAGGTACCTAAAGCCTGGGTATACTGCACGTTAGATTTCCAGGCTGCATTCTTTTACAAGTTACTACTGTTTCCTAATCTGCCAGATGCTTTCTATGCCCAAAACTGCCTCACTTAAAAGGAATCGACACTTTTAAGGCAAACCAGTATGCAGGCAATCCCACCTGTGCCTATGAGGGGCCAAACCCAATACAGTCTTTCACTGTACAGTTAAAACACACCAGCCTGGATACTTGGTGAGAGGGTCTGTAGGTACCTACTTCAGCAAACAAATTATGTGGCAAAGCTCCCCTAGCAGTCAATGAAAAAAGCAATTCAAAGCAAAACGCAAACAGGCTCTGAATTGTATTCAGGACGAGACTGTCTCTCTGCTGACAACTGCAGAAGCCTAGCTAGATAATTTTGCTGGCTAAATTAAATGCCTATAGTAAAGTGCTAATGTCAAGTGGTACGAACAGTTCTCCTTTGTCCTAAAATGCAAAGAGATGGTGAAAATAGCATTCAGTAACCTTTCGTTCAATAACTCAGGCCCTCTTCTCTGGGCTGTTTATGTCTTGCAGCCACTGACTGCTGAATGTAAATTGTATAAATGCTGCTGTAAGCAGAGAGTAGATGCTAATATTCCTCCTTCTGCAGGCATGCTTAAGCTATGGGAGTCATGGTCTCACTTGTGCTATCTCTTTTCTTGTGACTATTGAATCCTTTTCTACATAGTGGATCAGTTTCAAGGGCAAAGTTAAGATTGCTGTTGAGATTGCAGCCCCACTCAGATTACTTTATGATTCACACCACTTCCCTGGTGCTAAAGAGAATATGTATGAAGCAAAGCAGCAGCTCTGCGACTATCACTCCTGCCCAGCTCTGCTTTAGAAATAGACAAACGCATGCTCACTTCTTAGAGAAGCTGGTTAGAAGCACTTACCATTAGGAAATATTTCCTTAGAGTGGAGGCGGTGCAAATGGAGATGGCTGCTTTCAGGTCTGAGTAGCATGGTTAAGTGTAAGAGGGTGGGGTTTCAGGCACATAATTTATTTATTATTTTCTAGTTGCTAGTTAAGCAGTTCGCTATTCTCATTAAGAGATTTTGGATTACTTTTGAGCCATTCAATTTGTCACACACAATGCACAAAATCATAGGTTAGTTACCCAAGGATCTGTTTGCAGCACTACCTTGCAGATATTTATATTCTTCATCAGAACTACCCACAGTGGAAGCAGTCAGTGCAAGCAATCGGGTTGTCAAGACAGGTGACTGTAAGAGAGCTAAATACAAGCATGAGAAAGCCGGTTTGGCAGAACAATGAAGGTGAGAAAGGGGGCTGTTAAGGATTGCTGAGTTGCCTTGAAGCAGGTATTTTCATCTGAAGAGGATGCGGATTGTCAAGAGAAACAGCAGAATAATTTTCATGCATTTAATACAGCATCAATACTGTGCATTCTCTAAACCAGTATGTGATAAAGTAACCAAACACCTAGACAGAGACCCACAAAAGGGATTAATCTAAGGGATTTAATCTAAGGCTTAGATTTAGAAGGTTGTTTATGTTTATTACCCTTTCCCTTGGAACATGAGGTCTAAGTAAACTATAAAACTTCAAATTCCATAAACACTTGGAAAAGCATGTGGTTTCCCAGCATTCCGATAAAGATCATCTTCCATGTAATCTTTGATTTCCTCTGGATCCTAGGATCCAATAATAGCTATCCTGGCATCATATATAGACACTTGCTTTACAATTTGACATACCTCAAGGAGGTGGCAGAATTATGTCTTACCCTCCAGTGTAGTGAGGAAAGAATCCTTCAAACTTGAATTTTAACTTTCCTATTTTAAAAGAAAAAACCCTGTTCTGCTTACCTTTGTTTCATGACACAAGTAGGATATCACCAAACTTCATGCTCTCTTACCCTAATAAAACCACTGTCTTTTAAAAGTCAAACTCAAAAGTAAAGCAACTGTTCCTCATTACTCTATTTATGAAATCATTAAAGGAGGTGTTATTATCATCTAATATTCTTTTTCCTAATGCCCACATCAGAGAAGGATTTGAAGATGTGCCATCATTTTAAATGTAACCCAACAATAATGATTTTAAATGTATTTTCTATAGTAGACTTTGGTCCCGAAAATTAATCTTTTAGAAATAAAACTGCTACAAAACCCTGCTATTACTGTTTCTTTTCTCAATATATTTCTGAGTAGTTAACATTTCTCTATGTTCCTTATCTATCACTACTTTTTAAAAGCCATTATAAACTTTTAAATGTTTTTAAAATAGTTGTCTCCTTTTTTCATAGCTTTTCCTTACGTAATATGTTCTCTTCCTATGCAGAAAATGTACCAGCTGCTGTTGTTGGGAAGGATCAGCGTATTGTACAGGAGTTCATTCTTGCCCTTCTACTTATAAGTAAGAAACTGCTGCTGCAGAAATGTGTCGGTCTTTGGGAATAAACCATTCTTCTGAAAAGTGAAGATTGGATTGATGCTTTCCTACAAATTTAAGACAGCAGAGTTCAAATAGAAAGGTAAGGGGAGAGAAGCCAAAAGTGACTGTGTTTCACAAGCACATAAGTGAATTTCAGCCCATAGCCTTCACTCCCCACTGCTTTCTTTCTTTGCAAAGGGCTCATATTTTTTCAAATGATGGTTATCCAATCTTAAATGGATTACTTCAAAGATTCTGCTTCAAGTGACTGTTCTATGTGAAGAAATGCACGGGTTAGTTTCTATCTTTCTTTTCCTTTCTTGAATAGAACTGAAAAGTCATTTTTCTAACCTTATTAACACTCTTCTAGTAGTACAAGAAGGTACAGGTGCCCCCCAGAAATATCCCATATTAAAGCTGGAGTAGTAAAGGATAAGCATCGGTAGAGAAGATATATCCAGACATCTGAGCACTCTCTCTCAGGTATCCTGTATTTCTTTTGGCCTCTAGAGTCATATTCCGTCAGCCAACATATTTACTTCACTCATCTTACTTGAAATCACAACTTGGAGAGTAGTGATGTTAGCAGGAATTAGTTTTTATCATGAAACATGCAATAGAATGAGATTTTTCTTTATTCTTGTCTTCAAACGGACACTTGAGAATACTGAATTTCATTTAAAAACAAAACAAAACAAAACCAAACCTCCATCAACTGTGGAACTAATGAAGCCTAGTCTGATACAGCTCAATGCCCTCACGGCCTTCTCAGAACACCACAATAAATCCTGACTCTTACAATTATAAACACATAAGACCACACATAAGACAGCAAACGGGCTGCTGCCACACAGGGTGTTTAACACATGGGTGCTACCAGGAGATGGTAACTTTTTTTCTCTTTGCATTCCATTTACTGATTCAGGGGAAGTGGGGGGAGCAAGAGGGGAGTTAAAAATGTTGAGACTTCAACCTTCTTTCTAATCTGATTGAAATTTGATGGCTAGGTTCAAAAGTTATTGAAGACAGTGATGCACAGACAGAGAGGTCTTAAACCATCATTTCCTTAAGAAGTTCAGTAAAAAAAAGTTTTATAGATATGAAGAAAATAGTTTGAAATATGACTACATGCACACTGAGACCTTAAAAGAGATTGACAAGTCAAGTCTTTTGAAGCTGTTATATATTTGAATTCTATATTTAGGCAAGAAAAGGCCTAAAATATTTTAGGAATGGCAATACTTAATATAATACAAGAACATCTTCATAAAATCTGACTGACCATTTTGCTTTACAAGCAGCTTTACCACGCTCAGAGAGGAAGGATTCCAAAGCAGCCGTTGCTTATAGGAGCTAGGTATTGAGAAAGTCTAAATCTAGCTTATGCCTTCTTGTTCAGGAAAGAGCTTAAATTTCTAGTGCAGGTAGTATTCTGCTACTTTATGATGCCCTTTCAGTACAAAAGAGTACAAAAAACAGACTGTAAAGGCTTTAAGATTCACTATGCTTGCTTTTCTCCTTAACTAGTACCCTGTTTATAAAGATCCAATCAGTCCAGTAGTCTTGTTTGGAGACATTAGGTCAACAAATAACAGGATAGATACACTTTCATGCGACTTGGGTAACCAACATGGATTTCTAATTCTGCAAATTATACTCAGCGGAGCACTTGCAAAATTCTACACGCCTAATGTGATTGCAAGATTATTTGATGAACTACATAAACCACACACATTCATATAAAAAAATCATTAGCAGGTCATGGATAATTCACAGATAGAAAAACTGATTAAATTCCAAAGCAGTTATATACAATGAACGGCTTGACCTGCTCTATTCAGTACATGCATATTGCAGAAGTCAAGTATATTGGCTCTTTCCTGACACTTCATAGATCTTTGCATATATTATTCCAATTATTCTATAGATTAGAGTAAGAAAAAGATGTTAAGTTAACAAGCTGCTTCTGAAAAATCCAGCAATTACAGTGATTCGTAAGCCAAAATCTGAAAATCTTTCACAGGTTTCATTAAAATTTACTTTAAATCTTCTCTTGGATAAGCTATGGAATACAAAACTGATGGTGTTCTACATTTTTATTGGAAAAATGCCTTCAGTCTTTCAGAATAGCAGTTTACAGGTGCTCATTTGACTCTCTAGCCAAATAAATTATTATAGGGTTATTTAGAGTCCTGTTCCAGTAGAGTTACTCCACATGCAAATGCCTATTGATTTCAGTGGAACTTCTATTACACTATCTGCTATGAAGTCTTATTTCTTTCGCATTTTAAATCCTCACCGCTGTGTTTGCTCATTTCATTTTATTATTGGTTCAAATCGTTGTGATATTAGAGCTAACACACCCAGAGTAAATCTATGAAATGAGAAAGACTACAAATCAGAATGATAAAGATGGTCACTCACAAAGAGAAGGCTTACCTATTTTCTTTGAAGACTGCTAGGTATAAAGAAACTTAATCAGTAAATGACACTTAATCTTTCTTAACTCTAATATACCGTATAATCTTATTTGTATCCTTTGTTTTTACAGAAACCTCCTTTCAATGTAAGCTTAACTCTATTTAATAATTAAAATTACTTAAAAGCAAAATTGACTACTTACAGGTACAAGCACTGATTATGTTAATTTAAATTATAAATGCTTTTTCTTCAGTGCAATCATGTATTTTTAAGTCTTTTAGACAATCATGCTTCAAGCACATTTGGTATAGAGTATGTGAACTGATAACTTTCATATGGTAATAAGTTTCCAATTTCATGTAAACCTTTTTTCTTTTTTTTTTAACTGAAAGCATTTATCTTTTATTCATTACATAATCCTCTTTACATACAATGGCTATACAAAATATATCAGTAATAATCTGTTTCATCCTTCTCATTGTTTGAGAACATTCTGCAGAGCAAAATTTGATTTTCATGTTTTCTGGCTGCAAGGCTTTCCATATTTTGCTTGGTTCATTTGCTGCTCACACCCAAATTGGGAAACTCTGATGTGAACACGTGCAGGCCCTAATTCAGTAAAAGTACTTAAATCATCTGTATTTAAAGCTGTCTGTGGCGTAAATGTGCCTACTTGAGTGCTTAAAGCTAGGCAAGGGCTTATGTGCTTTGCTGCATCTAAAAGAAACTTGATTTTATATTCAAGGCATTATAGCCAGCCATATGACTATGCTCTGAGATGATACCATGTTAACCATCAGCCAGGTTCCATGTATATGAAAAGGGTTCACTGAAGAATCAGTTCTCTATATATAATCTATAGGTTATTTACAATCAAATTTGTAGAATTTAAGAGCATCGCTAGTTACTGTTTAACTTACTCAGAATAACCCTGGCTATGTGCTGGACTCTGGGATGCTTTAACAGTTCAAATAGATCCTTGAGGCTCTGTGGAGCTTCAGTAAAGACAGGGATGAGGTTTAACTCGCCTCACTGTAGGCATACATATTTAAGCCAAACAATTATTTCTTCTTTGTAGCTACTGGAGAAATAGGTGTTTCTACAGAATTATTTATATCCCCAAAATGCCGATATGTACCACATAGCCCCTAAACCATGTTTCTGCTTCTCTCTACTGACCACAGCAAGAGTCTCCATGGCCAGTGTAGGTAAGGCCATGACACTGCGGACAACTCCCACCCTGCTGGGAGACTCTCAACCCTCTCAAATTTTTCCCTTAAAGTATGTTTAAATTTTTTTCCATCACCTCAAAACACTGATGTTCTTTAGAAGATGAAGATCCATTAAAATGGGTGACACCTGAAGTGGTAATTTGCAGTAGTTCCCCTGCGAGCATTAGGCCCTAAAAGACAACCCGAGATGCAGTGCGTTAGTCTCTGGTGGGTTACTGCATGCCCTGTAAGTGCCTGCACACAGGAATCCCCTCAGTGGGTCACCGATCAGACTGACTACAAGTGTTCGGAGCAGAAAGAGCCATGGGGAGATCCTTAGGCACAACACCAGCTGCTCTGCAGGGTAAAGTGGCTGCTAATCATGAGAATTGCTCATTCACCAATTAACCAGGGAATCAAAGACATTCAGATTTCCACAGTTGCCAAAGATTTACTACCTCTATAGCTCACGAAGACAAAGCTGCCAGGTATTTGCTCTTTCTTTAAGGTTACCTAATATATTATCACTTATTAAACTTTTCCCATAGAGATGATGATCAACTATGAAGCACCAAATAAAGCTGTGTTTGCTACAGCTTTAACATTTTGCCTATCCTGCTGTTTGTGGAGGACAGATGCCACTATGCTTTCACATGTTGCTCCTCACCTTATTCCAGTGCGTGACCTGACTGAAATGAATATAGAGAAAGCTACCATTACAAAGGACAAACTACCGTACTTTCGACTGACCGTACAACGCTACACCTTTTGCAAAAAGGTAAAATTATCTGAATGGTAACCAGGAAAACCCTAATAGGAATGAAAAGGGAAGAAAATAGGTGAGTGTGACCTTTAAGAAGATTCAGTTCTTTCTAATGTTTCCTTAATTCTGTACTTTCTAGTAGAAAATGTCTAACTTGAAAGGGAGGTTGTATTTGGGAACATGACAGAGCAAATACACTGCTTACCTAATTCTTAAAAGAGCCCGTACATTAAATACAAGAAACAACGGAGATTCACAAGACCAAAAAAAACCCTGAAAATGCAGTCTTTTGGCCAAGTATTCACAAAGCAGAAAAAAACAGATAAAAAAAGAGCAATAATCCAAATAAATAAGACCAAGAACACTACTAGAGTACAGTAATGTGTGATGCAAATTCAGAAAGTTATCCTTCTAGGGTCCATTAGTCCAAAACTTTGAGAGCTCTTGAACATGCCAAAACCTCTAGCGCTGAGGGAAAAAGCATAATCTATAGTCCAGATAAAATGACCGAACTATTATCTCTAGTCCAAATCTTGGAACCCTACCTGGTTCATCATCCAGTAGTCTATTACCAGTTCTCTTTCAGAAAAGACTCCAGATAACATCCTTTAATGTTTCACTAGAAAAGAACAGAATTGCGCAGTGTACAAAGTAGGTTCTCCAGATGCTAGATGGCCATGCAAACATATCAGAGGTTTCCTAACTGCTTGTTAGATGGATGGTAATTTGTCTGACAGTCAGTTTTAATGGAATGACAACAGTTTTTGCACTCTGTTTTCAGCCAGTAACAGTTCACAAAGATAAGGTCACTCTCTGAGAACTGATGTGTCAGACAAATCACCATCCAACTTGCAAACTGTGCCTCTAAGGCAGACTGGTGTGATTTGTGACTCCGGGGTTTGTGTTTTATTGTTCATATTCCTGAGAAAATCACTGTGGAGCTCATTTGTTCCAGAGCCTGCACAGCCAGAACTCCATCATGAGGAACTCACAGAAGGCATGACCACCGAAAGCGCTCCTCTTTTGTTCACAGAATAGCACCTTCCAGAGGTCAAAGGAAAATAAGTCTGATAAGCTGATGCCAAGTCATACTTCACTGCAGAGATGGCTGACTGAAAGGGGCAATGTCAAAAACCTGTTTGAAGCTTGGATCATCCAGTCTATCCTCCACAGTCAATTTCTCAAATACAATACAGGAAGAGAAAAACCTCAGTGCCTGCAAGCAGCTTAAGAGACTGAAAGGAAATCTAGGGCTACTTACAATAAGAATGCTGAGCTGAAGGTTCACGTCATTGGTTTATATGTGTTTGGGTTTTTTTAAAAAAAACACAAACCAAATTTTTTTTAAAAAAAAACCAAACCCAATTTTTTATCACTTTCTCCTGAAATCTACTTTGAAATAAGAAGGAGGCACATTGCTTAAAATCCCACCTGTGAAGCCCAAAGTTGGGCTTCAGCCAGATCATTAGCAGTGAAACATTATCACCACATCTGACTTCAGAGCATGCCCATAGGCAGAAACTGCAGGGCTCAGCAGCTGCAGAGCAGGGGCTTAGTAGCTGTCAGCAGAGTCTATTTCATGTTCCCAAGTGCATTTATGTTTGGTATTTATGTGAGCGGGGGGAAAAAAAAAATAAATTCATTCTCATTCTTCCTAGCATTTAGAAAAATTATAGAATAAACCTCCTACAGTAGGAAATACTTCTTACCTGAATCTGGCCTAATTCTGTCTATTCAACAGACAGATCAAAAAAGGGATGGTTGTGCCTTTAAAGCTGGTACTGATGTTACCGTCCAGTGTTCACTTAATTGGGTCACACACAGCTGCACCGACTGACAAAGATAATTTGGTTACATACAGATTGTTCTGATTGTTCTGTACTTGAAGTGAATATTCTTGCAAAGGTCACTATTTTATTGCACGTTTATTAGGTGTACCAGTACTTCCTTTAAGTGATGCGGCTAACGTTGTCTGGTGGATTCTTTCTCAAATGGCCTGAATTTAATATCTGCCTATGGGGGCAGAAGCCACACACTCCACCACAGTATCTGAATCTGTTGCAACTACGAACAGTTCTTTAGACTTATAAAGGTCTGGGATGGAAATATACTTTTTGCATTACAGATGGAGAGTAAGTGTACGGGCACACAGAGATGACCCCACGCCACAAAGGACAGCTGTGCTTACTAAAAACTGACCCTAAGATTTTTACATCCAAGCCAAGTACCTTAGCCTCTAGACCATCCTCCCAAGTGCAAAGATAGCTGCATATTAATTAAATAAAAACTATTAGACATGCAAGTCTTCCTTATGAATTACTGAGATTAGTGGGTTTAAAATATTGCATGTCACACTAATCTTCAGAGAAAAGTGATTTAAATATATTACCTCATCACATCCACAACTTTTCCATTATCATTTTAGGGGGCCTTAACAAATAGAGGATAAATGGGAGAAAGTGTGTGTTAGCATTAAAAATGCTTTTTTGAGAGTCTAGAAAAATATTGGTAAAGGATCTGTTTTCAATACATTCAGTATTGATGTACTATTAAAGAAGGTTTTTCTCCCCTCTTTTATACTTTGGTACTTGCAGCTGTTAATCAATTAGCACTTTTCAATTCCAATAAAGTTATGCCATGCGGTCTGAAGTAATTTAATTATTTCCAATATGAGTTAAATAGTCAACTTTAAATAAAGCTCTTCTAAAAAAGTGGGTATTTTTGGTTCAATTCTACCCTGGTAAAATCAAGCAGAAGAAATCTCTTGAATTTAAATAAAAATTTGAAGCCATGCGAATTATTAAAATACACACAAGTCCAAAAAAAAAATCTTGTATAAATTCTAATAGGATAAATTAAAAAAATTCAGATTATGTTTATGGATATATTTCAGTGACATAAAATGAACATTTCGGCCTAGGAACAACAGTGATTAAAAAGTGTTAAAGATGGATGTTTCAGCAAAGTTCTGTTTTGATCGTTTAAAGACAAAAATTTGAAAATTTGTCTCCTACAAATTCATTCATGGCTATGCAGATTTTTCTTGTAAAAGATATTAAAAACCAATGATTATAAAGTAACAAACTTAAAAGTAGAAATCAAACAATAGGGACCCAAGTCAAAGATACTTCACCAGAAAAAAAAGTGCCCCATAAAGATGGCTTTACACTTCCTTTGTATTTCCTTGACTAACCCAGTTCCCAACACAATAATTTAGAACAGCCTAAGGTCTGTGCTGAGTTGTACCTCGATCTCTGTAGCTAGCTTCAGGAGACGAGTGGAATGCAAAGGTCCTTAATGAGGAATCTTTTACCCCACAGTTTCCTCTATGCAGAGAGATGTCTTGCCTAGGTGATTAAACCAATTTTTAAGCTCTTCTGCAAAGGAAAGTTAGTGAAAAGGAAACACTGAAAATCAGCTCCCCCTGTGCAGGCAGACACAACAAAGACACCGACATCTCACTTCACTAGTAAATACAGGAGGATTTAACCAAGGAGTTCTTTTCTTTTTGGTTTTCTTTTTTTCTTCCCCCCCTCACTAAATCAACTAAATTTTCAAGTGTCAATCAATAGGTCAATCCCCAAGCACAGTTTTAACATTCGGGGGAAATAATTCAGCTTATTAGAGTTGTGTATGTTTATTTTTTAAGTCCTGGTGTTTTGCTTTAGGAGTTAGTGCACTCTAAAAGCTATTAGTGTATACATTTAGATACTGTCTATGTTGTACAAAAATATTCGTGACTTTGAAAAATACAAACTGGAAGAAATGATTCTATTAAAATATCGAATCACAGAAGGGATCCCACTTCATTGTTAGCTATGGAAAAAGCAGAAGTGTTTTTTGCACCAGTTGCATCCTGATTTTAATCTGTCTGTAAGATTCTATAACATAATTGGAGAGAAAACAAACATCGTTGCCTAACCAAAAGCAAACTTACTTAGAATAATTGAATTGAATTTCAATCCAATCTCACTAACGGGTATCCTCACCATAATTTATGAACATTTCATTTTGAAATATTTATTGCAATTTTTAAAGGTGGATTGGTAAAGATCACTTCAGCTCTCCACATTACTTCTCTAATTCTCATGCTTTAATTGAGTTTATCCATCAATGTCGTATACTGTTTGGAGAATGGATGCAGGGCTAGAACTGTTAGCTCTGCGTATGGAAAGGACTTTGATTTAATTAACAATAGTATCTCTGTAGAGAAGTTAAAGGCTATATTCATTCTGTTCTAATAAATTGGATTCAGGTTCTTTGTTTGGACAGAGAGTGGTGAATGATGTTCAAGTCTATTTCTTAGAAGTAGCAGGACATCGAACAGTGATAGGTTGCAGAAGAGTAGTAAGTTCAAACCATTAAAAAAGGAAAAATTATTACCTGACCTTATTAGAAACGTACCGTTACTGTTGTGCTACGTACTTGTCCGTGAAACTCTGTTGCTTCCTTGCTTCTGTGTTGGTTTCACCTGCCAGGATAAAAATTCGGTTTCAAAAACAATACTGCAAATGCAGGCATGGACTTCCACCTAGAATGTGTGAGACATTCTTTGTTGCTTTTGCCGTGGCAGTTAACTCCGTGAAAAGGCTGAGTTAAGATAATTACTCACGTGAAGTATGCATTCAAAGGAGACCAAGATACTTCGAATGTGTGTTGATATTGCCAAATGAGTCTCATTCAGCCTCATGGTTTTCAATACATCTTAATTGGTTTTGCATTTTGTACACTCCACTGAGTATCTTTAAAATAATAGCCAAATAAATTTGCTTTAAAAAAAACCCAACATTCTGGTTAATGCATGAAGCATAGAGTTGAGCTTGGACTATGAAATAGAGAGAAGATAATGCTCACTTAAGTTCTCCCTAAACACAGTTAAACACCAGCACAGGCAGAACTGTTTTCCAATACTTGATTAAGGTACAGAATGCAACATTAAGAGGGTGCACAATGAAATGCATCCTCTGCTTTTTATAGTAACTTCTAACCTAGCGTGTCAGAGAACTATATTTTGTGTGTCATACAGTTATTGAAATACTGTTAAAATATACCTTCTGCACCTTGTGTATCACCTAAGCCCTTTACCATTTTTAAAAAGTGGTAAACTCAGTGTTCTGGAGTCAAAAGCCAGAAGAGAGATGCAGTCTCGTTATGGGCCTGTGCTCAGCAGAATTACACCAAGTGTAAGTCAGGTTCTTGAACACTGAATAGGAGTTCACATAACATAACGTATATAATCAAAGGGTTAAATCCATGTAACTTTATTTGCATGGATGTATTTTTATACTCCTCAACATTATCTGAAGTTAAATCTACAAAACAAATCTTCTGAGACTGGGCTTTCTGCCCCGGACTGGCTCTTAAAACAGTCACTCACAACAGATTACAGTTGGGAGCAGGCAGTAACAACACATGACAGAAGTAGTGCTAACAGTGGTTCTTCTCATTTTAATCCAGAAATCTTGTGGTTTAATGTCAGACAATGAGAAGCAAGAACCTTGCAGAAAGATAAACGAAACACACTATTTCTGAAGTAAAAATACACTAATTAGTACCAAAAGGGAGGACTGGTGATGTTAAACAGAACATAAGACCTGAGAAAAGAGCAAGAACCACTGATAAATGCTTCAGCAAAAGCTGATAGGAGATTCTAAAGTATTGATTCTATCTTTTATCTTCCTGGGCTATGCGAGCAAGCAAATAAACAGCAGGACAACATCAAACCCCAAACTATTCAATAGGGTGGACAAAGATCAAAGTAGTCTTGAATGTATTTTATCATTGTTTCCTGCTGGTAAGTATTGTTAATTGGAAGTGTAACACGAATGCATGAAAGCAAAACAGGAGTCATGCATTTGGTACCAGAAGACCATACGCAACGTCTAATTAGAGCATCTAACAATATACCAGCTTAAGTTTAAAAATAAAAAAAATTAAAAAAAAAGTGGTATTATTACATGCAGAGGCTGACTCTAATAATTAGTAATTCTACAGTATTTTAGAGCACTTCAGGCTGGATCCGCTGTGTGGGGTTTCTTTAGCTTTGTTCTGGTTTTGTTTGTTTGCTTGTTGAAAGAAAAAGAATAGGTCATAAGCTGTCACCATCAATAAAGAAGGATGATTACGTGCCTCTTATTAAAGGTGATAACATTTCACCAAACGTTATTTGAATTGAGTGGTCACGTGAATAATCCTAAAATCTGGCTGAGGCACTGTTTAAGGTAGCTATAATGGAGTAAAAGAAGCACAATCAAAGAATTATCCCCTTATGGGAAGGTAAAGTCAGTTCAGTCTCCTGGAAAAAAATTAAGTAACCTCTCTACTGCATTTAACTGCCATTAGGCTTAAAACAGGGAAGAATAAACACTATTTCATGTAATCTTCCACAGACTCACTTTTCTATGAGGAAGGCATACTCATAAATTATGAATCTGTTTAATTGTATGAAACCAAGGAATGTTTAATATCTCAAGAAGCATATAGTAGAATGTTCTCGATGTCCTATATGCAAAGTTTAATAATAGGACAGAAATTCCTATGAATAAATTGCAAGTATTCCTTACTGTCAAAGTTTGTTTACCTTCCTGTTCTCTGCAGACATCTTCCCACTTTTTGGAGATTTTCTATGGAGCATTTCTTCTAATAAGAAACAGAGATATAAGATCATCAGAAATATTTACCTTTTAAAGAAATGTTCTGCGATTCAGGAAGGAAGAAAAGATTAAGATCATTAATACACTTTTAGGGAAGACTTTCAGGTAATGTAAATTGTCAAAAGTCATTAAAGGGTCCATAACAATTAAACATAATTAACATCAACCAGAAATCTTCCCTGTTCATCTTTGTAGTTCAACAGTTTGCAACTTTTAAAAATCTGCAGTCTACCAAATTTTCCAGTGAAGATACAGATCCCCTCAAAAATCTTTCACATATGTAGATTCTTGTAGAACAATATATTTATTTCAGTTCACTCCTTTATTCCCCCCATGACTCTGGACTGTAGGTGCTTTAAAGTTTTGATATTTATTTTTTTAATTCACATTTCTCACACAAAAGCCGGTTAGAAAATATTGGCTTTCAGAAGGTTCAAATAATTCTTATCATTTTTCTTAATGAAAAACTGAGTGAGGATGAAACATAAGAGGCATGCTCAGTGAAGTTGTGGAATCTCCGTCCTTGTGAGTATTCGAAACCCCATTGCACACAGCCCCAGGCAACCTGCTGTACGTGGACCTGCTGCAGGTTGGACTAGCTGACTTCTGGAAGTCCCTTCCAACCCACACGATACTGTGGCTGTGCTGGAGGTGACACTGGAGAGGTTTGTTAGACAGTACTAGACATTCAGTAACTGTGCACATTTCAATCATAATTTTCTAGTGATCTTCAAGGTTTCATGGCTCTACCCATTATAATATTTGTGTGGTCCCATGGCTATACCTTTCTAAATCCACCCAAGCCAAATTTCCTCTGGAATAACGGCCATGTTAAATGCTCTTCTGGGCTAGATTTGTTTAGAGCAACTCCTATGTGTATCATTGTCCAGCACTAAAATTCAATGTCGGTATAGGTCACAGACACCATACCAACAATAGGTAGATAATAATCCAATTACTGGAAATAGTGGTAATTCTAACAGACTCCGTGTAGCTGCCCAGAAAGCAAAGCATGTTCCTTGAGGGCTGAAGGATTTTGACTACATTCTTTACGTTTCTGCTCAAATTCTTAAGGTAGCACTGAAGGACTAGCTCATAAAAACTTCCAGAAATTAACGTGATGCCAATCAAGCTTATAAATGCAGTACTTCTAAGCCCAAACCAGCACAAATTTAATGCGCACATTGCACTAAATTTACTTACACCAGTAGCATCTTGCTTACAGTCCCGACACTCTGAAGACGTGGCAGTGACAAGTTAGTACCTTGCTTGACTTTGAATGTTAAATTAAGAATTTTTTTTTTTGTTTGATGTAGGTTTTGGGGGTTTTCTTTTTTGTTTTTTTTTGGTTGGGTTTTTTTCATGCAATTGTATAGTAATGAGGTGGGTCATTCTGCCTCCAAAGAAACAGTGGGACTTAGGGCTGACTTAGTGTTGAGCACTCATGGACAACCACCATGGCCGGTCATTGTTTCTTCTTTTTTTCACTGAATGTAGCTTAGATCACGTAAGTCATACAAGCTATGTAATTTCACCCTTATTTAAAGTTGCATAAATTGGGTTATTTGCTTTCTGGAATGCAATGCCATGTTCTTTACAAAATATCTGAATTCTTTGTTCCTCAATGTACAATTTTGTGTTTGCTCAGTGACAGTTACGTACTTTATTATTTACTATTCCATCAATCTTAGTTTCATCTGTAAATAATACTAGAATTATTTTAAACTTTCTTTCAGAAAAACTGAATGATGTGGGGCTGCCTAAGCCAAATAAAATTTTTCCTCTGAATATTAAAGCTAATAACGAAGTATTGAGATGCACCAATTCTCATGCTTTTAACAGAAATAATAATTACAGCATGGATATTGTATAATGCTGTATTTTCAATTGAGATGCCCTCTGTTTATAGGTGCATGACAAAAACCCACCATGTCTACACAACACATGGATATGAGTCTCAATATTTTTCTGCTGTCAGCAAGTAGTGCAGTCTGAAATCCTATGGCCTCTCTCTGTAGTAGCTAGTCTACCTGAAAAAAACAACAGTTTATTAACTTGCTGAGTTAGATCAAGCAGTGCTATATAATTCAAGTCCCATGTGGAGACCAGTATGGTTCCACATGATAGAATTTTTCTTTTTTCACTATTTACTCAAAAAAGTAGGAAATTTCACACAAAATAAGAGTGTTAAAGGTTAAGACAGAAAAGCAAAGTGCTCTAAAGGGTAGGAAATAAATAAAGGTATACTGTGCAATATAGCTCAGATCCTTTAGGCACAAACACTACAATTTGAATGCTGCCTTGCATAACATACACATACACTGTGTTCCTTTCCCTTTCCTTCTCCCCTCTCTTTGCCTCCCAGCCAAAATGACTGGCTCTCTTTCATTAGAAAAAGGCCAAGTACTGTGAATGAGTTGGTTTTGTCCTTTGAAAGAGAAGAACGGTGGTATCAAATCAGGAGGACCTTCTCTCCAGTGACCCTAATACTGACTAATAGCTGATGTTTCAGATACATTATAAGAATAAAACAAGCATATGGTGAAAAAATTCCACCAAGTCCATTGATTTGCAGCTCAAGGGTTTATAAAAGAGATGGGCTGACTATTCAAATCAACAGGAACTGAGCTTTCGGTTTGGAAGTACTATATGAATACTAAGACTGATGGAAAACTGGACCAAGCTGGACACTCAAAATAAGTGAGAACTTTCTACTTTAAATTTTTTTCTGAACTAAAAATGGATAAGAAAGGGGAAACAAGGAAACTCTTAAGATTGCTGTGAAGATAAATTTCTTCGGGTTTGTGAAGCAGTTCAACACTACAGCTAAAGTATATAACAAAGGAGCACACAAGGAAATTAGTAATTTTGTACTCTGCAGGGTTTGGATGGCAAAGTAAATAAGGGTTAGGGGCATGTACCATACATACATATACATTTACACAAAGTCTACTGACTGACCAAATCACTTTTCAACATCCTTTGATAGACAGGAAATACTTTCCCTTTGGTTATGTTGGTTTTAAAGACATACATGGAGTATATATGCACATGACCTATTTTGTTACATTATTTTAAATAATTGCAATAATAAACTTTGATTTAAGTATTTTCAGGTTTTTTTTTCCGTGTACTCAAGTTGACATTATTAAAATTTTCCATTTAGGTACTAAGAATTTTTAACGTGCTTTTTAATGTACCCAGTTAAATAATATGACAACATAAAACTAGGCATTCGTCTTCCTATAGTTGATTCTGAAACAATTCACAATCCCTAAGCATAACTCTGCCTCATGTCTACCACAGAACGACAATGAAATTCAATCTGAAAAGCCCAGATATTCAATTTCTGAAAAGCTGAAGCGCAAGAATAATAAGCAGATGACATCTGCTTCCCACAAAAAGGGGGCTATTGAGAAGATACTCTCTCCTTCTCCTATAGGTCATTTTGACACGTAGCTTAATTCCTTAGAAACACTTCCAAAGGCACACTGAAACCTCCGCACTACTTAAATGTTATGTCAGACCCTGCACTGCTGAGCCTTGACCTAGCCTGTCCCAACTAGGGGACTTGCTACGTGCAAGATCAGTTTATAGAAAGCTGCCTTGGAGCACAAGGTAAGTAAAAGCGCGAGCCATGCAAGTCACCAAATCCCCACAGATCTATGCAAGCCCCAAGTTATGTGGAAAGACCTAGCCGGGATTTTGTTACTGAACTGAATTTCACTCCAAGAGGAAACATTGCTGAGAGCAGTGACAAGCAGAAAGACAGCTCTCAAAACAATTTCATATAAAGGATACTGAATCCTTATTTTATTTATAAATCTCTTGAAATGTCTATCTTTGAATGCATGCTTATGTATACACTTCCCCTTTCTTAAATCACAGCAGTTTTTTCACAAGTTTTACTTGACAAATTTACCTCCTCTGAAGTCTTGCTTCACCCCCCTCAGGAACAAATGTTCATAACAGCAAACTTTTAAAACTATTATTTAGATTGTTTGGGAGAAAAGTCTGGGCTATAAGAAACCTAATCATTAGGAAGCCTTTGGGTACGTTATGATTCTAGGCTTGTTCTTGTAAAAGTCCCAGTTTCACTCCCAAGGAATGCAATAAGCCAGAAACATCCGAGTATACAAGGCAGCAGCTTCTTCCCAACCAGCATCAACAAGGAAAGAAAAATGAAAACTATTCTTCAGTACATGAAGAAGCTAAGAAGCACTGTCTGTGTCTGGCTCTCATTCCGATACAGGTTCTGCTTCCAGCATTTCGTAAATCTTTGCTTTGACTTCTATGTGCTATGGTCAAGTGAAAACTCAGGTTGTTACTAAGATGTCACTAAACAGTATTTCTGAGGATATACATTTGAAAGCTCTGTCTAAGGGTACAATTGATTCATCTGACCTTTCCATGTTACTCCAAACACAGATATTCTAATAGCTAATGCAGGAAGCTACTGCATGTGTCACACCATACTTTGACTTGCTTTAACCTTCCAGTGTACGTATGTTTTAAAGGACAAAAATGTCAGTACCAGAAAAATAAATGCACCCAAAAACTATAATGAAACCTATGAGACTTTTCATTTGCTTTCACCTGAAGAGCGCAGGTTAAAAGATTAAACTGAAGCTCTTCAGTAAGCTACTCATAAAGGGCCAAGAAGGATCTTACAAAATACGTACATATGCACTCCTAGCAGATGTCTATGCCAAAGAATGCAGAGCAATTTACAGATGATACTTAAACCAACTTCAAATGAGCTAACCCAGGCTTCCAAGTCTCAGCAGTGCAAAGTTCCTGCAGGCACATTTATCCTACTGGAATGTAATTTATCTTGACTCAGTACACTCCAAATGAACTAAATGGTGCACCTTGTCAAGCAAAATGGTGTTCACTGTGCAAGGGGCATTACAGCCTTTCCCTCTGTTCTTGTATTGCCACAACTGCGTTTCGACTAAGACATCACCTCTCCATTGTTTGCCCTATTTGATGGTAAAACTAACTCTGACTAACATACGCAGAAAACAGGACAGCTATTAAGACGTAAAAGCAAGTCCCCTTCTAACTACAAAACGCTTGTTGTTTGACCTAATAATCAGCGCTTAAGAACACGCACGTTTCAAAAACATTACCACTGAAACATTATCAATCCACCAACATACTTCTATATGTGGCTGTGGGCATGCTCTGGTTAGCTTATGGGGAAGCATTTTCTGTGTAAATGAATTGCTGCTTCTTGAGCTGTCAGATGTATAAAGCATACAAAGCAGCTAGAAACCATCCAATAATAGCATATTATCTCATAAACACGACCTTCATTAGGAACAACTCAGGAAAGAATTACACTGTGTGTAGAGTAATTTAAATTGCGACTTTTTTTGATAGAATAATAGAGGTTTGTCATATCTATAACATGTAGGTAACAAAAAAGCTTTCAGTCCTAAAATGTCCCTTAGATAATTAAAACACATATAATTTTTGCAGTAACAAATTAAAGCTTGGAGACTTGGAAATCCTGTCTGGTGAACAAGTTTAATAGTTTGTGTAGATGGAGAGGGATTATGTGCCAAGGCAGGAAAGGAGAGGTTGACAGATTTAACCCACCTTCACGTTCTCGGTTTTAAAGCTGGTCCTGAGCCAATTCAGGCTTCTGCTTTACGCTGTAATGTGTTATCCTCTATTGCCAAGAATAACCGGAAAGCAGCAGGCAAACCAGTAACATGGCAGACGGCAAGAGGATGGGCAGATCAGCCTTTTATGAGAGAACTATCTAATGGAATAGGTATTCTCAAGTGAGATTTCTGCCTTCTTTCCTGCATTGAAGAGGAGAAAACACAGGGTCAAGCGTGAAATCAAGCACCAACTGTTGCATTGGCACTTTGGAAAACAGAATAGATTTCTTCAGTTTTGCCCGTAGCTTTTTAAGTGAATCACAAAGTTATTTCAGTGAAACAATTAGAGTCTGATCCTGCTCTCAGACAACTCAGCAACAATTATTGTTTTGCTATATAGGGCAACCAATCACAATTTTAGGTATTATTTTTCTCCACTTATCCACCTGCAAAGTGGTATTCACAAAGGAAGAGCTCCCACGTTGTCTTCCATGTACACTTCAGTGATTCGCGTAAGTTTTTCTCCGCAGTCTTAGCTTCCCAACTTCAAAAACCTGTAATGATACTTTCCTACCTCAATAGCACAACAGTCCTGAGTACATACACATAAGGAAATTAACCCTTGCCATGTACTATTCATAGAATCATAGAATGGTTTAGGTTGGAAGGGACCTTGAAGATCATCAAGTTCCAACCCCCCTGCCATAGGCAGGGATACCTCTCACTAGACCAGGTTGCCCAAGGCCACATCCAGCCTGGCCTTGAACACCTCCAGGGACGGAGCTTCAACAACCTCTCCGGGCAACCTGTTCCAGTGCCTCACCACCCTTAAAGTGAAAAACTTCTTCCTAGTGTTTAATCTAAACCTGCCCTCTTCCAATTTAAAGCCATTCCCCCTCGTCCTATCACTACATGCCCTAGTAAAAAGTCCTTCCCCAGCTCTCCTGTAGGCCCCCTTTAGGTACTGGAAGGCCACAATAAGATCTCCCCGGAGCCTTCTCTTCTCCAGGCTGAACAGCCCCAACTCTCTCAGCCTCTCCTCATAGGAGAGGTGCTCCATCCCTCTGATCATCCTCATGGCTCTCCTCTGGACACGCTCCAGCAGGTCCATGTCCTTCTTATGTTGGGGACTCCAGAGCTGGATGCAGTACTCCAGGTGGGGTCTCACGAGAGCGGAGTAGAGGGGCAGAATCACCTCCCTTGACCTGCTGGCCACACATCTTTTGATGCAGCCCAGGATACTGTTGGCCTTCTGGGCTGCGATCGCACATTGCTGGCTCATGTCGAGCTTCTCGTCAATCAGCACCCCCAGGTCCTTCTCCACAGGGCTGCTCTCCAGCCATTCTCCGCCAAGCCTGTATTTGTGCTTGGGATGGCCCCGACCCAGATGTAGGACCTCGCACTTGGCCTTGCTGAACTGCATGAGGTTGGCTTGGGCCCACCTCTCCAGCCTGTCCAGGTCCCTCTGGATGGCATCCCTCCCCTCCAGCGTGTCTGCCTCGCCAAACAGCTTGGTATCATCAGCAAACATGCTGAGGGTGCACTCTACTCCACTGTCCATGTCACTGGCAAAGATGTTGAATAGTACAGGTCCCAGTACTGACCCCTGAGGAACACCACTCGTCACTGCTCTCCACTTGGACACCGAGCCGTTGACCGCAACCCTTTGAGTGCGACCGTCCAGCCAGTTCTTTATCCACCGAGTGGTCCATTTATCGAATCCATGTCTCTTCAATTTAGAGACCAGGATATCGTGTGGGACAGTGTCAAACGCTTTGCACAAGTCCAGGTAGATGACATCAGTAGATCTTCCTTTGTCCACTGCTGCTGTAACCCCTTCGTAGAAGGCCACCAAATTTGTCAGGCATGACTTGCCCTTGGTGAAGCCACGTTGGCTCACTCACTGGTGCTGAGTACAGAAGCAGAGCTCTGATTTCACTAGGCCGTTGTCACATAATTAACACTAGTTGGGAGTCAGTGCTTCACAGGAAGATGCAAACCGTTGCACAGCAAAACAACTGCATGAATCTCAGACTGTTACATGAACAGCTTCAGAAGGCAAGCACTTGGAAATGTCTCTGAGAGACAAGACAACCTTCCTTCTCCCAAAGCTGAAAATCCAGTCTGAAATATATACCGGATTACTCTTCCCTGTGTATCTGATAGGATCAGTTAGGTTTTAGACGCTACATCTTGAAATGTAAGAAATCTATCTTTTTGCTAAAAAGCAAGTATGAGAAAGGTTTCAAGATTAAGAAAAACGAGACTGCCATCTACAGCTGTCTGCAGCTTCTGTGGACCTCCCCAGGCTCTGTCCTTTGGACAGTCGTGGAATTGTAGCTGGGGCACCCTGGCCTCTCTGAAGCGCTAACCTGGGGTGATAGCCTGACTTGTACAGCCCACAGCTAAGCCTATGCTGAAGCTCGCGCTTTATAATCTGTGTTATCGTTCTTCATTGCTTATCTTGAATGTGAAACAAAAGCCGCAGAACATCCTCACTTTTCAGCATGAAATGCATAATAGTCAGATGTAATAATGTTTGATTTCGGGCAAATGGTACACTCACGGCCTCACGCTTGTGAGGAGGTCGATGGCCCATTCCAGAGAGCGGTGCAGGTTTCAGAGACTCTCAGTGGGCATACAACAGTGATGCCCAAGTGTAGGTGGCCCCAGGATATCAGATCTTATTAATCATTATATTGTTCATGGAAAAGTTTTGTTACAGTATTTCAAAGGGTCTCTTGAATTTATTAAATTAAAATTGTTTTCACCCTCTGAGACTAGAACAAATAGATTCATGTTACTAAGGAAACCTGTCTGTGCAAGTGCCTGGATAGGAAAATAGCAACAACAACAAAAAAATCCCTAAAATCCATTGTTAATAAGGTTATTTTCTCTCATAATATTTGTGGCATACGCTAAAAGCATGACTATATTGTTACAAAGGCACTCACTTGGATGACCTACATAACTCATTCATGGCTTTCCTGCTTATGAATCTTTGATACACTTATCCAAAAGAGATGTCAGTAAAACATTTGCACCACACCTTGCTATGCAATGTTCTGGTTTTATCATAAATGCAAGTTGTACCTAAAAGTAGCCAGAATTTCAATACATGAGCTTTTCAATACCGAATTACATTTCTGCCACTATCTTATAAAAGCAAACCACAAGATCCTAAAACAGGGACAGACTATAATAAATCTCAAACTTTCCTTAGGCAAATATATAAGTATGTAATGAGGATCAAAGCTGAATATTTAAATCCAAGATGTGAAAAAGAACGAAATACGCTCAAAGTGTCTAAAATCACTGGCAATCTACCTGTCTAATGTCAGACTACCAACTAAAAGATAAAGAAGGCATATAAGGGGGAAAAATAATCTTTTCATAATACACGCAAGAGAAAAATTAAGCCAAAAATCCCCTAAACAAAAACCCGCACGTACAATGCTCTTAACATGCCAGAGCCTACCTAGGCATCTATCAATCAATGTACGTATAAGGAAATATGTACAAAGAACCAACTAAAACACTAACATACAAAGATAAAACATTGGTGTATGTTTACAGCAGAATACTGATATACAACAATGTCCTGTGATTATGGAGACAAAAATAGGTTTGTAGGTAGAGTAAAATATGTTTTATTAGGCTAAATGCTATAATTGATAAAACAATCAAGCATTCATGCACAGAAATCTTTCTTTGGGTAATTAAAGATGGTATAAATTTGCAACTATATCAGCTGGTTTAACAAAAAGGTAATAATACTATTTAATAACCTGTTTTGCTTGTGTCCTTAAGACTTTGTTGCTATAGCAAAACATCATTACCTCTACCTAGACATGTCAAACATTTTTATTTGATTTAATGCAATTACTGGGATTTGATAAAAGCTGTGTTAATTGAAGAGTGCACTCGCTCACTTAATTTATTACTCAATTTCTCAACAAAACTCAACAAGAAAAACCTTCTAAAGCATATCTCAAAAACACTGAAAATCACCTCTTACTCTTTGTCTGTCAGGATATACATAAAGCTTTGGGGGATTCTTTCAAACAGTTAACAAACCTGTCCACAACTAAAATTATATTTCAAATGTGGGCAAAAGCAGTTGTTCTGCAAACCAAAAAGAGATCTAGAAAGTGAATCCATGTTTATCGCACAAAATGCTTTAAGGTAGTTCCGGGAGAAGCACTGAAAAGTAATTCCAATAAAAATGGAAAGGGAGTAACAGAACATACAAGCTACAGTACAAGAAGGAAGAGAAATTTTTAAATGTTGAATGAATCTAATTTTAAATAATTGTTAAGTAAAAGTGCTTTTTAGAATATTAAGCAGATGTTTAATCATCTCAGTTGAAAAATGAAATTAAATACCAGATACCAAAATTTCAGGTTGTTGGCAGAATATCATAGCAAAGTCAAAGTAAAAAAAAAAGTAAAAAAAAAAAGCTCAGTTGCCTGTGTGAATTTAGGTTGAAAATATTTTGTATAAATTTTGTTATGTAGAAACAGTTTAGGAACTGACCCTGTAAAAATACACTTCTGAGTGTGTGAGCTTTGAGTGACTGACTTTCATCTCTGAAGCATTTTGGTCTGATCTAACCAGTGCATGCTGCAAAAGAGCTTAACATTGAGCAGATTATATTGTATGACATAGTTTTACAATAATCAGCATTTAATTAAAGGATACAATTCATACAAATAAAGCTCTAGGTTACCTGAGGAATGAAAATGTTCCAAGCGCAGAGTATTATTTTGGCTGTTCTGTCTATTGGATTACTGTTGGATTAATAGACCTCCCGTGAAGAGCATTGTTAAAACAGAATTTCCATGACACGGAAAGACATTTCAAACACGTGTGGAACGTGTATTAAGAGGCAGCCATTACCAGTAGGTTGTGGATTTGTTGCATTGAAGGGAAGAAGGTCAAGCACATAAAAAGAAGAAACACTGCTCATTCCTCAGTTGGACAGATAAAGAATGGAGGAGGAACTGAGTAGACAGTTTTGAAGTGGGTGTAGACATGCCAGAAGAAATGACAGAAAAATAAATGTTCTTAGTTTAAAGGGAAAGTAAATTGTACAAAAGGTGGCTATTAAGAAGGTAGCCTCAGATAAGCTGGAAGTTGGATACAGCACAACTTTAGCTAGTGGACGAGGAGAAGAAAGACATGCTGCAGAAGACACCTCAGCAGAATTTCACGCTAGCAGAACTGGAGATAAAAGAAAGCTCTGAACTGAGGTGCCTGGGACTATGGCTAAGGACATATAATTGTGTGGGTTTGTTTTTGGTTTTCTTCTTGAAGGTATCGTTTCTAACATGACAGTAACACATTCAAATCTAAATCAGAGTAAAGACAAGCAAAGCAGGCTGTTGTGTGCTATAAGCATCACATTAGATGATGTATCCACAAAATTGTAAGTAAACCTGAAACAGACTGCTTCCAGCATTTTTACTAGAATGAAATTATGTTTAGTTTCTCAAGATAGCATTAATAATGGCAAATTAATTTATGCTCCCTCTAAACCAGTAGGCAGAGACAAGCAGCCAGTATAGTCATGATAATGTCTGACTCACTTGTCTCCAGTGCAATAAATTTAGATGAGGTATCCTCTATGCAAATTGAGAACAGATATCCGATCCAAAAGAAAGTGATGCTGTATGAAACAATTTGCAGGGCTGTGTCAGGCCATACTGAGTAATGCTCCTTGTGCTATAAATTAGTGTGAATGAAATCCATCTAAATCAAAAGCATTCTCTTTTTTGACCTACACTATAAGACACAAGATTATATAAGTGACAGGACAGGTAATAAGAGTTGTAATTGTGCACACTTATTTCTATTAACATTCCAATCAGTGGCAAGGTTAGAATCATGCATTCAGTAAAGAATTATTTTTATGTACAGGAATGAATCATTATAAAAAAGTAACAACAGATGAGCTCTAGAAAGCTCAGAAGCTGATCCTGGTAAAGCAAGCAAAGCCTCAGTTGCGTGCCTGAATCCGCTGGCTATGCCAAACAGAGTGAAAACTTTGCAGTCACAAGGTCTTGTGACAGTTTCTTTAAGTTCTGCTTTCAATGCAACCCAAAATTCTGCAAGACAGACCCTTGTCACCTTTGTCTGTCTTTAATGTGTTAAGCAAACTTCTTTCATTTTCAGAAGGAAAAAAAAAAAAAAGATTTGGGGTCTCAGCTCTGCAGAGCTTCTCTTGGCACGCTAATGACCAAGGGGGAAGTTATCAAAGGAAACTCTCTGTACCATTCTACACCCTGACATTATTTAGGTGAGACTGAAGGACACTAATATGTGTCAGCTGGCTATGGTCCCTAGAGGACTGTATATCAAATAAGCGCCAAAGTACACTGTCATGCCCCTCTCCATGCCTCCTGCCTTGAGAATGAGCGTAGGAAACAGCACAGCACCTGAGAGGTCACCTTTCCAGTGCTTTCACGAATTCTAGGCATGATCCACACATTGATTAAAGTCCCGCTGCATTACCTGAGTGCTTTTCCTTCCTAAATTAAATTTGCATTGCATGAAACGATCAAAGCCGGCATGTAGTCCAATAAGGTTGAATGCATGCAAGTGTATGGAAAGCGGGTATGTCTACCAGAACAAAGAGTGTAATGGAGAAACTCATTTTTCATACATAAAAAAACCCCAACAATAAACAAACAACTCAAAAGTCTGATTTCGCATGCATTGAGCAGTTCCTTGTGCTGAGTGGCACCTTACTCATAAAATACCCTTATAGATTCTGTACATCTCCCAAGTGTGTAAGGCACCACCATTTACCATTGCAAGTATAGCCGCCTGACCCAAGGTGGAAGAATTAGATGGTAATTTTCCAGCTTTGCAAATCTGGACAAGTGCACACAGAACTTCCAGTGACAAAGGGTAACTTTCAAAGAAACAAGACAAGAAGCAGCTATACATTTGGAAACTGAGGAGACTCTGCAGTCACGGTAACATAACCTAAGTCACATTTGAAGAAAACAATTCGGATTCTTTTGCTGCCCCACCTTAACAGTACAATTATCAGCAGTTCAGATGTGGAGAACGGGTATCAGTTATGCTGGGACATAAAGACGAAATTGTTTGGGTTACCCCAAAATACTATCTAGAATCTCCTGGATTCCAACAGGAACTGAACAAAAGCCAAACTTTTTTATGTTAAATGTGCAAACTGTTACCTGCATTGATAAAAACATGTACTCCTCTCTTCATTCCATTTTAATACTCATGAGCTGGTTGTGAGCACACTTGCATACTGTCTGTCTTTCTTCTTATACTGAATTGCATGTTCTCAAACCACAGAACCGAGCTAAAAGCTGAGGGCATTACAGCTTTAATGTCACCAAAAGTAATGGCATAAATGTAATTCCAAATTATTCATGTGCTCCTACTGTCCATATTATTACATAAGTGCATTTCACTAAGGTCAGAGTATTAAATGATACTGAAAATATGAACAGCATTTCAGATATACAAATGGCTGTACAGAGTCACCCCAAAGGCTCTCAGACCCCAGAACTTCTATTCGCCAATGGCAGAGTCAAAAAGAACACAAGAAATCAAGAAAAAAAAATATGCTACTTCCTTGAATACACTAATACAGCTTCTAAACATTTGGGAGAGAGATTACTCAAATCAAAGGTTTCAATGGATGTTGTAATGCTAAAAGGATAACTCTTCCACGAACTCTTCCACTCCCGTATCGAACCAGCATAGTTTTACCATACACAACTGTCTATGGCAACATATTTCACAGCTTATTATTATTATTTTACGGCTTTACATTGTCTTATACATATCACATTATTTGAATGTACTTTGGACAGCTTCCTGGCATCAAAGGATCATTAAAGGTCATCAAGTCCAGCCCCCCTGCAATGAGCAGGGACATCTTCCACTAGATCAGGCTGCTCAGAGCCCCATCCAACCTGACCTTGAATGTTTCCTGGGTTGGGGCAACTACCACCTCTCTGGGCAACCTGGGCCAGTGTTTCACCACCCTCATCATAAACAATTTCTTCCTTATATCTAGTCGAAATCTACCCTCTTTTAGTTTTTTAATCATAGAACCATTATGGTTGGAAAAGACCTTTAAGATCATCAAGTCCAACTGTTAACCTAGCACTGCCAAGTTACCACTAAACCATGGCCCTCAGCACCACATCTATCTTTCACGTGGATAAATTGTTCCTAATATCCAATCTAAACCTCCCCTGGTGCCCCTTGAGGACATTTCCTCTTGTCCTATCACCTATTACTTGGGAAAAGAGACCAACCCCCACCTCGCTACAGCCTCCTTTCAGGTAGCTGTAGAGAGTGAGAAGGTCTCCCCTCAGCCTCCTTTTCTCCAGGCTAAACAACCCCAGTTCCCTCAGCTGCTCCTCATAAGACTTGTGCTCCAGACCCATCACCAGCTTCGTTGCCCTTCTCTGGATGCACTCCAGCACCTCAATGTCTTCCTTGTAGTGAGGGGCCCAAAACTGAACACAGTATTCGAGGTGCAGCCTCACCAGGGTTGAGTACAGGGGGACAATCACTTCCCTAGCCCTCCTGGCCACCCTATTCCTGATACACATCATGATGCCCTTGGCCTTCTTGGCCACCTATGCATACTGCTGGCTCATATGCCTCTGAACACCCTCAGATCCTTTTCCGCCAGGCAGCTTTGCAGCCACTCTTCCCCAAGCCTGTAGCTTTGCGTGGGGTGGTTGTGACCCAAGTGCAGGACCTGGCACTTAGCAACGTAATCAAGCAGAGCAATGTAAATCAGCAAGCCATTTCAGATTTGAAGCATGAAAACAGTCACATTCAGTTATGTGCCTGCTGTGTTAAACTTATGCTCAAGTATTTTGTTAGTGTAAAACCAAAATTTGTTCATTTATATGGATAATGACAGAACAATTTGTGCCTCTGGACTTACATCCTGCAAAATATGTACTAAACAAAGCCTTAAGTCTTAAAAAAAAATAATCTTAAGCCAAATGTAAAAGCAGAAATTTAATTAGGTTTGGTTCGGTTTTTTTTGATCAGTGGACTGTTTTTTTGTTTAAAGTAAATGGGCATCTGCAATTTTGCAACTGAAATATTGCAGCATCACAGGGCATCAGAAATCAAACCTGAAACAGACTATTAGCTTACCATAAATGACAATCACTGCCTTTGCCCTAGTTGAAAGATGGGCCCAAAAAAAGGCAATAGAGCAAACAATGAACAGGGTTTTTATCAAATCCTGAGTAAGGTCTCTCATATTTGACCCATTTTTAATCTAAAAATGTCTTTTAGGCTGTCATATAAAATATAAAATTCTTTAATAAAAGATTACAGCCTTTAACTATAAGCTGAACTATAATAAAATGCACATGGTTTTTAATGTGGAGCTTTTAGCATACACTTTGATGTTTTTAAATCACAGATTTTAAGATAGTAGAACATGCAAAGTGAAAATAAGTTCATGGTATGAGATACCATTATCACACATACTCAGTATTAAAGGAATCACAATGTTCCTGGGTTGGCTGAAAAATAAGTGCCATCGATGCAAACTGTAGCAAGCTAAAGCAATGTAGAATAATAGAAATATTAATTATAACACATGTTGGAAGGGTACACCACTAATCGCACAGTACGCAAACAGGTCTTGTGGTCCAGTGGCTCAGAAAATCTAAAACATAATCGTACCGCATTGATTCTTTCATTCTTTTTCCTTGGGATACACCAAGAGAAGAGGTGCAGAGCTGGTACTCAAAGATCACCAGTGTTTTCCATTCGATAACAGATGTCCAATTATATCCAAATCAATTACTATAGCTCTGCATTAGGGTGTAACATATTCAGGGCTAACTTACATCAGGCTGTCATCAAGTATATCTTTAAAGTGTTTTGCAGTTGCATGGCACTAATGTTGTATCAGGATGTTTACAAGCACCGAGTAAATTCATATTCATATCACTGGAATTCTGGATTTAGATTGGTGTCATGTACAATTTATCTGAAGTAAATGCGAACTGTTTGGCTGGATAGGATGTGGCTCTGCAACCCTCCTGTTTTCCACCACTAGCGATAGCATATACCTCATTTTGCCGACAAGGAGCTTACTCTGCTGCTTCCTTTCAGGACGTTTGAATCTTTACAGTTTGTTTCATTTGCATTTAGTGCTTCTTGAACGTAGGCATTTTATAAAAAGAAAAATTCACCTTGCTCTCCTTTGAAAATAAGCAAAAATCCAATTACAACTAAAGTTAAGAACTTCAGGCTATATCATGTCCTTAGCAAATGGGGAAATGGTGATTTTGCGCACGTACATAAGGCATTAGCTCAGTCACACAAATGCAGCACCATTACAGAGGCTCCTATCAAGTAGTTAGATATCATTATACATCTGCTGCTCAATATTCTTGTTAAAAAACCTCTGCTCTTTCAGAGCTTTGCACATCTGACTTTGTCACAGCACTTGTCCCAAAATGATTGAAATTGAACCTTAACATATATAGGAGAAATCAGAAAAGTTACAAATACACTGCAAGCCTAGAACTGTCAGTTCAGAATTTTCATTTTTGACTTATTCGATGCAAGATGAAAGTTGTATCTTTTTTTCTGACTGTCTCTATAACATCATAAGCAATGACATGTACCTAAAGACGGTGACAGCACAGGGCATCATCCCTGACAATTCAAGAGACTGTTACTGTTCTTACACTGGGAAAATTTCTGCTTAATTGAATTTATCAAAATAACTGTATTCATAATCTGAAAAAAGGTCGACTTTTTTTTTTGTTTTATGCTTTTTATAATCTTGACTCCTACAAACAATAAACTGGCATAATCCCATCGATGAAGTTATCAACATAACATACATATTTACATCTAATTCGATCCCATGCTAACATTCCAATATGTCCTATGAGACTTCTTGGTGAACTTAAATTTCCAGAAAACAAAGCAAAACCTGTTACTGACATAACCAAATTAATGTATAGGTATCCAGGGGGAAAAGAAAAGTTTCGGGGAAACCTCAGCTATCCTTCAGTATATTTGATGGAAAATTTCATAATTACTTTTTATTTTATACAGTATTTTCCCATCTATCACTGTGTTTGAAAATGTTTGACACAGCTGCTGATCTCAACTGAATATTTGGCAGAAGCTAAAAATCAAAGCATAGTGTCAAAGAAGTTAGAGTAACACTCTCATTCACATATGCGTGTTGGAAGGGAAGATCATTGCCTCTCCAAAACTGGAATGTCTGAAAAAAGGTGGGTATGCCAGCATCTGCCTATAGCACACATTGCGTGATTAACTCCATAGATGGTGATTTTTGCTACTTTAAGGGAACACAAATAAATAAAAATTAATTAAAAAAAGAGGATTTTCATTGACTTATAATTTGCACAAAACCTTGCCTTTATACCAGAGTTTCCCACTGAGAACTTTGTACTAATATTTCTTTGTGGGTTGCTAGGTATCAGTTTACAGTCAGCGTGAACAAATCAAAGCATGTAATTTCCACCCCGCTGCCCTAACTCATTTTTCAGTCTTTATAAATAGCATTAAGATCTAATCTGTAATTCAAACCCCAAACCCAGGTACTGCCTTTAATGTGGATTTTTCCCTAGTCCTCACATCACTGAGATATTTTAATCTCAGTCCATCTTCCTACACAAATTTTGTCAAGGGAAGGTTTTCTTGTGTGTCCAAATGGATGAAATTAGCACCTTGGCCTTGTATCTAATGTATTTCAATCTTCTCTTGTCAGCCTTGACCTCCTCCATTTTACCCCATGGAAATCCACTCAAAACGCTGCACAAAAAGTCAATTTTCCTCATTAATCTCATGTATCCTGTCAACTCTATTTTCCTGCAGTGGCTTTCTCTTTTCTCTAAATTAAATGCAAAATTGTGTTCCTGTATCACCGGTTCCCATGTGCACTACTAAGGTGCCACCCTCTTCTTTTCCCCACCAGTTCTCCATCTGCTGAATTTTCAAAGATCTTTCTACAGTTTCCTTTTGAGGCCACCTTTTATAGTTGAAAACGGTTACAAATTTCCTAGAATCACCCCACTATCTTCCTCCTCTTCTCCAAATTTTACCAGAATGGTGCTAGACCATGAAGCTTATAAAACTTTTGCTCGAGGCAAGGAGCAGATGGGATGCAAATACTATTTACCATGCCAAATGGTCCTTCTCATCATTATATGGCCCTATTTGTTTGTTGTAGGTATCACTAATCCTATCACAAATTTTTGTTTCTTGCTGTGTGAAGGACTTTTCTTTGCGTGCTTAATCTTATTCCAGATAGTAGACACATGGCAGAAGACATACACGCTAGAACAAAAATCATCAACCTGTCAATAGTTTTCTGCTGCAACTGTCTATTGCACACTGTGGATTCCCACAATAATTTCAACTTCGAACTGTTTGTCATTTTAAAATCTTAATGTCACATCAGCCCATTTTTCTGAACTCTTCTCTTTTTTTCCACACATTTTTCACTCGAACCAAAAATCAGTCCCTGCTATTTTCAGCTGAAAACATGTAGAGAAGAGTATGAATTTCAAATTCGTAGATGACTCAAGAAGGGCAACATGACACCAGCATTTCTGGCAACTCTCAGTAAACCACTTACTTCGGTTATTGTCAAAATCTCTTTCAGAGAAGTTTTCAATACCTTTTCAGAAGTCCTTCCATTAAGATACTCCAAGATGTTTAAATGACAGATGTACTGAGGCCCTGGGCTTTTCCTCATCAGTAGTTAGCATTTATCTTCTCTGTCATTCATAGACCCAACTTTTCTACAGCTTTCATTCTGTACTTTAAAAGCCAGTTTCATTTTTTTTGTATCGTTGGTTTCATAGTTACTGGTAGTCTTAAAAGAATTCCTCAGACAATTCTCTCCTCATCTGGAAATGCACACAAAATCCGCTTTTTTCCCCCACCACAACTTCAAGACAATAAAACTTTTAAAAACTAAAGAATATTTTTACTTTTAATAGCCCTACACTCGCTTTCTACTTAATCTCACTTTTACTTACGTTTTCTTTATTACTTCAGTGTTACCACTATATTTACCACACCCAGTTTACCACTCTCTGCCTTCTTCAGCACCTCATGGACTGTTGCTCGAAAAAGCATAAAATGTCAGAGCATTGCAATTTCTCATGCACATTGGAACCATTTAAATATGCAACTTAGTTTGTTGTATGCATTGTTATCTGTATCAAAAGCTGTATTCTCTCATTAATAAGTATCTAATGAGATTCAGCTTGCCTTTTAGCACCATAATAGTCATTGCTCAAATTGTACTTTGCAGTAGGAAGTTAAAACTGAAAAATGACCCCAAGTAAAAACGTTGATGTTCAGATAATTAACATTTTAGTAGCTCCCTTTTGAAAATGCCCTGTGACTCTTTTCTGCAGACTTCCCCAAGAGCTTTACATAGCCTCACTTAAGGGAACATGTAATTAGGCAGGATTTAAAAGGTCCCACTGGCCACTTGAAGCTCTATGTTAGCTTCAAAAAGAAACCAAAGCCATTTACACTGTATTGTTTAGTTTTGCGACTAAGATTTCCTAATATTTAACAGAGGTGCAGGAAATCCAAAGCAGCTTTAAACAACCAGGGAACAATGTAAAGCCAGAAGTGAAAATATTTAAAGAGAAGTAAAGAGGATTTGAAATCCATTTTACACAGCTGCATCTGCGGTGACAGTTTATTAAGCTGCAAGGCAAGGGATTTTTTTTTTTTCTTGCTGAAATATTTACCATAAGCTAAATAGAATTGTCACAGTGTCTCAAGTCACTGCCGTAGAAAGCTGAACATTAGCATTCCCAAGTGAGAACGTTACTTGATTGATTCACCGAGTGGAAGGGTGAGCAAAATCAGATCAAAATGGAAGCCAACGTGCAGCATTCAGATCTATGGAGGGAACTGAAAATGGGAGAAAAGCTGGAGGGGGGAAGTAATAGGCTTTGTGCATTGGTGATAGAAAACAGCCAATAATTTGCCATTTTTTGAACAGCTTCCAGGCTCTGATGGCGTAACAAGCAGAAAACATTTTGTTTTGTTTTCGTACAAAGCATACATTTGAACCTTCCTTTTTTTGCAGCAGAAGCTGCACAATTTCATGAGGGCTTGAAAGGAGTTATGGTTTCTCTTCAAGGAAGCACCTTGGATCAGGATATGATAACCTGAGGTTTGTTTGCTTTTTCGGAAACCATTAACATAAAGGAAGATCCTTTAAGCTCTACCATTCACAAGTGATGTATTACTGGATTTGGTAGGAAAGCAGGAACACAAAGCCCTTCATCTCCCAGCTAGGCTACCATTGGAAACACCTCTCTCAAAACCACCTGCCAACTGCAACAAGCTGATTTGCTGTCACCACACCTCCAAGAGACATCTGTCTTCTAATTAAATCCTTCTTTACTAAATCTTTGCTAAATTTGCAGTCGTGTGAAATAAGAGAGTCACTGGTGCGCATAATACCACAATAAAGGTTTGGTGATTCAAACTGGACATTTACTTCAGCAGGTCAATTTCAACACTGAATTAACCACGACAGTGCCCATTTTTATTTTGTACATGTGAACAGAGCAGCTATGTAGGGTAAAGCAGAGAAGAGACAGGGGAAAACACACAGAAGGAAGAGGTAAATCCCCACCTGTTTGACTCCTGCAAACGCTTCTGCAGAAGTCAACAGAACTGCCTTTGGGAATCAGGCATACAAGATGCAACCCTTTGCTTTTCGCCCCTTGATATTTAAAGAGAAATCATTGCACTGTGTGTGTGCCACACAGCTAGACCCTGGAAGAAAAGGTACTGACCTTTAAGAGCTCGTTCCTAATTAAAGTTACCCATTTGAAATCACACAAGTAGTTCTGGCACCTTTGGTCATTCATGGATATTAACTGTTATCTGAAAAAGCACCGAAATTGTGTGCAATTGAATGTTCTTTAAAGTTCTGCTCTTTTTAAATAAGGAAGGATTTGCGCACAATACTGGAATTTTTCTTTCAACTCCTCCGAAAATATTTTCAACACTTTTTTATTATGATTATCTACACTAAAACTGAGAGAATAAACAATTATGGTGTTGCTAGGAAATTCTGATATTAAATATTGCATTAGAAGTCAAAGGTTTCATGATAGGATGTCACGTCTGTAAGAAGTTATTACGTATGGTCTAGGAACATGAAAAATAAGCTGTGTCATGACGACTTCCCTGTAGCACTAATTTTGTTACCACACATTGTCTTTCTACAAAATAAGTTGTTCTGGAAGCAAACCCAGCCTAAGTTGCCGTGTGCTCTCCTTACAATAATAAGTGCAAGTCCCTCCAATATTTTCACAATCTACATCATCACAGGACGTTCAATTTCTTACTAAAGGCTGAGCTGAGCTCTAACTCTTAACAGAGTTTCACGTTTTTAACACGGCTTTTTCTTTCAGGAAGAGGTTGGGGAGTTGAAGAATGGGGATTATCAACATGAATTTTCTTTTCCAATCAGCTATGACTTCCATGAAACTTATGGATTTCATACCTTTAAGTCTTGTCAAAAGTTGCATGAGCAGGGAAGGAAGAAGCTCAGCAGTAGCAGACATGCAGCATACCAAGCTTCAGAATTCAGAAAATTAATAAAATGAAACAAGTATAATATCTTTCAAAAAGAATATTGGCATGATTTAATCTGTGAAGGAAGAAAGAATATCAGAAGGTTAATGTGTGAAAAGGAAGGTTTTTTCCTTCTAAAACCAAGTAGCAGGGGGACAGTGGGTGTCCCTAGAATACTACACCCATCCAAAGAACAATAACTCATTTTCACCCCTAGCATGACCAGCACTGAAAAGCTCTCATGTGGCCTATTTTCACTGAAAACTTCATTGATTTTTTTGTATTTACATAGTAATGGGAAGGATATTCACTGGTCACAAGAGGAAGAACTAAGAAATCACATTCAGTGACAGAGGGTAGAATAATTACCTAAGTCATAACTGCAGGAAATTAGGCAAATTCATGAAATATGCATGGGTAATGGATCAGTATATTTTCCAGGCTTCTACTCTGCTGTTTTCATCTGCAATATGCATGCTATAGGAGGAGGAGAGAGGCAAGAGGAGAAAATAGAGTGGGAGAGCAAGAGCGAGGAAGGCCTGTTTGATGCATCTGCTTTGCAACTTAAAATAAAACATTAAAATGGATTTTAAAAACAAAGTTTCAACTGGTTAATGTCACATGAGGGATATTTTCATTATATACTTATGATCTTTAAAACCAACATTTTTCATGTATACCTATAAACAGTTTTATACTTACGTATGTTATAAAAGTGCATGTGATCCAACGCAGCTCTGATATAAAAAAAATGAGACTTAAAACTGAGGTACGTCAGTGTCTTACTCGACCCATTCACTGAATTCTATATGCTTAGGAATTCTGACCACAAACCCAAGCACGTTTACTCCATGCCTGTCTTTCACATGCTGAAACAGAAGTCTGTGATGCTGGGGAGAAGTGTTTTCAGATGTTCTCCCTCTACATTCTGGGGCCCTGTTACTCTGTAGTGTAACCTTCTTGGTTATTCTAAATTATTCTGTGTTTTTCATGGCACACTCTGGAGTGTGGGAAGCGCGTAATTCAGTCTCACTGGGCCTCTTCAGTGAAGGAATCTCCAAACAAATGCCTGAATACCAAGTTTTAACCTGTTGGAGAAGTTTTAAAGTATTACTCTCCCTATTAAAACTCCTTTGCATTGTCAACGAATGCAGAAGAAAGGAAAACCAAAAAATTTTCTGGAAAAGAACAATTAGGAGTGTCCTACACTGAAGTCCCATTAACAAGCCAAGATGATAGAAAAGTCATCACAGAAACTTCTGAATGGGAAAGCATGAGGATTACGGTGCCAAGAAAGAGGTCTCTTCATATTTAAGCAGCTTATTTTGTATTTAATACAATGCCCTTGGCACAGTATGAATTGATAAAACACCACAGTTCGTAAAACGAGTGAGAAGCGCTAACATTGGTATTCAAGAAAATGACCTTGGATACTGTGACACTTTCGGGACAGAGTCAAGATTCTGCAGTCCTTTTCACACCTAACACACCAGTGGTGCACAAAGAGTAAATTTTTATATATTTACGCTCAGCAACACCACTGAACATCAAATACAGAACTGATCTTGAAATTACCAGGATATTTACTTTGAGTGCAGAAATAAAGTATCCTTGTAGTAGATTTCCAGTAGCTTTTCACGTCTATAGTATATCCTGATTTCATTTCCTTCATTTTTGTAAATTATCAAACTAGCTAAACTCGAAACCATTCTACCCATGAAAATATTCTGTCAACTCCAAACACAATTAATTTAACTCAAACGCTAGTTGTATCAAAGCCGGTTCAGTAAACCAACAGGTTGGGAGAGATCTTTTTGGCAGCCCTCACCTTAATCTCCGAGACCCTTCAGAATGGGGATCCTTACAAACACACATCTTGCGTTTTCAGCACATGCATCCAACCAAGTACATCTCCAGAGAATAAAGAACAGTGCAAACCTGGGCCTTTTCGGTGATCGATCCTTCATTTAAGAATATCGATACCACAAGGATCACAGAAGTGCATCCCAACAGCCCTCTAGCATCGTTTTCACTTGCTTCCCTTCAAGCTCTTAACCAACTTTGAACTATTCTTCCATGCCACAATCCCTGGGTTGCAATTCAAGCAAAGGACACAGCAATCATGCGGAAGGCCTATGTGTTAAACATGCTACTGGGTTCCACTTTGATGGGTTTGTTTTACAGGTGTACAGGCACTGAAGTTGTTATTAAACCTTTCCCCTGTTGTTGTTGGAGTTTATGCATGAAGCCACTGTAAAGACATATTTTTAGCCTTGTGAAGTGTTTTCCCCTTCTCTGTTAATTATCAAGTAGCTGACTGATTGCTCATGATTGATGACTGATGGGGAGAAGGTTCAGCAGGTGTTAATGGTTTGGTTAATGTGAGTGGCACAGAGGAAGGAAGTGGCCCAGAATGCCATCACGCTATGCTTGCTGCTGTTGCCTGTAAATGGGTTTCTCCATGGCAGAGCGTGTGTGAATTTGTATTATAAACTGAAAATGGAAATTTCTGTAAGGTGTTATTACTAAAAAGAGTATTATTAAAGGAGTATGATTATTTCTGATCTTTGCTTATGGAAATTGTTGTTTATTTAAACTTTCAAGTGATGCAGAAGGTATAGTCAAGTGAAAAAGAATTTCAAGTGGAATAATCAAACAAAACACTACAAACTGAACTCAGCTTTGGGAAAAATACCTTGCAATGTAATCTAAAACTTATCCCAATAACTTCATATAATTACGAAGAGAAATTCATTTACATGAAGGACTTTTTTGAAGTTAGTAATTGAACACGAAGTCATCTTAACAGAACAATGACTTCCTCTGACACATAGGGAATGCAGCCAAGTTATTCAAATACAAAAAAAAATAAATTTGAAACTAATTTCTAATTAACTAAAACACAGACCCACCTTTCTGGTGTCTTTTGTTTTGGTGGACTCCATGCTGTCATGGTTATTTTTATATGTTCATAAGCTTTACTCCCCATCCTATGTTTAGTTAGCTCTTCTAAGATGATCCTGAAGGGAGTAGGCTGGTGTTTCTGCCTACATAGCACTTCACTGAAAGAAATCAGGATCCATATAAAAAAAAAAGTCTTCAGATAAGATTGGGTTTTATGTAATCTCATGTAATCCGCTACACGCAGGGATGTACACAACTGAGGTGACTAACCCCCTTAATAGATGGTTTTGTGCATATAAACTTGTAGAGTATGGATACGAAAGAGATGACCTGAAGATTTTTTTTTTAAGTTTCATTTGTATATTCTATAATAATTATATTTTTCTATTTCCAAAAGGGGGAAAATTCCTGGAAAAAATAAAAACCTCAGTCCAACAGAAAATCCATAGAAAGTTTTTAGAATGCTTATGAAAAAATCTCAATAAATAAATGTGAAAGAGAAAACATCTTTGGGCTAAATTAATGCTTAAGCATGATTCGAAAAGGTAGCTAAGATATCAACATTCTTTCAAAAACACAGTTGTAAAGTGAAAAATTAAATGCGTATAGAGTATATACAGTTAAATATGAATACATACTTTCCGAGTATAGCTCACAGTGAATACTTTTCTATGGAAATAATAAAAACTTTTTTTTTTTTTTTAAATATAAGACATTTTACAAGTCTATGTGTATTACCCAAAATTATGAAACCAGTCAGAAAATCAAGCTGGTTGTGTTCCTTAATGCTAAAATGTGTATTTATATTAATTCCGAGACAGGGATTATACAAATCTGTATTTGTAAATCAAGATAAGTTTGATGAAATCATCTCCTATAAAGTATCAAATAAGATGACAACCTCTGAAACTCCTGTCATCATTTCATTACTGTGTCACTGAAATTCACAAAATCCTACTTCAGAACCTGTTGAAATTTTAGCCAATTTTCTATTCAAAGGTTGATATGACAAATGAATTCCAAACTCCTGAATCCTATTAATCTAACACTAGGAAAAAAAGTTTCCCAAATTAAGTATAAAACACAATCTGTTGTGTTTACAAAGGTACAGTAATTGTGTACATGATGGTTCTAATGTAATTTCTTTTAGGTTTTAGAAATGTGAATTTCAACCTATAGAACCACGAAGTACCACCTGCTGCTCACATGAAGAACTGTTTAGAAAATAGTTTTATCGAAAGAAGCTCTTGGGTTTTAAAAGCAGGTAAGAATTTTAGGTATGAAATTCCTGTCAAGTTCCAACAGGACCTACCACATTGGCAAGTCTCTTTAGAAAATCTGTTGGTGAAACCGATTCTTTTTGCTCTTGAGACAGAACAATGAAGTCTTGTTAAGCACAAGGAGAACACTTGCTCCTTCTAGATTCTGAAATCTTCTGTAGGAACAAAATGATTTTAGCTTAATAAAATTTCTGAAGGCTTTTACTCCAAGTAGGATCAGCAAGTTAGACATATATCCTCTACCAGACCTCATTACGTTCAAGTTGAAAATCTATGTAAGTGATTTCAAGGAAATTGGTAGACAAAATAGAGTTTTTTACAGTGATTTAAAAAAAAAAAAAAAAAAAAAAAGAGGAGGCGGTCTTTATAGTAGCAGATTAGAAGTATGGGACAGATGAGTAAGAGAGCTTTTGAGTAAGTCAAAGGTTCAAAAACTGAATTTCCATCCCCTCCGACTCAGCTAAACAAATATATCCAAAGCAAGATTCTTGTTGCTTTCAGTAGCAACTGGGTACATCTTCAATGCTTGTAACAACACTCAACAATGAATGTAAAGGAAATATGGAAACTACCAAAAAAACCAGGCATGTTGATGGTCTTGGCAATAAATTTGCTGAGGTCAAGAATTCAGAAACGTGGGAATCTACAGTAGGAGCACGGCTGTTTGTGCTGCATCCCAAACAGCTCAGGGCATGCATTTCTGGATTACATTTTTCTCTAAAGAGAAATTTTACAATGTCTTCCCGAAGTGGCTGTCAGAAATGATGATTTCCTGACAGTGATATGTGACCATCACAAACAGTGCTTTCTGAAGGCAGTGCTTCTAGTTACTATGTACCACATCAAGAATGGCAGGTTTATAGAGGAAAACATTGGGAACTACCATACTTAAATATTGTGATACAAATCACAAATTTCCCTTGTTCAGGTTTGAATGGGTGCTTTTTGTACATACTCCAAGAAAATATAGTCTGCAACGGACATGCATATCTGTAATACATGTATACACACACACAGATATACATATGCACACCAACACATATATCTGGCATACATACATCCGTTGTCTCCATTACTTCCCTAGCTTGTCAGACTGTGTCACAATGACTTACTGACTTCACCTAAAAAAAAATCTAAATAATTAGATGTATTGCGTATCTTGTATGCTGGTAGTATTGCTACTCATTTGTAAGAGGCTGATTACAAAGACAGAAAACCTCTGTAACCAGCCTCTGAAAAATAGCTTTTTATGTAAGGATGTTCCAAGTACTATTACGGGAGTTCCCATACTTTCTTGGCAAAATATCAGTTATATTCCACAACTGCTCTATTTGGGAGCTTGAATCTTTGGGGATATTGGCTTAATGATGATAATTTCCAATAAACAACCTAGACTTCTGTGGTTTTGGTATGAACCCTCACGAGCAAAAGAAGACATTTCTTATGGAATGAAAAAGGACCGACAGAAAGGAAAAAGAAAGCTACTGTTTCTAAGCTTTAAGGCTAGAGTATTTTATAGTATTTAATTTATTGAAAAATACTTATTCTTTTGAAAAAAACCCACTTTTTAATGCGGGAAAATTACAATATTTTATTGTTATTATTATAGCCAATAGATTACTAAATGTTTCTGGCAACCACACAATCTGGTATCCAATGTACTATTCAGCAAGCCAGCAGTATATTGCCTTTTTAAAGACATGTTAGGGACCGCAATAAATAGCAGTCAAGAGAGAGTGTTACTCACAGGAGGTAAATGAGTTATATGTGCACAGCCTGAAAGAATGAAGCAAAATTTTAGTAAAAAGCTTTGAAGTATTGTCAGATGAAAGAAGCAAAAGCACAAAGTTTAATGGCCTAAACAGATGGAGAATAAATTATGAGGAAACTGGACTACCTAGGATTCTTAAAAGCGTCTGAACTGTTTAAGTGAAAGTGACTAAATGACACTGTATTTCCAATGGTCCTAGCATAGCCACAATATGCTTAAATACATTAAAAGCATATGCTTATTTTATGTATTCATCCTTAAAAATCCAAAATAACCTTTGTTTTTTCAGTCTCTCTCCTTTCTTGTGGGATTTTTATTTTGTTTCTCTTGAAATTAAGTCCATAAATAACACTTATTGCTTTTAGATGAATTGAAGAGTTGGTAGATCAACCAGAAAAGTGGAAAATTGATTAACAATGCAAAGTTATCAACTTCAGATCATCATCATTACCACTTCTGATGACCCCAGTAAGTCTGACATTAGATGTGATCATTAGAGCATCTATCTGGTCTGCCAACCATTTAGGATTTACATTAATCAAGGACCTGTTAAAGCTAGACTTTAGAATTCAGTCCACCAAAACCATCTCTAAAGATGTTTCTTTCTAGCTCCCCATCATTACTGTTTGGTTTATGCCTCAAAGTATGAGGGCGTTTAGCCCTAACTAATTTTATCCCATCTAACGCAACTGCACATGTTCTCATTACCCATATAGACATCTAATCCCACTAAGCTCTTTACCTTCTTGATATCTCATAGCAATAATTTCCATAAGCTAATCATATATTGGGTAGAAAAATATTTCCTTTTAATCTCTGTCGCCTCTCTCTACACAATCGTCCTTTATCCTCCCACAGTCCCATAACCAATCTTCTGCCCCTCAGAAATCCATTGCTTGGCATTCAGACCCCCACCAATTTATCTGATAAGCCTCACTGCCTCTGGCTACCGTTTCTTCTAATTGGCTGAGCTCTGACCTCAGAGAAGACATTCAACACTTTCCTTTTCTAATTCAGTTCACCTCTAACATTTTCTTCATATCTAAATTAATTGGCCCTCTGTGTTCCCCAAAGCAATCACGTTTTCCGTTTGCTGATTTCGTGTCACACCGTGCACCTTCAACTGATCACCTTTTCATACGCCTAACATCAGTTGTTATTATATCTCTCCCATTCATCTCTCCTTCTCAGTACCCCAGACCAAAATGATTTTGTGACTTTATCCATATATAACATATTTCTTTGATTCCTTCTCCAGAAATTGATATTCCCCTACTCAGGCTGTTTATTTATCCCATAATTTCCTGTGCTTACTGTTTTTTCTTGTCTTCACCTAATGATTTTTCAAGACAAACTTTTCGATAAGGTATTACATTTGAATAATAGGTTGTGAATGAACTCTGAACCATGAAGAAGGAAAGCAAAGGAAAAACAAAGCTGATACAATGCACAGAAAGCTGCTGTTGACGTTACCAAGATTACCAAAGCAGTGGAAAGTAGAAGCTGGAAGAACTTCCTGCTTAGTGCAAAGCAGTCCCAGCTCAGCCTAAGCAAGGATAAAGTTTCCAGTTTCTTCTGATTTCCATCCAGTATATGTGGAAAAGGAAAAGAATATTGCCATTCATGTGGGAAAGGAAAAGAACCAATCCTCACAACGCTATTAGTGATCCAAACCAAACTCTACATTGCATGGGTCCAAGATTATTCTCCAAAAACTGCAAGTGCCAGGCCTATGGCTCCAGCTGACAAAAGCCCTTCCCTCTGCGCTTACAGTATTACGTGTACATCTAGCCTCTTTGCCTTCCAGAAAGAATTCTTTCTATTGTACTCTTCCTCTTTCAAATGATCAGTCTTGATAATAAAAACTGAACCATAGCACTCAGTACACATTATTGGAAAAGAACACGCTTGTGGCAAGAAACAAGATCAAGAAGAAAGCAGTAAGATGGAACATGACTAACGTGAAGGTGATATAGAGATTCCAAGAACAGCAGAGCACAAAAGGAAGACCTAAATCATTCTGTCATCCAAGAAAGCAAGTTACAACAGACAACTAAGGACAGAGAGCAGCACAAACTAACCACACATAATTCTCCAGCATTCATTTCTTCAAAATGCCGTGGGCAGAAACCAACCATCAAAGTCTTTATGTGTCATTCATACACAATTCATTTTGTTCTATTTTCATTGGGAATTATTTCTAGGTGTTATTTACAGCATGTGAAGCTTTTTTTTTAAAAATAAAGTTTCAGATTATACTTTTTAAAAATTGACATTATCCCTGATGGCAAGATGCTAATTTAAAAAAGAAATCTAGTTTCTTTTGTCATCTAATTTGTCAGGATGGCACATCAAGTTAGTAATTTTTAAATGACGCTTGATTGAAAGATCATATTATAGACACATTTTAATTAAATAATTTATGTACAAATGGGGCCTGTACAAGTAGACCAGATGCTATTACTATAATCACAGCTATGTTTCCTTGATATAGACACCTTATCTTATCGAATATTTTAACACACATCCAAGAAATGCTAATTCTTTAAATTTTTTTTGCCTTTTTACACACATGCTTGATGAGTCTTTTTTTGTCAAGAAATCTGCAGTTTAAATTAAGAAAACACTAACAGAATTAGCTTTCTAATTGTAAAGATTCCATTTTGCCTTCAGGACACGTGAGCAAATAAGAAACATATTTAATAAATAAAGAGTATAATTTACTTTGGTTAATTTAACAAAATCCTGAAGGACCACGATGTTTTGTATTACCAGCAGGTAAATCTTCTGTGAGCCACAGTAAAATATTTTGCATCAACAAAGCTGGACCTCATAATCAAATAATGGATTAACTGAGATATATTTAAACTCTATGTGCACAGTACGATTAGGTATAGATGGTCTTTGCTGAGCTGTGCAGGCTTTAACACGACCTTGTCTGGCCACTTACTAAAATGTAATTTTCTATCTTGTCACAATTTTCTGTGTCAGTTATACGGTTTAATTGTATCCAAAAGAAATATTTTTCTGAACCAAACAAGTTAAAGCGACTTTTTATTATTATTATTTATTTTTAAGCAGAAATTATGCTTTAGATCTGTAATAAGAGAGCTCACTTTTGTACATGAGCATATCAAATCTGGCTTAAGGAAGATATCGTGACTACTACTATGCATCTTGGGACAGTTAAAGGTATAGTATTTCATAAGTGACACAATGGTTAGTAAGCTGCACCTTGTGAATAGTATCAGAATAGCTTTAAAAGGCCAAAGTACGTAACCGCTCAGCATTGCTGATCCTTGTACCAGATAGTGATTTTTTTTTTTTTACTTCAAAATTCAAAACTGCAAGTTCGGTTGTAATAACTTTCCCTGTTCAGTACAATGGAACTGACCTTCAAGGAGCATCACACAAGAAAAGAAAATAAAATCTGTCATTCTTATACAAGAAAATTCAAGCCTTATCTTTCCTGCATTTAACGGATATGATCAGTTGTTCAAACGCAAACTCTAAATTACTAGAAATACCCATGAAATTCACAAAATCATACCGATAGGTAAAATTAAAGCTGTAAAAACAGCCAGTACATGGAGCGTCTAGAGTCAACTTTGTGTACAAGAATTGTTTTGTCAAGTGCATCTCCAGCATGTGAATTATGGGCCAAATGTAAACACTTACATTATCAGATATTATTATGTCTACAGCAATGTGCTGTATATACTGCATGTAATATACGTATAAATAATTTGTGCAAATTGTACCCCAAAAGCTACACTTGCTTTCCTGATTTGCACCAAAATATTCCTGTTGATCTGAAAAGTACCATTGACAACAAATCTCCCGAAAACAGCCTAGACAGCCACTTGAATTTTTATTTTGTTTTCTCATGCAAAGTAGTATATACAAGTTAAAAGGTATTTTTCTACAGTAGATTCTATATTATATTAAGCTCATTACAAAGATAAATCATTAATTCACGAAGTTCCTAACATTCTTTAAAAGAACCTAGATGATTAAATGTTCTGTCCCTCATGATATCAGGTTTTCAGATTTATGATTGCCATAGACACACAGCCTCTGCAAGTCACAGATATATTTGCTGTGGAGAAGGAAACAGCCCCTTTCCAGGGCACTGATTTCTTTTTGAGAGGATAAGCCACTTATGCCAGAGACAGTTCTTTGTACTTGAAGAAAAACAAAACCGAGCTGCCTACAAAAAGATAGGTTAGAATGATTTGCTATGGTCTATCCAAGTAGCCAAGGTCATTAACAAAACAGGTCATTAAGCTTTCATGAAAGAAGCTATTACTGAGCTTCTTTTACCGAGTTATTGTCTATGGAACCACAGTTTATTCCCCTAGTTTACAAAATCTACAGAAAAATTCTTCAGCAAACAAAGATGGGAAACACCCTGATGCAATCCAAACACAAAACCAGCCTTAAACTCATTATAGGTCCCCATAATTGTGATAAATTGCGTGTCTTCCCTCTTGACCGATCTGATTTTTAACTCATATCAAAATCTATTCTGATCATCCTTTTTAGTTTTACTGTTTTCATTTAAAACATCTTTATGAGATCTGAACTAAAACTGCACTACTAGCATATGAAACTCTCAGTCATTAATATATTGCCCCATCATAAAAAGAATATTTGTCGATATCTCTAAAAATCTTTGAATGACACATTGCAGAGGCTAGAACAAGCAGATAATGACTACAAGGGTTTCTTTTTCTTCTGTGGATTTAACAAGTAAAACACCTCAAAAATATTTCAGGTATCTAAAAGACCAAAGGTACATAATTCTGCACAATTATTTTGATGTTGATTTTAGTTTAGCTTCAGCTAAGAATTCCATGCAAAGGTCTAAACACTGCGAAGTGTACCGTCTATTAAATTCTAGAACACAAATTCTGCAATTTTAGTCTTTCTGCGTAGGCCCATCAACATCCATGGCACTAACCATAGAATGTAATACTACAAAAATAAGTGATTGCCAAAGCAGATTAGTTTTTTATGAAGCACTTTTAAATTTTTGATGGACAGTACTGATCTTACCTTAATTAAATGATATTGTATATTTTAAAGGGCTGTCAGTTATTGGACACAAACATAAATATTGCTATAGCAACAGCCTAACAAGAACTACAGTCTAGTCTTTAAGAAACAATAAATTAGTTTTAAACATAAAGTTAAAACATGGCAGCTTGTAGTAGCTCCGTTTCAAAACAATAAACCATCTGCCTCATTAAATCATCAAAAGCACTCATCCTTTCCTTCCTCTTGGCTAAATCTGCTCTTCTCAAAACTGTTGAGCTGTAGCCAGGCCTAATTCACTGTCCTTTCAAGAGCTGTTCCTCCTCTGAATAGCTAAGCATCATCAGCTGGCTCACTCCCTTAATAACTGCCCCCCTTCCCTTGTAGCTAGAATAGAGAACTTATTAGTTTCACACTCAGGAAGGTGAATACCATATATAGAGAGTAGCAGTGGTGAATGCTCCAATCGCCCCGCTTATCTGCCCCTGCCAGAAAATGTGTTTTCACAAGAAATAAGAAATACTATCAGTGATTCTTTGTCCTAACAGAGGCTAGTGAGCATCTCCCCTCAAGAAACACATCTTTCCAGTTAGGCCAATCAAAACACTGCTAATATTCCCTTATGAAAACTCCAGCAAACATATACAAACATCTCGCCTTATAGACAGCAGTCTGGGTTTTGGTTAACCAGAAACAGATCTGCCACATAATCAAGATCTTATTGGAGAATGAAGAGATGGATCAGACAAGTATTTGATAGAAAAATTCAAAGTATATCAGCTTTTTTTCTTGCAATAGAATGAGCTGATTACACTATAGCACACAGCCTACAGTAAGAGTCAAACAAGTTCCGTAGTGGTAAATACTACCCAGAAGCCGTGAACAGAATAAAAAATAGCTCAGAGTCTTTATATCAATACCATCAAAATAACAGAAGACATAAGAATAATTATCAGTGGCACTAGGATAAACACATGACAATTATCAGAGGCAGCCAGAAAAGGTTTAAAAGAGAGTTCTGCAGGGGAAAAATGTGCAGAGAGCCTTTGGATTTTGTGGAGAACAACCTAATTTCAGGCAAATCCCAGAGAACATTTCTGGAAAGAGCTGTAAAACTCACACAGTCCACAGTTTGCCTATCAGCAGACACTATTTTCCTTGCATGTTCATGACAGATATTTGACAAATAGCTGTTTAAAAACTTCCAAACCCAGTGATTCCTTCCTCTCATTGGACAGTCTATACCAGTGCATAACTATCTTTACCATCAGAAAGTTTAGATTTATTTTTAGAAGCATGCCTACACACCCAAAATGGACAAATGTGTAATGGGATGACCTCCTTAGTATTGAATAAAGAAAGCAACTTAATCTAGATGGTCTGGCTTACACACGCAAATATGATATTTTCTATTCCTTCAATAACAAAATATTGGTGATGTAGGCTCAGTTTTTAATTCACACTAAACCCTATATTCTGAGGAATTATTGCCTGGTTATTCCTACCTAAGCATACCATTTGTCAGCAGGATGCAATCCAGAACGTAGAAAAAAAGGGAAAAAACAAACACCCCACCAAAAAAAACCACAAAAACCTGTTGAGCCAAATTTTCTTGTTCTAATCTCAGAAATAACTGCAGCCCTCCCAGGCTTGGCATCATGAGCAAATCGGAGAAGAGTGCTTTCATTTCCAACACAGGAGTCGTTAATAAAACACTGAAGGGAATCAGACTCAGGGTAGATCCTGCCCTAAACAACGCACACCTCCAATCTGGCAATGCACCACTCTAACTTTAGAAGTTTTATTTTTTCTAATAAGCAAAACACTGTTTAAGTATTTCCCCTAGCTCAGAGAGAGCAGACTTTTTTTGAGGAATTAACCAAAATTGGGGATGTTAGCAGTTCTTCCTTGATCCTTCATACTGCAGAAAAGTAATACTGGAAATCCTGGTCACTTTTGAAGACCACGACCATTGCCATTGACTTGGAGTTCTGTGCATGGTCTTTATTCTAAATGTTTTATCCCAAATACTGCTGTTTTAATCAGAAAATTTATTGAGCTATTTTATTCCAGAAGAGTTCATCTTCCTTCAGACACTCCCTTCCCTCCCTCTACCCATTTATAATAACTGTTGTGCCATTTTGTTACACAGTAGCCCTTCCCTCCTGATAATTCCACTTCCTTTTTTCATGACAGTGATAGATGCATCTGATAAGTCATAGAAAAGTAAACTTGACAACATTTGCTACTTCCAACTCAATTTCTAATCTGTTTCTACATTGGCTCTTTTGCTCCAGTTAACAAAAAAATGATGTCTCTGAGCTCATATCAATTTTAATATTTACAACCTGCCAAAATGATTCACATTCCTCACTGAAGTCTTAGCTCAGGTGTTTCATTGATCAGGTCCCAAATCCCTTTCTTTAATATGAGCCTGAAATCAATCTCTTAGAGCTGGCAACATCCCTCACAGAAGGTTACAAAGACATTTTTAGTACAGATAAAAGCGAAACCAAAAGACCTAATTCTTATTTAGCTAAGCCTTGATCAATGACAACACTTCCCTGAAGTTTCAAGAAGCCTTATATAAACAATCAGCTTGCAGTAAGAGGCAATACTGGGTGACAAGGAGGTCTTTTCTGTGTGGCGTCATTGTAAGGTACCATCTCCCCCTGTGAGTGCGGGTGCAAGAGGGGACTGCCTGCCCCAGCTGGAGCTACCCCCGAACTCTCCCGAGGGCCAGACCTCCGTGCCACGCAGGTTCCCCGAGCCTGCTTACTCTTCCCCACCTCTGCACTCCCAGTTCGCTGACAGAAGAGGCAAAGGCAAGTGCAAGTCCCAATCCCTTTCTGTGGGAAAAACCTAAATGGTGCTGGATGGGGCTGCTCAGATTCAGAAATATTTCTCCAGAAATTAAATAACATGTTTGGTTGGTGAAAACATAGAAACTTCATACAAGTGATTTAAAATAAATAATTAAATAAATAAATCAGAGAACTACAGAATGGTCAGGGTTGGAAGGGACCTCTGGAGATCATCTAGTCCAACCCCCCTGCCAAAGCAGGGTCACCTACAGCACGTTGCACAGGAACGCATCCAGCCGCGTTTTGAATGTCTCCAGAGAAGGAGACTCCACAGCCTCTCTGGGCAGCCTGTTCCAGTGCTCTGCCACCCTCAAAGTAGAGAAGTTCCTCCTCATGTTACGATGGAGTTTCCTACGTTCCAGTTTGTGCCCGTTGCCCCTTGTCATGCCGCTGGGCACCACTGAAAAGAGTCTGGCCCCATCCTCTTGACACCCGCCCTGTAGATATATATAAGCATTGATGAGAGCCCCTTCCAGTCTTCTCCAGGCTAAACAGACCCAGGACTCTCAGTCTTTCCTCATGAGAGATGGTCAAGGAACTGGAGCACCTTTGTAGCCCTCCACTGGACTTTCTCCAGTAGTTCCTTGTCTTTCTTGAACTGAGGAGCCCCAAACCAGACACAGTACTCCAGATGTTGCCTCACCAGGGCAGAGCAGAGGGGGAGGATAACCTCCCTCGATCTGCTGGTCACGCTCTTTTTAATGCACCCCAGGATACTATTAGACCTCTTGGCCACAAGGGCACACTGCTGGCATGGTCAACCTATTGTCCAAATAACCAGTCTTTAAAATAAACAAAGAATCTGTCTGCAAGCCCAAGCACTGTACTAGCACATTGCCTTCTTACAGCTTTATACTCCATTTCAACTGTGAAAGATCCAAGCAGAAGACTGAAAACACAAGACTCTCCAGTCTTGAGGGATTCTGCCAGTTCTGAGACAAGCAGCCCTGCAGAACAAGTGCTAAACGTTACATGTAGCTGTGAACTGAATGAGAAATATGAGAAAAAAATGTGATTTTAAGTTTCCATTTCAACTTGCTCCTTACAACCAGCCTTATTTTATTAACATAACTAGATAAACACACACACATGTCTCATTAAGTTCAGAATGAAGGCCAGCAAAATCTTGCAATTCATCGGGTAAGGTCTTCCATATTGAAATGACCTCAGAGGTTTTATAGGGCCTTGAGTATCACAGCTGCATTAAATATCCTCAAACACTTAAATCTTATCCTTCAGACAATACAGTTAGGCCAATTTCACATTTAATTTCTCACTCTTATAAAGTTTGACTTTTCAACCTCAGCATACCTTAAAAATTGAAGACATTCTTTGCAATAATAAAATAACTTCTTTCAAGGATATGAGAGATAATTTGATGATCATTCTTTAAAGCAGGAGGTTAAACCTTTTTACTGTGAAGTTGATGGCATAAATTATATCAATATATAAATGCTCTACAGCAGCTTTAATATCATTTTGTAACACTGACTTCTCCCAGTTGGTCTGAAACTATGATGAGGTAAATCTCAAGGTCAGAATTTGATAGTAGCATCTGTCTCTTCTTTCAGTCTTTACCAAGGAAGAACCTTCAGATTGATTTTTACAATAGTAATTTAAGGGTTAGGCTTAGTTTGAGGTCGTATCCAGTAATTTTTGGTTTATTTTAGTAAAGTGTATCTTTATGGTGTTAAGAATAATGACTCCCAGGTTCCAGACCTTGAGGGACAAGGATTCATGAGTTTCATACTTAAATGTCATGTAATAGGTACTTATGCCCCTGCTTTTCTTTTTCTCCTTTTATTATTTTTTTCCAGTGAAAGACAAATACTTTCTTGTTTAGTGGATATAAAACAAGAAGATTGACAAGATCTGCTTTGCAAACACATCTGGGTGAGCGTGCTTTTGCTCCTCTGGGTAATTCTTTCAATACAGCTACTCACATGAAAAAGCTGCTCATGTGGGTGTGCAGTGAGTTATTGTTAATACACGATTTCAAGATCTGGGGACTAAAGAAGTTGGCACCAAGTGGCCCGAGACTTGTAATAAAATGGTGGAAGCTGGTGATACAAAGGCAGAGCAAAGGCAATCCGGATTGATTAATAAATTCCTGAATTTGCAGCTGTTACAGCAGACACATTTCTTCTGGCTTCCTGCAGTTCTTAATCAAGCTAAGCATCAGCAAGAGGCACATTTGCAAAAGCATCCTAAAAATGTGAATATATAAAATGATGCACTTGTGTTTTTATACACGCACTAGTAACTATCTTTTAGTAACTAGGGAACTGCATACCCGCTCCCCGTATGATTGCATAGATAGTGTTTAGACGTCTCCTGTGGAGATTTGTTGTCTGGTAATACAGATTTTTACCATTTCCCAAAAGTCTTACTAAAAAAAATAATCACGAAATGATTGTTCTATATCCTCTTACTGTCACTTTTTTTCCATCTTCTCCACTCCCTGAGCTGTTCACCACTATAAAAGAGGTAGTTACAAGTTTCAGAAGTGTATAAAAGTGGCTGAAAGTTGAAAACTTCCTTTCCTTACTCCTTACCTTTCTTTGATTGAAAAATGTTTGGGTTTTTGTGTTTCTAAACTTAAAATCAAAACTGCTCCCTTGATGTGTCTTTCATGACATGTTTCACCCCAGAGCAAACATTTACACTGCTAGGAACGGGGGACTGTAATGGAAATAGTAACAAACCTCTAAACTGCAGCAGTGCTATCAGGCATGATTACAATTGGTTTAGGTTTGAACTGGGAGCTCCCATCTTCAATCTATCTATAAACTTTAAAGGTAGTGTCATGTTAACAAAGATGGTGAAAAGATAAATTCAAGCTGCAGTGCAGAGTAACAGGCAACAATATAGCTGTAATCTTAAAACAAAGCCCGACGGAAGCAGCATATCAAATCCTGATGTAAAAAAAAGCATCAATGATAATTACAGGGAAGCAGCTTTACTAGCACCAGCATCCTCAGATGTATAAAAACACAGAGCAACATTTGATCATGAGATATTAAAAGAGGATAAAAGGAAGAAAAACAGATAAAGGGGGAAGGTTTGTGTTTGTCTATAAGGGTCACAAGTCTTCAAAACTTTTCAGGATTTCAAAATCCTCATATTAACTACGGATATAACTATAACAAAAAGAAGCTGGACTAATGTTCCATCACAAGACTGGGATGCGTATTTTAACACCCTTTAATACCAAAGCACGGTCTGTGTCTGCTGAGAAACTTATGTACGTACTAATTTATGCTTTATGACAATATTAAGGATTTTTCTTATGTACAAGTTATTATCGAAGGACCATATGTATAGTTATCATTCTCACATTTAAGCTGTGCATAACAAAGTAAAAACTTTGCTTTGATATGCCTAACTCCATAGGAGTTTATTATACATAACAGAATACTTGCAACTATGAAAGTGAGGGGAAGAAAAACAAACAAACAAAACCAAACACAGACATGTTTCCTAAACAGCTAAGAATACATAGAATTAAATGTTGGCCCTTAAAATGAGACCACCTTACCATTGGCTTCACTGATGCCAGAACTGCATTCAAAGATTTGGGGGTCTGCTTTACGCTCAATAATTAAAAAGGATTCTTACCTTTCATAAATGTTGAATCCTTCCCTCAACACAAAGCACCTCTTTAGATGATTTAACATATGAATAAAGGTATTAGAATAACTCAAAAATGTATTTGTCAGTAATAAAATATTGAAGTGTCTAACAGTATTTCTTGCTACCAACTTTTACTGAAACTTCACCCACTAAAATATAGATGTAGCAGTGAAATACAATCCTCTCTTCATTCAAAATGCCATTTGAATTCACCTGTTCTGTAAAGCTCATGTCTGCTCACTCACTGGTAGGAATTCACAGCACATGCATTGTAATAATTCACACTAAGTGCAGGGGGGAAAAAAAAAAAAGAAAAAAAAAAGGCTAGAGAACTAAAAAGATCTGCTCTAACCATCAAGTTTCAGGATTGTTGAGCAACTTTTCCTGAGTATTTAGAAGCTTTGGCTCCTATCTCATTCACTATGTGTTTATGGGAGAGGGGAAGAAAAACAAGGTCACTGTATCAGGCAGCCAGACAACATCTGAACAAAATATCTCTTTACATACATTTCATTTTCAGTACTGGTTTCATGACCATTACCCACTACCTCCATAGAGCCAAACACACAAATAGCTAGTGTTGCTGCACCAATTTTCACTACCTGCTGATGCAGACAGTGCCATTAACTAATAAAAAATAAATAAACCTGCATTCTTTATTAAGGCCAGAAAACTTTTTACAGAAAAAAATAATTGGTGGGCACAGCTACCCACAAACAAGTTCATATCTACGTACATATGGCATGCATAAGCAACACTAACTGCTTAATTCTTTTCCTTTAATCCCATTACACTAATAACATTCATCACTGAATCTAGTCAAATTCACATCACAAGTACCTTAACAAGACTAATTTATAGTCTCAAGTGCTCTCTGAAATCCTCCAGTGAATAATCTTTACTGTTCCAGCTAGCGAAAGGTAAAAGATAGATTTTTAGTTACATACAGGAACTGTGAAATTATTTCACTTTTCCATTAGGAAAGCATCTTACATTAGAGTTTTTATGATTGAACTTCCATTTGTTTCTGTCTTAAAAATGGAATTAAGTGAACAAATTGCTCTTTCTTGAAGCACTATTAAAGGATATTTCCATAGAACAAATAAATAATATACCTGCATACAACACAATATTGACATGTTCTAAGCTCTTTGACACATAAGTTGTGATTTAAAATTTTTGTCACCTGACCAAAGTGACCGTGCTCGGGAGATTTCACAGTAACCATTGGACATATCACCTTCCCATATTTTCCAGGATTGGCAGGGGAACTTACAAAACTATTTATGAATAGCAAATACTTTTGCTTTTAGCATAGAGAAGTTTGCACCCAACATCAGGTATCTCATGCTTTTATTGAGGGAAAAACACCTTCAGGATATTTGGCAAAAACCTTCACATCCCTAAGTTGCAACTCAAATGATGTAAATTAGATACTGTTGCATTACCTTATTTCCAACAGTATAGTTTTCAGGCATGAGAACTCTAAATATTTAATCCTATTTATAGAAGTCTAAATATTTAGTATATATTTACCAAATGTCATTATGTTCCTCCTTGGATTTAGAAGAAAAAGTCTTCATTTTGATGATAAAAACCTCAGATAAGTGGATTTCCTGAGAAGATTGTCTACTTTCCTCTGAAGTGGAAGTATGTCTGACTCGTACATGGAGTTCTCCCCATACCACAGAGAACTTCTTACAGATGCTCCCCATCCCAGAGTGGTTACATCTACCACTGTTCTCAGGAGCCATCATCATCTGTTTAAGAACTAGAACACAAGTCAGAAGAGAGGAAAGTGGTGACAAAAGCATGGAGGGGCTCTGTTGGGACCTCCAGTCTTTTAAGCCTCGCTCCCAGCCTAAAATAAAAATAAATTCTTCTTTATTGTTGGTGTTAGAAAAGCTGATTTCTCTTTCAGCAGAGACTCTCATAGGATCCCATTTCAGGGCACAGTATTCTGAATTTTACTTTTAATAAGATTTCGACTGTCCCACTGTAATAGGGAGGCAATCCCTGACGTGCCCACTCAAGGTTAGAATTTTGAAAATCTTCATTAAAAAATTTGCTGTTTTACCATACCAATTCATGGTACACTGCCTTTACTAATTAAATTAATAGCTACACTTGCTTACTAAAGAGATTAACTTCTGCATTGCCCTCACTAGACGGGTTAGTTGCTAGGCAGCTCTCACTGGAGGTTTGGCACTATGTTCTTATCTCTGAGGACAAAGGCTGCTATGCATCTTTCACGAGGAGAATGAATGCTACACTGCTCTCACTAAGAGCATTCATCTCCGTCTTTATATCTCAATTGCTCTCCTTTAATTATTTTAATCACTTGGTGCATTCTAGTGTTGCAAGCCTATTTAATCTAGAGTATATTTTGACTCGTATGCTATGGAATTGCTTCCATTTTTTCCTCCCTTGTCAGTTTACAAGGGAGGAAATTTATTCCAAGTCACATGTGAAGGTCTTGCACACCAGAGCATGCCGCATCTGCCGCTGCAGTAATATTCAGTCTGATATTTAAGTCCTTCTCAATATTTTTCTATCCACTGAACTGTTCGTTGTCAAATAGTTGTTTGTTTACTTTGTTCATTTTATTCCACACTTCAGTTCATATCTAGGAAGTCATACCTTTTATTAGCAGCCTCAATGTGCCAAATGCCTAGTCAATACAAGCAGCACGGCCCCCATGACATCGCTGAGGATGTGATTTGTGACACCGACAGTCTGGTCTCCTTTCCTACCAAGCAGCTGGACCTCCAGGTATCCAGACATGGGTGTACTAATTCCCTTTGCAGTACCCAAATGATTTCCAAGGAGTAAGATGCCAGTGTTGTCTTCTCATTGATAATCTGGCCTATTCTTCCTAGTGAATCGATTCACATACAGCCCACATCCTTGTGCCATATCAACAGCTGGGAAAAATCAGCTTAGCTCCACAGATCTCAGCAAAGCTGAAGACACAGCTCCTAATCTCCAAAACAAACCAACCTAAAACTAAGAATAAGTAAAATGTTTAGGTTTAAGCTGCAATGAAAATTTATTCCTGGACTACCTCCGTCACATATTCTTAATAAAATAACACTGAGCTTAAAACAAATTGCAGCTGAAAAATATAGTCATTTTTACAGTTAACTTGTAAGTTATACGAAGACTTATTTTAAATTTTATTCTTTAATTGATTTGCAGTTTCTGTATAATCATGACATGCAAATTTACGCCAACCTGCATTTTGTTATTTTACTTTTTGTCAGTTTATCCATCTCTGAGTACTCGCTATCCTCTAGATGTTACTTTTGTGATATAATTATTCCAGAATGCACTGTCTGACTGGGTGGCCCAAACTCTAGAGAGATTAAGATAAAAACCTGAATAGTTAATAATATATCTGTACAAATTCAAATTCCCTTGTCCAATAAAGAAATAATATGATTCATATTCTTTGTAACAAATACGTGAGCACAGTCAAGTTGAAACATTTTCATAAATGATTTGCCTACCCTTTTGCCCAGTTGTGAAAATAGGCAAGGTTTCTTGCAATTATGGAGAGGAAAAAAAATAAAAATCTGTCAGCAGTACCGCATTTTTTCCCAAGAATAAATAAAGAATCTTATCCTGCTTATGGATAATACAAGAAACAAGAAAGACCAAGAAAGTTGGTCAACTCTGTCTCTGAAGGTAAAAGTATGGAGATTTTAAGCCTGCACTTAAAAAAATAAAAAGAAACTGAGAATATCTTCACAAGTTGAAAAGAAAAATTTTAGGAAGAAGATCGCAGTTATGTTGACTTCCTAAGAATAATAAATCATGCTTTTGTTTTTAAACAAAGGTTAAATCCTGGTATTAGATGCCATCAAGGATTTTAACCTTTTTCAGCTTTCAAAATGAAAAGATAAAAAGAAAAAAAAAATCAAACCGTCAATTTTTTCTGTAAATATCAAACCCATGACTGCTCAGAGAAAAAACACAAGGTAACCACCTTGCTTGAAAGCACCTTTATTTCTTATAATATGTCAGCTTCTTTTGACATTTCATGGAAAAATACTGAATATTCAAAAATTTGCCTGAAAATTTACCTCTTCTGGGACACCAGTTTGAAGGATAATCTGCTAATGATGCATTAGTTACTGGGAAATATTTGAGACTGACATACATAATTTATACTGTAAAGTCACGTATGACAATCTGGTTTGGTGGGTTTTTTTAACTCTTTTATTAACACATTTAAAAGTGCCTTAGAAAGATGTGCACATATGTACAGAGTAGACCCTACAAATTAAAGACTCAAGGAAAAACGTTGTCTTTTCTATGAATCTCAAGCATCCAGGACAAAAATTCTGAGAATTACGCACAAAATAACAAATGGTATGTTCTGCTACTTGAGACAATTAAAAATCAGCAAACTTTGTGATCTATGTATGATAAACATCTGACTATTGTAATGATGGTAATTGTAAAGTAATCCAGCAATACACTGATTCTGGAAAGATTAGTATGGCCTTTAAACCCTCTCCGTTTTGACCAACTGTTGGTTGTTTTTATATAAGCAAGCACATCCATATCCATAGGCTCTGCTGTTAAGAGTTGCAGCTATGACTGAAAAAAAAAAAAAGACAAGCAAACAAACCAGAACTGTTAAATTTCACCTTGGTTATATGACAAAACAGTTTAAAAACATCCAACTGCTTCAAAAGTAATAGCAAACTGTACAATGGATGACACATAATGAAGGGTTTAGAATTCAGTACAGTCTAAGTTTTTACTCTCAAAGAAAACACTTAGAAAAAAGGCAGACAACAGGTTTGCTTTTCAACTTTTCAAAAGTCTTTTTTTAAGCAACCCTGTTGATTTCTCCTTTTTCCCCAAAAGACTCTTCCCCAGAGCTGAAAGTTTGAGCACAGCAACAAAGCTTGGAAGCCAAAGGAGCTAGAACAGAAGTCCGCCACAGACCACTGAAAGAGATTCCTCAACATCTGATCAGGTAAATTCACTTTATGACCTGGCTCACTGCTAACGGAGAAACTATAAACTGTCTTAAGACTGAGAAAGAATGAAAGGTATTTGTTCCAAATAGATGAGAAAAGAGGGAACATTAAAAGAAATGCTCAGTGGTATTGGGAAATTGCTGTTTGCTCTATTCCAAAAACTTCTCTCACTATTATATTACAAACGTGATAATTTTTGATTTATTTCCCTCTCTTCTGTTTTTTTCTAATTTGGCGCTCTCAAAATGAAAAATAAAAAAAAACCAACCTATATATTTAAATTAGATCTGACACCAGTGCACAGAAAGTATTATTCCATTTTATACACAGACAGATTTAATTACCACCCAACCAGATACAAAGAAAGTATTCCCAAGCATACATGAGAGAAAGAAGAGCAAACTTCCCAAACTAGAGATCTTCACAGCACTACCATCCTCAAAATAGTCCCAAACATCAAAACCAAGGAACTAATTGCTGGCGTGCTTTCTGTACCACTTCCATGAAGGATGCTAGGAATATCTCCCGTAAATTTCTCTTTAAGACAAAAAGTCATGATGACATCCATGGAGAACAAGAGAAGGTGTGCAAGAAAGAATTTCAAGTAGTATCAGCTAATGTACCTTCCGTGAAACAAATTAGTTATTGGAGATATATATATATGTTTCTTTTTTTCAAGGAGGTTACAGGCACAAAGATGAAAATGTTAGAAAGATGCAGAGGAGGCACACCCGGGAGAGAGAGAGATTGAACATTCAGCAGAACATTTAAGTCAATAGAAATAGCATCCAAAAATATCCTCCATACATCAACTGACAAAAGAAAAAAGTTGTACAATTTGTACTATCTTCAGCAGAAAACTCACACAGATTACTGTGGGTCCACTGGCATGTTATGAATCCGCCTGCTATGACATCAATTGAGTTAAGAGTTTTGTGTGTATTTCCATAGAGATATTTAGAGAGTGCTATTTCTGAGTTCATGTGCTGATCTCAGTCTATGAGCTTGAGAAGAGTTGTCGCTGATCCTGTTTAAGACAATGGCAATTAGATAGCCAAGATTTTCTCTCTATTCTCTTCCTGTTGCTTGTCTTCACCCCAAATCACTGCTGACATCATTCAGATGTTTTAATGGCTATAGCTTTTGGAATAGACACATTAGACCTTAAAACTTGCACTGAGATCAGATGATTATACATCTTTAAGTGCATTATGCAGGACGAGTTTGCTACATCTAGCATATCGGAATGGTATTTTATGACACGACCTGAAAGATTGGGCATATGCTATCTTTTTAAGATTATGTACAGAGCTTCATAAATCAAATGTCTGAATGAAACTTTGTTTATTCTCAGTAGTATACAAGCAGATATTTTTGTAACGATATTTTACCAAATGTATCTGAACATCCTGCTGACACAGTATTTCAAGAGAGTCCGGTGAGGCAAACAATGTGACAGTAAAAAGAATGTGGAAAATATATCAGAGCAAATAATTGATGTAGCAGATAATAAAATCTAATGCTAATATAGCTCCTACCAGAGGGAAGTAGCATGAGAGCGCTAGTCTCTCAAAATTAGTAGGATTCAAAAAGTATATACAGTCACTGCACTATGCCATTCATGGCAAGTAATGAGCCATGATAATATACTGTGATATATGAAGATATTTAGAAGACTCATAAGGATTGTTTGGAGTAAGAATAGCTTTATCAACTGGTTCATTTTGTTAGTTTAAATGCTTCTGATTCCGAAACTTCTTTAGCATTATTCTACTTGGAAGATTATTGGAAGAGAAGAAACCATCCTCATCAGTTGTTCTTGTTTAAATCTTAATCATGCAAGATTACAGAGAGCGCACTTTTGTTATAGCACTCCTAATATAATTCAGATTGAATATAATTTTGGAAAAGCATTCTCTATTTTCATTACTGATGTTCAGAGTTCATCTTTGGATGCATTGTTTTCGTTTTTTAGTCACAATGATTAATCACACAGGACTTGCATGCAACTCATGCCCCAAAACTCTCAAAGCCTTTCCAGAATTGTAGTAAGTAGATCTATCCCAGACATAAAAAAAGATGAGATGCACTTTTTCCCCATCATACCCTCCTGCTGCTAGAGAAGCTACCAGTACCATTCGAATCCCAACCTCTACCAGTTACCATCATCACAGCCAAACATCTCAATATGATCAAGATAAATCTCTAGAAAACCACAGAATTTATAATTATAAACAAAAACACACAACCTGGATTCATAAAATTTCAAATATCAGGCTTAGTTTAATCATGACAAAAAGCACAGATTCATTTCTATTTTCTGAATAATCACAGACAATATTTGATTATATCTCATATACTGGAAATTACTAAAAATAAATACCTGAGAAGTTTGGTCTTATCTTGTCTTCTTCCTGTTCATTTTAACCGAGGTAAACCAAAAGGATGTTCCAGGGGAAGCAAACATTTCTGAAAGAGAACATACCACCACTGAACGAACAAGAAAATTCATACTTTCAACAGCAAGGACTTAAATGAATAGTGTCTTTACAGCAAAAAAGATATGCTTTATCTACAGTGGGAAAGAAATTGACAACTTCCTTATCTGTAATCCATACAAAAGCTGCAGAGAATAGTGTTTGTTTAGTTACCAGCCTCCTGCGTTTAGGAAATTATGATATTACAAACAACTTGCTTGTTGAAGAACAGGATAGAAAAAAATTCTCCAAACTGGGATTTTGACCAAAATATATTTTAAAAATTCATTTTTTAAAAAAGTTTCAAATTTTCATTAAACAAACAAAAACACCCTCCAGCTCTCAAACACCCAGTCTGCCCACCATCCTCTTTCTTTCCTGAAAAGATCATCTGGGAGTAGTAACTTGTACATCACAATCACCTTTTTTTTTTTTCCTCTTTTTTTAAATAGCAGCCATAATAATCCAGTGTTGCACTACAATATCTTAAAAAGGGCCCGCCCGTGCCCACAAGGGATGTGAATCAGCTGGTTCTCAGGTTCAACTAGGCATAGCAGTAGCCTGTGAATCCAGTTGAGACTACAGAGAATATTTTGCTTTTACTGTTATTGCAATTACAGTACAGCATCACCCAAAAGCCTCAAAATAATGGGCAACATACAAACTCAAAGGAAGCTATCTAAAAGAGATCACAGTCTAGTTACTGTATAGTAACATATGTGACTGTAAAGCATTAAAAAGGGAAAGGAGAGTGAATGATACGTTTCACACCAATCAGATGAACAAATTGCTAGATGTGCTAGATTTTTACACAACTAACTAATGCAATTAATGGTCAACAAAAATATAGTGGGTTTTCACAACAGAACATCCATATTCTTTTATTTTCCACTATTCTTTCACTTACGTCCTGCCATTTAACGTCCATTCTTCCAGTTTGGCCATTTTATTTCTGACCTAACTGCTGCAAAATTTTACTTATGTCCTGGTTTCAGCTGGGAAAGAGTTAATTTTCTTTCTAGCGATTGCTGTGAAAGGAATGTCAATAATACCTATTGGTTTTAGTTGTTACTAAGTGATATTTAAGGACTTTTTTCAGCTTCCCATAGAAGAATAGACAGAACGATGGAACAGCCAATGGAATATTCCATACCATAGACGCCATGCTCAGTTTATAAATGGGAGTTAGTCAGGGGGCGGGAATTAGTGATCACTGCTCGCGATGGTGCCAATTCACCAGGCGGTGAGTGACCCACGTCATTATTATTATTGTTATGTTTCCTTTTCTGTTATTGTTTCTATTAAACCATCTTTATCTCAACCCATGAGGGGATTTTTCCTCCCTTTCCTCTCCTTTTTCCCCCCTCTTGCCCCCACCCTTCTTGGGGGGGGGAGGGGGGTGCAGGGGGAGAATGTGGCTGCGTGGTTCTAGTTGCTGGCTGGGGTTAGACAACGGTAGCTTATTAAGAAAAAAATCCTGTGTCTTAGTAATTTAGTAAGTTTAGTAGGTAAACAAGTGCCAGAGAAACACCACCCATTCCTGCAGTAACAAAAGCTTGGAAATAAATGCAATGGGGCCAAAAACATTTCAGAAATTCTCTTCCTCGAACATTATGTGCAATCAACAGCAAAAAAAGGCTTTGCTTGACTTCAAATGAGACACAGTGAATTGTATTGTTTGCTCTGGTCCTACTGTAAAGTTATTTTACTATCAGCTGTTACAAGAAATTTGGACGAAGATATCACAGGTAAGACACTGTATTCGGTCTCTACCTCCTGTTTTTTAGAGCAAGGCTTTCAAACTGATCCCTGAATCCGGATCTAAAAAATTCTAACTTACAGAACTCTTAATATGCCTGGTTCTGAAAGAATAAAACCAGTATGGTCTATTTTTTTTTCCATCCACAGGAAATGCCCCTCCTTAAAATTTTGTGTAAGAATGATTCCTCTCAAATGCAAGCTCCGTTATTAATAGAGCTCTAAGCAAAACCCTACTTAGAAGAATCCCCTAGTGTCAGTCAATGGGAACTCTGCAAGTTTGAAACAAGCAGGATTTGGCGCTGAACTTCACTGACAATGTATTTTCCCCTTGCTCACTGTTTTAAAATGGTCATGCTACCAAAATTCTTATTTTAACACATTTTCACACAATTTCTCAAAAAATTTTTTTCAATAACTTAGTTTTAGATAAATAAGACTTAAGCCAAAACAATTTTTAATACAAGTTATTTTCAGATACCTAATTTCTCATAAAAAATAGCAACAGAAAGGAACTTATCCTGCTCCCTTTAATGTTGCAGATGTCTGAGACTCCCTATGTTAGGAAACAGGTGAACTATACCTTTAGCAAAATCAGAGTTTAACTTTCCTTCCCTGACGTCGATTTATTTTTTATGTTGGGATTCCTGAATCTGATGTTATTTCTCACTACTTGATTGCATAAGAAGTTCATTGTAAAGATAAATATAAGGTGGAAAAGTCCAATCTAACATAATCATAAACATTAAATTAATTTTATTTCAATGTATGCCTTCTTTTTTACCTCAATACTGAAAAAGTAAAATAAAAACCCTCTAGATTTTCTTACAAATGAACACATGTCACAGCTGCTTAGAAACAGTTACTCACATCTTTGCAAATAGTATTTTCTATGCACTTCATGGACCATTAAGATGATCTAATTTATGAACTGAAAGGACTGCTATTGAGAAAGCTCAGTCCCTGTGCAATTTACAGTGCCAGAACACTAAGTTAACTGGTGACTGAAGTCTCACAGTAACAACTGACATTTCATTTAACCTTTTTAACTAAAACAGTTATCTCTGCAAATCACTCATGCCATGTTGAAGCAAATCTTCACCTTGATACGGAAACCTGAGCCTACAAAGTGACATGCCTGGCACTTTATGAATGATGCCTCTAAGCCGTACAATCTACAGGGAGTATCAAGTGTTTGGCACGAATTTGCAAACAGTATGCACAGCCTGGTGATAGAGACAGCTAAAATCCACTACCTTCTTTTACACCAACATATGCAAAAACAAGGAAAATCACCCTGAAAAATAATAGCTCTTTATTGAAAGCTTTAAGCAAAATCTGCTAATACTAGAATTAGTTTGTGATTTTTCCCATCTATAAAAGGGAGACCAGAAACTACTTTAATCTTCCTCAGCCCTCTCTGATTTGAAGACAGTATCAAACACTGAGTGCATGTTTATGAGAGCAGAACAAGGTTGGACTCCCTGCTTGGGGATCACACTTCCTTCATTTTAATTAAGGAATACTTTGCCCAAGTTCCCCAGGCTAATACAAGTCTAATTGAAGTCAATACTAAGTCCAATCCGTTGCCATATGTGCAATCTAAATTCACATCCTAAACTCACCTCAAGCAGATGAGAATACTTTGGATGGAACTAACAGAGCTTGCAAAGGGACTTGGAACAGTTCATATCCCTTGGGATGTCCAACAACCAGCACCAGCAGACTGTGCTGGAAACTGAAAGTTGAAAAGAGATAGAGCATCAGGAGTAGTCAGCTGCAGTCAGTGAGTTCAATATCCACTCCTCTGGAAGACATGGGTTAACTCAAAAACATCCGCTTGTGCCTACAGCAATGCCTCTGTGTTAAGCCTTTGCTCTCCCCTTCCCCAATGAAGAACGCCCAAAAATCCCAAGTGTCGAGGCCACCCACTCCTGCATCTCGGCTTCTGGACAGGGAAAGGTTAATTCCCCCTAACACACAAAACTCAGTAAATCAAGAATTACCGAAGTCCTTCCATTTTACAGCAAAAAGACACAAGGGAGGGGAGGAATCTGAGATTAGGGACAAAAAGCACAGAAGTTATGGGTTTAACACATCTGTAATTACAGTTGCTTACCAAAGGAGGGCCTTACAGTGCTTTGGGTAGGCAGCAGAGAGAGAAGGCAATGAAGGTAGAAGTCTGTGTTGGTTTCAAACTGTCACAGCCCTAGAATCTAATTCCAATTTAACAGTAGTTTAAACATTAGAAGAGATTGCCATCATCACTCCTCAATAGCCTTAACCTCTGGAGCTTTCAAAAGAACAGACAGTGAATTGCATTAATTATTAGCCTTTCACCTTCGAGACCTGGTACAAAGGTAAGAACCAGTAGCTCAGACGGTAGCTAATGAGACTGGTAGCCTATTTTTGTCCCTCACACATTCCCTGGACTTCCCTACTTCTTTCTTGTTGGGTTTCCCCCGCCCTGCATCCAATTTAAAGTGAAAATTCAAGTGGTCACGAATGTCTGACATATAATCCTCCTTGTGTTGGACGTTCATGGCTGTCAACACCATCCGAGCAATGTCAGTTGTGGAAAACAAAGCTACCAATTAAAGATGGCCTTAAGCCCATCCCAGTTTTTAACAGTCTTGAACACAAGGGTGGGAATCTGAAGTATTAGTCAGACAAGAAACTTGCGGGAGACCATTATTTTACTAGTAGTCTGTGTGAAATATCTCAAGTCCAACCTGAGGATTTCTTAAGCAGAACATGGAGCAGAGAAGGAGGATTTTCCAAATATAAGATTTACTTGTTCTGTCTCATACACCTCTTTCACAGCACCTGTTACCATGATGCTGGTCAAAGGCCAGGTGAAGTAGCACATAAATTATCTGCAACCACTTATACAACCATGAAGCCTTACAGCTAAGTACAGACGTGCCTTATTTATGCCCCTTCAAATGTGACTGTAGGACCTATGAGGACATTCCTAATTGTTTCATACATTTACTTGAGTAAATAACAACTTTTCCAAAAATAATACCTGCTTTACTATTTGCTAAATAATATTTTGTTAAATATATTTTGTTAAAATATACTTGCCTATTAAAAAACAGCTAAGGAAGCACAAATGAAAGAGCTGGTCAAGAACATGTTACAAGACTGAGTGAACGGCTAGAGAAATCGTGAAATCCAGAAGTTAAGACTTGAGCGTGTACACTGTTAACAGACAACTTACAGTGAATTATTTCATGGAAACTGTGGCCAGCTGGCAAATAACCCATTGCTATAAAGACAGGATAAATCAACGATAGTTATATCCAACAGCTTATTCAGGCCAAATGGTCAAGTGTTTGCTTCTATTTACATCTTGGCCACATTTCCAGAGCATGCCTAAAAAAACCCTTAAGCTGTCTATATTTAATATTTTCTTTATCTGCTGTTATATTCATTCTCACCTTTTAAAAATAGAAGTACATAATTAAAGATTTAGTTGTAATGATTCTTTTTCCCAATAATTAAATAAATCATTTCATGCAGGTAACACACATTTTCTAAACAGAATTATTTTCTGGTTTAAGTTTCCTAAAAATTGAGAGAATGATGTTTTTAGCCATTCCACAGCTTTTGTCTAATACTTTTTAAGTGGCAGTGGCTGTATATGGAGCTACTCTTTCGAAAAAGATTCTTTTTTTCACCATCCACAACAAATGCAAAGAAAGTTAACAGGGAATTTTTAGTAAGTCTGAACATATTCCCTCCAGAGTATATCAAAATTACTAACTCAGATACATACTTAGCATCTTTTAATATTGTCAATAAAATCAGATAGCATAATGAATATTTGCCAATCTCGTTGTTCTGCCTGAAGTTTAAAAAGAAAATAATTTATATATTTAGTTAATCTGTCTGTTCTTTAGCTCCTAATACACATACAAATGCATGTTTCCCAATAGTTCTAAAACCTCATGTGGATTTTCCTGACATGCAAATCTAGTCTTACACCAAAAAAAAAGAAAACTGCCCAGTATCTCTAAGTGCTGAAGGATTTGCATGAGAAAATCTAGTCACATTGTTCATTATGAAAACGTAGCCGTGAAAATCAAGAGGTTTGTAGGAACTGAGTATTGTTGGCAATACTAAGTAGGATTGTATTTAAACAAGTGCAGACAGACTTGGAGTTCTTAGCATAAAAAAAAAAAAAAAAAAAAAGGGCAACAAAACAAACCCTAAGGTCTTTACGATCGCAATACAAAGGCTTGGATCTGGTTATCGAATGTCTGGTACCTATGCTAAGCATGTATCATAGCGAGTTCCCAAAGCAATAAGCAGAAAGAGTGAAAGCATGAGGAAACAGAAGGCGGAGAGTGAGGGGTGAGATAGCTAAGGTAATTTTAAATTTTAGTTGGCATGAAGTTTTGGAGGTGCCAATCTCTCCACTACTTACAAGGAGAGCCTAAGGTACACAAGATTAGGCACCTCAAGTAGATGAGATAAATCCAGCCCTAACTACACGTGCAAACAACATTTACCAGACTTTGCCACTGCTTCTCACACACACTGGAAATGCCCCGGTTGTTCTTTGGGTTCCCCTCTAAAAACTGCTTTTCCCAAGTCCTCACACTCAAGACACTGCCAAATCTCACCTGGCTTCATCTAAGGGGATGGAGGCAAAAGGAAAAAAAAAAAAAAAAAAAGACAAGACAGAAAAAAAACCAATCTACTGTTTTACAAAATTAATTTTAGAAAAGAACTGTGTCAATAATGGTTATGGATATGAAGCTAGTGAGGAGAAGAGCACTTTTAATTCCTGAAGACTTGAGCAGGGGCTGATAACACTTGCCCTTCACAATTCAGACCTCAAGCTTCTCAAGACCTAGAATAACACTGTAGCCTATTAGTAAGCTAAATATACCCAGGGAAAAAACACGTATAATATATCAGTCTTTTGTCAGAGATAACAGCCTGCACTGCTTTGATATGAACAGCACAGAGATCAGTTGTGAAGAATATAAAATAGCTGAATTCAGCAAGAGCACTCTCTATTAGGATGTTTTTATTATTTTTATCTTTTATTCAATGTACTATCACAACTTAGGAAAAGCAGTAGCAGCAGACAAGAACTATTCAAATTGGAAACTTAAATGTTGTGTATCGCATATCTGATATAGATAGATATTTAATATTAGTGTAGACCTATCAAGTTAGTATTAGTCAGAGGTGCATCGGACAACACTTCAACAGAAAAGGCGAATAAATACAACTACTATTACTGTAGATCTTAGCTAGTTTTTATAAGGAAAACAAATTTGAACCACCAAAATTCAGTCCAGATATATAGGTACTAGGCATCTCGTATGAAAAACCAAACAAAACAGGAATTGAATGTTGACTAACTGCAAAAACAATCAACCATTCCAAACTCCATATATTTTTTTTTTTCCATTAACAGCTTGCTTTAAACTTGCTTAACGTACATTATTATGTCCCAATGCATATAGCTGCACTGTTAATAATAGTTCCAGAAGAAGAAAAAGAAAGGCATGGAAGAACTGTGCTTTAAGAAAATGTCTCTGTTTTCTTAAAGCCATCTTTCAGATACATATGTAAAACTGCAGCCAAACTAAACGCTCAGCTCTAATAAATCTGCTGGGAGCAAGACTCATTCAAATCCACATAATATACTGACAAAAGGTATTGCTGGATAGGTCATTCAATTCACAGGACCTTTCAACCCCATTGAAAATTTCAGAGGGAAAGAAAACAAAAAACATCAAAGTCTTTGTATTTAGTATATAGACCTTTTTGCCAGTTCAAGTTTAAGACCTTTTTAAAAATGCACTGTCAGCAGCATAGCTTTTAAAGGTAAAATGAGGCCTTTAAAGCAGGTATCCCACTGTGCATTCTACCACTGCGCTGCCTGTGGAGTGTAAAAAACAAGGGCAAAGATGGGACTGAAAGTCTCAAACACTCTCTTACAATGGCTTTCATCTTCTCTTCCAAATCCGTAACCTTTGAAGACAGAAGGAAATGCAGTTAATGTGTTTACAAATAGGCTGGAACCTGCTAGTTTTTAAAGGAAACTCACAAAGGGCACAAACGTCCACTGGAATCTCATTACGTTATTTAAAGGGCTGACAGCCCCCCTGTTTGACCGCTCTTTTTAATTTCATCTGTTTGAAAAGTTCATCCACTTTCTGAGATTCTTTTAATGATTCGTCACTTCTCTCTCTCAAAATGAAAACAATCAAAAATGTCACTGATATATGATAATACCAGAAAGAAGCCCGTCTGTGTCAAGTTACAAATCCGTCTTTCCCCTTCATCTTTTGCAGGGAGAATACTGAAAATTCAGCTGACAAAGTATCCGTCATCTTGCATGTTTATCAATGCAGTCTTTTATAAATGCTAAGTAAGCAATAAGGAAACAAAACCCAGTGGTCCAGAACTCATGAGTAACTATGAAACAAGTCAATATGCACAAATGCTAGAAGAAAACATACTTTGTGAAGATAACGACTGTAGATGTTCAGCACACCCTGAAAATAGTCAAACGAACGTTAGACTCTGAAAGGCTGCAAATAACAGACAGCATACACTAGCCTGGCGAGTTTCTTTAAGAAACACTCTACAGAAATACGAGGGGCAGTAGTAGGAACAAAGCTTCAGATATAAATATAATTTCATATTATCATATACCCCCTGAATGTGATGTACAAACACTGCCTAAATAAAAGGCCATAAAATTATTTTGCTGTTTTTTAAAACTTGTTTTTCTATTCAAGGCTATAAAATCTGTAGAGTAACTTTTCTGTTTTTAATCTTCTCTGATTTTTTCATTGCTTAATTTTCAATACGAGTGTTTACTTAATTCTGGATTTTTCAATTTCTTTGTAGAATCTCAATAGGACAGTTCTGATCAGCAACAGTTACACAGAAGTTTGCTTGCCATAACTCTACTATTTTAAGACTCACATTCTAGTAATATTAAAACTCACAACTGTCTTATTGTCTTTTAAATAATACACCAGACACTTCAGTAGAAATATTTCCTTTTATCTAATCTAGTAGCAGAAAGGTCAATGGTAAGGCACCTGCGTAACTGAAAACATTTCTGTAGGAACTTGATATATCCTCCATTTCATACTTCATGCAATGTAGTTCCTCATAAACCCTCTCTAATTCTTGCCAAAAAAATATCCATTTTCTACACTTCATTTTATCTATGACCATAGCAGCAATAACGGCTAAATAACAGATAATGTCAGAACGGTTCAGAATAACACACCCAAATCTGTTTTACCTAGCAATATACAGAAGTACCACAATATGTCATCTGTGGCTGAAATTAGAGATTGTAGTTTATAGAACACCTAACCTGCTTTTGGTCAAGAGAAATGGAGCCACATGGTATTTACAAATAAAATTTAAGAGAAATCATACTTTTCCATCACTTTAGTTGTTACTGTTTCCAAGTCTCCATTCATCCTCATAAAATTCTGATCCCACTATATGTTAATCCTCCTTTCCAATCCTGCATTGTCCTTAACAAACGCAGCTCAACCCGCACCCATCAGGACATATAAATTCATCCACATACACAGGCAGTCGATCATATTAGTGGACTTTGAGCATTTCCATCTCACTAATGTACACAGAAGTGATCACACAAAAAAAAACCAACCCAAGTCTATATAGGTCACCTGTAGTAACATTTTGTTGGGAAAAGGAATGGCAACCAAGGGAAATGCTGCCTCGCTCTGGAATTCTTAAAGGGCAGCTAATTAATTCTGGAATTCATAAACACTGATGATATGATATCCGCTCTTAAGACATTAATAATAATGTCATCCAGCCACACAAATTCAAAGTGAAATAACTATTCTCTCAGGAGAAAGGAAAAAGGTTTTTGCAATCCCTCTGTTAGTGAGCTCTAAACTGTGTCAAGTTGCATTGGAAATGTAATCTCAAGGAATAGTTCCACACCATCACAGTTCGAATGACAAGAAAGCTTCCATCAAAGCAGAAAGGTGACAAGATCCAGATTCATCCTTGTTCTCAGAAATGATGGCAGTACTCTGAGAATTTCCACCTCTTATTGCTGACTTTAAACCAGTTACTTGTCTCTGAATTTTTCTGCACTACAGCTGGGTTTTTTTGACAGTTTCAAACTGATTGTAGTAGCAGTTCAGTTTGTTCCCAAAGGTGAATTTAGTAGTGTGGGCTAGTTGTAAATTCATCTAGCTTTACTTTCTGATGATCTGTAGCCTAATCTAAGGTTAAAATGTGACAGAATGTGATTTGAGAAGACCAAGAACCTCTGTTACCATTAAAAGCACTCTGAAGAATTAACCTAAAGATAAGATGTTTATTTATGGTATGTTTTATTTATGAGCTTGAGTTTACAAAGTCTTTGCTATGGGGCACCGTACAACCTAACAAGTGTACTTTGTCAGGAGTGATCAGGGAAACTCTGGCTGAACTGCAGAAAGGGTTATGACGTACATGGCCTATGAGCTGCCACCAGAGACTGGCAAAGGATAGCAATTCAGCTTCCAGAGTCTAAAAAAGCCATAAGTTCTCTTAGGTGCTCTCAGTGGCCACCAAAGGCAAAGATAAAGAATGAAAATAAAGACTGCGGGTTTTCAGCTGTTTCGGAGCTCTAACTTTTTCAATTAAAACAACTCTTCGGGGCTTTCAACATTACTACTCAAGTTGGGCCCACAAAATGTTATTTCCTACCCCACAGAAAGCATGGCAATTAAAAAAAAAATAATGTTGCTCCATTCAGGTGATACCAAGCGATTTCAAACAAAACAAGCCTCAATATCTAGTCCACATCAATAATACAGTGGTTGCATCATTCACATTTGTTGAAAGAGACACAAATTTAAGTTCTTGTTCTGGCTATTTGGATCCACCCCTGACTAACACTTGGGGGAGGGTAGAGTCTCTCTAAGTTTGTTCTAATTAATGAACTGTTATGCAATACGCAGAATTAACAGTTTTGCAAAATATACATCTCAGAGGGAAGTTCCGTAAAATGGCCCAGTTCATCTGACAGCTCACTTCTTCCTGGATGAAGTTCGCTTCTCCACACCCCTCTCAATCTTGTCCCTGCACGCATGGTCCCACTGCCTTAATTCAAGTCAGCTCTGACATTCATTGCAATATTTATAGAGCCAGTTCAGCTTGCTAACTCAGCAGAAAACTATTCATGGACTCTTTTTCCTCTGGGTTAGTACTTCACATTTTTCATTAGAGTTGGTACAAGGTAAAGATAATTTCTTGCATTAGTTTTCATTATCTTTAGAGATGCTTCCATCTGTTAGGAATAACTTAGCAAAGAACATCTGATTATACATTTCGAATATTTCTTTCGGCATATGATCTATGGTTTTATGGCCTCAGTTCTGTTAATTTCTGACTGTGAAAAATCTATATTGCATTTTAAATACAAACACCGATCTTACAATACACTTCTGAGTACGGACTTTTCCTATGTTTTTTTCTAAACTGATCACACTGAAACCAAAAGAATAAGAGAAACCAGAAGTAATGGTCATAAAAGTAAGATGGCACAGTCAGATGAGATCACTACTTTTCCTGTTGAGAAGGGGTTAGAGGAGCATAAAACACCAAGAATGCATGAAGAAAGCTGGGACTTCCTTCATCAATGAGTTTTTGAGACTGGCCACCCTGAGCTTTCAAGGACCAGAGCCGTCAGCGCTAGTCAAAATGGTGTCCTTTCAGAGGTATTACATACCTGCAGCTAAATTAGGATAAATTTGTTAAGGACTGATTGTTTTGTATTTGTGGTGATAATTACTGACAGGGGTTAAGAACTAATCATTGGCAATGTGTATTTTCAATCCATTAAAAAGTCAACTCAAGTTTGAAACTACACTGATCTGCCTTTCAAACATTCCTGTCACAGCAATCCCTGATCTCTAACTGACATACAGACTTAGGTATATTCAGTTGCAACAGAAGGGACTGTAGCAGTAAACCGCTGTCTGGTTATCTTTAGCGGATACAACCCCCCTGGGAGGCCAAGCGCTCAACGGTGAGCAGAACCATAGCTTCCATCTAGTTCCTGGTCTGCCTGCACAAAGCATAGATGAAAGCACAGGAGCAGCTACAAATCACTGCGACAACTCTGCAGCTAGAAAGATGGTAGCAAACACGTAAGTATTAAACTGACAGCGTGAGACTCGACAAGTCTGCATTTGTCTACTACAAACAAAAATCTTTGCAAGTATATGTGAAAGCTCTAGCAATCTTCAGGACTACAACTAGTGCTTTACCATTGAAGTGGATACAGGGGTCCTGCAATACTCTTGTAAAAAAGTAGCAGCCACAGTACAATGTTTGCATGTCTTTATCCTTGAGGATCTGTAACAATTTAGATATACGTGTAAAAATACACATATATATACACCTATACATATAGGTATTTTAATAAGCTATTAAACAAGATTGCTTTCTATAGCAACAATCTCTGCATTTGGATTGAAACGATGCAAGCTTCCAAACTCCTGTTGAGTTCATAGGGCCATGGTCTCGCCACTGGGACTTCCTAAAATGCATTTTGCTCTTAGTAGATATCATTAAGTCTGCTGACTACATATGTGCATTGTCTTATTATTCAGTCTCACTGTTCTGCTGTGCATTATAAACCCTGCAGTATTAGTCAGAAAAGGTTACAAAGCAACCATGGCAACACACAAATAAAATATGAAAGAAGAAATATTTTTATTTTCATTTTTATATTAAAGTCAAATTAAATTGAATATCATTCTGGTTTATAGGTTAATAAAATACAGGAGAAATTAATTACTAGCAGAAATACATATTTATAATGCAAGCACCACGATAGCAACAACAACAAATGAAAAAGCCTCTTAGTGGAAGTGCTTGCCCTAAAGGGCAAGAGATATGCCAACCTAATAACCTCACCAGGGGTTATGAAAAATTTGCACATTGCCTGACAGCCTAAGGTAAAGTCTTATGGTAGCTCTTCAAGTGGATAAAGGGAAAATGGAATGCATTGCAAAGAGGTACCGTTTATCTAAATCAATGGAGACATTTCTTACTGCATTGACCTTCACTGCATCTTGAGGAGTATAAAAAGCATTAAGGAACATTTTAAAAACACCCAGGGGTTTTCTTTATCTAGGTTTTCTCCCTGATCAAATAAACGGGAACTCTTTATTATAGATATTTCCCATATTTCAAGTTAATGCACATTTCTCTGCAGCACAGCCACCTAAATAATCTTAACACTTCATGAGGGCCCTGACAGTCTCCCACAAATGTCATATTCCTCCCTCGATGAACATCCCTCAGAACGATAGCTTTGCAACGTCCCTTTGCACTGATGCTGACTGAAATGATTACGCTTAAGATGACCAGGATCAAGCAACGAAACAGAAGGACTGATGTTTAAAATCAACACAAGTACTAAAGAGTGGAAAACCATGAGGGTGTGTAAACTGATATTGCATATGTGATAGAGTTCACCTACATTTGTTCTCTTATTCCAGTGTTTATGAAAAATACTACTACCAACAGAAGGGCCACCTCTGTTACCTAAGACAGCAGAGTAAATGGTTCACTCTTAGCTCTTTCCTCATGAAGATTCAAAAGTAAGTCAGGCAACAAAAATATCACCAGCTAAGCCTATTAGCAGACCTTCAATAAGCCAAAACGGGCATGGTTTTGAGCCTATATATCACCTTAGCACAACTGAATCACTGTCCATTCAATTAATCCCTATTTATAGAGATGTTCGTGATCAGAGAACAATATGCAGACATGAAATATAAGGATTTATTGCACTTACAATATTTATACAGCTTTCCTCTCTCAAATGTTTAATGTTGTTTCTTGTGAACTAGGTTTTCACACCAGGAGAAAATGGTAAAAGCAAGCTCTGCACACAGACTGTAATAGTATTTCACCCATAGTGCTCTTTTTATCTGTAGGACTTAAAGAACTTTACCGATTTAGCAAGGCTTAAGTAAATAAGGCAATGATAAACACACTTCTCCTTATTCCTACTTATGGCAATGTTACAGCACTGTGATAAGCAGTGTCTCCTGACTACATGAGGTATACTCATTTCTAAAAATTAGCTTCAGTCTCTGCATTCTGTCCAGTAATATCTTGCAATTTCATTGGGAAATATTTGTAAGGAAGATGAAATACAGAATAAAGAAAGCAAAAGGTTGAATTTAACTAATTCCTTTATCCATGTTCCCTCTCTCTTTTTCTTAGTCACTCCTTACTTTTGCCATTATAACATCCTGTTTGCATCTGAATGCGAGTCTTTCCATATTTCCTTTTTCTTTCTCCATAAGCTCTAATTTTTACCCAGCTAAACATCCAGTTCCATTTCCTATATCTTTTTCCAAATTTCTCAACAAATGTATATTTGATTTTAAGCAGAAAACTGGCCAAAAGCCTAAAATGAAATTGACACTTTTCATATAAATAAAGCAGTGAGGTCTGTAAAGCCTTTAATTTAATATCAGGGGAATTATAGTATATCAAAAGTAAATTTTATCAAGTATGGACACGTGAATTCCAAGCTCTTTATATTTTTTTCATATATAAATTATCAAACTTACATGCATGCTTTACAATTTAAGACTCAATACATCTGAATTTATGGGTTTCTGCATACCATTAGTAACTTCTGCACTGCTGCACTGTGTAATACGTATTTTAGTTCGGTGTAGTTTTTCTTCACTATTCAGCCATTTTTCCTTATTACACTTCCAAATAGGCAGATTTATTTCTGAAAAGTATAAAAGATGCATGTTTTCCTGCTTAATAAGTAAACTGCAGAGAGCAATTATAATCATCGCTCAGATCACAAGATCATTCCATAAAGCTTGACAACAACAGCACAGAACAGTTGCAGAATAAACGCAGCTATCAACAACATTTTTTAAAAGCCATTGATCAGAATATTGGAAATATGTCGCCTTAAGATTTGTCATGGGAATTCACATTTTATATCCCTAACTAACAAAACAGCTACTTTTAAAATTCAGGGTAAAGAACTGTGTGTCTTGCCTGCCTATTTCATTGAGTCCTCTCTATCTTCTCTTTAAATGCAATGTATGGAGTTCTTGGGTTTTATCCTCTCCTCTTCTTAAAATTAATGTGAGTCATATAAAGCACCTGACACTGGTAATCATTCCTTTATATTTAAAATATACGCAGCTAGAACAAATGTATGACTCGCTTGGCCACATTCCATAGCTGTGCTACTGTGCCTGAACAGCTCTGCAGCACTCCACCTTTTGTACATATTGCATGCTTTAAAGCTGTCTAGTGTAACAGATAAATCTGGGCAATCATGTATTTTGTAATGATTTCTCCTGACATTCTCAATTACATTTTGGAGAGCCTTGAGTACAACATTTCCAGCAGTTCCCTCAACCGATAGCATAAATTTTGTTAAACTGCAACAGAGTGCTGCGCAAGATTTATTTGCTGAGCAGTTAACTCCGGTTACACCATCCAAAGCAGGAAGTGAAACTGCATCAAATTTCACCAGCAGTAATTAATTTCTTATTTGGAAGGGAAATAGTAAAAGCCACGCTACAAATAAAGGTTAAATTAATATAATCACAGCACAGAAACATTTCTTTAAATCCTACAAATTAGTGCGGAGTGCAAACCACTTGAATAAGAAGGCTACTGAGCATTATTAGGGTGCCTTGATAATGTTTTTGGCCACAGGCTGGAAGTTAAAGAAGGTATGAAACCAGTGTTCTGAAACATCACCCAACAGAAGGTAATTTCCTATATACATAGACACTTCTTACGTACTACGTGGAAAGCTGGATTGCTAGGGTGATGGGAAGTTCGTGGATTTTCAGCTCTGCATGTAAAAGCTGATGTATTTTGAAAACTCATAAATTGGCTTCACTTTTTTTGGCAGGGGGGAGGGGATCAGGGAGTGATGATGGTGTGTTTTGTTGGGTTTTTTTTCTAAACCATTTCCATCTAAAAGCAGTTTTTAAAAACAAAACATGAATGTACAAATACTATCTTTTATTAATTCAGTAGAAAAATAGCCAAAACCACTACTCCTAAGAGTGGTTCTATGTGACATTATGTTTCTTCTTTGGCTGAGAAAGGCAACACCCATATCTTAGTAGTTCTGAAGAGCTACAAGCTGTGAGTAGTATTTGTAGAAGAGAAAATACCAGTCCAATTCTCCTTCCACAAGTGACTGGGAGTACGAGTAAGGGAAGGAGTGACGTAATTTTTTTTAAAGGATCAAAATACAAAATGGACTATGGACAAACAGGAAACTATACTGAATAGATGACATTCTAGTGTACTCAAAACAAAAAGACTGGTGAGAAACGGCAGGTATATAAACTGACTTTTACAGAGAAAACAGTACACAAACACAACATACTGAACAACAAAATATATGACTGGAGCAAGAAAAAAGTAACATTTCAACAAGAAAATGCCTACCCTAAACATAGCATTTCCAGAAAAGCTCCTCAACAACAACAAAAAAATAAATAAAGGAAAAAAAAAAAGACAAGACTGCTTAATAGCTGATCTAATAAGATACTCTCTACAATCTTGATTTTTCACTACATTCCCAACATATATGAAGTCTCCTTTTGATAAGTATTTTCAGTTCCACGCAAAACCAGAGCCTAAACTAGAAAGCCAGCGGAAAACAGATGAAGGAACTCTATACCCACATTAAGAATGTCCTAGTGCCAACAACTCCAATTTAAGCCAGCCTCTGAGCACTTGCCGAGGAGTATTAGAAACAGGATGCCTTGTGACAGAAAGATCAAAGGCTTGGTTTTGAAAGTTGAGTCTGAAATCCTTTTTCTTTTGTGTTCCAAACTATAAAGAAGGATAATAGCATGTCCCTCCCACAAATAAGCTCCAGAATGATACAGGCATCTATCGAGAGGTACTTGCGTAACACAGTTATAAGTACTCTATTTTTTATTACAAAAATAAACCACATTTTGCCCCATAAAATAAGCAGATTGAGTTCTATGTTTGTACTGAAGGTATTTTTGGATAACCACGGTCCCAGTTAATTTTAAAGCAGTGTATGTAGAATCAAGCATAAAGGCAGACAGCCCATACGTGGCCTTGAAATAGTGCCTTTCTGATGCAAACAACCTGTAGGTGCACTAAGTACTGCTGCCACAAGAGAAGGGTGAGAACAGTTACCAAAAAGATGATCAGCAAGTAGAGTTTCTTTTAGCATGTGGGTGTAATTAAACTCAACATGAAGAACAGAAGCAGCTCATGCAGCGTATGCATTGTTGACTATACGTGTTTTCAAGGTGGTGCTCATGAGCAGATTTCTCTGACCCTTTTTCAAATCTGGTATTGTTTTTCCCCTTCCTGTATGTAAATTCTTTTCATTTCTCATCTTCCACAGCTTATCCCTATTTTTCACTTATTAAAACCATTTTATATTCTCCCGTCTTGCTACTTCTGCTTAGTGGCTGTCATAAACCCTAAATTACCCACAGTTTTGCTCTCTGCCTTTCCCTTAGACTCTTCTCATCTTTTTCTTGAGAACTGTAACTCATATTTAAATTCATTTGCAGGGCATCAGCAGCTTCTCAAGGCTGTCTCCAATTTTTCTCCAGCACTACATTCCAGTAAACGTAACATCTTATCCAGTGGAGGAGCTGTTTACGTACAAGACGGACTATCTGCCAGTCAAATAGGGACACCCCATCTGCAGGAGATGCAATTTCCTCCCCATTGCAAACAGCTTGGGTCGTCTAAGATTAAACCAATAAAAGTTATTGTTTCATCATAGGACTTTGGTGAACTGATATAGAGAGTTATTGAATATGGTGACAAACTGTCCACAGAACGTGCCCTGGGCTGCAGGAACAGAGCACTTTCTACATTCTGCTGAGTTGTTCCGTCCAGAAGCAGCAACTCATGTCAGTGAGTAACAAGAAGCTGGTGCAGATTCAGCACAGTTGGAGGCCAGCAAAGTACAAGCTGCAGTGGCAACCGCAGTAAGTGAATTTAAAATTAGATACTGAAAACTTAAAAACAGAACATGGGGAAAAAGAGGAAAGTTCTAAAGCATTGTGACTGGATTTAAAAAAGTTGTGAAACTTTTTCTATGCCCATATTTGAGGAAATTTCCCCAGCAAGCTTTACTCACACTCTAATACTGCATGTTAAAAAAACATTACTTCTGTTTTCAATGGCAGCAAGTTACGCTCGTTTTCTTTTTATTTTTTCTTTAAAGGGCACTTATATAAAAATAATTGCAGCACTCTTCCTTGAGAAGTTTGGCGATAGTGTCTAATTGATATAGACATGCCTTAGAAATAAATGTGCTTTCACTGCGATATTATTTTAACTGTGTTTGTCACGGAACATAAGCATGACAACTTTTTTGGACAGAGTTATATATTGTCCCATTCTTCTTCAGCATTAGAAAAAAAGAAACAGCCACTGAAAGAAAAGAAGAATTTTAGGACAATTGTTTTCAGGTTCATTGGCTTAGATTCCATAATTAGTAATTCCATTATAGTTCAGCTGTATATTGTCACAGATAACATGCTCATCACATATGGCATTTGACTGTTTCTGTTGTCCCACCTGTTTCAGAGTACCTGAAAATAAATTTTTTGTGTTATTTGTATGTTTCTACAAGCAAAGGAAGTCCATGAAAGATGAGCCCATAACAATTTCCCCAGCCTTGCCCAGATTTCATTCTGGAAGAATGACATCCCGAGATCTTCCAGGAATCTGTGCTATAATGGTAATAATTTAATTAATGCATGGATTATTCATCAAGGAATTAAACATTGTTTTCTTTACCTTAGTTTCACAAATATGTTGTATGCTGAATATACGTTTTCTTTTTTACCAGGCATACCAAGAAAAGCACAGTATACTGTGTACCCAACACAGTTTCCTCTTCTTTTCCTCATTGAGCAAAACACAAGTTTTAGCCAATGAGTAGCTCTCTAAAAACAGGCCTAAAAAATTATTAAGGAAACATCATATCAATTACACTTCTGTATACATACAGAGTAGAAACAGGTATCACACAGACACTATTTCAATGTGGAGTACTTGGAAAGATTAGGCGTTATTACATGTATTGATCCTAGAAAGCACTTGCTCCAAAAAGGAGCACATGATAAGAGCACCCAGCACAATATGGTAGCCAAGACATTCTTTGAATGCATAAGGGATCATCTGGAAGAGAAGAGAGAGAGTGCTTCTTCTGTAGCTGCCATGTACGTTGCAATGCCAAGACAATACCATACATTGGGCTGTGTTTGAACACCTGCAATTCAGAAAAAGATGTTGAAGACTCGAAAAAGATCCAGAAAGGAACCAGAAGGATGACTCAGGATCTGCCTTCATCGAGGCACTTCATTATCTCAATCTATAATCACTTCTTACAGTGAAGGATTATAGTGTAACTTGATCACAAGCAATGAGTATCTAACAAGCAGAGATTTCTGATAGCCAAAGGCACTGTAATCTAACAGGTAGTTATAACAGAATCCAACGGTTAGAAACTGACAGCTAGGTAAGTCCAGAAAAAGAGGTGCACACTTTTAATAGTGAGAGGGAATACGAGAACAACTTTACCAGGAATGTACCTAATTCTCTGCACTTCATATACTCTGAATTAATTTTGAATGTTGCAAATTCACACTGCGAGGTATAAATTTGCTACAGAAACAACTGTTTAAATTGCAGCAGAATGTAATTACGCAGAGATTGGACTACCAAGAAGGTCAAATAATGTAGGTCATAATGGATTCCTCCTTTTAAATCTAACAGTTAGTCCTGTGTACTGCCTGTGAAATGTACATATTAAACATTATTCTTTGTTTTGGAAGAATTTAATGTCTACTTGCATAGCAAAATTAGAAAGCTGCAGACAATTCCTTATTCAGCTAGTGTGCTATTAAGTACAATAAATACAGCAAATACAACAGTTTCTTATGAACTTAAGACTGGAAACTCTTGTGAAGCCTACACTGCACTGTTTTCAGCAGTCTTTGCGTATTGACTGCAATTGTCCAAATTAAACTAGTACATACCTGTGGGAACCTTCAGATTTCTGAAGGCAGGGGTATTACCTACTTGTTGCAGTGTCTTAAATGTTGTTTCCATTACCTTAGGACCACCTTCCTCTGCCACACAAAATACCATTTACTCCTGTCAAATCAATTAGCCTCATTTTGTTTCCAGTACTTGTAAGGGTTAACTCTGTGTGTATTGAAGCTCTTTTAGTCAGACATTATTATCTACTGTGTATTTGTACATCATCTAGCAGAGCAAGGCTCTCACTTAAATAGGTATCACTGCAAAAATACACAAAATAATAGCAACTAAAATGAAAATATCAAAGCCAGACTCTTCCTACTTATTTCAAATATCCTCTGCTGCTGACCTGGATTTTGTAAACTACTTAATATTTGCTAATGTTCTCACAAGAGACCAAGAAATTCAAATACTCTTAAGTACCTCAAACGTCACCGATCTGTTAACTGCATTTAAAGAAAATACTGCAAAGCTTACTTATATAAACTCATGACCTACAATGTTAATTTTCAATTCGACACAAACCAGAAATCAAACTGATTTTTATTCTTAAAAAACAGAGATCTAAATATGTTTATCTAGCAGAAGGCCACTGTGGTTTCCCATTTCCAGTCCAGAACCAAGTTCCGCTGAAAAATTGGAAATCCTTCAAAATCAAGGACTACCGTGCAAATGCAGACAAGCCCATCACTGCGGAAGACAAAACAGACACCATTTTAATGAAAGCCTGGTATCAACTCAGTGAATGCACTACTTTCTGCAAGAGTTTACATTTTTGCGTGCCTTTTCTGGCTTTCAAAGATGCGGAAGGAATTAGAGATCCCACACCAAACCCAGTTAAACATCCCTATCCTGATGTCCTCAGCCATGCTGGAGAACTTCCAGGAACTAGGAAAAGAGATACATATATCTCAGAAGTACAGCAGTCACCTTTTACAGCTTGGGCTTATGCACACCACTGCCAGACATAATAAATCCAGATAAAAGAGAGTATGAGATAACCCACATAAAGAACTGTTCATTGAACTCATATAATCTATACCACAGCCAATGAGCATGGAAGCAGGCTATTAAGCATGAACTCTACAACTGCCTTGTTAAGTGCCTGCAAGCTCTCGGATGAATGGAAGTAGGGTTCAATTTTTGTGCAAGACTTTAACATCACATTGCCTGGTATTGGATTTTGAATGCTTTGGACTCTTTATCTTTATGAATTTTTTATAAATGTTACTTAATATGCAAGCACTATGAGATTGTACATTAACTGGAGAAACAGTGTAATTTATGGGAGATATGAGCAATTTTCCTATACTCAGCTAAACTGAAATAGAGAGCTAGCCTTTTACCATATGGCTTACTCTTAGCCATCACTTAACACAGATCTCTTTGCCCAACAAAATTACATGCTTTCGCAATCAGCACCTTGTCCACTCCTGACAGTTTTCTTGGTTCCTTAGATTTTTTTTTTTTTTTGTTCTCGCAATGCAAAACCTGGTTGCAATGAAGGTAAGGTAATTCTTTTCATCTTACACTGCTTCACTGGACAGCCAGTTACCAAATGACAGATATAAGAACAAAGAATAGAGGAGGCCTACAGGGTTGTGCAAAGGTAACAATTGCTTTACCTCTGTAGGGGTATAACCATCTCTTCTATTCCCCTTGTGCTCTGCTCTGTAGTTACTCTTCTAGCCACTACACAGCATGCTTTTTTGTCTTCATGTTTATCAGACTCAAATTTCGCTGTGACAGGGTACAAACAAATATATGTTCCCTGTTTTGAATCCATCCTTCTCAAATAACATAGGATATCAAGATGTCTGAGGCAGGACCATCAGAAGGGGGAAAAGCCAAGAGAAAATTAAGTCTACAGTGAAGAATATGAAAAATGAAGTAAATAATGAGCAGACCAAAGGATGAACACTGACTCGCATGAAGTGAAAGGAAAGAATACCAACCCACCTTTCAAACCTTCTGCTACAGCCTTTCCAGAGCGAAAAAAAATAAATGCCCTTATTGCAAATTTTCCACTCTGCTTTGTGCTCTGGGTAAGCCACATTTCTTCTAAAGAGTAGAGGAAAACATAATGTGAAGAATTCTCATTTCCCACTAGTTTCAACAGGAGATTATAGATCTTGGGCCTTCGTAGCAGAACGCGCTGCAAAGCGGCCAGGCTAATTATGGAGAAGGGGAGGGAGTAAAGAAGATTCCTTCTTTCTAGGCCACTGAAGGATGCATCATCCCAAAGGCAGAGAGACATTTTGCAGGCATGTGAGTAGAAAAGAACTGTGACCATAAAGCAGCAGGTCCTGCACTCCACCTATTCCACCTACACCGTATCCCTTTGAACATGAACACAGAGTAGCTGCACTGAGGGTCATACACATGGTGGCATATACATGAAATGCTGATTTTGGTGCCAAGGAGGTTCTGCAACATGACGTAATGACAGCCGAACTTAGGTGCTACCTCTTTGTATGTGCAGTTCTCACTGAAAATGCTGATTGACTTTTAGTGCTAGTGAGCAGTCAAAAGCAATATAAAATAAATGGGTAGGCAGAACCATAACATATATGCATTGGACAGATAAAAAATGTGGCTATTTTAAAATTATTGTTAACGTTATCGAGCAAACCTACATAAAATAATATGAAAAAGTCACTCCTTGCAAGATTCATCTACCATCACCTCTCTAGAGGTGATAAGCATTTTGCAAAACAACCATATCTACTCTTTGAAATTTTCTGTGTCTCCCAATTCTCTATGACGTTCCATAAAGTCATATTGTTTCTAAAAGCGGCTGCTTTTAGATATCAACTCCTAGCATCCAGAAAAATCCTTCTCCTATGAAGCTTTATCATGAGTTGCTTTGTACTTAACCCTTTCCCCCCACCTTCCTTTTACATATCCTTAATAGGCACTTTGTACAATGAAGGTCAAAATCTATAATCAACAGTTTCAGGGCCTTGGTGTACTTGCTCCTAGAATGGAAATAAAATGATATAGCCAAGAAAGAAATAAATATTATTCAACAGTTACCATTTTTCATTTTTAAGTGGCATTTCTCTTTCAGATGAAAGAATAAGCACCAAAGTTTCCTTTTTTCCTAAGCTGCATCCTCTAACAACTAAGCCTCCTTAAGACATCTCACTACTAACATCAAAGAAAGTGGATACTTCGCCTAGTCAAACGACATTCCCTCATCCTTGCCTAAATGAATTCTTTGGTTTCTTCAGGCTTACAGAAACCTAAAGGAACTCTGGGGAGGTTTACAGGAAAATTGCCTGAAAACTTCATGGTATGTAAAAAATAGTCATGATCAATGTTGGTGGCATTGTCTCTGAGGGCACCACTATCCTCTTAAATTGCCACTATCTACCAGATACTACTGTATTATTTGCTTTCATAAGAAAGAGTAATTCTGGTATGTCTGATGTGTCAGAATAATAGTATCATCCCAAAAAAAAACAATACAAAATCAGTATTCATGGGTATTTAATTACAACAAAATGAAAACAAACCACAGCAAGACTACACGCTACGTTCAGCAGGCTACAGCAGCTCCCATTTTAACAGTAACTCCTACGATCCTTGCCGTGGTGCACATGTTTTTTCCAAAAGTCATGTCAAGCCTAGCAGGTTATTCTTTGTCTCTGTTGTCCTCGTGTCTTTGAAACTGCATGAATGGCATGTTATGATTGATGTATCTCCTGGCCCTACTGCTCTGAATCAAATCATTCTTGTTTTCAGGATCTGTGAATACTAACTGACCTTCCCGAGAATTCATTTTAACAAATGATAGACATTATGTCGGGCTTTTCATTAGCAGCATGGATGCAAGCAGCCTTATAAAGGTAAGAAAATGTAAGCACATGTTCTGATCTGTTCCTCACATAGGCCGTTCTCTTTGATCCCCACTGGAAAGTACTATTATTATCAGAATCGTATAATTGTATAATTATTACCAACAAAGTCAAAGGAGTTTATGGCACAGTAGTATTCAGGACTGGGATTTGTATCTAAAAGCAACAAAACTTCTTTATGTCCATTATAGGCCAACTTTTGGTCTTACATCTTTGATCACTTGTACTTGAATGAAGACCTAGGTGTTTAGGTTGGTTTGTTTTTTGAAAAAGGTAAAATGCACAGAAATTACTAACATTTTTTCAGTGGGAAAGTTAGAGAAGCTAGACAAGCTTGAGGGGTTTTGCTATTATTGAACTGAAACACAGAATTAAAAAGTAGATCTTCCCCGATCATTAAAAGAAATTGAAGCTCATATGTTGTCCAGTAACACCTATCTGAAAGTGGACTGAGAAGGATTTCATTAGGCTCTTACTATAAAAACAGTCTCTTGTTTTTGCTTAGATAAAGTGTTATCAACAGGAAGTAAGTTAGGAGATGCTACTCACCCTAGCAGTTTTGAGTGAGCTTTGTCTTCCTTCTGAAGGATAAAGCTTTGAAACCCAAACAGACAACTCTTCCCTACAAAACAATTCACCAAATGTGACTAAGTGTAAAAATCACTTATGGTCAGGATATTTTGTGACCAAAGAACGGCCTTGCATTTGAATTATTTTTTGCTAGTTATGAAAGTATTCGATGCTAATCTCAACTAGCTACAATGATTGAATCGTCTTTCTTCTGCTCCTCAGCTGTATGACAAAAATCTCGTTTTGGTGATGCTCACATATTTGACGGCAGCCATAAAATCTCTCTATAGCTGATCTGTTAATAGTTATCCAACCCCCACCAAGTTCTTGCAGTATTCCTACTCGATTGCTGTTTCTCAGTTTCTCTTCCCTTAAAAGCTCCAGTTGTATTCTCCAGCACAATCCTTAATCTGCTCATCTCCAGAATTAAAGTGGGAAGCAAAATAGGTCATTATTCACATATTCATGACTATCTAAAGCTTGTCAATCTCTCTCACATAAACGTGCCTAATTTTCCTTCATGCAGTTCATTTTAATGGAATATTATCTATCAAACCATAGCTGTACAGTATTTTTTTTATTCTCTTTGTTAAAGGAACTTGGGAATTTAACTTTTTTTTCTTTTAATTACGTCTAAAATTTTCATCCATCATTCATCATCATCTCAGTCTGTTTTTCTTGTATGAAAAGTGATTATATAAAAAACTTGCAACAATACAATCCCGCAGGCTTGAATTTTACTTGCACAGAATTATTGATAAGAACAGTGTAACATGCCCTTCTGATGAAACATGTTTTTTCAGAAACCATGCTTATTCATTTATTAGTAATGATAAAAACTGCCAGGAGCTGTATTTCTTATGCCTCTGTGTAAAGAATGAATTGCCTCAAGGCTAAACATCTCCTACAAAATGTCTTCCCCTCTGGAAAGTGGCAACATCTTTATGCTAATGATTAAAAATATTCTCTGGATCTATTCTTGTATTTTTTGGAAGAAAAACTTTTTCTCTCTTTTTTTTTTTGCCCATTATCATACTTCATTCATAAAGAAAATACCTGTAATGAATCAAATATGCTATAAATTACACCAACGTGTAACATTTCAGAATAATTTCTAGGAAGTCAATGGAATATTCCATTCTATAAGGTAAAAAGTGTCAGTATCCTATATGATGGCAGTATGGAATACAAAGCCAGTATGGAGCCAAAGAATTAGTTTTTCAGCCATTCTTAGCTGCATTATTTCCTTCAACAGATCCAAGACACAGCAGAAAAGTCAACCCTTTGACAAATATGTAATGTGAATTCATACGCAGCCTCTCCAATTTGTGCACGCAACAGCCTAGCGAACTTTCCTCGCATCAGAGTTAAAGATGCTGCTGGCTCACACATTCATAAAGATGCTACTGGCTACAAATTTGTCAGAACAACTTTGGAGAAAGGAAGTGTTACCTTGAATTTTTTCAGGTATCTTTGACCTTATGCACCTCCTATTTTGGAATCATATTTTGGGTTAATATTTTAAGTTAACATTTCTTCTAGATTTCTAATGAAGACCTTTCATTAGGTTTGTATGGATTGCTGTTATATTGCAACGGATGCCTCCCTAGGACTGTACAGATTCCCATTTATCGTCATAACATGTTTTTTCATCTGCAGTTGACAGCAGAAGAGCAAAATGTAATTATCATCACTATACCGAGATCAAATCAAATAGCCTGTTTTGCTCATATCAAAGTCAATATTGCTTCATTTTTTAAATAAGAGTTCTTATAACAAGTTCTAATAAATTCACCACATAATCTATCTGCTCAGAGGGGAAAGCATCACCTACTAAATGACACTTTCCGTACCACTACTTGATAGCAGCCATGATAGTTCTAAGCAGAGTAGTCTTAAATCTGCAAAGGAATCAGCACACGCACTTGCAGTTTTTGCCAGGGTGGTGAACGAGTGATACAGTTAACTGTTATGTACAAGGATTACATAAGATATTTCACAAAATATGTTAAAAATGAATTCTTGATAAGGCTGTTGGCCAGTTTCCAAGCGTAGACTTAATCTGAGTACATTAAGGACTTCTCCCAACAATCACGTAAATCAATAGAAACCTATTTCCCTGTAAAAAGAACTCATTTCTAGAAGTAGCATTGTGTATTACAGAATATAAACATGTCTTCTGCTGTTATCAAAACCGATTAGACAAACAAAAGCTGGAGAAAAAACAGTCGGTCCTATTGAATCAGCATTCTCCATCAGAACTCTGTCCTGTCTGGAAGTTTCTGACCAGGTCTAATTATACTTATATGCTTTGCAAAGGCCTTTTGAGGGTTATAGATGAAAAGCACAATATTAGAAATATCTATTATTGTTATTCAAGCCTATCGACCTTTTCTCTGAAGGCTGTAGGAAAAGAAAGAAGGAAAGTTTAGCTATTAAGAACACTATATGTTCCTATCCCTAGGGAAGAATTGAATTTAGCTCTAGCTTCACATACTGCAACCATAATCCAAACTTGAGCAGGTGAAGGGAAAGAGGATCCAACAATTAAAGTAATTTGCCAATAAACTGAGGGTCTTAATTAAGACTTCCCACTCTACTGCTGGTTTCCTGCACGGCCTAATTCCGCTCACTCCACTACAGCAGCCTGTATCACACAGCATGGCCTGCAAGAGGGTCTCGAAGCTGGTTAACTCCTACAGCTGTGGCACGTTATGGCCTGACCAGCTCAGCCAGCCATGCTGCACTGCCAGCAGCCTGCACAGAGCTGGCTCTGCTTCTCTGCACCCACAGTATAAACAGACAGTCCTTCTCCGCTTCCCAGAAATACTGATACTAGCGCCTAACCATTTTCCTGGTAATCACTGCATTGGAAGAGCTCTGTTAAAATTGTGTGCTATTCTCAGTTCATAAGGTAAGGAGAGCATAATAGTGAAAGTATCCAGCTTCTCATCGTTTGTTGATACATAGCTCAAACCTGTCCCATTTCTTAGCTCATCTTCTCGAATTTCTGAGGAGTTATGCTTCTGTCATCATTATGATCTCTTAATAAAAGGTTCCTTTAGGAAAGGTGGCGTTCTCTTCCTAACTGACAACATTTGTCACTTTGAAGATTCAAGGGCAAAGATGCTGTTAGCAGACCTGATCCAGCAAACACTTGTACAAGAGACACTAAACTGCAATAGCTTTTTTTTTCCTAATGTTTAAGCACCTACTTATTCCCTAGGATGCATATTCTTTCTATACCATATGTCTTTTATGTGCAAGTAACTAAATCTATTTCATTACTTACTTAATTAGGACATAAAACATTATCATTTCAAACAAATTAGAACCATAATATTCATTGCTTATTTACAGAATTTTTGTTCTATGGGGCAAACTTAGTTGTATTGTGGTATCTAAATAAATACACATACTAAAACCATTGCATTGTTTATAGTCAAAAGAAGAAGAAAATCAGGTTATAGTATTCATTTAAAATAGTCAGATTATATTTACTGTTGTTTTATACATTCTATTATGCCCTAGCACTATCCAACATCTTCCAAGAAAGTATTTTTCATAGACTTCAATAGAATTATATTCTCTTCTTTTTTTTCTCTGGGACGCTGAACAGAAGCCAACAACTTACCCTAAACTGCTGAAATTTAATATTACCTAAAGTGCTGTACTGTGTAAAGCTTGGCAGAAGCAAACATTCAGAAGGTTTTAAGTCTGATATCTTGGCCAAAATCCAATAAGGTCAGTAATTACCAGGCCTTCAAAAACCTGTTTGTAAAAATATAGAAACAAGGTAGGTTTATGAATGTTTCAGAGAAGCTGGGCCTAGCTTAAGACCAAATCTCCAGATTTTCTCACTCCAGTTTCAGCCCCATGTCAAGCCTGCACAACATGTAAGAAGCTCCCTACACTGATATTTTCAGGGTTTGCCTTTGAGACAAGGAAGCCATATATTTTGATCCTCAATCATGAGCACGGAAAAAGCAGATCAGACCTCATAATTCTGGTGATACTGTTAAATCTGGACCAAAAGTTAAATTTCTCAAAAATATAGGCAGAGAGTGAGCTGCCCAAATGACACCCTGAAAAAAACCCAAAACCAACCAAACAAAAACCAAACAAGAATTCCAAAGAAACAAAAAACCAAAACCACACAAACCAAAACCTCAAAACCTACAAAACGCAGTGATAGATCAAACTTATTACTCCACTTACCACTCTTCTCTAGCATCGGGACTGGAAAAGCCCAAGATGAGGAAAGTCTTGCCAAACAGGCAGCTTCTCTCTGGGCTGTACAATCAAACTTCCAGGAACCTACAGGCTGGGGCCACACATATATCCCTGCTGCAGGACAGAATAATTTTACTGTTAGACAACTCCATCTGCAACTGTCTGCTTTCCAGTCACCTGGTGCAAAACTAGAACCTCTGGAGCATACTTCATAACATGAAGAATGTTAAAAATGTACTGGAAGTAAATGAAGACACATTTTATTACAGGGCAGTTTAAACCCACTTCTTAACGTGAAGTCTATGAGACTACGGTCTTAAATATTGATTTTGTATTCATTGTCATTGACAGAAGCAATTCTGCTTTTGCTGAAGGTAATAAATATGACTTTAAACAGAATAAGGCCCTTTCAGCAAGAAATTTTACATCTATCTGTTTATAAGCCTAAAATTAAAACCACTAGAATTGAAAAAAGAAAAAAATAACCAAGGGGGTTTTCAAAAATTTAAAACTCTATCATGCATAAATGGAGCTCATCAGAGAAAGTAATTTCCCTGCAGAAAACACTCCATCTTTTGTTTTATGTAAGTTAGCAACATGAATATTTTATTCTTAGTGAAACTGCCGTTACCCTTTTGCATTTCATAGCTTTGCTTGGTGCCTCAGATAAATAGGCGATTTTTTTTTTCCTTTCTCTCTTCACTGTTCAAGTCTATTGCAATTACAAATGTTGCCATAGCTCAGTAGATATTAGAGTTTGGAATTTGGCATTAGCAGCAACTATATTCTTTGTCCCTAACATCCCTTCTAGAAAGTAGACAGGAAGAGATGTGCATAAAGCACAAACCACTGCATAGAGAGTAATTATTCTCAAGATATCCATCATCATTTGGAAGGCACATTGACTATCACTGTCTTCAGGTATTTTAGGTTTTTCACAAAACTACTTTCAACCTGGGCAAAATTTTACAATTACAGAGAAGGTAGTAAAAACACCTACATTGTATATCCACGTTAAAACAATGGCCTAAATGCATACTGAACTGATTTTACCACTGAGATGTATTTCAACTCCAGGATGAGAATAATAAAAAGAATCAGTACAGTGGATAACATATTGCATTGCTGGGAGCTGTTGCACAAAACTGAGAGCAAAATAGGCTGCACAAGAATACAGACCCTATACAAAATTGTATTTTAAATGAGTTTCATCTCAAGAAGCTTAAAAGTAACTTTTTCGATCAAGTTGAAAATTTGGAGAAGATAGACTATTTGACCTCTATGCAGTTCCATTATCATTGTAAATTCTCTTCTTTGAGAGCAATTTTATTTTTAATTTTGTTACTTGGAATGTGAGAGTGAGTGACTGATTTTCTCACTTAGTGTTGTTGGGGTTTTTTCAGTCATTTTTACAGGATTTTTTTTTTTTTTTTACAATTGAACATTTCCAGAAAATAGCCGTATCATGTATCAGATCTTCCACCTAAAAAGTAATATACTTGTTTCTTCAAATGTGATCTTCCACGTGGACTTTTTGAACTGCACGGAGCGAGCAGGGGTAGGGCACCAAGGGCATGTCAACAGGACACATTTGACACAAGGCTAGCATGCCTCTGAACCACCTGGGTGTCTGAGTAGCAGAGGGTAGCACTTTTTGAAGGCATTGGTTCAGGGCAGCAATATTAAAACAACACTGCCGCTGGCTATTTAGCTCTGCAAATCCAAACTAAATTGCACAGGCTTAAAGTCAAACTGACAGATTCATACTGTTTCCATTGCCATAGCTGAAGTGCTAACTCCTGGACCTACATATAGTGTTCACATTGCACAGGATATGCAAGCCATGCCGTTCACTCTCTGTTGTATGTAGAGGCCTGATTACTGAGGGGAAAAAAAAAAAAAAGGATTGAGTTCAGGAGGGCTAAGATGAACAAATTTGAATCATGCTGCAAGGGAGACCATCAGCACGCTTTATCAAAAGACCATAAAGGATGAGTCTGCAAGATAAAAACTACTTTCCCATTTCAATACCATAAGCCAGCACCAAAAAGCTTTGCCACCTTGGTCAAAAATCATCAGGAGATTTGTGCTCCAGAACACCTGAGTTTAATCGTGCAAGGAGGAAAAGACCAGCCACTGTCCAATAAAAGTCATCCATTAACAAGAAGCATCGTGTGTAAAAAACATCATTCTCTGAGATCATTGGTGAAGGTCTAACTTTCTCTACTGCTGAATATTAGAATACTTTAAGATGTGATTTGTTAAAAATATTTTTCATTTCAGCTATCTGGTTTTTGTCTTCATCCTTTACAAAAAAAAAAAATTCTCACAATAAAGACATTGCGAAAAGAACACACCATGCTTAGAAAGCTCAAAAATTGTGTCAAAGACGTGCAAACTTTGTTCCCTCTTCTACAGTTAAAGGTCTACAAAGACAAGAAATTTGTAATTTGTGATTACTAGCAAATAAGAACAGCAAAATTTCATCTTTTAACTAAGTTATTAGCTCAGCAAGTGGTGTAAAGGGGAGAGTTTGTCAATGTGTAAGATGGAAATTTTAAAACTTGGGTGGGAGAGTATTGGACATACTAGAGAATTTGACTTCGGGATTCAAAGTTTAACTATTGCAGAATCATAAGCTGAGTTAGTAAAACTGCTTAGTTTTACAGTAGTTTACATGCAAGTTATTACCCAGCCCTGTGATCCTTCTCAGCATTAAGAAATTAATTGCTGATCCTTAATTTAGCTCCATCTTTGGTGGTGTGGTCAAAATATTTGACCTACTTTGTAAATCATTGCTACATTTTTACTTTAATTTGTTATGGAAATTTATTGCTTGCTTGTTTTATTTTTCCTTATGAGGTCCTAACTCATTATGTATAAAAATATGCTGAGTTATATCTCAAATGATACTCCATATGGACATAAAATCATTACAGATATCCACAGATACTTGCTAGTAAGCCTCATGTCTCTAGCTTTTCCTCCCTTCATCTACTCCAATTTGTCTTTAATTCTTTCAGTGTCCTTAACCTCATTAGTGGCCATAGGGATTGTGAAATTTACTTCATTGGAAATAGTAGCAGTGCTATATAAATACCTAATCACCTGTCATTTAAAATTTTCAGAAGAAAGTTGGCAAGAAAATACACCAGAAAACAGCTGGCTCTTCCACTATACAAAGTTTTTGTATAAAAAGGGTTATAACTGGGGGAGGTCACTCCTATGAAAGATCATGAGGATATTTCAGAATCTGAATCTATACCCTGAATGATGACAAAAGTTACGGTTGATGACATTTATAAATTAATTAGTAAAAGTTATGTAGAACAGGAAGTTTTAATTCCTTTAGATAGTCTGAACTTTCCAGCAGTCCTCAGGGTCTTCTGTATTTCGAAAACCACAAAGGCTTTTAGGTCAATAGTTTTCCCATTCTGCAGTATAAGTTGAATTGGGACCACAAATCTAATTTTCTAATTGCAGACAGAGTCAAAAAAGAAATATGCATTCATTTATTTTTTTTTTTAAAATATTAGAAGGAATCTCTTTCCAACCTAAGATCCTAGACAGAGAAACAATAAACAGCTGAACATCATTCATGGCATGGCTGAAGTTGCTGTATTAGCTTGCTTTTAAAGACAACCCTATATCTAGGGCAAATTATCAGTGACTGTAAACTCTGGCACAGCAGTGCTTTTGGACAGAGATGACTTTCTAGTTCCTTCATATTCTGATTTCTGTGTTGGACTGTCCTTTAATAATACAGCCATAAATCAGTGCTATTTCCTGTGCTTTAATGTAGAACATAAAAAAAGAATGGCATAACTCATAAATATAATCTTGTGCTAATACTCAAATCTATCGCTGAAAGCAACAGAGTTTAACTGTCTTTCAAAGTGGTTACTCAACTTGTCCATTAAACCGTATCTCAAAAACCAGCTTAATGTTATTGTCAGGTTCATATTGCTTTCTTCTCGTTACCTGTTATGACATCACATTTAACAACAAATATATCACACAAGCTTTTAACTGTGTTATTCAGAACATAAACACTGCACAGACAGAAGCTAATGCAAGGAAATAATTCTCCTAAGGAGTTGGATTATTTCCTAGTTGCTTATTATATATGTAGTCTCTTGCCAGAAATCAAGATTTAAAATTCCACCTTCTTCAAAGCTTTAATGTTATTTGGATCTCTGAAGCATTTATATTTAATTTCACAGCGGTGTCACAATTCAAGTGGTATATTTTAATGTCTGCAGCAGCCAATTGTTGATTTATTTTCTTTCAGGCAAAATGCAAATAATCTCTTAAGAGGTTTGCTCACAACCCTTGTGTTTGAGTTAACATATTTGCAGTGAATAAATTAAAAGAAGTCCAAATACGACTTTTTAAGGCCCTCTTGAATTTAAAAACTCCATTCTGTTTTAAAAAATTATTCAGAAGTTTTCCTATGAGAAGTAAACAGAAATGAACTCATTAGTGACCTTGGGCCATCTCCAGTATAGGCGTATGCCAACTGTGAACTTCAAGGATGGGGAAATAAGCAGCTGTGGTGACCTAGCACCTTGTTGAGCTCTCCACTAGAAGCCCATTCTTGGCTGTGGAGACATTCCTGTAAGCCACACTCTGATTATCTCAGGGCTAACTGCCCCATGGAGCCGTCCAGAAAGGACAAAGACCTCAGACGCTGTCTTCACCAGAACATTCACATTCCCACTCTGCATTTTAAAAGCTTCTCTTAAAATCTATTCCTTTTCTTCTCCATTTGGTGTGCTCAGAGGCTGCTCTGACTGAAATGTGAAACCTTGAAATGGTAGACTTCAGAGACATAGATACCAGCCTTAGCTCAGTACTGTCCAGTGGCAAAGAGAGGGAGCACCAGACTAGGTCCTCATGGACTCAGGTGAGCAGATTTCTTTGCTGGGATACAGACTCAAAATTCACGGTTCCCAAGTCATCTAGACTCACCTACACTGGAAGAAACAAACTATAGCTCCTGCTTGGCCCATAATCTCCTACTTCTATAGACAGGAAAACCAGTTACATGGAGAGAAGTGAGTGTCCTCTGGTTTGGCTCCATTACATACCTGGGACACTGTCATAAACCCGGATCCCAGTTAAAGATTCCCAGTTTCCAAATCAAGGCAGCTCATCTGTAACTCCTATAGATTTCATTTCCCACCAGTACTCTTTGCAAGCCTCCTGTTTATCCTGCTGGATATCTGTGTGTCACCTGATAGTACAAAAAGAGGAAAATGTTTAGATTTTAAGGAGTTACCAAGCAGGTCAGCTTCAGGACTAGATTACAGATTGTAATCACAGTCAAACTGGCTACAGGCCAGGTTTAACAAATTAGAGCAACCTCTTGGGGTACCTAGAGCTAAGTTTCCGTCAGAGATAACTACAGCTAAGGACATAGATTATTTTTATTTTTAAAGCACTTATGTATACAAGAATTAATCTTGGGGGGTGGGGAATCCAAAGAAGTTTTTTTTAAATGTCATATGTTCCTACAGAAAATTGCAATAACAGTTATTTTCCAATAGAAAAATGCTTTGTCAAATCATTCAGGATTTATTAGAAGAGCTTGATCTTCTAAATAAAGCAAGGCATGGGAAGTTAGAAGGTTTAGATTTTCTGATATACATCTCTCTCTTAGCATAGTAAGAAAATTTATCTAACTTTTAAGAATTTTCAACATTTTTTTCAATGGCATCTTGTGAGATCTAATTTTTATAACATTCACTAACACCTGAGAGCACTGTACTTCACAGACAGATATTTTTCAAACCTGGTTGGCACATCTGAAAATTACTATCGGCATCACAAACACTTCATTTTTTCTGATCTATCTTGCAGCTCTAAAAAAAACAACAAAAAAAAAACCCACACAAATACTTGAAGGCCAATTCTGTTGTCATTGGAATCAATTAAATTTTGGCAATTACGTTCAAAGAAGCAGGATGGAGTCTTCAAGTACAAATGCTGTAATGAACACCAGCTATTGCAAAGATAAACAGTTTTCAGATTTCAAATCATCTTGAATCAAATTGATCCCTAGTAAATTTTTTGCTAGTTTAAAAGGCCTGTTAATTCTGTGTCTAACAGGCCAAAATTGGTCTTTGGGTCTACATTTACCCGATTAGCTTTTCATTTTATTTTTAGACTCAATTAATTCACTTTATGAAAAATGTTAGTGTTTTCCCAGACATCTTTCATCCAAGACTATGCTTTCTTTTATACAAGTTGCTTTCTATTTGGAAATGTAATCATCTTTATAAACGACATATTAATGTTTGAGGGCCCAGCCTGATAATTTGTTACTTTTTAGAGGAAGGAACAAAGATTATTACAGTAACTATGCAAATAATTTGTTATATTTTTAATTCTTTTTCAAGTGAAGAGCACTATTATTTTGTATAATGTATTTTCTAATGAAGTCAAGACTTAGCTTCTCTGCATTTTATTCCAGATTATTGTTAAATTTATAATTTCCACCTTCTATTTTCACGAACATTGAAACAGTACTCTGAAAATCAAATTACAATTTGGAGTTTACTGACCAGGAAGATTGTTTCAGAAAAACTTACTCTTATAGCTTTGCTAAAATAGGCTAAATAAGAGCTTGTGCCTGGGTAAAGCTAATTCATTTACAGCTATTAAGGCTACTACCTCTCTCTTGTTCAAGTTGCTTAACAAAATACATAGTTATTCTGGTAACTTTGCTCCCAAAACCACAGGGATGTCTTCTGCCAGTTGACTGGGCAGCAGAGAATGATCAAATCACTTTTTTTTCCTAACAATAACAGGAATATTCAAAATGAAGCTACCAAAATTTAAAGCGTTTACAGCAAAAGGATTTTTTTTTAATTAGCATCCTTGTCAATCAAACAATATCACATTGTTCCCCCTTTGCAACCAGATGCCTAGACACATGACATTTCAATGAAATGGGTATCTTTACTTTTTTATAGGCTAACGTCAGGCAGATCAAGCCATTGTTCAGAAGACAGAATATCTGGTAACATGGACAAAGTTACAAGTACTTACAATTTGTCTTTCATAATCACCTTAATAATCAGAGGGCTCTGGTTTTGGAATTGCTCTGACATCTTTTTATTTCAGTTCTTTACTGTGAAATGTGCTCCAAAGATTCCCAGTGACATTATTTGCCAACATCTTGACATGATGTAACCACGACGGGTTTGCATCACTGAGATCTCTAAAGACTTGGAGGAGTATTCCATCTGACACCGTAATATCATGTGTATGAATTCACAATGACACACTCAGGAGACTGCTACGATTACAAAAAAAAAAGCTTACTGGGTGATTAAGAAATTTGCAGCACTATAAAATGTAATAAGGAAAATTAATTGATTTTTTTTTTTAACCTCAACTATTTCCAAGCCTTTTCTTTAAAGCAGAAAAACCTTATCTATGCTTACAGACTAGACTTACAAACTAGGCCCAGTGTGCTCAAAATTACAACCCTGAATTTGTAAATCCTTTATCAATTTGAGTTATGGGTGACGATTTCCAACACTGTGCAGTTTAGTTATCTCGGAATGGGACTTCCAAGAGGCATCCTTCATAAAAAGGTGCTTCAGATATGTGATCAGAAGCGCCACAGAAACACACTTAAAAACTGGTTGGTGGGGTTTGTTTGTTTGTTTGTTTGTTTGCTTGTTTGTTTTAAACTGGAGCACCTTCCTCTTTTCATGATCTACAGTCCTGACCCATTTAGTCCAGTCAAACATATAGGGGGAATTGTTGTGTTTTTTTATTTTTTTTCTTTTAAAACTAAACAGGGGTGATACGTTTCCTCTAAGAATGACAAAGGGAAAGGCTCAACATTTTTACTGTAGCTTTACTTAGAAAATTCACCCAGGACATAGAAGACTCCTGCTACGATCCCTCCTCTCTCTGAAACAGATTCAGGTCGTAGCTGAGGGTTTTTTCAGGCAAAAGCAAGGAAGGTAAAGCAGTTAAACACACACCCTGGTGAGTTGTCTTCTCCCTTGTATAAGGAGTAGGCTCAATGGGGTGGGAGGAAGGGGTGGTGAAAGGCACCCTTCATGCACTTGCCTTGCCAGCCACTTGATGGCTCCGCTGTGGGCACAACAGGGTCTGCTGGGCATGTTCTGAGCAAATCTGCTGGATCAGCCCAGTCAAGTGAGATGGACAAAGGTCATTTGTGCATAGAGACTTATCTCAACATGTGAAGACTGAGGTTTTCTTCTGTAAACCCCAACACAAAACTTCAGTCATCTAGAGAACTTTTAGTCAAAAACTGCTGTGCACAGCGAGGCATCATCTGAGCAAGAGCCTTAATTTCCTTCTGAGGGTCATAATTTCAGATGTAAGACAATAAAGCAAGTGTTAGGCGGGACTTAAAGCCTTAAGCCATTTTTTGTGGCGCAAGCTCTAATTGCCTATAAATCATGCTGTGTTATCTGCTTGGCACATAAAGCTTGTCTATAAATAAATAACTGTTTTAAAATCCATATTTCTGCATTGCACTGAATAAATCAAATTGGAAATACGGCACAGTTTTCTGTTTGTTTTAAAGCTGCAGATTCAAAAGACAACACTTTAAAGTGGGGTAATCTGTTTTGGGTTGGTTTTTGGGGGGAGGGGTATTTTTGAGAATCAGTCTACTTCTATGCATTTAGATGTATGTGAAGATTCAGTTTAATGTCATTTTAGGATTAACAATCACGTGAACTCCAATGCTTTTCTTAGATTGCATTAAGAAAAGGTCATCTCAGCTAGATACATAGCACTAATAGCACTGGCATTAACAGTATTTATTTGCTCTCACCAAAAAAAAAAAAAAATCATAACACATCTTCCTCAATTATGTTCAGTTAATCTGGATAGCCATAAGAACCGAATATCTCTTATGCTGCTTGCCGCCTTGCTGGGACAGTCAACAACAGAACGTAACCAATACATCTACTGCTTTGTGACTGCATGCAGAATGATCCAGCAGTAAGGTGTTTTATCCAGAAAAGTGGCATATCAATAGTTGCCAACCTTCCCCCCCTCCCCCACTGGAATTTATGGAAGATCACAGTAATAATTTATTGCACTGTGACTGAGAGTCCATCGTGTATTAGAGCTCATCTCTTCTGTGATTTAAAACCACCTACATGAGTGCTTTAGAGCTATTTTTGAGATTCCCTGAGCTGTTTTAGTCTGTATGAATCATGAAGCCAGTGAAAGTTTTATAAAGTTTCACTGTTCTTAATTTATTTTTTTTTATATCTAGAACAAGAGAGAGCTCCAACCTGGGTCTTCTGTGGGTACACATTGAGGAGCACAGCTGAACCATCTGGGTCAAGACTGTACACTTTTCTGACATTTACCTTCAGCACAACACAAGGCTGGGCACATCAGCCCCAGTGCTCACGCACGCTATGGGATCGCTCCTGGGCTGTGTCGTGAGCACGATCAGTCCACGTAGCTTAGAGAGGAGGAGCAGAATAAGTTGGATTTTAGACACACTTATAGGCCACAGGGCACAATCTAGAACTATTCAGCCACCAAAAAAAAAAAAAAAAAAAAAAAAAAAAAGAATTTGTCATGTTAAATAAAGCAGCCTCAAAAGAAGAGAAGTCTGTTCCCAGCAACATTATACATCCCAGTACAGCCTGAGCATCCTGGGTGCTAGGAGCACATCATTGGTGAGTGAATCCTCCCATTTAGCATCATTAAGAATCTGGAGCTGGATGCCAAGAAGAATCTTGGCATCACCAGATGTCATTTGCTTGGGATAACTGACTACAGCCAGTACCTGACATGGTTTGCTGGTCCTGTAGAATAAAGAATGCATATATATGATATGCAGTGAAATGCTGCATATCATGATTGTCATATCAAAGGGGAACTACAGCTGGACTTCAGGAAAAGCAGAAGCATGTCTGTCAGGAAATTAAGAGACAAGATTAACCTGCCCATGAGCTCTTCTCACTCTATTAAAATATTACAATAATACCTAGTTAAAGACACTGTAATGCAATATATTCTCTTTTGTATACTCAAAACAGTCCTCTAAGTTTTAGTAGCAAACCAGGGAGCCAAACATTCTGCTAATGAAAGAAAAAAAATACAATATTAATCATGACTCAAACAGCCAGAGAAGCCAAGGACATTGTTGTTTTAGTGTCATCATTAGGCAGCAAAAATGTAACTCACCAGGAAACTGTCATTGCATCAGAAGTATTTCCAATAACACTCCAACCTTCTCCACATCCCCTCCAAACCCAAACCTCACAGATATTTTTTGTTTTAAAGTCTGTAGGATTACTTTCCCTTCTCTCCACACCTAACAGCACTCACTCAGTTATAATTAGGCATAGCCAGATACCACCTACAAAATGTCTCACAAAATTGTGCCTGTTCATGTCTATGCAGAGAGAATGGCAAGTAGAGGAGAATTCAGATTTTTCCTTAAAAGGCTCTACATGTGTTGCAGGAATAGTTAAAATGGACATATCCACTGTGATAGAATCTGCTGTTAGGGCATCTAGGGCAGCAAGAACCTAAAATCAAAAGAAAATAAGTGCTTCAGTCGTGTGAGCCACTCAGAGCTGTCAGTGTAACAGATTAGCACTTCTACCTTTCCAAGCAAGGAACTGAGACCACCCAGGCATATTATAAGAGGGCACTATATCTGGACTTTAATAGGCCTTCTGGCTGAATACTTGTATTTGAAGAGTGTGGACCAAACAGTTTGAATTTCAGAGCCACAGGCCTTTGCAGGCTGATCCAAAAAAGGTACAGGGAAAAGGCAACCACATTTTGAAGAGGCTTATGCAGAGCAAAAGAATACTTAATTAGTTTACCAAATTAAGATTTTTATTACATCCTCTCTTGGACGCTTTTGTCTGATTGAAAACAGACTTATAAGATAGAAAACCACCTTGGACAGATGGGTAACCTAGACTGTGAACTTGACTCCATTAGAAGAAACCTTAGTTTGGGACAGCATTTGCTTGCACACAGGCTGTCAGACACACACTTCTTTGATCTGGACAAATGCAAAAGTGCCCATATTCAGTTTTGAAAGTGGAATTTAGCAGCCATTTTTTAAAGTATTGCTTTTGCCATAACATGAGAAGCATAGTATTAAGCAAAAGGACAGCCATAATTTTGTTATAAATAACATAAATACAAAAAGCTTGAATAGCTAAAGGCTAATTGTAATGCTCAATAGCATTCTATGCCTTTTTCATAAGTAAATGGCATACATATATTGCAAATGAAGGTTCAAGCTATCAAGCTAACACAAAGACGCTGTGCAACTGCAATAGCCACAAACAAAAAGCAATAAGTAGGGTTCTAGATTCTGCAAGGTTTTTAACACATCTTAATTTCTCTTTATTCCAACTGTAAAATAGGAAACTTGGTATAATTCTAAAAATACAGTTAAGTGATTTTCATTATTCTCAATTGCGGCACTCTAAGTCTCACTTCCAGAACTAATTAAAGTCACTACCATAAATTAGATCCATAGCCTCAAAATTGGAAATTCCCACTCTAGGCTCCTAGGAAAAGTATAAGACAAAATCCTATGACTGAACTAAACAGGGACTCAGTAACCCTGGATAATTCCAGGGAATACTACTAGTAAGCAGTTTACAATCACCTCAACAGCTGAAATTTCTTCATGAAAATTTAAGGGACAATTTAAAGCAGCAATTAAAAAAAGCAAACAGAATTTGCACATGGATTATTCACAAATAGGAGAGAGGCCTGCATTAGTCAAATTAATTGTTCTTTCAAATTGCTCACACAGCTCTCTCCAAGTGTTGTTTTCTGCCATCAGTCACTCAGAGTGCACCTGTGGGCAACCATCCTGAGAGATGTTACTGCTGCTCTGGTATGGAGATGATTACCGCTTTTCTTCAGGTAATCGTATCCAGAAACTTGAAAAATAAAAGTCAAATCATCTAAAAAAATCCTACAATAAATCATTGTTTTGAATTTCTTTTTCCCTATTATAGATTAATACTGCTGCAACCTACCAGCATTGTTTCAAGTGAAATACAAGTAACTAGCCTTCAGCATGAACACTGTGGGATTTGCATACTTGTACCTATTTAAAAATCTGGACAAAATATTAATGTGACAAGCAAATATAAGGTAAGAAGCAGCTGAGCATGTTAAAACCTTAATGCACCCATCTTATTTCATAGAAGTGACACTTCTGGGTAGTTCAAGTGGGTGACTAACCCGCTATGAAAGCAAAACATTTGCTCTGCTAGTGTATGTCACAGGAGTCATTAATAGGTCAAGACTTGCATTTGTACAATTGTCCGTTTTTCTGTGTCAAAATTTCAGCAACAGCAGAATATGAAACAAATAGTTTAAGTAGTGGAGAGCAAAAGAAACACTGAAGTAGGCAACAGAGTATAAGTGTCCCACCTTTATTCTTCCTTTGTTGCCCGAGAAACTGAGTCACTGTTAACATTGTGTAAAGCACACTAATGTGAAAAATCTTCACCAAAATCTAAACATTTAGCTTAGCTCTATTAAAAAAAAAACCAACCTTATGTTCACAGGAAGATATAAATCTCAAGAATAAACACACATTCTCTATGATTAATTTTAGATTCTCCCTTCATTGTTCAAAATCTGCCCCAGCCTCACAGCACCTCTGACACTGCTGCTATGGCAAGGTTGGTAAGGTGCAAGAAGAGCCACCCTGTAGCGGGCTTTAGCGATGTCTGTTGAGAAATGCATGATACTTGGTAAATATTTTCTTTTTCTAAGCTTAGATACTGGAATCACGGCAGGTCCTCAGATTTAGACCCAACCTTAGAGAACTTTCTGCAAAGTTTTGAAGCATCTTACTTTGTGCCAATAAGAACAACAAAAAAAGTGCACACTTTTTGCCCAGCTCTAACACACAGTAGCCCTGATTGCCCTTCACTTACACTGATTTCACACAGCTGTAACTGTTTATTTCAGTACAGTTAGTCCAGATTACACTAGCTCAGTTGAGATGACAATCAAATTACCCATCCAGCTGAGACTGCAGGATACAGTTCAATTACCTAAGATGACATTTGATCAGGACACTGGGATTAAAATTCTTTTCTTTCACTTACATTATGCCATTGCCAGGAACGCCATCTATGTCTCTCCTAGCAAATTCAAAAATCACTGGTAGTGATTCCAGGTACAATAGTATAGTTACCTGTAAGGTTAAACTGCAGCAGAATCCCAGCACAGTTTCTCCCCGCATCATCCGCTATTGCTCTCCCAAACAATTCCCGGTCACAGCTGCAGAATGAGAACACTCTGGAGCCTCTCCACACACGCAGCACGTGTGCAGCCACCCCGGGTTAGGGGCTCACTCACCCCTGTGGCCCACAACAGTCCCAGGAGTTCCTATTTTGCAGTTTAAACATAGCCTTGAAGTCTCATAAATGTCCCGGTGTCTCATAATGAGGTACCAAGTGCATCTCATCTAAAAATAAATTATTGCAAGGAGGGTGCATGCTAAATTTCAACCTAGCAGGAAGTTAGCCAAAAGCGCTGGAGTTAAGATACGTAACAGCGCAGTATATTCTGACAGAAGATTGAAATGTTGAAACAATTTTTTTAAAGCCTTCCCTTAAAATAAAGCTCCTTTCCTGGCTCAAGAAAATTGAGTAATATTTCATGTCTACAGTTATTTGTGATGATGAAAAGGAGTTCATCTCCTGACAACCTGTCCCTTATACATCAAGAACTTCTCCAACAGTGTGAGAGAAGGAAGACAGTTAAGTGCGATTTAAGTGAAAAGAATCAGGTCTCTGTACATTCTAAAATGAGGTTTGATTATAAAGTGTATGTATTTGTGTACCCATAAATTGGTCTACCAGAATTAAAACTTGTCCAAAAATGAGTCTTACTCCCCCCCCCCCGCAAAAAAAATTCCACTGTTTCAACATACTGAAATAGCAGACAAAAATGCCCATGACAGGTTACAAATTCAGCCTCATGAGAGCTAGAATTCAATTACATTTGCTTCTGAGAACTGGGTTCTTTAGTAGAATACAACACTTGCGAACCAGCGCAGCAGCATTTTCAAATCAAAGGTTTCCAGCCTTCTGCTGAAAGCTGAAAGTTTCTGTTTTCAAGTGTTTCATTTTTTTACTAAAAAGTCAAAACTGTCTGTAAAGAGCACACATTTCTGACACAGAAAATAATTTTAATAAAGAAAATAGTTTCAACAGAATATTTTGGGCCACTTCTACAATGAATTCACGCTGGTTTGCCTTTTACAAAGCAACAGCATGAAACCTCAAAGTTCAGAGCTAATCCAGCAGAGCAACCTCAGCCCCACTGAATTTTAATCACAGAGTGCACCCAGCACACCCACAATGGCCAACCTCACAGTATTCATTTAAATCAACACACAAAAAAAAAAAAAAAAAAAGAAAAGAAAGAAAATCCTTGCTTTTTTTCCTCTTGGTGGAGCCTTCTTACATTTGGATGCATTTGAATTACGCTGTTTTATCTCCAGTGACAAATCTGTTATACCTTGGCTGCACCAACATCTTAGATGTATGCTATTTCTTTCATTCGTTTCCCTTGTGCTTTTACCTCAGTACCTAATGCGCTGTCAGAATCACAGAACCCATCCATAAGTATTATGCGATGAGTAACTGCTGTATATGCAAGCACACAGGAGAAATGAGCTTTCATTTTTTCATTGCAATCATTTACATAGTGAATATGATCCCATATAAATTACTTCTTGTCATCTCTTTACATTTGATCAGGTGAAGGATCCTCCTATTGAAACTGGGGGAAAGAAAGAAAAACTATCAGCAATTTGACACTCCTTTATACTTAAAGAGTTTGAAGGTTTGTACAGTTTTATATTCAAACTGCTTTACTTTCTGATGGTTTCTCCTCTTAGAAGAGGATTCCCTTTGATAGTCAGACAACTTCTATCTTATCCCTCCAGGCTAAAAATCTCTGTTTTCATGACTTCCCTTAGAAAATTAGAATTTCTGTATACCACAATATTAAGTGAAGAGGTGTTTCTTAAGTGGTTACGACCTGACAAAATTGCCTTAGCTGTGGGAGAACTGACAAAAAAAAGTGTACTTCTGGAGGCTGGAAGAACCCGTAAAGCCTGCATTACTGACATACAGCTTCCTACTATAAATATTTTTCACGTTAGTATTGCTCTTCAGCCAAGTTCTCCAAGAATTTAACATAGAGTCACACCTTGACAGGATTCATCCTAAATCACATCTTTGTCTACATTTCTTAATATAAAAATATCCACTCTGCATTAAAGTGACAAAAGGGTATGATTTAAACTTTTAACACAAGGCAATTCACAGCTGAAATAACTGAGCAGCATAACATGCCTTTTTCTTTGCAGGTTTTACAAGACATCTGAGTTTGATGACTAATACTGAATACACACTCCCATTAAAAAAAAAAATCATACTTCTAATGAATATTTTCCAATGTCCTTAAGGTGGGAATGTCAGGGGTGGAGCAGAGGTAATTTTATTTAGTGCTATTAACATCTCTGAGGCTTTCTCAGACAAATCTGTCACAGAAGGTTCACTGTCCCGAGATGTTTATAGAAATAATAGAACAGGTTTTGCTTTTGCTTGACACAAATTCAAGAGTCTCACAAATTCTAGTGAAGGACAACGGACTAAATTCTACTTACTGTACTCAGTACCATTAGTGGCAGAATTCAGAAGATGTGACAGGATATAGATCACGACATTTTTCATTTTCCTGCATCTGTGTGATCAATATGAGCAGCTCTTAGCACACCATCAGTTAAAAAAAAAAAATCAACTAAATTAAGAACATTTTTGTAGGTTTTTTTTTCTACTTGAAGAAAAATTCTTCAGCTATGACCCACTATTCTGTCCAAGAAAACTAGCCAGACTGTAACTCCAGTAGGTTAAAATTTATGGACAATGTAACTGTGCAAGCAGCCTGAGAAAGCAGAGCATATAATTGGGCTCCCTCCAGACTATAACAGCATCGTCATTAGCTCCTGGTCTTAGCTTGTTCCTAAGGTGGAGGGGAGGTTGGGGGACACATACATAAACAGATAGGAGGACAACACTGGGAAACATTATTTGTGCTTCAATCATTACATTCCATCTAAACCACCACCTGTTTTCCATACAAACATCAATCGTTTCCCACCAAAACACAATCAGGATTGCGCTCTCTACCTAGCTTACGTGGGATATCTTAAAAATTCACCCTCCAGCACAGATGCACAAAGTCAGGTCTCAAACATGCACGTAGATCAGTGCAGTATTTTCTTCAGCTTTACATATTATTTTTGAGTGGGAAGCCAAATTTTTGATGAACCAGCAGCTAAATTGTCAGGTTTGGTTGAACTAGTACTTAGAAGACAGGAGGGGTACCTGAAGTTTGTGAGACCTGTTTTGAGAAAACAAAACCAGGTTGCAAATAAAGGAGCTGCACAATTCCTGAGAGGGATGGGATAATAAAAGAAAGAAAAAAAAACAAAAAAAACCCACACAACAAAAACAACCTTAACAAGCAATATAGTTCAGAAACTGCATTTTCATGAATTAAAGCAGCTTTCACCTTAGACCTAAGGTGAAAATATTGAATGACATTCTGAAGGATTTAATATTAATACCTATTAGTTATGAAAAAGTTCACAACTTTTAAAGACTTTCAAAAATGCTGCAGTTTTTAATGTAATTTTTTTCATCATGCAAAAATAATCATAAGTTATTTGTTGTTGATTATTTTCCAGCTTAAGAAAAAAAAAAACAACCAACTTTTGTACTAGGGAGCCATCGCAATGCTATATGGTCCAGCTGGCCAACAAAACACAAACATAAATAAGAAAAGAAAGCCCAATGGAAATGAAAAGTTTGGAAGTCCAACAACACAGGAATTATTCATTCAAATTACTCAACAAAATGCCTTAAAAATAGAAAGCCTTCAAGAAAACATCACTACTGGTGATTTGTTAAATTTTCTGAGCATTGAAAGGCCTTAGTTTGTTTAAAAAAGAGACCAAAAAACTGAGTTAATTCCTTTAGAGGAATACTGTAACATAGAAAGCCATTTGACTGCAGGAGTCAAATGAAGTGACAAAAAAACTTTTATGTTTTGCCAATCACTGTTGCATCTACATTTTCTATTATGGAATAGAATGGTAAGAGGATTACATATTATGATTTTATTTTATTTATGCAATTCATACCAAATTCAGTCATGACCTCCATTGTATTTTTAAGCATTATAGCCTCATTTAAAGGTTTTATTTCAAAAGCACACTTTTAGGTTGAAAAATACCACATACACAAAAGTCCTACATTGTCTTCACGAAGAGGTCTCCTGTGATCTTCATAGAAGTAATGCAAGATCAGAAAAGAGATCTATTTCCTTGTAATTTTGGAAGATGAACTGCCTTGACATAAAGCAAAATCCCCACAAACCTGTGACTGCTAAACACGTATATTACACCTTTAAATCAATGTTACTCGCAGATTAAACCCTTTGAGTTTAGGCAACAAGTCTTCTTTACAGCTGCATACAGTATGAAACCCCCTCTTACGGGGAAACTACAACATAGCTCCTCCAAGGAGAAAACGCGTATTCCTTTACAAAGCACTAGAGAAATCATTGGGTCATATATCTGTATAACAATATGCATAGCAGAGAGTTCTACAGATATATTTTATAAAAACATACCAGTTTTGTTTTCTCAGCTCTGCCCAACTGATATAATGAGTCTTGACAGGCAAACTAATATAGTCAACTTTAGAGCAGGCTTCCCCTCTATAACTTTTGTCTATTGCAAACAAAGAGAGTTACAGATATTTCCCTGCTAGCTATGTTGTATTAGTTGAGAACCAAATGCAGCAAAAGATTGACTTCTGCTTCTTTAAAATGCAAGATTTCTAATTTTACACCTGTTATTCAGAATTCAGAACAAACATAACAAATTTTGTACCGGAAACACCTTACTGGTCACTTTTCAACATTGTTACTGCATTGGTTTTACTGGTTTTGTTATCTTCCTTATCAACTACATTATTTGCCATTAAAATTCATGGCCTCTCCTACATTAGGTTACACACCATCTGAGCGGGAAGTAGGCTGCTATGACAATCACAGACATATTGAACAGCAATGGCATGTCTTTGGGCAGAAAAAGCCTGTAAAGGAAAGCATGCATCAGTAGCACAGCAGAAGACCAGCTCACACATTGAATTAATTTGTGATGAATATCATGCACAGGCTTGTACAGGCAGCCATGCATCCACCGTATTCTGCTCACTGCATCCCACAGCCCCCATCAGCCTTACTTAGCAGAGACATCTTAGATGATGATAGCATCACTCGACTTTACTCATTTACGTAATACTTTTTTCAAAGTATCTCTTTCTTGCTTTAAAACTGTAAGTAAATTGATGCAGAGCTTGACAGACCAGGAAAAGGCAGGGGGTGGGGGGGAAAATGAGGAATGTGTTTTAAAACTGTACCCTTCACACAGTTTTTCAGGTCCTGAGCGCACTAATAAGCCCTAATGCCCCTGCCCCTCTCCCAGCCATCCTGGTTTCACTGGGGCACAGGTCCCCAGCGCTTGCCCCAGCACAATGCCTGTGCCCAGCCCCGTCCCTTCCTGATCCACGCTGGAATTCCTACACTGATGGGGGACTTGATCCATCATCTTGCCTTATAAGATGGTGCCTGGGCTTTCAGTGGACCCTGTCTGTCACCAGCCTGGATGAAGCCCCGGGGGACTTTTGATTGCTGTCCTGTTTGTGCCGGGGTCACCCTCAGCTCCGTCTTGTCTTCCCTTGGGGGCAGCACTGATGTGTGCTTTTTCATCATAACATTTGAGAACACTGAGATTTTTTCCAAGAGATTTATCCTGGAAAACAGCAAAAATGCTGCTGTTTACAGAAATGTATTGCTTTTTCTACAAAGGTGTCGCTGATAAAAGATCCGAGGTGAAATTTCTGGTCAAAATTGACAAAGCAGTTCCTACGCTATTATAGTCCTGAATTAAGCACAAGCAGAATCTGAACCTGAGGTTTCTGTATCTCTGACAAGTGGCCAAGCCACTGACACTTTATCTGTACACGCATGCCTATGCTCTCACACACACACATGCTTTCCTGTTCAGGTTGATTTAACTGCGAAGATGTACATGGGAAGCTGATCTGATACCAAGCCTAGTATTTTCAGGTCAGGTTTACGGGGTGGGGTGGTTGGGTTTTTTTGTGATTTGGGATGGGGGGGGTGGTGGATCTGATTCTGATAAAATGGTGGACATTTTTTGAGTTCTCACAAGAGGGAATTGGGAAAAAAGTCTTACATTGGAGGGGTTCGTCATCCCACAAGGAGAAGACTCCAATTTACTAATTTCTGCCTAGTCAGTGGACTAACAAGAAGTCTGAAGGAAAAATCAGCAAGAAATCAGGCATATTTAAAAATAAAAAGTATCTTGAAGTTATGTCATCCAAGCAGATTTTTGTTGAAATTGGGCCCTTTTCCTTCATATGTTACAATTTTGACAACTGGACAAATTCCAGTCATGACATTTTTCATTAAAAATGGTGGACAAGATCCTTTGAGAAACAGTAACACTTTAACAGAAGTAACCTTTCTATTCACTGACTCATCTTCCATTCCTACTCCTTGCCATAAAACATCTATATGCATCTGCAACCATTACTTATTGGAAGAGTGGCATAGGGACAACCTTTCAGCTACATGCAATGCTATAAAAAGGATGGAGGAGGAGGCAGGACAGCATCAAGTGGATCCCAGCTGAATGAGACAGCAATCCCCAGATTGCAGTTTGAGAATTGCCATTTAAGAGAATATCCGAACTGCATCCTTTGAAATCATAACACTATGGAAAATATTCCAGGCTCCTCCAAGACTACAAAAGTAACAAGAGGTCTATATGATCTATTTACTCTTTGGTCTGATTTACAGAAATAGCTCTTGACAGGAGGCAAGTTGATAATAAAAAGTGAAGCTTTCCCACTCCTCTTTTAAGCACATCTTCAGATGTTGTCTCTCTCTTCTCCCCCCATTAAGTGATAGATCTAAAGACTAAAAAGGAACTGAAGAAGTGGCAAGATCTAACGCCTGTTGGACTAAATACGTAAATTATGAAATCAAGTCTCAGAACTCAGAGACCTTAAGTCAGAGTACTGGTAAATCAAGAAAGTGATGAAAGCAGCGTTCACCATTAGAAAGGGTGCTGATTTTATCTGTGACATTTCTAGCCCTCAGAAGTCTACAATATTTTTCATATAAGATCAAAGAAAATGCATTAATATTTGCATACGGTTTGCTGTATATTTCCCCCTTCTATTAGCTCCATAACTTCAAACACTGGATAATACTGAAATCTTTAGTTTAAAGGAAACAAAACCCCCTCCACTTCAGATAACTAAAATGCATATTGAAATTAATGGGAATCATTTGATTCCTTCCTGTGACAAAATAAAAATCAGACATTTTCTGGAAAAGAAACATCTTTAATCTCCTAGGTGAAACATGAGAGTAGAGAAGTGTGATTTCCTAATGAAAGCTTTTTTGTTATTCTCACATTTTTCTGCATGCAATTTTTGCAGTGTTTGTTTGTATAACTATGAAATGGCTTATGTTGTTTGAATTTCTTAACCAAGCATTTTGCTTTTATTGTAATACAATTTTATGATAATTAAAAAGAACTTGTCATATTTAAATATTTTCTGCATGATTGGCATTAAAGCATTCAGTGCGAGGAATTAACGAGTATTGAATTAAATGTGTCAAATGCATCCAATTTCTAAAACCTCAACATAACAAACACAAAGTATAGAAGTTATTTTGTCTGCATAAATGATGTTCAAAAGCTTAGAGCTGTCTCATTGTAAGGTGCTTTTTAATATCTGCGGTGGGATTACTCTTTGTAGTAATCTTGGCCCCATAATGAACCCACTACTTTTGTTGAGAGGATGTTTACATTTTTCTACTGGTTCAGAGTGAACCAAACCTGGAACGTGTCCTGCAACCATTTACGAATGCAAGTGGCTTTGTGTATGCAACTTCAGTTTCCTACCTCTACGTTACAGAAGCAAAGAGGTCTTCCCCAGTCTAAGTGTACAACCCAGTTGCGTTCAAGTCCTTAGCAAGGCTGCACTAACACATCATGGCAACCCCACTTCTCTGCCCAGCCTGGATTTCATGCAGGAAAACACCACCCCCACAGCCCTATTCAGCAAAAACAGAGGTGTATGTGTCTAACGATCAACCATCAGAGCAACATCTCAAGTCACGTAGAAGTATTGCAAACACAACGGTCACACACACAAGAAAATTACTGAGATTGCTAAAAGCAGACAGAGCTGCAAAAATATTCAGTTTTGGTCCACGCAGGTTATTAATTTCTGAGTATAATATTGAAAATCCTCCCAAAGGTGGGTTGCAAGATTAAAATACAATTTTATTGATTTAAATCAAACTCCTTGAGAACAGTCAAGCTTTTTACTTTGGTCAGCTACTTTCTGCCTATCAGAATAATGATTCATACTATTGAAAGTAATGCCCATTTCTCCTTACTGAAGACCCTCAGCAAGACCATCCACAACACAGTATTTCATATTTACTTCTGAAAGGTAAATTATCTCAAACAGAAGGCAAAATTATTATGACAGAAAATCCAGCCACTTCTTTCCCTTTTTTGTTGTAATTTTACACATCTTTTTTACTGAGAAAAAAATACACCTAATGTAAGAAGTTAATACTTTGCAACTGTCTTATGGGAACATTGAGGATCAATACTTACCAGTTCACAACCAAAAAGCGAAGCGCTACATTAAGGCACCATTTCCTACCTTTTGAATTGTTGTTGAGTGTACCACAGCCATGAATGACTGCAATGCATTGAGCCTAAGACTACATTGATTGGTAACAGAAATAATTTTTTCCAGGCTAAATTTATTATTGGAATTTCTATGCAAATAAGAACAAAAAATACACTATGTTTTACTCAACTTCAACAACAGATGAGGTAAAGTTAAAGTTTTTTCTTTTAAAACTGTATAATTTTTTATCACATTGACTTTCCGAAAGTACGGATAATAATTAATGCTTCATGACATTAAGCGCACAGGTTAAATCGAAAATCCTATTACATACCTAGGAAAAATTAGCTGTGGAATGACATAAGACACAGCCTTCAGCTCTTAACAATCTAGGAGGAGTTCTTGTTCAACCATTCAGAAAGTCCAAATTATATATAATTCTGCTAAACTTCATCCTTCTCATGAACGTCTCAAGGATTGCTCTCAGGAGACGGTTAAGGAAGCAGGGTCACTGGGTCCCTTTTTTAATGTTACGGTAGGGACATCCATAGCAAAATAAAATAGCTGGAATGAGTGAATGCAACAAAATATAAGTGGGACTAATGAAGTACCATATTTTAATGTTCTTGTTCCAAATTTGTTAAGCACAGCACGAAACAGACTGTATTTCCTGTATATATGAACGTATAAAAACACCGGTATGGTATTGGAATATTTCCTGTGATTTAATCAGTAAGTAATGTTTGGCTTGTAAAGGCTGATAATCCATAACTCTTTCCAAACTCCACATTTAAGACTAATCAGAAGTGTGTCATTTTGTAGGACAGAATTTCTCATTCTAAATGACTTTGGCAGACAGCTATTCTGTGTGCACAGATTTAAGGACACAACCGTATATATATAAATATAAGAAAAGATTTTACACTTTCACACCTATTTACAGAAAGCCACAGGAAAAAAAAATATCTTTCCATCTGCATTATAGGGATTTGGGCAAAGTGAGGATTTAATGCATTTATTTAGATACGTTATTTAACTAACAGGCAGCATGAAACAAAAGTCCTGAACAAATAACCTTTTAGGCTTTTTAGGCTCCTTTAAGGCTACCTACCCCTTGCACAGCCATCCAGAACAGGGAGGTTGGGCAGGGATCCTGGCAGATGCTTTCACTACAGAAGGGCTCTTAAATCCAAGCAGTGGGTTTCCATGCCCCACGCTGCTGCAGAGCATTGTTATGCTGCAAGGTGTTAATGGTTGCCAGCAAGTATGCCTCTGATCCATGGGAAATCACAGACTTTGCAAGCTGATGTACATGCTAGCAGCCCTTTGTTCAGAGGAATTAAGATCTTTAATAGAGTAAAACAGCTGAAACAACAGAAAGCCATGTGGGAAGGCCCAGGGGATTGATTGAAAACGTCGGGTCCTGTATTGACAGGAGGTAGATGTGTTGGTACATGTAGGCAGAAAACCACCAGGAAGCTAGAAAAACAGTTGTAGGCTTGGCCTAGAGAACAGAAATAAACCTCCTTGGGTGCAGGACTGAATGGAAAAATAGGTTTAAAAGTCTAAAGTAAGAAAACTCTCCATTATTACTCATTTCTGCTGTGTTTAGGAAAAGAAGATACATTTACTGCAAATGACTAGGGAAGCTGCAAACAAATGCCTGACAAATATAAGCAGTTTTTTCTCCCCCAGAAACAAACCACTAAAGCCTAGCTAATAGTAGCAAGAGCTGAAAACAAGAGTTTACAGCATTCAGCCCACAATGAAAGGATTAATTTTCTTTAAGAGATCGAAGGATGGTTCAATTTCCCATTGCGAACGCCAGCCAGAACTGCTTGCTTCAAAAGCCCAGAACACTTCGTTCTCGATGGCTGCTCCCACAGTGCAAGCTTCTGCCTGCAGCAGCCTGTCTGTTTTCATAGCTACAAGGACCACGGTGACGCCCGGGAGCTTCCCATGCGCCCACAGGACAAGCACATCAGTCCTCTTCACCTGGCAAGCATCTCCACCAAAGAGGCACCTCAGGATGGGCGGCTGCACCCGCTCTGCCATTAGTCCCACCCCTGCTACCAGGAATTTGGAAGAAATTTTTAAGGACCCTCTGCAACTGGCTGGATATTGCACCAGCCTATACAGACAGCCAATAGTAGGAATTGCATGAGAATTCATCTTTCTTGAGCTCTGGGGTGTCTCTCTCACCCCACTCATTAAGTAGCCCATTTTCAGCTCTCAGCGGTCTATTTACCACCACCAGTGCAGCTGGTGACCAGGCACAGGTACGAACTGTGAACTGTTGCACCTCTTGCATTTCAAAAGCAAAGGTCAGTCTGGGTGTGAGGCACCATGAATACTCTTCAGACAGCACAGGTAGTTGGAGTAAAATTGGAGATCTCATTTATCTATAGCCTTGGACAACCCAACAGGGGAAAAAAAACAAAAAACCAAAAACCAAAAACCACACCAGGATGCTGGGTAGCCAGGTTTACTTGCAACTTGCTGAGGGACCTAGGCATTCACCAGAGCCAATATTCTACCAATATACTTGAATACGAAATGTATAGCAGGTACAGATAATTCTGCATCTTTCCAAGCCTCCAACACTCGCTTGAGAATGCAGACACACAACAATAGAGACCCATTACGGACAGATTAAATTCAACAAACAGCCTCTTCACTCAGTTATGTGGATACTGCGTACAGAGACAGACTGTTGCCTCACACCACAATACGATTTATAAACGAGACCACCGTAATGAAGATGGGTTGCTCCTAAATCAAGTCCTACTGAAGGCAGTGACCAAAGGTACAGTTTTCCGTGTATGATTTAGGTATTCACAGACAAATTTATAAAAATGTTGAAAAGGAAGTGGACACCAACATACTGAGGTACTTTCATAAATACAAGTATGGGCCCAATACTTCAGAACATAAATAAGCCGTGGCAAATCAGGCCCTTCAAATCCATACTGTCATTTAAAACCAATGGGTCCTAAATAGGAATATGTTTCTACATTTTTTCAAAGTTGTTTGCTGTACATCTAACATATTATGTTTCTCTGTAGTGCTGTCACATGAAACATTAACAACAGTAGCAACTAACAGCTAAACACTAAACATATACATTTGTGCTGTAGTTGTTCATACTTGATATGACCATAATGTCTAATCTAACGCCAGATGATGAACTTGATGTTCCAAAACTTTATTTCTCCCTGGTTAGATTCACTATGAAGACGGGGAGCAGGAAAGAAGAGACACTGGTAAGCCTTACAGTGGATGTATTGTTGACAGCACAAGAACATGTTTATTTTTGTTATTCCTTCTGGTGCTCATTATAAGCACCACACTTTTGGATGAGTTATGGCCAAAGTGTCTAGCTATCAATAAAACATGGGTTTACTGAGTCTGCAGCAACATGAGACATAAGTGCAGTAATCTCCTGTTTACTGCTGGCACATTATGCAATGTTATTTTTATTCAAACTTGACCATTGGAAAATTAAAAACAACTTTGATCACTTTTGGAGATTCTGGGCTAAGATTTCCATTTGTAACTATCAATTATTTAAAGAATAGTTTTAAAGGGTTCTTAGAGCTTTTAAAAAAATTATAGTAATTTAAGCAGCAACAGCAGATGATTACAAGTCTTAAGCCTAGTATGGAATAAAAAGTCTGTATAAAATAGTGACATTGCCATCTACTGACAGCTCTTTATAAAAAGGCTTGCGTTTTTCACTAGCTGCCTGACTATATACTTAATGCTGTCTCTCTTGACATACAGCAGTACAAAAAATTAGGGACATACAATATATGTTGTTCAATACATCCCACTGCAATAATCCTGCTTCTCTTCGAATCCATTCCAATCCATTCAGGCTTTCACAGTTACATACTGCAATTAGATACGTTTATTAATGGCATTATTGCACAGTATTTCATAAGAGGTAAAACTGTTTTCAAGAAAGTAACTACAGAAGGGTATGTTAATAAATCTGTGCTACATGCACAGTACATAGGGACTTGCTAATAGGATTTCCATAATAACAGCATTTATCTCACTGCACATTTTATAATACCAATCACTGGCAACCACAGTATTGTTATTATGTTATGTGAAAAATAGGATTTCACGTTAAGGACGCATCATATAGCCTCAAACAGCCATGTCACTGATGCACCTGTGTATTAAAAATGCTTTTATCTCATCTTTATACTAAAATACATTTTGGTCTGAGCCTTAATGCCTTAGTTATTTCATCAGCAACATGTAATTACACTTTAAAACTGAATCTAGGCCTCATGTCAGTTCTACCTTACTGCAACATGGGTCAGTGGATCCTAAAAATGACCTGTAAACGAACTGATGCAGCGCTCTTTCATGAAAGCAAATATACCAAGCTGGGATTTCCTCGCTGTTACCCAACCAGCACTATTAATCATCTGCACAAACTGAAGGCCATCCTTAGCTTCTCACTGCTTAATTCCTGCTAAGAATTTCTGCATGGTTTCTGGTCCATGGCATAAGGTGATTTTTCTTCACCCTTACCTCTTAATTGTAATATTCAAGTTTGAAAGAAGAAAAAAAAAAAAACAACAAAAAAAGTAATCTACCAGGTACTGTATAATCTAGAGTATTTGTGCCCAGTTTTTCATACTACCACATTTGCTCTTCATAAAAGAGTTTCCAAAGCTCTAAATTCTCTTTAATGCTTCAGTTACTGTTATTTCTTACACTTATTTGAACATACTCCAGCATTTTACCTTTTGTGAGAAATTATTTTGGCATACAAAAGAGCCCACAGAAGGGGGTACCCTGCAGAACACAGGGCATTGTAATACCCTGTTGAGAAACTTTACACCAATGTTCTTCAAGTGCCTTCTAAGGGCTTGCTCCTTGGCCAAACCAAGGTAGTAGAGAAACCCACCTAGAGTAGCTCAGGATCAGGGAGTTAATCCAACTGCCGTTCACTGCTCCATATGCGCAGTCCTTGCACCGTTACCTAACCAGTCAACAAAACCAGTATTTTTTTAGATGACAGCTTAAAGTATCAGCTAAAATATAAAAGTACTTCATGTATATCCAAGTTAGCTTCAAAGTATAAGGAGACAAATAAGCAGACAGAAATGTACAATAAGCTAGACTGAGAATTTACAGAAATGTAGCTCTGACCATTAACTCCTTGTGTGCTCAGCCTCTGGAAATTAAATAATCTAAGAGCATCCACAGAAGGATCCAACAGGAATTCTGTTGTATGCTTATGCCCTGTTTCACCACAGGCAAGCTATCCTCAGACCTCACAGTGTCTTTGAATCCTTTCTGGGTGTCCTTTCAAAGGACTAGTATACGTTTATTGCACATATCCTAGCATACCCAAGGATTTTATTTTGCCTTTTTTTCTGGAGTTGCACAACCCCTTAAAATCTTTTTAGAGCTATTGAGCCATATCTAATTATCACTCAACTCACTGGTATATCTGTAATAACTAGAATAACTAAACGTCAAGATAGAATGATTAGTATGCACAGTATGAAGAGGAAGGCAGGCCACTGCAAGGTAATACTGTGTTTTTTTGAAATTCATTTGTTTACAGATAAATAAACCAACTGCCAGATTTACCACTCTGCAACTTTCCATTTTGTCTTCTCATCCAATGGTTGCTGGCAGTAACATCACCCTGAAATCACCCTGAAATGAAGGCTCTTGCAATTCAATGAGCGCAGAATAAACGATGAAAGTCAGTCTTGTCTCCCCTTGTAAACACTGCAGTTTTTCTAACAAACTACTATATAAATAGAATGAATAGAAACATATTGCACAAAATTCATAAAATTTCTCATTGCAATCATTTCAAAACAGCTTCAATGAAACTTGAATAGAGATCAATCCTTTAAGGAACAAAGTAATTTCCCTAAATAACAAAGCAAGGTCAAAGCTGGCATTTGTTTCCAGAATAAGATACCTGCTACCCTAAAACTCAAGGTCAGCATCAAATCTCACAAGTTTTCCTTAAATGTAACCATCCTTTCACTTTTCTTCTTAAAGAATAAGTATTTTCACTACTGAGGCAACCAAAAAAACCTAACTTTCAAATTTAAATGAGTAAAACCCATCTTAATCCTAGTAGGAAAACCAGAATCATTTATTTCACTGGGACTGTGACAGGAAGACAAAATATGAAAACATAGGACATGCATAATATTTCTTCCCTTAGAGAGCTCAAATATGGATTTCACAACAGGTGTTGAAGGGGTTTTGGTAAGGTTGGTTTGTTTTTTTAAAAAGTGTATTGTTTTAGCTCTCACAGAAATAAAACAGCCCAAGTAGTGGAAAGACCTTAGTCAAAGACAAACACTACTTTGTTGGCTGTACGAATTTCCTAAGCAGAATCACCTGAAATTTAGCTGCTCATCTGCTCTCCATATGAGTGGATGATGAGCTGAAATGGCCAAGAAGTATGCAAAGAATGCAAATAATCAATTAATGCAGTTCGGAAGTGAAATTACTTTGTTTGTAATGCAGAGAACACTCAGTAGTGATAAATTATTGCTTTAACATTGTAACAGCATCTGTTGCGCACAGCCTGCAGGGCTAAGATCTGGCCTTTGATCTACATCACTCACATTGAAAAGAACAAGGTAATCCAGATACCTGTAGGACTCTCACTTGCAGAGCTTTAGAGAAGCTATTAAAAAAAAAAAAAACCCCTCTCGGAGAATCATTGCTGCTTTTTTTTTTTGGGGGGGGGGAAGGTATTTACCTTCAACAACTAAAAGACAGAATAAGAATGAAAAAGTCCACTGCAGGAAGAACTTGCAAGCTGCTACATTTATTTTATGTTTTCTACTGTTTCTGTTTGTCACAGATAAATACATAAAAATATACTTACATACAAAGCATGGCTGAATGAGGGAAGAAAACAGTTAATGATGGTGGACACCAACTTCTGTGACTGATGTGAGAGAACCTCTCTCAGCTACTTTATTTTAGAACAACCTCCATATACTTAAAAAACCAGCAAATTCCATGGTGTCAGAAGTGTCACTTCTACAGTGCAGAAGGTCATGTCATTCAGTACAGCATCCTGGGAGAGCCTCTGAATTAAGAGTTTGGTTTTTTAGTACCTATAGCTCATTAAAAGCTAATTTGAAAGTCTCACAGTTTCAATGCCACCAACAGCAGAAAGTAGAAGTTTTGAGAGTAGTTCGGAATAGTAACAGCCCCAAGGGGCTTCTGTTCCTGCTTTTGAAGAAATCACTCGATCATTGCCCATGATTAAAACGAAAAATACAAAAAAGGTTGTGAAAATAAACCTTAAAGAACATTTCTCCAAAGATATTAAAATTTTCAAAATAAACAAATGTTTCATTGTTGGCCTTTATCACCTGAATCTGCATATTTAGAAGAAACAATTCAAAAGAGAGGCAAATGATTTATTTTTTTTTTTTTTTTTAAGATGTTCACACACACACAAAAAAATAATGTAACTCAGCTTTCAGACTTATCCATAGTACAGCATGAAATGCCTTTGGCGGTGAACTGAAGGCACAAGTGACAGAATATAGAGTGTAACTGTCATCCTCAATGTCTTATAACACCAGTGGCCAGTAGAAAATATCTTTGAAGGTTGCAGTGGGTGACAAGACACTTTAAGAAGAGATGGGAAAATCAAAGGACATTGACTGGTTTATACATTGTCTTTGAGTAAAATCAAACTTTGTTTTGTTTGTTTGTAAAGGTTAAGATATTTGCATTATATTAAGGGTTCATTAGCACAGACAAGCATTATCTCTTACAGTGTCACAGGCTGATTTTTCTTTTTGAAGGTCTAAGAAAAAAATATAGCTCCATAGAAAAGAAGGCTGTTGGACTGCCAAAGATCGCGGCACAAACTATGCTCCAATGTCTTTGTTACAATGGAACCCTATTTAGCTGGAAAATTTGCCGTATGTTTCACTGTAGACCTTGATCCAGCAAATATCTAATTTTAAGCTTGTGCTTAAGTGCTTAGAAAGTAGTTTCATGCTGAACTACTTAACTAAATTACTGCAGATGCATTCAGTAAAACACTTTAAACATTTAAAGTATGCAAACATATTCCTAAAGTCTGGACTGAGGCTAAATGGCTAGTTTGCAGTACCATCTTTTAGCAACCTTCTTATGCATCTGGCACGCCCGGCATGAAATTTTCTGTATTCAGAAAATACATATTGCCTTTTGTTTTAAGAGTGCATTGCTCATTCTAATAAACTCTGGTCCAAACTGCAGCCATCTGCAACAGTTTATATTGTTAGTTACGTGACCCAGTGCTGCAATTCTGCAATCACAAGTTTGACCCAGAACCAAGGAAAGCAACTGCAATAGGTGCAAGTAAGGTCCCTCTGCAGTCACCACACTGTACTGGTTGTACACTCCCTGAATGAAAATGTGGTAAAAACCTTTTTACCTCATATTTCATTGCACATAAGTGCCAAAAAAAAAATCTATAGTTTATGTGATTATCATATTTTTATAAACATTTTATGCAAAGTTTAGAGAAAGAGGTGCGATTGCACAACCAAAGATGTCCTCTAAAATACTTTACTACTTGTTTGCTCTAAGACACGGCCGAGCAGATAAGATAATGTTAACAAAGGGGTAAGAAAGGGACTTATAAATGACAAATGGGACAAAAGTCACAGTCATTGGTTTACTGCATGAGTTACAGCACCTTAGTCATAAAGGGGAAAAAAAAATCATAAACAGACATAATTCATCATCCTATGTTCACTTTGGTACCCAAGTTGTATCAATCCCAATTTATTAAAAATCATGAAAATATATGACATTATGAATATGTCCTTTAACAGTATAGAAAGCATCATGAAAAGCCCTAAGTTTAGAACACTGAATATCTAACAAATCTAATCATCAGACAACGTCTATTATTAATATTATCTGTATTACTGCACTTTCGCGGCTCCATAGTATACCCAGTGCAAATCTGTAATGTGCAACCCATCTGCCAACACAGAAGTCATGTATCTTACAGCTTGAGTGCTTGGAAGCACCGATAGCCCTTATGACAAGTTTTTAATGAAATAATGCTAGGCTTGTCAGTGGAACTGAGAAAAAGAATACGTTAGACTGACATACATCTAATCATCCTGCAAAATATTGCATCCCAGAACTGGAGGTGGAGAGTCGTAAAAGGCAGACAGCCTAATGTGCTTATTTGTGGTCTCGTCCTGGAACCAGTGAGAGTTAGTGTTGACCAGCACCAATTTTCTGCCCAAGTGAATTAAAAAGGCTGGCATGTGGATAAGTTTGGTGTAAAAATATCAAATGATTGCCCACAAATACACACCCTGAAAAGAAAGTGTTTGCTTCCTATTTATTTCTACAAAATCACAGCTTTGATTTGCACTGCATTCTAAGCCATGCCAAGAAACATGATGCACAACAAATATGAACCACAGACATGTTTACCCTCTGCCTCTTATGCTTCCAGATGTCTCAGTTTTATGTGCCAAACCACCTCCTCCTCTTTCAAAATCCTACTTCTAAACTTTTGCAAAGTCCTTTGCCTTTCTACATTATATTTTGTGGTGGAGTAACAGTTTGGAAGGCATGTTTCAGAAGTACTTACAGGCTATTTCCAATTAAAATTTCAACCATACTGTTACAAACAGAAGAGCTTTTAAGCATTTAGTCGTAAAAAGAACCCAAATGACAGCAGTGGCCTGTTAAAACATGGTAGCAATATTATAATTAATTGTAATTCATAAAAGACAAAGCGTTCAATAAATATTTCTGCTGTATACTTCCAAGATGAAGTAGTATGTCTCAGGAAGTGATGAAACTTTCCTGTATTAACGCAGGAAAATGTTAGCTAGCAGCTTCTGAAGTCTGACTTTTTAAAAATCAGCAGATCCAGACAACCAAAGTATTTTAAAAGAACCAGCCAAGCATCCTTCTAGGCTGTTAGTAACTGCTGTCACTTTGGCAAAGCTTCAGAAGACTGAAGAGGAGGTAGAGTTGTACCAATATCACAAGACAGGACTTTATAAAATCCCATAGTAATTATCAGAGTAAAACATTGAGAAGAGCAAGAAATTAACTTCTACGAAGTAATCCTATGCGCAGTTATAATTCCTACGTACTCAAATCCAAAAATCAGGGTCTTGTGGTTTATATCAGTCAAAAGCAGAGACTGATGTTTGAATCAGAGTTCTGATAGAAAATACTTGTTTACAAGAACGTATCAAATTTTGCTTCTTTAAACACAGAAGTGAAGTGAACTGAGACAATTACCTCTCACAGCATCAGAAGTCCTTCAATTCATCCTGTTCCAAAAAATTTGCCTTGGACGAACACAACTTGCATCTGCTCAGGTTGCATAAAATATTCCTTCTCCATTTCCAAGTTCTCTCCCTGCTTCCTGCATGAGATAGTTCAGCCACACAAACATACCCCTCCATGTATCAATAATCAGCCAAACTTTCTTCACACAGAACATCTGGATTTCTAACTAGCTGCCTTTACTTTGGATGAAAATACATTTAGCTGTGTCTCATAGCTACCATAAAATACAGGATCGTAATTAACTCCACCAGTTTCTACTAGATTAACCCAATTTATACTATTATATTCAACTAAAGAGGGACCTTGTGGATAGTGGTAAAATTAATGTTCATTGTTTTCAGTGCATTTTAAATTAGTCTAATTGACAAATGTTCCCATTCCTGCAGTAAAAAAATTGTAGCTTTCCAAGCAGTGAAGGCACGTGTAAAATTTTATTCCTTGAAATGACTTGGCTATGGGTATATTAAAAGCAAAGCATTATCAGCTAACAGAGGCAAAAGATCCTGAGGTTATTTAAATTCAACATGATGAGCAATGCCAAAGTCCCATGGGCTCAGCTGATTCTCTCCAAAAGAAGTCAAGCTAGTGAAGCTGCAGTATAGTAGCTCAGGCCTCGTATCTTAATTGTGCCTAATCAACCCATAGCTGACTTTGGGAGCAAGAACCGAGCTGCAGTAGTCTTTAACAACCACAAGGTAAATAGTGTAGACAACTGGAAGAGAAAGCGGTCTGTTTCCACTTCCCACTTTTTTTTTTTTCCTGTTTCTGGCTCTGACTCCTTTCCACCTACCCAGAGAAAATTCTGCTGTCACAGGACTTGTTCCAAAGCAATCCTGGGGCTGGTGATGCTCCTAAAGCCTCTACATTGCAAATGTAAGATTTAAGAGTATCACATAAACATGCAGCCTCAATTAGAAATACACTTAACAGCCACTGTTTAATTACTGATTTTTTTTTCTCCTCTGCACTTACACCATCTCCATCCTTTTGAAACAGAACATTTGCCAACCTCCACTCTCTCCACCCTATGTGACAGAGTTCCACATAGTAATAATATGAGAATTTGGATCACACCCATCAATTACAATAGAAACAACCATCAATCCATAAAACTATCCAGTGAGCAGGACATATTAAAGCTTAGACTGGGTTCTGTAAATGAGTGATAAGAATGGAATCAAACCAATTCAACTGGCAGAACCCACTGCCATGTGGACACATAAAAACATCAAGTTGAGCAATATTCTGCAAAGGCTTAAACATTTGTGTGAAAGTGAAAATACTCAAATATGCAATCAGAAGGAAATAACCAATTGAGAAAAATCTTTAAAGGCCCCAAGTTACTAACCAGTGAGACAAAGGTTCTCTCTGAGCCACTCATTTTGGCTTATTTGATCCTGTACCACTAAGAACATGAGAGTCTTGCCCTTGTTTTCTGTCTAAGAACTAGATTTTCTTGAACTAAAGAGTTTACTGCTTCCTCCACTCATCATGGAAAAACATCTAGCTTGACCATGCCGAGACACTTGACTTTCTGTCTTATTCTGCTTCCTGAGTAGTTTTGAAAATGCTCCTTTGAAAAGACTAGTCCTGTCTTTACATCCTGTAAACTTCTTGGAACATTTAGTATCCGAAGTATTCATGCAAACAGGACCGAACATAACCAAATTTGTGTACAGGAAGATGACAAAAGACTGAAAATAAGTACTGACACTCTCTCAGCCAAGAACAGCTCAGGAAAATCCTAAAACCTTACATTTGTCAGGTCAGTACATAGTCTGCAGCCTCTTACCAGTAATGGCAAAAATGACATATATAGCATACACAGTATATATACAACATATATAAATATGAAAAAACAAAATGGAACACATTGAGCATGAGGACAATATGATCACACAGACAGAATACCAGTGTTTCACAGACTGATGGTTTTCTAATTTTTTTTAAACACGTTTATTTTAAATCAAGTTAAATCATGCACCACTCTGATACCTTCTGAGGTAGGGCTTGAAGCAAAAAATGTACTACTGTATAGAGTTCACATAAGGATTTCCAAGCATAAAAGGCAGCGCACAAAAAGAAACATGGGAGAAAAGAGCAAAGGAAAGTTCAAGTATGGTATCTTTGAAAGCCTGAATAAGAGACAAAAGTATGCAATTTTGAAACAAATCTTACATTACAAAAAAAGGGTTCTCTTTCCACTAAGCGTTTGGCGTTTTGACCTCTATACTTTAACTTTTCACAACTTGCGTTTGTTTCCCAAAATCTGCCTTTAAAGTAATTGGCTTTTACTGTCGCGGAAAGCATAATGGAAAGAGCAATTCCTGGAACTTTCAAGTTCAGCCACAGCCTCCATGACACTATAGCTCAGGGTGCTCCTCTTTTGAGGAGTTTCTCCGGCCTATTACATTGTAAAACCTTTACAGCCTTCCACTACTAAGTGCTGTAAAACTGGCACCTTTCTGAGTGTTTCCCAGCTGTCTACAGAAGCTTTAGAACTTTCTTTTGAGTAAAAAGGATGGGTATTTGCACGCATTTACTGGGAGGCTGAGTTCAAGCATACATTATAAAAGTAAGGAAACGCAAAATAAAACCATATTACTAACATCAAAGATTTCAGTTTCCCCTCTTCTGGCAGTAGCTCCCAGTGAGAAATAACCTTCACTGCCAGGTTAGAGCTGGAAAGGGGCAGCAATGGGAGGAGGGATGCACATCAAAGTTAATGGTGAGCAGGGCATCTTCATTCCCTTTGAAGTACTTCTCCATTGCTCTTCTCCAATCACCCATAAGGGCGACCGAAAAACAGTACAATGTGGGTGGCATCGAGCCAAGGCTGCTAACTTTTGATGCAAGGAAAGAAAACTCTGTGACAACCACAATTAGGGCTCCATGGTACCAATGCCCTGGGCAGCCGTTGCCAGAGCCTAGCCATCACCTTTCGGTGCACCCCAGTGAAAGGCTGGGACAAGTTCCTCCAGCCAAGCCCAAGAGACCTTAACCACTTTGCCACTACATTTGCAAGTTATTGGTAACAACCTGGTATGTTCTTCTACATGAGCATTTACACCTAAGTTGCTTGATTCACCAGTTATGACCCCAAAACAGACTATTTGTTCTTAATTTACATGCTGCATTAAGAAGAACTGAGAGTGGCCAGACTCTGTGGGTGGGGACGGGGAGCCTTTCCTGGGGAATATGGGAGCAAGCTGAGGAAACGAGGGGGAGCGGAGCATGGGGTGAGGCAGAAAGTGGGAAAGAGGAAGGTAATCAGCCAGGAGCGTGCAGAGCCTGGGAAACTGCTGACATGGGCCAGGCTGCCAAGGGTCAGTGCTCAGAGAAACCACTGGACACAGAAAACCAGCAGAAACTGAAATCAAACTTGGAGGCAAAGAACTTGTCTGCAAGAAGAGAGCCGACAGGGAGAGAGCTGTTTATAAACTCATTTTACTTCTAGTCTCTGTTTCACATCATTCCAAGATTTCTCTGCTTAGAGAATTAGTTATTCCAGTTTATATTCTAATAAATCATGGCTTTCAGCTTAAAAGCCTTATTACCTTCTTTGAGTTGCTCACTATCTAGAAAAGGAATAAACAGATACAACCCAAAGCTCTGGCTGCCATGGGTCCTGTCAGAAACACATTTAAGCTTATTTAGTTAAATTACTCTTATAACATTTTTGTTTACACATAAAAGAATAAACAGGTAAGAGCACTGCATGCGAACACTTCCTTTCCTAAAAGGAAAAAACATTTTAGAAAAGTAAATTCCTTTATACATGCATTCAGTACTCACATCTTAAATATTCTATATGAACTTTTCTATTGGAAGTTGAGAGCAGAGAGAAAAATAACTCAATAACTGACACACTGAAAAAGAAACTTGTCATAGCAAGGCAATTTTAGATGCCAAAGTGGTACAGCCAAAGAAAATAATGGATTGGGGGAAAACAGCAGCTTGTAGGCCATCTTTTGGAAGCTATTGAAACACAATGCATGCTGAGCTTAATGTCTCAATGAACCTGCGTGAAATAGAGTCTGACAGCTTTCTGGTTTTAGTGCAATTATAAACAAACACACTCCTGCATACTCCTTGGCTAAGCAAATGATACTACAACTACAAAAGGGACATATGAATATGCCTGGACATGCACACTCAGTGGGTGTTAAAATATAGATAAGAATTCATATCACAGGAGAATATGACCAAATATTTTAGATACCCAGTCACACACAGACGATAAAATGCCAAAGCAATGGCCAGTAGATGACAAGATCTACTTTAAAGCCAGCCCTCAGCTTCTGGCTATTTATATTCAGGTTAAAAAAAAAAAAAAAAAAAAAAAACACCAAAAAAACCATACAGCAATAATTCTTAGACAAAAATTTGGAATGGAAAAAGGGTTTATTACATAGATGGTGGACTTCTCAGATTTTTTTCCCTACCTCAAGTTATCTTTCTGGTCTTTTATGTCTGGCTGTGAAGGGACACCACTTCTTTCTGAATTAGTTTTCCTTCAGAACATACAGTAGTGTTTTAAAGAGATATCCAACTTACTGGCACATTATTGAACTTCTCAGCTGACAAAGGAGATCCATTCTGAACTGAGAAAACTTATTGTTGTAAGAATCTGTCAAAAAACATCATGTGTTAATGACAGAGTCGAAAGACATCAAGGAAACATCCATGAGACTATGACTGATGTTGCTCTACAAATATGAACTATTATCAAGGAGCAAGACATGCATACAGCACAGCCTCCAACCATCAGAACTAAACCAAAGTTCAAAAAAGTTGCCTGTTTCACTGACATATTTCCTTCACACAGTTCTGACAGGAGGTGAAAAGCAGTCAACCTGATCTGAAAGGGTGCAGCAAATGATACTTTCCTTTAGTGAACTTATGCAGCAGAGAGCAAAAGTCATCAAAGCACATCTGAGTGCCATTTGCAGTGAAAACAACAGGCAATGTGAGACTGATCTGAATACTGAACTGCACTAGGTTGGGTGCCACTTGTTCACACATGAAACAGATGAAAACAGCCACGTTTTTACAAAGGCTGTTGTCAGACTTCCAGAAACATCACCATCTCTACAAATATTTCTTCATGAAGGCATTACTTTTATTGACTTAGAGATGAATAATAATAAGTGGCACACTGCGTCAGTGGAGTGCTCTTTAGGTCATTCAGGAACAATTAGTAAGTGGCATTGCTACATATGAAAAAAAGCAGTGTTAGAAAGACCATGATGATAAAAAGAAATAAGGCATCAAAACTATAGAACAAAATATAAAAACAAAGAATCATAGAATGGTTTAGGTTGGAAGGGACCTTGAAGATCATCGAGTTCCAACCCCCCTGCCACAGGCAGGGACACCTCTCACTAGACCAGGTTGCCCAAGGCCACGTCCAGCCTGGCCTTGAACACCTCCAGGGATGGGGCTTCAACAACCTCTCCGGGCATCCTGTTCCAGTGCCTCACCACCCTTAAAGTGAAAAACTTCTTCCTAGTGTTTAATCTAAACCTGCCCTCTTCAGTTTAAAGCCATTCCCCCTCATCCTATCACTACATGCCCTAGTAAAAAGCCCTTCCCCAGCTCTCCTGTAGGCCCCCTTTAGGCACTGGAAGGCCGCAATAAGATCTCCCCGGAGCCTTCTCTTCTCCAGGCTGAACAGCCCCAACTCTCTCAGCCTCTCCTCATAGGAGAGGTGCTCCAGCCCTCGGATCATCAATAACAATAGTTCTGTAATACTAAATAAATCTCTAGTTTAGACTTTTGCTCTTTCTTTAGAGTTTGGAAACACAGAGAGATTATGGCCTGATATCAGGTAGACAGTAGTGCTACACAGAGCAAAAACTCTTCTGTTTCTTCCTAACAACCTACAACCCTCTCTCCAAAGACAACTACTCTAAATTATGAGCAACGACCTCCAGTGGTAATAGACTAGTTTATTCTAGCTGAATATCAGATCTTAAGTGCTAGAAATGTCTTAAGATCCCTTTGAATGTGCAACAACCACGAGACTTTCACAGATTTTAATTAATAGCTAGCGTTAAAGAGAGTTGAAAAGTCTAGGTTCAAGATTAACATTGAGACTAGCTCATTTTAAGTTTATTTTTGGTGAGGGAGTTGTTTGATTCTTTTGTTTGTTTTATGATTTCAAGATTCAGATTGGAGTGTCTCTATGCTTAATTCTACAGTAAAGTGACCCCAAAATACATGTGCATGTGCAGTCTACCCTGCAGTACAGAGGAAAAAAAATGTTTCCAAACTCGTTACTTAGTAAACAGTTAATTTCTAACAGTTATATAGCTAAAACTAATCCGTTACTTCCACCGCTTCTTCCTTGTACTCCATCAATCTGAAGAGAGGTGTTTTCTGAAAACGGGCAAAGTTGCCCCGCTCCTCTCCTTAAAACTTACTTTTGGCCATAGGGAGGGTTACTGACAGGCTGAGAGCAGGCAGCATTGTCTCGCTCATCTTGTAGTTCCTTGTCTACACATATCTACTGCCTCATGCACCTACCTAGACTGTTAGATACTTTGGCAGCAGCTGGCTTGCTTTTGTTGTTTGACATTTAATATTATCTTAATTCCTAACCAAACATTTCGGACTGTGTTTTTAAGAGAGGCATAAGCCAACTGAGAGACCACTGGGAAGAAGTGCTGTTCTTACACCCTTCAATCCCTCCTTCCCAACAACACGTTTCCACTCTTTAATTTGCAATAATAGCCTGGCAGTCATTAGATTCCTTCATGAGCCAAAAACACCTGATGAGCAGAGCAGAAAATTAAGTTAGCAAAAAAAACCTGCAAGGTGATACAGCTCACAAAAGGATCAATTTGATGCCAGTGCTGGCACAAGAGAGGAAGCAGGACCAAGTACCTAGAAATGTGAGAAAAGGGACGACCAAACAACACCTGGTTTTTGCCCACTCAACTGTTTGCAACAATGCACCCTATACACTGGGATAACAGAAATAACAAATACTTGTTATATTACGGGGAGGTGAGGAAGGAAGTAATAAACAAATTGATTTAGGGGTCTGGGTTTTTGAAGGGGAAAATTACTTCCTTAAATACAGAACGTCAGTGACTTGATTTTGGATGTGACTTTGCAAAAAACTGTATCATTAAAGGCAAACTGTGACCAGGGGTTGAAATAAAGAGTTAAAAGTTTTTCTGCCATATAAGATGTCCATGTATCTCCTCAAGAGAAAAACTTTCCTGGATCACCATGCAGCCTAAAAATTCACTTCTGTGTTTCTTCCATATTATCTACCGACAAGTTTTGAAGCTAGAGCCACCTCTTTCTATTACTTGCACAGAAAGTTTTAGTCTTCTGAATCATTACTATCTAAAAACACAACAAACACACCCTTAGCCATATAACATAACAGCACATTCAGTACTGAGAATGCACAAGCCACAGAGGAAGAGGGGGAGATGGATGCTCTTCTCCCATTCTGCCTCTGCTCAGCATGGAGATCTCAGCAACCTGTGACCATTCCTGGTATTTTTCCATTGTTCCAGTTCCCAGTTTGTAAAGCCATACCTGGGCAAAACTGATTTTCTTAAGCCTTAGCTAATCACTGCTTTAAATTATTTCCATACCCACAGCTGCACATCTACATTTAATGACTGATTTAATGATCACCCTAGCTACGAATAATGTTTTGGGGATTGTTGTAAGTCAGATATACATTGGCAGAGACTTACATTGCAGCAAGGTTTGTAAACCTGCAAAATATCATATCAGAGTTTCTAGCCGGTCAACATTCCCCAAACACCTGGCCATTTTATACTAAACTAAACAGGAAATATTTCTTCATTGTAAATGAAGAACATGATGAAAACTATCCCCATTGCAATTATGTTGAAATTTAGACTGGATTTGATATGCTGGTACATTAAACATGGTAAGTAATGAAATAAGTATGAGCAAATGCCAGGTTAGAACAGCAATAAAAATAGCTAGAATTAATATCTTGAAAATAATTAGTAGAAGAGTAAGTAATACAAATGCATGCTATTATTAAGCACTTTTGGTAACGAAACTATCAATAATATTTAGAAACTTTGTTCTAATAATAACATTTCATAACAACTGGATAGCAAAAATTGACCAGGATATCAGTTCTCTAATTTACTAGTGTTTATCTGAATAAGCATAATTTTTAATTGTATCCTGTAAGTTAGAACAAAAACTTCCAAGAAAATAAGTGATTTTTATCACTCAAAGCAGGACTTTTGTGAATTTGCTGAAAGATGCCTATGATTAACTTGATACACAGACTTACAGACAGCTACAGAAATAGGAATTGTTTTGTAATTATAGAAAGCAAACCACATACGTGTACCATTAATATACTGAAATGGTGAAAGCTTTCTGGTATTTCGGATTGAGGCATTCACCACAGGATAATGTGAACTCTCCAAGTACTTTAACATAATGAGATACAAAGCAAACGACCACTAGAATTTGAAATCTACAACTTTTCACACATCCTCACTTCCTAATAGAAAAATCCTTTAAAAGTCCAAAATGTGCATCCTCTGTAAAACTAATATTGCCGTAGAAGTTGGGCCTTTCTATGCAATCTATTTTATCTTCAACATTACAGTTTATACAGAGGAAAAGAAAAATATCAGCACAGAAAAGTTATTTCATCTGCAATAGCTATTCTTCCAATCAACAGATTTGGTAATGATTTCATATTTAGGGTAAGAGCTTTCCCAGTGGGGCTTATTTTAATATTTTCAGCATTTTAGGGAGAACGGAGTTATTATTTTAACATAAAGTGAAGCATCTTTCAGTTCTTACAGTCAACTGTCCTCATCATGATGACACTTGAACACTGATTTAAAATGTTTGCTTTGCCATTAATGAAATCAGGAAGATAGTGTTTATAATCTTCCTTTGAACACTTGATTAAAATACATACATAAATAGATATATATTTATATATGTGAGCATTTGATGGTTTTGATCTACACTCTTGACACTTTGATCCCACTTTACTTTGAAGATGGTTCAAAAAAGAAATTTCTAGCATATGCTCCAGTACCATTATTTGCATATGAGATCCAGAACTACTATCAAAAGATATGTCATCCCAATACAAAAGGAGACAATTGTTTTAAATTTATTCACACTTTCAGACAAAATGATAGCAATCCAGTGTTACAGAGTCCCTTAGGCTGTATTGAATTTTTCATGTTATAGAATCCATTACATCTGCCAATTCATTGTTTTCCAAAATTATTTTAAAAGGTGAGCCAAGTGGCAATGGTGATACAAGAGCAAGTAGTTTAAGTCTTCCCAACTATTAACTTAATATTGAGTCATTTTCATGTACCAAACATACATATCCATGTATCGGTTCAGATTTTCCTCTAGTACCTGAGTCCAAATGAAAGATTACTCATGTGTTTGTGTTTGCTTTTTCAAAAGCCGCAGTGTTCAATAAGCTGCATCCCTAAGAATTGCAACCACTGTTTCTGACAAGCCAACAAGCAAGCATGGCCTCCAACCACTGTTGTAAGCTTTCTGAAATACGATGCACACATTAAATAGCTGTCTTCTGATAAAATAGACCTTACTTGCCACTGCTATGCACTGTGTTTAGTGCTAAAACCAGATCTGACATCTGGTCAGCACAAACCGATTGTGACCTTGTATTCATGAAAACAATTCTGCTGTGTTAAAAAAAAAAAAAAAGAAAAAAAAACAAAAAAAGAGATGGTGAATTACTGTCCTTTACCTCTACACATTTATTCTGTACGATGAGAATAAGTATGTAACAAGAAAAAAAAATTTCTAAATACCTTATAGCTCTACAAAAATATGAAACCGAAGTCAGACCACTGAGAATTGGTTGCAAATCCCCTGCAGGAGAGGCCTGTTGGAGGGCTGGTGTAGGGGACGGCTTGATTGCAAAGACAAGAAAAGAGTTTACATGAGATTCAACTTTATCTCAAGGCTTCCAAGACTACGTTGCAATGAAACTCTATAACACACCCCCTGCCATGTGCTGAGATACGCCCTTTACTATGTGTTCCTGAAGCTTAGAAGCAAAGAGGGACAATATTGACTAATGAATGAGTTTGTTGACAATGTCACTTTTGTAAGGCTGCTTTCTTCAGATTTTACACAAAGGATCTGCAAGGAAAAACTAAATTCTTCATCTAATGTTTTATAATAGTATATTTACTTGGCACTATTCCTATCTTAATTTTTTACATCCCTATTTCCCTTCTATTTTTCTCCAACTTAACAAAATTCCCAACTATACGTACACACATAGGCCATTTATCTCAGACACAGGCTCTTTTTCAGTCCCCCCAAAAAATTATATAATTATATGTGGAAAATTCTTCTCTAGATTACCCACCATAGTAAAAGTAAAGGTGAAGCAAGCCTGTTTTCTCACAGCATGTGCCTGGGCAGTTCTGAGGACAGCAGTGTCAGATCTTTACAGCCACTGAGAACTACAAGGCGGTTGTGAATCAGTAACTGTACAGCATCCCCGAGCACAGATCAGTTAAATCTATTTCATTTCAGGCTAACCTACACTATGAAACATGTAATTGGTTATGCCTTTTGCATTATTTCCAATCTAGCTCAGATTTGCATTGTAAACAAATCAATTTGCCACTTTAATTGTTTAGCTCTGAGTCAGCTTACAGGGCTGAGAGGGCAGACAAAACATAATAAATGGCTTCGTGTCCAGATTTTATCACAAGGAGCTGAACTAAATAACTTATGAGCCCAGTCAGTTCTATTGAGTTATGAACTAGCTCTTCCTCCAGAGTAAATTAAAATTCTTATTGCATACAAAAAGCCTAGTGAACACATTTTATTACTGTTGCAGGGAAGCACAGAAATAATGGAGGTAGAGCTAAGGTAAATATATAACCTGATGCCTCTCCAGTGGATTGTTTGCTAAACCTTGTAATTTTATGCACTGGTGTTTGAATGTTGTATTTTATGCCTGTGTATTCAGAAGGCTCAGTAGAAAAACATAAGTTGCTGGGACACGGCAAAATGAGAGCTTTGTGATGACAGAAGAAGCTACTGTAAACAAAGAATATGTCCTAAGAGCAATGACAATTTTCTGCTACGTTTTCCAATAAGCAATCTCATCCCAATTCAGGAACAATGGGTATTTTAGTTAGCATTTGGGAAAAGAGCAGAGAGCATAAAGTAATAGAAACTAAGTAAATGGGAAAATTATAGAGTTTAGATAAAATGGAAGCTGGCATTTATTCTATAGTAGAAATTCACAGTTTTAGAAATATACACTTAACTATAATAGTATATATGTACAATGAACAGAGGAACACACACTTTAAATTATTACCACAGAACAAGGCCGAAGTCCCTAAATGGGATAAGCACACAAAGAGAGGAACGTTTGTCATATGCAATAGGAAGGTGAACTAAAAAAGGTGCCTGCATCATTCTGAAGTTACAGGAAGGCAACAGGCTAAAATTCATCCCCTGGTGGCAAAATTCTTACTAATTTCAGCAGGTCTAGCTTTCTGTAGAAGGAAGACAACAACTTTTGTGATAATTGAAATATATAGGCTCAGTGATACAGAGACAGAACAAGACATAAACCCTATAACTTATCAACTGAGAAAAAATCTGACCTTTGAACCAAAAAGGATGTATTCCAACATATTTATTTTTCTGCAATGATTAAGTGAACCTACAGCCATCCCATGCATGAATAACAAAATACGTTTTAAGTTACTAGTTAATAAATGTCAACCCAAGTGAAAAACAGAAGTGCTGATTTGAATCCACAAAGGGGCAAGAATAGTAGTAATCTCACAAGTTAAATATTCAACACAGTAAGATCTTGGAAGTAATTGGACAGGATTTCTAGTCTTTCAGGATAGCTCTTGAGAAAAACATGATAGTGGCGTAATTAATGGGACTGAAATACAGAAAGATCATGGCGTCAATTCAAATTGAGCAACAGAAAACAAGCTGATTTGTAGATGACTTCAAAAATAACTAAACTGATCAAGAAGAATACATATTAAATAAAAATATCAAAATTACATGAAAAATCAAGCTCTATTACATAACTGCAGAGCACACTTTAAAAAGATTCTTGCAAGTGGAATAAATAAAAATAAATAAATCTTACACATGGAATAAAACCCAAGCAAGCCTCAACAGGAAAGAACGCCATCTTATAGAAGACGTCAGCATTTAAGGAATTGAAGGCTTGCTCAATTAAGGAGAATATGAAAGTCTATATAACAGGAGAGGACCAACCGAAAATGGAAATTAAGAGAACTAAAAATGGATTTGAGGTTTACCTTGTAAAGAGTTTTCAAATAGAGTAAAATGTTTGAAAATACATTAAAGGAAGAAGCCAAGAAGGGATTCACAGAGGGACAATTTGACAACAAAGGTGAGGTGTACTTGAGATGGTTAATGCCATAGCAGAGAGGCTCAGTGACTGCTTTGCATTGCTGGTCCTTGCTGAAAATGTTGGGGAGGCTCTCGCACTCAGCTTACCCCTTGTAGCAGGAAAGGTCAGAGGAGCTATATCAGCTTGGTGTAAACAAACAGTATTAAACCAGATAGATAAATCAGATGTCAAAGTCTGGAGGGCCCAACAGCATTCACCTGAGAGCGCTCTAGAGACTCACCCTGAAATTGCATTACTGCTGGCCAAGATGCGCAACATCACTAGGCATCCACTGTGGCAGAGTACAATGCAACTCTCAACTACAAAAAGGGTTCAGGGAAAGAACCCAAGACCTACGCACCTCTGAATCCAACTCCATCCTATTAAGACAGTGAAGTCTATGATAAATAGAAAGAACATGTGAATAAGAATAGTCTTATCCAGAAAGAGTCAGCATGATTTGTAAAAGGAAATCATGGCTCGCTAATATGCTGAATGTCTTTAAAGGTATCAACAAGCAGGAGGATGAAGATGATCCCACGAATGTAACATATCTGAATTTCCAAAAAGCACATGAAACGTTTCCACAGGAAAGTTTATTCAAGAATCTTAACAGCCATAGGATTGTAGGAAAGTTTCTTTTACGGTTCAAGGCCAAGAAGCACAAGGTGGGTTTAACTGGTCATTTTTCAGGATGGAAAAAATGTCAGCAGTGGGATCCCCAGGGATCATTGCTAGGACCATTTCTATTCAACTACAGTTAATAAATTCAATATTAATTGAAACAATCTGTTCCAATTCATCAGTTATATGTGAAAGGATATAAAAAGTGAAACTTAATTCTTTCAGCTGGTCAGCCTACCAGTGCAAGGATTGCCAGCAGGACCTTTTCAAACACAAATAAGTGGGGAAAAAAGTAGGAAATCCGTTCATTATAGAGAAATGTGTTCAGGGAAAATAGTCTAAGCCATATTCACATGATGCTTACCTCAGAAATGGAAGTCAAAACTCAGGAGGAAGATCTCAAAGTCATCCTTGCCAAATTGTTCTTTCTGGACAAACTGGTCCAATGCGCAGAAGGAAGCCAAAAAAACAGAGACACATAGGGTATTATTAGAAATGGTACAAAGAACAGGACAAAGAGTCATGTCTTTCCACACCTTTAATACAGACTGCAATGCTGGTCAAGGTCAGTTCAGAAGCACGCAGCAGAGCTGGAAAAAGGACAGAGGAGGCAATTATAATGTTCAAAGGTTTGGAGCAGCTGCCGTAAGAGGAAGAGCAAAAAGGCTGGAGCAATGATAAAGATTTATAAAATCATGCAAGCAATATGCAGAACTTTGCAACACCACAACTACAAGGCACTTGGTGAAGCTAAAAGGGGATTCATTTTAAAAAGATAAAAGAAAGTACTTTTTCACACAGTGGATATTAAAATTCTGGGATTTGCTGCTATAGGAGGTCGTGGGGAAAGACACTATCAGAAAGTTCAGAAAGGAATTAGACAAATTCATTGACACTGGGTGCACAGATCAAGACTCAAAGGACTAAAAGGATATAAATGTATACCAAAAAGCCAGGCCTCTAATGTCCCTGATACAGCTCCCAAGTGCTGAGGAATAAACTGCACAAAGTAGGCAGGCTCACACACTTTGCCCTAAGTAGCATCTCTTTCTGTCATTGCTGGAGGCAGACAGGCAAAAAAATTTCTGCCCCAAAAGTAAATGTGTTTAGAGAAGCATACTTTGTAAACAAGTTTAACTTAAATTCTCCCTGCATTTCAATGAAAAGGAGAAAAGGCTCTGCAATCCATTTAAGGAATTGGAGCACATACTCTGACATAAAGTCTCATTTCACATCGGGCATTAGTGATAACATCAACACAGCTGAATCACTTGTGAAACCAGACTGGTTAATGTTGGGTTTTGTGGTGGGTGTTTTAGAACAAGGCTCTGCTGGCTTTGACACATCCCACTTCAATGGTGGGATGAGAAACAGCAACCTTGGCAGGATCCACCACCCCTCTGACTAAGTTCTTGCATAGTCCTCATCAAACCAAAAGTGAGGAGGCATCCCTACCCCAAGAAAGAGAGAGAATAATCCGCCAAAATGTCTATCCATTAGAGACTTGATTTAAAAAACCAACCAAACAAACAAAAAAAACCCCCAAACACAAAACACCCCCCCAAAACTACAGAGAGAGATTTTTTTTGTCTGCTGTTGGTCTGTACAGACTTTAAGACTCCATGAGGCTCTACAGGGTTTGACTCAGTACACAGAAGCACAGCATACTCTCACAAAAAGATTCAAGTAGAAATTAAGGTGCCCTGACAGTCACACACACCTCATGACTGTAACAGCACAGATGAGATCTCAGCTCTGGCAAGAGGTCAGCACTGCCTAAAACTTACTCATAAAACTGGTCTGAGGAAGGAAACCCATAAATGAAGCCCAAGAATAAGCCCTTACTACAGACTTACAACAGATTTTTAACCAGTCTCTGGTCTTGCTTCTTCTGCGGAATTAAAAAGAGGATACAGCTCTCCCTTCCCCAAAACAGCTAGGTAGTTTGGAGAATAGCCTGCGTATACAATCGTCTTGTCTGCTCAGTATGGAAAAATACTTCTGTGCTTTCAATGCCACAGTAATCTAGAACTGCAAAGCCCACTCTCTACCAGTCATTTAGGTCATTCCTTTTTGGCTTCAAAATTCTTCATGAACCTACCCACACTGAGCTTTCTCCTCACTCTTATTAGCTCATACACAGAGTCATGTTAGCTGTTATATTAATTACTTCAGTGTTTCCTGAGCTGGAGTAAAGGAGGCTGAGATATTCCTTCAAAAATCCCAGATGCAGCATCTATGGGAAAAATAAATAATTATCTCAATAAGGAAGAATCTCAATCCAATCAGTTGCTATTCAGGCCTTGCTCAGAAAAATTCAGTCTTAAGTAGCAAGCCAACTCCAGGAAATGCTAAGCAATACGCAGGGATTACACTCTCTCATAAGACACTTTTCAGTTCTCAGGTGGCCCATTAGTCATTCCTCCCAAGTAAAGATTTCATATTTAACTGTTTTGAAAAGATCAAAGCAGAAGTTTCTTCATCGTTTTCATCTTGATAGCATTTTATGTACACTAGCACCACAAATTCAGACCTCCCGTAACATGGGTGTTACTTAATTTCCTGTCCCCGATTTCCATTTGAGATCTGTTTTTTTCCTTATAGCCACAACTAGGACAAAAACGTCGCAGAGCTGTTCTCCAACCACTACGCAGCTATTACCACCATATATCGCGTTATCAATAAAAGGGGCTAACAATAACTGTTATTTCTAAAGAAGAGTCAAATAAGCTCTGTTTATAATACATCCAGCAGCAAAATGACTTCACTAATAGGTAACAAATTGCCACTCTGATTGAAGCCAGCTGTCTAGCAAAAAAAAAAACTGGAATCATGCATTGATGTTTTGGAGCGCTTGCTTTTGTAAAACATTGGCTGGGTGCAGCACTATTTACACGCAGCTCTTCTGTGTGCTGCATTCAAGATGAAGTGATAGCTACCATCTTAAAACAGCTGTAAAGTCATATCCACCATCAAATCATATAATCTGGGGTATTTTTTTTAAATTTATTTTGGTTTTAATAAGAACAGTGAAAACTTACAGTCCAAAATAAGCAGGTATGCCAGTCTACCATTTAACATAGCAGTCTTCAGAAAGACTCGGTCAGCTCTTGCATTTATTCTATTCTACTTTGATTGGAATATACCAGATTTGCAATGACAGAAACATGGACACTGTCTGAGGCTCTCCCATCTTGACGTTCTTACAGCCTGATAAGGTTGGGGGGGGGGGAACAGGCACTGGGGGGAGCAGAGGGGAGGAAAGCAGAACAGAAAGGACATTTACTCCTTGCCACTCTCAAGCAGCTCAAGCTGACTGCTTGCTGGCAGACTTTCATTTCCCAGGTCTGTAATTGCTTGCCCCAGTTACATCTTTCTCAGAGGCCACCCTCCTCTCCGCAGATGCCTAAGCCTAAGCAGAGTTATCAGGTTTGAAAGGCAAGCGAAGGGAACAAAACCACCAAGTTTGACTGATTCTCCTCACACCTCCACCTGAATACAGATATTTATCTCTGTTATCGACATAAAACTTGCAGGTGCTCAGCTTTCTTCCTCTCTGGAGCTTCTTCATCCATTCCTCCCACAAGGAGATAACGGGTTTGCTCCATCCCTATGCAGCCCCTACAGTTAGCAGTCTGATAAGGGACGAGCCATCCTGCAGCAACCTCTCATCTGGCAGGCTAGAACAAATGCAGATACGCATCCATCTAGCAGGAGACACAGTAGCTTCTGCATTTTCATGACAGAGACCAACAAAACAGAAGCAGAAAACTTGTTTGTCTCTCTCCAACACTGTCTAGTTCAGGCTTTTTTCTGATCCCCAGTACACACTTGTGGAAGTTTGGTTTGTGATGTAAATATTTTTCATCGCTTTCTGAATAAAGTGAAAAAAATTTAAAAAGCTTTAGGACTGTTCATAGTAGGAATTTCTAGTTTCAGCAGATTTCTTACATCTGATGACCAAACCAAGGATATTATTAAAGTTCCAGTCAAGTGCATGAGTTAGGGGCACAAGCCTAGAGATGAACAAACAGTCCTCTGAAATATGAACACAGTCTCTTAACCACAGCAAAACATATTTTCTTCTAAAAATGCTTTCTTTCAAACAACATGATATGTAGACATATGTCAGTGACATTACAGGCTTAAATCAAAATGAAAGGATAAGATAGCCTGAAGAAGCTACACTGGTTAAGTAACTGGTGAGGGTCAAAGGGGTTACAGATGCGCTGCTGGCTTTCCACGCGTATGGCTCGTGTTTGCCAGAGGAAGACAACTCCTGGCAAACCACTCACTTTTAATGAACTTCATTTAAGAAAACAACTGTTCTCAGAAAACGCAGCCAAAAAATGGGTTGTCTCCTCACATTATTATTTTAGCATTCACAAGTAAGTCGCATGAACTTACAGCTTCACAGAAAGAAAAGATTTCTTGAGTAAGAGAAGACAGTGACAGTGCTCTGCATCCATGGACCAGACCCTGAGCCCTTGCTCAGACCACAGACTTCATTTTGATTTTTACTTATTGTAAAATTTTCAGGACAAAAGGAGCCCAATTTTGGAGTGCAGCAGCCCATAGCCTTACCTATTCTTCTCTTTGTTGTCACGATATCACAACCTTTAGCAGAACAACTCTGTCCAGCACTAATAGAGGCCTGGAGTTTAAGGACCTTTATTTTTCACCTTTCACAGAGAAAAAAAAAAAAAAAAAAAAGCTGAAGCACAGAAAAACTAAGACTGGCCCAAGGCTAACCAGCCCTAATGGAGGTAAGCGAACGCAAGGGGTCCCACAGGAGGTCACAGGTAAGCACTAACATTTTTGCACACATTTAAAAACCGCAGACACCAAGGCCTAGTTAAAGTACGACTTTAAGGAATTTCACGCATTCCTTACAACAGTGAAAGTGTGTATTTTACCAGAAAATTCCCAGATTTAGTGACGAATTGGCTAGACTTCTCCAAAACTGAAGAATCAAAAAACAACCCTGTTCCTCCTACTGCGTGTCTTACCGGCACCAGTGAAAGAAACATGAAAGCAAACACAGTTAAAAATCCAATGCCGTTCACACACCTTGTCTAAAAAGCCGCAGAATATTAATTCAAGTTCACCAGAACACACCGGTGTGGGCCCTCAGGCGGTGGCATGGGGGGCTGCGGGGCGGCTGCTGTGAGGGGAGGCCGGCTGAGGACACAGCCGGTTCCCGCCAGCTCCGACCCACCCGCCCGCCACAGGGCCCAGCTCAGCCCCTCGGGGGAAACAGGTATTTAAGAAGGGGCAAAACCACCACGCAGGCAGTGAGGAGTGGAGAAAACCTGTGAGACAAACAGCCCTGCGAACACCAAGGCCAGAGGAGGAGGAAAAGGAACTCCAGGTGCCCAAGAAGGGCATACCCCTGCAGCCCCTGGAGAGGCCCATGGAGGAGCAGGCATCCCCCTGCAGCCCCTGCCCTGCAGCCCCTGGAGAGGGGCCCATGGAGGAGCAGACGTTCCCCTGAAGTGGACCATGGAGGAGCAGGCATCCCCCTGCAGCCCCTGGAGAGGACCACACCAGAGCAGCCATGGAGGAGCTAAGTTAAGCCTGGTAAAGAGGGGAGGAGAGGGACCATTTTAATTTTTTCCACTGCTTTTCACCATCCAGGTCTATTTTAATTGGCAATAAATTAAATTTCCCCAAGCAGAGCCTGTTTTGCCCGTGGCAGCGATCTCCCTATTTCTATCTCAACCCATGAGCTTCACCATCTTATTTTTCTCTACCTGTCCTGTCGAGGAAGGGGAGTGAGAGAGTGGCTGGGTGGGTGGCTGGCCAAGGTCAGCCTACCATAGTAACCGTACCTCCATAGCAGCTCATCTTTAGGCTTTTCTAAATACCTCTTTCAAATGAGTTCCAGATCAATGTGAGATCTCGTATTTAGTGCTTCTTTCAGTTCAGTTTTAAGACCAGACAACACAGAAAAAAGGGTTTGGAAGTCCACGCCATCATTAACAACCAATATACTGTCCAATTAGCAAGTAAACCATCTCTTAGCAGAAACGTCTTTTTGTTTGAAGGTACGTAAAGGATGGTGGTGGTAGTGATGTGCAGTCTGACAGCATTCAAGCTATCTGACTCTACTCATCCATCACAAATCCTTGACAATTCCACCAGTCTTCTGTCCACAACTTTTTCTTATATTCACACTAATAACAGAGCCAAATTTGAGCTATTTTAGGCACTTACAGGACTTCTTCACAGAAGTAATATTCAGTATTTACAAAAGGAAATATTACATTGTTAAAAACCAATGACTGTTGTATTTTTATAACATGGGAAATGCTTGAACATTTGAAACAAATAGAATTATACAATATACTGAGGACTGAGGTTCCTGAAGGTTAGTGATAATTTTACAGAAAAATTGTGGGGAAAAGGTGAACTTTCAACTGTGATTTTACAGTTATTGGTTAACACACTGAATAAGCATCACAATTTAAGAAAGAAAACTCAAGAAGAAAGAAAATAATTTGAAAATGTCACCACTTTCCTGAGCTCTTAGGGGAGCTGAACACACACAAAGAACAACTGGGAAATATTACATTCTCCTCAGACTCAAGAGAGGTAAAGATGGAAATAAGGCTTTTGCAACAGGTAAGTCACTAAAGGCATTTATATGAAAGAAAGTGAGACTCAGAAGCAGAGTATGATGTTTTAATCCTCTCTTCCCTACCTGGTCCTTATTTTGTCCTTCTTTCCCCCCATACCACCATCTTTTACAGACTTCTGCCACCTCTCCACCTGATCCCAAAGTGGCAAGTGTTTCTAAGGGCCTGATACTAAATCTTGTACTGTCCCTGCTCTTGAATTTTGTGGCCTAAGGTTTATGGGAGATTTTACTTGTTAATGGAGACCAACATCTAACAAACTATTACATCCTTCTAACCTTTACCCATCAGTAGCTCTTCCTCAAACTGTACCATCACTTATTTGCCACTAGGAGACAGGCTACTCCTTGAGATTCCTCTGCACTGCAATCATCGTACTGCAGACATACCTAAACCAGTTATTCACAAACTAGCTCAGGTTCTGCCAGCAGAGTGGCTGTGATAGTACAAAACTCAGCACAGGATGCAACACCCAGCTGCACAGGGCCAGGCTGATAGCTTTCTGCACTGGTAAAAACCCTCAAGCTACCTTTTTTTAAGGCAAGCTAAGCATTTCTGCATGAGCAACAGTCACAGTTGGAACTGCAATGTAGATATACTCCAAGAAACTGTACCCGCAAATATTTCCCCTCAGAGAAAAAAGGCAATTCATCCCCTAAACCACAATGGATCCCTGAGGATCTGTGCAGAGGTCAGGAAGTTTTCTCTACTTTAGTGCTGTCCGCAGCACAGTAATGTCAATAATGAGCAAGTTCTCAACAGCTGCCACGGTTTCAGAGGGATTTGTGTGTCACAGAAACAGAGTTTGTAAAACCATTCTAAAAATAAATTCATTAGCGACCCAGCAAAATGTCTACAGACGGGGAAGGGACGATGTTGTGGAGACCAACTGTTCCACTTCCTTACTGTGGGCACTCACACTGGTAACACTCTCAAAAGGAGACAGGCTGGAGCTGGTGACAGAAGCATTGGACCTCACCAGTGGGCACCCAACCTCCTTTACATGCAAGATTTTTGGAAAGTTCTGCTAGAAGGTACAAAAGGCAAGAGAGGTTTTACTGACTTACCAGAAAGAAAAAGTCTACGTGTTCCATCACTTCCTCTGGAGAACATTACTACTGGTCACACCTTAGCAAAAAAGTACTTTCTTATACCAAAGGCAATGACTATACAGCATTAAAAACAAACAAACAAACAAAGCCACCTATACTCAATGTAGTGATTATTCTCTGTGTTGCTACAGCCAGATACTTCATACAGTTGTCACCTTTTATAAAAATAATTCCAAAGCATTTTGTACATTCAAAATGCAGATAATAAAACTGAAAAAGACCGTCTCAATGCAGTACAATACACAAGTAACTGCAAAGAAACAATTGTGTGTTTTTCTGCCTCCTGGGTAGTTAACACTGCTTTTAATTTCATCTCTGTCTTTTCATATTATCATCTGCAGAAGCTCATGGCCAAGAGTTTGCCCTGGTAATAGCTGACTGTTCCCTTTGATATCATCACTCCTTGCTCTTTATGGACAGGCCAATATTCATTGTGATTAGCAAGGGACAGCCCTGTCTATCCAGATTAGTCATGAATACTTAGCAGTTCACTCCATGCATCATCACTAATTGCTGTGAAAGAAAATGTCTGCATTTCTTTTTTAAACAAAAAACACCATAATTTTCTCTCTCCAGGGAACACAACAATGCTTCACTTGTATTCAGCACAGTTGGTAGAATTTGTTTCCATCAGTAATTCCAGGAAATAATATTGTATTGGTCAGCTTTTTTGTTCTTTGCCTGAGATTTAATGTTCCATGAACCTGTACTAAAATATTACTTTCTAAAAAAAGACTCAAAAAGGTATTATTAGGTAACTCATAGTTATTCCAGTCCTTAAGCTGCATGACTGTTCATTCCTAGATGATAATCCTATAGAAAATTTAGTGACAAGTCCTACCATGGGAATGAGCATGGGTGAGAGTGTGCATGCCTAGTCCTACAAAGACACAAAGGTACTATTTCTATTCTCAGTTTAGCTCACGTTCTTAAAAGAAAAAAGTAAAACACCACACGTTTAAACAGGATATAATTTTATCTTCCCCCATATTTGGAGGGTCTCTTTGTGAGAAATTTGGTTCTTCCTCACAAGCTACATTTATAATATTAACAATTATTTTTCTTAAGAGATATTTTTTAAGTAAATCGGGGGTTTTGCTTTTGTTTTGTTCATTTTCGTTTGGTTGGGTTTTAATTGATCTGTTATTGAAGTGTGTCCATGGTAATATTCCTGGGTTTGTTTCTGACAGTGACTGACATGCTTAAGGGAAAACGTGGCCTATTTATACTAATTTAAAAAATACTGAGCTGATACCAACAGTATTTTTAAAAATTCTTTCATAAATATAACATTTCACATCTTCATTCATTAAAATAAAAAAAAAGATGCAATGTGTAATCATTGCATAAATCATGTACATACCATTTTTCCATAGGATAATTATTTTGTGTTGGAGAATATTTTTTCCATCAGATTTTTTTCCTGCAATGAAAGAAAATTGTTTAAGATTGATTTATAAAATTTTACCTGCCAGAAAAATGCTATTAACCGATACAACCTCCTCCACCAAGAGCTATTCCTCCTCTATAGGACAGCACTAGAAATCACATTGCTGAAATAAAGGAATAAATTACGTCAGGTAAAAAATTTTTTTAAAAAGTCATTGTAGAACCATCGAGAGTTTTACAGACACTTGGTTTGACACAATTGTGAAGGCAAGGAGATGGACAGTTTCATACTAGTTTCACACATGCCTTTCTGCTACCCTTCCTTTGCCACAGCTGCCAAATATCATGACAGTGCCACCTCAAGCCAGAGACTGCAGTTCAGGCTACAGCTCTCTTTTGGGGTTCATTTTGGCATGAAAATAAACTCTGATCACAGAGCTAACATATCCAATAAATCCTTTCAGCCATCAATGGCGCTCTCGACATCAGTAAATAGTACAGTCCAGAAAAATCAAGTCTGAAGCGAATGTCAATACATACTCAGGAACACTAGTTTTATTTTGCTTAGGTTTGTTTGGGGTTTGTTTTGGGTTTTTTGGTTTTTATTTTTTCCTCCAGTCTAGCTCTAACCTGGTCCCACGGACTGAATGCCGGTTAGTGTTTGGAGCATGCTAGACGCACTGCTGGACTGCATCTTCCAGTTTAGGTTCATCCAAAAGGAGTCCAGTTCTCACAGTCCAGGATGGCTCCATAACACAAACCAAAGGAGAGTGAGCAGGGACAACTGAGGGATTCCCTTCACAAACATGTTCCTTATCTAATCTAGAGCACTTAGATGCACTCAGGATGACTTAAAAAATCCCAAGCATTTTGTTTCCACAAAAGTAAAGTAGATTTATGCACAAAATAATTCAAGTCCAGAAAGTTTTTGCATTAGATATGAACATCAGTTACTATGTTAGTGGGGAGTTAGTAAGGCACATTCTGTCAAGACTTTTTTTTTAGCTTAGGTTTTTGTTGAACATTTGGCAGACACAGCAAAGAAGGGACACTTCTGAAAATGTCCTCAGTCAATCAATACATGAACACCTAAAGAAAACATCTAAGGAAGATTAGTGTGTCCTATTTAAAGTTTTCACCTGGAGCTGTCACCATTTAACATTCACCATAAACCATTTTGATTACTATTGTCAGACTCCACGTGGAAAATGCAAGCCATGCAAGTAGAATATTTAAGATCTTTCTGCTGCTCTTCTGCAAATCTGGTAACAAAATCAATCTGCTAATTAACTAACTGTTAATTCACTTCTGTACAGCCATTAGTGCGCTGTCACTCCTGCACCTATATATATTAGTTTTCTTCTATTGTTACTTTATTCCACGTTTTTCCAGGAGACACATTGTGAATGTTATTCAATATTCCAAAACCTCCATCGCAATATCTACATATACATTACTGTTATTGATAATACATATTGCCTGGGATAATAATTTATAAAGCAGCTGGAAAAACTTACAGAAATTCAAGGTACTGAGGTTCTTGCAACTGCTTCCACATTGATTATGATAACATTTTTCTGTATTCTCTTTCGGAAATCTTTATTGTTTACACTAGCTCTGATGCTAAAGTACTAGCTGTTTTATAAAACTATTCAAAATTACATACCTTCTTCGGTAAATATATGCAGAACTTTAAATCTGTGCGTAGCTATGACTAATGGTAACATAAAAGTCCGCATACACAGGCCAGTTTGAAGAATCAGGGCCTTAGACTTATAAGGTGAAAAATGTTTTTTTCTAATTGATATCAGTGCCTGTAGCACCTTCAAAAACATATTTTTCCTACAAAATTTCTTTTAGCTTTCTAATCTCAGGCATTCCTAAATGACTAAACATGAACTAAAGACATGAGATTTAAAATAGATCTTGTCTGTCAATCTAAAACATCTTCTATTCACCTGGAAAGTCTTAATTAAGGACGTGTATCTTCAGCTTCCTTTTTTTTTTTCTAGTGACTATAGTGTAAGTCCTACTTTAAGGCATTTTAATTGTGAACATTCTCATCATCAGCATGATATACTGTAAATTCAGGACTCAGAATACCTGAAGTTCAGTAAATGGAAGTCTGCAATGTCACTCCTGCACTGTTAACTGTAAGCTCAGGCTGTACGTCTTGCAGGAGAGAGTGCTGGAGTAAACACGAGACGTATGCACACTCCTACTCATCTGTCACCAACCATCAGGGTCTAGAAAAAAAAACAACAGGTACAATCTTCAAGTGGTTGTTGACAATGACACCTTTAGCAAGGCTTAGATCTGCTAATGAACATAGACATTCAGAAGCTCAATCAAAAGTGCCATGTTAACAGTTCAGGTGATTTTTACTCCTATTATTCCTCCATTTACGGATGGAAAAAGTTCAGTAAGAACAAGTGAATATCCAGGACTCATACCGTATTATTTTATCTCTGTTCCATCCACAGAAATTAAGCTGTGCCTTAACTGCTGATTCTACAGGCAATCAAATGCCCGGTGCACCTGTGCTGAGACTATTCCTAGCTCTAAAGCACAATTAGTCTTAAGCTATTATTTCAGATGTAGGTCTACTTAAAACAAAATGTCTGTTTCCTCTGTAGTCTTTTCACTAGCTAGGGTGCAACCGTGGTGGGTTTGGAGCTGTAGGGTCAGCAATAGAGCCACAGAGATCTCTTAGCTGGGAACAGCTAAGGGAACGCTCAGTATGATAAACTCTTTCCCTTCTTTCCTTGCCATGCCTTTTCTTTCTGCATCTGAGGGGAGAAGGTCATCTCCTTCCTGTTGCCTGCACGCACAACACACATTTATTATGTTCAAGACTTCCGAACAGGGAGTACAACTCTCTGTTTGTCTCACCAGCAGACTCTCATGCTGGGAGGAAGTGCTCTTTCTGACAGCTCTGGAATCTAAAGGTGATTCGCCCCCTGCCCCCCCCCCCATGTAATAAGATTGGCAAAGTGCCGTCTGGCATACAGAGGTCTGATCTGGGATTTAGATTCCAATTCGTGCACAGTGGGAGAGTTCCAGCAACGCTGGTAGGTTAGAAAGAGTCAAACAGAAATCCTTGTAAGTCAATAAATTGCCTGGTCACAGGCTGAAGTAGGAAGGAATACGTCCTGTGCAGCTAGTGATTCTTTCTGTCTCTGTTCTTCAACTCCTGATTTTGGGGCTTCTAGTCAAGGCCCCTTGGTAGACCTGCAGATGTAGATGGGGGTCTGGCCTCCACACTTACCCAAAACGTCCTAATAAATCAAGAACCATTAGAACATCTTTGATACAATCCTGCCAGGTAATTTGGAGCATACATTCAAGTCAAACACAAAGGTATAAATGAAGTTACAGCCTCCCTACGTAACTTGTGTTACCTATACCACAGTATGTACTGATACAAGCAAAAACTGCCAGCGACAAAAGTCACTTCATATTTCTATACTTTGCTAAAGCATCCCAGTAGTGGAAATAGGTTGTTTCCATATATATTTTCAGACCTTTTCACATAAATTGAGTTACTTTAATTTAAATTTAAATAAATACATAAAAATAATCTTCACAATTGACTCCAGTTTCTCTTAGAGGCATTTCATGACTTACCTTCAGTGCCAAAGAAATGTTATCTGCTCCATTACAAAGTCCCAAGGGAGATATGATGCTCTCGTTTTTCACAGGGAAAACTAGACAAGGTCACACATATGGAGGGAATGAGGGCTGGAAGAAGTGAAATATATGGCTATGAGAGACTAAGTAACTAATACAAGAAACTACTGACTCTTACCTATGCTGTGATTTTTGTGGTGTTGGCATATGTCACTTATCTTGCTGTAAAAGATGAAATATAAATCTTCTTAATAATGAAGACAGTCTAAAATTCACGGGGAGTGAGGCACCGTATAGCAATTTGCACTGCTTGCAATAGTTTTAAATATCTTCCTCCAGGTTAGGCTTTCGTAATGCACAGCAAATACACATTCACTCAGAAGTGAATGTGTGACTTGAACCAAGTCTGATTTTAGTGAATTCATTTCTGAGACAAATGACCCAATTGAGTATAATGGCTTTGTGAAGCTGCCTAGAGTAAAACATATGAGTAAGTAAGTGATTGCATGATTGAGGCCCGAGACATTAAGAAACATACTGCTGCTACCCAGTAATAGCATCATTAATGCAGCCATTTATTGGTTTATTTTTATTTAGAACAGGAGAAAATGCATTGCCCTTCTGAGACCACAAGAAATCAATACATTTTCAGCTTTTAATAACATGATCTAAACCAGTTGCTATAGTCTGCAGTGAAATCTGTTGTGGCTATATGACGCCATTCATTCTCTCCACAATATTATTTGCATTTTAACAGACACAAGCAAAGACTTCAGTGAAGCAATAATTAAACCTATGCTACACTGCCTAAAATGAAAATTATGTACCTTAAGAAGCCTAAAAAAGTCTTTTAACATCTTTATTGTTTTCATAACAAAGAAAACAAATAGAGTCATCAAAACGTACATGTTGTACAATCACCGACTCACAACAGCAAACTTCGTATTAACAGGGTGTCACTAACTAACTACACTTAGGTTGTAAAAATGCGAAATACCACAGATACATAAACGTATGCCGAATCAAATGCCATACACGTTTATCGGACCTGTTGACAGCCTATTTTGAGAAGATCCACTGTTACATATTAACATTTTTACGTGTCCTTTTTCCCTGAATGTAAGTATATTGCAAATAGGGAGTGGCAGGCCTTAGGAGCTCAATTAGGGTATTAAGTCTCATGTTCCCTGGCCAAAGCAGTAAGAACAAGTACTATCTTGGGAAAGAGACTTTATTATGGACCTTCCAAAGTGAAAGAGGCACCGCTGACTCAGTAGGAGGTTCTCTTTTAGAAGTATTACACCTCCAGAAGGGCGGGCAGCACTCCTTAAAGACAGACAGGCAGGGATAAGTAAGGTGCACATCACCATTCCTGGCAACCAATGCCAAGAGCTTTAAAAAGTAATTTACATCTAATTTTATTTGACAGTCTCCTTGTTCAGTATTATTCTCACAAGAACTGGGCTGGAACTAAAGAAAACATCATGGGTTATTCTGTGGGAGTTCACGTGTGAAACTTTGACTTTGGGGGTATTCAGTTTTAAAAGATGAAAACTTGTAAATACATCAGTAGTAACTGGGCTCATCTGGCTTAAAAAAAAGAATTGATTTGCAATAGATATAATTCAAAGTAAATAATTTGAAGAGCAATCATTATTTCACCGAGTACGATATAACAGCCTTCTCCATGCAATAAGCACTTAGTCCCCACCATTGGCAGCATTTTATCTTGCTCACAGCTTTTATTTTTGATTTAGAGCATAACAAAACATCTCTTTGCCTACATCCAGTTCGTTCTTCCTTTCAGTCACACCAGAGCAAGTCTATAGATGTTTTACTTGTTGTACCTAATATTTTTTCACCATTTTTAGGACTCTCACAGTATTTCAAAAGTCCAAGAGAATTAAGAAGGTCTTTAAGATTCTCAGCTGTTGGGGTTGTCTGAAAGCTCCTAAATTTTTAGCGTACGGATTCAATTTCCCTTTGTGGAAAAATAATTAAGACCTGACATGCTAGAGAATGTAATTGGGCAAGTTCATTTTGGCCACTGTACCAAATTATGAAGTTTCCGGTGCTCTAAGCTTCACCAACCAGAAGGAAGTCCGTGGGACTCCACCTGGGCAGAGATTGTGCTGCAGGAATGTATTTCAAAAACTAATCCAAACAGTGTTAGGAAGAAGTTGATTCATTCCAAACACAATGAGGTTGCTGGTACACTGCCCAAACATATATGTACTACGATTATTTTTTTTTTTTTCCAGACAAATTAAGAATACTTCACATCATCAGTTTGCAATTGAACATCACTCAGTCAAGCAGCTTAGGCAGACATGCTCAGCATGTCAGCTTCTGTGAATCCTAAACCTTGGCGCCAATGAGTTACATAAAGGGGACTGCAGCTGACATAAATAGTGAACCACAGGCATTGAAATATTAGCAAATATAAAACTTAACAAGGATGATGGACTCGAGAAAACCAAGAAAATATAGCCATCTGATGCTTCTCATTTGCTGGTTAGACAGGGGTTTGTAAAGATAGTTACTTTTTTTCCACCTGCCTTTGCAACTTGACAGTAACAGTGGTTCTCCAGTGTGGTATTGAATTAGGAGGCATTTTGTTTGTATTGTTAGAGCCTTAATTGAAACAGTCAGAGAGAAATGTTTTATTACAGAGAGAGAAAGGACTTTTTTAATAAGGCTCTAAGGAGACTCAGTTTTAATGATGCTTAACACAATGTTTTAAACCACACAGTACATCTACACGCTATTTCTTGTTAAATGTTGGTTATTTAACAGCAGGCTGGCACCAGATTGCCTGCTGCGGATAGTTAGGGCTGGCTCGTACAAGTTCTGACAGTCTCAACATTGATGAAAGACAGCGTCAATTTTAATTCTTACAGTATTTCACTTCTTTACGCTTTCTTTCTCAGACTACTATTTATAACAGATGTTCTTCGCATGGCAGTAAGTGTAAACACAAATATAATCAACTGCTAAGCTGTACATCCTGACATTACTTGGAACACCAGGTATGAGACCAGGATTATAAAAAGTAGGTACATCTGTTTCTCATAGGTGTTTAACACTCAGCGCTTTTGATATGGATATGAAAATACAGATATAAGACTCCAGCTGTTAAAAACTAAACACTATGAGTCAGCAGTTGAGAAGAGCAAGCATGATACAGCAAAACAAGTTTAGCAGTATATTAATGAGTTTGCTTATATTTATATGGATGTTGAGAATAACAAACATTGATTAGGCAAGCTTTTGAAAAAACCTTTCAAAGTATGAATTTTCAGTTAAGTTGGTTAGCCGCAGTCCAGTTATATTTCAAAGCAGCGGACAACTTTTAATTTTCAAGATTATATTTTTTCTCCCTTCTCCCACTGAGGGAATTTGCACATTTTTACGTGGGATAATGCAGAGGCGGTGGGATCTTTTGTTGTTGTGGGATGGTGTTTTGGGGGGTGGGTTTGTGTAGGTTTTTTCCTTAAACAAGGACACTGCAGATGCTGTCTCAGATGAAGAAGAGATAGAAATTTTATCTTTAGAAGATTAAATTAGAAACAAAATGAAATGCAATCCATTACAAAGTTCCAGTACATTAAAACTTGAATCCTTCCCCTTCATAGGCAGAGCTGTGGCAAGCAAATTTTAAAGCAAGCTGGTTTTGAAAATCAAAACTGTCTCATTGCCAAAATATACTTTTTTGTCTAGAATGCGACAACTTGTATGTATACAGGGAACAGACAAAGAAAAGGTGAGAGTTCAAAGAGTAAGCGCACATCATGGACTGAAAAGCTGAACTACAGATACTCATAGAAACAACAGTGACAAAACACACATAGGGCATTTCTACCCCATCTTGAACAGAAAGAAATACTCAGAGTTTTGCATTAGTTCTCATTTTTCCCCATAGCCCATTTCTAAAAGGCAGGTATACTCTAAAGGAAATGGAAAAAAAAAAAAAAAAACCAAAACAAAACAAATCAGGAATGTTGATAAGGTGACTCAGTCAATCATGGGACATATTAGCAGGGGTAAACAAGGTTGTCTAACCAGAGCGTTAACCTTCAGGAAGGAGGTAGAAGTAATGAAATAATCTAAACCCTCCAAACACATCAGTTGGTATGCAAATCTAATAACCAGTTACTTCATTATTGATGCTGACATTCCTTTTGTTGCTCCAAGAGGGGAATTTGCATTTTGCGGTAGAACTATCTACAGGCAGTATATAAAATGAAGTAAAACATCTAAAAAAATCCTAGCAATTGTCAAAGACTTACCTAATGAACTAAACACAGCATAGAATAATGAAAGTAAACATCTCAGCTTACATAACCAAGGTCATAGAAAGAACTTTTTTGCCATGGTTTCTGGTGAGTAGATAAAAAAAAGTTAAATAACACATTAAAAATAAAGAAATTCTTTCCAGATGATGAGAAAATACATGCATGAAAGAAAAAAAAAAAAAAAAGGAAAAATAGTAGCGAAACTTCTTCCTTAAGTATTTCAAGTCTGGAATAGTTGCAATTCTGCATATGGAAGACAGAAAAGTAATCTCAATCTAGAAGGCCACTAGACCGTGCAGCATAGTACAAAGTAAAAGCAGTGTTTCCAGGGACTCAGTACTTGTACATACCCAAGTATTTAGCAGTGAAAGACCACAGGTGTCTGGATGGGCCACGTGTTTGTAGACATACGCCCAAATGGAATGAGTTCTTACTGAAAAGCCAAGGGAAAACCTGACTCGAAGTGCTTTAAGTACCTGACAATATGAACAAAATACAGAGCACCAGAATTATGATGAGGATAAACCCTTGCATTTCCACCTCCTAGGCATTCTTACATCAAACATGTAAATTTCCAGGCAACAACTCCACATGCAAGACCTTTTTCAAGCATTACTGTATTCATACTCGCCTAAATACATACGCACAGATCAGATGATAAGAACACCCATGGTCCGTTACTCCGTTCTTTCAAAATGCCTGTCTTTTCTAGCCTTTACATCTTTTAATGTTTCAAATAGTTACATTTTAAATTATCCCAGCAATGGGTTCTCCATAGCTTTTCTGGGGCCGCCATTCCACATGCTAAAGAATTTCCTTTTCATCAACTTTTTTTTAATTCTCCTTTTATTGCTAGTCACCTTCCTTCTTTCTGTAAGTTAATTTTCTATAGCTAAATTAACCTTTTTATTTTCATTTTGTTGCTCTGAATTTTAAACTTCTTCTCTATTCAAGCATTTGAGATGGTTATCATATCCCTTCAGTTATGATTTCCCTGACTATGTCTCCATTTTTGGCTGTTGTCCCTCATTGCCTCCAAAACCAAATACATAATCTTCCGTTGAATTTTGCCTGCATGAAAAGGGCACAATCAGACCATTTAATCTTTTCCCACTAATTGGTCCCTTCAATCTCCAGTCTCTTTGGTAGCTTTTTTTTCCTGAATTCCTTCCAGCATATTCCCATTTCTGTTGTGCCAGCTCCAACGGTGCTAGCATACGTAGGCTAATGCATGAGTGTTTACATATTGAAAAACGTACATGCAAATGTTGAGTACAAAATAGAATGAATTTAGAACAGATTTTAGACAAAATCACACACCAGTGCAAATCCTTTGGAGAATACCCGAATGGCCTGGAATTAAACTTTACCCTAGGAAACAGCTGGAAGTGACTATGTGTTAGGTACATACCTAACTTGAGCAACAGACACAGAAGAAGAACAGTGCCTTTTTATACCATATGAAGATCCAATCTGAATGTTTCCAAAATTTTACAGTTATCAGACATATATATACTTCATTAGTTTAAGACTCTGTCTCAGATACAACAAACACAGAATCCACAATATTTAGATTTGGAAATCAGACTATTATTACATGCACTGTGAGATGCTTTAGTACCAACGTGCATTGGATTTGAAGGACTCCAATATGAAGGGTTAAAACCAGCTTACACTGCCAGGTAGGGAAAGAGGGAATAGCCTTCTTGAGAATCAGTTTGACCAATCTGCTGAATCTAGTACAAAATATATTTGGAAGAAAGCATAGCTTAAAATACAGCTGACTGATAAGCATAAATCCATCCAGAGAGGACAATTAATGGCATCTCTGTAATCCTTTACTTAAGTGTTTTCAGTTTGGACATACCAAAAAAAAATAATTCCAGATTGGCATTTGCCAGGTGAAATCTGGGGTCTAAAACAACCTCTACTCATCACTAACAGTCTTCGTTTCTATATGTCTGACCTTCTCATCCTGAAAAATTAATTCTTCTAGTCATAAACAACCTTTTTACCATACATATGCTCCACCTTAACCTTGTGGCGCCTCCAGGTAATTCTCCATGCTGATTTGTTCTAGTCTGACATCTCTGTGTGCTGGGATTTAAGTTAACCTTTTATGCTTCCATAACAGATGCTTCATATGCTCCAGTCAGGGATTTTGTTAATTGCTTCTCCAATGGTGAGGACATCTCAGCTGCAAGGGATTAGGAAAGAATCAGGAAATCAACAACAGGTAAATTAGAAGTGGATCAGACACTTCCCCATTGGAAAAAAATGTAAATGTTAAAAGCTAAGTTTGATCCTCATGTTCATGCATGCTTTCAAAATAGGATTTGTCAATTGCAGATGCAAAGCAGCTCCAATTTGATATTAGTCACTTTGTCTAGTTTATATTCTGAAACATTAAAGCTGCATAAATGACCTGCCAAGTATTGATGTAAGCTTATTGACAAAACAGAACGCTTCACAGTAAGGGCATCATCTCACAAGGCTCCACACAGTGACTCTGTAATTACTGTTTCAGCCTCTGCATATCAGATCTCTAGTATACTGTGCATGATTCACCAAAAAATAAAAAAAGAAAAAATTAGCTAATGTAAGTAGGAATACATTATCTGAAACCAATAATCTTTGGAAACTCACAAAAACAGAAATATTCTAAAATGATTAGCTACACTTCTTTCAGTAAGATTTAGAAATAATGGGTAAACTCAGCAATTTCATTAAAAATTCATTAACTCTTTATCCATTAGCGCATAGATCCCTACCACATCCTCTAGAAAGCTAGGGCAATACAACAAAATAACCTAAAAAAAGAAGGATAAGAGAACAGACTTCTTTCTAGAACTCTGTGTAAAATGAGTACACTTTTGTATTGTGCAAAACATACACACTTAAAGCCAGGAGAAGATCAGAAGATCTAGCCAAAGCTTTGAATTTGGGCTGGGCAGAAAAGCAGAACTTAGTTATTTCCCAGGGAAGGAGAGGCGAGAGAGAAAAGTAACAGAAATGGATACCAGGTCCAACTAGACCTGCGTACCTCAAGTCCATAAATTACATCTGTATTTACTTTCTTCTTCTCTTAACTGTCACTGTCATCTTGTACATTCATTCTGCATTTCCACTTGCTTTCCACTGTCCTTGTCAGTCTACTCTTGCTTAGCAGTTTGCATATTTATTTCACTGGAAATATTTTCATTATGCTATTCCTCAGTAAGAAAATCAAGTTGCTTTTTAAAAAAAAAAAATCAAAATCTTAACCGTATTTAATCATCTGTGGAATGTACACAAGTTTATGCAATCTTTTGGGAGTGGCTATTACACTTAGCTATTCTACCAGATAAAACAGCTCTAACAACTGGATTGCCAACAATCCCTGTTTGCCTGATTTTGGTTGCTTGTTGGCCAACCCGGGGCAATCTCAAACTACTACATAAATCTGCCTCAGACATGAAGGTTAGAGCAGGTTGCACAAGTTAATGACACAGTTTCATTCAAGCTGTTTGTATAGGAATAACCACTTTGAAGCACTTAGAAGCTTTGTTCTCATCAACGCTTATAGATATCTACAGGGCGGGTGTCAAGAGGATGGGGCCAGACTCTTTTCAGTGGTGCCCAGCGGCACGACAAGGGGCAATGGGCACAAATTGCACTGCAGGAAACTCCATCTCAACATGAGGAGGAACTTCTTTACTTTGAGGGTGGCAGAGCACTGGCACAGGCTGCCCAGAGAGCTTGTGGAGTCTCCCACACTGGAGACATTCAAAACCCGCCCGGATGCGTTCCTGTCCAACCCGCTGTAGGTGACCCTGCTGCGGCAGGGGGTTGGACTAGATGATCTCCAGAGGTCCCTTCCAACCCTGACCATTCTGTGATTCTGTGAAAATGAACTCTGAAGACTGACAACAGTTAAGGAGTTGTGCTATGAGATATCACTCCTCAGTATAAAAAAGCAGGCAGGATCTGGCGCATAACTGTGCATACTTCAATAATCCATCATTTCAGTATCAATAGCATTATTTATTGAGTTGTGCAATCTCTGTTCACTTGCTTTATTTCAGAAAGTTTTTATTCGGAATTCCTTCAGGTTTTTTACCCCTATTAATATTCATCTACAAGAATGATGTCTTTAAATACCAATAACTGTCTCACTTCATCCATAATTTATGAACCTCTTCTTAACACAAAATCCATAGGTATCACTTTTTGCCCCTTGACTCCAAAAATTAAAGCCAGACAAAGCTGAAAGTGAGGAGCATAGGAATACAACTGTCATTTTCTGCAATCTCAAATAAATTTGCAGTTTAGATAAAGTTCATATTTATTTCACATCTGAGACAAAAAGCTATTAAAAGCACCCCGTGGCTTCAAATCCATTTTATTTACTTTATTTACATTTTAACAATGTTTGACAAGGTAAACCTCTTAAGAAATATTGTATCATTTGCGAGAAAGGGTGCTGAATCTTAAGAAAGCAAATATTCTGAGCCATTACACAGGGTTCCCTCAAAGGGATATTTTCTTTAAATTACAGCTGTCAATCAAAAATATGACTTTGTTCTTTGTTATGTGGAGACTAGGTTCCAAAGGGAAGGCTAATGTAGAAAAATAAAAAAGCTCTACTCAAGTAAGGATCAACAGGAGACTGGATAATCAGAAATACTTCAGAGAAAGACAGAAGTCAAGTCTATAAAGCAGACAGATTTTTAGAAGCATTTCCTAATTGCGCTCAAGTTATTTACAAGTTAAAAGATGTCATTCCTGTTGGTATCTTCCAAATCTAAACAGCAAAGTTAGCGTGTTATATAACGTGGAAACAATGTTAACTAAATGTTAACAGCAGTTTTGAAAGACAAGGAAGGGCATTAAGCAAGAGCGAACAAGCCTTCACAATTCTACAGAACAGTGTCCAATAAGACTGCAGATACACAGTCACGTGTAAAAACACTAGCACAATAAGTATTTACCCCTGCATGAACTTCCATTTTTACAAATGCATAAGGTCATGGAGGACTGGACTCTGCAAAGATTCCTAGCCTATCTCCCCAAAAAGCCTCGCGAGTCATGTCTACACAACAGCACAAAAGCATGCAGCACAGAGATCCCCAAACTGACTGAGACCCAAACAAGACAGTCGACACTTCGCAGCCCAAGAAGCACCATTGCCATCTTCTCACAGCACCAAAACTCAGCCTATAAAGCACCGCCTCCCGGCCCCAAGCTAACAAACATGGAGATCCCAATCCAAGCTGACCCATCACTAACTCAGCCAAAGTTTTCCCATCTGCAAACCTCAGCCCTCCCAGTTGGCATGGGCAGAAGCGACAGTGACCGCACAGCGGGGCAGACGCATTCTCAGGAAAGATCTGCCAAGCCTGGTGATGACACTGAGGAACCACGCACTGGGGGATCCCCCGGCCAGGAGGGAGGGGGGAAAAAGGAGAGATGAACCATAAGGAAGTATCTATAGTAAGGCCTACTAGTAGACAGGCACAAGCCCAAGAACAGTTTAAGAAGAGTTTACAGATGCAGTATTATAGGCCCATGTAGAAACATAACCATTTGAAAACTCTGTATTTGCACCCATGCAACAAACAACTACTGTTTTCATAAGAAAGCATAAAGAGCAATAGTTCAATTCCAAGCTGTTCGTTTCTGCAACCTTCATTTTATTACCATTTTTATAGTAATTACTATCAAGGCATCAGGTAGTCATGGTTTTTTCTCTAAGTCTGTCATTCTAATATAAAATGACGATTGATTTAAGTCCTGCATCATAGGTTTACAGGCTGGACTCCACTTTTAGCAGGAAAGCTTAATAGAGAATTCAGTATTTATATTCAGAATTTGTACAGGTTTTAAACAAGTTCAGTCAATGAAATTAACTCTTACTCAGCAACAAAAATACAGATTGAATGCAGTATCAGAAAGGTAAAAATCCAGGCAAAGCAGATACTTTACTAGTATAATCAGTCTTCTAAACTTTTGATGTTCCGGTGGCACAATAAGTTTTTCAGCTTGCTGACTATGCTTTACAAATACCTATACGGATAAAAATTTTACACACACACAGAGCAGCTAATTTCCAACGTAAAAAGTGCTTAATATATGAAACCTCAGTGCAGTAAAACTTGGTAGTTGTGAACAACAAAGCACTGACCAAGAAGATAGGTCATTCTGTAATCCCGGTGCTATGAATTATATTTTTCATAGTATATGGGACTAGTATATGACTAGGCTTGTATAAGGTAAAAAGGTAGATTTAAATTTTATATATAGGCTTTAATTTGCAGCAATGTGGGGCTGAATGGCGTAGCCACAGATTCCTTACTTCTCATACAATCATTTTAAGTGGTATTTCTTTGGTAGATTCAGTAGCTGTGGAGTTGGTTTCATCACTAAAATGGCGTGTTTTCTCTGCTGGTGGTTTTAGGCTATCAAATGTAAATAACATTCTGTTACTCTGAAGTTTTCTCAGTGTGTCCCCAAAGGCGATGCATAATGTCTTCTTGTTGAAAAGATTAAATGTAACATTTTTCGATCTCTCTCAGGATAATTATTCTTTGATTTCAGAGATGTAGCAATCTACCTGAGCAAGCTGTCAAAAAGGCATAGTCTGCAGCTCACGCTGAACACGGACAGACCACAAGCTAGAAGGCTATCTGTACAGACACATGCATGCACAGAAAGTGAGCCAGACTGTTCCAAGAAAGCTTGCATGAAGTCAATTTGTGTAATGTGCAGTGATACCACATCCTATGAAATTATTAGGATTGATCTGATGGGTTTCTTTAAAAAGAAAAAACCCCACACGTTTAAGGAAAAGCAAGTATATTCTCACACAAGTTACCTTACCTGAACTTGCCCCAGGTCCCACTGTCTAATGTGGGAATAATGCTTGCAATGTGGATTTGTTAACGAGGTTAAAATCCAGTTGTAATTAAGCAGTGTTCAGACAATAAACAAACAGAAATGCATAACCAACTGAAATACAACTGGCTGAGATGCAGGTCTTCTACTGGTCTGTCTTGCTGTTCATCCCTTTATGGAGTCTCTTAAGCACACACCAGCATGCACAAAATTAATTATGTTATTCATTTTGGTAGAGGGATAATCAATGATTATTTTGGAGGGAAAGTCATTTTTCCCCTCATACAGTAACAGGAGGGAGCATTTACCCTGCCACCACCAACAGGTACAGAGGTTTCTAGTTTCATTACTGTTCACTGAAATTCTGATTTAAAGAATATCTGGTGTTTGCAGACAGCAGTAAAGTCTAAAAAAATTGGTGGGAACTGGGTCAGTTTAAGTGACCCAAGTGCAGAGAGATTAATGTCAGTGTTCCAGTATCTCTTCATGTAACTTTCTCACTAATTTCAGCAGATGCCATGCAGATTCTAAAGTGGATGAAAACAAACATTTGTAGAGGTGTAGATCTATTGTTTCCTCCTCCTGCTCTGAATTTTCTTTTCCCCATCCTTTATACTTCTTACTCAATGTTATTCCCCCGCCTCATTATTACTCACTGCACATTTTCCTCTTTTAATATTTTGTATTTTTTTACTGTTTAACTGCATACCATTGGAGACTTAGTGAGCCTCAGAGGGTTCAACTGGATTTCTTGTCTTTTTTTTTCCTTTAAACATATCAGACCCCATCTACAAATTGTGTTCAACACTCAGTAGCATGACTGTCACTCTTACACAGGGTCTCTGTGCTACACAAGACTATGCTCTAGAAGAATTGTGTGTCCACTAGGACTGGACTGAGACCTCCAAGTTACATGTTCTACAGCAGAGACATCTTTTTAATCACCCCAAAAACCCTGGGCCACCTGCTATCGTTCCCTTGGATAATGCCTCTCCAGGCTCCCAAAACCACTGCATGACTTTGAGACACTGCACATCTTTACAGCAATCCAGCAGGCAAAACAAAATCTAGCTTTAATCCCAAGAGACTGCAATTTAACTGCGGTGAAGTTGCTGTGACACAAGGCTTGACGCCGGTTTGCCAGGTCTGTAGCAGCAGCTAAGGGCAGACTTGCTCCGCTTGCGCTAATATCAATATGACATCAATATGTCTAAACCGCAATCCAAAAGCGTGTCTACAGCTCTTGTGGCCATATCTGAGCAAGGTTCAGTTATATGGGTTGGGGACCAAATTTGATTTCAGTGGGATCTATTTGAACTGGCAGGTATATAACCTATGCCCGAGGGTCTCGCTGCCACAACTGCGCTCTTGGCTGCGCTGGCCAGGCAGTGGTGACTGTGTCTACAAAAACCACAGCTGCACCCCTGCGTTGCAGCCAGGCTATACCTTTTGCTCCCTCGACTGTCGTGGTGCTAACCTCCCACCAGCTGCCATCATGACACGCTTCAATTTGGGAGCAAATAGCAAAGGTCACGCTGCTGGTACTTTTTACTGTTTAGGTGACCGAGTGCAATACTCATCACAGAGGTCAAAATTTAAGTAAAAAGGCCATTTGAAGTTAAGCGATGCCTTGCCCCACTGTTTCTAACCTGACCTCATACTATCCAGACATTAAAGCAGTCCGGCTTGCAAAAAGTAAAATCATCAGATAAAGACTTAAGAGGAAAAAGCAAAGCAAACCATATTGTGGCTGTTCTGCTTTATGAATCCAGTTGCACTATAAAGACAGAGAGACATGCATCAACAATGAAGAGAACTGCAAAAAAAGCTGCCTTCCTCTGCAATTGTAGTGTAAACCTTATTACAGTTAGTACCAAGTGCTATCCCCAGAACTGCTTTGTTTCCACTCTGTTTCACAGTTTAGAATATACTTGAGTTTCCTTCCGCTCTGGTAAATTGATTTTTGTACAGCATGAGGGGATGTGTTCTGCTTCCGACTATAGATTTAAAGAAATACTACACATCACCTTACACTGAATAAAAATCAATTTTCTACCTGTAGGTGATGAAACTATTTCTCACCCCTGCTGAGCCGTCACATATCTCATAAGGCTTAAAATCATAAACTGATTCATTTCACCAGGAGCAAAAATAAAAGGTGATCTCTTTAAATATATTTTACATGTTACTCAGGTGTTCCTTTCCAAAGGTTAGCTGTAGTTTTAGCTCCTATATTTAATATTAAGCTTTATCCTCCTCACTCTTACATGCTCAGCTGTTATCAAGAGACTTTGGTCTTGGTAAAACCCCAAAACACATTACGTCTGAAAAATGCAAAGCAGTTGTCTCTCCCTTTCTCCTGGTGATAAAGGGCATTCTAGAAGAAGAGCTGCGTTAAAAGCTCAGATCTGAATCTGAGCACAACAGAAAGCCAGCTGTTAAGATTTGGCTGTAGACTGCTGCAAAATTATCTTATTTGCAAAGCTCGCTATGTGGTGAGGCAGATAAATGATAACACCATGAACTAGTAAAAGGCAGAAAGCTTTATTCTACACATATCTGGGTCTGACTTCAAATTTGATATTGAATATGCAGCTTTGAACATATATTCATAAACATTCACTCCAAGCACTTCTGCACATGCAGCATTTTAATACGGGGAAAGCAGTACTAAGCTATTTCCCTGCATAATAGTACCGAAACAAATACTTTAACATTCAAGGCAAATAAAATGTTCAGAAAAAAAAACAGCTGGCAAAAAAAGGGCTCATTTCTGGCAAAGGATGGATTTCCAGCCAAATGAGAAAAACTTCTCCCTGTCAGTCAATCAATCAGCACATAGTTTATTTTAAGCCGGTGATAATATAGCTTTGGAGATTAGGAAGCTAGTGAGCTACAAAGAAGATCAAATTAATTTTCCTTAAGTGAAAAAATAAAAACCTTCAACAAATAAGCACAAAAAACTTAACCCTCTCTATCAAGTTCAGAATGGAAAAACTATTCAGAAACTCTGTGATGTGAATTTGGTCAGTATCATGAAGCAGAAATAAATGAGCCAGCTGAGAAGCAGGAATTGTGTACCGCATGTCTGATCTGGAGGAGTTTATTATCATGGTTTCTTTTGTTAATTGACTAATTAACAGAGCTGTGCAAATACAAAACAAAGACTGGCAGAATTTACTGCATAGACAGCCTCAGTCAGAATTTTCAAATTTTAATGCTTAAGGTTAGCTGCCGAGATGCATATTTAGCATTTTAACCATAGCAGCCTCATTTTAAAGTCGGGTAAGCACCCACAAAATGTGCAGCTGCTGCAGAAGGTGCAAGTTCAGTGCCCAGGAAACAAAGCAATTTTGATTTAAATTCCTAAATATGCGTCCAATGTCAAGCATCCACATTTCACAAGTTTTGGCCCCGTTCATCTCCCCGCAAAAAGCAATGGGCCACCTCTGCGTCCTGTAAAAGCCAGTTAATTATGTCCTCTGCCGTGACCAGGGAGAGGCTACGCACCATAAAGATGATTTGGAAGCCACCTGCCCCCACACACACTTCCAGTGTCTTGCACTCAAACTTGAGGATGGAAGGCAAGAGGGGCAGGAAAGAAAAGGAAAAAAAAAAAAAGTTGGAGTCCTTCCTCCTCTTCCCCTAAGAGCAGGCTCTTGCCCCACCGTCCTACAGGATTGGTGACCAAGGTCCCTGGTCCCAGTGTCCCTGCCTCAGCCCTACCACGCAACAGGGACAAGGTGTGACAACTACCTCACACGTTACACTGTGCTCATAGTTGAAACATGGAGTCTCTTTGGCCCAGTACACTCCAACAGGCAAACTGGTCCAGTAGGATCTTTTGCCATGTGTGCGCGCCTGTCTTCCTTATTATTACAATAAAATTTTAATCGAAACCCCACAGACAGTTCCTTTCAGTTTTGCATTTAAAAAAACCGTGCTGCTATATTTGTGATCACCTGTATCTTCATCAATACTGCTAAAAAACCCACCCCCTCTGATTCCCTAAGAGAGGATCACAGCTAAGATGAGACGAAGATTATTCTAAATGGTGGCACAAACCCCAAAAGAAAACATGCCTTTCAAATAAGCGCAGCAGCTTTTAATTTCTGAATTGTGCAGTCAAGCATACACATTCTTGTCTGATGAAGAAGAATGTAATTACCTAGGGGCATGTCAAAAATAACTGTTGCTTTTCCCTTCCTATCCTTTCTTGGGAGAGCAGAGTTTGGTGAGCCAATCAAGAAATTAAAACTGACATTTCACAAACTGATCGTCATGTTGCTATTTACTTATTTTTTGTTTGCCTATTTAGAGTGAGTACAGCTATCAGGCAAATACACCGAGAATCTGACACAGCCTTCAGCAGCATCTGAACTAATCCTTAAGAAAATTAATTCCCTGAAAAATAAATCAGGAAATCTCAGGAGGTCATTGTGCTGTCCTACATCTTCTATAGCGAACTAAATGCTTTCAGGCCCAGTGTAAACAGTTTCAGCCACCTACCTTTCCTTTTAAGAAATCTCATATTCACCAGTTAAAGAAATTTCAAGTTCACCTTGGTTTAGAAATAGCAGGCTGGTTATGGGAAGGCAGCAGGGTTGGTGCGTTTGGGTTCTTCTTTCTTGATTTGCACCCATTATCAGCAGAATGACTTTGCAATTGTTCCTGACTGCAGAACAGAATGTTCATACACTTCTCTTTTTTTTAAATACAATGGTTGCAATTCATTAGTATTTCTTTTATTGACCCAGCATAGCACACAGCAACAAGATTTGCGTGTTTTAAATATTCACCTCCAAAGTATATTGTATGCTCTGTTGTCTTTGTTGCACAGTAGTTTGGTTTACACGGACACCCAAATTCAGGGGTCAGGTCCAGAAGTCTTGACCCCTCTGTTTCAGATTTAAATAAATTACTTCACGTTACGCAGTTGTAACAGATGAAAATTTGGTTATGACTTAAGTTAGTTTAACTTCTAGAACAGTTCATTTTGAGTACAAATCTGTGTAAGCAAAACAGCTTTGTCCTACAAAGCCGTGACATATTAGGAAGGAAGTGTTTGCACAACTAAATTTTAATCCTTGACACTAAGCCTTAGCATACATGCATTAATACTTCCATTATAAAGACTATCTATCAAGACGACAAGGGTCTGAGGTAAAGACTTCTGTTTTTTTCTGTTACAAATTATATCTTCCCCGGGGATACTGACAGACTTTCAAAGAATTACAAAGAACCTTTCCAGTATCTGAGATACATGCTTATTAGCAGCCACACTGGGGTATATTCTAGAAAGAACAGTTTCCTGGGTTTTACTCTAATGAACTCTACTACACAGAAGGAAAAAAAAAAAAAAAAAAAAATCCAAAAGGAAAAAAAAAAAGAAAAAACCAAACCAAAGAAAATCAGAATATTCTTTCCTGATGTTCATGTTGATAAGAGTTCATAAATTCATAGAATATCTCAAGTTGGAAGGGACCCATAAGGGTAATTGAGTCCAACTCCCTGTAGGGTTCAAGTAGCAAGTCAATTTCTTTTAAAAGTTATCATGAATGAAACAGTATTTGTGAGCCAATAAAGAGAAAAATCAAAAGTTTGGAACTTAAGTTGTGTCTTGGTAGGTATCATTAGTTTCCACACCATTAAATGGTTCCTTAAATTAGTAACTGCATGTGACATAAGCAGACTTGCTATATTATACAGAAGTCACATTGCTAATTACCAAATAAAGAAGCCAAAAGTTATTATTTAGAGGTTCATAGAAATGTGCACAGTATTAGCACACCTATCAAGGTGCTTGAGGTCATCTCAAGTGCTAAAGAAACACCTGAAGTTTACTTCATTTAGAAGCAATACTACTATATTAATAACAAATAATACTTTTAAATAGGATGTGTAATACCCTAATAGCTTGCTTTAAATTATTACCTCGTATTAGATGTTGGCCAGGTGTGAGTTTTCTGGAAAGAACAATGCTTTTTTTTGAATGACATAACTGCATTCACACCTACATATTTTTAACACCATTTAGATTAGCTGACTTGGTGATGCTGTCAGCACTCTGGTCATGGCAATGGGGAATTTATCGTGAACTAATTTATCTTGAAAAAAGTGCGTTTCCAGGAATGTTGATCCATAGTTTATGGCACGATATTAACATTCTTGCTCCTAAGTGCTCCTAAGCTTTGCGTTCTTCTTAGTTCTCAGTTCTTTAAAAAAGAAATACAAAATTTGACCATCAACTCTTAGCAATTTCTAGGATATTTACAGTATCGTTTATCATAGCTGAATAGTTCATGTATCTCAAAAATCCCTATATCCTATATCCAACGTGCTTATATGTACAGACAGGCACTCACAAATTTTTTTTCCAAAACAAAGAGAAACTAGGCAGAAATTATCTGTAATGAGACAGTTCATTGTAAGTATCTCATTAACTTTGGTCAGATTAAAGCAAGTTGGTAATGGCCTCCGATGTAAGACAAGATAACAAGCTTATTAATTATAACATTCTTGATAATATAACAACTGAAACGCAAATAATAACCACTGTGACTAAAATTTACTGACTCTGCCCACAATAAGTAGGAAATTTTATCCTGAGAGTATGAAATACATGGCCACTAGTACAAGACTGTAGAGAACCAGCCAGCCATTTCTCTCCTGTTACTGATATATTACCGTGATGTTCCAATTCAGTGTAAAAATATTTAGAGAGGCATACCTTACCTTGCAAAAATTAGGTCAAGTGCTTTGGTTTGTACTGGTAGAAATGGAAAAGTAGTTTGCCTCACCGTTTTGCAAAACTACAATTCACACAAGATTTACATTATCTTCCTTCCAACACAAACTCAAAATTCTCATATAACTCAACAGTTAATATTTGCTTTGCATTTCAAAAATCTGATTCACTGAGATAGTTTCTAAATGTGGTAAATAATTTAAGAAACTGCAAAGTCTGCATGTGGAAAGGTTCACATGAACCTTCAAAATTCTTTTGTTGCATTATTTAGTATAGTTATAAATGTCAGGTTACTGTTCGTAGAGGTACGACTGTTTAGAATGGCATTTGCAGGATAATGTTTGCAAAAGTTCACATGAGTATTCCTTCTCAGTGCTGCTGGCAAAGTTTTTTTTTTTTTTTTTTTTTTTAAATTCTTCAATGTGGCAGGTCCCTTTAAAGGAGATGCTTCATCTTTGTTCTGTTTTCAACTCTGCATGTCCTATGGTGGGTCAAAAACATTGCAGAACCATGTAATTGTTATTGCTATTGTCTGTCTTAGTTACACACAGAAGCTCTGATCAAGTAACAGGATTCTTCACTGAGCTTTATGCTATACAGTTACTATTTTAAAAAAAAAAAGAAAAAACAAACCAAAAAACCCCCACCACACACCTAACAAATCAAAAAAAAAAAACACATACACACAAACCCCAAACACCTCTACTCTAGGGAGTTCCCACTTGAACTGTAAGAAGAGAAGACGACAGATAGCGAAATATAAGAAAACAAAGGAAGGAAAGAATTGATTTGCCAGGATATATTCAAATGCCCATGGGAAGATTTCATTTTAATTAAAAGCACTGAGCATATGGAGTACAATAAGTCAGAACAATCACTCAGGGCATTAGGGTCAAAGTACCCATCTTCTGTTTTCCCTCCAAATTCTTTTTTTAGAGGTGGGGTTGATTACTGCATGTCTGACTTAAACCTACTATTTATGATCATGTAAGCAAACCTGACTCATTGAAAGCGCCATCTCAATCGCCATTACTTTGAAGTTTAGGTTCAAAAGTAGCAGGCCAACAGGAGCTGAACAGTTAAAAGAAAACCCTGCCTGCTCTTTAGAGATGCTCTACATATTGTTCAAAACATTTGAACTTTTCACGACATATCTTTTGTTCAAGGGATACTCCTCAGAGCATAGTAAAGCATGCTTTTATATGCAATTGATCAGATCAAATTAGGTGAAAAAAATTCCCTCCCAGGCTGATACCATACCAGCCAAGCTCATACCTAGAAGGAACTCAATGAAGGAACACAGCACTGAAAAATAAGCAGCTGTAATATATCATTGACTGCTTTCCCATGTTCTTCAGCACTACAACTCAAGTGTCTACCAATATGACACAGCATGAAGTACCAAGAGACAGTGCACCTGCAGCATGCAATGTTTCATATAAATATTTGCAATGTTGCATATAGATCTTTGGTAAGTTTACTTTCAGGTGTCCCAAGGGATAGATTCAAATATTTCCTAGAAGATAGTTATTTGGTACACAGTACTGAGAGTAGGAAACACCTCACCGGATATGCCACAGAAGCAACAGATTTGTTCTTCAAACATCTACGTACAAAAACATGACAAATCTACTCTGAGAAGCACCAAAGCAGTATTCTAAAACTTTCCTTGTTGAGACAGGAACACCATTCACGGTGCCCACAGACACCTCCACGCGGCTCTCGCTGTGACTGTTGTGCTCGACAAGAGCCTTGCTCTGCCCTCCTCCCATGGAGGTGCGTTTGCTTAAAGAGAGGCAACGTGAATGGTGTCTGTGAATCCAATGGTTCCAGACTGATTATCCAGTTATCCAACACGGGCAACAATGCAAGTTGCTACACAAGTCCTGTAACGCAGCTTCCGTTTCCTCCAAGACAAATGTTCTTTCCCTATACAAAATATAGAACCGTTTCATGTATATAAGAGGAAAAATTATCATCATAACTTCTTCTTTTTAAAGGAAGTAATTTTGAATCTTTGCAGACAAAATATTACTACAGCTTAGGACTTCAGACTCAGCTTAGCTGCTATGCTATTTTAAAATATGGTTGATTCATAGAAGGAGAAAAACAAGTTGTCATATAGCGGTCACAGGAAACATTTTTAATTCTAAAATCTGATTTCATTCTAAAGCAAACAAAACAGATTTTATGAAGCCTTACAGTTTTCCACTACAGATACTTATGAAAATCTAATTTAGGCTTCAATTTTAAGTTTTATCTGCTTTATTTTTCCTACAAGTATATTTCTTCATATGACATCTCAGCAGAGAATGGTAATTTAATACATTCCATTTCTTTCATTTAATTTCTGCTATTTCAATAAGCAATGGCTGTTGCCATACGACACTCCTGGAAGTATCTTCGGGTTTTGTCAAAGCATTTTCTGGTTTATATTTTTTTGCTGCAACAAAGCAAACTTGTAGAAAATATCTTCCATAAAATATTCCAGTTCTATTTGTTCTAATAAGTGAAATAAAAATTGATCTAAATGGCAAAGGCACACTAGAAATTTTTAAAAAGGAGAACCATTCTTTACCCTGGCTTAATCCATGACTGGAAAGCCAACAAATCTGAAGGTATGATTTACCCATGTGATGTAGGTTGCACTATAAAACATGAATTGTTATCTACTGAAAACCATTGGAGAAGCAGCAAAGCTCCTAAAAGCAAAATTATTGCAAGTGGTAAATATGAGATACGCAGTATGGCAAATAAAGTTAGCTAACCCAAGTTCTAAACTACCAACGTTGGATATATTCTCTACACATATAGAAGTTCCAGCAAATGCAGTGTGACACCAGTTCTGCTCCAGAAGTCCAAGCAGGGCTTAAGCAGTTAATAAAAGCATGAAATAGTGTGTGCATAATGTGAATAAAAGCCTTCATTCCAACCAGACCCTTCAGTAGTTCACAAACATCACAGCCAAATACCTTGTAAGAATTTATAATAAATATTTACTGCTTGCTCTGATCTCCGGTTCAGCAACATAAAACATTTACACATGTTTATCAAGTGACACATTCTAAATGCACACTGGCCAGAATTTTATTCCTAACACTTTAAGGACATTTTAATCTGGTATAGTATGGGTGTATCTCAAAGCCCATTATCAAGCTTCACCAGTATCAGCAGAGTTCCCTATAAAGCCCAAGATGGGCCCATGGTGTTCCTTGAAGGTACTGCCATGTAAATGAGAAAATTCACTTCTAAGTACTTACGAATGCTTTGCACTGTGGTTTTGATAGCATTTAGACTCAACATTTCAAAGCGTTTACCATACAGACCAAAACTATCGACTATTTGTCTCTGCTAACAAAAGTCTGCCTTCTATTCTGACTACATCTCTTTTGTAAAGACATTAAACATCACATCCGACTTCACAAAACATACTTACTAAAAACATCATTAATTTTCTCAGCACGGACGATCCTGGACAACCTACTTAACAGGCAGACTAGATTAGAGTCATTGAAGTAAAGCACCTGAAGAAGGGTGAAAGGTTTAGATCTTTGTATAGAATGAATTCTCTGAAGTCCAAGTGTTAAAGGTTTCCTAACACCTATAAAAGTATGAAAAAATCACTTAATGGCACATAAATATACAGGGGCATTAGCTGCTCCTAATCTGTGCACTATTTTCTCTCTTAGCTGGGAAAACAATCATACAGAAGTTTCAATATAACACTCACCTTCACCTTCTAGTCCCAGCAAACGCTCAAGGCTCAATATAGTACAAGCAAAACTTGTGAATAATTTTGAACTGCTGCTGTTAACTTTTAAATATAGGAAATAATTTATTGTCTTCCAAAAGATTCAACTTCAATTGAAAATGAAATATTAAATCAACAAAGTATCTTCTGCCATAAACATATTGTAAAATCTCTCTGAACACACCTGTACCGTCTAAACACAGAAGCTGTCTTGGTTGACTTGTTCTCAGTAACAATCACTATCTATTTCAGAGTGCCCCAAAAGCTGCTGTTCAGGTTTTTAATTCCTTTTCCTGAAACAATCTAAACATTAAACACAAAAAAGTCAACTACCCCTAAAAGTTATGGCACTCCATGAGAGCATTTTAAAACTATATATTTTAGAATCATAGAATGGTTTAGGTTGGAAGGGACCTTGAAGATCATCGAGTTCCAACCCCCCTGCCACAGGCAGGGATACCTCTCACTAGACCAGGTTGCCCAAGGCCACGTCCAGCCTGGCCTTGAACACCTCCAGGGATGGGGCTTCAACAACCTCTCTGGGCAACCTGTTCCAGTGCCTCACCACCCTTAAAGTGAAAAACTTCTTCCTAATGTTTAATCTAAACCTGCCCTCTTCCAGCTTAAAGCCGTTCCCCCTCGTCCTATCACTACATGCCCTAGTAAAAAGTCCTTCCCCAGCTCTCCTGTAGGCCCCCTTTAGGCACTGGAAGGCCGCAATAAGATCTCCCCGGAGCCTTCTCTTCTCCAGGCTGAACAGCCCCAACTCTCTCAGCCTCTCCTCATAGGAGAGGTGCTCCAGCCCTCGGATCATCCTCGTAGACTACTTCTTTCCATCCATTTAGACTACTTTCAACCTCTGGTTTCTAAAAGGACACACATTTTGAACTTATCTTTCTTCTTCTTAATTTTTTTTTTTTTCCCCTCAAGATGAAAACAGATTCTTCTACCACTACTGACTGCAACACAAAAACCAGCAAGCTACCACAAACTCATTAATAGCTTAAAAGTGCTGGCAGCACAGAGAAGCTGTAACAGAAACCGATGTTTACTACATTTTCCTAGCTTCATATTTCTATGGTTAAGCTACTCTGTGCTAACACTGGAGAATGAGAGAGATCGCGTCTGAGTAGAGCTCCAAAAGCCCTGGAAAATTGAAATTTCAGTTGAATTGAACATTTTAAACTGCTTTCTTTTTAGTTCACAGAAAACTACCTTTGAGTTTTCTCCCCCTCTACTCCCTGGTTTCATTACCCCTAGTGCTTTAGATTCTAGAGGGGAGAAGTCTTTGCTGTCCTCATTTCTCCCACCCTCTTTAATTTCATCTGCGACTTTAATTATATTTCTTCTCATAAGCTTGTCTTGCCTTTATTTTATTTTTAAAGAGATAAGAGCTTGCAGCGAGGCTCCCAAAAAAACTCTTTCAGCTCTATTTTTAATGCACACAGTAAAGTCAGAAGCATACATTAAAAAATACAAAGAGTAGCTGATTATTAATTCCAGTTAAACTATTACTGAGAGAGAATCACTGATCAGAATTATACTAATTAATTTTACATAATCAGTGATTTTCTACAAGAGCTGCTTTGTGAGCACTTACAGTCTGTCAGGCTTTGCTTAATGTTAAATCCTCACCTTTTGTGCTTGCACACTCTACAGCATTGTTGAAAACTTGTCGACAAAAGTAACATTTAAACTTTTAGTACGTGCGTGAGCTAAAAATGGAATTACTACCTTTTGATAATTAATTACTGCTTTGGAATCACTAAGTAGGAGAAATGTTTATTAATCTATGTACAAAGTTCTCTTTAAGGGTAATCATTTTATCGCTTTGCAGCACGATTCCAAAACACAATTCAGCACTTGACAGCTTTTGTTAAGCTTGTTTTTGATAATTGGATACAGAAGTCGCTTGTGGCCATTTGGACGGAACTATTCTAGTTTCACGGAGCTTTTGAAAGTGATCAGACTTAAACACATCACTCATTCCGCTGAGCCAGCTTGACAGTTTTGATAGTCCATTACAGTAGCTTATATTTCATTGCTGGAAGATTTCAGAAGACATCTCAGAATTAGGCTACCTTGGAATCTCAAGTTCCAGTGGGCACTGACTTTGATCTCAGGTCATCATTACTTAATGCAAATAACCCACGGCAAGCCCTTTCATATTAACATTAACCGGGAACTTTTGCAGTCCTACTTTCTCACACCGTTCTTCATTGATAACCGCGGTGGACAGCTGAAGAGGCCCCTCTGTGAATCATCCAGAGCTATTTCTCAATTATTCGATTAATAATTAAATCAAACAATAATTAATGGGTATGATATTTGTTTGATTAAAAGCAAGTCAGTGATAGCCTTGTGGAAAATAAAGTTGTTTGCATTTTATTACAGAGAAAGTGAAAGAAATGCATATTGTAAATTCTCTCTGTTCTTTTCTCCTTTGAAATGGTAATAGCAATGCAACAGGGAGAAAAGCTGGATCGGGACTGAGCAAATAGGGGGAATGTTATCTTTTAATATTCTACGATGTACAAACCAAGTTTTGACTTGGTATTATTCGTGCCCTTCTGTTTAACATCTTGAAAATTCATAGGGCTAGTAGCGGCAATAGTCAAACAGCAACACTGCATTTCAATCTACCTGACCACAGCAGACAGACATGCATTTTTAACTTTCTAAAGAACAAACTCAGAAATTAAAGCCATAGTGTAATATGACTGAAAAAGCAGCAGAAACCCTTCCATGCCCCTAACCACGTGTTCGAGTGGTCCGGCTTTACAGACCTGTTTTATCACCAGCAGCAATCTGACCTGGCGTGCTAAGCCAAAGAGCATTTACTGTCCCTTCCCACAAAAGAATGCAAACGTGCAGGGAAATGTGAACAGTATTCTATATGTCAAAGATAAAATATGCTTTTTGAACTATAAGTAAAACTGAAGAATCCCATGCAAGAATCTGCTCAAATAGTCCACTGCATTTAACAGAAACACTTCCATATTGTACTGGATACGTAACGCACTCCATTCTGAACTCTCATCTTGTCTCTTTCCGTCATAAGGTACACTCAAATTATAGTCTAATATAGAGCACTGCAAATTTAAACAATATTTACATCGGCTAACAATATTGCCTCTAGTTCTAAACTAAATTAATTCCATTTAGACTGTTTATTGGAAATACAAGATAATACACAAAGAAAAAAATGTAAAGAAGGAAGGGAACTACTCTATTCTTTTTAGGATTTTCTTCGCAAAAAGGCCTGGATTGGCATATCCATAAAAGAACAGTGGCAAACAAAGACAGAAAGTGTCCAGTAAGTGTAGTCTGTGCAACTGGTTCTCAGCCAAGTTACTTAGAACTGAAATGCGTTCACAAACTATTTAAAATGTTTCTGAACAATCTGCAAACAAAACAAAAAAAAAAACCAAACTCCATACGTTAACACAAGTTACTAAACAAAATTTCTATCAAACACGATCAGGAAAGGTTACTGTTAGACGCCCCAGAAAGATGGTCTGCTGCTTTCACCGGTGCTTTTTGGTTTGTTTGGGGTTTCTTGTTGGGGTTTTGGGGTTCGGTTGAAAGGGAAGTGGAGGAGGGTCATGGTGGTTTGGGTTTTTTTTGCTTTTTTTTTAAGGGGGAAAAGAAAAAAAACCAAAAACATATTTCCCCCTGAACTCCTCACCCGTCTTTAGATTAAATTTAGGGAGGCACTAAATTAAGCCATGCACCAAGAGCTGAAACAGACACTTTTATGATTTTTTTTTTCCTAAGCATAACAGTTTAAACCTTATTTAAAAAAGATTTATAGAAGGATTATGGAAAGGCATGTGCCACACTGTCCTGTCACATCTTCTCCCCATCTCACTCAGATTAAGTGAATGCTACAGCGGTAGTTTTTAATCAGAAGGAACTACTGCTTTTTCCTACTGCATGTTTTCCTCTACCAGGAGAAACACAGGTTGAATAACATATCTTAAAACTTCTGCAAAGTCATGCCTGAAGTCACTCACTTAATACAAATAAATACATTGCCCAGGGTTGATGAGGGCTATGTGTTACCAAATTGTGTCCTCCAGCAAATATTAATGCCGCTATTATCAGCGCAGGATTCTACAGGTAACGCCACCAGTAGCAAATCCTACTTCTCTTCACCAGCGAATTATAGAAATACTGCTATATGGTTTTTCTTCTCCACGGTAAATATAATGGTCCTTGGTGCCCAGTGAGCATTAGGGAATAAAGCTTTACCATCATGATAACAAGACAGCCAGTTACTTTTCTCATTTATATATGGAGATAAATAAAGCTCAGAGAAGACAGCTGACTTAGTTTCATCTTTAGAAGCTTGTGACAGAGCCAAGAGCAGAACTTTCTTAGCCTTGCATTTGAATTATAATACCAATCATTAATTTAGTTGTAACATTTACATGCATTTATGTTTTAGCTGTATCTGGTTAAGATACCATTATGCAGCAACCACTTAGAAGACGTGTAGATAACATGGCTGTACGAGTAAGGAAGTCATGTTTAGCTATGAGACACTGAAACAATGGGGTAAACCAGAGGGACTAGAAACAAACAGACTCAGCCTACCATCAAAAAAACCCCAAAAATCTTGGCAGTATCTACTGGAATGTTAATTAAAAGGAATAGGAAATAAAAATGACTGTCCCCAAATAGTTAAACAGTATCCATACCAAGAGAAGGTTAGAAGAGGGTTTGTCAGCATGCTTTGCAGATTGCTGGTGCAGATCACAACAAATTTTATTTTCCCCAGGAAAAAAAAAAAAGGCAGTTCAAAGTAGAGGTGACAAGGTATTTTCAGCTATGAGGGGCTAGGGTTTGTGCGAGTCAGAGAGTGTGAGCATGTGTGTATGTGACTTATTTTTCAATTTGGTTTTCAATTCTTAAGATTCAGTAGACAGTCTCTTGGGTGTCAGTATTTCGTCCCTGTTGTAATGTGTCTGCAACATATAACTGAAAGATGCAAGTAAGCAAAGATGTTATCAATATTTGCAACAAAACCTAAGGTATTTTCTTTTGTGAAACAGAAAACTCCGTTTTTTTGGTAAAATGCATAATTATACCGGGCAGGGACATTCAGATAAATAGCCTTTGATGTGCCTAAAGTTTCTAATGTTGAATTTCACAGTAGTTAATCACTAGCCTTAAAAACTGGAACTCACAGAATCACAGACTGGCTGAAGTTGGCAGGCACCTCTTGAGATGACCTAGTCCAATCCCCCTGCTCCAGCAGAATCACCTAGACCAGGTTGCTCAGGGCCACATCCAGTTGTGGTCTGAATATTTCCTTGGAGGAAGGCCCACGGAACTACAGGCCGGTCAGCCTCACCGCTACACCCAGCAAGACCCTGGAGCAAGTTTGCTGATGACACCAAGCTGCGTGGAGCACTCAACACGCTGGAGGGAAGAGATGCCATCCAGAGGGACCTGGACAGGCTAGAGAGGTGGGCACAAGTGAACCTCATGTAGTTCAACAAGGCCAAGTGCAAGGTCTTGCACACGGGTCAGGGCAATCCCAAGCACAAATACAGGCTAGGGGAGAATGAATTGAGAGCAGCCCTAAGGAGAAGGACTTGGGGGCATTGGTGGATGAGAAGCTCAACATGAGCCGTCAACGTGCGCTTGCAACCCAGAAAGCCAACTGCCAGTGTGGCCAGCATGTCAAGGGAGGTGATTCTGCCTCTCTACTCCACTCTGGTGAGACCCCACCTGGAGTACTCCATCCAGCTCTGGAGCTCCCAACACAAGAAGGACATGGACCTGCTGGAACGAGTCCAGAGGAGGCCATGAAGATGATCCAGAGGGCTGGAGCACCTCTCCTTTGAGGACAGGCTGAGAGTTGGGATTGTTCAGCCTGGAGAAGAGAAGGCTCCAGGGAGACCTTACAGCCCCTTCGAGTACCTAAAGGGGCTACAGGAGAGCTGGGGAGGGACTCTTTATCAGGGAGTGTAGTGATAGGATGAGGGGTAACAGTTTAAACTGGAAGAGGGGAGATTTAGATTAGATATTAGGAAGAAATACTTTACTGTGAGGGCAGTGAGGCACTGGCACAGGTTGCCCAGAGAAGCTGTGGATGCCCTATATCCCTGGAGGTGTTCAAGGCCAGGCTGGATGGGGCTTTGAGCAGCCTGGGCTGGTGGAAGGTGTCCCTGCCCATGGCAGGGGGGTTGGAACTCGATGATCTTTAAGGTCCCTTCCAACTATATCTATTCCATGATTCTAGGATTTCTCAAGCCTGCTGAAGTCCCTGCATTGATTTATGCATGATCTATGCTTTGATAGACCTTCTTAACATTGCCTCCAGTCATTTCACCAACACTTTTATTAAGCACTAACAGCATACATTGTGGTATACACAGTGAAGGTCTCCTTATGTTAATTTTGCCAGTACTGAATTACTGTCTACTATTTAAAGTACCAAAACCACTCTGTACTGTGAAAACTTTCTGCACCTTAGCTATAGGGCACCAAACTGTTCCCCATCTTGTCAAGATACTTAACAAAAACACAAAACTGTACAAAAAGAGTGGGATGTCCTAATCCTCCTCCTCAAGGAATTTTTCTGTAGAACTGTGAAGTCTTTTCCATGTTTATCTTCCAAGTTTTCACTTATCAGTCTCTCCTGATGATTAAGTTTGCCAGCCTGGATGACAACTTTGGTATAAATAAATAGAATATTTTCACTTTCTCTCCCCCTTGCACAGAGAGTTAATCTTGCAGTTATTCTTATTGAATCCCTGTTAAACAAAACAAGATACACGCAGTACATATCTAACAAACCACTGCATTTTTAGACTCTGATTAGGTATTTTAAAGCTGTTGAATAATCATAGAAGAACAGCATTCGTTAGGAATAATGATTTTGAAAGGAAGTTTGAAAATACAAATCAGACTGAAAAGTTATGCTTGCATTTACAGAAATCACAAGAGAGGGTGTTCCTCCAACACAGACCATAGGCATGGGCAGCATGGCGTAGTTTAAAGATGGTTTCATTTGACACCGAGTTGAAGGACAGACTAATGTCAGTGACATGCATGTACTGGAAAAATTCAACCCTTTTAAGAACAGCAGATGAGGAATAACAACATAACAGAAATTATCATATTCAACCAAGAATTGTTCTTTTTACCCCTATGATAAAATTCTTACAGTGACTTTAAGAGGAATTTAAAATAAAAGAGAAAGGTATACAGAAGAAAGCACTGTAGTCACTTAGTTTCTGCTTCCTGTAACATTTATGACCACAGCAGAGGAGCACTGTAGGAGTGCTTTATGTAGACACAGCATTTCTCTCTCTTGATAAAATCCTAAGATACTAGACCTAAGTTTAGTACACAATGCATGCAAACCATTTTAAAAAGTCCTAGAAGTGCTTTGCCTACTTCACCTTTTTACCTTTAGAACCCAAAGTCGTAAATAAAATCCATGCAGAAATGACATTGATGTTAAAAAAAAAAAACACCAACAAATGCCTCCACAGTACGGACATAACCAAACCCATCAGCTTTGTAAGAAAGACTATCCAATGCACAAATCTTTCCTGACTGGACCTCACGTCGCTACTGGACCCTCTCCTGTCACAAACTTAGATCAAAAAGCTAGACTTGCCCTTCAACTGTTATATCTTGGCTCCACACTTACTGGGTTGAGCATCAACTCTTTCCTTCCAACAAGCTACCAGTGAATTTCTCAGCTAATACTTCTTTGAAATTGAACCTTATAAGTTCTGATTTGTCACTACATCCAACCAAACTCAAAAGTAGCAGGGAGAGGTGGCCGCAGGGAGCTGCCTACAGTTCTGTTATTCATTGCTGCCAGATACAAGCCAGAGATATACCATGACTGCTGTGAAAGACAGCAGTGGAGAACCAGATGTAATACAGCTCTGCTCAGCCACCTTCTCCTGCTTCCTTGTTCCTTAAGGCACACAAAATATTTCCAGCAAAAATGCCTAAAAACCATGTCAGACTCCCAAGTCACAACATTAATAAAGCAACTAATTCTTGTCTTCTGAAAGTGGATTTTCCAAGTGGTTGTGTTACAAAACTTTTTTCATAAATATGAAAACCTGTCCAATTTATTAAAGGAAAAGAGATTCTGAGGTAAGCAAAAAAAAAAAAAAAATTCACCTCAAAACAACTAGCTGAAGCTTTCACAAAGAGCAGTAAGAAAACTCCTAAAAACCCAAGATAGAACAGAAGAGTTGGCAAAGCTGTCAGCTAGCCTGTCTTCCGTGTCTGGGATATTATTTTCCCAGGAATTGTGCCAATGCAGATTTGCTGTGCACCTTCTGGCTAGATGCGCAAACCGGCAGCAGGGGCTGCCCTCCTGAGGGAGAGCTCTCCATCAGTCACGGCACCTCCAGAGGTCTGAGCGCTGGCCTGAGACCCAGGTGAGGCAGGACACACGGCTCCTCCACGGTCAAGCGATTTGTGGTGCCTAATGAAAACTGACTTACAAGAATTACTTATTATTTTTAAGAGGAGTTTTGGCTGGGAGGTCTGACTGGTAAAGAAGGTTGTTTTCTTGGTCTGAAAAACTTTTTTCAAACTGCAGTTAAAGTGCTTGCTGACATAAAGCTATTCCATATTTAAAAGGCCATTTATTTCCACCTTTTGGTTTATGTATTTCCCAAATCGCTGTAGAGATGAGAATTTCCCTACCTACTAATTTACTATTAAATCTAAACAACTAATTGACATTGCATCCGCTTAGTGGCAGCTCTAACATTTTTTAGCTGGTGGGCATCCCCATCACTTTGTGTTCTGGTGTCTACTTCTGCTGCAGGATGCTGCGGTGCCAGGCTTGCTGCCTGCAAAGGTAATGGCCACACAGTACAGGAGGGAATTAAGACTCAAAGACTTCGCCATAACATTCTCTACTTTCCCAAATTAAAAATTGCCCCTGCATCCACTTTAAATATTAATAGTGCCATCCAATACTTCAAGATCACAGAATTAGAAAAAAAAAAAAACGCTACTGCAACAGAAGTACAAATACCTTTCTTTGAAATATTTTAACTACCAATGCTTTCTTCATAAATTAATTAAATAGCACTTTGTTGAAGGTTTTAGAAGAAATATATACAACAATTAAGGAAGATTTACAATAATTTTACTTGCCTATACATAATCAAAATAGAAGACATAAAAAAGAAACAGAAGTTAAGTGCTGAATTTTAAAATAACCTTGTCATATTTTTCAGTACAATCCATTTTTAATTTTATGGCATTTATAACATAATAGATGTTAGTTATCAAGTCTTATTAGCATAATAAAGAACTATAACCTGTAGCAGTCGGGAAACTAAATTACTGCCTTTATTTTTAAGTATTACATTGACAAATACATTGACCTTTACATTATTTTGTGCTTAAAGGTTAAAAAAAATGCATTATTGTTGGTTTTATTGTCTTTTTACACACGGTTTCCTCTGAAAGGTCTATTGAAGGATACAAGGTTGATATAAATGGGGGAGGGGGAATAAATTATTAATATCATGGGATAACTTAGACAGCAAGTCTTCCACAAGGTCAAGACTATATATTCCCATGGGAAGGAAGAGAGAACGTAAGTGGAAAACAACTCTCTTGCCTTTCTGGGGATACTCATCTGAGAATGGCATCTTGGGTGGTATTATTTTTTTAAGCTTTACCTTGCACTGATTACAGTCATAATTAATCTCTTTTGGGTTTTGGATACATGTTTGTGTGTTTCATTCATAAAATATACATGAGGTTACTTACAGCTGCTTTTCAGACAGTTTTAAATGGTGATTGGAAGGCCCACCAACATTGCATAGCGTCTAAGAGACAGGGAAAGCATGGCAATGCACAGAGTTTTAGGGTCTGTAACACAGGAGTTCTTGCCTAGCCCCTTCTGACATTCACCTAATTATGACAGACTAGAACAGTTCAGTAGGAAGGGACCTACAACAATGATCTAGTCCAACCGCCTGACCACTTCAGGGGCTGCCTGACCACTTTCTGGACTAAAACTATTATAATAACAATTACAATCATTACATTAAAGTTATAACAGCAGTTACAGTCGTTATATCATCTTGTAAAGCAAGTTTGAGTTACAGAACACTAATGATTCACCAAGTCCAACTACAGCCTTAGTAGCTCATCCTCAGGTATGGAAATTATCAGGATGAATTTGCCATTGGGGAAATGAAGCACCAAAAGCATTTTACTCTTCATCTTATGGGGGGGAAATAAGTCTTATTTCCAGTTCAGTTTAGGAATTTCTCTCATCTTTGTCTCTATATATTCCAGAGCCCCACTCAGAAGCACAAAGCAATGTGGAGAATCATAAGGTTGGGGGGCTGGGGTTGTATCTTTTATGCAGAAAGGAAAGAGCTGGACATGGCAGGAAAAACCCTTCCATTTCTATCCTGATTGGGTTTCAACATCAGTAGCACCTATACTCACAAGCAGAGGGACAAATCTCCTGAAAGTCCTTTTTATATGGTTTCCAACCAGCCCTTTTTATATGGTTTCCAAGCAGCCCTTTTCTTTGGCTTGCAAGCAGTATGCCAACCCGGGTGTTTGCTGACTGATCTGTTAGGATGATGTTAAACTCACTGTGCATTTTTCACTGACTGTCTACAACGTGGCATATTGATTTTGCCTTTCCCTGGTTCACTTCTAAAACCTACACAGTCAAAACTGTTACTTGTTTGAAGCTTTCTGCTTCTCCAGCCCTGTTCTGACAGATATCCGTGTTCTGACACCATCTGCTATCTTCATATTCCATCACTGAACCACAGGCTAGCACTTCTGCTGTGACAGCTTTTGAGGTGTAAAATACACTTCTCTTGACATCTGCCTCAGCTCATCCATCCTCCAATAAAAAAAGGTCTGAAAATATTCTTGAGAGATATTTTACATTTTAATTTCTCTATAGGATCCTTCTTCACTAGAAGGATGCCAACTTTCTGTGGTTTATTGTCTTTCGATTTTGAAGAGAGTTCATATTTTTTTGTATACAAGCTCGCAGTGCAGTAGGCGGGCAGGGAACACCTGATACACCAAATTAATGCTGCTTATTCCTGTGTGCTCTCTGTAAAAGCCCACAGAAACGCACATGTCCCTTATAGGCGTAAGGGGGCTAGATATTCCAACTCTTTTGACTGCAATGACACACTCCAGTTAAAGAAACCATCTGCTCTCCTAAAATGAAAAGGAAAATACAAAGCAAGCTCATTAGATGAGTTATGGTCTACTGGACTAGGAAATGGAAGCTAATCCCATCTGACACTCCACCTCTGCACACAATCAGTCCACCTAGTATCTTTACCTTTAAAGTTTTGACGATGTTTACTTGATTTTCTCACACAAGTATCACGAGTTAGTTAGTGCTGCAAAAGAACTTTGACAATTCAGGATCTAAGATGTAGATCGTTTTCCAGCCTTTATCAACCATGATGCAACAAAGCTATTCTAGATCACGGAGCGTCTTCAAATTATTACCTTACCGAAAAAGTGGGTACACCCCTAGCAACAGGAGGGGTGAGGGTTGTGCCTCTTTTTTTTCAAACTGTACCTGACCATCTGAAACTCAATATAACTAAATGTATGTGGAACATATTAGAATTAGGTGGCAGAACTCATAAGTAATAATAACACAAATGAATACTTACGAAGGATAACACAAAAATCTCATTTGCTAGAATTGTAGTAAAATAGAAGAAGAATCTGAGAAAAATATCAATCAAAATTATAAACAAGAAACACTGCTAGGAACTGGTAAACTTTCATTTTCACTAAATGCACGAATCTGCACTATTGAATAGAGGAGTGTTATTACTTTACAAATTTGAGTAATGCAACACAACGTAGAGAAGAGCACTTGTAAAACGTTCCAATAGACAAAACCACAAATTTAATGTGTTATTGTCATTCAGCTCAAGAGTCACTATTATGATTCATTCCTCATAGGCTTCTTATAGGTCTTCAAACACATTTAACTTATAAAGAAGATACATGATGGTACGTGTTCACATCTTGCCAGAGACTGGCATCACCAATAATGTAGTCTGTGAGAAGTTTTATATTAATACTAATATTTTTATTTCTGTCTCTCTTCATTGTTCCAGTTTCTTTCTCAACTCTGTTTTTAGGTCTTCCATTGCTCATTTTTCCTAGCCATACCTTTCAGCAGTAAATTTGCACATATTTTAAAGGAAAAAAACGCTTTTTTTCTCCTGAGTTCCACCTTTGTATTTTTTATTAGCTCTTGTCAGACGTATTTCTAAAGCTTGTGCTTGCCTAATACATGGCACGTACATTCACATTCTATCCAAATTAAAGACCTACTCTGTATTCAGTAAAATAACTGGTTTATGCTTTTATATAGCAGGTCTAGGGCTCTCACAGTATTTGCAAATAGTCTACAATAATTCCCAACTGATCTAGGTGCGTGTATCCAACTGAAGTACTTACCCGTTGATCGCCAGCATGCTGACAAACATCCCTCCATCAGCATTTATTCATCAAAGAGACCTATACCGTAAGCAGTTAGTAAAGCTCTCTTCTTTTTGGCTATTAGAAAAATCCGTACTTCCTTCCAAGAGAGGAGGCTTCCTCCTTGAAGGATCATAACAAATAAATCTATCAACACGGTACTTCAAAATTTGTTTGAGTCCTGTAAAGTGAAGATACAGGCCTGCTACCTTATTTATCTTAAAATCACTTCACAAGCATCCACATAGTACTTTGTAACGGAAGTAACAATGTTTTTCTCATATTTCTAATTGGGTGGACAGATACTTAAGATAGGGTAATTATAATCACTGCTTTGGTTTTTGTATTTCTCTGCAGCACATAGTGCATAATAAAAATTGTGCAAAATTATCTTACCTCTTATGAAGCTGTCTTACCAGAAACTTTATATCAATTTTTTTCTTAAAATTTTTGCTATAAGTCTGTACTAACATCCTACTGTAACTTTACATATTTTTATTCAATATATAAACACTATCATATACATTTAATGTTTACCTGTCTTTTTTACATTTAGATGTAAGTTCTCAGTTACATATGTAACTACTTGAAAGATACTTTTGCTTGCACACATACACATAACTTTTCAGATAAATATTGTACTTTATCATTTTTGCAAAGCGATTCACTTAGATATCTCTAACTTTAAAAAGAAAAAAGAAAGACGACAAAAAAGAAACTATTTGCTTATGTTTTAATTCCAGGAATGAAAGGGCCTATGAGACAAGCCTTCTGCACTTTTAGGAGCTTTTTTAATTTGTTCTGGTTTGGTCCTTTTACGAGGGGAAGCATCACCAATAAAATGACCTATAATTACACTCTGTCAATACTCCAGATGATTTCTTTTTCTCAGTTAAAGTGACAACAGTTCAATTGGTAGTCACAGAACTCTGCTCGTTCCCTGGGGGTATTACTGGTTGCCCTAGTCCCATATCCCATAGTCCAAAACCCTAAACATGCCCTGTCGTTATACCTCTTAGCCTCTTCTGCCTTCCTCAACAAGTGTAAGTTCACCTCCACCCTGCCTAGCGTTACTGCCTCTGCCCAATGAACGCCTCACAGTTGCCCCTAAATAGCCAGGCAACTCCACGGCACTGTCCCACGGACCGGGTGCTCAAACGACTTTGCAAAATTGCATTTCAGGATTCTCCCCTACACCACCTCCTGCCCCAATATCCCCTCCCCACGCAATTTCTTCCTTCTCTCACCTTCAATCTACGCCTTTCTGGTTGCTTCAGAATGTGTCCTTCCTGCCTCCTCCTCCATCATGGGAAACAAAACATTATCTTCTTTTCATGATTCTCTTTTTTAATTTTATTCCTTGCATATTACTGTTCAGAGTAGCACAAATCTTAAATAACTTTAATATGGATCTTTTTCTCATTTTCCCTTTCCCTCATATCTTGGATCATTTTAGTCTCGAGCTTAACAGTTTAGCAATCTGTACTTCGATGTGTTCTCACTATCTGTCTTGAAGAAAAACTGAATTTTTCGTACTCTTCCACTAAATTCAGTTTCTCAAGGATTTAATCCTGCCCTTTCTATTCTTTATAATGTACTGCTGTTCTTGACATTTTTAAAAGAAAAAAAAAAAATCCTATTTTATATTTTCTGTTTCAAGACAGACTGTAATCTTCCTCAGGTCTTTATTCCTCAGTGTAGCTTGTGACAGGTCTTGAAACACCAGTACCAGATGTTCTCCCAGAGTAAGATCAGAAAGGTCTCTAGATTCCCCTTTTTTTTTTTTTAAGACTTCTTGCCATTCAAAATGGTTCAGTCTTAAAATTGTATTACCATGTTTACCTGATCTGAGAATAAGAGTGGTAGAGATGAAGAACTCTATGCTCTCTTCTACCTACGACCCCTGCAATTGTTTTCTATTGTAGAAAGGCATGAGTTTTGCCCTAATATTTAGCACACTCCTCCTGAAAAATCCTTAGTATTTTTTCTTTCACAATTTTCTACAGTCTTTTCAAAATCTTTTCCTTTCTTTATAGTCACATTGATTTTATTTTGTAAAGCTACTATATTTATAGATCTTTATTCATATTTATCCTACAGATAAATATCTAATTTTTGCCTCCAATTTTTAACCTCCTATTTGTTCCTCTCAAATTTCACCTGCTAGAGACTGTAGAGATTTGATGAACGTGGACCCCTCAAAACTCGCCCCGCAGTAAGGACTGTTCTGTGTGTCCTCTCGGCACGTACCACTCCCTCCTCTGGTGGACGTTTTTGAGCTCCACAGAAGCTTTTTGGGGAACAGTCCCCAAATACAAGCGTCCGCTGGTTCTACAAACAAGGAATGACTTTTTGGCAGTTCAGTGTGAAAAAAAGATGAGGTTTATGTTTTCCACCATTGCATGCCCTTTCCCTCCATCTTGGGGCACTGAGAGCAAGTCACCGCGTGCTGTGACAATCGCCCCGGGACCTGCACGGGTTCAGGACTGGACTAGGATTTAGTACAATGGGTGCTCAGTGACAATAGTATAAAAAAGATGAGAGAACTTGGCTTAGGGTCAGCATAAAGTCTTTTTATCCCATCTCTATCATTTTGCATGTACTCTGCCTTCAGAAACTTACTTTCATCAACACTACTTTCTCCGTATTAATAAGCATGATACACTATGCATTATACACGTTAATTAGGACATTTTCCTGCTAGCAGTAATAACTCAATGAGTATCCAAAACATCAAAAGTGTAATATACACAGCTCTGGACTCAGAATGGCTGAGCACAAATGGGGAGGATTCTTCACCCATCTCAACACAAGATCGCCTCTCAAACTCTTGCCTTGATTTGACTAACTGCGTTCCTTGAACATAAGTTTATCAGTACTTCAACATACTTCACAGATGGTACTATAAAAAAGTTCAGTGATTGGGCCTCTCCAGGAATAAAACATTGCAAGCTTTACCAAGCTTATAAAGAAAACTATTTTCATAACAACAAATTAAAATCTCTCGTTTTCATTTGTTGTAAGTTTTAACCCTGCATTAATTCAGCACAGAATTTTATTTGCACTGCTACCAGACCTAAAGCCATTTGGATTAAGATTTATTTTTTTTTAATTAAAGGTTAGAAGAAAACCACAGACCATTCACCTTTACTTTGAGACGTATATAAGAATACTTTCACTGGCGTCTTAACTGACAGATGTTCTAACCTGAACGTCACCTGAGATCAAAGCCATCCAGTTTGTGCAGGGAGTGCTGTACCGGTACACGTGAGAGTTTGGCAAACCACAAGTGGATGTCAAACCCGTAAAGACGTACATAGCGCCAAACTTCTGCAGCTACATTCAGCTCCCCTTCGACATCGCCAGGCTTCGCACAGCCCCACTCTGTGCACATCTCATTGAAAGATGAGCGCCGCTCTAGATGACCGTCGATACACCTATCCCACGCACAGGAGAACAGCACGGAAATGCTGGACCTGGCAGAAACCTGTGTCAGGGCTGGGTGGTCCGTGACACCTCTGCAGAGCGCAGGTCGGTGCCCGAGCTGCTGGTTCGGGTCTAGAAGCATGGCTGGTAGCCTGCGCTGCTGCCGGCAGCGAGCTACCGGGCACACGAACAGAACAGCATTTCTCACAGTGGGGAAAAGTGCAGGCAGAGTCATCCTGCATCCAGCACACAGACCGAAAAGAACTAGAAACAGATCCTGATCGGAGATACTCTGGGATGAAATGAGCTGGGCAGGGAGGGTGGCCAAGTGATAATGCTTGGGAAAAAAAAAGAGCAAACATATCAAGGAACTGCCTTTATCCCTTTTCCCTCAGTTCCTTATTTTCCTCCAGCAAAGTCCTTGCAAATATATAAAGAGTTCTGTCCGTTTTGGCTCAAAGAAAAGACTTCAGCCCCTTAAACACGAGAGCAGGATAACCATCCATCAGGCAAGGCACCTCAAAACCACTCACGAACTGCCGTCTCGGAGAACCTGGGAAAGAAAATGGGTTCCTCATTCCCAGCTCTAAGCCCAACACAAATGCCATGCTTGGCAAGATGACGCCTTCAGTTCCTTGAAGATGATAAATCACTTTGGCTTTACAGCGTGTCCTTGATACTTCAGGATCCCAGACTCCATAGTACTGTAACACATTTGCAGGCTCCGGCAATAGAACAGTGCATTCGTAACCTTAAAACAGACAGCATTTTAGTGACATTTAGTGTCACCAAAATGAAAAATAATTGCTCACCACTGGCTATAAATTAAGTATGTTTATTTTGCCAAGGGCAACATTTACTAGAAATTGTAAATAGCAAGCAAGTCAGAAATCACGTAAATCATGATCCTAGCTAATTAAATCCTGCAACTAATGGACTAAAATTTATTGACAGCTCACTAAAATGAATTAAGAAATGAAGCAACTGCATTTGTTGAAAGTAATAAAGTGTTGTTGGGGTTTTTTAGTGGTGTTTTTTTTGTTTGTTTGTTTTGGGGTGGGGTTTTTCTGCAAGCACTTAGAAGGTTATTATAAAATTGCTCTGGGCCACACTGTTAAGATCCAAGAGCCAATTACTATCCTTTAATCAGAGAAGACATTCCTATTTCTTGGAAAATAACTTACTTTGGCTATTGTTTCCAATTTTTATTCCTGCTTAAGAAATTGGATGCTTACTAAATATTGAAACCTAGGAAGGCAATAGAGAGGCGTTAGTGAGACACGTGTGCCAATTTACTTTCTATTAACTTTCTTCAGTCACCTCACAGCATTCCCACCCTGTAATTTGGAATGAACTAATGTAAACATCTTTGTTATTAAACTAACTAATAGTCTTCACAGTAGGAGAATGCATGTGTTCAAACCTGCGCTGAGATTTGCCATATGGTTGGCAGAACATACTTTATCTTGCAATGCACACTCGCTTCTGACCAACCCATCCATTGACTGCTTTAAGCGTTAAGCCCAGGAACAGAAATCACAGAAAACAGATATTCTGGCGACAAAACGGATATAAAGGAGAAACCTGAAGGAAGAGGCACATTAATGAAATCAAAAGAAGAAGCTCCACTGCTCTGTGGTAAAGGATAACAATATGGTTAGGGAATTAAATAGCAAATGAAAAAATAAAATTACAAGAGGGTTAAAGGAAGAAAAGTGTGCAGCTGATTCAACAGAACAAAATTTTATTGACCACTGTACTGGGACAAAAAAATTGCTACTTTATGCACTCACAAAAGGGCATTACTAAAAAAGCAAGGATGCTAAATGCAGGAACTGGAACTAACCAGATGTATAATAATGGAGAGTGTATGAGGGGGAAAAAAAAGTAGCTGGAAGTTCCCAAGGAAACAAGAAGGTGTTTCAGAGGTTAACAACAGGTGAAGAAAAAGGAGACATGTCACTAGCATCTGTGCTAATTAGTAAGTTTGAGGATTTGTACAGGACTTTCAAAGATAGCCTCCACCTCAACTGCAAAGGAACAAACAGATTAGCAGCTAATTACCTGAATAGACTTTTATATTAACAGTGATGATCAGCACATGAATTGTGTATATCTGCCTTTAACGAAGCTATGCAACTGAGTAACAAGCGTGCCCTTCATTCCCACATACTTCCTGCACGTTAGGATGGTAAATTCTCTGGGAATATTTTCTACTTTGTGTGCCTGCAAACGCTGAGCATGACCGATTTCTTCTCTCAGTTGTATTTTTTTATTTTATCACACTTGACTCTATTTGATATGATTTTTAAACCACATTTAAGTTATTTGGTACTTTTTCGTAAAAGCAATCATCAAATACTTTAATTCATTGACAATATTTATCTTCATTAGCCCAAATTGAAGGTGTAATTCTAACACATTGCCTTTAACAGTGTACAACACCACATTTATCTTTCTGGTCCACCTCAGAGATGTTGAGCTCCATGATAAAAAATTTTTACATTTTATTTTTCTTACATGCACTCATAGCTGCTTCTTTACTAAAATTACTTATTTAATGAAGATGTTCCCGCAATAACATCTTAAATTAGCATGCCCAAAGTCCTGAACACAGAAACACTTTATGTCACCCTAAAGCTCTTTCCCAAGAACACTTTTCACAAAACTTAGCAAGGGGGAATGCCAAGGGTGGAAGGCAAAGCCGAGAGATGGGCTCCGTAGAACCCGGCAGTAGAGGCTCTGGCCTCAACCAAGAGCTGTGCAAGAGGCAGCAGGCATCTCCCTACCAGGATGCACATCTGTGTCACCAGCCACTATCATTTACAGACTCTGAGTAACCAAAGAAAAAGTATAATACAAAATTTATGAATCCTAAAAGAACTAGTCTGCAATTCAGCTGTAGCATGTATTTATAGCGTACAGCCACATATACTTCACTTCAGGATCCCAGGGCCATTTTTCTGTTTATATTCTGTTATCCCAGAGAACACCAGCAGAAAATGCAATTTGGTTGACAAAAAGCTTCCCAATGACTACTTTAAATCTGTCATATGGTCCTTCTGACAAAAACAAATGAGAATCCTAAAGGAACCTGTGGGTTAAGCAACCTTATTCTTCCCCTTTCAGACCCACAGTAAGTGAAAAATCAGTTAAAGTATCTCAGACACTGCAAGTTTGGCTTCAAATCATCGTTGATCAAATCAGAGAAACTGAACTTGAACTCCTTTCTTGAACCCTCCTACGCTGCAAGTAGGCTTAAGCAGCTGGTTCATGGATAGCATATAACTGCTTTTAATTTTCCTCCTTGGGACAGGCCACATGAAAGTATTGACATAACAAAAACAAAAGTGTTTTTTTTTTTTTAAACTGCCAAGTATTAAAGAGTTAACACTGCAGTCTGCAACAAAAATAATCGGAGTGAGATGACACCCCTTACTATCAGAGCCAGTATTGCATGCCCTATCTATCCATCTTCCAGACCAATTATATACCTAGTAAAATAATTTATTCTTATTCAAGAAATAATAATTCAAGAAAAAATAAGTTATTCAAGAACTATACAAAATCTTAAGTAAATTTAAGAGAAAGATATTTGGATCATTGATTTTTCTTTTAAAAGCCATACCTAACAAAACGTAAAAATTAGGGAAGCTGCTGTACAAACTAGGATTTCTAGGAAATTGTTTCCACTTTGGATGAATGTATTGATCTGCAGCGCCCTGCTTCAGAGCGCAGAGAGCAGTGTCTGGGGAACGCACAAAAGTTTTTGGACGGTGTTCTAGAGGTTTTCTGAATGCCTTATTCAAACAAACTTTCCCTTCTGTCTCTTCTTGAGAAGAAAAAAAGAGAAAGTGAATAAAAGATGAAGAGTACCAAAAAAAATATCTTTAAAGTCCTCATTATTATTCCAAATGAAACCATCATATACAAAAAACTAAGTATTAAGCAGGAGCTATTAACATGCATTTTGAGTTGTAAATATTAGAAATTTGACTAAAAAAACTGCTGGAGAAAAAAAGCCAATTAAGTGTAACACAAATTCACTTCTTTTTGTACTAATTTATCACATAATCTTTCATTCATATGTAACAAGTTGTCTGCCCAGCTACAGCTCCTACGTGGATATATGCTACGTGTAGAACCAGAATTGTGAGCTATTCTACATAGGAATATACTGCATGCTAGCCAAAAATTAGTTCAAAACATGCACGCATTGAAAATTCAGCCATCTACCGCTTGGATTAGAGAAGCTGCAACTTTTATTGTCAAATATCATATATAAGGATCCTTTACCTTCACTTGTAGATGCTGGGTAAGATACAGCTGCCCCCCGTGTTCTTTTCCCTGATGCGGCAGCATGACAAGGCATTTGGCAAGCCACAAGCGGAGGACAGCAGTGGCTAAGTGCAGGTGGTGAAGGGCTAGGAAGTCTCATAGACGTTATGTCATGCAGGTGATTATCGCAGCAGCAGTAGGTGAACAAACTCAACGTGGTTATAAATGCTTTACTATTTGTAGGCTGGAAATATCCATACATATCACCACAAGACACAAGCAAGAACCTGAGAATGCATACATACGTGCACACACTTTATAAATGTGATGATTTTTAAACAAACAAACAAAAAAAAAAATCTTTACTTCCAAACACTAGACGCCAGTAGAATTACACAGCTCTGGGTCATATTCAACTTCCTCAGCAACTCAGAAAGAGAGAGTCATAAGTTCAGGGGGGAAGAGGTAAAAATTGGAGAACGTTTTTTACTTGCTGGTACCACAGTTAGCAGATATAAGCCATTCATGGCCAAATGGATCAGCTTAAAATTTTGCATCATTCAAAATCCTCAGCCTGAAGAGGACTTTTCTTGGAGGGAAATCAGAAGAAAGAAATCAGATTAACTTATCAAATTCTTAAAAACACATGAATTTCCTTTGACCCACTTAACTCCAGAAAAGACCTGGCACTTTGTACAACCCCTTAGGCGAGATCTTGCATTTTCTTCTTTCAAAATTTAAAATAAATCATTCTTCTTTCATTAGTTATTATTATAAATGTATCATGCCTTACCAAGATAACCAGTGTGAACAAAAAACACTCTTAAACTAAGCAGATGCTAACCCATGATTCTCAAAAGGATACACAAAGGTTGGACATTTTACAGGATACTGAAGTAGCAAAATGCTCAAATCTCACTGAATTAAATGGGAGTTTGGCACCCAGTTCCTCTAGATTGCTTTGAAAATTCTATGTTGAACAATTGCTAATAATAAATAAATTAAAAAAAAAATCTACTTTAAAAGCAAAGTTGTCCAGAAGTACTTTCAAAAAGAAAGGAATTAAATTTAGACAAGTTCATCTCAAATAATTCCACAACCTCCACTCAACTCTGCACACCCTATAAATAAAAGACAAGATCAGACTTCTCAAATGGCTTAGCATATGGTATACCTTTCCATGGCAAATCAAAGAGATCAATTTTTCTAAGCCCTTTTATCTTTGCTGTACAGCGCAGTCCCCTGGGTTACAGAAACTTCTGTCACTGAGTTTTCCATTATTTACATATTCAGCAAGCTACAAGTTATCCTAGCCATTACAGCTCTCAAAAAATTATTACTAATGTTTTTTTTTATCATTTGCAAACATAAAACTCAGTTAAGACAATACTTATAGAAGATAGGTGAATTTGGTTCTTTAATTCCTGAACTTTGTCGCTCAAGCAAGGTCATTGAAAATATTCAGAGAGCTTCACAGTCATTTCTAGTCCCCACAGAAATAAGAATTCTTACTGGAACTTTCAATTCACTTTTTATGGAAAGCTATTTAATTTTACTATCAAAATATAAATATTAAAGACATTAACATCATCTGATTTAAATAATCATCTGTCATATATTATTGCTTTTCTAGATTTCATTTTGGAATTATTTCATACAGAAGTATGGAAAGCAAATTAAAACGGTGGGACACGTCACTTAAAAAAGATATTAGTAAACATTTATAAGAAGTTATATGCTAGAAGCTTCCTTTATATTGCTGTCAGAGATAAGAGGTGGTTAGATCCTCTCTTTAGTGAACTAAACACAGTTGGAAGTTTCCCTGTGAGACCCCTGTACACTTATGCCGACTACAAAATCGTGGAAAGAAACACTCCGCTCTGGCGGACGGATGCCAGAGTTACTCCAGACATATCTGTGGACAACTCAAACACGAACTTCTGGGAAACTGGGGAAGGAACACCCGCTGTGGACACGGGCCAAGAGCAGCGAAGGAACAAGCAGAGCTCCGCAGGATTACTGACCTACAGCAAGGACCTCTTTTCTCAGCTCTTGTCTACTATTTAGACTACCCTTGCACAGGTATAAAATACCACCAATCGATTTCAATGGCATTTAAAAATCCACTTTTTGCAGATGTGACTACCACCCAGCAGAAAGACCAGGAGTTGTTGAACGATGATTTAAGACTTCAAATGATTATTCACTTTTTGCAGATGTGACTACCACCCAGCAGAAAGACCAGGAGTTGTTGAACGATGATTTAAGACTTCAAATGATTATTCTACAGCAGTCTTAATAAAAAAAGTTATATAACAACTCATGTTATTCAAAATTAAAAACAGTTTCTATCCTTTATCATCTGAAAAATGACACTGAAAATACATAAGAGAAGAGCTACAGGGAATCTTTTTATCTAAGCCAGTACAACGATCACCATTTTTGGCTTAAAATTATTTCACTGCATGCCCCCATCTCATATCCCTGCACTGAGAAAAAGTTTTGACGTTACGTACTTCTAGGCAGACGTTCCCCGCTGCAAGGAATGGCCATCAGACAGCAGCAGCTAGAACTGACTTGTTCGATACATGAGATCTCAAAGTATTGGACCTCGACCGACTGTGCTTTCTCATCACAGAGGATCCCTAGGAAGTTTAACACAGCCCATTGGTCCATGAGCACATGGATGGCATAAGCAGAAGGAACCCCGCCGACACCGCTCTAGCAAAACAACCACCAAGCAATATTTTTTTATATCAGCACTTTGAGATAAGTTAGCAAGCAAAGCTGCAAGCCTCCCAGGTAGGATGAATTTCTTTTAAGTAAAATATACCTGGTTGTATTTAATAATAGCTACTGTCTAGAAGTAACTAGCTAGCTGATAACAGTACACAAAGATTGGGATAATCCTTATACGTTTAATGGGTTGCTACACATTTTCCATCAGTATCTGGCACATTAATTTACATTTTTACTGTTCCTTTTTCTTCTGCCTTGCTTCTCACTCTTTCACTTACACTTTTAGCAGTCTTGGGACAGAGACCAAGTCTTCATCAGAAACACACAAGTAGTCTTCTGCAGCCTGATCCCACCCCACCCCAAACTCCAGTTAGTTTTCAAATTACTAAGTGTTGTGGCAACCATATTATAACATAGCGCAGGCAACCAGCAGCTCCAGTATATGAAGCTCCAATGGAACAGGCAGAATTTAGGAACCTGGCCAACTGGTGAATGACACAATATCTCCAAGCAAAAGAATCTCCACGACTGTCCATCACAAAAAAAAAAAAAATTATTGCAGTGATAGGCTTTGTCTCTTGCATCTCACACAAACAAGTTTGCAAAGAATGAAAGAATGTGGAGGACAGTGAAAGAAATAGTGTTCCAGGTTTTATACTTTACTGAAAGCTCCTAAAATCAGTCTTGTCATCATTCACTATGTTGGTGGACATACAACACTTTCTCCAGCTGCAAGGTACTGTTAATGGAGTCATCTTCAAATCACCTTTTAGTACACTCATCTGACCAATGAGAGAAAGAGAGAAGTATATTTACCTGGAGCTCAAATATTCCAAGTTGTATCAAATTGTTATCAGTTCTGCCCATGCAAGTAGAATCATTTTTCCTAAACACCATCAAATAAAGTTTCAGACCTCAGGTTCAGGTCCTTTTTGGATTTTGAGCCACACAGTTCTATACTGGCTCAATAAAAACAGCTGAGGAAAACTAACAATTTCTATGTCACTTCTAAAATTATGAAAAAAAAAAACCACTATTAAAATTTAGTGTGCCCTCTCTAAAACAAAATTATAAATAGTAGCACAAAGTGGGAATTCTCAGTTACTCCAAAGTTAGAGGATGCGGTAGAAAGAGATTCACAGATTTCTGAGAAAACCCAAAATTCTTCCCACATGCCATTCTGCTCAATGACTTGGAGAAGGCATAGTTTGAGATCACTGTCAGCCTAGAGATAATACAGTGTCAGCTTTGTACAAAAACACATTCCCCAGACTTGGCTTTCAGATTGTCATCTTTGCATTTTTGTGTGTAAAGACTATGCTGTCAAAGCGACTAAGTACGGCTTTCAGTCCTCGTTTCCTAAACGCAGAACCTTCTCTACTCGGGATGAGACCCCCGAGTGGTCAGTACCATGAAGTGGTCAGGATCTCTTTTCTTTTCCTTCTTCCTCCTAGGAAAAGCAGCATGGCTCAGACTTTGAAAGGACGGGAACAGCTGTTCCCATCTGAACAACCACGGTGCGGCTATTTGTTCTCCGAGATCAGAGAACAAAAAGTACTTTTTAAACTTCAACCAGTAGTTCTCTGGAGAGAACAGACTGCTTTCTGAAGAATAAATTAAGCATTCAATTAAACTCTACACCAGGTAAGTACTGTTCTTATCCTTTTGGGGAAATATGTTCAATGCTATTATTACAATCCCCTGCAAATAACTCCAATAAGTCACATCGAACTGAGAAATTCTCTTCTCAGCTCAAGCAAAACGTTCAATATAAGTAACACATAGATTTAAGAAGTGAGAACAATGAAGTAAGTACTTCGATTATTTTGCAAAATATTAGAAGATGCAGAATATTGGCACTACACCAGATCCTGTTCCACTATTGCAGGGTTAAGTCAGTGGACACCTCCATTTCCAGAAAGATCCGTATGTGCATCCCATTTCTGATTCTCTACTTCCCAGAATTACCAGTGGATGTATAGGAATACTGAGGTATTTCTAAATGCAAAATAATGCTATAGAAATATCGCATTAAAGAATTGATTTGTCTCCATTGATGGAGCATCTAATTTAGGTTAAATGACTATGTTTATGAAATAGCTTAAGGATTTATTGGTTTTAGCATGATAACTCATCAACTACAGTTTAGCTTGCAGGAATTTAAGCAGAGAAGTTAATTAACAATAATCTTCAAACTGCCAAAAGCTGCTATAGGTTCAGTAAGTATTCTATATACACAAGAGCATGACATAAATAAATAAATAAAAAGATACTGCTTCCAGACCACTGAGCTTATTACTAAAATTAATTGAGCAATATTGACTTGGATATTTTAATCATCTAGAATAGTTAAAGGCAACAGTAGCATCTGAACATACAAATATTCCTTTTGCTTTCTATTAAAACACAGTGACCACAGTGATTTAATTAAGCAGCACACGCATCTCTAGCTTCAATGCATTTTAAGTAAATATCATGCTGGACAGTAGCTATCATGTTGAAAGGAGTTCTCCAAGTGATTAACTTGACAAGGTAAAACAAAAAGAGTAAACCAAAGCAGTAAACCAGTTTTTAAGAGTTTTACCCAACTTAGTAACCCCATATTTGGACAACCTAGTAAGGATGGAAGAAAAAACAAAACCAGCAAAATTTGTGCCTGAGCACAGTTCAGAAAATACTTCATACATTAAAAGAAAAAAAAGTGTTATATTACAATACCATGAAATAAAATTTCAACTTTTGATCAACAATGGCTGTAAGTTTCCATTGAACATCTATTTTTTTATTGTTGTGTCTTTCAGACGATTTTTCTTTGCTTCTGGATTTAAAGATGCTGTGGCCTTTAACTCTATTAATTACCTTATTGGGTCCAAGCCCCCTTGAACCATAATGCTCTTTTAATAAGATCTTATACTGTCTTTTCATGCAAGCAAATCATTATTATAGGCCTGATCCTCTTTCACAATAAGACCCTTTTCACTGTTAAAACAAAGACTTACAATAAAGAACAAATGCAAGAGTAAACAACAAATAATTTATAGTTAGCTACTCTGAATGAAAGCAAACATCATTTCAGAATACCAAGCAAACAACAAACAAGAAAGTGCAGCCACTTGGGGAGAATTATTAGAAAGAGTAAACACTACTTGTGTAAGCATTACAAGACTGTATCCACAAAACACATTTATTGTTAGTCTAAATTTAACAGGGCAGACATGATGGAAAGAAAAAAAAGAAAGCACCAAGAAATCCTCCCCACATCTATGTGTATGTATAAAAAAAAAAAATATACACACACCTTTTTTTCCTGGATACAGCCCCTGCTTTCTTCACCTACCAGCATGCTATGATCAATCTAACAAGAGCGCATGATTTAAGAAACTGTTTCAGCAATGCAGTCACAGCATTATTTTCCTAGTTGCAGTTACCAGCATCTCTAAAATGCGTAAAAACCTGTAAAACAAAGACATGTGATAGCAGGTGAGAACGGCTTCCAGCTTAGCACAGCTCTTGAAGTAGCGCTACCAGATTTGCCGATGGGATGTTGGTAATTGGTTGATCCTGCAGGAACCTCTCGAAGTTGTTCTCTGTTGGAAATCACTTACATCCAGTTCCAGGATGGGAAATACTGCTAATTGGTTATGTCTATTCAGAGAACCTGAGCTGGAGTTGGCAGCCAAAGTAACTGGCAACAAGAATATTGTTAGCTTCAACACTTCCTAAGCAGGAAACATTAAAGAGGAATGTATACCAGTATCATTTCAGAATTATCAGAATAAACATTTTACTTCTGCAGTCAGCGAAAGAGATGCCATGCCAATTTTCCACAATTCATTTGGCATTGCCAGATTTTCTCGTGATTTATTGCAGTGTAAATCCATCACTCAGCCCCTTTTTCTAACAAATAATAAGCCGAAGGACAAACTATTACATCCCTTGGCTAAGTACTTTGGTGACGGAAGATCCATTGCCTGACTGGCACACAGGAAACCTGTACTCGTACTCCTGCGCTGACCGATGCGTCTATGCAGGTGGATGCAGCATCTACAGCCTGAGCCAGACAGACCTCGTCCAGAAGCAACATCACTACAAATTTCTGGGCTTCTCAGCAGAGCTTGCTGCCACAGTAACACAGCCCCACAGCTTCTAGAAGTCTTTTTTTTTTTTTTTTTTTTTGAGGAAACACACATCTGTATGAACCTACTCACGTCACTATAACTTAGAGTGGAGAAAGAGAGGGTGACAGATGGTTACAAAATGAGAAGCATTAGATCGGGGAAAAAAGCGCCTTCCTGAGATACAGGTTCTTAGACAGAACTGCTGAGGCAGAATATAAGGTATGAATAATTTTAAACTATCTTTGCCTCCCAGGAGGCTGGTTTTATGTGACAGAGTATGCCCGTGGTACAAAGGTGTGACTGCCACAGCTGAAGTACTGCATTTAATAGAGTTACCTCAGACTTCAAAACCTCTGAGTTCACAGCAGCTTGCATTTCAGCGTGAATCGGTGTGGGTAGAATTATGAGTTGTCCGGCCGTGCAGGACCCCACAACTACCACGTCTCTGGGAGCCCTGAGCCACTGCAGGCATGCCAGGCTGGGCTGGGCGACGCAGCGCAGACACAGTTTAAGGCCAAAGCAGAATTGTGAGGTTTGCCTTAAATTATACCCAGCCACAAGAGCCACCTGACCTCGGCCGCGCATGTCCCCAGCACCCTATGCACTCCCCTGGAGAATTCTCTGTCCCCAGACAACTGCAGCCACCTGCTGCCACCCAAAGTCACGCAACAGCTTGATTAGCAGCAAGAACCTGGCCACAGAAGCTGCATTTAAGATGTTAAGATTAAGGTGATTTCAGTGGGAGTCAACTGAAATCATGAATTTAAACACAACCATTAAACCAGTAAAATTACATGTCAGTAGGTGTGATAATTGTCAGATGGAGGGGGGAAAAGGAAAGAGAGAGCATAGATAAAAATTACAGCTTGGGCGTTCTGCTAGAATGATAAAAATATGTGGGATGGAACTGAGAAATGAGCTCCAACGATGACCTAGGTGAACAGAAATGTATGAAGAATGTAATTCCCCATATGACTTGAAGGCTTGGCAGCTAATTTTCAAGATAGGATAAATCGTCTTTGAGCAACGATATTTTTTTTTTTTTCCTTAATTCTTATTAAGAAGTGATATTGTGGCAGTGGTTAGTAACTCACAAGATTATTACACATTTATATGGAAAGCGCTCCAAACATTATACTTCAGCCTTTCACTGTAAAACTCTTTAGATAGATACACACAGCCGGATAAACAGGTCATGGTCTTCTGCGCAGATCATACGTGTAATGCTACAGCACATACTGGTTTAGAAAGCGTCCTTCAGCTGGCAACACACAACGTAAAATACATAGACGCAGGCAGCAATGTTTGAAAGCAAGCTATTTGAGAGACCTTTTATGATATAGTCACACAGGTTTAGAAAGGGATAAACATTTAAAAGTGTAAATTCTCATATCAGATTCAAAGACTGCAAGAATAGCCTGTTTGGATCAGAAAATGCATCACAAAAAAAAAATTCAGCATTGGTAATGGCATTGCAACTCCTTTTATTCTGAGCAAGCCTTCAGAGTTGCTGTACACCCACAACTTCAGAAACAGCCTCAAACCTCTGAACGTTGGAGCATAACAGAAAGCTATATATGGAGAAGCCTTTGTATGTGTGTGAAATTATATAAAGATGATAAAAAGAAGTTAGAGGAAAAGAGGATTGTCAAGGTGAAAAGCAGGCATAGAAAATAAAAAGGTAATCCGCTTTATTTCTGGCGTTTGCCGTATTAATGAATTCCTAGTCTGTTCAGAAAATAATGAAATGTATGGTGGCCCAATCCAAGAGCTGCCGTTCCTGTTTTCTCCTACATTACTCACATCAGTTAATCTATTTGTCCTAATGGGCCACGTGTGTAGAAGTAGTTGCTGCAAACTGAAAATTCAGGTCCTACGCCTATAGGACCTGTGAAAACAAAACCAAATAAGATGCCCAACTTCCCCCCCCGCTCAAAAAAAACCCCCAACTGTTGGTGGGGGGTTTTTTGGTTTTGATTTTTGGGGATTTTTGGTTGTGGTTTTTTTTTTTTCCAACTGCAGAACAGCAGAGGCAAATGTCTTGCTCCATTCTGCTTGCTCACTCATCCTTCAATTCCTGCATTTGTTGCTGCATAGGGAGATGCTCTGAGCTAACCCTGTATGCAGAAAACAGTTGAAACATCGTGATCAAAAGTGTAAACTGTCCGACTAGTCTAAGTGCTGGCTTCTTTATGAAAGGCCACTAGAGATATAAGCAGTGTTAACTTTTTTTTTTTTAAAGAATATAATAGGCTCAAACCCTACTCAGTAAGAAAACTTAATTCAAATACCCAAGCTCCCAGGGGGCATAGGGTTTAAGACCCCCACTCTGCACCTCACATTTAGGCAGCTGCTAACTCAGCACAGAGATTTTGGATTACCACGCACTTGTACACAATGAAGCATTCTTGGTCTGCTTGTGGAACTACCACCAAAAGCAAGACACCCTCCAAGAAATTTAGCCCAGCCACATAAGGCACATTACTTTATGAAACGGGAAATAAAAGACCCTGAATATTTCTACTAACAGGCAAGTGCTAGTATGTCACAGAACTATAGGCCTGCCAGTAAAAAAGAGACAACATCAATCTTTAACTTTGCATGTTTTGTACCTAACCTTTTTTTGCTTGTTGAGACGATAAAAGTTGAATAATATTTCTGCTGTTTGCGCTTTGAACCCCTTATTCAAGTTTCTGGCCTGGCAGGTGGCTGCAGCCTGCCCATACCCAAGGAGATGGAACCGCAGTCATCCCATCAGATGTCTCGCTACGGTCTGAGGTCATCGGTCCCTGCATACTCCTGCTACAAAGACAAAAGAGTTCACTAAAATAGCTCCAGCTCTTATTCTCAGCTGAAACACAAAGCTGCCAGTGGGCAACTGTTTTACCCCCTTCTGGACAGAGGCAGAGAGAGTTCAAACCTCTCTTCCAGTTTATTTACACACTTGTATCAGACACGCTATCAAGAGGACTTGTTCAATCAACAGAAAATCCAGTAAACTCAATTCTCCATTACCAACAGGTTAAACAGCAGCACATTTCAATTCTCTCAAAGCCCAACCAAACCCAAAATCTGACACAGTACTGCCTGATTATTACTAGACAGGGGGAAAAATGAAAAAGTGATGGAAGTCAATTTATTTGTTCCCTTTAAACATTCCTCACTGCTGAGAGTATTTCCCTTCAGCTTGTTAAACACATCTGAAGTTCTGTGAACCTTCTGGACCTGAAACTGTTTATTGCTCTCATTAATTTCCACTTAATCAGTTCAGAATGTTCAAGTGCATGTCATCTTCTGACAACTCAAAGGAAACTAAACAGAAACATTAAAATACAAAGATTGCAGGAAGGACTCCTGGAGTAATCACATTGACACTCTAATGCTGGGGAGGGATTAAAGTGTTCTTAGGATGTCCCAACCGGAAGACTTTTGAATTCCAGGGAAGAAAAGTTCTTAAGGACAACTAACACCTGATCTTGTAGACAGAACTAACATATTTACAGGTGTTTGTCAGCACTTTTCCTATGTTACCAAAAAGACGCAACTTGATTGGAAACTCCAGAACAGATGGACAAGTTTCTATGATGAAATAAGGAAGATAAGGAAAGGACCTTTGATCAGATTCTGGATGGATTTACGTTTGTTAACTTTTGTCTCTTTTTAACCACACACAGACCTGAATTCTCTGTAGTTCACACTGCATTACCATTTACACATATAGAGAATCGGCATAAAACCTCTCTGTAAAGCAGGGCAGCTTTAGATGCACCCTGGTGTAATTTAAACGCGAAATGGCATGGGATGAACAAGTATCAAGTACCCTTTTCAATACCTTGATCTTAAACAGCTTCTGAAAGCAACTTAGCAGTATTCTCTAAACAGTTTACAAAGAATCAGGCCCAGTCATGAAAAAAATGTAGCAGAAGTTCTCTGTTATAACAAACAGCTCATAACCACAAAAAGGGGCTACATAAATTGAATCCAAATGGTGAAATACGAATTCACGTAGAATTGAAAGTCATCTGCTATGCAACTTCTCTGTTCAGTTTTTACATCGACTACATGTTCTATAGTTAATGAAAAGCAACAGAAATTCTAATTAATCGTATTTTTACTTTAACACATCTTTGACCTTCTAATGCAGACTAGCTACTGTCAAAAATAGATTTTCAAAATAGTTAAAACCCTATCTGTAAAAATAAATCCACATTTTGGGGTTTGTCCTTTTTGATATAAATATTTTAAATTTCTGTTATTTCTGTTGCAGTTCATACATACCAACCATAACTGCACAAAGTATAGATCACTATTTCCTGTATTCACAGCTGCTCTTATATGTCATGATCAGCTACATCATCCTCTATAATAACACCTGCTAACTCTAAACTGTCTGGGAGGAAAATAGAAGAGGCTATAGAAATGTATTTTACCCAATGCCACTATGCAGCTACTTAGTTCCTCCCACCCCTCAATTAAATGAAATAGCCTATTTCTTAGTAAAGACACTTCTTTAGTGTAGAGACACAAATGCCTTAGCATGTAGATATATCTTAAAAATCCAGAAAGGAAGTTGGTTTTTATAAAACAAAAAAAGAGAGATCATAATAGTGTTGATGAATTTCCTAATCACTGTTGGAGAACGGCAGTTGTAGAAGGTACAATAAGGTCTGCCAATGTGGAGAAACACAAAAGAGGCTGTGGAAGATGGGGAGAGAGAGCAAAGGCAGACAAAAGGGAGATCCAGTAGGAGGAGGGAGAAAAAAAAAATATGAAGAAAAGGTAGGCAGAAGACAAGTGCGAGGACAAGTAAGAAAAGTTGCCAGCAGGGTGCGTTATTAGAGGAGGGAAGATGAGAAGGGATATGCATTTGGCAAGAGGTCCACAATGTACACGCTGTTATGGGGCAACCGCAGCAGCATCCCAGACTGGTGCTAGTCAGGTTGGTTTGGCTTTAGTAAAAGTGGACTAAAAACACAAGCGACTTGCTTGTATTATTTAAGAGCTTCTTTCAGCTCCTTCTTTCCATGTTCCCTACAGTCCAAATATGGGATAAATTAAATCTTCTGAAGAATATTTCAGTTCTGAAGCATGCTGTCATCTGTTCCCAGTGGGAATTAGACTTCATTAGCAGACCTGGAGGGTATGCTGCAAGGCACTTCCATTTTTACAGCCTGCTACACAGAGTGGGGATTTGATCAAGGTGAGATCAGCACATGGGAAAACAGGTTAATGTTGCTGAATGGTTGAGTTCTGTCTGTCCCTGTAATCTGTTTCAGCAATAATGAAGATCTGGAAAACAGTTTTGTGCAAGTGAATCGCAGACACTCATCCTGCAGAAACATCTCTGTAGACCTGAACAGGACATTTTGTGCAAGTTCCAAAAAATTACTGGGATGCACAAGCCATCAGGCTTTGTGTGAAACTATGGAACTATAGACGGATGAAAAAATGAAAATATAGAGTCCACGAAAATATTTTCTTTTTTTTTTTATTTTTTACCAATGAGATCAACTCCCAGAAAGCAAGATGGTAAGAGCTCAGCTCTGTGAGACAAGCTTTTAGTGTGAACTATCAGGATACCATTAGCTATTGAATGGTTGTTCATCAGCTATTAGCATGAAAAAAAAAAAAAAAAATCTGTATTTTTAGTAAAATATCAATCTTAAGCAAGACTTTACACTCAAAAGGAACCGATCCGTAGTGCTCAGAACAGCAGGCGCTACTATGCTATTACATTCAAAAGGGGATTTAAAAGCAGAAGAGTCATTGGTATCATATGCTTGCATGCACTTCACTTTCATAAAACTAAATGAAACTAGAAGCGTTTCCAAGGAGAACATCCAATTTATCCTACCAGCATGAAAAGAGGCAGGCATCTGATGATAAAGCACTAGCATGAGTATGCACATGTACTCAAGTTTGGGCTTGGAAATGGAAGGCGATAGCCTTCACCTACAGAGAGATTTTTTTGAACGCATTAGCCCCATTTGCTAGTTTTAAAAATGTTTGTTTCACTTATACAGGATCACTACACCCCAGGCTGAAGAATCTATCAGTTGCATGTTTACACCTTCACAAAGATAGTAAGAGGCTGGAAGAAGTTTTGGTTCTTTCTTCCTTACACACCTTTATAAATCTGGATATCTAAATATTAGTTTCTCAGAGCAACTCCCATTTAATAGTTAAATTACATAGAGAACTACATCCAGCAAACTAACCAAAATCTTTCCCAAAGAAACAGATGTGGTTATTTGTAACAGTAAAAAGATTTGACTTGGACTTTAAAGACATTTTCCCCACATAACCTAGGCTTAAAATGCATTGGGAACGCTTACTTTCATTCTAACTCTAATGCTCTCTATGAACCTGCAACTCATTCTCTTCTAGTGAGATCATCTTTTGTTTCAATGGAGCACTTCGAGAATTAGCTGAATTATGTTGCTTATGTCCAGAACTATGATCCTGGACAGCCCTCCGCAACTACTGCCCAATTGCAAAGGTGCCTACGTTTCTCAAATTGTATCTTAAATTCTCCAGGTGGCTAAAACTACATTCCTTCAAGTGCCCAGAGCTGTCGAAGACTGGGCAATACTATATGGCCTAACATCTATTTTGACGTCGCTCTTAAGTGATTTAGACCTTGCAATGTAACAGAGCACAGACAGTAAGTTTCTGACAACCAGATTTAAAATTAAACCCCTATTTGCTGGCCAAAACATGTACAATATTAAAAACAGATTTGATAGAGACCAACCAATGGCAACTGTTTGCTAACCATTTGTTTTCACAGAGCATTTTACTCACTTTTCATTTAATTTGTACCTGCTCAGGAGATTTAATCATCTGAAGAGATTTAATTAGGCAGAATGAAAATTTAAGATTCATGTTTAAACTTCAGTTTCTAGAGAAAAAAAAAAAAAAAGTATGTTTTCAACAGTTTCTATCATTTAGACAGAAGACTGTGTAACCAGCCCAGATCAGAAAAAAAGAAACGTTATCCCAGAAAAAAGGAAGTGTAAGTGAAAAAAGATTTAGGAAAAAATATGATCACATTTCTGAAAGCTTTGCTTCTATCCTGAAAATGAGTAAGAGAACAACCTTATGAGATACATTGTTTATTGTGTCTAATAAAGTAGCTTGAAGTTTAAGAGCAGTGCAACCTGACAGTCCCACAAAATGCCGCTGGATTCTGGAAGATGAAATATCTTTGATCTAGTTCGTGCTTCATCATCGCCAATGAGCAGGACAGAGTCCACTCTCATGGCAGCATTATGCTGCCTAGGTCCTTCTGGGTTTGATGTTGTTTATTAAACTGAATGTCTTATTAAGGCACCAAATAGTAAGCAATTAGCCAGAGACAACATGAAGAAAAATAGAGAAACAGACTCTTTAATATATATGTCACAGCTTTAGGTAGACATATTATCACTCTTGGGACGTTGCTTTGAAATATTTAATTATAATTCATAAGTCTGGATTCACATGTTTCTTTCTAGAATTGAGATCATTCAAAGGTCACTTGTGAAATCATCACGGAGCATATATCTCATTACAGTCTGTGACACGAGTTATGCTTTCCCAGGAAACCTGGGGAAAAGAAAATATACCCCAAAGAACAGCAAGGTAATAAAACCTGACAATAAGAGAAAATTTATCATAAAAAAAATCTAATAATGGCTCCTAGCACTTTTTAATCACAGCTACTGAACTGTTGCATCCTGAGGAACATGGCTTGTTTTAATTATTTATTGGGAGTTGATGGTTTATTCGGAAGAAAATGCAATTATATTCTGACACTTTAATCACTATCAGTTTGTTTTGTTCCCCTGCTACTGCTAGGAGGAAGGTTACCTTCCTATGGAAATTCTGACATTTCTATAATTGGTTTTGCAACTCTTCCAAGAGACTGAAAGTATTCATATTATTAAATTTGTGCAAAAATTGGAGTTAAGATATTATTAAGATTGATGGCTAATAACACCAAACCTCAAATAGATTAAATTTCTCCTTTCCTGTTAGACACATGCTATATATAGTCTTTGGGAAGCAAAATCTCCACTGACGTCAAAGATGGAAATCAAGAACAGCCCCTTAACAGACCCATTCAAATAGCTCCAATATCCAGAAAAAAAAAGTAGTATGAAAGACTAGCAAAATCAAAGGCTCACAGAATGGATAAGAACTCCGCTCCACTGAAGTCAAAGGAAATTTTGCTAAATTTAGCCTTCAGGTTAGAGGTTTGTTCCTGCCAATGCATCAAAACCAGGAAAAATAAATTAAATTCTCAAAAATGCTGTGGAAAGCTGTGGCTAGTTTCAGCATTCAGAGTGTCTCAGAATATTCAGTAAAATATTCACACAGCTGTAAGCAGCTGAATTAAATATTTAGCTTCAAGATGAAGTTAACTCATTCAGCAGAGATTCTAACATTGTTTATATGTAACCACGTGATGAACCTGCTAACCATCCTTCAAGGAGCACTACATGCACAGCTGTGAGGGTGGAAAGGGAGAGGAAAAGGAAAACACCATAAGCAGTGGGACCACATCACACCAACATCATTTAGGATGACTTCAGCACCCATACAACTGCACTTTCATCCTTCTGCTTTACTGTCCAGGGACTTTACAGCACACTAAGTTATTCTGCAAGTGAGAGGCAATGCTGGTTATCGGGTCACTTCTAAGTGACCTGAACATGGCTTGGCCATCACTGAGCCTGAGCTTCACGCCGCAATTTTCAGCAGGACTGATGCTCTGAACAAGTGGTTACGCAGCTCCCGGCCAGCGTGGAGCAAGCTCAGGCCTCTCTAACACTGGTTAGTGCCCCTTGCGCAGTCTCTGAAGAGCACAAAAAGCTTGCAGGGGTGAATAAAGCAGATACCAAGTGTCAGGCACTTAGACATCACACCGAAGAACAGGGATACACATTTGTTTTCCCACCCCCTGAGTCTCACCACACCATTGTATAGTTCAAGTAAACATTAAAACACCTAACCACTTATCTCTAGCGGACCTATGCTATGCAGCCTTAAAGGCTTACCTATGTCAACCAACAAGGTAAAAAATAATCAGGGGTTACAGGAAATTGAATGGTCCAGATGCTCAAACAAAGCCTAGTTTCCTAAAAGCAGACAGTGTTTGGACAGTCAATAGTTATGTCAAATACAGCAAAATGGAGAGCGATTTTAAGTTTTCTATGTAGGATTTGGAGATAAGAGAGGAAAACACAGATTGGTGAATCTGTCAACAGCAGAGCCCCCCGTGCCAATCCAAACAGTATGAACCATTCGAAGAGAACTGATTTAAAACACACTTATCCAATATTAAAGTAGCAATAGGTAATTTGAAGAGAAAGATACACTTGTCCAAATTATCCCCCATGGCTCATAACTACCTCACTTTGTGCTCTCGGAGTTTTATCAGTGTTGTAGAAGGCATTTATTGACTTTTATTTTCCCTTCTGTTGCCAAAGCACACCAAGGTTAATGCAGTTACTCAGCACCTCTGATGCAGCCAGGAGAACATTTGACTTTAAAACATACACACTTTAACAAAGCAAGTATAAAATTGCTAAAGGAAATAGCGACAAGAATTATTTTCAAAGTGTCACAGTTAGTAAATGACAACGGCAACTCTGCTCTTCACTTCCTCTAAGGGCAAATACTAACAAGGAGCTGAGCATCTGCACCGTCCAACCAACTTCAGTCATGGAATTAAACAGCCCACAAAAAGTCATCAACAAATTGTCAAAGCAGGATCTCACAAAATTGATAAATACTGATCTATGGGCCCTTTTATTGGAAAAAAAGCCCCCCCTTAGGTAGCCATGCAAATTCCTCAAACTACTACTCTGTTTTCTCTGGGTCACCTCTGAGACCTGAACCACAGAACCTTTGCGTTCAGCTCCTATGCTGCATGAGTCTTCTGGGAAGAAAAAAAAAAAAGACAGACAGACACCCTCCCACCCCCCCAACAACAACAACAACCACCAAAAAAAACCACACTCCACACATGAAGGAAAGCAACTCCTTTAAATGAACCTGGCACCTTTTTCCAATATTAAGTGTTCCACGTGCCTAATTTAGGAAGTTAAACCCTCCTTTATAGTTGAGAGAGAGTGCGTGCTTTCCCATAGGGAGATTTAAAGCATTGCCATGCACCATCATCCTACACCCGATTCACCTGCATACAGCCTGTTCAGGTGAACTACAGGGTTCCACTCACTAATTTTCCAGTCTTCATACTAATAAAACACATCAGGTTTTCTTAACACATGCGCTACAAACATTGTAAACATACACAACTGATAAACTTCATCAACTACAAGGTTATTCTTAAAAGCTAAGGTAGCCTGAGGTAGATAGATGGCTTTCCACTGATCTGCTCCAAGGACACAAAAAAGCTCAGATGAGAAAAAGTTCCCACTCGACTTTTTGCATCAGATTTTTTTTAACATGAGACCCCTCACATCTGTGAAGCTATACTACCATAGCATAAGCAAAAGAATAATCAAGATACTGATCACTGCCAGAAATGAAACACAGTCAGAATCTTAAATCTAGCCATTAATCTCCTAAAATTTAAAGTTTGCTCCTGAACCCTTTGATCCAAAGCTATTCTTGTAACACTTTTGGTGCAGTTCAAAGTCAAAGAAGGATAAGACCTATTTTCTAGATGTACTTCAAAGTTAGCCCAAGCTGGTTGAAATCTCAAGAGATCACTGCTTCTTTTTCTTTTCCCTTTTTAATCAGTATGATGATAATTTCAGTCGCTCATGTTTAACAGATTATTTCACTGCAGTTGTCAGCCACTATTTTTTTCTCATACGGAACGAACTTTTCTTTTACCTTCCTTGAATTCAACAGAACCAGAACATCTAAAGAGCACATGTGTTTTCACCTTGAATTTGCTTTCATATTAATACATCTGTATTTTGCTGTAAGAAACATCTGGGGTAACTTCAGGCAGCCTTTCAAAAATATGGTAGTCCATATGGCACAACAAATGCCATGAGAGAAGAATAAATTCTCTTGTTATTGCCATTTAATTTCACTTGTAGTTATATGAGGAAAAATAACAAAAGGTGTTTCTATAGCGACCAGCCCAATTTGGTGACACTGCATGCCTCCAAGCCAGAAAACACAAGCGCAGCCCTCTTCTTGGCCTAGTCACCTTATCTTGATAAAGGGCTACAAAAATAATATTCTTTTAAAAGATAGGATGAGCAATGAAGCACAGTAATTACTATTAAAAAGCCCTATTATTTAAAAAGAAGCTAAGATCTAAACTACACAAGATACTGAATAAAAAGACAACGACCATTAGGCCTCTACTGCACAAGAACAAGCACATGCAGGTCTGGAATGCAACTTATATATTTTGCAGTGAACACATGTTATTCAAAGCTCAGAAAAATCTCAGAAGCAGGGACCGGAGCCCAGCTCTTCCCACTTGCAAATAACCATCCTCACATCCTCCGAGGTTGAGGGCATTCTTTGCTTATAATAGTCAATTCTGTTCCGAGAATACATTTCACATCAGTAAAAATCTTATCCTCACTACATGAGCAGCACGTGTTTTAATTGATATACCAAAGCCAACCTAGAAAGTAATAGTCCCCACTATCACCAGTTACTTAACTCAGTAAAACAGTAGGTTACACTAAAAGAATATAACACAACAACTTGCTACTTTTTTATTTTTATTAATAATGATCCTGAGGCATTACATTTAAACTGAATGTGCACAAAATAGAAAAATCAGTTTTGTTCACATTTGTAAGTTACAAGCGCGTAGTATACTATATCACAGTTCAGACTAGAATCTCATACAGACTAGAGAAAAATATTTTACTGAGTGGTAATCAGCTCATAAATTTCTCCATTGTGAGAATTGCTATATGAAAGTTCTCCCTATAACAGATCTAGCTAAATTTTCTAGGTAAGTGGATGTGGCAAGAACATATCAGACAGGCCTGAACAAGGAGCTACCTAAGACTAACCACTGTAGGAAATCCCACGCTCAGAAACATCCTCGTGACATAATTCTGCCATTAGTCCCTTTCTGAGAGGGGATTAAGAAGTAGCTGCTGATATACTTTGGTTAAAGATGACTGTCTTTTCCAAGCTAGTTTCCCTATGGTGCTCCGAGCAGGGGGCAGGGAATTAAAAAAAAGAAAAAGGGGGGGGGGGGGGGGGGGGGGGCGGAATTGCATCAAAAGATGGACCTTTCCCTCCCCTGCCCACAAGAACGTAATAGAAATATGTAGGAATCACCTGGGCTCTAGGTAGTTCCCTGTAGGTCATGAACAAAGAGAAGGGGTGAAGGCAGGTTCCCCTGATACAATCATGCCAATCAAATTCCCATTTCAACTTAAGTAGCAAGAATTTAATGTCTCGTTAGTGACTGTCGAGACCTGGCTAGACAGAAAAATTCCATCTCGATCTCGTCTCAAGTTTTGCTCTTACTTACTGTGACTATTTTCCTACATCCAGCAAGTACTGGTAAAATAATATCATGCTACTCAGCTACTACACTTCTCAGAGTATGCTTCTAAGACTTATTAGAATATTATTTGCGCCATTGGCATAGCTGTGTCCCTCACTAGAGGGAACTGCATACATCATCTTTTAATGGAGGCAGAAGTTTTAATATTTATGGTATTTTTTGCGAGACATTTCATAGTTATGGAATGCAATCAGTAGACTTCTTTCCTTAAAAGGCTTTATAAACACTGTATACGCCTCAGAAGAAATCATGCTGTATCTTGTGTCACATTTTTATGTAACATTATGGTAACAACTGTTTAATACTCCTAAAATAAATGAAAAAAAAACCTAAATATCCTCAACAAAAATTTAAAAGTTAGAATTTCCAATACTAAGGAAAAAACGTTTGGTACTTGAACTGCACTGATAACAACGTAGCTGATTTTTCAGCAGATTCCCAAAATGACACGTTGAACAAGATGAAAGCATAAATCTTGATTGGATTACTTCTGTCACTGACCTTTCAACCTTCCTGAACCTCTTTGCGGATTTATTAAAGGGCTTTTCTTCCCAGGCTTCAACTACAGACTTAACAGACCGTAGCATTAACCGAAGTTCTGGCGTGCAACCTCCAGCTAGCCAGTGGCACCGATTCATTTGTCAGCCTCCCCCTCCTGCTGAACCCAAGCAAGCCCACCCGTTCAGGACTATCCCTAGGGCATAAGAAACCAAAGCATCACGTCATGAATGAATCCTCTTTCTTCAGACAAATCTTTGAGGAAAAAGGCTCCAGATGTTGACCCAGGACCAGGGCTTTGCTTCAGGAAGGCAGCGGCTGATCCAGAGAACGTTTCCATCAGCAGGAGCTACAGATCTGCTCCCAACTGCATTTTCCTTTTCCCTTTTCAAATTCCTCCCTCCGTGTCTCCAATCTCTCGCAGGCTTATCGAGGCATGACTGACCAAGCTCACCCCTCCTATTAACCCCGTTAGAGACCTACAAAAAGACAGGCCCAGGTTCATCTGCCCGAAATAGGAAGATAACAAAGCGAATTCAGAGGCCCACACAAGGAGCAGGCCCCGCACCGAGGGAGCGGGCTGCTCCAGGCTGCCATCCCCGAGCCACGCGGAGCCCAGAGCATCGTTCAGAAGGCAGCGGGGGCCAGCTGAAAATCAGCTCTGTTTCCTCACAATTTAAGTACAGGTCATCCTCAAGCAACCAGCCTGAAAGTCATGGTAGGCGCCTAATCAAGCCAGAAATTGCTTCCCCGGTGTCAGCTCAGATGGAAAAAAGAAACTGCATGTCATCACCCCGAATAGAAAGCTGGAGTTACATTTCTGCACGATGGCAACTTTCAAGTAATACACAAACAGAACAGCATGGGTCCAAAAATTTTGCCCTGTAGGTTTTATCAGAGCACTTTGACTAGACTAGGAGAAAATCCCATCCGTAAAATTATGTTTACTGCATGAAATAAAGTTAGCATGAGATACTTCATACATCCTCCAGATGCTGAAAAGGGTATTGAGAACAACTTTGCTGAAGAAATAAAGGAAAAACCAGTTGTAGTGAAGGAGATGTTATAAACTAACATTTACACATGAATCATTAACGCATTAAAGACACAGGGAGCTCTGGAAATACCTGAATCCCAAATGAAACACTTTTGAAACTACTGTAATACTGTTCAATGTACTGTAACAGTCAAAAGAGTAATACATTGCTATTTTACATAAGAAAGGGAATAGGATGAGGTGAAAGATAGTATAAAGTCATCACAGAAATCAAATTTATGCTCAAGTGGTATATTTTGTTCACTCGAAGATTCTTCATTTCAAAAGGAACAGATGATAGCTGATTAATTCAGACAGGTGATAGATGTGATTAGAAGTACTCAGTCTCTATACCCAAGTGATAGGGCAAGGAAGAGATTCTCGAAGAAATACAATAAGCTGACAGAAAACACAATCTATACATTTCTAGTCATCTTTTCTTGCAAAAGATGACCACACAGACAAGTAAAAAAAAAAAAAAAGGAAATTTCAACACTCTTATTTATCATCCCGTCTTCCCTACATAGGGCAATTAGTCTGTGAAATTCGTTGCTACAAGGTTGCAACCTAAATGACAACAGCAGAATAAATAAGTGGTCAAAGTAAATTTTTTGTAATCAGTCAGGAGTTATGACAAACATAAACCAACCAGTGACTACCGAGGTCAGCCTTGTCAGTTCGTGAGTTTAGGGAAGAAAGTTTCTCCTGCCTTTTCAAGGAATGTTTTTGAACCCTCTTTCCCGTTTCATTTTTTCCTTTTCCATCTCTCTCATCTCCTTTTTAAGCCAGTATTTGCAGAGGACAAATTCAAACACTGAAGCTTCAGTTAAGAAGCCAAAACATGATAAAGGATGTTCTTAAGTGTACTGTCTTCCCAGACTGTTTTTTAACACATATATACATATATATATACACACACACACGTATAAACACACACCCCGGATTTAGTGATTATAGACCTACCACCAGTTTCCACTAGTATTAAGTTTACAGGGGGGAGGCGGGATATCTTTTTACGGAGAGCATTTCATTTACCACTCAATTCTAATTTTACAGTGGCCACCACATGTAAATGAGATTTTATTTTGTGATTTTGTTACCATAAACACATTCTTTTTGCATATATCTCTTTTGCCCCAGGGATAATAATTTCTTTAAGCATCTCTTTAAAGCAGAGATCAATCCCTGATAGAAGCCATTCTGTTACAAGATGGAATCCAGAAAATAGAACAATGAAGCTGAATTTTTAAAACAACTAGATTGCACTTTTACTAAAGAAAAGATTTCATTTACACCTATTTAGCTGTTTAATCTTGAACACATCTTGCTCTCTCTTCAGAAGAGCATGCTTCCACTACAATGTATTATCAAATTACCCATCTTATTTCAGTTCAACTGGTTTTCAATTGGAAATTATCATCTACATTTCCCTTCATTTTGATTTTCTTTTTTTTTCTTCTGACTGGCTCATTATTCCTCTTTTTTGCATATGAAATCAGTCTTCCTTTTAAACTGGGAATTATCTTTTCTTCCTAGAACGGACAGAGTGCTCAGCCTGTAATGAACTTTATATGAACTACATAGAATAAGACCATACAAAACAGAACAGCAGGTTTTAAGACATAAATATACCTGTATATATTATTTAAGGTCAAAAGTAACAAAGGTATTTTAAGTATTAGCAACTGTGAGATGAAACTGAATAATCTTCTGCCAAGAAAACAGTCGATTTGCTGCACAAATAGGCTCAGATTATGCCGATCACGGTGAAGTACCTTCTGGAAGATAGGTGAGTGGGTGGGCGGGCTATGAACTGGTGCTCCTGCCAGCCTGTTTTTCCACTGCTGCCCAGCAATGTACGGAACAAAGCAAAAGTCATAAAGCCAACTTCAGAGCAGTGTTTTCATGCACACTTTGAAGTGTTATAACCTAGAAGTTGGCCCTAATAGTGACCTTCCTAGCCTAAAAGCAGAATTAGTAGAGATGAAGCATGTACTGCCAGAATTGTATACCATATGTTGGCCGCAAAAGGCAAGAAGATACGTGGACTCCTTGTTTCCCTATTTGGCTTTTAAATACCCTGGGTACCTAAAATGACGTCTTTGGGCACACTTAAAACCAGAAAGATCTAACCAACTTGTGAGGAAGAGGGATTAAAAAGGCAGAGGGAGCTCAGTATCTGCGCTTTGGATACACCACGCATACCTAAAAGGGAGTCCCTGCCAGATTGCAGCATGGCTGCACCCCGACCTCAGCCACTGCTGCCACCAGACCAGCAGCAGGGCACAGATGATGGACTGCCACTTTCTAAGGGACAGTGACCTGAGCATAATGTATTTCAGCTCTGTCCTGGGCCCATGGGCAGGGGATGTGGGTGGAGGCCCCAAGTAAAGTTGGTCAGGGCCATCCAGGACCCGCTCAAGAACCAACTTGCACCTAGCAGAGCCCCGCTTGAGCACTGCCTCACCCCACCAACGCACCCACACACCCTTCCCACCCAACACACGGCAGCAGAAGCAATGGCTCTGTGCCTGGCTGGGGCAGTACAGGATGCCGTGGTCGAGTGTGGGAAATGATGGGACCACGCTGACACGTGCCAGGAGGGCGACGGTGATTACCACTGAACAAACAACAAAAACGAAGGACACATGCAAGCCAACCTAGAACCCCAGATGCATTTTCACAGCTTTCCTACCTGCTAGGCTACACACTTGGGCTTCTTCTTGAAGACAGCCTAATGATGTTACAGCAGGTAGGTAGGCACAGACAGCTCACGCATACCAACTTTTTAGAGTCCCTACCAAGCCCAACCAAGAACATATGACAGTCACTCGTTCTATCTAAATACGTAACTTTGCATATGAACAAAATGATCAAATAGCTGTCTCTTTTCCCTCCCTGTCCCAAAGATTTACCCTTACCCAAGTCATTCCTGTTTACAGACTTTTTCCAATAAAGAATTCATTTTTATTCCATTCCATTGGTATGATTTCTAAGTACATTTTGAACCCCATCAATTACTATTTTCCACCCATTTAATATGCACTAGCTGACTGTACGTTTGCTTATTTTCTTAACTGAAATGCCAGATGGTAGCCAGTCAAATGCTCTAAATACTTCCATTGCATTAATAACACTACAGTTGCAAACCAAACGTGTTATCTCATCAGAAGAGATAAAGTGAGTTTAAGAAAATCTATTGTCTATAAATGCATGCCAATTGGCGTTAATTATCTTATAACTTCTTTTAATTTTGTATTAATTGAGTCTTGTATCAGGCTCTTCATTATCTTGCCTGGATTAATATTGGTCTGACAAGCCTATAATTATCCTGGTCATTGAATTTACCCATATTAAATACAGTACAGCATTATCTTATTTGCAATCCTCTGGAACCTAATATTCTGAGACTTTTTGAAAATCAAAATTCTATTCATTTCTTCCCACTGCATATTTAATTATCTGGTAAATATTCACAATTTAACTTGTAAGTCATTTTATTTGTATAGGTAAATATAGGCATACATAAATACACACATACACCTGAATTTTTTTTTTTTGTGAGACACTGCACCCCCCACACCATTTTACTAGTTGCTGGTTTCAGTTTCTCTTTATTATCTGCATTACCCTCACATAAAAGTATAATATGGTCACTTTTCAATAAACACCACAAGCTATTGTCTTTACCTGTTTTTACCCTAAATAAGCAAAACACTTGAGCTTATGCACTGTTACAATCACACGATGCAAGAAATTAAGCTCATTAATTTTCTTGTCAAGAACTGTAAGTATATTTAAAGGTGCAAAAAAAGAAAAAGTAAAAATCAGTTCTTCCGTTATAAGCTTGCTTCCTTGAAAATAAGCACAAGTAATAGGGCTTTAATATACCAAGAAGTCACAACCTTAAGTTACTTAAGTTTCCCCTGCCATCTGTACAAAACTATAACAAGAAAAAAAAAGAAACATTTCCTTTCAAATTATCACAAACTTTTTTAACATTCCTTTTCAACAAGAGATAAAAGCCTTTCATTAGCCAGATTAGATCAAGAACTGTTAAATTTTTGTTGAAACTTTGATAAGACACTGTGAACATGTATCCTAATTACTTTGAATGTAAGTGTTAACAAATAATCATATTCCATTCTTAAGCAGAAAAAGAGAAAAAAGGTTTAAGAAATACTCAGGCATTATCCTACTGGTTTTCAAACTAGCTACAGCTATAAATTATAATTTTGCTCTAGTTTAATTTAGACTGATTCCTAACTGACCTTATCAAGATAGTAACCTAAATACATCAGCATGCATTTATTAGAAGAGTTCTTTCTGCCTTTGCAAACAAAGTTACAAATAACGAAAAGAATTTGCTTTCTGAGAACAGAACAAAGTGGCAAAAAAGTTTTGAAATTTTTAAACTGGAATTAAAGAGTTAACTTTATCATCAAATCCATCAAATTCATGAACTTGAAACCAAAGGCTAGTATGCATTTGAATACATAGTTTCCCATTTAACTAGTATAGACACTTCCACACATCACAGCATAAACCTTAGATCTCTGTTTTACAGCACTTTGTCTCCCTTTGACTACTTTCTATTTAATATGACTGAGTTCATTTATTTAGGAGGCAGTTCACATTCCTTCCATTTTTGCTATATCCCTTTTATAGGCTTGCTTAGAGGTAGACTATTGTCTAACAAAACTCTTCTCAATATCCCAAAAGCCCAGGCTCTCCACTGCAAAACACTGTTTACAAAATATTTTTGGCACTCTGAAAGAATTAGAGATTCTCATTTAAATTTTATGACACAGAAGCCAGAAGCAGCATTAAAATTTTTCTGTCTAGAAGGGACATCCACATGCCATCACAAATTCTAATCATATGCTGCTGGGACACCTAGTCTTGTAAGTATAAGTGTCTTTTGGCAAGGAGAAAATCCTTTGAGTAAACATCACAACCTTGTTTTCACATCTGGCATTTCCAGTTGGAGGGGCACATTTCAGCTCCTCTCACTTTCTTGCTTACCTTTACCTAAGTCCTGTGAAAAATGCAGATACGTCTTTGCCTCCTAACCACACAAGTGAATACAGAGAACAAAAACACTGCCATACACAGACAGGTCTGTCAGAGATGAAATCCAGATGTTCAACCAGCTAGGAAAATTGTAATATGAAGTACACACGAGCTGGAACTTCGAGTTGCCTCTATGTCTTGGTTCAGGGAAGCACTTAAGCAAGTGCTCAATACCAGCCTTGTCTCAGAACAGTTGTATTTCAGCATCTTTGTAACACAGACAGACTTCAAAGCAGCACACCCCGCCACACACACGCAGCATTGCCCAGTCACCTCGCAAAACACATTTTAACTTCAGCACATGGGCTAATACTTTCAACAAGATTAGACATATGTGTGCACCCAAGCAATCAACGGGTACCCGCATCCTCAGGACCTCTCAGCTAAGATGCAGGTCTTGGATGGTGCATTTCCCTTGCGTGTCGTGTTTGGAGGACCAGGAGCTACAGCTCGAGAGGAACACCACTCTTGTCATCATACAGGTCAAGGACCAGCTCTTTGGTGCTACGTTTTTTAAGTCACTTTTGGATTTCCTCCCCTTGCAAAGTGTTTTTCACTGCCGTTCAGCTAGCATCACCAACAAACAAGTATTCACTTCCTATTTTACTGCTACTTTTAACTGAAATGGGACCAGCCTTTGCTCCCAACTTTTTTTGTTTCCCCGCAACTCATCTGGACAACACTGAAAGGTTTCATTCTGCAACGTGAATCAAAGCTAATGTTAACTATTACATTTTCGTTCAGTAACCTGAACTCGCTTCTTCCTGGATTTTAACTTAACATTTGCATGAAAAACTTCTGCCAGTCTTCTACTAACATATATTAAAATGACCATAGTACGTTTCTCAAGTATGGCAAGAATTAAGCACGCATTTTGCTTATTTCTGTGAAGCTCCTACAATAGTAACTAATCCAAGTACTCCCAGCAATGCAAGAAAACTCTAAATGCAGTGTTGTTAACACGTCTTTTTTAATCCCACACCTCAGTCTGCTGTGTTTTTCTCAAATCCTCAGGTCCTAACCTCATGAGATTACATAAATTCAAGCTGATTTATTTTTGTTTGCCTTTTTTCCAAATACATTTACAGTTCTGTGATTGCTGAAAAAAGTTTCAAAACTCTATTCAGATGTTCCCAAACACTCATCTATACACATAAAGACTTTCAAATGCTCTGTTAAATCACCTGAAAAATGCTAGAGTGAATTTCATAACTGGGGAACCTTAAAAGGAAGAACATAGGTTTGTCTAGCTATAAGTCCTTAAGCACAGCAACCAGCCCCAAAGTTTGATTTCATCTAGCCAAGGAGAATAGATACACACATAGTGAGGCAATTTTTAAGAGGAACTGACAGCTGAGCACCTTGTAAACCCTGAACTTAAATATTTTGGGTTTGCATGCTGAAAACGATGTTCTCCAATCACACATGCTGCAGACAAGGAGATATTACATAGCTACGCATATATGATATGGATATCTTACTTAGCACTGCACTGTGAAAGTTAAGGATTTCACCTTTCCCCCCCGCCATGTTTATGGTCTTCTCAGAATAAAGAATAAATTAAAAAAAAAAGTATTTTCTCCTTCTTTCAGGAATAATACTATGATAAAATAAATAGATGCAAGAAACACTTATGTGTATTCAAATTCTATAAATCTTGATTAGTATGTACTATGACTCCATTTTACAATGTATAATTTTATAGAGTTCTTCCCATGCAAAAATTACTTTTTTTCTTGTGATTGATCTCAGATTCATTTCAGCTAATTTTGTTACACATTCCAGTGATTAAAGCTGGAGTCACAAGGTGCTTCTTCAATTTCATTAATGCCAAAGTGCCTCAGGGTTTTGTTCAGCACCAGTAATACTAGGTTTGCCAAAAGCTTAATGGTCAAAAACATTTTCCAGGGTTGTCCAGGGACTTCATATCAAGAACACTCCATGAGGTGAACTCTTCCTGGTCCTCATTTAGGTCTAGTAGCAATTATAAAGCCATAAAAGCAGAATGTCCCTTTTTGTGCCTAGTATTCATAATATTTAAGAGACTGGAAAAAAAAGAGGGGAGTGTAAAGTCACGAAGGAAAACTAAATCCTTGTTTGATTTTCTTGCATTACCTGTTTAGGTATGCAGGCAAGTCCCTCAGCACGCATCTCCAAAAAAAATTAAACTATAGCTTCAAAAAAAATACAATTCTCCTAAATAGAATTTTGAAGAAAAAGGAAGAAGCTTAAGTGTCTTAACATCCACTTAGCTTAGGTCTAGCTCTCAGCACAGCAAGCATTCCACCTTAAAAAGAAGCACACGAGAAGTAAAACAGCATGACCAAATGTGCATATTTTGTTGCCTGAATAACGGTGGGGAGTCTCATTAATAAAAAAAAAAGATTAAATATGTAATTAAGAAGAAGGATACCAATATTGCTTCTAGGTTAAGTGAGATAGCCACAAACATTCTGAAAGATTTTAAAGTTTCACTAAGGTGAAGGTAGCTCATATTTTCACTGAAACATGAATCTGCACAAAGAAAAGGAAACTGAAGATATCCATTGAAAAGGCACCTGAAAAAAAAACTTACTGAGAATCACAGTGCTATAAAGCCATTTTTTAGATCGGGTGCTACATTTACTTGAGCCCATTTTGAAACCTCACATAAAGCTATTGTGGGGAAAGCCTTGATTTTTGTAGTAAGCATAGGGACAATGTGGAAACACAATATAAAACATCTGATTATCTGATCACCCTGACGGGATGACAGTGCTTCCATCATCGCACCTAGGAGAAAATTATTTCCGAAGCACATATCACTTTGACACTGCTACACTAGAGCCAGTGCATTTTCTCACATGCACAGAGATAAGCAGTGACTCAAAAACTGCTGTGCATGATCAGTGGCATGGGGAGTGATCTGCATATGCAGATATGAAGGGCATGACTACCCCTCAAAGCCTGTTAACGCACCGTTTTATATGAGTGTAGCTCTACAGTCAACAGAGCGCTGCCAATTGACAAAAGCTGGGGAACGAATCCCAAATCTGCACGGTCTTCCTTGCCAGTTCACAGCAACCTGCAGCCTTTATTTCTGTAAGCAGTAATGACAACTGGAGGCATTCAATCCCATGTCATTTTGAGACCATTTATTCCAAGTCTACTACCCTGCTGCATTTGCCAAATCAAAATTAAAATGAGTTTAAAAAAAATTGTCTGGAGTTTAATTCACAGATACAACAATCATGAAAGAAAACTCAACCATATTGGTTGAAATATATATATACACACACAACAATATTTTAAAAGTACAGAGAGAAGCAGAATTAAGTTTAGACCATGACACAAAGATTAAAGTCCAGTTTACAGCAGCTAAAGTATTTGTTGCAGAAGCATCTGAGTACAAAGATGTGGATATCACTGGCCTTGACTATTAGCTTCAGTAGCACATTTCAGTAACAGTTGTATTTTTGCAGTATACAGAAAATATGGTCAGTCTATGTACATGCAAGAGTGAAGTGACTGCCTTTGGCATCATTACATGCTTAGTTACTGTCAGGTTTAGCAGCACGGAAGGATAATACATTGAGTTTCAATCTTTTGATGACATTTGATTGTCCTTTACTGATTATTTTCTTGGTACTAAAATAATTCCAAGAAGAAATAAAAGAGGGGCGGATGGAGAAACGAAGTACGTGAATTGTATCTCTCTTCCACCTTCCCTATTATCCCTCTCTCATTTCCCCCCCCTGCTTTTTGAAACAAAAGAAAAAGGACTCCTCTTATACTGAATTGGAATGAAACTGGCTTTGAAAATCCCTGTCTGGCTTGTTAGGTCCTGGTACAGCAAATCATATGATAACAGTGGTCTAATTAAGTTTTCAGTCAACATCCATACCAGTAGGACCAGGAAAATGCAAATCAAAGTTTCCCATAGCCATACATTTTTACTATTAAAAAAAAAGCTGTCAATAGACACATTATTTTCAACATCTTGGTCTTTGAATCAGTCAGCAAATGATTTGTGGGAATACATTTTATCTATGGACTGTTCCGCGCAGAAGCTGCTTTGGACAGGTGTTACTTAATCCAGGCAACAAATATATCGTGGGTGACTTAAAACGTCAGCTTGCGAAAAGGGTGCATTGGTGCTAGCGTTAATTTTCACTGAAACAGCTACTAACTGTCTGTCTCTGAAACTCAAAAAACTGCAAGTATTTTTATGTACAAAGACTCAATTAGACACAGTTGTTTAAGAACGAGTCTCTGACATGACAGGGAGATAAATTTTCTGTTAATGCCTACAATAGGAGCTCAGACCAAGAAAGGAAATCATAATACTTTTGTACACTTTCTCCCTCCACCTTCAAAGCAGACTGGGTTAGGGAGGTTCTTGATTTTACTCCAAGTAGAAAAGCTGTTCCAAAATTAGGCTGATTTCAAGGTTAGCAGCCTTTTCTCTGCAGATTGCACCTGGGGAGCTGGCACAGATCAAGTGATTTGCCAATGTCTCGAAAGGAAAAAAAGGATCCCCATCTGAACGAGGCAACTGTGTTAGATCTCTCCAGACCTACTTCAGTGCCTAGCTCGCCAGGCCAGCTTTTCTACCTAATCAATAAAGCTAGTCACATAATCCATAGCGGGACAACATTTACTGAGAGTGCTGGAGTGAGACAGCCACGCAGCCCCTTCATTTAGGTTTGTAAGGATCAGAGCCCCCAGCACAGGCCACTTACAGGAGCAATCTGGTCGGACTCTGACAGATTGGCTCAGGTACAGCTCTGACAGATGTTTTGCACCCCTGCAGACTGTGTTTGCTATAACGTCTCAACCCAAAGCCAGACCTTTCCTCAACCAAATGCTGCTGGAAAGCCTTGCCTTCCCTTTAACATATTCTGCTTTGAAAGAGATGCTCAAACTCTAAAAACGTTAAGTTAGACTGAGCGTTCAAATGTGGAGATCAGCCAGACCTCCCGTTCGCTCCTACCAAAGAATTAAAGTGGCAAATTTCAAAAGTGGTTAGGTCATTTAGACACAGAATTAATAAAAAACCCACACCTAATATTGATCTGCATGGTTCATAAGTGACCTGTCATCTATGCCCACTGCGAATCAATAGCTTTTATCCTTTCGCTTTCCATCCTTAAAGCAGTTGAGCTGTTCCAACACTTTTTGCTCACATCAAATGTCACAACAAATAGTGATTAAGTTCAAACACTTTTCCAGACTTTGTAGGCTCTCTGTTCTCCCTCTTTGTGAGCCTTCAGTACTTTTTCTTCCCCATACAGATAAAAACAATGTCCATAAATTTCTCTACAGCACAGAAACTATCTCCCGTTTTTTCCCCTCAGTATACCAACTGCTTTTTCTCTATATATAAAAGTTGGAAAATTTATTTATATATATATAATATACGTATGGATGGACTTTTAAATATGGATTTGAAGTTACATGTATAATAGTTAGCATTAATCTATACTATTATATATATTAAAATATTATACACTTTTATATATATTATAGTCCATCCATACATTTAGAACCTACTTTATACTTCAAGGTATTATAACTGCTGTTCAGCATCTGGTGCTCGGAAATTTCACTAGTTCTGTAAGTGTCACCATCTCCCAAAATATACTCATATTTCCTTCAGTACCTCAACTCTATTTCAGGAATACGTGCAACTGAAAACATGTAGGTTTTCTGAGCTATCAAACAATATATGTATTAAAGCATCTTAAAAAAAAAAAATCATTATTTGCCTCTATCAGCTGGTTTTGTCCCCAAAATGATGAGTTACAATCTCCAAATTCCATGCTGAGTCAGAGAATACATTTTGATCCACCACAGTATTCTCTTTTTCTGTCTTTATACACTGAACTGCTTCAGCACTACTCTCATGCACATGGTTATGTTTATGTTTAAAACGTATGGGGAAATTGCAAGTTAATAACATCCTAGTTCCTTATGCTTCGATGGGGGTGTAACATGCCGTGGGAGAGCAGCGGCTCCCAGAAGGCACGCTCTTGATTTCCACGCAGGCACAGGCTCACCAAACACCCATGGACATAGCAACTACCTTTCACTTAGGCTAAACGAAAAAGCAGTTAAACACTCATTTGTTGGCGGTACCCAAAATAAGCCTACCTGCACTAACAACAAAACGCAACAAAGAACTGGAAGTACCAAAACCAAACCAGAATGCAAGCACAAAGCAGAGGGACACTTGCCTGCGTGTCCAGAGCAGTTGAAAGGAGCTGAAGAGGCTCCACAATGTGAACGCCCCCAGAGGGGCATTAGAAACATCAAGCGGTGAGAAAGCCAAGAGAGACTCCTGCCAGGGGACCGGTAAGTTTTTAAACAAGAGTTGATGGCTTTCAGGTCAATTAAATCATACGTGTTTACATTCTTTGGATAAGGAATGTAAAAAGCACCAGCTTTCGTCACCAGATCCTCCTCCCAACAGAAACAACCTGGAACAAACAAGAATATCACTAATTTCTCAGACTGATTAGTGTTAAAGCACACAAGACAGCTGAAAAACACATTTGCTTCCAAATCCATTCCCCTTCCATGTTTCCACAAACCGTGAAACAAAACTAATGTTTCTAAGACCAGGTTTAACAGACACAGTACATTACTTTGATTACAGCATACATTAGCCTTAGACAACTAACTCTTACAAGCAGTCTGAGAGTTGATCACAAACTGAAGGCATAAAACAAAAATTGGGTCTTTCACCTAAAGTACCAAGGAAAACAAAAGAATCAACACACACAAAATACCTACAGAAGTGTAGGTACAAACGTTTCGCGCCAACATGAAAACCTGTTTAAACAGAAATTAAAATATAAGGTATGAAGATGATTTAAAAGTATTTCCAGAAAAGCCAATCAACTGTAGTATTTCCTCTTTCCTTATTAAAGACACCTATCAGTTTCCTGGATGCCCCATCCCTGGAGGTGTTCAAGGCCAGGCTGGATGGGGCTTTGAGCAACCTGGGCTGGTGGGAGGTGTCTCTGCCAATGGCAGGGGGGTTGGAGCTGGATGATCTTTAAGGTCCCTTCCAACCTAAACCATTCTATCACTCTATGATAAAACCACACTAAAAGTGTAAATTAAGTTCCTTGCCCGTGAAGGACCCTGGTAACATACAGCTGGCATAGCCTGCGCTTACAGCAGGTGCTGCTGTAATATGCCACAGCCCAGGAACATTTACCTTGTAGGTCCACCATTGTCTGCAACTACTCTCAATTATGCTGAAGGCTGATGGGCTGCAGGCATCTAGTTTCCTACTCAGCCTCAAGTATGGATAGCTCTTCCACATTCACCAGTTAAAAAAAAAAATTTAAAAATTGTTCATTAATCCACTGCCTACAACGCAAAATGTGTTATTTACAATAATTAAAAGACGTTTTAAGCACTAGAATCTTGTCATAAAGTATTTTGAGAGATTTGTGCATGTTCAGAGCTGAAAGTAACCAAAAAATACTAGAATTTTTTTTTATATAAAGGGGTAGAACTTTTTCTGAAAGATTCAGTGTTGTTTCAGGGCGAAAATACTATTTTTAAATAAGACTTATTAAAACTTATAAAATTTCTCAAAAAAAGTGATATAAACAACTTAGAAACGCCTTTGAGACAAGGCTTGAAACTTAACAGCATTTTCAATCATCAGATCCAATTTCCTGATCAAGTACTTTCTAACCAAATTATTCAGTTTTATCAAATCCTACATCTATTTGTCATATAATAGTAAAGCATAAGTGACTAGTTTACTAATGACAAATCAAAGTGTTAAAGCATAGTGGGTCCTGAGAGTTATTAAAATCCTTGCTCACCGTTATTTTCAAATCTTTTTGTTTGTTTTTTCAATTCAGGTTAAGATTCTTTGGATCCTACTCACAGCATGAGGTTCTCACATGAGAAATTCACATTTGAATTAATCAGCTATTGGGATTTACCTCTTAAAAAGAGGGGGTATGGGAATTATTAGTAAAGCTTATCAATTTTGTAGTCAAAATTGGTATGTACTAGATATTACCATAATATATACTATACTTAGGATCACACTAGCAAAGTAGTTAATAAAAAACAAGTCATTTTGAAGCGTTTCCTCCTGGCAGAAAACAAAGCTATCCATTGAAGTCCAAGAATTCATACAAATGAAAATAATTCACATAAAGAATTGTCCTTAGGCAACAAAGTGTAATTAATTAGTGCATTGCTGGATTAGTGCTTATTGGTGATAATTAATTATTCATTTTTAAAAATCATTAACACTGTCTCTGTTATGAAGCTAAAAACTCAGGAAAGAAAACACCTTTCTAGTTCATTAAGAGGTAGCCCTTGTCTTTTTGGGGTTCTTTTGGGTTTGGTGGGGTAGGGTGGTTTTTTTTTGTTTTCGGGGTTTGGTTAGTTTTTTTTGGGGGGGGGGTTGTTTAGTTTTTTTAATTTAATCTTAAATGATGGTGCCCATTCTTCCTTCAGATTCTGTTACGAGACCCTGTAAGTGCGAGGCAGCACAGCTTGCTTTCTTCAAACAGTAGGAGCAAGCAAAGTTTGTGAGAAGTCAGAAAATTACATGACCCCTAGATTAGCTTTCCAACACCATGTAATTCTTCGATTATTCCAATATACCCAGTCTCTAAGGAGCAAAAGTTTTCTTTTACACAGGAAGCGACATTAACACCACAGTCTGCAAACACAATGAGCAGGAGGTCTGGTACTACTACAAATAAATCAGTAATAACAGTAACCAGTATTTCTATAGTCCCAAGGACAAAGAAAAGAGAGGGAGACCGAGCTTTTCAAAATGATTTACATTAAACTTAGGCAATCAGCCCTCTGGGCAGCTTTGCAAAGTGAAGCCTAAAAATTCTTTTTATCTTAATCTTTCTTTAAAATTCTAGCCAGAGGAAGAAATTCAAGGGTACCTTTTCTGTGTGCCATCATTTATCATCCAGGCGGATATGCAAAGTGACACAGGATATGGAAAATCTCTTCAAACGATATCGGACAAAATCCTGGACTCCTTGAAGTTTCTAACAAAATTTGCATGAACTTTCATTGGGCAAAGTTGCATCAGTGGTCCTTATTTCTGAACACTGTGATTACAACCGTTCTGTTTGCAAGGAAGTCTCCTAAAATAGGAATGTGTAATTCCTGCAGGTATTTTTACATGTATTCTTTCTAAGACTCCATTTTCTAGAGTACAGACTATTTTTTTATTAGTAGTTTTTCCCCTCCAAACGAAACATTCAATATTTATGTTTTTCAGCACATACGCATCTTCCAACATTAAAGACTGACAAACTTGGCAATTAAAGTTTGGTCAGATGAAAATAAAATCAATGGTATATACTACTGTAAAAAATTATAATGGTGATTGACTCATGTATTGTTCCAATCCACCTGCTTATACCTACTGTGCATATATCAAATGCTATTGGAATTACAGTTTTAAAGGAGCAGGACACAATCTGAACCTTGTTAGACCATTAGAGCTAACTTAGCTCTTTATCTTCTATCTTGGCTACTTGCACACCTGGTGAACCCATTGACTATAATTTGATTATTAAATATAGAGTAATCTACTACAATCCCAATGACTTACGTATGAAGTTGAATAGAAGTAGGAGAAAGTTTGCACTGTAAAAAGGCACACGAGCTTACCAAAGTACAGGCGTTACACTGAATGAAGGAAAAGGGCAGGTGAGTGGCAAGAGCAGAAGACGCAATGATAAACTACAAGTGAAGTGATGAACTGAGCAGATCTTCAATCAAATTCCAAAAGCAAATGAGGAGTGCACTGCTAGTGCAGCAAGCCGCAAGACAGATATGCGCAGGGAACAACTTGGGAGAAGGACAATGAATTTTTACAAAAATTCTCCAAAAAAAAAAAAAAGAGATAAAAGATAAGTGGCTTGTCAAAAGAGGATTAAAAAGAGAAAATGAGACCTTAATTATTGCCTCATAGGAATAGGCTACTCATGCAAGATAAATAGAGGTAAGACGGATGATAAGAAAGATCCAAGTGTGGAATGTTAGATGCACAGCTGAGCCCCAGAGACTATTAGTTATAAGTGGATGTACCAGGCCGGCCAGAGATGAGTATGAAGTACAGCATGATAAAGTTGGCAGAGCTGTGCACTGCTTGCTTTGTAAAGAATGATCTACATGCAGTACTACCATCTGCCAGGCAAAGTTGGAGAACAGAAGAGGAAAATTTCATAATATTTTTACACTCTTGTTATTCTTCATGAATCATACACTATAAAACTGGTTAGAGTATGACAAAATATTTCACTGGGAGTGCAAGAAAAGATTCTGTTAGATGGGAATTGAGAAAAATCTTGGTCACAGAAAAACATGTACATAATACTGATTTTTTTCAAGCTCTTTAGGATTTCATGATTATGATATTGTACAGAACTATGAAAAAGAGTAGTTGGTCAACGCTCCAAGAATACAGATCTTTCCCCAAAAAACTGATAGGCATCTCTTAAGTACCAAATTCAGGTGACAGCATTCTGAATTCACCCATGTATTGGCCCACACAGCTGTGCTGCCAGTGAGGCAAATCCCATGTGAAGGAAACAAGAGTCAGTCAACTATGAAAACGCTTGTCTAAACAGTCCACCAATTTATTTTACAAAACAATATTTGCAAACTCTAGAGTTAAAGCTTTCTAATGGCTCGATGTCCAAATGGAGATCAGTAACAAGTGGTGTCCCTCAGGGGTCCATATTGGGATCAGTACCGTTTAATATCTTTATTAACGACATAGTGGGACCAAATGCGCTCTCAGCAAGTTTGCAGATTACACAAGCTGAGGGGTGCAGTTGACAGCTAGAGGGAAGGGATACCATTCAGAGGGACCTGGACAAGGTCAAGAAGTGGGCCCATGTGAACCCCATGAGGATCAACAAGGCCAAGTGCAGGGTCCTGCACCTGGGTCAGGTCAACCCCTGGTCTCATTACAGGCTGGGGGATGAAGGTTTTAAGAGTAACCCCGCCAAAATGTACTCGGGAACACTGCTGGATGAAAAAAAATCGGACATGAGCCAGCAATGTGAGCGTGCAGCCTAGAAGCAAATCACATCCTGGACTGCATAAAAAGAAGTGTGGCCAGCAGGTCGGGTGAGGTGAATTTGCGCAAGTTACAAGACTTCAGAAGAATGTTACTTTGTACATGGTAGAGCGTGATCTGAGTTAATCTCATGATTTGAGCTAAATTCCCTGAAGAATGCAGTCATTCTAAGCATGCTCTAGCAGCCGCAGGATCTGAGCAGGATTTCCCTGGATTTTGCATCCTCTGGGCTGCTATGGGCCACAAGGTTTCTTTGAGATGGCTCTTCTCATGAAGAAATCAGTAGAACAGAGGAATCAGTCAGATTTAAGAGACAGATGAGACAAGACCTAAACATTAACCACATGAGTGTGTGAACAGAATGGAATAAGAGAATCAAATGCAGCAAACAGAACTTAATAAATTAAATAAAACAAGGACCGACTTAGCAAAGAGACTGAAGCTCAGAGCAGTTGGCAGTAGCCGCATGAAACAGGGACTTGGAAGACTAAGTCAATAGTTAAAAAGGGAGATGAGAAAGGACATTAGCATCTAAATGATGAAAAAACTAACATAGTCCAGTTTGGAGGGCATGGATGAGACATGAGACACATGATAATATTTTTTATTCCTGGAAATTTATATGGTGATGAACATGGTCAAAAGAAAAAACAATGAGTATATGACTGATCAGTCTGGTGGAAGAAGAAAGCCCTTAAATTTAAACAGTAAATAACGCTGCACATGCACACTTAGATATTCCTGTGAAATACGTATGGCTGAAATCAATAGCTCTATTGCAAATAAATACTTCCATTTTACTAGGAGAAAGAAAACATGCCAAACAGATAAACGCATACGACCATTTACAACACACTTTCAGCCCAACTCAGCATTCAGACAGCAATCAAAACGTCTTAAGTTTGCACTCAAATCATTGCAGAGAATGCTGGAAGCTGCTAGCCAAAAATCATAATAATACAAATTCTTTCCCCCCTTTCACTCTCCTCTTTAGCAGCGTGGCACTCGTGAAGCTACCATTTGCTCCATTAGGATTCATTATTATGTACACAGAGCCTCCCACACAACGATATTGCTATTTGCCACCTCAAAGTAAGCTAATAGCATTTTCAAAATGCAATTAGAACCTTTCAGGAGAAAGCTCAAGCTGTGTTTGGATAATATGAAGTTAACTCTCTACTACATTTCACAGACAGGCACACCAAAGCTAATAAATTCTTCTCATGTCTTCAGATTATTAACACACCTACTGGCAATGTCAAGATGTTAGTTTAAAGAATTTCAAATATGAAACAGTTCAATAATCTGGTTTACGACAGCTGACTGACAAAGCTAATTAACTGCCTGGAGAAGATTCTTTATAAATGAAGCAACTTCTGTCTGAACATATTTCCAGGAAGAACAAAATGTTCATTTTGTCTTTCTCTCTTCTCCCTCATTCTCTCCCTCCTAGCCCTCTCCATCCCATCTAATCTTTGATAAAAGGTTTCTTGACGGTATTTATATATTGTTCTCCCTGTGATTTGGTGGTTTCTTGTTTTCTGTGCCCTTTGTAGCTTCCTGCTGAACACTTCTACTACTCTCCTCCAGACCCCTTTGTTAAAAGGTATTTTTTCAGGCGCTCTACACAGAGCACTTTCACATCTCCCCTTGTGTCCTGGGGGAGTTTCATGTTTTAATATCTACAACCTTTCCCCAGCTGGGAGGTTGTTGTTTCACAACATCCACCCGCTTCAGGTATTTCTCTTATTTACAGACCTTCCACCACACATCATTGCCAAAAAGAAGAGATCCTGTTTGGATCCAACTCTAGTTGCCCAGAAGGAAAACAGTACTTTGGGGTTTTTTCCCCTTCACTCAACCACCAGAATTGGGGGGAACTTTTATGCAGAGGAAGCTGACAGTGATAGCTTTAGCTATTACCAGCCTTTATTGCAAGCAGGTACTATGCAAGTACAGTATGTTGCTCTGCCAACGCATCTCAGTCTTGGCCTGAAAGACACCATTATGCCCATTAGATGATCTCTCCTTAGTGAGAACCTATTTATTAGACTAGATAATGTACCAGTTTCATGAAATGAACATACCAGTAGAGCAAATTAAATTACCTATTGCATAATATTTGTTACAAATTAAGGGCACTGACAGTACTGAGATTAGAAAATAACTGCAAAGTCCAAATAAAACACCTACAGCAAGAGGAAGAGTTGTTTTACAAATATGAACAACATCAGACTTTATTCCCATCAGAATCCAACTCTGAATGTAAGTATTGCTGCATTTGAGCGTTACAGGCAGAATAATAGCAGCAGGACTGGAAATGTTTATTTTTAGGCTGATGCTAATGGTGCCTGTGACGCAGACCAGCAGCAGATTAATTTTATCTGGATTGTTTTCTTTTTCTTTTGTCATCACAAGTTCATAAAAAGCCATAGGTTTTCTTCACACAACGCAATTTATCACCCACATCTTTTTCTAACACCAGCAGAACAGACTGAAAATATTAGCGTACCTCATCATAAACATCAAAACAAAAAAGTATCAGAAGATCACCAGCAAGACTTGCAGAAACGCTAGTTTTGGGTGTCTGATCCTGCTCAGTCCTAACAGAATGAGGGACACCCACCTAGCACCAATGGAGAGGAGATGTCTGTCCTGGAGCTTCCTGCCTCATTTGCACCCTGCCCTTTCCCTTGCCAACAGCATATTCAGAAAAGGCTTAGGTCTCCACACTGAATCACCAGTTCAAGCAAATGAGTGCCTTTCTGCCCATATTGCAGAACTTCCTCAAGGAAGAGGGGTGGGATAAAAATGCTAGAGCGTCCAAGTTACCGAGTCTCCTCTCATCTCGATCATCTCTCTTTAAGAGAAAGAACTTTGTTGATTCTGTCACTTCTCCCCTCCTAGCTTTGTTGTGGAAGATATATTTACTATCTTAAAATGTCTACAATTCCCACCCTTCAAAATGAAGGAGGGACAAATAGTCATTTTTAGGAGGCTAAACGAGACACAGAAACTGACTTGTACTGCTGCAAAACTGAGAGATGAGTTATTACCATTGTCTCTCCCCATTCCACCCTCCCCAAAAGTCAGAGGTAGCTCTGACTTACCCTTACATTTGAAGCTCTACTTACCCTCAAAACTTAGATTTATGGAATGTGTCAGTTTAGAATCAAATATTTTGCACAGTTTCAATCAAAAATTAGACTGCGACTTACTGTTCTCCTTGCTGTTGCCACACAAACAAGATACAAAGACAATTCTTCAACAGGCTAGCTGGGCGTTAGATTTTGGGGAAATAAAGACACATGAACATGTGCTTAAGTATGCATATATTATTAAAGGATAATTGGTAAATAATTCTTATTAATGAGTATTTCAGGCTCAAGTCAAAAAGTCCAGCTAGATGAGTCATTTTTCCCCATCTCGCTTTAAAACTCACTGATTGTACTTTGCTTTTAAGGTCTATGCTAGCTAATTAGGGAATTTCAGTAATCTATTTTTAATATGTACCATCTTCTGTTCTTTTTAGTGCAGCCTTAAGATAGACTTTTATCTTTACTGCTGTGCACAGATCATCTGAAAATATAAGTTCTCTACTACATGACAACTCATAATGAGCCTTAATGAAGCTTGGGAACAGCTGTTAAAAACTCCAGTTGAATAGGCTTGCCCAAGCAGCAGTAGCTTAGGATGCTTTTTCTCTTATAGCACTGTTGAGTCATCTGCTCACCATACATATAATGAGAAAAATCAAAAATGAAACACTAAAGCAGCTTAATCCTTTTTCCTTAGACATTTTATTTTAATCAGAGTTTTAATAAGTACATTATGAACCATCATCTCTTAAGCCCTTCACCTTTTTAATTATATTCCTGCTCTGAACATCGACAAAAGCAAATGTTATTATGCAAATTTTGCTCCGAATTCGTGTCCTTACGAAGAGCATAAGAAACAGAGTTCAAACTCCTTTTTTAATTATACTATAGATAAATGAGCTGCAAATTATTAGAAATTACAATAAGCTCTCATGATTTTACATGTTACCTAAGCTTAAGAGTCAAAAGATTATATATTTTGGGGAGGATAAAGGACTTAAAGAACTATGAAGGTTAAACATGATCGAAACAAACAAGTTCTGTTACTTCATATTGTCTTCTTTTATTGACCTCTCATTGCTTAGACACTAAGCTACACCGCATATGGGACACTCAAGGGGTTTTTGTACTGCTTTTCTGATTACAAGGATGTGTAGGTTCCCTTCAGCCCTCCAAATTTATTTTTTTTTAAACACAATTTGCCAATCATTCAATCAGAACACACGGCAGAAGTTCACTTTCATGTATCAACCGCAAAGCATTACTTCACGAAACGTCAGAATTTTTTTTCCTCCAGTATCCTTGTTATCTGGTTTTGTTCCAGTAACACCTATAGGCCTAATTCCCACTCTACTGGGCACGGTACAGCTGCAGCAAAGAGATAGCATAGTTCAAAAGCACATAGCTTAAGTCTAGAGCCAATGGATGAGTAAGAACTCAGATGGCAGGAGATAAACGATTGCAATGAATCTGATAAGCAGAATCCACAGAACACCTCAAAATTTTTCTCTTCTTCCCTCAATCAGTGTTTCCCAATAAGAGTTGCAAAAAGCCAACACTGCTTTCCATCAAATCATTTTGAATGATTTACATCAACCTAATAGAGGCAAAAACTAGCCATAGACATTGGGCTTCAGATCTTTAGTTAATGTTTCTGAGCTTTGAATGTTCCATTGTGAAATTTTTCAGTTGTTTTGTAGGCAAATGCCAAGAAACATACAGATCCATTAAGAATCTCCTATGGTGAGCAACGGGAGGTCTGCCAACGCCCTGGTCCAGTGAAGTTTTACTATCAACTGCAACGCCACCAGAATTCATTCTTTCCTTCCCTGATTCTGAACTCCAGTACGATTTGACTGCCTTACACAAAGACTTGGAACTGTTTGCTTGTGCAAAGAGTGTTATTTGCTGGGTTTTTCAAAGTTACAGTCTCATGGTTTGTTATGCTAGTGACACCAGTGTTTTATTTTCATGATTATTTGCTTTGGAGGATACTACACAATTACCACACCACCACTGACAAATAACAAATACGTAACTGAAAAAAAAAAAAAAGAAGAAAAAAAAAGGATCTGTGCAACTTAGACCTGAAGTTGGCAGCTTATACACTGGCTTCCTTTCCAAACTGTGGCCGTCCTAGCAACACTGCTATTCTAAGCTCACTGCAAACAAATAAAATAGTGCATTATATCTAATAACTCTCAAACAGAAAAAGAAAAACTAAGGCTGTGATTTCTAGTTATAAGGACTTTATCTGAAGTAGCTGCACTGAAAAGAATGTAAAGCATCTGAGTAAGAATCTGAAGCAAGACGGTTTGGGATTTGCAAGTTTGTGTAGTGTACAGTGATACGCACCAGAGTCTTCTGCATAAAGCAGAAATCTAAAGCTGCTTTAACTCCTTTATCTTCAGAAGGGAAGAGTAAAAATAGAATACGGTTGGGGATTTTGAGGCAGCCACTTTCTCTGAAATGGCCCTCATAGGTCACATTATCTGCATTTGGTTAGTGAACTCACTCCCAAGAGACACAGAATAAAGAGAGGATGGTAGCAATGTTGTATAATTCAAAAGTTCTAATAAGTAAAATTAGCAAACATTATGAGTAGTAATGGAAACTATACACGTGAAAATAGCACAGTGACAGAGGAATTTTAGGGACGTATTCTAGTTCCAGAGTCACTTACAAATAGGCCTTTCTGTGCACGAGAAAAGCCTATGAAAAATACTCTGCACAACTTGGAAAAGAGAAAAATCTTTACATGCTATAACAAGACAAGAGCATGAGCCAGGCCCCCCAAAAAAATGGAATTAGAAGTCTAGAAGCTGTTTCAGGAGAAAAAAAAAAAGAAAACACCTACACACCCCCCACACACAACAACTTTCCCAGTTTCACCTAGTAATATAGCCCGTCTCAACGCAAGGTAGCTTTATCAGGTCTATCAGGCCATTAATCTAAGATGACACTTGGTGCCTTTAAGCATTATTCCCAAAGAAGATATTCAGTCACTCTAAAGAGAAGTCCCCCTTTCGCATCATAAGGAAAAAAAAAAAAAGCATCAGAAACCTACTGGCTCACTGCCTATTTTGTACAATTTCTCTCTTTTTCCTTCACTTACACAGGAAAGAGTTTGGATATCCTGATACACCCACCAGCTGTTGTGGAGGGAGGCTGGAAGAGACTGAGAGAGCAAAGAAGGAAGTTTTCTGTCAGATTAGATGTAGATTTAGCTGGAGGGCAGAGAAGGACCATCTTCCAGTAGTTCAGGGACAACTGCATACACAAGACTGCAGAAATGGTATTCTGGCAGATTCCCAGCCAAACTGCCCATTCAGCTGAGAGTCAGGTTCCCACCTCAACAGGAAATGCCTTCTTAAGAAAGACGTTAAATAGCCCTCTTCCCTTTCTCTGTAAACTTACCTATTTTAGGAAAGAATGGCAATAGGATCTCAGCACAACACACATTGGATGATTTAAACAGCTTCCCAGAGCCAGCCTTCACATATACAGACTACTACGATGACAACGTCCAGTAGATGAGCTAATAAAATTGTGTCTTAGTTGCAGCTCGTTCCTGGAATCTTACCTCTGCGTAGCGCTTGGTCAAGGTGCCATTTATGCTAAGAAACTGAAGCAATAAGCAACTGCAGACACATAAGATGTTTCCCCACAAACACACAGCTCTTCAACTCCTCTCTCAAGGGGTTTAAATTCTCAGCTATTGTAAACATAAAATGCTATGAAACGTGAAGTCAAATGGGGAGAATGGAAGTCTCCAGTTCTAGTAATTGAGTCTCCCTAATGAAGTTACTGCGTAAACCTCTCAGGGACACACGTTCCATTTTTATTCCTCTAAATGCAAATAGTCAAGTTCAACCTTTGGAGTAAAAGGAATATGATTTACTTTAGCATAAGAAGGTGGAAGTTGATTCTTAAAAAAAAAAATCATTTAAAATCAGTGGCAGGCAATCATTTGCTGAAAGACATCCTTTTCTTTTGCAAACAGTTTTATTAAAGCAGATTTTTAGCCTAGGCTTTTAAGGGAAGCAAAGGTAGAATGCTATCCCGATTGCCAACAGGTTTGGAACACAATACTAAAATCTGGCTGAAATATGAAAAGAGGGTAACAGTCTCAGACACAGAATACCCCATGTTACCTGAAAATCAGCTGCTGAACAGAGAATAGATACCCCAGTTATTACCTCCACTAAGGGAATTTATGTCTTTCCATAGACAGCAGCCAACTAGCCAGTGACATTTCCAGCTAGACAACTCAGCACACGTGCAGCTTCAAACCAGCAAGCTTCGGCAACAGCGCTCACTTCAGATACGTTGGTAAGGGACACTGAAGGGAGAGGTGGTTTAGGTAAACAGAGGGAGACAAAGGCAAGCACTCAGGGGCTTAGAAGGCACAAAGCAAACTAGAGTCTATAGAAAACTACGTTTTGTTACAGTTCAAATTAAATTAATCTTCTCATTCAAAACTGTTCTACAAGTAGGTTAAATTCAGTCTTCCATAGACTATTCAGACTGTTTGGTGTTTTAACAGGATACAGAAGAGTAAAAAATGGACCAGGTATGCTGCACACCCTTCTTGATCAGACGTCTATTGTCTATACTAGCACTTGTCACAGATATTCACCTACATCCGCTTTTGTGCAGTTAGCTGCTTCAGCCATACAGGATGGTTTCAACTGAATAGCTTAATAGAATTCAGATAAACAGAAACAACGCCGAGAACATCTCAGAAGTCTCAAAGCACCTAAAGGGCTTTAATGACTTATCCTGTTACCACAAATGGGTCATCAGGGTTGAGGGACCTTCTTTGAAACTTAACTACATATTCAGATGACTTTGGGTACATCTAGAGGGTCAGATAAGTTAGCTATGTAGGTAATGCTCAAGTTCAGATCCCCCAACTGTCTGTGTCATATGTATGTTACTTCAGACTTGGGCTCCCATTTTGCTGTGAACCACTCCTCCAAAAAACCAAACAAAACCAAAAACTGACCATAGTTCTAGGGATCGTTCACTCTGGGAATGGCTTTTGTAAGTCAAGAGAGGCAAGATCGCATTAGGCTTCACTCTCCGTACCCAACCAGGCCTCCAACACAATCCCAGCTGGCACTGTGCTCTCGGATTTACCCCTGAACATTCGTGTCACACCACACTGTTCCAGTAGACTGCAATATATTGTTTCATACACTTTGAACTTTAAAAAAAAAAAAAAGGACAAAAATAATTTTTTGCTATTTTGGTAACCATACGTGACCCAGAACAGAGCTGAGCAAAAGCTGGGCAGTATGGATGGATCCAGTCCACCATAGAAAGAGTTAGTACTGAACATCAGGAATGTAAGCCACCCTGCACTACTTGAGTTCAGGATCGGAGACTGGTCCTGAGGTTGTATCTTAGAAGTGCACACAAACACAGATAACTACAAACACCCGTGTCCCTGGTCCAGGTACAGGGAAGGCTCCACACGGCAGAGCACAGACAGACTTGTAGCTCGCACAAAGAGAGAAAGGTTTTTGTCAATTATTAACTGTGCATTTAAGCAGTTAATTCAGGGAAAACAGGAACAAATTTCAGAGAAAAATATTGCTGATTGCTTCCCTATCAAGGACTAGGAAAAAAGTGAGTTAACGGAATACTAATTTAAACTTTAGATTTACAAAAACAGAGCAAGGGTAGAAGCACAAGTTAGAGCAAACAGGAAAATTTATTGCTTAAGTGGTAATACAAAAGTAATCATGTAATCCTTCAATACATCACCTGATCCAATCCACAAACATCTCTGCAGTTTGGGCCAGATTGTGTCAGGCAAGAGTCAACCATGTTTAAAAATGCAATGATTACTGCCAAGTGAAAATAGGCTGAAAGAATCAATCACCTGATCTGGCATGGGAAAGTCTTCTCCAGCTCCTAAAATAGGACAGTCTTGCTTGCAAAACTGTACACTTCGAGCTACTGCACCAAGGAAAAACAGAATCTTCTTTTTCATTATATATTTCAGTTCACATTGAGGACAGGGGAAAGTAATATCAAGGCAAATACTTGGTCTAGTCAGATTCTTATTTCTTTGGTCTAAACTGTACCTAATGAAATCTAACTGGTCTAAAGATTTAGCACAGATATTCCATTAGTTTGAGAGAAACACAGTTTTTGCACTTTTGGCAATCACATAAAAGCAGAAATTGCTTGAATCTTAATGAAGGAATAAAAGATTTAAAAGAGGAATAAAAGACTTTAATAATAATAAAAACCTAAAATCTACTGGTAAGGCCATGAATTCAAGCCTTGATTAAGCTCTAATTACATATTAGGTAAAGACTAAAGCATCAAAACTAAACAGTACCAGTTTGTACAACAGCAGTATGCTTTAATGAATCCCTGGAGCTACTGTTTCAACTATTAGCAGGTTTTTGGGTTTTTTTTAGGATAACCACTCAAGTAGTGCTGCATTTCTAGGTAGATTAGAAAAAAAAAAAAGTGCTAGTTTTTGCTGAGAATATCCAATTCATTCCAGCATTCCACTGATGTTATATAAATGGCATAATAGATTCAAGTAACATGTAAAAATCAGTACAGATAATGACTGGCAGCTCCTCTTTTCCCATTCACAATTTCTTCACTTCTACACGTACTTAGGACTTGCATATTTCTACTTCTTTTCTGTTCCTCCCAATGTCCCTCTAAAATTAAAAGCAAAAACTTGCATTTTCAAAACATCTTTGTTTCATAAATTCCCCCTATTACTATGCGTTCCCTAATTAATGTTCTTCCAAGTCAGAATATTCAGAAATAAGTACTAACAAATATTCTAATAAAACGATGGCATTATTTTAACGGATATTATTTTTGTTTGGTTGTTGGTGTTTGGTTGGGTTTTTTTTTGTTTCCCTCATGATTCTAACAGCTTGCTTTATTGACAGTTTCAGCTGGCTGCATAACAGGCTACAGCAGGAGATCAGTGCACGTAATGACATTCTCCACAATATCTCCTTACAAACAAATTTATAAGGCTTGTTTTGTTAACGAGGCAGACTAAGAAAACTTTATAAACACACCTAGTATCGCTGACATCCACACACCAGTTTCTACAACAATTTAATATCTTCATAAGTGCTAGCAGCGTAATAAAGACAGCTACAGCATCGAATTATAGAGGCCACAGAGGGAAGCAGGGTACCACTAGACACACTGACTAGCAGAAATTCTAATCTAGTGGAACTGCCTGGATTCTAAGCCGGTATGATTGTGTGCACAAGCAATCTGTTGCAAAAGGAACAACTAGCAAACCAAGCACCACTGTGGCAGAAAGGCCTCCATAGCGACAGCAACTACCAGAAAACACTGCCTAAGACACCACCAGTGGCTGATATGATGGTTAACTTTGCAGAGAGTGCAAAAGTCTTAAGACACGTTACTTTCACTTCATTGCTACCACTGCTTTCATCAGTAATAGACAAGTCTACAGCACAGCGCCACTATAAAACACATTTCTTGAGCAGTGTTCTGAAGTGACATCAAAAGGATGAGATCCTAGCGTGTCACCAGCAAAATCAAGCACAGTACTGTTTTCATATAAATGAGAGCAATTAAAGGAAAGGTACACAAAATAAATGTGTGCACATAAATATCTGAAAACTCTGCTTTTATCACCCACCACTTACCCAGAGATTGCCAGAAAACATGTGCATCTTGCTAACTGCTCATGAAAATTCAGAATATTTTGCCAAATCCAGATTTTCAGTTGACAGTCATATTGGCAAGAGGAAGAACAAAAACATATTTTCAGGACCTCCTAACAATTCTTCCTAGTGGGAGATAAATAGTACTGCAAGTTTTCACAGCCTGTATTTCACGTGTGTTCATCACTTGGATACATCGCAAGTATTTTATCCATATGTTGCACAAAGACACATAAAACAATGAAAAGCTTTTCAGATTTGTTTAATATCTGTGCTACCTATTTAGCGAGCCATGTCAGCACGCCTATAGACACTGCAGAGCTAGCTTTGTGCCATGTGTGCTTTTCCAACAGGAACAGCATTATAGCAAACATTGCTATTGCTTTTGCTGTACTTCTACAGAAGTTATTCTATATGCTATGGTCAGTGAAATCCTAGCACAAGATAGTCTAGCCATGTTAAATCTCCATAATGGCTAGTTATAAAATAATCCATTAATAGGGAAATTTCTCCAAATTTTCACTATTAATTTAGAAGAGTGGTACAGAAGCAGCATAAGTAATCTTAAAAACTTTAATTTCCTGGAATTTTGTGCCAACTATCTATTTTTTGTCCTTCTTAAGTTTTTTTATTTGTTTGTGTCTTATCCTCTCCACAGATCAACAGTAGGTATTCAATATCACCAACCTAGATCTTGCTGTGGAAAAACACCTACTGTTGATGTGTTTCATGCTGAAAAACATACCACACATTCCTCCTCTGATGATGTTTCTTAGTTTTCAATACAGGAAAAACATCTTGTCTTGCGTGGTATGATGAGCTATCTCAACAACAATTTAGAAATGAATTGCCAAAATCCTTTTACAAGTACAAAAACTATAATGAACACTCACTGCTGAATGTTTATCAATGTATGCAAAGACAGATTAAAGACATAGTATTTTCCTTTGCTTAAGAAGTTTACAAGTTCTAATATAGTACTTTATCATCCTGCTTTATGCAGGGGGCAGTTCTGCCGGTTTTCCTTACAGGGGGATAAGACTTACTCTTATGAATACTCAGTGCTCCTTTTTTAAAAAAAAAAAATAATTAATTATTTGTCCTTCCTGCAGCTTGAAAAATGAACTGAATGACAGGTTAAATATCTAGCAGACTGGTCACTTCGTATCTGTGTTCCTGCACAGCTCTTTGATGCTTAGCATCTGTGCAAGCTGACCTAAGTGTTCCATACGGTACTGATCCTAAAAGGATATAGTGCTCATCTGTGCACCTGTGAAACAGTCCAGTGGGGCCACACGCACATAAATAAGCACAGGCTGCCTCATCAACATATGTCTAAAGATGCAAGTAAATACAAATAGCTACTACTTCAGAATAAAAATATTTGCAACATATTTCTTTCAGAGTAAGCTACCACTATGTCTCTAAAGAAACTGATATTCACAGCATTTTTTAATCTTCCCATATCCCAGTACTCATCTATATTCATTCACCTTTCAGAATCACTGACCACTGCTTTGTGGGTTTCACACGTACACAATTAAAAATGGTTGGGTTATTTGTAGCCACTACTGTATTCTGCTACTTCTGACAGCTCTGTATGAGTACTGATACAAATTCAGCATTAAAAAAAAAAAAAAACAAAACCACCTCATAACAAGAGATACAGATCCATATTTTCTTTACAGTTCAAGACTTCAGGAAAGGATACCGAATTTACCAAAGGGGGAATCTTCTTACTCTCTTCAGTTATTTATTGGAAGAGTATGAAGATGGCGGAGGCAGACTTTTCTCAGAGGTGAAATGAAAAGAAGCAATAGGAAAAGTTGCAGCGAGGGAAATTCCAATAAGATGTTAGAGAAAGAATGTGTAGTAGAAGAGTAACGAAAACCTGGAGCAGGCTGCCCAGAGAGGCCATGAAGAGCCTTACAGATATTCAAAGCCCAACAGGACAAAGCCCCGAGAAACCTCATCTCAGTTGACCTTGGGGGCAGGGAGCACATGTGTTACAGCATACAATTTATGTTTAAAGGAACCTTGGGAGGTTCACAAGATTCAAATTTTAATACAAGAATTCTGCACATAGGTAAGCCCATAGAGAGACTCCCTGTCCCTAGGGAGTCCCTAGCCCAGACTATCCCTGCTTTCTAGGCCTTCTCTTAGCTTTTCAGTAGGTATCGGCAGATATGCAAACATCTTATCCTTCTGTAATGTCTCCACCGTTAACACATGCTGTTGTAGGACTGCACAAATTTCAGGATTACAAAAAACCTGAAAATACGTGAGTGAAAGTTTTATTGTTCTACCTACATGCATTGGAACGACACCAAAAAAAAAATGCTTCACAGAAAGAACTATTGTTTTTCAGTTTGAAATAAAGCTTCCCCTCCTTCCCTCACATTAGCATCAATAAGGCTTGTTTTTAATGCATATAGTATATTTTTGTAAACTCTGGGGCACTACACAGAAGAGTAAAACTTTTTTTGCAGCTAACCCTCTGCCTGTGCTTTCTAGTTTTGAAGGGGAGGGTTTTGAACCCAGATTTGCCCACTGTTCTGTGGTTGCCACCTAGCAAAATTTAACCTGAACAAGTTTGCAGAAAATTTAAAGATCCCTACATTGTTATCGTCATGGTGCAAGCCTGACGAGTAGGATAGAGTCTGGAGTGTTGAAAGGATTCCTCTAAGGAGGGGCAGGGTCGGGGGGGGCGGTTGGGCAGGGGGATTCTTTGCACTTGTTGGTTTTTTTCGCAGGGCGTTCCAAAAGTAATTTTGGAAAATATTGCTAGTATACTCCCGGGCTGACATCAGCCTTACTTTTTGTATCACTTACGAAAGAGCATTATTATTAGAACTAGCACTATCATCCAAAACACTGTATGGAAACATCTCCCCTTACAGAATAAATTGTGTAAACATGGATACGGTCATTTTTCTCTCTTAACTCAGAAGACGTCAATGAAATAATCAGAGCTGGCCCCTTGCAAGTTCCTTTTATTAATGTATTAAGGGCAATTACGAGAAAAATGCCATCTTTTACAAATTATGGCTTCCTATTATCAAGTCACATAAATACTGAAGTCACAAATAGCCATAAATAAGGGAAAGTTGATTAGGAGTCTATTAAACATGTACTTTTATTACTCCCAAGACTTCAGTGAGCTATGTGTAGGCAGCCCTATCTTCCTATAATGCTTAGTTAGGGCACACACTTGCAATGGCTTCTTAGACCATTGTAGCAGTGTCATTAAACATCATTATTGTTTCTTTATTTTTCAGTTCTGTTCACATAAGACAAGGGCCATTAGCCACAGACAGAATTTATTTCAAGAGAGGCAGCAACACACGAAATGTCTCAGCACAAGTCAGCAGAATGCTTGCAGAGTGACAAGCACTTATTTTTCCTCACCCATTACACCACAGTGGTATACTAAAATTTTTAAGTTATCATTACTCATTTCTTGATGAAATTGTAACCAATTTCAAAACAATTAGAAAAACAACCAAAAACCACCCCAATCTCTCTTAAACCATGTCTGTCTGCAGCGTGGTTTTGGTGGCCCCAATGAAAATAATGGCAATGCTTTAAGTTACAGCTGTTCAAGGAACACGTTATTTAAAGCTACCAAGACAGTAATATTGTCATTTAATAGAAAACAATTGATAATTACTTAATCATACTGGGAATTACCAAAGATATAATACAGTAGCTGTATAAACACTGAATCTTTCTCAGTTTAGATAATGATACCACTTACTTTTAACTTAAATGTATTTACATGAAACTGATAACAGTCACATAGTAGCCAAAGCCTTTTAACACCATGCTCTTAATCACCTTATAACTTGACGAGAAATCGTACAACAACAGGCCACGGGCTCTTACTTTCCAAACATATCCCTCCATATCTTTTCCCACAAAGAACACAGTTTAATTTTAGGGATGGTATCACAGGCTGAGATGCCTCCTGAAACAAAAAGGGGTATTGATAAAACGTAATCTGAACACTGTTGGGATGCCCAGGATTTCCTCAAATAAAACAGTTCGGCTTTAAGCCTTCAATACATTTAGCAAATTTTCCCTAGGGGAAGAATAAAATAAAAAACAAGAAAAAGTCTTGGCAACTGAACCTGGTGCTATGTCATTCATTAACTGTGTTACAGTGGTTACGTGCCCCAAAACCCTAACGATGCCCTCAATACAAATAATGCAGGTTTGCCTTAAAATAACGAGCCAACTTAAATCTGGGTGCACTTCCAGGGAATCAATTAAAGATAAGCCAATGCTAAATATGACCCACCATACACCACTGACTTAAAACAGGCTATTTTATGTGCAATAGCTGCTGATTTTACGCTGACACCTTGCCAAGCAACCGACTTGGCAAAAACGGAAATGGTCTATAAACACAGTTTCAGTTAAATTACATTCTTCAGCAAAACATGCTCACGACAAACAATCAACTGACAGACACTAGCTCACAAATTCAACGTACAGCTACTCAGAGCCATCGCCAAATACATAAACTAATTCAAATTTAAAAAAAAACACAGCCTAATAACGAACCTCTTCCTTGAGCGGAGGCATGCTGCCATATGCAGACATAACACACAAAATGATGTAGCTTTTCTAGAATAGATCTTTTCTTCCCACCATAAATGTAAATAATTTGAATTTAACAGAATGCATTTTTATAACTAAGTTTCATAAATTTGTATTGTGACAGAGAAGGTTCAGTCAAAAATGCTCAACTAATTCTCTTTGCAAGCTGTTAAGTCTTAAGGCGCTGTTAAAAGCAACAGTAGGGGGATAAGGAGATCAACAGAGATTAAAACAGTGATCTCACTTTACTATCTTAAGTAAAATAGATACTAAAAAGGGATGAAAAAGAGCAGACACTTTGGGCCTGTATCACTAAAGGACACTAAAAAGGATTTGCTTAATTATATCACTAGCTTAGTAGAGATCAAAGGATTGCACAAGTACTTAAAGCTAAGCATCTACTGAGCTGCTTTGTGATTCTAGGTGTTGATAAGCACATTCCACAGGTCTTTTAAATTTATTTTCTGTTTTTATCATAAGTTACACCAGTCAAAATGGATATGTTTAAGCAGCAAAATCCAAATATTCTCACTTCACTTCTCCAACTTTTAAAAACTTTACAAAAAGTGAACACTTTTCACTTAACTTTTACCTGTTAATCAGCCAATACAAGCTCTCTCAAACATGATCACAACTTGATTTCTGAGTAGTACACACCTGATAAGAACCCTGTCTTTGAGCACCAACACAGAATACACTGGGTTTTTTTTAAAGAGAAAGTTCTGTCTTGCAGCTGGACATTTTACTTCTTCAGCTCTCATTTTTCAGGCTGCAGCTGCCAGACATCCTTCTGTTCCTCAAATGCTTGAGGCTCTGTTTTGGCAATTTTATCCCATAATAGGTACAGAATAATGCCTTAAAATCTGGTAACAGTAATGGGACTGAGGCAAGGTATTCCCTACTGTACTGCTGTGAAAGTATGCTTCAATAAGTTGCTGCAGGTTGTTATTAGAGCTCTCTTAATAAATGTCATCAGTAGAGATACAAAAGTGGCAAGTTATTTGATTTAAAATTCTATTTCAGGTCATTTATTTTATTTGTTGTTATTGGCTTTTATCTGTAACAGTGACAGACAAAATAGTCATTTATGTGATTTAGACACCTAGCCATCTCATTTTCGCACTACGTGCTCCAAGAAAAGGCAAAGAATTACATGCTATGTTGACAATTTATATTCAGCAGAGCCCCTGTGTGACATCTCAATCTGTTGAGATATATCATACAGTTACCACTATAGGTCACTTTAAAATTATCCTACTTTCTTTCACAACGCCATGTGGGGAGGGAGACATGCTGGCTTCTTTTTAAGTTCTTGCACCTCCTCGCTCTACAGCCCTCTGCTGAGTAAAAATATCTGTCAGTCCACAGATTTCATTGTCATCTACTTTCAGCACATTGATTTCCCCAGAGACATAAGTCGATTGATTTTATTTTTTTTAAGCTACTTTATACTTCAACAGAGATGCTAAAGTAGCCGCAAAACTAGACACTTTCAAGCTACTATCATATGTAAAACTCTACACAGTTCCGTTTCCTTTATGCTAAATAGGTTTCTCTCTTTTCCAAAAGAGTCTTAACACATTAGACTAGGACCTTTCTTCTGAGTGTGTTATAGTCAGTCAATGGAAACCAAAGAATGACCTTAGCGAAACAGACCCGCTAACCAGACTTGCAGTAGACTAGCCGATTTTTCCTAGTATTAATGACTGGCCATGAATAGTCTTCATACGTCTTCTCAAAATTTTTTTCCCTTTTGATTTAACACCACACAATCAGCTAGGCAACAGCAAGATGATAACTTGAGTACTTGGACTTCACTCAGAAATTCAGGGACATATTTCTCATTCCATCCTGCTCAGCTTATGCCCTCTTAGCACACCCAAAATTAGAGACCTCAACGTACAGGTTTTGAAATGAACAGAATAAAGGCTTGTAGAAAGTGTAACTTTATAAAAATACCACAGATCAATAAATTAGTCTATTTCTCTCAAGCAAATGCTGTGAAGTTTTGAAGTTTCATGAGCTGACATAAATGAACAGTCAGCAGAACTATAAGGAACAGTAAGTAGCTGAAAAGAAGACCTATGTGGTTTTAGCTTCCTTTCAGTGTCTGTTAATAAATGCTTTGAGCTCAGGAAATATAAATAGAAGGGGAATTGCATTTTAAAAATACATATATATATTTTCTGAGTAAATTTTGACAGCAAAAAAATCTTGACAGACCGCCGTATTACTAGATCAGCACATTTTCTCATTCACATGAATTAGTTTGTGACCCTATCACTAGAAACACATGAAAGACAATATTTAATTTTTGACAGTACCTTCCATAGCAAGACATGTTAACCCATCTCTGCATTACGATTTCACTAGTAGGAGTTTTCAAAACACTATTAAGCAGTATTAAACATCCCTAAATGAAAGAAAGAGATGGAATGACAATGATGGAAGACATCACGGGCACATCTAACAACCACATTGTCAGTATTCAGAAGTTGGCTGATTTCTAGCATTTCTGTAGGAACACAGTGGAGTACCGAGGGCCTCAATATTACTTAAGGAGTCAAGTATTCAAGGGTTGTCAGGTTGCTAAAAACAATGTCATTTTTCGGCAGCAGCTATGCGTGCTGTCACCAACTACGTTCACGCAACATCATAAACCAACAGCAAGCATACTTTTTGGTTTTGTTAGTAACAGATTACTGCAGGGGATGTATGAATTCTTCTATGACAACTGGAGAAAAAAGCATGAGAATAAAGAAAAGTAAGGATAAGTAATCCACTTCCCGGTATTGAAAAGTCATCACGCTGCAAAACGGAAAATAAATTATTACCATAGTTTTACAACTGTGGGTTATCAAGAGATCAATATGTACAGTGCAATTTACTATCAGCACAACTGTTTATCTTTTCAGGCACAAAATACTGTTAGGTAGTATTGAATCAAATACGTAATTTACAATTCAGCAGACATCTATGGCAATATAAGTCCAGGACAATAGATTGTAGTGCCAAGAATTCACTGACAACTACTGACACTTCCTCGTTTACTGTTTGCATGATCTGGAATTCATAAAGTCTTAAAGACTCTTTTAACTAATGATCATCATCTTTGATCTCCAGAAAATTACTATGGCATGTGTAGAAATGAGATTCATAAGAATCCTTACCCTCTTGGCAGAGAAATTAATTTAGTGATTAAATTGCATATTAAAAAAAAAAGAAACAAAACAAAAGCATAGTTAGAATTTCAACAAAATAGATTGATCCAAGTAATAATCATCCATATTCAGAACAGCGTGAAAGACTTTTTCCTGAAGATAAAAGAAAGTTCCATGAATGCATTTGCAGCCTGCCATATGTATTCATTTCAGCATATTGCACCACGAATTATTCTTTTATAATCTCTACTAAGATCATTTGTCACTCATTTAGGTCTCAAGCCTTCTGAAAGCGACATATCTTTTCTCCTACGTCTCTAAGTACTATTGAAGGTATTAAAAAAAAAAAAAAATAATTGCAGCATTAGTTGTTTAAGCTGTGTTATATCTACACCACAAAGCAAGGAGATTGCTTCACTGAGCAACTTGTTAAGTTTGAGTTCGTGTTTCAAATATTCGCCAGTCTTGGCCAAAAGACCTCATCTTCACTCAAGACGTTATTAACTATTAACACCACAGTTTGAATCTAGTCTTCCATAACATCATAAACCAACAAAGAGCAGGTATCTTCAAGTAGTTATGCATGTATATCTGAGTTCACGGAATCAGCTCACCCTCAGCACAAATAGGGAAAGCATTAATAAGGCTTTCTGTGAGATATTTAGACTCATAAAATAATATCCTTGCCCAAAAGTCTCTCTTTGTTGACTTGACTTATCTATACAACAGCCACAGTAAGAGTCATGCCTAGCTCCTGATTTCACTTAAAGACTTCACAGGTAACTGAGGCTTTCCTGGAGCCCAGGAGAGTCAGAGAACCTGCACAGATTTACTGCATTACAAGCTCAATGGCACAATGCACTGTGAAAGAGTACAGAGAGAAATACTAGAAAGCTGAAGTCCTAGAAAGTTCCAAGACCAACTTCTTAAGCGAGCTTTACCCGAGTCTACTTTACATATACCAGCAAAGACACTAGACCCTTGTTCAGCAAGCAATTTCTACAATACCAATTTTGTTCTACTAAGGAAAACCTTCAAGCCATCACCACTAAAAATCTCCTTAGAGAAAGGAGAAGCAGAAGGGAAAAAAAAGGACTAAAATTGATTTATTTTTTTTTTTAAAGTTTAGAGCATTTTAGTGACTGTAATGTAACAGAAAACTGTGTTAAGATTTGCGAAGCTTAAGTACTAATTGTTATTCCAGTAAAACAGTAACAGTCAGTGCTGAATCAAGTCATACATAAGTAAATGCTAAAAGCTCTGGTAATTTTAAAGTAAGCACCACACTAAACAATTCAACCAGAAGAGGGTAACACTTTCCAGTGACAAAGTTTGTTAGAAGACTGCTCATTTTTAAGGAAAAAAAAATATATATATTTACAGCACTCCAAGGCTGTCTCCGCTAACAGTACTCAGCTGGTCATCACAGCATTATTTTGGATACTACAAGACTACCAAAGACTGGAAAAATAAAGCTGCTCACTACACCACTTCTTTACCAAGACTAGGAAATCACTGTAGCTCTGAATCAACAGTAATAAGAGGAAGCAGCACAAACATTTGTTGTACCATAGGCAATTGCCAAACTCCAGACCCAGAGGAAACATACCTTAACAATCAGATGGTCTGGGGCCCAACAAATCCTGTAGCATTTTTCACTGTGAAAACTACTAAAACAGCTCCGTCACACAGAATGCCCTTCTGCCTCTACAAGAGCAAACATGCCTCCTTCCCCCAGAGACAAAAGCAAAACCTCTAGGTACAGAAGAGGAAAAAAGAAAATGAAAGAAACTTCCAAGCCTTTCTTCCTCATATACAATCATTAATAGCACCTGGCAGCCTCCCTTTTGTCAGGACCACTCATTAGTTTCACCTGAAGGCCATTTCTGTCCCACCAGAGCACTAAGCTACTAATTGCTGGGTGAAATAAGTTATTTGCTTGAAACTAGGACGTAGTCTATTCCTTTCTTGCTAATTTTAGTGTATAGCATATATTCTATCAGAGGCAGGCACTTAAATTTTGAGACTGAGTTTAGCTAATAAGATAATGTTTAAAGAATGGAAAAGAAGGGTGGCTTTCCGATTAATAAAATAAAAACATTGTAAACTATGTAGTGCAAGTTCTCCAGAAGCTCTTTCCCCTACTTATTTCTCTCTATATCAGCCAAGCATACAACTGCTGGACGGTATTTAATGTTAGTGAGCTGGGATATGTTACCTGCTATAACAGCAGTATTTCTTTCCGTAACAGTAACATTTCTTTCCGTAACAGCAGCATTTCTTTCCATAACAGCATTTTTTATTCCATGCGAAGTACACAAGCTCAGTGCCTCAGTCTTAGACTTAAATGAAAAATGCGTATTATAGCCTGCAAGATCTTCTCCATTTTCATATCTGTTATGTTCTTTCCTTCTTTTCAGGAGTTACAGTAACCAAGCACATATCCCTTTTCCTGCTGCCGCTGTCACTAAACTTTACATCCTGGGCCCTGAATGCAGTAGAGCTCTAAGCATGCCCAGCGCTCACTTTAGGCAGATTTAATGTAATGAAGTATTACAGCATTGCTAACCAGTGTACCCCAGGAGTAAGTATCCCATAATATGCTCCAGAAAAACAAAAGCTAATCCACAACTGCCATGATTTCACCTGAAAGAAACTACTTGGGAAATTTTGTAAGGTTTAAACTTGAGGCATATCCATTTGGTACATTCAGTATTCGTTACAACGATGGCTGTTGGCTATGCAGTAATGGTACCAAATGTGCTTTAACAACAATCAAGAGAGTAAAATACTTTTGATCAAAGTCCTAACATTACTATTACTGTGATTTTAACTGTGCAACCCTAACACTGCGTTAAAAGTTTATGGCAATTGCCTTTTTTCTTTTCCCCCCTCTTCAAGCAAGAAACACTGCAGCTTTCAGAGTCCCAGGCCCCACAGTAAGGTGAAGGAACCTTTTGAATAGATGTATGGACTATGTATGTATGTATGTAATAGATGTATGGATCTATGGACTGCCATTTTAAAAATCTTCCTTAGGGGTTTCTACAGCCCAGTCAACACATAGGGGAACCCAAGATGGCTGAGCCCTCGCTCTTCTGAGGAAATACCATCTCACAAGCATGAGGGCAGCTCTCTTGTCTGATATATAAGCACACAATGCCCAGAGAACTGATAAACTCTGAACAGACTATTTAATTGCACCCAACAGTGAAAACATTAGTACAGATCCTCTGCTAGTGGAAGCAGGCATTCTGCAACCCTTTTCGTAGTTATCCTTAGGAACATCTCCAAATAAAGCCATTAAAACAATCCACTCTGAAAGCAGTGAATTGATACGGAAGAGTTCAAAGAAAGCTGCATTCTTTCTCGCATCGTGCTTTCTCTCACTCTTAACCAGCATTTTATAAGATCTTAAAGAAGGTCCCTAGAACCCTATTAAACAGAGCTCAACGGATTTAATCCATTACGTATTGCTCAGGACTTCTTTCACAGAGGTGAAGCCTGAAAATTGAGGCACTTACACCTAGCTTTACAAAGAGCTCCCTGCAGAGTGACTCCTGCACTCACCCAGGAGCCCTTATAGAAGAGAACTCTAATTAAGGGCCTAACAACACAGTTAGATATCTAACCTGAGATACCTGCTTCGAAAAATACCATCCCCGCAACAGCTTGGTTTGGAAGCCTGCTCAGTGAAATTTGCTTTAAATCTGCCCTTAAAAAACACACTTAGCCTCTTTTGCAATGGGAAAGAGGTCACTAAGAAGGATTATTATTAATCATTCTCTTCCATGAGACACTGCCAACATCACTAATGCTATTCATTTGCTCAAAATTTTCATACTCATTATAGAACTTTTAGATTTTTATTCTTCAGTACAGCTAGGAAAGAGATTACTATGCCTGAGATGAGTGTAATTACAGAGAACCTGGCAGGTTTGGTATCCTTTTCTTTCCTGTTAAATCACAGTCATTAGCCTCAAGTTGGACAATCATGATTTGGCAACGTAATATCGGCAAAACCCACCTTTACACAGGTCTGGTAGAGCTCCTACAACTGGGCACTTATCAGATTGCTGAGTTTGTGCCCTCTAACAACCAGCTTAATTTCTGTAGGCTATAGTGCCAGTTCTTTCCTTGGCTTGCTCAGTACTCTCTTAGTGCGCAAGCCGTCTCTGCCTGCCATCTGTTTGTGTAAATGAGATTTTGCAGCACAACTCCCCAACGCTGCATGTTCAGACCCGATCTTCCAGACCCATCAACAAGGACATCCTCTTCTGGTGCTGTGCTTTGGGTTATCAATTAATCATTCCAAAGACATATGACAGCTGAATCAAACAGTACACAAACCTTTTAAAGGTTTTTTTTAAAAAAATACACTATCCTTTAAATAGTACAAGAGAAAGATGCAAGTAAGCAAAGCAATAAAACACTTCCACACATCCCTTATTTAATATATGCCGGTAACTAATGTGAAAAATCTAAAAGTAACCATACCCAGAAGGCATTTAGCTATCTACCTTCCAGTCAAATCAACAGGATTTAGGTACATATGTGATTTTGAGAAAGCAAACTTATAAGGCATCTAAGTATTTTTTTTTCAAAATGGCTTTAAGTCACTTATAAAACCAGGACTTAGATACATCATTATTACTGGATTCTATGTGTAGTGAAAACCTGTAAGAGAAGTTAAGTCAAACCTACAAAGGCATTTTAGGCATCTGATTCCTAGTGAGTCAATAAGAGTTAGGAGCCTATATGATTTAGTGCATGAGAACCCAAGCATGTTTTAAACACATGCTTCTTCAGAAGTTATTAAATAGATATTTGCCATTTCAGAAGCTTAGACAGAGTTCATTAGAAAAAATTATACCTGAGAGCCTTGATGCAACAGAAAATGCTTCAATTTGTTTCACGCAGTGCAGACCCACCTTTGGGTGTTACAAAAGGAAGAAAGCAAGGCTATGATGCATCTCATCAGATATCTTACACTACGTGTTTTGTCTGGAGCTTTTGCAGCTCAAGACATTATTATATTGACAGCCTGAATGTGTAAAACGTTAGAATAATATCCAAGAAAACTGTTTTAAAAGCTTAAAAACTCACCTTCGCCATTTTACAGAAGTTGAAAGTCACAGTATTATCTGCACTCTGGAAATTGTTTCAGTAATGCTTGAGATTACTGGAAATGAGAATTTGAAAGGTATAAGAATTATGCAGCATTCTAAAGAATACATGAAGATGAAAATTGTTGCAACACAGGGTAGCATTTTCATCAGAAAATTGTATTTAATGGACTCAAGTCTGAAATATTGAAATCATATGAGATATCCTACTTTCACATTATTTCATGGCATCAGACCTAATCACTTCCCTTGACTTGATGAATCTTATAGAATTACTGTCAAGCTATATTTGGCTGAGAGATCTGTTTATATGAAGCTGATTCGTAGTTTTGCTGCTAAGTAAAAAGATAAATCCATCTGCTGTCTTTCATCTCACCTTTTTATGAAAGCCTGCAAGATGAAGCCTGTAGCAATTTTTTTTTTTTTAATCTTTCTTTGGCTGTTCCATTTTCAAATATCAAACGACGGTTTTTCAGCACAGCCCACTGAAGCTTCTCTCCACCGAGGTTATAAAACATCATTAATTCTTAGCTCTAAAACCTACACACGCAAGATGGTCACATATTCAAATGCTCATCAGCCTCCTGCTTCAAAGGTTGTGGCACAAGAAATGTCATGAGTAGGTTCTTACTGTATTGAGTTAACTTACTTTACCCTGATTCCAAAGAGCCTATTACTTAGATCCAAAGAAGAAAGGCAGGATATTTCACTTCCTTAACACTCACTATTTTGAGTCTGTTTAATATTTGGGGGCCCGGCTTCCTCTGTTGACATACTATTTAAATTCTAGACTGGCAAAGCCTTCAAGTTAAGGTTAAACACATTCCATGGTAAGTGGAATTTGTGTTGTTTTCATACAGCACAGAGCCACCTGTGGGAAGATGAAAAGGGATTCTAATGAGATGCCTAAAGCCACTCTCATCTGCAGCAGCTCATGGCTTCTTAAAAAACAGTCTCAGATTAAGGACTAAAATAAAACTAAATCTGAAATGTTCATCTGATTAGAGGGCAAGATCTTTGCCTAGAACAGAAGCAGGCACACTGAAGACGCTCAGAAGCAAACAGAGTAGCCACCCAGCTCTCCTAACTACCTGGTTGCTCAGTCTTACAAGAGTCCTGCTAGCATTTATGGATCACAAAACAACATCATTGCTCATGAATGCTCCATCTTCCCATGCCAATCATCTAGTGCCACCTGTGCAGACAATGCTAATGAGAAATTCCACCTTTGCTGTTCATGAAGGAGATATTAGCATTGACATAGCGATAGATTTTTTGTGAAATCTGGATTTACATCACAGGATAAAATCTACAGTAACATCTGGCAATAGGCTGCAGTTTACAGTTTACTTTTTACTCAGAGAAGTACAGAAGGTTTGGGCATATAGCCATAAATTCATAACAATCCTAAATAGTGTCACTAAATACTAAATTTTGGAGTAAAAATTGCACATCTTGCATGATAAAGTGAAAGATTGCACCAGTGAAGCATGAGTCATCACCTGTTGACATTTAATTTAACAGAACATTGAGAACAAGAATGCTTATAATGCTGGAAGCTGATATCAAAGAAACGGAGAATTTGAAAATTTATGAAGACAAAGATACAGTCATATTAAAAAAAAGTATGGTGACTTCAGTGCAAAGAAGGGACACACGCTCTCTGCAGAGGGACGGGCAGCCCTTTTAGACTCCAGAGATAAAGGGGGTAAAAGTCACTGTTCTGCCCAAAAAGAGCTTGGACAGGCAACATTCCAAGGTGGTTTTGAACAGAAGAGTCAGCTTAAATACCCTCGACTTCTGGAGGCAGTTGGTTAAAACGTGGTGCTGTTGCAATAAAAAGATTAGTGCTCTCTGACAACAATAATGCACATCTCCAGTGACACATGAATCCTGGAAGTCCCAGTGACCTTAGAAGGCACTTAAAAATGAAATTGCGTGTTTGCTTCAGTCTGGTTAAAACATACAGATAATACTATGCCATACACATGTTGGCTGGTTTTTGTTACGTTTGTTAGCATTAACTTGGAAGGGAGCTGCAGAAAATGTACCATGAAGAACCATGCTCTATGTGACACTGAAGACCATCTCATAAAATGCACAAGTAACTAAAACAGAGACAATGAATGAAACATATTTTTGCCAAGCAAAGAGAGATTTGTTAAAATTACAGAGGACACTCAGAAGTCACAGTTTATTCTCTCACTCCTCTGAATGGACAGTGGTTGATGCAGCAGTTCCTTCACTGAATATTCTTAGTGTATTTATTTTTCTGTTTATCACTCATAAAATATTTAGCAAGAGCATAGTTCCACCTGAAGACAGGGAAACCAGGCTGGTTCTCATGGATCTCCCTACTATAAAATTCAAGAAGCAGCAATTTTTAAACAGGGGAGCAGCTACAGAGGGAGCATTTTGTAATGAACCTAAAATACTACAGAAACATCTTTTAGAGAGAAGTAGGGCTTCGTGCATTCACAGACCATTCCTAAGATGTTCCTACACTCACAGCTTTTAGCTTCAGTTACAGGGTGTGCACCATTTGGGAGTGGAACAGGAGATAAGACGTATGAGCTTCAAGTACTTTAAAATGCAGCAACCAGACTGTTAACATGGGGGAAAGCTAAGCTATCGTTTCAGTGTTCTTGTTGGCAAACTGAATTTCAGACAAATAAAAGACTCTATTTAAAATCCAGGTGTTGGGCTTCATAATTCTCAAGGATTTGTATGTCTGACTATTTTCAGCCTTCTCTCCTATAATGAATGGTTTCCAATGTGATTCTTGTCATTTGTAAGAACAATTGAGCTGTCAATGGATGGGTTAAGTTCACTAGTCTGGAAACTGCTGGTCCCTCAGTTTAGGAAGTAACTTTTTTCCTCAAGCACAAAAAGATGACAGAAAAGCTTTCACATTTCAGAAGAAAAAGAAAAGAAAATCATTCCTCCTACTCCTTTTGCCAGAACTTTCACAGAGCGCAATTTCTAAACAAAAAAATTCTATGCAGTTCTTCAGGATGGTAACCCAGATACATTATAAGCAGATAGATAACTGAAGCACTTAGGATAAAAAAGGTAACCAGAAGACTGTATTGGCTCTTCTTTTGACCTCTACTGAACTGAGCAGGGTCTCAAGTGGATACGTTACCTCCAAGATACTTGCTTCCATCGTTCTCCATTCGGCATTTCCAATAGTAGCTAAAATAATCAATTCTTGACAAGGATCATTGGAGATACAGATTATGGTACTCAGAAAGACCCGTCCCAAATACAACTCCATAACCTAAAGACTTATTGAACAAAAATGTCTAAGCCAAAGACTATTATCTTGATATTTCTGCATGATAACTGCCATCTAGGTGAATACACCAAGGACTGTAACCACATCATCTGTGAATCTAGAACCGTACCACAACACACATACTTATCCATGGGCCGCAAGAGCACTGTTAACCTCTTGTCGGTCTCCGGGACAGTGAAAGTTATATTTGCTATTCCAATCCGTTTCTTAAATCAAAACAAGACATCTGCTGCTCTCTTACACAATATACCCCTGGGCTTTTTTCACTTCCTAGCTCAACAGACTGGTCTTTGCATGTGATGCCCCCATTTGATCCTTCCCATGTCTGTATGCCATGGTTCATACGGAACCTAAATTAAGAACGGCGTTTACTTGTGCTCCTTCCTTGGTTTGCCAAGTGACAGGTTTATTGGCCATGTTAGTGATGTCACACATTTTCTTTGTATTTCAGTCATCTGGAGTGGCATTTGGAAAGGGCATTTTCTGCCTAAAATCAATAGCTTCTCTAGCTGCTGTAATATTTCTTCTTACTTAGAAATATTACTCAGAATATAAAAGCAATTGATTGTAGGCAGAAAATATACTTGCCAATTACTGATGGAGAGGGGAAGAATACAAAGTGCTCTCTAGCTTAAGTAGTTCCAGCTGGTGACACACCAGTACTAATCAGCACACGTGTTTCAGAGGCACCAGAGCCTTCCCAAGCAAATGCCTGATTTCCCTTCTTATAAGTTGAAACCCAAAGTGTGGTTTATTCCAATGAAAACATGAACCCAGATTTCAAATGCTGGATTTCTGAGAGATCTACTTTCACAGTAACTGAAATCCTGCTGTTGAATTAAGGCGGTGAAAACGCAAGTTAACTTCCCTTATTTTTTATGCAAACTTTCCCGGAACCAAAACAGAATTTGAACAGATCATTGTCCTTTCTTCTTTGGGCTGAAGTAAAGTAAATAGTAAGTTGTGTACTTGATTGTGACAGGTTGTGATCACCTAAGAACAGTAATACTAATTACTCTACAGTAGAATATCAGCATAGCTTTGGTTTGGCACACTGACAGAAAAATTTCCAGTTCTACAGTCCAGCCTGATAGCCACAGCCCTGAAAGCTGAACAGACACAGACATATTTGCCTCATTTCATACTTCACATTACACACAATTGCACCCAACAAAATGCTCCAAACAACACAGTTCTTCCCCATTTGTCCTCTCACCTCCAAACTTCAGCACTCATTTATTTTCTCCAGTGTAATTGGCTGCAAGGAAGTCTCATAGATTTATGTAGTAGCTCTGGTCATATACTGCTGGTTCTCATGTTCCCCAGCCATGCACAGGGAGTGCATCAGATGATAACAGTAACACTGGAAGAAGAAGAAAGGCCCAAAAAGGAGTTACATACTTTCAACAGGCTTGACATAAGTAACAACCAAATGGCGAAATCCCTGAAGATGCTGGTTTGAGCAACAGTTTTCTCAATAAAATTATGATATCTCACTTGTTACTATGCATATCAAAGAATTTTTGTACAAGCTATTTAAGGCTCGTATTTTCACAGGTACCTCAGTGAGATAGTACAAGCTCTAGTGACACTGGATTGGCGCACCTAACTCAAACTTTCTAAAAGAATAGAGATGAGCACTTGTTAGCACGAAATCAGTTTTGACCGTTGTTTTCCATGCAATTTTCGGAGATTAAGGCAAGTACACTTTTCTAGGTAAGTGAGGCCATTAGACCCTGCTGTAGAGGGAGTTCTGGATTCATCATTCAGAAACACTACTTTTAACATATTTCTTCAAGACATTAAATTCAGATACCAGTGCAAAACCTAATTAAAGTGTGCACCTTTTCTTTCTTACATATCCCAAATAAACCCTTTCATTAGAAGGAAGCCCTTACTTTCATAGGTGTCTCAAAAACATCTGTATGTTAAATCACCTAATAACACAATAATTTCAGGAATTATATCCTACTTCACTTACACAGTTCTATTATTTAAGGATATAAAATAAATCCTGTGATAAGTTTTAGTCCTCCTTGATATACGTTCAGACCTAGTACCCAATTCCAAGTCTTTTCTGTATGGCTTGATTACTTCTGAATTTCTATATACTGCCACTTTATGTACCTCCCAGTCGTTTACTCAAATTGGGTCTCAAAAAGTGCTTTAGTGAGTTTTTACAATCAGTTAAAAGATTTTGAAAAAATATTTTATTCAGGAACTATTCTAAACCAGAGATAAAAGATGGCATGATTTTTAAAGCCAAAAAACCAACAAAACTAAAACCAGAAATAGCTTTGGCCAGTTTCTCTTCACAGCTAATTCCCTCTTCCTTGCCCCGACATCATACAATCATTAAAGCAGGCAAAGCTTTCAGTTAGCACACTTAGTAGGTTATTTACATTTTAAAAGGATGTTTTGGAACATGCTCAATTCCAAGCATTCATGAAATTGAATTTTATACACTGGGCTATACTGAACTCCATTTGACGTGCTGCTTCAACAAAGAATACGTTGACAAAGAGTCTACAGCTTCATACTTCGAAAATGTTTTCTTCTGTCTGTTAGGGAAAGTTTTTCACCCTCCACCTGGGTTGCTAAGGTGACAAAGAAACAAAGAAAACCAAAAAACTACTCCCAAAAAACCCAAACAAATCTTTGTGCTTGAACCACAAAGTTTTGGGTTCAAAACTAAGTGTATGAATTTATTATTACTGTGATGGACAGATAAACTAGTAAACTTCTAAAGGACAAATTTCCAGGACATGCTTTTGGTTCAGGATGATTTTTAGTAAGATTAAGCTTCAAATATCGAGACTTCCCTTCACTGAGAATTTTAGCAGTGTTTCAGTCCAGCTTCTAATAAATAAGTTAAATGACATAATGCTGCTCACCTCCAACTGACCAATGAAGACAACGATCAGTTGTGCTCAAAACTTCTCATCCACTCAGGAATAAACCTGCATTTCTCTAATTTTTTAATTAGGATGAAAAGAACTTAGCCATTCTCTGTACTAACTGGTTTCTTGTAACTTTATTCAATTATAAATATATCTAAATATTAAAATATACCCTACTACATACTAGACTTATTGCAAATGTTGTGCATAAAAAGAAAACAGAGCTATGAAGAACAAGCAAATAGATTCATTTGGGCAGATGGAAAATGAAGAAAATATTGTCATGAAAAGGCTCAATCAGTCACTTTATGCTTTACCAATTTTTAGGTAGGTCTACTTCACTCATATGGCAACCTACCAAAACTTGGTTTGCCCAAAATTCATTTTACATCAGTTTGGTCTCTTGCCCAGCAAAGAACTTAATAAAGCTTATCAAACTGAAGAATTAAATGGACTGCCACCTTAGGCATCCCTTGTATCTCGTTCTCTTTTTCTGTCATCCCACTTATCTGCTCTGCAGCGTATAACCACTGTCCAACTAGATAAGTTGCTACAATCAGCAGCTTTGCACTTGATCCAGTTTGAATCTATCTTACTATTGCAGTTGAAGAGTCACCAGCATTTCTGCTCAGCCCAATATAAAGTATTTGTTGTTGTTTTTATTCTGATATGCTTTTGTTCTTCTGACTCCTTGCGAGATCCAGACGTGTAAGCAGAAAAATCAATTGTTCCAAAATTTTTTTTCTGAGTAACATGGAAACAGAAATTATCAGTAACCCTTGAATAATTCTCTCTTCCAAAATTTCACCTTTATTTTCACGAATCGAATGCTTTGAGAATTTGGGGTATTCACATATTGATTTTGCATTGATTTTGCACAAGCTCAACATATTCAAAAGGTGAGGACCATCCTCAGGAACAGCACTTGTGCTGCTAGTTAGGATTTCTTCTGACACACCACTTACTTAAAAGAATTTTCCATGCTGTCATTGCCCTAAAGATTCTTTTCACGGTTTCAGTAACAGTGGCATCTGCAGAGGGGAGCTCCAGCCACTTGAAACTCATTAAAACATACTTGAGATTGACAATGAGTTGAAAACATCTGTCAGACTTGGCCAAGATTTCAATCAAGTGTGATGTTGCCGTGTTACTCTGCTACATTGACTTAATAAATGACTTGGCTGCTGTCAATGCAAGGAAAGTTGGGTTCTAATTACTAGCCCAATTTTTTTTCTGTATCTGAAATGTACTTTCACTTAAAGGTTCATAGTCTACGTGACATGCATTAAAATTAATTTGTTGAATCTAGAATCTGAAGTAAAGCAATACAGACTTGCTTTTTAACATGCTGTATTAGGCGTCAGCTAATATATAACATGGCGTACATATAAAAAGTCTCCAATAAAAGTAAATGATAAGCTTCTCCCAAACAGCCTAAGAGTAAACAAGTAACTACCTGATACTTTCAGCCTCATTTTTTTTTTTATTAAGCTCAACAAGTCCCAAACAACTCTGAGTAAAAAGCTTCCAAGAACCTAGTGTCATTTTTGAAAAAAATGTCCAGGAAAATCTCTGAGTTACACAAGTTATTTTTCAAAGAAGCTAAAAAAGTGTATACCTAGCTGAAGATATGCCAAAGTAAAAAAATCAAAGGACTGTATTACTATTTCAAATAGAATGGGAAAGAAGTAGCATACAGTTAATTCTTACCTACAGAAAACCAATGTTTTCTTTCAGATGTAAGTGAAGGGAATCCAATGCGGGGACTGATGGACTTCATCCTTCCTCTTTACTTTTTTCAGTATCTGTTTCATCCAAAGGTGTTACAGGGATTTCTTGAGTTTCCCCGTCTAGAGAACGGTCCCGTAAACAGGATCCTTTAGAAAAACAAACAGTTTTACACAAAGTAAGGTCCTCAACAAAATCAACACCTTAGAGTCTAGAATTCTGTTACAATAAGATTTAGATGATATAAAACTGTTATACGTGATGAGTATGCTATACAGTAAATCTGTAGGTGCAGGGAGACCATGTCAACGAAATGTTAACTGATATAAACATCATTTATTTTACCTTTCTGATATGTGCAAAGTATTCTGATAGTTACTTTACTAAAGGGATTACTTTATGAAAATTGACTTCCAATAGGCAGATTTATTTTATTTGGCCAGCTTGCAGCTTTTTTGTTGAAATGTAAAATAAAAGAGCAAGTGTAAAAAGTAGTCAGACTTACTAACTGTAAGTTGAGTTACTGACTCAACCAAATGCACTGCAAAGATTCACCTGAAACCACCAGAACACACGAAGGCCAATGAGAAGTGCTTTTAAATATCCTACCCAGACTGCATGCAGATATGTGGGAGCTTTAATTCAAGGCTGCATGTGTGGCTAGAAGGAATGAAAAGTTAACACACTGTTCTTGTTCTTTAAGAGCCAATCTGTCATTCCCTCTTGCAAGCACTGATGTGTTCAGATTGTGTGTGCACCAAAACTGCAGCTCCAGTGCTTTCTTTGTTTGTTTCTTGTTGGTTGGTTTTTTTCCTGAAACTACGCCAGTTCTCTGGAATGATGGATATTACCTGCAGAAACAACAAAGATTTTATTACCTATTATTTTAGATATATATGATTTCCAATTAGAATAAAGATGACATAGATAAATATAATTTAAATCTTACATTTTGCCTGATGCAATATTTCATATATTCATCTAAAATCTCTTTTCCTTTGCTTGCTGTCCTTCTCTCTAACTATACTTTGAAATTACATATAAATACAAAAAAAAACCCCCATTTTTTCAAATGGTGGAATGCACTGTGCTGTGTTTTGTTTTGTTTTACAGTATGGAACCCTGTCACATGCACGGTTCCTCTGTGAGAGACTGGCAGACAGTCTATTTGCAGCTGTATTCTTATTTTTAAAAATAAAATTCTTTATGCAGTCAGCAAGTGCCTTTTCTAATAATTTTTCACTTCAGAGGAGCACCTCTACTTACACTAAGATATTATAACATGAAATAATGCAATACATACACGTATTCTTCACATGCTTATTGAACATTTTAAGTAATGTTTTGAAATACACAGTATTATTGCAATGACTTCTCTTTTTCCTTTGGCTTAACGACCCCAATAGATGTGTTCACAACATGCTGCCCTGACAAAGCAAGGTGTTCTGCTCTAGAAATTTGCCCTTTTTTTTCTTCGTGATCTAAATCTAGATGAAAAACTGCAGTTTCTTGGACAGGGGGAAGGGGTGAGGGTCAAGGCCAAGCTGACACTATAGTAATAAGGTATGTTTAACCTCAGGGCTACTCGTACTTCAGAGACTCTCACTTTGTGAGCAAACTAAGAAATCAGGATTACACACAGAGTAAGGTGAAACCCAGTTCAGGTAAAGATGATAAAAATCTAATCTTCATAAAACTGTAACAAGGTTCTCTGAGGCTTTTTAGTCCCTAGGATTTAATAATAAAATCCGTTGACAGCTTAGTCATTGAAGTCCTTGGTGGGGTACCAGGCACTTTAACAGTCATCCAGAGAATACGTCTGTTTCTGCCACTTCATAAATGCAAATTTATTTTAGACAAGGCATGAATAACCCACTCATTCATCCTCAAGTACAATCAGATGAAAATGCATGTGTTGAGCAACCAGCCATACGTTATTATTTGTTATGGATCTGCTATATCTACATTCATTTCAATCCCTTTTCTGAAGAGGGACAGACAAGATGACTAAACAGCAATGTAAATCTCAAGATTACGGTCAGGAAACACATCTTCATTACAAAAAGTTCTCTATAAACCCCTATAAACCTGTATCGTCTCATGGTCTCTAACAATATGTTATTGATGTTCACTTCTCCAAAACTGCCACTTGAAAATATGGGTTGGGTAGTAATTTCTAGCTGATCTCCTGTCTTTCTCATATAAATAGAAGAGAACTGAGTGGGTGAAATAGAACACAGTCATTCTTGCATCTCCAGCCTCCAGGCTAGGAGAGACTATCAATGGTATGCTTCTCTTATGGTAAACATTCACTAAACCTTCTGTTGAACTACTTTCTACAATTTGCTTATCTGTATAAAGTAGTTTTGCAATGAAATAATAAGCTTTACTCTGTTTTCTTAAGAACATTGTATCAATGCTTGCTGTAAATCTGTAGCCTCACAAATTAAATGTGCTATACGTTACCAGTTACAATAGCTCAGTTGCACTTTTAGCATCATTTTGAATAAAGTTAGTATCAAGACAGAATTTCACATTGGTTTTATTAAACATCTGAAGCAAGAAAATTAGTCTAACATTCATTTAACACCAACATAGTATGTATCAAAACATACAGTTGCAATAAAAATGAGCACATCCTCACAATCAGCTAAAGACAAGCGCAAGAAAAAAATGCCTCTGTTCCAAGCCAACTTCAGGAAAGCCAACTCAGTCTTGCTTTACCCATATTAAAAGGACAATGCCCTTGAGCTAACAGCACCCTTTTTTTTAGAATTCACACTATCTTCCTTGGCTTCTTTTATCATGCCTTGACTCTTATTGACAAAATGTTCAGCTCCTAGAAACTACACCATCTTGTATCACCTAGCAATGACTCCTCAGGAAAAAAAAAAGTAATCCTAAGAGGTATAGAAGAAATCCAGTCCTGTTCTTTAGATATTAAAAACAAACAAACAAACAAAACCAGCACGATGTACAATTTTTAGAAAGAAAAAGATAGCGAAACCTTGAAAAAAACTGCTGGAAAAGTCCATTATTTAGCAATACATGTTGTATTTTAATAAATATGAGTAATACACATTTCTGTATCACCTCAAAAAATGAGGCAAGATTTCCAAATTATGTCTACAGTGATTTGGCCTCAGCCGGCAACCACAAGCCACCCAGCCGCCCGCTCAACCCTCGCAGCACCGGGGCAGAATGGGAAGAAAAAGGCTCAAACCGGTGGGGTGAGATAAAGGCAGTGTAACAGAACAGCGAAGGAAAGAGGAGAACACCAGCACCGACGGAGGAGTGAACAAAGAGGACTCTCACCCGGCGCCCTCCCACCCCACCCCGGGGTGGCTCCCCCTAGCCCGGGCACGGCTCCCAGGGGATGGCATACCTGGGGCCCGCCGCACCCTGGGGGAAAGGAACCCTACCCCCGCCGGAACCAGGACACTATACAGGATGAAGCCCTCCTAAATGCATACAGACCTCCTAGTCTAGCGAGTATCAAGTTTTAAATAATAAAATCTATAGAACATCTTGTGTCTGCTCTACAATGAATTTTACTCATTTGAAAAAAAAAAAAAAAGCCAAACTTCACGATCATCAGCACTTCAAAATCATCCTTTGTACTTGTTTTTGTCTCAAAACCAGAAGATATTTCTTTGGAAATCAAAGTCTTTCTACATGGCCTGTTTATGCTTCAACACCTCTTACTGCTGCTGTGTAACTAGCACCTTCAGTCTCATGAAGAAGTAGATTTAGCATCCTGCAGCATTCCTAGGAATAAAAGGAACATCACGGTATGAGCTAGTGAATCACTTTGCAAGCCCATTTTCTTGTCTTTGTATTCTGTTGAAGTTCGTCAAAATCAAGTCAACCCTCCCTAAAGACAACACATCTTCAATTAGAGGTGTAAAAAACAGTTTGCGTACAATTTAAATCCTGCAAACCGGCAATCTTCTCATGAAAACCAGAAATTCCCATGTATCAGTACTCCTGATTCATCATTGTTTTTCAGTTACACGAATTGATCTTTAATTTCCAAGACAGGGAAAAAGACTCGGCATTTTTGTCAGGGGTTAGGGATTTGCCATATAGTTATCACATACAAGCAAGCTTACATTGCTAACAGTTTAGATTACACGACCAAATAATATTCTTGCCTCCTAAATTCTTGATGTACCTCACGGATTCCCACTCCACTCTCATCAAGGAATGTTGGTCTTTTCTCATTTTCCCCACTAAAACAATACAGAACTGGCCTATGAGGGTTTGAAGCTCACAAGCTTTCTTACGTTGACCGCAGACCAAAGATGATACCGTGCAGCCATTACTGGAGATATACATTTAAAACCATCAGAATACCAGAAGAGGCACTGAATTTTTATTTAAGTATACATGGATGTGGTCATGTGAGGCCAGACCTTCAGTTGGTTACATGAACGCATCTCTGTTGCCTTCAGGGAGACTGTGCTGATTCAGATCCCAAATCAGCACAGCACTGTAGTGCCACTGAAGTCAGTCGGTCTATACGTGAAGTTCAACAGCAGCATAAGGACATTGCTAACACCGATGTGCTGCTGAATCGCAGTTTTCTTGTGATCAAGAATACGAACGTTGTCTTTTAGGTTACTGAAACCCTGCTCAGAGACACAGGCAAAACTGAAATGAATGGGGAAGTGTCACAATTCAAAAGAAGCTGACACCTGTCAACGCGCTTTTAAAAAGAAATGTTCCACTTAGCAAAAATGGTAGAATACTGATCTGCTCTGATGAGTGCTCATTCAAAATTAGGACTCTATTCATTAAAACATCTCTTGGTGCTCTTTTTTTGTGGTGGAAAATCAGAACTTCTCTTCCTTTTTAAAAAATAATACTTCCAAAACATTCCAAAAAGGTAGCATTTTGAAATTTACCAATTGTTTTAAACTCTCAGAATGTTTAATTCCTCTTTCTCACTGTTAACCCTACTGAATTTTGATTTATTTTACTGTCCCACTTTTGTAAGGCCTCAGGTTTTTTTAATTGCTGTGATTTCCCTCTCCTCCCCTTTTTCTGCAGGATTTGGTCATTTTTTGAATCTCCAGAAGCCCTGGAAGAGTCTAAAGTTTGCTAGCAGATACTGAAGGTGGTCTGTGGTTTGGGGGGTGTGCCGTGGCTGACTGGCAGCAAAGTAAGTACATATTGAACCATCTTCTACGACAGCACTACTGTACTTGGCACAGCAGCTGGCCACAAACAGCCCTGTGTGCCCCTGCTTCAGGGGTATTAAGCACACGCTTGTAGATGTTAAGTTGATTTCTAATACAAAATACGTAAGCAACGTGCAATTTCAATTTTCGTGTTTACTTTTTTTTAATTCAAAATGGCAAATTTCTGTGAAACATTTTGATTTAGATGAAAGCACAATTTGCAGAAGAAAACTGCCACAGTGAGCATTTTTTGGCAAGTCTGCTTTGGAGCAAAAAAAAAAAAGAAAGAATTCTTCATCATTTAAAAACAATCTTTCTATTAGTCAGAAATGTCAACTTGCTTCAGAACAAGCAGGTTTCTTCACGGGCAATACTTCCGAAAAGCACATTTTCGGAGCATGACACACCCCTTCATCACCCTATGCAGCTCGGTGGGGGTAGAGAAAGTGAAGAAGTAAAGATGAGCTTGAGAGAGGGTTGGAGGACACGTATTGGTTTAATGTTTGTCTTTGTTTCTCACTAATCTATTTTAATTGGCAACAAATTAATTTTCCTCAAGTTGAGGCTGTTTTGCCCGCAACAGTAACTGCTAAGTGGTCTCCCTGCCTTTGCCTCAACCCACGAGCTTTCTCATCCTGTTTGTTTTCTCCCCCTGTGCTGCAGAGGAGGAGGAGCGAGAGAGCGGCTGGGTGGGCGTTTGGCCCTTAGCCAAGGCTAACTCACCACACTGCTTTAGCCCAGATTCTTCACAGAGGACTGGGAACTTGAACAACTTCACAAATCCTGACTCGGGCTCTGATTCCGCAACTCTTTGTATCCAGGAAAAGACATAAGGCTGCACAGAGCCCTGTTGATTTCAATGTACCTGCCTGCAAGCACATCTTCTATGCGCAGAAGACCTAGTTGGAGCCAGTGAGGCTCCACCAGAGCACAAAGTTCCACCAGTCTCAAGACAACTACTGGATCATGACAATGAATTACTCAAATGAACCTGAAGCCAATATAACTGTCAAAGGCATATGAACCAAAACAAGAAAATCTCTTCACAATTAGCCCACAACCACTTAGCTATATGGTCATCAAAATACTAAAGAAAAAAATTGTTGCCAATATAGTCAGGGCTCTCTTAATTTCATGCACTGTGACTTCAACAATTTCTTCATTTCTCATTTTATTTCTCTAAAAGTCGCTTCATTTAAAAGCAGGGAAACCACATTTCATGCTCTTCAGTTTCATTAAAGATATACAAAAGCCCTTACCAAAAGAAGACTACTCTAATTAAACCATTGTAGCAGAAGGAAATATTGAAATGAAGAATCTGAAAGGATTCTGACATGCTCTATATTCTCTTGCACATCATTCCTTATGGTATAAAGAAAAAAAAAAAAAAAAAAGAAGAAAAGAGCTCCTCCCTTTAAAAAAAAAAGGTTTAGAATCACATGATAAAACATGTAACACTCAACCCAGAGTAACACAAATGGACTATCTCACAAATTTTCTAAAGTGTGTCGAAAAAGAAGGTCATCGATCACTTCTTCAGCAGTGTGAGAACACAATATTACAACCTCAGAAAATCAACCCGTGTCTGCTTGACAAGGAAGGCATGGTTAAATCCCCTGCTTAAAACTCATTCCACAGGAAATGTGATACAAATACCACATGAATTACATCAGAGAAATTCAGGATCATTCAATATGTGCTGCTTAATCAGCACTTGAATTAAAGCATTGCTGAAAATAAAATAAAAAAGTAAAACCTGAGTATTAGTCCTTCCCTTAGGAGCTGAAAAATAAGACTTATTTTGAATTATATCTTTCCAGGAGCAAAAAGAATGACAATGACTGTTCCGAGTCTGACACTGGGAACAGAATGAAGTAGGGGTTTATTTCACTTTTGAAGCACATGAAACTAGGGCTCTGTTAAAAAGCTGGCTCACAATGAACTCAATCTTGTGATTAATCAATTAATTAATTGCCCCAAATTCCAACAGTGTTTTAGGGATCTCTTGGTTACAGGACATATACATATAGCAAGAGTTCGTTTCCACATGGGTAAGCAATCATTTCTGGGGGTGGCTTGAACCAAAGAAGCAGCTTATATTTATTCAAATCCTATTTCATAGTGGATAAGGATCTTTCGTGCCCCTTTAGCATTCAAATCCTGTACAGATAACCACAGTCTGTTGGATGTTGCATCAGATGAGGCTGACAAACTGTTTCAGTTAAATTCCCCATTGGTGAAGATCTCTATCACAGCACCTTCCCTTCTCCATTTCAGGTTGGTCTGCAAAACAGCTTAAAAAGAAAATAGTAAAAAAGAACCAAAAAAATCCAAAAAAAGTAGTCTCTTATTTCTTTCTTGTAGATTCGTCCAAGGAAAGGAGACTACCATAAGCTTTCTATCAGGGAGCCTCCTCCACAAACGCACCTGCCACCTTCAGTTCATGATGTTCTCCACCTCCTCCCTCAAAGCTGTACTACCTCAGGCTCCTGTAGCTACGGCTTCCTGAAGAACCACCCTTCAGGGTCTTCCTGCATCAAAAGGAAACACTGGTAATGCATATGAATGTTCCCAGTCCTGACAAAGCCTGGGCAGCCCATAATATATCATGCTTCCATGTAGGTTCTTATACCCTAAGACTTCCTTCTAGCTCCAAGATGACAGAGAAATGGCATTGAGACAGGTGATTAGACTTCCTTATCCTCATGCCATGTTCTTCTTCATTCCAGAAAGAAACACCTTCACAGACCTTTTGAATTATCTTCTTAGCTACACAAAGGATGAGTGAAACAGATACTAATTCTGCGCTTTTTTTTTTTTATTCCTATTGACCTTGTCACATTTGCCCTTGCCCACATTTGATCCAGAAAATCATTTCCAAGGATGTCGAGAAACCAAAATGTTGTTTCTTTCGTAGCCTGAATGAAAATGAAAGACGTACCTTCCAACCAGAAGAGCAGATGAATTAGTGAGCCTTGTCAATCTCACAAAAAACATTCTATCAAATTACGAGCGATGAAATACTAATTCTTTTATTTTAAATTCACTTTTTTTACTCTCCTTACAATCCACTGGAAATACTGAAATCCTAGAAATACCCAGTAAACACACATACATAGCTCCGGCCCTACTATCAACAGCGATCAAAGCAGTGAAGAGTGCAAATGCATTACTGACTGACTCTTGGGGGACTTTAATCTTTTCTCATAAATCACTTCTCTCCAGCTACCTGATCATTTGGATTTCAGAATAAAATGCATGTGTTCTGAAAGGTTCTGACTGATCTGAGTGGCTCACAAGTAGACCACAAGGAGTCTTAAACGGCAATGGCCACATGCCGTCCTGTTTTTTATGCATCTATTCAGGTAGATTGCCTGAAACGAACCATGACATCAGCTCATGAGGAAAGGTTTCATTTTTTAAAGAAACTCGGTATTACAGGAAACTATAACTAATCTATATTTTTTTTCGAGCTTGTAAGGTTTAGATGAAGTTGTATTGAAAATATATTTCAAAAACACTTGCTAAATCCATACACTAAAACCAAATAATTTCAAAGCTTGCAGTATATATATTTCTCACTTGCTTAGTCCATGTAAAACAATGGATTGCAGGCTATATAAGCTGGTGGGAGAGTGGGTTCCCTAAAACATAACACACTGGGAATCCGTGGTCTAACATACCTTGCCAATTTTGCCTGAAGCTGTTTCCATCGACAACAAAGAAAAGGAGGTATCATTGATTTCAACGGATGCTGGCTCAGATGCAAAGTCAGTATACACAAACAAAGCTTCAGGGACTGGTTTTGATCACCCAGGGTTGGGGTTTTTTTTATTGTTGCTCATCTCTGCATTTCCTGATTTTGCTGAAATAAAGAACAGCTGTTCTCACAAGCTTACCAATTCAAAGCTGTGAAGACAAAAGTTGCATCCAAATTTCCTTTTTCCTTAATAGCATAGTATAAATCTCATCTCATTTAATGGAGAACAAAATAAGTCCAAAAAAGGGAGGGAGGGAAGTCAGTCTCACAATTCTGCTAGTTGTGGGAAAATCTATCTCCCTCTATGTGCATCTACAGACACACTCTGCTGGAATTTCTTGCTCCCCAATACGTGGCCAACAGAACAGATACCGCGGTGAAATGGCTTACACCCTGAGAACTGTTCCCCAAAATTGCTCTGGGGTCATTACAGTGACAAACCTGAGACAACCTCAGCAGAGCTGGCATTTCTCCTGGACAAAAAGATACACGTGTATTCTTCATCACACGTGACCCTTGCACTGAGTCATAATACATATGCAGATCAGGCATATGTAGCCACAGTACAACTAGCGTGAACGTGCTCGGTGGACATGTTCTGGTTTTCTGGACATTCAGCACTCCAAACAAATATCCCGAACCCTTGAGCTCTGCCTCAACAAAATCTTTTGCAAAATAAGTGGATATGGCCAGAGAAATGTGAGCATCAGAGTAAGATGTAGGTTAGGCATGACCCCACACCTGTACATAGCTTAGCATGTGCTATAAAACCTGCCGGGAAAGTTCGTCAAGTGTTTTGATACTGCAGACACACCACCGAAATAGCCCTACATGCTACAGTTCCTCAGAAAGATACATAGCTACCTCTCAGCTTTCCAACAGCATGAATCAGTCCCGGGAAAACACTGCAGCCACGCAGCTGCCATGTTTTCGAGATAAATGTCTCACTTCGGATTGGACTGTGCAGTGCAAACGTACCTGCAGCCTCTCTACGCTCTCGTTAGCTCAAGTGTCACCACACTACAGACACTGCCGTAACAAAAGTTTACATATCTCCTTAAAGCGGGATATGGTCTGTAGCTGAGGAACAGGAGCTCCACCTTTCATCCTCGCTCTCTTTGTAAACTCAAGGAAACAAATTAGGCACTGTGCCTCGGTGCCTGTTGCTCAAGAGCCGGGCTGCTGTGCTCTTCAAACGAAAAGGACAAAGACCACCGGCTGCACGTAGGTGAGGGCTGACAATTAGTGCCCTACGCACACGCGCTCATGGCGGGAAAGAGGTCTGTCTCTCTGACACAGCAGCAAACAAGGGAGCACGACTTCTAGGTCCAGCACTTTTTTCTTCCTTTCCCTGCCATCTCAGACAGTGAAATGAGGCAGGGATGAGAGCGATCAGATAAGTTGCTACTTACCTGCGAGTCAAGTGCCACACACAACTAGTTGGCAGCATAGTTTCCCACATGCATTAAGGGCCCATTCAGAATCCCAAATAATAATTTACCTCACAAGAGTTTGCTCATTATGTGCTTTGCCTGGCCCTTGTGCTCTTGTAAAACCCTCTTTGAGTAGGTAGGCATGAAATAATCTCCTGCTGCCTGTAGCACTGCCCTTTTTTTCTTTTCATGTGACTGCAAACAGAAACTCCTTATTCAAAAAGGAAAAGGTTATTAAACTCAGCAGAGTTATTTTAAAAAAGATAGAAATGAACTGTGACTGCAATCTTAAGTGTAAGTCTTGCCTGGAAAGCTGTTCGACACACAAAAGGCAAGCGGAAAGCACAGATTCAAGTCAAGTCTGGCCATTTTCACGTATAGCCACCATTAAGCTGACAAGACAGTAATCTGCTACCTCATTTTGTTATGAATGGTACTTTAATTTGGGGTTACTATTATTTTTAGTAAAGTTTCCTTTAAGCTGTATGCCCTCTTGACATGAATCTCCCTTTTCCAAACAAGGCACACGTCTCAAAAGGATTCAGACGTTGCTTGTACTTTACACTGGTGAGTTGCCTGACTGATGTCAGAGTGACTCACATGAGTAACACGGAGGCTGACAAGCCTAAGCAGCACTGGAGCCCTGTCCGATTAAATCTTCATATCCACGGTAGTTCACCTGTAAAACAGCATCATGGTTATGCCATGAAAAGTCAGCAGCTGGTAATGCCAATGAATCGACACCACATACCTCCAAAGGCCAAGTTTCAACTTACCTGCTTGTTTTAAATAGGATGATGCATGACGGTAAAAATGGCACTCGCTCTTCATCTCTCTCGTGCCCTTGCTTGTTCAATGGCTGGACTGCCCAGCTACAATATTTCTTTTACACATAAAGCTTATTAAGTACACTCCAAACCTGAAGTTTTAATGCTATTCTCTATGCTAACATTTGCCTGGTGCATAAATTGCCACAACAACCTCCCAGCTACTGTGATGACGGTACAATGCCTTGAAACAACACAGTCTCAGGCTGGTCAGAACGATTATGAGCACCAGTCACACTTGACTGAAAATAAAACAGATAAGCTGTATTAAACCATCTTATTGGTAACCATCAAGAAATGAAATGAGCTAATTATTATTTCCTTTCTTTTCCCAGTGATCTGCAATCCCTGGATGAACGCTGCGTAAACCAGAAAGGGTTTTGTGGCCATCCTTTAGTAATTGACCTTTAGCTCTCCCCATTTCATTTGCCCTAAGTGTTAATTGACTTTGAAAAAGCAGTATATTATCCTTTTAGAAAAAAAAAAAAAATCTGATTTGTGCCCGCCAACATCTTACAGCATCAAAGCCCTGTTAAATCATAGTGCAGTACAGCTGGAAATGAGTCTCCAGAAGAAAGGGAAAGAGGGTGGGGGAAGGAAGCAGATGGGTCATTGAAAGAGCTCCACTGCCATCTAGAGAGAATCTGCACCAGCCAGTTTTCTGAAAGGCAGGATCAGGTTATTAGTCAAAATATTTCCATTGTGATGCTGTTTTGGGATAAGGTGGGGACTCCATTCAGGTTCACTGCATCTCTACGTTTTTTAAACCTACCTTGTAGTAATTTTCACTAAAAATAACATATCCTGGAATATAATCTACCATAAATCCTAAGGAAATCATGGGAGATTGCTTTAAAGGCTCACTTATAGGCTCTCCTACAATGAGGTACGATATCTGTACAGCTCTGTTTCAGAGAAGCTCCTTTGAAGAGGTAGGTGCTGTATCTTTGCAGAAGGGTGCTTCAGTCACAAACAATTTACATTTTGACAGACATGCTATGCTCCCAGCAGCTGCCTTTATGATATTGCTTGTCAGTTAGAAAGAAAGAATGTGCTATTTCAGGCTATGATTTTTCTCTCTTTCAAATACATAAAATTGTCTTTTCTGAGTGTTTTATATGCAGCAGCCTCACAGAGAACCAAGTCAGACAGAGAGCAGGAGGCACCCATGAAATGTGTTACTAGTAGCAGTCTACTTTAATCTGACCGATTTAATTTACCCTGCCTCTGTCCAAAGAGCAACTGAACTCCATTTAATGTACATGATGGGTCAGCTGCTATGAAAACTGGAGAGGCGTTCCTCACCACCAGCACCTAATCCAGTTACATTCTGAAGACAGGCAACACATGGGTACATGGCTAACTGCATTTGGAACAAAAGAAATTAATTTGTAGCTCAGGGTACAGTCAGTAAGTAATGAAACTGCATCGCTAATGCACCTCAAAAGGGAGAGTTCATTACTGTTGTCTCACAAAAACTCTCGCTGTGAATTGTGGCCCTCTTGGTCTCCATCACTGTTATTTACTTGCTAATTAAAGAGCAATGTGGGACTTGTAACAGCTAATAGGAACTCACAGGTTCTTCTGTATACTGACTCCCTGAAAATTTCAAAAACAAAACCAGTTTGAGGACTAAGGACTTGTTAGTTCGAACCTAGTTGTAACCATTAAAATACTGCCTGCATGTTTTTCATATTACAGTGCAATTTGTGTTTGCTTCCTTTGTGAAATCCTATTGGGCTGAAATATCTGGAGATGAACAAAACTTGTAAATTAGTTTGTGGCTATCTCCTTTAGCTCACCAGTGAGGTGCTCTCTGATAGTGCAAGGCATTTGCCTGCTATGGCTGCAGCGATGAATTAATACTACAGAGAGAAAGATGACGGTGGTTATACTCTAGCTAAGGATATGTAAAACACGCTGCATAATACAATTATAAAGGGCAGCATCTGAATTATTTACACTCTTCATTCCTGACTAAGAATGGCACCTCAAAACAGGATTATCAAGGAAATTATACCCAGAAAAAACATTCTTTATTTTCACTGAAATACACTGAAATCAGAAACATTTGATTCCACACTGCCCTGCGCTCCTTGACATTTATCCTGACTGGATGCTAAATCAGACCATTCTGGACACTCATTTTATACGGGCACGGGTGGCTACTCAAGGTGAAAGCAATGGAGAATCAAGCCTACAGAACCTATTATGCAACCCATAAGGTTCACTCAGCCAAGAACTGGTCTCAGTGAGGTGACTGACTGTCTTCTCATTTCTATTAATGGGAACACTGACTATTCCTGGATGGAAGAACATCGTAATTTTGAGTGAAGGCTTTATGAGGACAGAGAATCCACCACTTCAATGGAATATCAGGAAACACAGAATACAGAAGAATGAAGTGACTGACTGACTAGATAGATCTTCCAGGCCAAATGTGTTGCAAAATACAGGAGGTATTGCTTCCATTCATTACAGCCAACAGGCTTGTCAGGAGGAAAAACCTCAATGCACCTTTAAAACCCAATTTGTCCTTTTCGCTGACAAACACAATTAAGCTGTGCAATTCAGGGAGAGAACAGTAGGCATAAGGATAGTTATTGTGAAATGACAAAGATTTAAACATGGCTAGACTGGGCTTTTTGCTGTTATCCTACTTCTTACCTTGTCCAGAGACCTTGAAGAGAGTCCTGAAATAATGACAAAGAAGAAGAGCTCACCTTACAACAATTAAGCATTAAAACTGAATTGGGTAAATGTCAAAAGCCAGACAGCTGTAGACATAGTACTGCTTCTGGTGAAGCAGAAGTGTAGACTTTCTTCTTCTTCTTCTTTTTTTAAAGGCAAATAAATTCAGTGCCTAATGCTTGCAACATGCAGCCGAGCCCTTCGTCCACTATACTTTACACCAGAAGTTGTTTTAGGCATTATTTCCAGACAGTCCTGTTAATGTCAGATGCAAGTACATGAACTAGAAATAGAAAGGAAGATAACATTCATACTGTGGAAATGAAAGGAGAGCACCTCTTTTGTGTCTGGAATTTATTGTGGAGTCAAAGGGCACTGAAGAGATTCTGTTTGATTTGTACATGCCACTGGATATAATAGGATGGGCTTCATGAAGATATGAATCTCAGCTTTTTTTGAAGGCTCGCTTAAGATGTATTATTTTTCAAGGGATATAAATAAAACTCCTTTAAAGCCACTTACTTACAGTGTGACTGTAATCAATTTACTTCACGTCTTGATGCTTCCCTCCCCTCGCTTCCAGACTTTGTCTTGTTTATTGAAACTCTGTACTTCTACGAGTAGACTGTCCCTCACTATTACTTTTTTTTGGTGAAATGACTGGTACAATGAGACCAAGTGCCCACTGGAAAAGTAACTGTCACGTCAGGGTTCAGTCCTTGATCAAAATGAAATTCCCTAGAACATATGCCTTCACACTAGCTGTTTTTGCGCATTTTAGCCAAAAGAAAAGCATGCATAGGTCTCACTCCTCCTTTCACAAAATTTTCCTCATAGGTTCATTGACTAACAAATCTCATTCCAGATGGAGGTTCATGTGTAGGCTTCTCATTAAACACCACATAAAACACGACATAGCTAGTATCGCTGCAAAGTAATATTTTATGACTTTTTATATAGATTGTAAATATTTTGGCAAATAGGCTGGGTTTGCTCTGGAGAAACAAAAGCAGCAGTTGTTTGTCTAGTTTCTTCAGTGACCAATGCAAGGAGCTACAACAGTCTATTTCTCATCCGGAGTTAACAGTTGCCCTTTCTTGCACTCATGTCAGGGACCACCACTCGGTGGATAAAGAACTGGCTGGACGGTCACACTCAAAGAGTTGCAGTCAACGGCTCGGTGTCCAAGTGGAGAGCAGTGACGAGTGGCGTTCCTCAGGGGTCGGTACTGGGACCCGTACTGTTCAACATCTTTGTCAGCAACATGGACAGTGGGGTGGAGTGCACCCTCAGCATGTTTGCTGATGATACCAAGCTGTTTGGCGAGGCAGACACGCTGGAGGGGAGGGATGCCATCCAGAGGGACCTGGACAGGCTGGAGAGGTGGGCCCAAGCCAACCTCATGCAGTTCAACAAGGCCAAGTGCAAGGTCCTACATCTGGGTCGGGGCAATCCCAAGCACAAATACAGGCTCGGCGGGGAATGGCTGGAGAGCAGCCCTGTGGAGAAGGACCTGGGGGTGATGATTGACAAGAAGCTCGACATGAGCCAGCAATGTGTGATCGCAGCCCAGAAGGCCAACCGTATCCTGGGCTGCATCAAAAGAAGTGTGGCCAGCAGGTCAAGGGAGGTGATTCTGCCCCTCTACTCCGCTCTCGTGAGACCCCACCTGGAGTACTGCATCCAGCTCTGGAGTCCCCAACATAAGAAGGACATGGACCTGCTGGAGCGTGTCCAGAGGAGAGCCACGAGGATGATCAGAGGGCTGGAGCACCTCTCCTATGAGGAGAGGCTGAGAGAGTTGGGGCTGCTCAGCCTGGAGAAGAGAAGGCTCCAGGGAGACCTTATTGCGGCCTTCCAGTACCTAAAGGGGGCCTACAGGAGAGCTGGGGAAGGACTTTTTACGAGGGCATGCAGTGATAGGACGAGGGGGAACGGCTTTAAGCTGGAAGAGGGCAGGTTTAGATTAAACATTAGGAAGAAGTTTTTCACTTTAAGGGTGGTGAGGCACTGGAACAGGTTGCCCAGAGAGGTTGTTGAAGCCCCGTCCCTGGAGGTGTTCAAGGCCAGGCTGGATGTGGCCTTGGGCAACCTGGTCTAGTGGGAGGTGTCCCTGCCTATGGTAGGGGGGTTGGAAATCGATGATCTTCAAGGTCCCTTCCAACCTAAACCATTCTATGATTCTATGATTCTATGACTTGCCGTCTTGGTATAGAACATCTTGAGTTTGATCACGATGGAAGATCATCATGCGTGCATGTAATCACGATACTTGACATCAAAGTCACAAAATCATATTCAGGGACACCAAATATCATCATGGCACGGCACTAATGTCATTCATCACTTAAGCAGCCTAAGCCAGGCGCTAATGAAGCATAAATCACTATAACGCTATAGAGACTAGTCAAGCTTCACCAGTTTTCACCAGCTAAAAAACCGTTCTGTCATATAATGATATACAGAAGAGCCTCATAACACAGAGACAAGAATGAGCAAAGAGGCACCAGATACGAGTGCTTTAGAGCTCTTCTGTTCTTTATAAGTAACCTCTAGGGATAATCTCTCTGAATTTGATGGCTTTTTAAAAAGCTTAAACAACTTTTTGGTCAGCCTGTTTCAGACCTGACTGGAAGCAGTGTTCAACTTCTAATGAAGAATGCTGCAAGATGCTTTGCAAATTGTTGCATATTCACTTTGGTACGTGAGATATAGGAGACGAGCTGCTTGAGTGAATAAAAACTAGCTAGCATACTAGAGCCAGAAGGTGCTTATGAGCAGAAGCAGTTTCAAACGGAAGGAGTTGACTTGTGGAATACCGTAACATTAGTATTGATTTTGTTTACTTTATAAACCTGAAAGGAGGAAAATGCAGTAAAGTGATGAAATGTGCTGATGATACGAAATGGGTGAAGCAACAAATACACAATAGGAAAGCAATAAAATTCACAGGGACTTGGCTAGACTAGAATCATGGGCAGATAAGTGGCTTATGCAATTCAATTTAGAAAAAGGTAAGATAATGAATCTACAGACAAAATAACAAGAAAAGGCAACTCTATCTTCAATAGACAGAGAGGTGACTGCTGAAAAGGTTTGCATTTTAACATTCCAATGCAGGAAATGGTATGCTATAAACTCGGATTTCTCTAAAAAAGCTCCCTTTCTGCCAGCCCTTTTTTTTTTTCAGTAGTTGCTGCTGTATGGTAAAAGACACTAGCCAGAAGACAGAATTGAAAAGAATATGTGAAATTCTTCAACTTTTGGCTACCTGACTCTTTTTTATACAAAAAAAAAGGACAAGAAACAACGTTTAAGCACATAGAAATTAAAGGAGATTATTTAATAATGGGCTAGATTAGGTATTATGAAAGTGACATTTACAAAATATATACATATCTCACTGGTTAATTAAATGAAACAGAACTGGGAAAGTAGGATGCGAAGAAGATGACAAGGAGAAATATACATAGGCTAATACAAAATACTTATTTAGGAAGTCTGAGAAACAGGTTATACATTTGGAAAGCAATGAGGAAGATTCACTGCATCACTCATATAGAAGCACAAATCCCAGGATATTGTTGTGAAATCCATAAACGTACTGTTAAGAGGAAAAAGAAAAAATAAAACCCAAACCCTGACATCTGAGACAGGATTTACTAAGGAATACAATATCCCAGACCTGTCAGGATTATCCCAGTAACTTTTGTACTATTGAGAGCTCCCAAGCATTGGTAACACCACTTCAACCCCAAACCTTCTGTGCCCTGCTAGTAATAGTAAGAAGCCATTATTTTTGAGTATTTTACTCATCAGTAGCACGGTTTTATCTGCCGCAAGACTGATTTCTGCTTAACCTTCCTTTGTGGTTTTGGATAAAAAACTATTCTGAGAAGATGGTAGGGAGGGATAAGAAATGGAGACGTGAAGCCATGGAGAAAGTCGCGAGAGTTGGAACATCCCTTTCCTTCACAATATTCCCTCAGGCAGGATACTTACCTGCAGAGTGCAATTTAAATCTGGATCCCACTCCAGGCTTGACAGGGTTTTGAGTTTTGAGTCCTCCTCTCCCACTCTGCAGGAGGCTATCCTAAATGCTTTATTGCCTGCTACCCACTGATGGATTTCTGTTGGCCTCTTCTGTGGGAACATTTCCACTTTGCACATAATATCTGAATATTCGTTGGGGCAGAGATGAGATCTCAAGTATTTTGTCTGTACCATAACACACCTCAGGAGAAAAACAGTCACTTCTGTGCTGCTATATTGCAGCAGGCACTTCACAAGACTGAGATACCAGCAAAAAAATGTAAGTCTGCCTCCTCATCCTTCCCCTCTTCCATTCAATTCAGAAATGTTAAAAAGGCAAAAAAACCCTCCCAGAATTCCCAAGGAGCACGAGCGCCAACATTTCCCTGGTCAACATAACAGTTCTCTACTTCGCACAGCAAGCTACAGCCGAGAGTATCTACAAAATGTAACAAGTACCTGAACACACTTCTTCTCTCATACGTGCCCCTGCCACTGGAAGAGGCAGCATACAAGACAAGATCCTGAAAGCTCAACAATGCGATGAAACCTACTTCTAATAAATGATAAATTACTAGTAACAAATAAAAGACTCCAGTAATGTTTCAAACAGGGAAACATTTGGGGAAGAAAGAGCTAATGAAAGCTTAGGTCTGCTCTGCAGTTATTTTGGGGAAAAGGGCAGCATTTGGTCCATCAATGTCTCCTAGATCAAATGCACACACTTTGCATGCAAAGACGGGTATTGCTGCTCTTCCAGCAATACCAAGCTTATCCAGACCAAAGAAACCGTATGAAGTCTTTCTATTTAGTATCTAAATATAGCAGTAATGGTTTCTTGTTTTGTTTTCCCAAGCCATTACAGTCAAACTGATCCTACAGTCCATGATGCCCTTGTTAAGATCTTCAGTATCACCTGACTGGCCGTGAACCTGACTGATCCAACCAGTGAAACTTGGCCAGCAATGTTACTGACAGAACAGGAAAAATAAAACCTTGCTCACTGGTAAACACTACACTTGTGACTGAATTTTTAAATCTGAATTGCTGCTCCTAAAAGAATAATAATAATAAAAAATAATCAACAGATATGACAACACAGAGAGAAAAGCTCATATGAGGGGAAATTTTTTTTTCTTGTATTTTCTTGCAGACAAGGCACAGGCTCAGCTTCAATGGTGGTCCGCTTGTCCTCACAGGAGCCACCCAATTGTCTGTTAGTGCCAAACTAGAAAAGTGTTGTTTAGCCACCTTCAGATTATAGATATTTGTTCTGACATGCAAAAACAAATCACAGCGATAGACAACCAACAGAAGAGAAGAAAAACCACCAACCAATCTAATCCCATGGTTTTCACTGTGACAGTTAAATAAGTTACCATCCTTTATGCTCCTTTTACATGTTTGAAACATGTATAGGACATCCCAATCCTCTCATTTAATCTATCATGACAATGTCAGAAATGGTAACGTGTATTTCACTCCTATGTTAAAGAGGCCAAGCGTGACAAATACTGCAAGGCAGATGCTTCAGGTGGCATGTAGAAGTTTCACACATTTGTGAAATATCTCTGCTTAAGAATTAGCAGATGATTACATCTCTCATTTGTTTCACACAACCACAAGGGGTAAAGGTAGGCATTACACACACACAGAGTATCGCAAATTTTTTAATATTTTGTGGATAATTACACTACTGCTAGAGGCTGAATACTAATTGCCTGAAATCAAAGTGAAATAAAAAGCAACCCTCATAGCTGTTAATTTGACAGCTGGTCATTTCCTCAAATCTGATAAAGAATCCTTGGGCCGAGACAGCTTTTAGAACTGTGTAAGGCACACTCCTGTAGGAGGCAACACAGCAGCAGGGCTTCAAGGAGGGAACCTGATCTTTATTTAATAGACTGGCAGCTACAAGAGAGAACTCCGGCACATTTGCAAATGTGCCTGTAGCTAATGAGTGCATGTGCAGCTCAGAAGGGTTACAGCTCTCCACATAAAACTCTGACCTAAAGCTAACACTCAATTTAGAATCAAATTATAGGGGGAAAAAAAATTGTGTAAATAATTCATAAGAATTTTAATTGACATTTCTTTTCTGTGGCAACAAGCCCATTAGCATTATGGGTGATTACCTGTTTTTTAATCACTCTTTGTCTTATAGTTGTGCATTATATAAACTACCCAGTCCCGATACGCTAGAACAATCTAATGGCTTATTTTGCAATAGTACTTGCACAAGTACACAAGCAGTCCTGTTTCCTTCAGTGGAATCATACCAGTAAAGGCAACTTACCGGTGAGAATTACGACATTGCACCATGCCTTAATTCTGAGACAAATTATGCCAACATTGTATGCCCTCTGAAGTCCAGCCGGTTTCCACACCACTAATTACAGGGTTAGATCTTATTTAATTCAGGGGCAGCTTATCTTAGTACTTTTTCAGGTAAGACTGGCGTCACAGCAAGAGTGAAGGAACAGTACAGCATAGTACATTTATACATATTCTCACCCACTCTTTTTATAACAGTACTTTACTAGTATTATTAAGCCTACTCTCCAAGCATCATCCCGTGGAGATATTATAACCTATCAATCTCTTTTTCTTAGCCTATGGTTAGCTTTTTTTCACTTTTAGAAAACACAGTGGTGGTAGCTTAATGCTATCTAAGGAATCAAGGTCAAAGCAGCTTGGAGAGAAGGAAAGCCACACAAGCAGTAAAACTTTGGCCTTGGGATAAGATTATACCTGTTCATCAGGTAAGTCTATTTGCTGGTCACTGGTGTTGACCATCTTTTAGGAGTAGCACGCCTATGTAAATAAAGTTACAGTTAAGAGTGTATCACTAATGCACGTCACCAACTTTGCCTCCAGTGTAAAGTCGTGTCTAGACAGAATGGGAAGTGATATTAGAACAAGGTTTAAGATACTTTTTTTTTCTTCCCCAAACCTCTGCCAATGCTCTAGCACATTCCCTTCCGCTGCTCTGCACAAGTCTCCATTGGGAAAAGCTCCTGAAAATGACAGCCCAGGAGATATTGGCTAATTATTCTGCTCAGCCATAGCTTCCAGAATCCCCTGAGTTTCCAAACGCTCTCTCTTGTCAGGAAAAGTCACACCCCTAAAAAGACAAGGTCTATGCTGTTGTATTGTAAGATGTTCTTACGGTGAGAATTATGTATGCACCAAAAGAAGCAGCATGAGAAGCATTTATGGGAACACATAAATAATAAACAAAAGCAAAAATAAAATGAACATTGCAAGTTTAGAGATGGGAATTGTCTTTCTCTTTGAGGACTTTTTACCTGGTAACTACAATGAGTCCAAAAGAATATTTTTCAGTAAAATAATGTCAACTGTCATTAATACAGGTCTTTGTATCCAAAGCGATTAAAATGCCCTCACCAGATCTACATGTTGATTTACAAGCAATGCCCCAATCAGTCTATAGATAACGAAATCCATGAGTAGCTCCAACTGCTAAGAAAAAAACCTCGTGCCTGAAGTTAGGCATGTGCATAAGTGTTTGCAAGAGTTGGGCCTAAATTACAAATTACATTCCTTATGCCTCTGTGATCGAGTATGGCAGCTGTTTTAGCTTCCTACATCAACGCGACACAGCCACTGAGGCGAAAGAGTATCTGACCTCGTGATACTGCAGGGAGAATTGCAGGTAGGCTGATTAAAATTACTCAGACAGAATGAGTCTTAAAATATGAAGCTTATAAATTATATAGTCCTGTCGATGCCAAGGGGACAGACTACACAGCAACTTCTGTACACTTGCTCTCAGTTCCACACAACCACAGTCTGGGGGTAAAGTTTGAACTCCAGCATCACACAGAAGAGAAGGCAGAGAGGCAGACTTCCTGGCAGACCCTTGGTAAAGAGGGGAGAGAAGGAAACAAAAACATTGGAATAATCAAGCTAAAAGCATTTCTTTTAGCAACAGTATTAATTGCATTAAAATTAAGACTATAATTTTGTAATCTGACCACCTGTAGACTAGCAACAAAGTACCGGACTGCCATCTGCTGGCAATACCGTATAATAAAAGCATGGCAAGAAAATTATTTTTTGGAAGTTCCTGCAGGATTTGGCTCTTGGCGTATGTGCTGGTGGTACCGTGCCAAAATAACTGCACTGGCTCGCAGCGCCAAGACACGTGCTGCCTACAGCAACTATATTAAATGCATCAAGAAATACAGAGATTATGATTTTTTCTGACATGTACTGCAAGATGTAATAGGGACCAACGTAAGTTTACACAGAAAACCAAAAGCAAAGGGAAACTGCAGAAACAGAGCAAATGTCTGCTTGCATATGCAAACCTGGAAGCAGGTTCTACCCCAGCCAGTCCACAAGCTCAATACCAGATGAAACGCCAGCAAAACAGAAAAGTATTAATCAGCTTGAAGGCTATTTTTGTTTGAGGAAAACAAGCACCTTTTGATGTACGCTCATGCTGTGTATTCTCATGCCATACATCTCCACATTCAACTTACTGCTTTTTCTAAAACTAAGGATAACATCTAGTGTATGTTAACTTAATGTTACTGTAAATTCCTAAGCTATTTTGATTAAAAGAAGTTTCATACCAAGAAAATCAATACTGCATACATTTTTTTTTCTAATATTCCCTAGGGTCTTCCCTTAACTATAAAACCATTTATGGCTAAAATTAAACTGCCCAATTGTTCCATTACTTCCACGTTCTCATTATGTACTAAAACATCCATTCAGCATTTTTTTTTCCTCTACTAATGTAACAGAAACTCATCTGCTCAACGAGATTTATTGCTTGCTTTTTTTCCTGTGTTCACAAGAGATTGTTGTGCATTTTGCAGTAGGTCTTTATTATCTAGTAATGATGGCTTGCAAATTAAATTAGTTTTTAATGGCACAGTTAAATTCTAATTTATGTTTTGGAGCTTTGTTTAATTCATTTAGTTGTAATGTAATCGCTTTCTCACTATTATCTTACATTACATAGGAAGAACAAAAGAATACCGACTCCTCTCCTCATATTCAGTTGTTTTGCTTTTATTAAATCTTGTTACTAATTGCATTTCCCTGAGAAACTTTTTAAACTCCTGTAGGCTTATCTGAAGGGAGGGCTCAGGGGGCGGGGGGGGAAACTACGTGGTTCTTGGGATTCAGAGCCTTGAAGGAGTCAAACAGAACACTTACTGCAACTCATTGGGGGCTGACTGTACACATTGCTTGTGCACGCATACTCTTCAGAGGCATGACTCATTCCTGCCCTACAGATTTTTGGCAACAGCTATGCCTGAAAACAGTAACAGCTCTTTACCTTCACTTTTTCAGCTGTGAAGATCTGGCCCCAAACCAGTCTGTTACTAGCAACCTTCACAAGAACCTTCATATTTTGGAGGACTGAAATGAGGACTTAAAGAGCAATTGTACATCCAGGTCTGCCTCAGAGTGATTTTCCTCCCTGTATTCCCACCAGGTCATGTTCTGCCCTCTAAATCTTTGCTTTTGTGATAAAGGTTTCTTACAGGCATCCCACCTGTTTAGCAGGAAGTTAAAAGGAAAGTACTTATTCGGTACATCGTGTAAGATATAAGAATTCTGTGTGTAAGGAGTTTGGAGACCACTGTGCACTACAGATGATTTCATCCACGAATTAATGTAGCCCTACAACATAACTTGAGAAAAATGTTTCATTGGGTGTGGAAACTAAAACACTAAAGCTAAATAACTTCTGAAAGCTTAGACACTAAATACCTGGTAACAAATAGATCCTACACTTCCAACATACTGGTTTTGAGTCAATAATTTGACCACAAAATTTCATAAACTAGTTAACCTTGCAGTCAATCACATGGATTTTTAAAGGTCTTGCATCTCCGCTTTTCCATAACCTGTGGTTTCGAAATTTAAATAAATAAATGTAAACTGATTTTAGTTTAGTAGTTTAAAACAACACACACAAGTATATGCAAAACTAAAAATTCTGTCTCCTCTAATCTGTGTGCCACAGCACTGTAAACTGTGCAGGCCTAAAGAGCAAACATGTTCCAGATGCTAGGAGAGATCATGAGCAAGGGCTTCAGAGGTCTGTTTCCTGCTAAGGCGACAACTCCCCAAATAATCCAGCAGAAGACAGATGGCCTTTCAGTACCCCACTTTCTAGTCTGTCACCTGGTCACAGCAGCTTTTACCCTTTAGTCTATTCAGAAATATGGCGCTTATTTTTTTTTAACAAACTGATGATTAAAACCATTTCAGTAAAATGAGAAGAGCTACAGAAGTTTAAACTATCACTACCATAAAATTGGAACCAGTCACATATAAATGGTACTGCTTAACTACAAAAAGAGTAGAGAACTTTCTGAATTGGCATATTCCGGTATAGTTTCATTTCAGCTTCAATATCTTCTGACATGCCATTTCTAGAAGTGACCCTGGAGACCCTATCAAACTACATTTACCCTCTGCAGTCTGCTACTCCTTATAAAACAATAAAAGTTCCTTCTGAATGTTTGTGGTATAAGAAGATGCCCTGAAATTAATTACAGGCCTATATTCAGTCTAGAGACAGCTGCATTATACATGTGCACTGTTTTCTGATGTTACAAACCTTCAGAGAAAAGCTTTTGTGGCTTACGACTCACAGGTGTAAATTCAATTTTGTACGACCTTGCATGTTAAATGTCATTAACATGGCACTCTAAAAAAACCCAAATGATCACTTTCAGCACTGACATGCAGTACAGAAAACTTGAGGGTTTTCTCCTCCTCCTGAACAAATAGGTCAAAACTGTTCACATGGGAAGAATTTATATGTTTTTCACTATGTACCAACATTCATCTCTAAAAGTATATCGATCCCTAACTCACTTTTTGCCTTTAATGATACTATCAATAGATGAATAATTACCAATAATCATTAGGTGACATTATTTTAAAAGTTAAAATTCTCTCAGAAGCAAGAGAATCTGAAGTACTGCTGTGAACATGTTTTTGATTAATGTTTCATAAGAGTAAAATACCTTTTCCTCAATGTATTTTTTAAGTTCCAGGAGACAACATTCATTTGGTTGGTTTTGACAGCTTTAACTTACTTCTAATAGGCACGGTCATTTTCCAGTTCTACACTATGCTTAAAATTTTTCAAAATTAACAAAACTATCCAACTATTTTATCTTCTGAAAAAAATAATCTTTTCTGCACAAAGGTTACAATTTATGTATTCAGCCCAAAATATTTCTCACCTGTTTGCTGCTGAATACAACAGCCAAAGATTGCCTGCTACAAGACAGTCATATAATTAGTATGACAGACCACTACAGATTTCAATTACTATATCATGATCAGTGCCTAGAATAAAGAGGGAAATTTTGTAGAAGAAATCCATAGGAAATAAACCGGACTGACAACTGACTAGAATTCAATTTTGCTGAAGTGATATTGAAATATGGAGAAGTAGCAGTACATTGATTAAGTTTCAAACTGCTGCATTACTAATACAGTCTCATGAACCTGTATGCTCTGTTATCACCATGGCAACGGGATCATCAGAGCAATCCAGAGAGCATGCAACACTACAGACTGTTCATTTACATTTGTGATAGACGCTGAAAAGACCTGGGATTTAATAAGCCCAAATTTCTTCTACTGCATGGAGGAAAATGAAGCCCAGAACCATAATTGAAGTTCATAAATAAAAGTTATAGAAAAGCAAAGGAGAAAATGTTCTCAGTATTTTAAACACATAGATTTATTCTAGATTTCATAATAAGAATTTCCACCCTCCAGAATTCTCATGACCCATTATGTTACTGGAAACAGTATACTGTTAATGTCTCCTGCTGCATCCAAACAAAAATGCTATTATTTTAATCTTAGTAACATCTACTCTGCAGCTGAAATGGCCTTCAGACTCTGGACTTTAATCTTCACCTTTAAAATCTGAGTAGTTTGCTCAAAAATTCAGATTTAGACTTCATACTAGACTTCAAACAGTCCCTAATTTGTGGGTATTTTTATCTGAGGTATCATGATGCACATGTAATAAAAGCCTACAAAGATCTTTAAAAACATCAGAATTTATGTCTCCAGGCTCATAATTCTGAGCAAAGTATAACACAGGTCTGTGTCAATCCCCTGGATGCTACCTGCATTCACTCTCTACGCATGTACAAAGTTGCAGCCAACATCATCCTTTTGTGAGAGGAGGATGCTCAGACGGTGATCCAGTTTGCAGCATGGTTCCACATATAGCTGTTCCAGTACAAGTCACAGGGCTGCAAATTAAATTAAAGTAGGAATAAGTCTCTAAGAAAAGGTATATAGGAATTAGAGCCTATGTCAGAAAGACTACATATACTATCAGACCTAGACATAGAGTATTATAATACGCAAAATCTGTTATACTGGTGGCTTCTTTAGGCTTATGAGTAAGTAACATTCCACTTTGAGTAATGGTGGAAAGGGGATTCAGGTTGACACAAGTGAACTTATTTTCAAAACTTCATTTTGACAAAAAAAAGTCTGAGGAATTTATTTACAAATATCACATTTAAAATGTGGTTTTTCGAATAAAAGCCCCACAGAGTAGGGCAGTGAGCTGAGCTAAAATTGTTGTCTGAATGACATGACTTCACAGGACGTTATTACCTGAACACCTACATTTGCGCAGCTCTTCCTGTAAATCATCTCTTTTGAGAGAACAGATTTATAGTCATGGTACTACAAAAGCTAGTAACACTTAATTATAATATTATAATATAATAATTAATTATTATGTTATATATTGCAATCTATAGTAATAATAATGAAATATAAGAATATATTAATAACGTATATTATGTCTGCTAACCTGCATTCTATACCTGTATATTTTACGAACTGAAAATTACAGAGAGACTTCTCCATCGGTCACTAGTGAAACTCAAGCGTTACACATACACTAACAAAATGCGTGTTTTCAGCTCGCAGCAGCGTGGACTTCTCCAGTTATAGAGTGTGTCTGGCAAAATGTGAAGTTCTCTGTTAGGGCTGGAGTGGAGTTCCACGTAGGGGAGGAGGAGGAGTACCATAAGAGAAAGCGTTTTCCTCTGAGGTTTTTTTTTTAAATGGCAGTTATTCGCAATGCCTCATGAAACCGAAATGCCACTGTAAATCCTGGAGAGAGAGATTAAAAGGCATAGAGCAAGCGAAGCAGTCAGGGGCACAAGATAAAGATATTGAACCCATTTCAGCTCCACATACACCATATGTAAACAGAGATGGGCTTATATGGCACGTATATGTACACGATAGCACTGACAGACAATTTAGCAGTTTATATATTAACTGGAATTTGAAGCCAGACCAATCAGACACGCCAACATTATAAAATCCATCAAATTGAACCCAAGCAAACACTCACAAATAATAAAAGTAATAAGACCAGATTAAGCAGTATCAAACAGCAAATACTTAAATGTAATTCAGTGCCATTACAAGGTACTTCTTCTCTACAGTCATCTGTTCTTTTGAACAATGAGGAAAAGTAAAATGCCGTCATTTTCTAAATATATAATTACAGCAGTTCACAAAGCTAATTACAAACGAGTAGCACCAGTTCTAGTTCCCTGCAAAGTAGAAACTTCATGGACAAGAATGTAATTATTATAATTTGTCATGTTCCCGTGCGATCAGTTGCACTACCGACACAACACAATGCCTGCAGAAACAGACCTCATGCCCAGATACTACAGTAAGGGAGATCATTTCTAGTACAAGCTGAGCGTACATGTGATGGAAAAATATACGCTAGAGGAAAACCCAGCATGTAAACATCCAGTCAGAAGCAGAAAAACCGATATTATATTGAAATCAGCCCCAGACTGTACTTGCCATTTCTTTTCGAACTGAAAAAGGGCGTATTGCTTGGCTTCTATCAAAAAGTTGTGAATTGCTCTTGTGTTATTTCAACCAAAAAATCAGGGAAATATGACAACAGCAAATGATATCATAAAATCAAATGCAAGGTTGGCCGCCTCACATAGTTTTCAGGTTGGCCTAGAAGATGAATCAGAACTTTAAGCCCCAAATCTTGTTGCTATGACTCATGTTTACTGAAGCCTCTCTCTCCCTCTCTCCATTTTTCCCCACAAATACTAAGAAACAGGGAAAATCATCTTTCTTACTGAGATTTTGTAAGCACCAAATATTGCATTGATATTATTATATGGTTTTAAACAATGTTGAAGATAATTTCTAAGCCTCTGCATCTAATATAATAACAGATAAGAAGTCACTGCTGTTTTACTCATTCACATTTTCAGCTACAGCAACCAAAACACTCCATTTACAGAAAAGAGCCCAAAACACATGCCATCACACTCAAGGATTTTTCAAAAACTGAATTACACCTAGTAAAAATAAAAAATAAGGAAGCATTTTGCAAATGTATGCTACTAGTCTTCTGAAACACGTTAACAACTGATAAGTGTCAAGGGCCTGCTGTAACTTTGTACCAAAAAAGCATTAAACGCAATTGCCTTTGACTAATAGATATTTTATGTTAAAGGATAACCTCTAATTCTGGTCCAAGAAGTACATACTTGCCATTCACTGCAGACATTAGGAATTATGATTAAGATATATGAATGGAAGTCATCCTGGAGAAAAAAAATGCCCATATAAACTTAAGTGAATCAAGACATTGGAACTAAAATTGTGAAGTTAAAGAAATAATCACTAGAACTCAGAGCCAAAGGAAAAGGAATTTTAAGAACTACTAAACGATTTGTATCTCAGTGAGACAAAGTATTTGTAGGAACACATCAATGCCATGTATCACCACATAAAACGAATCCTAGGAGGGAGTCAGGAAGAATTTTCTCAAAATAACATCCCAGTTTGTTAAACGCAGTAAGGCATGACCTCATTCTCAAGTAACTCGGTGAAAAATGGATTCTAGTAGCAGTGGGAGCTACATTTATCTCTATGAGATGCCCAGCTTTCCTATGAGACTCGATATCACAAAAGACTGGCATTGTACACCCTTTAAAAGGGCAAAGCCCAACTCCTTTATTTCCTTGTTCCCCCAGCCTCTGCAGTTCTTCAAGTCTTATAAACGAGTGTCTGATCTGAAAAGAGAGTATTTCCCTAATGCACACAGAAGACTATTCCTCAGCCTGAGTGTGGTCACTGACATTAAACAGGCCACGTCCCCAAAACATGGTTTTCAAAAAAACATTATAAATAAACAGGGGTGCAGCCAGAGGCTGTGTCTACAGAGAGGACATACTTAAGCTACATCCCAGCTATACTCCAGAACAAAACCTGTCTGTGCACGATCCCTTTTCCTTTCCTCACTCCCTATAGCCTTAACAGGAGCTAACCAAAGCCTGACCTGAAGACCAGGGACACGGGCATGCAGGGCACGGTGGAGATCCAGCTGGTCACCCACCGGCAGCAGTGCTGGCACCTCTGCTGCTAATGAAAACCACTTGGAACAGCACTCTCTTCCCCCCCAAGCATTCCCTCCTGTCACCCCCTGTTGTCGTCATTCCTCGTTGTTTTTAAATAAAACATCATTTCTTAGCATTCCTGCTTTTACCTGCCACGTGTTGTGGCACCGTCCCGTTAAAGGTGGCCACGTTCTGAGAAAGGGAACCCTGAGGACTTTGGCGTTGGATGACGAGCACGGGGCTGCGCGGCGGCAGGAGGCAGCTCCGGTCAGGGTCGGGGAGCTGGGGGCAGGCGTGGGCCACCTTCCCCCGAGACTAAAATTGCCAAGAACTCTGAAAGTGGAAGACAAGTTTTATTGGAACAAAAATTACAACGGCAAGCTTTCAAATGGCAAAAGGCCACCTCCGCAGTTAGGACGGCCAGACGCAGGGCTGGCGAGCAGACCCCTCTCCCATCCCATCCCCAGCTCTGCCCTCGGCCTCACGGTCAGGGCAGCAAGGGCAGGTGCTCCCTGGGTGACTGTATGCTTTCCAGTCGTCCCTCCCAGTCCCAAGGAAAAACATCTTTCTTCCTCTGCCTTTGTCCCAGGCTGCCCGCTGGCCTCTGTAGTCAGTACCGTGGCTGCTGGTGGCTACAATTAGCCCCTTGTGGGGCTGGCTGGCTAATTGCAGCTGGCTATAATTAGCCCTTTACAGATTGCCAGGCTGAAATTTGATTGCGTAAAGGCAGGACTTTTTAAAAGCAGTTTCTTGGTAGCTGTATACTAAGCCCCTGTGGAGGCAAAGAGCATACATACAGCAATGGTTATTCCATAGGAAGCAAGCAATCACTCACAGGGATTTTTTTTAATGCCTCTTCATGTTAACATGGCATAATGAAAGAAATTAACCATATGCTTTCTAATATGGAAGTACACACAGCTGAATGCAAAATCACAGCATTTTCTAGGCAAAAGACAGGGGAAAAATAGTTTTTATCTTGAACTATTCATTCCTAGACCAAGGATAAATTATTTCACAAAGGAAGCAAGTCCCTGCTTCCTTACAGTCCCGTATGGCAAAGACGTAATTTTCTGCGTGTATAGCACGTACAAATGTTGCAGGATATAATGAAGCCTGTATCAGTTTGAAGATACCAACGCAACAGGTTTCTCTACAGTTTATATTCCCAGACAACACCAAAAAGGGCAGGCAGTCATCGTCTTTGTTCTAAATAAAGCAGGCAGTAATTGCACATTTAAGGCATTTATGCAGTACCCAGTAATTTCATATATACTAATTTATTTTTTTTCTGGCAGCTGTGCCATGCATTGATTACACTAAAAGTGTAAAGGATAAAATGCAAGGTGAATCCATGTTTTCATTTCTAGTGGAAGGTTTCAAATAAGCAAGCTACGATAAGAAACACTGTTGTTATGAAACTGCTATCTGTGTTCTTGTGCTTGCAAAGTGACAAAAATGTGTATGTTTGCCATTTCCTACAAATATATAAGGTTCGGTCTTAGTTCTCAATATGTAGATATCCCGTCAATTTCAACGGCAGTCTTTATGCAGGATCACTCACAGTTATGTCCTTATGACTCTGTCCTGAGATGTCAATTATTTCCTTGAGAAATACATCCAAACATAGTGCAGGAAAATCTGTTAACAAAAAAAGAACTTGTATGTACAGCTTTAAAATGGATTGCAGTAAAAACTGAGAAAATAATCTTTCGAGGCAGAATTATATGTATACTAGACATCTTTTATTTCAAAAATAAGATCACTGAATAATAATCCAATGCTTAAAAAGAGGGGAATGTTTTCCCAACACAGTCCCTCTAAAGAAATCCTCCCCCTTTCCAAAGCTTCAAGTGTTCAGTAAGATTGGTTTTAGGAGAAAGGTAACAAATTACAGCAATTTGAGGGCAAAATATGGACAGGATGGAGGAAAAGAGCAGTCGCTCCTTTCCATTCTCCTTCCATCTTCTGATATAGTAGTTAGCACACAGTTTGGAGTAGTAAAGGGGACTCAAAGCAGGGAACAGCTATTGAGTGCTCACCTCAGGGCAAAGAAAGACTTCCAGCAGAACAGTCTACCTGGCAATTACTGGCAACAACAATAGTTGCAATTCTACCCCTTCAGCCAGACAGGCTTCAGTGGGAAAAGTACCACACAAACAGCTGTGTGGTCACACTCATCTTCCTCCAGCAATGTTTCTCCTGCCTGCACACGTCCAAAAATCCACACAGCTCTCTGTTTACTTACACATTTCAAGTTGTAACAGCTGGCTCATTTTGCCCTACACCTTATACCTACCAGTCTTTCCAGAGAAATATTTGCAAATGATAATTCAAGAGATCTAAAACCATACCACTGAAAATCCTACATGTGACATCAGATAACGATTTAAATTGAAAGAGGTGTTCTGTAATAGCTCCAAGTTTTGATTTGCACCATACAAAAAAGATACACATTTATTAGAAGCTGAAGGGTCTTCAAGTGCTTAAGTAGTTCTTACATACTGGTGGTTTTTTTTCATTTCTCCCCCCAAAAAACATAGCTTTATCCATTCAGGGGCTGATCTGAATTTCAGCAGTCAGCAGGACAATTCTTGTTGATTTCAGCAGTCATCTGTGGAACAAAAGCAAACCAAGTTAACATCACTTAGAAATCGAAACAGAAGTTGTGCGTTGTCTCATGAAAATTATCTACAGGATGAAATATGTGAGATAATTACAAGGAAAATGGCTGACATTTCATACTTGCTTACAATCAGTTAAGCAGGCAGTCCCAGAAACACCAAGGCTGCCAGACGCCATTTAGGTAGCCACTGGACTGACACCTATTGACCCATAACTGTTGGCCTTTTTCCCTTGTGTTCTGTCTCTTACATCCACCTATTCCTTCGCACTTTGCAAAAGGTGTGAGAGGCTACCTTTTTCATTTGTTTTGTTTTTTAAGAAAGTTTTACTGTGGTCTTCGCCTCCAAGAATTACTACGATACGAATGAAAAAATACTAATCACTAATTTTTTAAGTGCATATGGGAAAAATAGCTGTTCCAGCTGATTCTGAATTAATTTATTCTGCCTGTTGCTGAGACCTAGCCTTGAGGGACAAGCAACTGATCTTCTACGTCTTCCATCCGATTTCACAGGATTTTCAAAACCAGTATCATCTTAAACAATAAACTTGTTTAGAATTTGTTTGCTAGTGCACAATAATCAAAGTGATTTAAAGGAAGATTTCTTTCCCTGACCAAAATCCTAAGTACACTTAGCTCTGCTTCTGCCTTATTTCAAACAAGGAAATGGCAGCAGTGTATATATGCCCTCCACAACACAAAACTAATATCATTATTTGCTTTAATGACAACTTGACCCCAGATGCTCGTGCCAGTACTCCAGCATAAATCCACACTATTAGATTTCCTGCTCCAGCCTGATGCTACAAGCTTTACACCCAGAAGCTTTATACTGACAAGTGGGAAGTTATATAAAAATGGAGTCCCATCTTAGCAATTAGTTTTAACAAAATAGATATCACACAGACAGATCAATCCTCAGCACCTTATCCCCCTTTCAGCAACTTACTCTTCTACAGCTTCATATTGCTCAATAATCAAGCCCTTGAGGTAGGGACGTTACCATTTTTTCTCCTTTGTCTATAAAGGACAACACAACTCCTGGTGTTACAAAAACAATAGTAATGTCCTGATTGCATTAGTTTGCCGCTATTTGCCTAGAATAGAATGAGCCCCTCAGAAAAATGTTATTTTTTAAGGGTGGAAGGAATAGACTGAGTTTTAACCATATTTGATATTGGCCTGTGTGCCATGTAACATCATTTCAGAAAAGCTCTGGATTCAATTTGAGCTGGGGCTATGCTCCCACAGTTGCAGTTTCTCTTTCATAATTCAGATTTTCTCGGGTTTCAGATTTACAAATATAAAGTTTCTTCCATGCATAAATGGTACAGCAATCACTGCTCCCTCAATGTCTATTCATTCCTTTTTCCTTATGAAAGGCAAGAAATATTTTAAACCAAGTTGTCCTTCATGCTTCTCACCAACCACTGTTTTCCAGTTTTGGAAAGTAGTAAGTTTCCAATTGCATAAATTTGTGTAATAAATTCTGCTCATGTAATGCTTCACCCAACTTTCTGAGAACTCAGTTTAATACTGAAGTATAAAATACTAAAAATAATACTTCATTATTTTTTTAAAGATAAAGACAGGTCTTGTTTTCTAGAAGCTTCACATACATTTCCAGCGTAGTAATCATCCTAAGCAACATTTCCAAATGGAAGTGGTTGCTTGCACATGGCGTTGATTGCACATAAGATATCGAGGTCTTTTGCATCGCTTCAATATTTTAGAGGAATCCACCAATTCTCTCAGCAAGATTAATTTACACAAGTTATCTTAAATATTCCTTTGAAAAAAGTCACACAGGCTTGTACACTATTGCTTCCAGTAAATGCTTTAAATGCATGGATCATCGACTGGTGGCTCACTTTCCCTGAGTTCCAGTAAAGAACCCAGGACAAGAGAGGTGCACAGGATAGCGACAGCTTATCTGTCTGTAATAGGTAGATCTGTTCACTCCAGCTGGGTAATGATTAAACTCTACTGAAATCAAGGGAATTCTACCACCGGAGTATAAAACTGTTATCAGTCAGGCAGAAATCTTAAAAGCCCGACGGTTGGAGCTTCCCTCCACTTCCCCTCTTGTTCCTTCCCCTCTGAAGTGTTCAATTCCATTTGTGAAATTGTTAGGGGATAAGAAAATTCTTAATAGGGCACGGGAGTAGGTGCCAGGAGATGCAAGTTCAAGTCCGTCACTTTTTAATTCTAGCATCCACAGCAGTGAAAACATTGTACAGACTGTGGAAAAATTAAAATACAGCAAAACAAAACAAAACCAAGCCTTTCGTTATATTTTCTCTCCCTTGTCCAGGTGAGGAGCAGAGTGATAGAGTGGCTTTGGTGGGCACCTGGCATCCAGCCAGGGTCAACCCACCACACCATCAGACAAGAAGAAAAAATCTTCCAAAATAAAATAATATTTAAAAATATCATAAGACTGGGGAGTGTAGTAACTCCAGTGTTTACTCACGCTGATAAACCTTTTGGGTAAAGCACATTAAACCTGCTTATTATGCTCAGTTCAATAGCAGTATTTTCAGTAATGCCCAGTAAATAACTCTTTTAATGCGAATATCAGTTTTTGAAGCAAAAGACATTGAGGTCTAATTTCCATCCTCTACTCAGACAACTAGCAGAGGCGGGGAGTTACTCGGCTCTGGACTACATGGCATTGTTTTTAGTGTAAAGTGACAGTTTTCAGACTGACTGGTGGGCTTAGGTTTCCTAACATATTATAACATGCACTTCACTGCAAGCCCACCATTGCAACGTCAATAAAAGACAGGCACAGAATTGCTTATTCAAAGATTCCAGTGAGCAGCTCGTTGTCATCTCCATCACAGATGCAAAACATATGCTACAAAGCTAAAACATCTTACTGCTTCTGCCTGCTGAATTTTACATTTGCTAATGACTGATACAGAAACAGGTGCTGCTGTAAAGTCATGGGAAAGCACTGTTAGCCATATGACTATGGCAATAATGGAAAGTTGTCCACAAGAGGGGAAGACTTCAAATTAAAACATGTGTAATTCATTTCCTTCGCAGAATATTCTCTGGTGACATTTGTACAGACCTCCATGTGTTAGCAATCTATTTGTGATGTTTTGCAATTGGTTCGAAAGCAGTTTTTTCTCTGTGGAGTGACAGCAGCAGCAGTGATTAAATGAAGCTGGAATGGAAGGTCCTGCTGAGCTTCCCCTGCCGGGGAGCAGCCAAGCCACTGTACTTGGGAACTTTAGGGAGCTTTTGTGGGTTTTTTCTTGTTTTCCTTGCCAATTTGTGATTTGTTCTGTTTGACTTACTTCCCCTTTCCTTAAGACTGTCACTATCTATGACAAGCTAATTATGATATATTCATTTCTGAATACTTTTAGAGACATGTCCCAGAATGTCAAATAATGTTGTAACAGAGATGAGGAGAAAACAGCAGGTGCTTGACATCTAATTTAGTTAGAACTGCCAGCCTGAAATAAGAGAAGAAATGAACATACAACACGTACCATGCATATATTTATTAAATCTCTATGTACCTGCATAGCAAAGAACTTGAATTAACCTAGCCAATAGCTCTCACTGCTGTTCTGTATTTCTTATCTACCGTACATTTACGGAGAAAGAGGAATGTTGTTTGGAACATCCATCTTCCCTGCAACTATTAACCTGCAGAGATTCATCAGAAGTGGAACTCAGACTCGGTACCAGGCTATTCCCATCGGATTCAATAGCAGCTGAAGCTGTTCTGCATCTCACAGAAGAGGAATCACAGTTTTCAAGGTTTGCAGTTAGATGAGCAGTCAGAGAAAATGCTTACAAATATTACTGGCCCAATCTTGAACAGTCTTGCCTGTCCTGTCCAGGGGGTCACGATCTTATAGGAGTTAGCCATTCCTAACAAAACCATGAAGTTAAATCTAAGTTCACCCAGATTGCCTCTGACCCTCAGATCTCAAATAGTTTGTGGAGAAAATCCTTCTCTGTTCACCAAGTCACAAGCTAAGTAGCAACATTAGTGGGTTTTGGGGAGAGAGAGGAAGCTGTAACAGGAAAGGTTTTAGGCAGTAAGAGACACATCTTCTGATCACTTATATTGTTTTTAGCTATCTTCTCATAATACTTGCATTATTTTGTCATTTTAAGGCTCTTATCCCAGCTCTAGCACTATGACTACACACAAGTCACCATAGTGCCTCTCCCTCTAGACAGGGATACAAAAGAGAAATGTGAGCTATAAAACCCTCTCAAAGGGTTTTGACTCTCAAAGCAAGTTTCTGTCTTGGGTCTCAGCTTCCATTGAAGCTGATGGGACTTCAGGGAGGTCTGAACAAAACCAACTCACTGCAACTTAGTGGAAAGCCTTCCCCAGAAACTTGGCCAGACATTAAGCATGGGGCTATACCACTTTTTGTCTTAAGACTATTCTTTCTTTCAGACATTGTTTTCCACATAAACTGTAGTGAACCCACGATACATATTTGTTTAATGTGTGTTTCCACTGGGAGAAGAAGTTTACAGGGGCACGGATTTATTTTACTAGGTTCATTTCCTCTGGCAGATATTAATTTTCTTGGACTATTATACACCTATGCATTATATGTATTCTTGTGGTGCCTGGGATTCCCTGCTTTCCCATTTGGACACCGAGAGCAAGACTTGCTGAGCAACCTAACCTAGGAGCCTGGTACTCTGAGCTGCATGTAACATTAACGGATACAGGCAGAGGAGCTAAAACACCCTCTGGCTGTAACTCTTCTTTTGTCCCTCTCCATCCACTTTACAGGAGTTTAGAAACTCTAGTCAAGCATCTGTAAAATTATGTGGTGTGGCAGTACTAGCTATGCAGAGCGGATACAGCTGAATTCTGAAAAAAATCAAGAAAACAGTATAATTAGATATTAACTCTGCCTCACTACAGTTACTCTTTCTGTATTTGCATATTATTTTACACACCACAGGCAGTGTTAGGCACTCTGAGTTCAAACTGGGTATCTCAAAATATGTTTAAGAGCAGCATTCTTTTTCTGTAGCCACTTCTGACACCTCCCCAATTTTCTATGACTGCAAAAAGAATACAATTATTTTTACACGAAAAAGAAGCGTGAACAACCTTGATATTCTTTTCAGGTCCTTACAGTGAAAGGCGCAATCCACAACTACTGCCTTCTATATGTGCAGAGACTCCTTAATGCTCAGGAGACAAAGGACAGAGGACTGAATAGCTCCACAGACCTCCTGAGAGAGCTGCAAGCAAACTCTCGAGATGGCAGGCAGCTTTGCATGAGCTGAGTGAGCCCTCAAAGCCCATCAGGCTGTTGCAGAAAATCACATCGCCATTCTTGAATCAGAACTGGCCCATAACAGAAAACTGTATTCTTTTGCATTGAAGTTTCCTCCGTCATGATTGCTCCAGGACAAAACCAAAACCGTGCTGTCCTATTCACAAGCCATATCATGAGCCCTGAAAAAGGGACTGTAGAGACCTGTTAAGGTAGAAATTTACTTAAACTCTTCTGTGAAACAGTACTTTATTTTTATACCATTCAGCCCTTCTAAGGTTTGGCAAGGACAGTAAGAAAACCTATAGGCAAGAATGAAGTACTGTACTACTCTATACATTAGGGGAAAGAGGCTTTGGCTCTGTTCTGTTAGCTCTCAAAATTCAATAATAAGCAATAATAAGTTTCAGCATTAAAAATACCATGGTCTGTTTCACACAGAAATGTATATATATAATAGGGTCTTATTAACAAAACCAAGTTTTCTTTGGGTGCTCTGCCATCTCTGAAGCATGCAACCGTATGAGGAGTGGGAAGAAAAGACACTAATTATTGAACTGAGAATGGAGGGATATAGTCCTTTGAGGTTCAAAAGACCCCTGGAAAACTGGACTTCCTTGTAAAGCACTTCTGAGACTGATGTGCTCATGGATCAAGTGCTTTTGCTTTCTTTAAAGCAGCTGAATGGATACCAAAGAAGTCCTACATATAACAGCACTCTCTGCAAAACTTCAAAAATGACAACTTTATCCACAACTGCAAATTGCTAACTCAATAACCCTAATCCTCAGGTATGGTACTCACTTGTTTCCAGCACAAAAAGCACAGCTCTCAGCATTTATGAGACTGAATCTATAAACATGTCTCAAATTCAAGCATATGCCCTGCACTGCCCTTCAACAGACCTCCGTCAAGTTGGTACTTTCACATTTGAGTAATTTAAACCTGGAAAGAGACGACTGTGCCTCTAGATTTTTCGTGCTGTGCTTGACTAATGAAAAAAAAAAAATAATCTTGTGACAAAGAACATGGCATAATACAAAGATTAAACATTTCCAACAGTATAATGGCCAAAACCTACAGTTTTATAGCTGGCACTATGCATTCTTTATAATACTAGCAATACCTGTAGCAAGCTGCACTTATTAACCAGAAGCCTAGGGCTATCATGGTCACCTCAACAGATTCATGCTGCATGCAGAGCTCAAGTCAAAACGCAAAGCCGCGCTAATGTAAAATGTGCAAAGCCCTTTCTGCAATAAGCAGTATATTTTAACAGACAGCTGTGACACCAGCGTGCCACGAGCCAGGTTGGCTGTCTGCTGGTGTCCAAATCATTGGTCTGAAACTTTAAAGCTACGGGGTCTAATTTCTCTGGTAAAACGGGTACCCTGTGGGGCTAATCAGTCCGGACACAGGGATTAGATAAACATCACAACATTTTTGCTAAAATCCAAGCTAGCTGTCAGTATAAATATGGCTATTGTGTAAAAACACTCCAAGTGTAACACCTTAACTCCCAGGTAAGATATCAGCTCCTAGGAAGGACCCTAATGATGCTCTCTAAACTGGTAGATGTAGAAGCACTAAGTTCTCCTGCCTGGATAAAATACCCTGGCTGCAACCACTCGCATACTGCACTGAAACTTGCACCTTGGTCTTTGCAGGAGAGAAATCCAGGAATGCGTGCTGGAGGACACAAGATGAGCCCTCCGGGTCCTTCACTGGGCGTTTCAGGATTGAGACCCGAGGACACGCTGAAGAATGCACCTCTCCCTCACCACAAACACAGATGGGGGGGTTTTGATTTATGCAAGACAAACTCAGCAGAAGTTTCCTCTTTCTTTCAGACACTGTTAAAAGAATTATCGATCATGTGTTCATTTTTAGACGTAGGGCAGTTTTATACTTGCTTCCTCTGCATGAGTTAACTCAAAACTAACTAAACACTGCAAAAGAGTGAAGCTAGCTAAGACTATTTTCTGACCATCTGCCTTCTTCCTTGTTCCTCTTGCTTATATATATGAAACAATGAAGTGCCATTTAAAACTTCTGATTGTCCTTGCAGTTTCTGGAACGTTTCCCCTCTGGAAGAACTTTCAACTGCTCTATCCTTCCTCTCAGAGTATTTGTGTAGTTGAGTTTGCTTCTGATATAGTGTGCTGTTCCGTAATCAGAGCCAATTGAGAATCAGGCTGCTTCCTTCAATGCCTGACTAATAGGTCAGAGTTGCTTAATATAGCACCACACAACAACCTGGTCCCAACCGTCGCTTGTGAGAGAACCTTTTAAAGGCATAAAAGCTATTTCAGACCAAGGATAGAACAAGTTCTCAAACAAACCCGGCCAGCAACCCCTCCTATTTTCTGGTGAGCTCTAGAGCCTTCATAAACTCAACTATGGCAATGTCTTGGGAATAATACATGCCTCTTCGAGAAATCGAGTAAATTAAATTTTAACACTTATAGGAAATTATGGAGTCTTCTGCTGAGAGGCTCTCAAATTATCAAACTAAATTCCTCCAGTCCCTGACGTTCTAACAGGGTTTCGTTACAGGTATTTCATGAAAACTTTGCAATCTCCTGCAAGCTGGTTTTCTCAGCAAAAACTTAAGAGCAGCAGTTCTTTCACCAATCTGAAAATTACATGCAAAGAAATCACAAATAGTATTTCCTAACAAACTCTCAGAGGTGCCCTAGAACATGCACAAAACAGTTTTACAGTCGCTTACAAATTCCCCCCCTGCAACTGGCCCAAGTGACCAGGTAGGATCAATTAACCCGATCCATTCGTGTCAAGGCAGTGAAAATATTCTTTCAGACTACACTTAACTTTGGATCCAGCCCAAAATCCAGAATAATTAAAAACAAACAAACAAACCAAAACAACTAGCCACATCACTGAAATCCTTATTCGCAGAGCTACGGGTGGAACACAGCAGCAAGCCCAATGTACTTTATTGCAGCTCAAATCATCCCAAGTTTAGATGACAAAAGAAATTTAACTGACAGAATAACCAAAAGAGGGTTCAACAGCCTGCTCTGCCACTTTAGTAAATGTATTGCACTGTCAAAAGAAGGTTTTATAATGAAAGTGTTCAGCAACTTTGGTAGCTTTTAGTAAGTGCTCACTATACCCTTTCTTGATCTTACACTTTTCTAACACAACCTAATATGCAATTTGCCTATTTTACTGAAACTGTTCCATGGGATCGTGGTTTCAACAACTTTTTCCACAATACTCCCCAAGTCTTTTTCTTGATCACTGTGCTGGATGATTGTTCCACTTAGCAGGTATTCCCCAGATTATTTAGTTCCTTCAACTTTAATTATCTTACTTTTCTCTACGTTGAACTCTATTTGCCATCTGCTGGCCTAGTCTCAAGTGAAACAATTCCTTCTAATTTTGATTGCATTACTCTGCATTATTTCTTCTGCCTCTAATCCTGGTATATGCAATCTTGGAGGTTTTGTTTTCAATATTCTTTTTCAAGTCAGCTTGGTAGGTGTCAAGAGAAATGGCTCAGCCAGTTCAAAAAAGAAATAAATGCTTTAGGAAAGAAATCTTCGCTTCCATATGAATTTAGGTGTTCTTCAGCAACTCAGAAAAATAAAGTTCATGTTTCATATAACACAGGAAATATAAATTACGTATTGCCATAAATAACCTGTGTGCTGTATCCTTCTCTCCCGAGGAAAGACCTAAGTCAGCCCTCAGAATAAATTTTTCTCCGTTCTGAAGACTTCTCTGAGCTTGTGAAAACTATTTATTCTTAAAATTGGACTTAAACTGACCTGTGAATTAGCTGATGCTTTCAGCTCCCTATTGCCAGTTTTGTTGTCTTCTATTGGCAACTAGTAGCTGTACTTTGCACTTAGAGGGACCAATCTAAAGCCTACTGCATCTAGCTAGTTTTCCCACTGGCTCTAGTAGGCTTTGGCTCAGGATTGTCTAGCATTTTCCACCGGAAGAACTCCAGCTACCTTAATTACAGAGAGGAAGATCATTTCCTAATATTTACCTTTTACAGAAGATAAACTTTAATCCCAGAGGTTAACTACAGTTTCTAAGATCAGCACTAGGTTTTGATCATGGCTTTTTGAAAATTTGCTGAAGGAAAGTTAGCAGTAGCGTAGGGCAAGAATCCCCATCGCAAATCATTAGACTAAACAGATTACCCTTAGATTTATTCCACATTGAAGTATTTTTCAGTATATCCTTGGAAGCAAACTTTATCTGTAGATTCTATCTGAAGACTGTGAGGTTAACTCACGTTCAGATTAAGTCATTAACTTTCTACCTAAGGAATTTGTTAATGAGTGATTTTTTTTACCTACCACCAGAAAGAGAATCAAAATATAGCACACTGATTTTTTTCTCACCTGCTGAGCAGCAGGTTTTGATTTTCTCTGCCACTGTAATGATATTCTTTAAGAAGGGCAAAGAATCAGGTTTTCTAAAGATCAGAGATTCTGATGACAACTGAAGTTAGAAAAACAGTACCTTGAATTCAGGTCCCACTAAGGAAGGGTGAGGTTTTTTCCAGTATTTCTCAATGTTTTTGTCTGCTTCAAATACACATACATATATATATGTATTTAAGTTTGCCTGGAGCAACCTGCTTTAGCCAGACCTGCTTTGAGGTCCCTTCCAACCTAGGTTCTGTGATTCTAAAGCCTTGGAAATGGATCTGCTTACACACGGCAGTAGTCTTCCTAAAGACTAATGCAACAAATCCTGGGGGTGACTGGCACAAGAGACATTTTCACATCTCAATTCTAGAAGATGCTTTTGTATCTTACTAAGATTTCTCATTAACATCACTTCACAAGGATATTGTAAGAGCTTTAAAATACTAGGAATTCCAGATGTTTGGAAAATATGTATATTATAATTAAGGAAAGAGTGTTAACTTAAACAGAGCAATTTGTTTTCAAAACCAAGTCTTTTACACACTCACACCCTTCACTTCTGAGGGGGACTGCTTCATCTGAATGATTAGGTTTGGAATGCATCTACATATGTGGTCTAATAGAGTGAACTTTCTCTTAAAAATTACAACCTGGCCTACCAATCACACTTCAGCAACTCAACTCAGGTCACCCTTAGGGGCTGAACCCTTCCTATTCAATTTCCTGTTATGATAAAGCAGTTGCTCTTGTCTAATTTCTGAAGGGGTTTATTTAGCTCAGTGGCATCCTTGATTATGTATAAAATTATCAATTCTCTAGTATTGAGTTTTTATAATAATCTTCCTACATATTTACAGAAAACTCCCTCTCTGTGGCTGTTTTATCTGTTTCCACAAAATTAGGACCTTTACTTGAACACTGCCTTTTGAAAAACACCAGAGGAATCAGTTATACACAAACGCAGTTTAACTAGGCTTTGAAAAACCACAGAAGTGTTTATGCTCTACCAGCCCTCTTAGCAGGGGCTTAAATTATGAACAGGAACCTCTGCCCTAGTGGCACAAAGGAGCTGGCACAGGAGCATGTCAGTCTCCTACTGCTGTCCCTTATCCCTCAGCTACCACTGGCATGGTTCTCCTGTGGAGGAGAGCAAGTGAGGGCAGTCGGTGCTGTTTCTAAAGCAGCTTTAATTCTCCATCAGCTTCCTGCCAAGAAATCTGCAGGGTCAACAGGGAACGTTGTTAGGGAGTCACAATTCTTGTTGCTTGGGTTTTAAGCTTTATTGAAGCTTGAGCTTTGTTAAACATTTATAATACCTTAAGAAATACACTGTAAGCACTGATAAGGGACATCTGCACTGTACAGAATATTCCTCTCACTCCACTAATAATGGACCCAACCGAACCTTTAAGAGGCATGTCCTTGCACTTGCTAAGAGGTGGAGTTATCCACGTCTTGGTGCTTTATTTTTCTTCTCAAAGAATTCCCTATCTTACTAGTTCCAGATTATTATTTGCTTCTATGCTTGTGCAATCTTATTTTGCCATTTCTTTCATCTAGTAGCCCTGATTCCCTATCTTACTAGTTCCAGATTATTATTTGCTTCTATGCTTGTGCAATCTTATTTTGCCATTTCTTTCATCTAGTAGCCTGGTACCGGCCCTCCACACCCTGAGTCGTATTAGACAAATTAGGGGATTCTTCCTCTTTCAGTGAACTGTACATTATTTTAAAATATATAAATAAAAGAGGTGCCACCTTCCTCACACTCAGAGGATCTTTGAAACCAATTTCTTTAATATTTTCTTCAGCATCACTTAATATGTTTTTAGTCATTGTGGTTATAGCTATGTCATGATAACTTGGACGCAATCAGGGCATCCATGGTCTCAGCTAGCATCAAGAGCAAGACATTCAGTCTTCCATCTTATCCTATTATTTGCCTCTGCACAAAATAAATGTCATACCTTCCTACATCAGTATTTTACTCTCAGCAATAGGTACGTACACAGTTTCAACTACAAGATCCATAACAGCTTCCTGCAAATGCCTTCTGGGTATAGAATCTTTACTAGATTGGCGTACAATCTTTACTAGATTTACTGCAAAATTAAACCACACCTCAAAGATACTCTGCAAAATCTCCTAGGATCTCCAACAAGGTCCAGTAAACGCTACGGATTTCCATCAATTTTCAGATTACATTTAGAGAAGGGACTCTGATTCAGTGTGAATCCTACAGTGCTGAGGTTCAGATCCATCACACTCAACCGAGATACCAAAGGTAGGTGTACAATAACCATAAACTCCCTCTACAATCATTAGAGATAGACACTTTCAGAAAACAATTCAGATTTTCAATGGAACGAATGGCTTTTGGAGCGTGCTTACCTCCTTTAAGGGACTACAGAGGGAGTCTGAGATGACAACATTCTCAGTTTAGGCATGTCAGCATAGAGCTGAAAGTTAAGGGCTGGAAGGTCCAATCTGTTTCTGACTATCAAATATTGCTACCTGGATAAAAATAACATGGGTGCATATGTTTCTCTCTCAGAATCGAACACTGAACAGAATTAAGAGACCAAACATAAGGACCTTACCCTGTTGATTGACATCATTTGCATGTAACAGAGCTGCGAACGGTACAACAGCCAAGAAATGTCCATCCTAACCTCATTTAGAGCTCCCATACCCTTCCTAGAGCTCCTCATAACACTGCCCATGTTATACAATCATTCCTAACTTCATTTCAACACCTACAACTGGATTTAAATGCCCAACAGTAAAATGGCCCCTTATTCTTGCATTAAAACCTTTGTATGTAGGACTTGCATGTAAAAATAATAATGACTTCACCAAGTGTTTCTTCAGGAACATGCTGAACAAGATCAAATGTAGTTAATTGTAATAAAATCATTACAGGTTATAATGCCACGTGATGTTCATAGCAAAGTGAATTCACTAAGAAGAAAAAGTGGTAGTGTGTCTGCTCCCTTGTAAGGAAACAGAATCATTATTATAAGTCAGCCAAGCTTCATTAGCAAAACAGCAGCATTCGTGAGTCAGAGCAGCACTAGCAGACAGCAGGCTAGCCTATTTGATCCATTTTTAAATCCATTTCTATTAGCCTTCAACTACTATTTTCAACAGTACAATGTTTAAACTGCTTACCATAACACAAAATCACCTTCCTCAATGTATAATTGAAGCATTCAATAAATGAGGTATTCTGGCAAGTAATGAAAAACAGGGCACTATATACAACAGTAAATATTTGACTGGTTCTTCAAAAGAAAATTGCAGCATTTCAATATTTACTTTCACTCGGAAGTGTTGATGATTTCCCTGCTGAGCAATAAAAGAGGAAAATTAAAAGTGCCTTCATAATCACTTGATCTTCCTTTTAAAAAAATAATATTTGCCAAAATATTCTCTGTATTTCTATTCTTTGCGAATTAGAAAATGTAAACTTGCAAATACATTTGGAAGTGCTACTGTTTTAAAACAGCATCTCGAACTTTGATTTTCCTATCTGTTCTCTGCCCTAAAGCGAATAGCAATTTCTCACTATGACAAGATGGATCTGGCATCCTCAAGCTATATCAGCATGAACTATCATCAGCACTTGCTGAGCATCTATCTCACGTTACATACAGTTCCTAACACGTTTATGCTACAATGGCAATTATAAAAGTAACATTGGCTGCCTGCAGATGGTTATTTGATCCATAACAAAAATGAGTCTTCTTATTGTTTATTACCACTAGTGTAAAATCCATCCTGTCTGAGTAGAAGACAGAGAACAGATCTCTTATCTCTTTAACTATGTAGTCTCTTGAGAGTAAATCATCAGTTATATGTGGTGATAAGGATGCCCCAAAATGTCACTTCTATTTTGAACATTCAAAACATTTGGAATAAATTTCGTCTAAAGTAGTAACAATAGCCTGCCTGCCCATGCCTTTCTTCAGAATTAAATGTGTATTTAACACAACTAGGTATAATTCACAAGACAAAGTCACTTCTTTTGCTGACTCCCACCTAGCAGGCACGCAATTGGTACCAATTTATGAATCTTGTCTCCATCTTCACCAGGCAAAATAACTGAATTAGGTAGTGTTCTGTTCCTAGGATTGGTAGTACGATATAATTTATTCTTTTAAAGATCCGACCTGCCACTTATTTTGAAATACTGACTCTATAAATAAAGGGCCAAATCCTACTTATGTCTGAAAGCAGCTCTTCAGCATTGACCTTATTTATCCACACCAAACCTCAAGTTTTTCATGATGAAAAGTAAACAGAGGTGTCTGATTTTTCTTACTTTGCCAACAGGCTAAGCAAGCCCTCTGGGCTCTCTTTAGACTCCACAGCGAGAAACAGGCATCTCCAGAGACAAATTAATCTCATCCCAAAACAAATGTTATGATACAGAATTGCTGTATCATATCTGTTCACCACTAAATAAATGAGATACCTGCTTTTCTGGATAACTAAAGATGAGAAAGTCCTCTCAGAGAGTGTCTTTGTCCAAAGTAGCACACGACTGGGTGAAAGCAAACCAGAACTAGCATTCATGGAGTACTGGCTGCAACCAACCAGCAATTTCTGGCCTAATTGTAGGAAAACGGCAACAATGTGTCAGAGAAGAACAAAGAATATGTTATGATTAATTAAAACTATGCTACAGATAATTAAGTTCTGGTATAGATAAAATGCTATATAAATGTAACAGAATATTTTTTTCCTCTATCATTGGAACACTCCTTAAAAAGCCTTAGGAAGGAAAACATGTTCTTTTTCAAAGAATACATGGCTGAAAAACATTAGCCCGCCACTCACCTGAGAAGACAGGATTTTATGGATAACTATGAAATGAGGAAAACGTTGTCAAGCCTAATTTTATATTTTCTACTTTTGTCAGTTTGCATGAGTAACTTCCATCCCCTTTTGCACAGCTCTTAATGTATTAAAAATAATGAATAAAGGAAACTCTAACAGGAGAAGTCAAATATGACAATATAATTAAATTACTCAGCATCCAGAAATCTCTTGCTTTTCAAATCTGAGTTAAATATATGCCAATTCAATTTCCTTAAACACTTGACAGGACCTATTTTCTATGAGATTTCTTGCTAACAGGCTTTCAGTCACATTAAGTGCTCACAAAGTGCACAGAAGTTGTATTTTACTGCACAGCCCTAATTGAGCTGTCTGGGCTAAAGTAGCTGAATGTTACAGAAATGTTTATTATACAAGCCCACTTACTCTCACACTAGAAAAGAACATTCCTGTACATTTGAGTATAATTTATCCTAGAAAAAAGAAAGCAAAAGGTCTTTTATCACCCTCTCATTTCAGTGAATTACACTCATGGAATTCTTTTACAACTCAAAATCTGGTTTCACTCCAAACTCCAAAAGAGCAAAGTCTCAAATACCTTTCAGTTGGCTCTCATTACATTTGATGTCTCTTTCTGACCAAGAAGGATAACTTAGTTCCATGTGGCATTTGGTGGCAACCTCCTATTTATAACTCCTAAGTGTTCACACCTCAGCAACACTCTATGAATGGGGAGAGGAGATATTTTTGTTTTCAATAAACATCTTGTTCTGCATTTTTGCCTTTTTCCTATTACGTCATTTAGTATTTGTTTCTCCATTTCTTTTGAGCATCTATCCATCCAGTCTAAGTTAAAAGTCACGTTTAAAGACATATAACATGCAAAGAGAACACATGTAAAAAAATCCTAACACCTGCACATGAAACACCAACGACAGCTGAAATGGTGCACACATCCCAAATCCCTATCTATCCTATACACCTTCCTCATGGCAGCAGAGGTGGTAAAGGATGAAAATCAACTTCTCTCAAGCAGGAGACTAAAATCCAGCTCTGTTACAGAGTAAGGATGTGTGGTAGCAACCAATTCATTGGATACAAGCTGTAGCAAAGCTATTTTAGTTGTAAAGCAAGATGACGTTAATATGCGCTTACCCGATAGGGACGCCTAGCTCACCTGACCTGACTCTTGAACGGCTCTCTGTATCTCTGCAGCACGGCTCCAAGAGCTCCCAGCTGCGATTACACTGCAAAGTCACCCGATCTGACCCCACAACTTGGGCCAGAATAGATCAGCAGAATCTGTTCATTTGATCTTTGGGTCACAACTTATCTGCAACCGTGCTAGTGGCTCACCAACTCAGTATGTGTCTTGGAGAAGAAATAACAACCTAAACGAGAACCTTAAACACTAGACTTTACCTGTTTTCCTTTGTTTCTGAATATCTCTATAGTTTCTTTTAAAAAAAAACCCAAACAAATAATTACATAAATAAACAACACACAAAACCTGCACATCAAGTTAGAGTGCTCTTCGAGGCTATGGAAAACTTTGGTTTAAATCCATTTTTTGCCTCAGTCTGGCCCCACTTATGCAAGCTTATTATCAAAAAAAACCAACCCAAGGTACCTCAACCTGAGAAGACAAAGGAGGAAAGAACACTAATGAAGAGCAGAAACTGAGAACTGTGTTCATTTGTTAGTAACCAAAAAGTCCCAAAATAAAGTAATATAAAAAAACCTTTTAGTAGGCTCCCTTCCCAACATGCAATGAGCTTAATTACAGGCAGGGATATTAGATCACAAGACAGAAAGCAGCTTGCACACAGGGCCATAAAAATAAAGTCTCTGCTCTCTTGTCAAATCTTCTTTTCCCCCTGTGTATTACCTCTGCTTTTCCAACTAATTCTTTTTTTTTTGTTATTTCATTTACTTTTCTCAAGTGTCCTTTCATTATAATTCAGTGTCTACACTAGACCTGCACCTTTACTGACTGATTTTTTTCCCCTTATGTCCATGCTTGGCAAGCATTTAATAGTAATTAAAGATTTCTCTAGTCTATTCAAAGGATACACAGATAATCAACAAGCAGTGACTTTGATTGATAGTCACTGTCATGAAAACTGGAGGATGAAACCTTTGAGTGGATTTCCTTGAAGAAAAGCTCTGTAGATAATACGTTCCAAACTACGTCTGAGGCATATTTTCACCACATGCCAGTGTTGCTTAGAAAGATGGTACAGACTACCAGAGATTGGCACACTGAAAGAGATTTGCTGCAGCCATCTGAATTTCTCAGTGATCTCATTTGCCCTGGGGTATCTCACCTTCTCAATATTACTTTAGACTCCTTAGTTGTATGACATATCAACAGAAAATCAATAGCAATAAAACTACAGTGAATCAACCTTCATTGCTGAGAAATTAAGACAGAAAGCGAATCTCATGGATTTCAAAGTAATGATGAGAGATGACAAAAAACAACAGCAATGGTAAAAGGGCAAAACCAGCTAAAGGGTCTCCATGGGTCATCATTCCAAACCATTATTTCTGTATACATATACTTGATTTAGTGCTGGTTACACGAGGTCTATAGTACCACAAAAGCTAATAAGTCATTGCCTTGGATGACAGCCTTAGCACCTATGCTTCATCAAACAGCAGGAAGCCTTGTAAATTACCTAGAGAAGCAACCGGTGACTAGACAGCGTGCCTGCAAGAATCTCGCAAATCCCATTTCAGCACGCTGATGATTAGGTTCATTTCATTTTTAATACTATTAAAGCCCACATAAACACTTTACAGTACTATTTATCCTTTTGCCCTGATTACTGGTTTTAGGATCAAGCTAATATCACTTTTGCTTCTTGCTTTGCTAACAGAGATGCATTATTTCTGATTTTTGAAGTAATGCCAGCACATCTTTGACAACAATCTGGATCATCTACTAATGTAAAAGGAAAAGTAATGGCTATAGAGTGATGTTATAGAAGACCCTAGACACTTGTATTTGAGGATAGATGGATTGTTTATTTACATGAGAGTGAAGTGACAGGAAAACCTTTAAAAGTATTTGACTTGGTACTGAAAGTCTTTGGGTTTTCTTTTCCTTAAGCTAAATTGCACAAAACATTTTTTCATGTTGATGAAATTTACTTAGAGTTGAATAGAAATATTAGATTATGTGTCAGCATCAAGGAAAGGCATTCCACTGATGTGACTAGACCTCTATTTATAACAGCAGGTAACAGTGTCACAGGATTTTGATAGTATGCAGACGAATGTGAAACAAAGTAACTTCACCGGTTGCATCTCAAATTCCAGCCTGGAAATGTTTAAGATAATTCTGAGATTTATTGTTCTCAGCAAATGAAGTGATTTTATGCAAGTTTTAAAAACATTTCAAACAGGAGAAAACACAAAAGAAGTCTGCTTCAAATATTAAGAGATGTGAGTTAACTCAGTGGATTTAAAAGCATTTGAAGTTGAAATCTACCATTAATTCCACCTTTAAACAAATTAAAAAAAAAAAAGAAGAATTCATGCAGAGGATACACGAATGGCCACTAGTAATAAAAATGCCGCATCAAATTCCTGGTGTGTTGAACACTTATTTCGGACTTGTGTTTATTAACCCATTACACAGCACGACTTTACAGCTGAGTCAAATTTGGTCATTTGCTCCTTCCCTCTTTTGAAGGCTAGACAAGACAGACATTGTAAACGTCTGCCATAAGACATCTTGCAGTGGGAGAGAGCTGCAAGAATTCTTTCTTGAAAAAAGGAGGCAAGTTCAAAGAAATGTGACTATCCACGGGGGAAGGCAGAAGTCACATTCAATTCGTTCCACAATCTTCAGCCACTACTGTAGAAATTGTCTCCCTTAAAGGCAGTCTTTACCGTTACATAAATACCAGCACTGTTCTTCATCCTGAAGGCTTAAGCAATCACTCAGTTATCCTGAATTCATGCCATGGAACCCACTAAAGATAAGAAACAAGACTTTTAACTCAATCAAAAACTCTGCAGGAAGGCACCAGAGAACTGAGTTCAGTGCTTGTATTGCTGAGACCTGTTGCAACGTTTTTTAACTGGGTAGAACCTCCTAAGTACTGAAGATATATCCATACACATACAGCGCTGGTCTAGACCAGGTAAGGAGCAACAGAAAAATATGCAGCAAAGTCAGGCTGTGGTCCATCAAGAACACGGTTGAAAGCTCCTGCTACATGACCGCAAGCTATAGCCCAGATTCATTAACCGTAGCTGTCACCTTCTACCAAGGAGGTGACACCAAATCTGCAAATGTCCCAAAATACCTTACTGTGCCCATCAGTATTACTTGATCCTTAGTTTCATCTTCAGTTGGTTTACATCGATGAATGTGCTTCATCCAGCCCCTGGCAACAGCATGAGATAAAGAATAACTAGAAATGCATAACATCTGCATATTGAAGGCGTGTAAGTTCTTCACATTTAACTGATTTACCTAAGTAGTCACAACCCAGACCCTGAAACAGGCTAGAAAGCCGTGAGACAGGGGAATTACCCGGGCTAAGCATCAGACCAGGACAGGGCTCTGCCATCAACCACTATTCTGGTCAGAAGCTACAGTCCCATCCTTCACCTAAAGGCCACCTTTCCCAGCTGTGGGCTCCGAGTGCCGCGAGCGGTAACATATTACAGCCTTAATATAAGCGCGTCTTCCTAAGGTATACGTCTTGACAGCACCAGATTTGATCAAAATTCTTCCCACTCAGAGAAAATTACGACAGCCACAATCGGTAAAGTTTTAATACAAGTGGAGAAAACTTGAATGCATGTCTTATAAAAAGCACACAAACGGGTTTCATCAGCTGAAGTACACCAATTATTATGGTCATTATCCAAGGAATATCATGACAGCACTATAGCCTTAAGACTGTAATGAGAACAAATTGTAAAAATGGTATAAAGATTGTCCACTCTTATTTTGGTCTCTGTTACCAAAAATATTTTCAGTAAGTTTTATATTTTCCTTTAAGATGGCTCCATATATCACAGGACTGAGGTTCAGAAGATCAATGCTTCAAAGTCTCTGAAAACTGCAAATAAATTGCAAAGAATTTGCAATTCTCGTTTCAGCCTGTATTAGCAACTGACATTCTACTTGCGTCATTGATAGGCCATTCTATTTGCTTCTCTACTTTCTGCTAAATTCGAAGTTCTTCACTAAATTGTCATTCACAAGTGAAATAAATACCCATACAAAACACAGACTGTTAGGAAGACCATAACTTACATCGCTTAACATTGTCTTAGCTCATTGTATTAGCTCTAACAGTCCTGCTAACCTCTGACACTCATTCTTTCTACAGTGTCTGATTCATCACTCCCAATGAGGAAACTAGGTACAGAAGAAATAGAGTAGGAAGCCCAAAGAATTAAATAAATACGCAATTGTTACTTGCTGCTCATAATCAGGAGTATGAGCAGCTCAGTGGAGAAAGGAAGCCCAATATGGAGAGGGGGAAAAAAAAAAAAGTATACACCTCTATCAGTCATGAATTCAAAGATCATACAGACAGCCATATTCCCATAGTTTAATGAGTTACTAATCAACTGAGCAGCAGTGACAGTGTATGTGCATGATTTTGGCCATCTACCAATGAAAACTGTTAGCTTAACAAAGACTTTTGAATTCACACTTGTATCATACTGAAAATGTTCAGGGAGCCAGTTACTATAGCCCAGCTGATGCATGTGAAGTTATTAAGTTAAATGTCTGAGCTCTTAATAAGGAAAAAGACATAACGACTAGGTCCACAAAGGAGAGAGAGCATTTAACAGCATAAGAGCAGGAAAAAAAATATCTGAGCTTACACGGCTAGCAGTGGATATGGGGTTTTTTTTTGCAGGATCCACAACATGTTTATAAAATAAATCAAATGAAGACTGTACTGATGGTCCCTTTACAAGCTACTGGCCTAGTCAGACAGTTATTTATAGTCATGGCTGAAAGACTTGGCTTAATCTGCTCATTGAAGAGTTCTACATTGGCATCCTCTTCTCGTTTTTAGGATGAAATTCTTTAACATTTATGGGGTGCATTTCAAATCAAAATTATTCCATCATCTTCAACCCAACTTATTTTTCTCTACAGAAAACTAGCAATAAAGAACAGAACTGCCTACTTATTTTGAATCTAATTTTTAACACTCCTTTTTAATAAAATGTCTGTTTCATCTTTGCATTCTTGCTAGTCACTCAGGGATCTCTTTAAGGGTGAAAAGATTTCCCAAACATTCCATGTGCCCCCACGGCTCACCTGGCTTAGGGGACAATAACTGGTCAGGGAGATGGCTTACTGCTGGAAAGAATTCTAGTTCTGTCTGATTAACAAAGGGAAAAAGGAATGCACAAAAGCAAGATTTTTTATTAGTTTACACTTGCCTGCTCAAATTAAATAATTATACTCGATTTTAGAAATATTTGGCCTATTAGTAAAAGCTGGTAGATTATTTCAGTTTCACTGGCACACATTGGGAGCTCAGGAAGTGCCCATATTACCTTCCCCCTTCAGAGAACTGGCATGCTGTCAGGCAGACTGCAATATTAGTATTCAGCTCAAGTATTTCATACTGTGTGTAGTCCCACAATAGCCAACAGGACCACTTACAAGATACAACTCAATCTGACAAACATCCAGCGACTGAAGAGTGGAAGTGGAAAATACATTCCTGCAGAATTTTGTTTTTTCTTTTTAAAAGAGAAAGGGTAATTATCACTTGGGACAACACCCAGTTGATCCGGTTGGTTTCCCATCACTTAATGTCTAAGAGTCAAGTGTAGATAACATAAATTCTAACTCAACTAGAAATTTGTTATAAGAAATTGGGGTCAGAATCCTATTGATCTATCACCACATATTCGGTAAAATGTTGCCTGGGATTAACTTGAATCTTATTTCAAAGTGGTTTAAGCAAAAGTGATGTGAATCTCTGACTATACAAGTAAGTTCTAGGTGATCTTAAACTCCACATAAGCTAAACTAAAAGGTTATTAATTAAAAATAACAGTTTTAAGGACTTCAGGAGAGGTCACCCTGACATGAACAATTTGGTTGAAACTCATATTTCAGGATAAATCCACATAATGTTTCTTTGCTTTTATAAACACAGATTAACACTTTATTATTCTATCTTCTTCATAATAAAGATGTCCCCTTACAGACTTAAAATTCATGAGAATGTTACCATTTATCCCCATCTTTGGGAAAAAACCCATAGTCAATCAATGCAAAAAAAAAAAAAAAAAAAAAAAAAACAAACAAAAAACCCTGTCTGCAATTGCTTTTTTGCAGTTCTCCTAACCAATAAAAATTAAAATTTTCTAAAAAAAAAATCTAAAATATTTTGTTAATGGCTTAACCATGTATTTTAAAATATACGGGTCTCTTACTGCTCATGCACGCTAACTATAACATAGTTACATGTTACACTATGATAGTTATGCTATCATATCACTATATTTAGGAACAGTATCAGTAGCATTTGTGATTCCTGTATTTGACAAGAAGCCATGAATGAAATAGTGGTTAGATAAAACAACAAACCATGCAAGAACTCATAGATAGAGGAGGAGAAGCAGACAGATGCTATTTCAGTTGTACCTGCCACAAAAGGGGCAATCTAGAACCATACTGTCGCTGCCAGACAGAGCAAGAAGCCAAGAGAGTAGAGGTATGATTCAACCCTGCTGCAAGTTCTTTAATTCAGCAGGAAACACCACCCGGCAATAGCTTCTGCAGTGCTCAGCCTTATCCTTACACATTCCTACTCATCTTAGAAAAATGTCAGGCTTCCTGCTTCCTTCCTCTTCAAACAGGTGCTAGGAATACCTATCTTCCCTTTGGATATATTAAAGCATTGAGGAAAAGGACATTGTATCCCTACATTGCCAAGAATGGACTCTGCTTTCAGGTTTCCTTACAGGCTTTCACTGAAGCTCCTGCAAAAGATGCGACAGCTGTAGGGTACAGACCCCTTCCCCATTACTCGTACCTGTGCTGGCCCCACCAGCACCACTTCCATGCAGCTGACAGCTACAGCTGCCCATCGCTCTCACCACTCAACTCAAAGGAGGGAAGCAAGACCTTAAAGCTTGTTTTCTCGTGCTGGCCAGATGTATGCATCCCTCTTTCCCTCTCCCAGTAACCACTTCATACAAAGCTTTAGTGTGCGTATTTTTTCACAAAGGCCAAACATCAAATTTCTCTTGAATATGACATCTCTTGATCCCCCGAAGCCTTTCATACAAGCTGGGATTTAGGCACACAGGTAAAGTGGGAGCAGAGAAATTGTTCCATTACTGCCTACATTGTGTCTGTGAATAAATGGCTCGGTGCTCCAGGCCTTCTCTTTTCACCAACAAAGCCAGCTACACATTTGCAAAAGGTTACGCTGTATTCTTTACAAAAAAATTTCCCATTTAGATCGATCTAAAATGAACTTTCCTGCATTAGAGTGCTAACCTGCAGAACATTCTGGCTGCAGTTTTTATCGATTCCACCCAACAGTATTTTGACAAACAAGTTTAACATTGAAACCAACAGTTGGAATTTGGCAGCCAGGAGTTCTCTCTTTCATTTTAATAATGTTTCTGCCAGCACTCAGTGTTCTTGTTATTCAAGGTACAGCAGCCATAACTCATGTCTCTGGGGCATTATTGTATGTATACTTTGGAGTAAAGAGGGCTCTTAGGATGTCTAATATGATGTCCTTTGCAATCTGTTATTAGAGTATGAATCACCTTGCCAGTTAATCATACCATTATGAATGCTGAAGACATGAAAACCAAGAAGGATTGAAATGTGTATATTTCCAGATTAAGAAAAGCTATTTGAAAAATACAGGCAGACTAGTGAAGACAGGTTTTGAACTGCGTTGGATTGGTGCACAAAACTGAAGAATTTTAATCAAAAGGGCCTTTTGCCTTAGTTGCTTGTAATGATACTGAAAAAGAAAGGGAAAGAACACGCAAACTTCCATCTTCTGCTAGAAATGGAGATGTAAAAGGAGGAACTGATTTGCATTTGGATGAAACCCAATATAATTAAAAAACAATAGATAAATACATCAACCCTCTATTTACCTGCACTGTCATTTTAAGCTAGAAGAGGCTGATGCATTTAGTCAGCCATCATCAGTACTGCATAGCATCATTAATCTCTTGCTTGTTTATGCATTAGCGTTCATTTTATTTTCCTTGCGTGTACTTTGCTGCCACCTCCAGGTTACTGCGGTTATAAGACTGGAAGTTTAAAAACCCTGTAATAACTAAAAGCTACTTTGCTCTGAGGTGCAATATTTCAAATTATAAGCATGGCTTTAGTTTCATTTAAAAAAAAAAAAAAATCACCAAAATTCTGTTTGCAGACACCATTCACAAGCATGGGCATCATGATGGCTAACAGATGCAAAAGCTGCAGGCTGCTTGTTAGAAACGCAAAATGGTGCTTTAAAATAATAGGCTATTCAGCATAATGCTAAATTACAGAGGAAACCCTATGAAAATATATTTGTGGCATACATTCATTCCTAAGGAGTCTTTTGTGATTGTTATTCCACCTAATTCCAGGAAAAGAAAGCGTAAAGTTCTTAAACGGATGTCTTTTACAGAGTTGGGATTTTTTTTTTTCTTTTATTTAAACTGTGTTAAGTCATTCAAGGCACACTGCTAGCCCCTTAGAAGCAGGCAATAACTGCAGTGAAAAAAAGGTTCAAAATCCTCTAGAATGAGAAGGTAGTAGTAGTATCTTTCTTCCTCCTTTATTAATGAGAGGATCAAGTTCAAGTGGATGGAGGATCAGGTATCATTAAGGAATTTGTTTTTCCAAAAACTGTAATGAGGTGTTAAGTCTCACAGCGCACAACGGACTACAGAAAATTTGTCCTAAAATTAAGACTAACATTAGACTAGAGTGAAATTTTTTAAGATGAAATACCATTAGTAATATCTACTTAATAAAAGTAATGCACAACGGTAATTTTTTTTCTTCATATATAAATCTTTTCGTCCCTCTCATCTTTTCTGTTACCTTCCTACAGATATTTCCTGACACTAGATCAATGTATTAATTCTGTGCTGTACTCTCTTGACTGCCTATCACGCACCTTCACTTGGTAACAATCCCAAAGTTACACCCACATTGATAATGCACTGGTAGGAGTTCTTTACCTCTCTATCTCAACACCAAGCCATTTCCAAAACATATCACTTGCCTTTTCTACATTCACTTTTTTGCCTAACCACCTTTGGGGGTCCCTTGTTTGCCTAACCACCTTTGAGGCCATTCACACAATACTGCAGCCTTCATTAGCTAAATGAATCTGACCTGTGCCAAGCCAGTGTCCTCACTGGCTATGACATAATACTTATTAAATCCTGATATATGTCATTATCCTCCTTTTAAAAGGATTCAGAACTTGCTAAGACTAACAGTATGTTCTGTTTGTGTACATACTGTATCCTTTTTTTTGCTATCACCAAAAACGTAAGACCTTGAAGTCATAATTGACAACAGTGAAGGAAAGCTCACCAAAGAGATGCTATTAGAATTAGTTTTTTGAATTAGATTCAGTGAAAACTAGGTTGTATCCTACTAGGACTTTCATTTTTATTATGAATCTTCCTATCTCAAAAGTATAGGATGCAGCCTAGTTCCATTGTCTAGAATCTACCCTCTAGATTTTTCAGTCCCTGATTAACTGTAACAACGGGCAAAGGAATGTATCACATGCCATGGCAGAAATGGTCTGTACCACTGGATTAGGCATTGCCACGCTCTCTCTGTAGAGAAGATCAGCATAGGTACTATATATCCTAGAATCCACAAAACAAGTTTAGTAACATTTAAGCACGGTCTTTAATTGGTTAGACTTTCGCAGAGTTTATCCTACTTGCAAGTGTTCCTGTACAAATCATGTTAGATGGCAAGCTACAACAGAAACACATACAAACATCTTTCCATGTTATAGCTGAAGTGCTTTGCCAAAAACCATTCAAAATTACGTATACAGGGTGAGTTATTTGGCTCCATTTTTATTTGTATTCTTGAAGTTATTTAAATAAAGACTTAGGTTGCTAAAGATGAAGTGTATGTTCACTGGGTTCTTCTAAAATCACTTGGCAATAATCTTGCCAGAAAAAGTGGAAGGCATAGTAATATGACTTTCATTGATTTCCTGCACTAAGATCATTACAAACATATCAGAACCATAAAAACGCATAGAATAGGTGCTCACTGTGTTTACAATAATACTGAACTATACTTACCTTTTGGAATTCAAAAGGCCCAATTACTTTTCTTCTATTTTAGATAGAATACACTTGCTTTCCAAACTGATCAGAATTTGAAGTAGTTATTAATTTGCACACAGTAAATGTAATAGTCTTTAAAGTTGAAGAGACCAGTTTCAGAACAAGACAAGACAAAAACTTCAGTAGAATGTTTGCATGTAACTTGTTAAAATCTGACCCGCAATCCAGAAAACAGTGCATTATATGTCAATATTTCAGAATACTTCAGAACTAATACATAAATTATACCAAAATAAAAGCATTGCACACAGAGTAAAGACTCAGCTGCCTGGAAAATTCATCCTCAGTAGCCTGAACTGAAATAGTCAACTACTCTGGGACCTTGGACTAAAATGATCATTTCCTGAAAATCCCTTTAAAAAGGCGTTGTAAAACAGACTCTCTTTTTTTATTTATATTAGCCAACCTGAAGAACTAAAATTTAACATGAATTTATCTTGTTCAAAAAGGAAACCTGTGGCAATTCACAGCATATCAGCACCTCATCAACATGGCATATTTGTGGTTGTTATTTGGATAAGGATGTAAGTGTCTGCTAAAAGAAATTCAATCACTCAGGTAGCAATAAGGATTTTTTGGATCGTTTTCCTCTGGATTTTTTGTTTGCTTTTTACATAGAATCATAGAATGGTTTAGGTTGGAAGGGACCTTGAAGATCATAGAGTTCCAACCCCCCCGCCACAGGCAGCGATTTACATTTAAAAATGTCTGTAATCCAAGGAAAGCTAGAAATTAAAATGAAAATAGTAAATAAACTGAGAATTCCCGAGAAGAGACAATTTTCTGTTATTCATACTAACTTCTTTCTTACATAGCACAGAAATAAAAGGCCCATATAGCCTGTATATCTGAAATTAAGTTTTAGAATATGTTTCTAGAACACATTGACTCCATTAGTGCTGTAATACTTCATAGTTTTTTCATAGCAGAAAGCTGGATCACATTTTTCTCACTATTGTTAACTTGCTATCGTTCCATGTAAACATCATCCCAATTAGATGTTCATCACACACAGACTTCTGCTGTCAATATTCAGTATGGTTCTTCACCAGAAGCCATCAATACGACCTACACACTGTATTTTCTAACTGACAGGTCATGCATCAGCCACATGCTGTTTATTTGTTAGATTCATTGATTTAAATGCTTTCTTATGCTTTCACTTGCATATCCAGGAGGGGGATGATATTAGCAGAGGCCTCACAACACAGATGCAATGAACTACTCGAAGCGAACACACCATGAGATGAGTGTCCATGTCTTGAAGTGCAAGAGAAAATTAAATACTGTAAGTATATCAAGCTGCTTTTGCTGTCTTGATTAACGGGTAACAAGCTTTCAGGCATATGTGTCCCTAACAGAGTTTATATACTCCACTCACCATGTCGTATCATCAATGCCTTTTTTTCAGCTAAGCCTTGTCTCGTTTTTTAACACACAAAAATGCAAACTTTTCTATCATTTACACTGCTGTTGTGACAGCTAGTACAGACGGGATAAAGAGTTCAAGCCTCCAGTGTGGAGGATGAATCACAATTTCTGACACCTTTAAACCAGTCAGAATTAAGTCTCTTCCTCATCACATGAGGTTGAGTGGAAACAGTATTTCTTCATGCTAAAAGGAGGATTTAATGCTCCCTTAGCCTCGCTTTATAAATAGTCTTCATGAGATTACAGCAACTACAAAAAAACCCCAAGAAAGTCTAATTTATAATTTCACCCCACAACAGCAAAGGGGTCAGATTCCCTATATTCTCTGAACATAGGCAGAAAATTCATGACATCAACGAACACAGGAAAAAATCCTGATCAAGACAAGCCACGAAGGAAAAAAATTAAATTAGTGACCACTGTGGGCATACTGTGACTCCTATTTCAGGCGAAATCTTATTGAGATGAGAGTCCCAAGACAGTCCCATTTAAACTAATTTAGCATAAAATACCACTCAATATAATGGTGGCAATGTCTAGTCTCAACTGTCTCCTGCAATTTACTTTTAATCTATAACGTTCCCACCTTCTGTGCAATTTCATGGCAGAAAAATAATACTTATAAAGGCTACTTTAAAATAGTGTTTCTGGTTACAGACCATTAGTTGTAAAGGCACTGAAGTACATTAATGCTTCTATCCAAATGTAAATATTTGTGATTTTTAACATCTTACTATTCAAAGCAAAACAAGCTATTCATTTACCACACTTTTTTTATTCAGAATACTTTGAATAATATTTACAGTCAACATTTTATTTTTTCAAGGAAAGTAATTTTTTCCCTTAGTTCAATAATCATTGTCTTTCAAATGTTGCTATCACTACTGCTACTAAGTACCATGGCACCTTTTGCAGAAATTATAACTGCAGGAAAAGGTAAAATATTTCAATTACAAAAGCACGTTGCAAATAATAAATTGGGCAGTTTATAACTGCTGTGGCTCAGGAGCAGCTGAAGGCAGGATCTTTGAAATAATTATAATTATTTCCTTGCTACCTTTTGTCTCAAGACCTTTATCAGTAATAGGTTAGTTCTTCCCCATTCCCACCCCCTCCCCATGTCCACCCTCCCCAATAGGAGTTAGAAAGCCCAGTACAGCAAAGGCTAAAATATAAGTGCTGGCCATTCCCCATTCCTCTCAACTCACCTCTTTCAGCAAAAGGAGAAGACACAACAGACAGCAAGAAAGGGGCAGCAAAGAAAAACAATCATGCAGAAAAATGCAGTGAAGTTCACTTACCCGCTTACTCCCAGGCATTCTGGCCCTCAGCAACCATGGAAGTCAATGCCGAGTATTCCAGTAAGATCATACTGTTTGAGTAAACAATTGTGTATAACCTTTACTTTAGCTGATAGAAAATGATGCAGTATTCTATTATCTACACTGACAAGTGATTTATTAGTATACTTTTTATTCCTCAAAACTGTTTTAGGTATTACACTTCTCCACAACTGTACTGAATTTCTAACTCCATGTGCAATTCTATGTCTGAACAGTAGTGCTAGAGATCCTTAATTGTTAATGATATATTAGAATAGTCCATTTTTTCCCCAATACATGCTTCCTTAGGAATATTTTTACAGCTACTTTACTACAATGTTTGCAGACTGATCTCAAAGTCCTGAAATTTGTTTTTCATAGTAGTTTTCCTCATGTCTTATCCGCCCTCCAAAATTATACACAATGAAATGAGATAGGAATACTTCTGTATCAATATTTGGTTTCACTACCACACAGCTTAGCGTATTTTACACCAAAGCATTTCAGATGGCCTCTAGGTTGCTAGCTAACCGAATACAAGTAACTAACTTTAGAGATTCAAAATCATTCTGACCTATTTCCCAGTCATTTTTGAAAGGTTCAACGAGGCCGCATTTTTCAAAAGTTCTCTGCAATTCTTCTCCCGTTGTATTCCAGAAAGTCTAATGATGTGAACAGAAATAATTAGTGAAGGGGCAAATGTTTTAAAGCCAAGTGTTGCTAATGCACTGGACAAGCTGCACTGCCTAGAATCATTCTGTTCTCACAGATATTGCAGAGGTATTTTTCCTACCTTAACTGCACTTAAATAATAATCTGATACTTACGTAATAAAAAAAAATATTAAATTTATTACAAAACAGAATTCAAGAACTTAATTACTTTCATGGGAAGTTTCAAATATTAACAAGAGACAAACAGTTCCCAAGTGCAAAATAATGTAAACTGTTTTCCCTCAAAAGTTATCTATGATATATACAGCAGATCTATGTATTTGTGCTTCAAGTTCACATCTAAGTAGTCGTGAATGGAATATATGTGGCCTGAGCTCCAGCCTCTCAATAAAACAGCCACTCCCAAGTTGAAGCAGAAATATTAAAATCCACAATAGACCGTTTTAACAGCAGTTACATACAATACCCTAAAACTTCCAGTTACAACCTGGCGCGTAAAGTTGCCAAAGTCACTTCTATAGTGTTTAGGAACCTCCTTCTTCCTTTCTTACTACTTGCATCACTACTACTAGCACAGCTGACTCTGCAGAAAAGACACGTTTAAGCAATGCTGCTCAGTGCCAGTTACTAAAAAGGGTAATCCTAAATATAATTGCTAGATTGATGCAGTGTCTCTTTCACTACATTTAATTTATATCTCCTGGTTTATGTTCAGATTTGCCTGTACCTGTTCAATCACACTACTTCTCATTCTGTAAGGTCATTTGTGGGGACTTCAACTTCCTCAATACACAGCATGGTCTCTCTTCTTTCGTCTACTCGGAGATCAGGCTATTCTGAGTCTGGAAAAGAATTCTAGTGTAAATAAATGGTGCAGTGTCTGAAAAACAAAGAAAAAAAAAAAAAAGGAAAAAGTTCGAACGTCCCCAAAAGCCCCATTATCATCATTAATACTCCTTACACCTCTGCCTTCTAAATCTTTTCTTTTTCCTTCCTTCTTACTTCAGGGGGAAGTAACGGGCCTTTAACCACACTCTTTTTTGGTCCAGCCTCCTATGAACCAGTCATTAAAATCAGGTTGCTCCCAGAAATGGGAATGCACAATAAATAATATCCTGCTTTCAGAGTCACAACTCCCTCTTCAGCTCTAGAGCAGAGTATCTGCCCACAACCTCTTGCACATATCTCATTCAAAAAAGCATTGTTGTTTTTTTTTTTAAAGAGAAGAAAATGCTAGGTAACACCAAAAAGTTAAATAACCATCAAGCCCAATTCCCTTTTCACTGCATTATATACCTAAACAAAAAGATAATGTCTGAAGAGTTTTTAAAGGCAAATTTGGGTATTTTACCATATTTCAGTTCTTAAGGGATGCTTTAAAGGAAATTGAAGTTTCATTTTATTTAACTAAGCTTGCAAACATTTCTGAAAAACCCATCAACCTATTAAAAAAGAGTGAAGCTTTCAAATCTCCAGTCCACCAAAAATACCAAAACATCATGCAATTGTGGGAAACAAGACCTCCACGAATTAAAAATCCCATTTCTTGGCTTTGCTCAATGATTCCGTATGAACTCTGTTTTTCTGCACTGCAGGAGTTTGCTAGTGTTACAAGTCCTGATCCTTAGCTGACTGCACCTAGAGGTCTCTACTTCTTCTTATAGAACCAGAATAAAACCTGGGGAACGTTCCAATAGAGCTTCGGAACCAGCTTTTGCCTTGGCCTGGATAATTCACATGACCGCATCACATGTGGTTTTTGTGAAGACTGTTCTGTGTGAACAGGTTACTAAGTTCTTAAGTCATATTCTCCGTTCACTCAGTTTAACTGAAGAGTTTGCCAAGTCTGTCCCCCTCTTGCTAGGACTAGGAATACGTATATTCACAAACATGTAACTTACAGAAAGACACCATGGCACAAGCTTCTCCTTTCTGTTATAATGAATCTGTTCTGCCTTAGAGAAGAACCAGTGCAGTACCGGAGTTCTTGTGAATTTTTCATTAAACAAGGTATGTAGCCTTTGTTGTTTGTGAACTGTTTCTGGAATCTAATTACAGTCAGCTTGTTCACATAGCCTTCAGAAAATTCAAGGTATAAAGACAAGTTACATAGTTTTATTTAAAAAAAAAAGATAAAACATGAGAAGGAATAATCTAATCAAAAAGAGTAAATACCTCAAAAATGTTTTGTTTTCATTTTCTAATGTGTTCTATTTTTTTTAAAACAAAAGGTATATTCATAGAGTGATTAAGTTTTCAAAGAAGGGGCAAGATCAAAATTCTTTGACGGTACAGTGATAGTTATGTATGAACCAGCTTTCAGCCCAGAAAATATATATGTGCATTTATACCTGAAAGCAACACACCACATTAATTTTGGGTAATCATTCTCACGAGTTTCACAAAACTACCTCATACATTGTTTCAAATTTAGCGGGAAGCTCATGAGATCTTAACTTTTCTGTGTTCTAATCTAATAGAAGGCAAAGATATGAAATTAAGAGACAGCTTGATGATACCCAAGATCCCCCTAAGGAAAAGGAAGTTATTTTGTTGCTTAGGTCCACAGCAGCATGCCAAACAGTGTTTATGAACTTGGATACCCTTCTTAAAATTGCAATTTTGCAGTTAATGAGCCATTGATATACATACTTCAGAGATGCATAAAATTAGGACTGAGATAGACTGCTGACCCAATAAACTTCTCATTAGAACTTTTTCAGGTATCTTTTTTACCAAAGTCATAAAGAAACTAAGATCTAGGGATGGCCCACTGATTTCAAGGAATAGTCCCCACTCTGTTCCATAGGTACCCCACAGACTTCCGCAGGATAGCTGATGCTACCCAAGCACGAATTCAAACTCTGCACATGACAACAGCCTGAGTCGGCACTGAGACAGAACCGTTGTTTCACCCCCTGCAGGCAGGGTCACAGCGCGTTCCTGGGGAACGCAAGGGAATTGGCAATAACGTTGCTCTTCATACAAAAGACGTGCAGTAAAACACTGACCTTGAATTGCCAGATATTTTCAAAGATACCATGTTGGCATTTTTCATGAGCACTAAATTCAGTGGACTGGAATGGGGTTTATTAGATTAATTGGCAATTATTAATTAGTAGTGAAGAGATGATAGTACCTGAGAGTCTTGCCTTCAAGACCCTACCTAAGCAACAATAAAGTGTTTAACTAGAATCTAGTTTAGCGTGAACTTGCAAATAAAATAAGTTTACCGATAATAAAACAAGGCCAAAGATTTATTTTCTTATCAAATATATTTGCAGGACTTCGTGAGAATGGAGAACTTCAACGTGTGCTTCACAGCGCTATGAATTGGTTGCACTATGCAAATTGGAAATAAAACCTGAGGGATATCCTATAATAATTGTCGATATTGATGTGATATTCTTGCAAGAAAGAATAATTAATGGACTTAAACAGCCACTCACTGTTGTGCTAGAAAAGCAAGATTCTCTCCTGCACACCCCCCTCCCCATTTTTAAAGCAAGAAAGAGGACATTATGTAGGGGAGCACCAAGACGAAAATTAAATCTTCTGCGAAATTAAGACTCAAGGTCAACTAAACACTGCTTCCAACAAATATCCTTTTGACCTTTTTCACCGGTATAGGCAGAACTGGTTGATGGCACAAACCTACTAAGCAACTATGGAGTTGGCCTAGGAGTTTAAGACATAACATTATGAGTTATTTTCTCACTTGAGAATGACCAACAATGAAATAAAATTCCTTAATTTTGAGTCATTATAAACACATTTTATTCCATTGTAAAAGAACCATCATTATTTATCATGACCCAATGAATATGCTAAATCACTAAGAATAATGGCATCTATTTTCTTCTAATTTTTCTGGGAAAAAAGCAAGAAATGTACATCTCTACTAAGGAAGATATCTCGCATCAAGGTACATCAAACTGCTCTGTGCACATGAAAACTCAGAAGAGGACAAATGAATTCAAAGGGAGAGGTTTGGAAGCCTATAAAGTCTGCCTTTATTTCAGTATCTTCTGTGCTACTCAGGTTCAACTTATTTCATAAACTCAACAACTTAAAACTTAAACGATTAAAGAAAGGACATGTAGTAAGAAAAGACATTAAAAGTAAAAGCCATACTCGAACGTTGCCGTGTTAAAAAACAGAAAAATTGTAATGAGCCCTATGCTTAGGAGAGAGCATTGTGCAGTTAATGTAAGTAATGAACCTTTCATGTGAAATGATGTAGTGTCACAACTCATTTGCATCCCACTTAAAGTGTAATTAAGTTTCCCTGACAGCATGGCTTATGGCTGAAAGAACAGACCTGGCTGCTAAATTAATCCAGAATCCCTCTAGTTAATAACACTCTGCAAAGAAAACTTAACACACTTTCATTTAAAGTTCCTAAACTTACATTTAAAGTGGCACTATAAGGAATTTCAGAGAATGTTTTTAAGGACTTCAAGCCACACTAAATATCCCAGCTGACTTGAAGACTGGAGGTATACCGAATCCAAGATGAGATTTGACCCAAACCATAGTACACAAGATAATGCAGCAACATGTCTAAACATGTTTCCATTTTCTGTTACTCTCGGCAAACTGCCCTATGCGTTGCAGGAACTCCATCACCAGGGGAATGTTCTCAACCGCACAGAGACACAAAAGGTCACAGTGAAAAGGTGCTCCTAACTACAGCAAAACAGGTGATCATCAGCTGGTTCATTATTACTAATGATACCAATGTCTGATTTTTTGATAGAACAATAAGATCCAGCAATGTTCAGTAACAGTCAACAGCCATTTGTTTTTAACTCAAAGAAGCCCTATTATTAACCATGCTTTTCAGCCACCTATAAAATCCATGCTCTGAAAAGAAGTTACTAAAATATTATGGAAGGATTGTCTATATAAAGCAGTCATGCTTTTATTTTTTCGGTAACATTTTATGTTTTATGAATCAGTTTATTCTTTGCTGAGTTCCATCTTAAAGGTTCTATTTAGAGCAAAGAAAGGTAAAACACTCCAGAATACAAAAGTTCTGTAAAATCCACATGGATCTAAGAAAAGTTAACTCATTACCATGAACCATAAGTTATGGACTGTCTAGAATAAACAGTTCATAAACACTGTCACCTTATTTACCATTATATTCCCATACGCATACTACAAACAGTGAGGAATCTACACAGTCTCTCCATTATTCTGAAAATCTCATTAGAGAGAATTCCATTTCTGCGACTGGAAAGAATCCAATTTTAGCAGCTCCACAAGATCATTCCCAAGAGTCACTCAGAAATACATTACATGAAAATCTGCAAAGTCAGAATCTGAATTCAAAAGGAACAGGTACACAGTAGCTATAATTAAACTGTAGCTGTTACAAAGGGCTTATTTCTTCCTTACAAGAGGATTAGTTATAACAGCTTTTGTGACTACTAAGTATGAATAACTGAAAAACAAAAAATCATGTTTTGCAAAGTGTTTTGATGTTCTGGAAAACAATTTTACTCTACAAGTGAAGAAAATGGAAGCTGGTAGCAGCTATTTTTTTATATAAATAAATGTTCCAACTAGTCTCAAAAAACATGGTTTTACAGTTGCTGGTTAATAGAACATGGACAACCAAGTCTCTGAATTTGACAGATTAAGCTATAGCTTTGTAATAGGAATACCATCACTACTGAGAAAATTGGCCAAAATAATTTCAAATATTTTCTGTTAAGGGGATGTCTTAGGAAAGCACATTGTGCCCAGGAAGTGAAGTTTAAAGCACCAATTATCCCCCCCCAGTCAATGCAAAACCTCAGTAGTACTTGGAACTGTAGCCCCTTAGATGATAGAACTTGCTCATTTGCCTGAATATGACTTTCAACATAAGACACCAGTTTTAGCGATCCAGACCAGATGTTTGTTTTCAAGTAGTTTTAGTCATTACTTGACAGTAGAAACTGAATTATCTACATCCACAACAGCAAGGCAGCTGGTTCCCAGATCTCTCCCAGATTCCATTTTTTAATTACCATTTTGAAATATACCAAATAGTAACTAATGGAGAAAATAAGGAACAGAAAAACAGTGTGCAAGTGTTATGAGTTCCACTAATAATTTACAATTAAAAACTAAATTCTCTTAGATGTGATGAAACCAGAATTCACAGTCTCTGGCTTTCACATGGAGCCACCTGCAAGTCACATATGTGGCCCTGAACAACATGTTAATCTCATCAGATACAACTGTCTCAGCCACACATTTCAGGGCAGCAAAATTCAATTTAAATTGCTTTAAATGCAACGCGGTTTTGAGCTGGCTTTGCAAGTCATTATCATGAGTTTACTGGCATTAATTGAACTACTATTGTATAATAACAATTGTATAGTAATATTGCATAATATTAGGAATATGAACGCTATTATATTCCCACCAACCAAGTAGTTAGATAGCAAAATACTCAATTTTTTAAAGCAGCAAATAAATATGCTTTTTTTGGCAGGGACAGAGCGATTTCCAATTCCTTTGCTTCAATAGCAAATATAAAAACATGCTCTAACAAAGTTAAACAGAGACCACCTAGGGTCCTTCAGGCAGCCAGAAAATTCTGAGGTACTACAGAACCACCAAGCCTGAAATGAAGGAAAAGCTGCTACACTAGTTTTTTCCTCCAATAACATCCTGCTTAAGTTCTGAAATCAGGGACTCTGGGCACTATAAATCTATAAAAATTTATAGAAATTTATAGAAATCTATAAAAACTATAAAACTGGACCTTTGAGATCAATGTGTTCCTGCATGGAAGGAAAATAGCTGAATAGATTCACTGCAACTTGTTTGCATACAGCTATTACATTTCCTCTAGAACATTCATTCCTTGTAATTGTATGCAAATCATCAGCTTACATAGGATGCTCCATATTCTCATTAGCTGAAAAGTCTCATTGCAGATGACAGTCCAGATGAAATTCCATTCTGGATTTAATCCAAAATCCATTTAAGTCAAAAGGAAAAAAACTTATTTCCAGACTTCGGTGGCCTCAGAGCCCAATCTTGCTTTATCAGCAAAAAGAAACTGTTCATACTCACAAATCAGGCTCCTGCCCCAGTTCAATCTCTTCTTTAAGTATTGGATAAAATGCTCATCTATTCTTCCAATCATGTATCCACGGATAACATGGAGTTCGTTATTCTTAGGTGGCAAATACTTTCAACAAATAAATGATGCACCATTCCAACTGCTCCACATTACATCCACGTTTTACAGCAGATCAATCCCTTTGCAGGGCATTTGAAAGAAAGTCATTAAAATTTCAACCTCATTTGTAATGTGATATTGGCAAAGTACTTTGAACTAAAGCATTTTCAAATACTCCAAAATATTTTCATTATCTGCCTTGTTCAGACAAGGATCTCCAAGTTTCTCTACTATTTCACAATTATGTATTATTGAGGGATTATTCAACTGTTTCCCCCAAAAAAGCTTCAACATATAAATTAAACAAATACAGAAGATTACGTATGGAAAAGAATTATTGAATGTTATCATTGCAAGCATTAGAGTGCACATGTTGAAACATAGACACTGATTTTGATTATTTGGTAATTTTTAATAGTAGTCTTTCTTAAAACTGCCATACCAATAGTATACTTACAGAAGTGTACTTACAGTATACTTACAGAAGTTAAAGAGATCAAACGCCACTAAATGAACTGACTAGCAATTCCTGCTGGATACAACAACTTGTTCCAAACATCTTCCAAATTAGCGCCACTCCTATATACCTCTTCCTCTCCCATTTGAGATTGCACATGGAGACTGACAACACATGAACTTTTCTCACACTTGCTATTAAAATAATTGTGGTAACTTCAATCATTCCTTAACTGAGAAAAATATCATTCAAGTAATTTTTAGCTGTTTTAATACGACTGGTCAATGGAAAATGAAACAGCAGTTAGGACTACACATCTAGCGGAATCATCATAGCTTGTTGTGTTTTATAGAAAAAGTTTGTGAACACAATAAGGATTAGCTTTTGACAAAAACAGATTTACAGGTGCTATTAAATGGGCCACCACAGTATCTTACAAGTGACAGTGAAACTAACTTCTAAGTAGCTCTGTTACTTGTATGTGCCAGTAACAAGTACTTCAGAAAGTCTATATATACACTGAAGAGTGCAGGCCTTCCATCAAACTGCACAGTGGTACCATCAGTTTTTCCACTGTTTATTTAAATTTGAAATTTTCAATTTGAAAACCATCCATTTTTGAATTCAGCACTGTTGTAAGGGTGTAAATTAGTTTCTACGCATTAATCTTGTAAAACCGTGTATGGACATTTTGGGTTAAGACAGCAATATCTAAACCACTACCGTGGTAAGAGCTAACTGCTCAGTATTAAATTCACTCGTACTGTGGACAGTACCGATAAAGCTACTAGCTTTATCCTCTACAGCTTTTTCAAAGATTCATTAAAAGTTAAAGGACAATCATGAAGTTGTCCAACCATGTTGTCTAATTACAGACAAATATAAAAAATTAAGATAAATCAGAAAACAATACTCTTTTCTTTAGCCTTGGTTACTGCATGATTAGGTGTTACAATATCTGCAACAGCATAAGTGCTACCTATTAGGGCAGAAAGTTATGGGTGACAAAGAATATTTACATGCATTTCAGAACAACAGGCTCCAATTTTATTTACCATGTGTGCCTGCATACACACAAGATGCCACAGATATGCGTAGAAGTATCTCCACATAGCCTATGGTTGAGGGATATAAAAAAAAAAAGCTATAGATGTAATCAAACACTGAGTTTGAAAAGGCAAAGACCACCTGCAGAAGTCTATAAGCATACTTCTCCCCTCTCACAGATTTTGTGTCCCCGCTTGCTTCATTATACATTCTGCAGAGTAGGTTCTTGGATGAAACAAGTTTACCTAGTTTATTGCCGGAAAATTTACTTCTGAAGACTGTTCTTCTGCCAAAATATTGCATTCGACCCTATCAATTGTGCCTGCATATCTTGTATTCCTAAGCTGTGGCAATTAAAAAAAAATAAACAAAAAAAAAACCAAACAGACAAACAAAAAACTCCCCTCTATTTGCCAGAAAAACAACATGCTCAAGTCAGCCAAACTGGCATTTTCATTTTGGTCCTGACCAGCTGACTGGATATACTACAGCATAAAATACCAATCCCTATTGGTAAGTTAGTCCATCATGAAGGAAACTGTTACTAATCTTCCAAATCAGAGAATGGCGAAGCAAGCCTCAGGTGAGCCTGAGGTGACAAAATTGTAACTAATTCACCTGCCCAAGTGAAGACAAGACCTGTTGTTATATTGCAAAAGAAAGCAACAAGTCAGTAACTCACCTTGGAATAGTCCCCATGCCAAATCCTTACCTCAACAGCAGCAGTGTATTTGTATTAACATCAGTTGTATTTAAAAAAAAAACCAAAACCAACCAACCAAACCAAACCCAAACAACCCAACTCAGGAAAAGAGTGATTGCTGCTTAAGTACAAGAAACATTTTGATCGCACAGGGTGAAATCCCATGAGTTTTGTCATTTAATTCAACAGGAGACACACTACAACCTTCGAAGCATAATGAAAGACCATAGTCAACTAAAGTTTCTGCAGTCTCGATGACACACTCCGACCATTCCCACAACTTCTGCCTTAAATTAATACTCTTCATTAAAGTACACAAACGTTCTAAAAGCTACCTGCCAAAGTTCTTACACATTACACAAAACCTATTACTCTAACAACATTAGGCACACAGTTAACTGAAAGTGTGAGATATTGAAAAAATGTATTTGTATTCTGCACAATGTGTTCAAGTGAGGCTGGACTTTTTGATAATTAATAGGGGGAAAAAATAGCTTTGGTCTTCATACAACGTCCATAAAGCTTAAGTATAAACTTGAATATAAAGTGATATCCACAGAACAGTTTTCTGATTACCTAGATAACCTGACGCAACTTACAAGGGATACAGAGGTATCCTGTCATTACTCAAAGTGCGTTATTTCAGTGATTTATTTTAGAAGACTAAAACAAATGAAGCGAAATAGGTAGGGTTTAGTAACCAGAAGAAAAAAAGAGCAACAATTGTCAATTCGAAAACCTCTCTGTAAATGAAAAACTGGGAAGAACGTTAAAAGATATTAGAGAAATTGATTTTATCATGATGGTTCTCAGGGATTTTTACATCATTAAAAAATTACTTGCATTTAACCTTGAAGAGAGTATACTTTATATGGAAATCTAAGTGAACTAGTTGGCAAGGTGGGAATTTATTATTATAAATCAGAAATATTTTACATATTCCTGGATCTTATGCTATTCTGTTCTTGAACAAAGTTACTCTTTAAAATAGCTCAAATTTTCCACTTAAAACAGAGCACCATGTTTAAGTTAGCATTTCTTGATTTAAGAATCTTCTTTTGCCTAGTGCTGTTATAAGTAATTCAGAAAAATATTTCTAAATCTTAGCCCTAAAAAACTCAAGTCTTATTAGGCACCTAAATTGACTAAACAAATCTGTTTTAAAAGTGACCTACCTAATTTTCTTATTCTAGAAATTCTTTTTAATGTTGAAAGTACGTGTGTGGTCAGAATGGTTAACATACATATATGAAATAATTTACTTTTATTTCTCTACCATTAACATTAAAATACTAGAGTATCTTTTCAACCCATATACTTACCTGTTTATTCGCAACTCATCGTTGTGATATTTTAGTGTCTGGATGAAAACCTATAACCATCAACTTTCTACTTACTGGCCAAGAAGCTAGAACAGCAAATTATTTGGAAGCACTCTCATCACTGTGGCTAGCAAGGAGAAAGGACAAGGGCTCTGTTTCCTCCTGTGACTTTACAGCAAGGCACAATCTAATCCCAGTTCTCATGCAAGATTTCCAGAGAAATGCTGTACTTACAAAAATAACTATGAAGTCAGTGACTTTGTACCTAATTAGCTGTATCCATCTTGTTTACAATCCAATTGTTGTTCCCTATTAATGGAGGATTTTGTCAGTATTTTAGGAAATTTACAATCTGTTGTCCTGAACAGAACAGGTCACATGGGACTCAATTGTTTCTAAGCACTGAACACACCCAAAACTCTCCAAGACTTTCTTACTCATTGTTTTCTCCACGTAAATAACTATCTTTTTTTTTCTACATATGTAGTAGAAAATTATAGAAGAGGGGAGCGTTGTCTCCAGAAAACTTTCTCCATCAGGATGCCTTTAATACAGTAAAAGTTCACGAATGCAGTCTAGTTTTATTGTGTAGATTGAAGGAAAATGCAGTTCCTAATTAACAGGCTATGAAGACACGAAAACGATGTGAATTACGTACATAATTTGCATGCCTGTGGTTTTTTTTAATAACATGGCTCTGCAACTGTCAAGGGCTCTGATCCTGCCAGAAAGGAAGCATCCACAATTCCTAGAATACTAGATTGGACTTCTTGCTAACCACAAGCTTGCAGATGCTGCTCAGCAAATCTCAGAATTAGGCCCAAATTTGATTCAGACTACGGATTCTTATATACTTTAAATCTAATCACCATGCAGATCATTATAGCAAGGCAAATTCAGCAGGATTTTCTGGGAACAACGGAGTTGATATACAAAGCTGGAATGGACATTTGAAATTACAACTTCATCATCTACCACAGATTCCGCCCCGCGCTCCATGTGAAACTTTGGTACGAGTTTTCTGGTTTCAGTTTTCAAATTTACTTGCAATCAAGACTGTGTTATTCCAAATGGGCATTCTATGCTGTATGGTACTACTCAGCGCAACTTACAGCCTGGCATATCTAGTCATAAATATTAATATTCCAGAGTGGGTAACAGGTGGCATCAGTCGATTTCTTAAAAATAGAGTTCTTCCAGTGTGCAATGTCTTCTAACACCCAACCTTTCAGACCCACACATCAGTTCAGATTCTGCCAACTTTTAACCATTAGATATAAAAACAACCTTCAATACCAGTGCTAATGGAGCTTAAACAAATGTGAAAAGATTCAGACTATCTTCTACTTCAAAAATACTCCTGAGATGTCAAATGCAAGCTCATAGACGTCACTGAAAGCTGATGATACGTGTGCAAGCAAAGAAACAGTTAACCTTTTCACCAAAAAAATCTCAACATATTCCTGTTGTCTCCATTTGTGAGAAACAGATGATTGATACTCAGCTCAATCAGAGTCTGACAGCAATTACAAGCTCCTTAACTGTCACTCTTCTAACAAGACCTAAGGTTCTTAAGTGATTTCTAATGCAGATAGAAGGGCTCAGGGAACATGGAACACAATTCCAATGGAAACTAGGCTTCACAAAACAGCTTGTAATTAGTATGTTCTAATTAGATGCTGAAAGACACACAACCATCCACAATTAATTCTACTCGTGATATGGTTTAAGAAACATCACAACTGAGTTAGAAAAGACCACAAGTGCCAAAAAATGTGAAAACAATTCTGGGTGGCTACCATTATATGGCCTACTGAAAAACAAAAAAGCCACCTTGTGTAATACCTGGAATTTATTTTAAACAATCCAGTCCTCATGATCATAATTCGCTACATTACAGCTGCTGAAAAAACTAGACAATTAGTAGTTCTAATAAGCTAGCCATTAACTTGTACCTACAAATGCCTGATTTTAAGAGCAGTATATTTAATAGTTTAAAAGAATCATTACATTTGTGAATTAGCACCATCTTTATTTAATTAAATCATCTTTCCACAAGTGGAGAAAAAAAAAATACAGGAGATGTTTCATGAAGTTTAAACAGAGCAGACAATTCTTCTAACTAAAATCCAATTTTAAGGGCTGTAATGGCTAAGCCAATGTTTTGAGCTGTAAATGCTGATACACAAGTCAAACAGAGAAAGGAGCGAGGTTGTACAGATCTTTGGACAAAGCTCTACCCCAAGGAGGTTATTCTGGTCTCGGCAATCAGGAAACAAATGGATTTCAGTAGAAAAAACATACATTGTTGAAAATTATAGAGGGCTTTCAGAATACATTTATAAATCACAGAGGGGGAAGATGTTAATAACCAAAGAGGGGAATTCAGCATGTCATACTACAGTGGACACAAAATTGGGTGAATGCAGTCAATGCCTGTGATGTAATCTGTGCAACAGCCCCCATTTTAACAGATAAATTATACATCTTATAAGCAACACTATCATGATTCAGGCATTGTAGACTCAGGAGGACGAAAATAAAGACTTGGCACTATGCTACTAACACATGCAGAATGTGATTACTTTTCCCTATATCATTTACTAAATCCGCTAATTAATCTGGAGAGTCTGACCCAAGCATCAAATCCACAGATTAACTGAGATGGAAAGCAGTCAATTTACTTCTCTATTAAAACTAACTAAGCAGGTGCAGAAATAAAAAAAATAAATTTCCACCTCTCATTAGTTCAGAGATTCTTTTCCAATCCTGAATGTTAAATCTCAATAAGTCTTGACACCACAGAGCTGCAACATGTGGAAAGAGACTCATTTCTGAAGGAAATTCCAGTCTAAAAAAGCCCCCTTCCTTCAAAGGAAGGAAGTGCCTTACATTTGCCAGTACCTTAAACTGTAGTAGTTACCCCTTTTTGCTGACCTGATGTCTGCATCTATCTTCCTTTCTTTATGTCAATACTCATTCAACTGAAGTTTATTTTGGTGCTGGTTTTTTTTCCCTTCTCAGAGAGAGGGGACCTGGGGTCAGGGTTGGGTGGGGAAAGGGCTTATTTGCAAGAGAACTGGGGTTATTTAGCCTGGAGAAGAGAAGGCTCGGGGAGATCTTATCCCTCTCTACAAGTACCTGAAAGGAGATTGTAGTGAGGTGGGGGTCAGTCTCTTCTCCCAAGTAACAAGTGATAGGACAAGAGGAAATGGCCTCAAGTTGCACCAGGGGAGGTTTAGATTGGATATTAGGAAAAAATTCTTCACTGAAAGGTTGTCAAGCATTGGAACAGGCTGCCCAGGGAAGTGGTTGAGTCGCCATCCCTGGAGGTATTTAAAAGACCTGTAGATGTAATGCTGAGGGACATGGTTTAGAGGTAACTGGGCAGTGCTAGGTTAACAGTTGGGCTTGATGATCTTAAAGGTCTTTTCCAACCTAAACGATACTGTGATTCTATCTCTGGCCAGAAAAATTCCACTGCAAGCACAAAACGGATATCAAACCAGAGGCACTGGCAAGACAGAGCTGCCCCCGTTTAAGCAGCAGCCTGCACTCAACTTTCAAAACCATCCTTCATCCCAAAGACTTCACTAATGACCATCTCATCAATCGTATCTGAACAGATATAAAGTAGTCACCGTTTCCTATCCAAAGAACAATTTTACTACATGACCTGACAGAGTTTGAAGTATGAGGTTCCTTAAAGGAAGATTTGACTTTCTTCCTCTCTACACAGATTATATCAACAATTTAAAAATTCAAATAAGATAGGCAGATCTATTTAACAATATAACAAAAACATGATTAACACTAGTTTGAGCAAGAGGCAAAGAACCTGTAGAAGTGATTGAAGGGATCCAACAAAGAATAATAAAGGAGCATAAAAAGCCACTGTGGCATAAACTACTCAAGAGTTCAAAAGTGACCAAGTACTCTGCAGCCTTATATATTTCATATTTTTCTTTTCCATGACTATAGAAAACTACATTGAACTACATATACCACATGAACTACCATATTCATTCTGTACTCTCATTTCACTTGAGGGACAGCACGCAAGGAATGAATTTGTTACCAGCAAGATTTCTGTATTTATTGCAGAAGCTGGGAAGAATATCCAGAACAAATGGGAAAAAAAAAAACAAAAAAAACCAAAAAACAACAACAACAACAACACAACAACAAAAAAAACCACCAAATCAAAAGGATGGAATCACAGTTCAGTAACTGGAACAATATCCTGGTAAATGGAATTGTATTTCTTCCTCTGACACAGTATTTTATGTGTTATTTGCCAAGCCATAGAAACCTAACTTCTCACAACTGACCGCAAAATGTAATCCCATCCTGTCCCACATTCCACCTCTACAACTTTATTCATCAGGTTAAAACCTCCAGCACAGGTTAAAAGCAATAGCAATGAGAGGCTAGCTATGGTCTTCATGGTCCACCAGACTACAAAAGACAAATTTAGCACTTGGCTTTCCTGGTCACCTGCTAACAGCAATAGCATGTGAAAGCATTTCTGGATCTAAAGAGAAGATCCTGTAGAAGTCTCTGAACTCCTTTCCATTATTTTTTTTTCCCTGGCCCTATCTCCATTTCCTCTTTTCCCTCAAAGCTCTTTCCCTTGATTCTCCTGGACATTTTGCCAGGCCAAATCTACTCTCTCCTACCTTCCCTTAGTTCTTCAAGCACGTATCCCCAGCCATGCCCTTTTGTTTTCTTGTCCAGCTGCTTTTACATTTTACATCCCTTTCCCAGAACCAGACTTCCTTCATAGCTCCCTGTCCCACCCTGTGTTTCCCATCCCCTCTTCATTTCATGGTTCACACTGAGCCCACAATAGCTAAGACTGAGCTTCCCAATTCCCTGAATACTAGCAGCTTTCTTCTTCCACTTCTCAGTACCTTGGTTCAGCACAAGATTTTGAAAACACGAGCAAAAAGAGTTGCTTTGCCCCTTGGTTGTAACACACAGTTCTAGCATAATTTACAAGTAATGAGAAGCAACTGCTGGGAACTACGAAATAATTCTTTCAGTTGGGTTTCCAGATGTAAGAATAGATAGTGTTTCAGACCATGAATCCATCTAGCACAGTGGCCTTTATCCACAAGTAGATGCCTAAGGAAGAGTAAGAACAGCAAGTAAAGAAAGCACATGCTTATCTTACTATACTCCCAACCTCCAATTATTTTCAGCTGAGGGGATGTCTTGAACCTGATTTTACATACTTAAAAACTTCCAAGTATCTTTCCCAGTCTCCCACTGAGCCCACAGAAACTACTCAAACGCACAGTGGCAATACAACGTACCACCTTTCTCTGCCCTGAGCACGGCACTCACTAGCTTCCTACAATGGTCCAGCCTCCTCATATTAGAACAAGTCAACCCCCATCCAGCTTCTCTTTGCTGTTACATGCATCCAAACTCCATACAGCAATTCGTAGCTCTCTACCACATCCTCAAACTACCTCTTTTCCAGGCTGAAGACAACCCTAGCCTAACCAGCAGATAAAAAAAGAGCATTCCCCAACACATAACCTGTCACTGGGAGGCAGAAAGACCACTCAACATTGAAGAAGTCAAAGCCTGGCAATTCTACTTGCCAGTGGTGTATTCCCACTGCCTGCAGAATTTTCAGAGAATTCACCTGTCAAGACCCAAAAAGCTCTTTTGAAGACATACAGAATAGTTTCTGAAAAGCTGTTTCACAGAGATTACACAAAAGACTCCTCCTGAAAATAATACAGACCTCTCACCAGATCTGAAGATTTCATTCTAGAACTCATCAGAATTTAAGGAGGTACAAGACCACATTTTTGTCTTCTGACATAATGAAGTACCTTCCTCTGAAACAGTTAAGTGTTTTGCTGAAATCAAAAAAGGTTTGAAGTTGATACCTGGCATAAGAGGTTACAGACCTCCCTGTTAACATTTAGGAAAGTAATACGCAACTTTAAAAAAAAAAGAAGCAATTAAATATAAACACCATGGCTTGTATAAGCTATAAAGCACTGAGAAAGAGAAAGTACCAGTTTCCAAAATGTTTAATTTTCTGATGGAAGCAAACTCAGCAGTAAGAAGGAAGTGAATCAATTAGGCTGCCTAGACTTAGAGAGATGAATAATTTTATGACAGCTACTACTGGCACCAAGATATAAACTTCATTGCCTGCAGTGACTGAGTTCAAGGGACTGAACTCATGAAATGAAAGACAAGATTAAACCGGCTAAAAACGTGTTCTACAGAGGGGAGCTCTATATTTTAAAAAGATGACATCTGAAAATTCCTTCCCCCCCCACCACCTCCAAGAATCTGTTGCATATTCCAAGAAAGCCACTAAGCCAGTCTGGCTAGGTTGGCTGTAAAACAGCAGTGAAGGCACAGTAATTTAGATTTTATTTCAGTGCTACTCTAACACAAACTAGTTAGTTCTGGTTTACCACACACGTAAGAATACATATGTATTTGCAAATAAACTACATAACTAGCAGAGGGTATTTACACACATACTCAGTGGTAGTCTATAGCATTATTTCTGAAATGAAATGAATCATGAACATATTTTGGTCTGTTCATAGCTAGTGCAGAGACAAACAGTGTCTCCTGAACCATCACTTAAAACCCTCCCACGGACCCTGCAGCTAAGGCTTTTGCTTGTTTTAAACCAGAGGAAAGAAAACAAGCAGTGCCAAGCAATATGCTTGATAGAACTAGCTTCTAGAACTGAATTCTCCTGATAATACTGATACTAATTCCAACAGATAGACAAGTAGATGGAAAAAGGCATAATTACGATACACTTTATGTTAACTTGCACTGATCTCACTGGGACTATTTGCATGAGCATGTGTATAGCTGTTTACACAACCAGTGTAAATAAGGTTTCTATAATCAGGCTTAAAGCACTTCCCAATACTTTTGCTGAAGCACTGTTCAGAGACACTGCAGTAAACTAAAGCACTCACTAAAAGCAAAAGGAAGGAACCATCAGTAAAAGAAATGCAGGTTAACTATCAAACTTCAACAGCATTCTTACAAATGCACTATAATTAAATGCAATTAAGTCTACTTTAGAGATGGCTTTGGCAGTGTGAAAGAATAGTTTTAAGTTTTATGTGCAGGAAATTATGCACTGTACTGTTCATATTTTCAAAGCATTTTACATGGTCAGAATTTAAAATACAACAAACATTCTGTGCTGTGCCTTTCAGAGGCACAAAACTCCTCAGTCTGGGAACAAGGAACAGCAAGCAACATAGTACTTGACATCACATTCATCAGTATTGTATCACTACAGTGCTGGGCAGCACAAATACTAACTTACTAGAAATGCGAGTCACTTAACTAGAATGGATAATTCCGTAGCTATGCCACCCATGCCAAACAAAGCATATATAATCCAGCATGACATTAAAGTTTACTAGATAACATGTGACCTTGCATATAAGAGAAAATTATTAAAAGTTATACAAAAACATCAGCAAAATGTTATTCCTCTTCAGAACCTTTGCATAAACAAGAAAAACCACCAAACTCCGCAGTGTCACTACAGGCAGTGTTAGATTTTATCACCTACTGTACGTGACAGCCTAAGTCGCTCCATCTTTGCATTTGAAACACAAATCATTTCTGCCAGTAGGACACATAACCATTCAAGTTTTCTTTAAAGAAAACTTTCTTGTTGTATATTTGTATTGAAGAACAACAATTTTCTGTCCCTCCTGGGCTACAGCTTTTCACATTGTTTCACCTTCCTCTGTTCTAGGCTTCACCCCAATGTGTTTGCACCACCCAAGCCTCACCCTTGAAGGGGTGCACCATCTCTTACAAACCAGGTCCTATTTTTAAAAATTATTCCTTCAGAATTTAAAGACAGTCTTTTTGCAAAGTTTGTAAGAGACTATCCAAGACATATGTAAAGAAAACCCCAAAAGAATATTTGAACCAGTTGTGTATCACAACACTATCTTTTATATTACAGACTGACATATCATGCAATTTATCTTCTGTTAACTTTGTCTCAAAATTATTTACAGAAATACTACTGTAGGAAAAGAAACATTAGAACTGTACCTACACAGCATGACATAGTGTTTCTTTTGATAAATAAGTCTCAGAAAATCAAAATAAGCCATCATCAGCTTGACTGAAACATCTTTTTTCTAAAATCAAGGATATAGTAAGAGAAGGAGTGGATCTGGGTAAGGATAACTAGGCTGGTAGCACCAAGGCATAGTTTTGATAACCTTCTTCTTCCACCTAGTGGCAAGAAGCATAAAAAACAAGGTCTTTGGGAGCGCAGTCATAAAAGTTTTCAAACACCAACTCAATAAATATTCAGTAACGTTATAAGGAGGCCAGAGTCATGGAGAATTCTGGTTTTCATGTTTAAGTTCACAAGTAATAACCATACTATCACAAGGAGCTTAGAAATGCACTTACAAGAGAATTCTTGAAAGAAGCGTAAGTTCTCTTTACAGGTATATTTTTCATTCATAAAGGTCAGTATTTTTGTTTTCCAGGTTATTCAGCCTGACCGTCTCATAAGTAAGAGGTTGCAACTACCCAAATCTGCATTCTGCCTCAACTGCTCAAGTATTCACTGAGAAGATTTGAAAATAAAATTAAAAAAACATTACAGCAAAACTGCTCAGAATTTCATTAAACTTAAATTAAAACCATTAAAACAAATACCACAGTAGTATAAACTAAGACATGTAATTCTATTACCCTACAGACAAGGGGGTGGTTGCAGCAGAATATAAGAACTAATTGAAAGTTTCTGTTGAATTATCTGGCCACAGTGGAAAAAACCACGCCTATTAGTGTTGAGCACGGTGTAAGCAATAACTATTACCTCAACTGGAATTTTAAGTAAGAGGCAGTGTTTTCGAGCTCACATTCTGCATCTCTTTAGGATCAACATTCTCACAACAGAACCTACTGAATTAGAAAATGGATTAAACCAGAAGTGTGTTTTCAGAGGCAATGACAATTGATAGTAGTTGATACTATGTCCTCGTGTTTTCAACTAACCTTGGCATTAAACTTGAGGAAACTCCATCCCTTATCCTTTGTGCGGGATCTTCTCCTGAAAAAGGTCAGGAACAGGGGAATTATTTCCCTGGGTTTTAAAAAAATAAAAAAAAAAAATTAAGCACAGAAAACGTGCTTGGATATTTACCACATCCGGTATCTGTTAGCAGCAGGACTAACAAAACATGGCTGCTCATACATTTCTATTTTACAAATAGTCTGTCTCCTAAGCCTCTTACCTCAAGATAATGCTAGGGCATAGGTCTATGAAATTTAAGCCTACCTCTGCGACAGCACCTCGTATCCCCTAAGTTCCACACATTTCCTAGTTTCCTAATCAAAGTCTAAAGGCAAGAGGCTATATGTACTACAGCTGAAGTTAAGCATGCACTGACTGCTTCAAGTATTGGGCATTACAGCTACAGGATAAGGGCTACGAGATGATGTCTCCTTTTCCTCAATTTGGGGTGCTAGAGTGAGGAACTGCCTCCAGCTGTTCACGTCCACACATTTTGCAAGAATATATGCAAGAAACTTCCTGTTTCTCTGCCTGCTTCAGCTGAAATTGGCTAATGAATTCAAAAATTGTTCTGGTAGTGGGGGGAAAAGGTGATGACAACATTGCCAGAAAATCAAAAAGGTAGTGATAGTCTAACAGCCTCATTTCCTTAGGAATTCTTGCTAAATATGACAAAATAATTAAAAATTGCCATGACATTGACATTTTCACATGTGAAAATGTCACACTAAAGCTTATCTAAAGCTTTTACAGAGCTAAAAAAAAAAAAAAAAAAGAAATCAAACACAGTGCACCACCCGTTCCAAAGTAATAAAATTCCTGCATCTTAGATTCAGTATGTCACGATTAACTGGCTCAAGGCCAAATATTATGCACAGGAAACATTTACGAGAGAGGTTGATTTTCTTTTTTTTCTTTCTTTTTTTTCTTTCTTTTTTTTTTTTTTTTTTTTTTTAAGAGAGCAATGGATAAGAAGTGCTTGCAGGGTTGAAGCATTTAAAACCATTTAAAAATGAAATGGATTTGTGGATAGAGTGCTTGCATGATCTATGCTTTCTTTCATGCAGCTCTACATTTTATCAAATTGATATCCTACATAAATCATATCCGGTGCGACAATTTAGAAATTTTATCTGTGTTACTCTTGATACAAGTTTGACGTACAAAAACAGCACAATGCTGAATGCCTATATGTACATATGCATATATACACACACATACACTGAGCTAGACTGGGTTGAATTGTATTAGTTCTAAACTAGGATTAACAATTAATGAACATGTACTTAAGTGGAACTCTTGCAGAACAGAGTTTGTTTTGTCTTTTCCTTATGTTTGCATGTCGTCAAAAAAAGAGAGGCATTTCAGGAAAGACAGGCTACAGCTGGACTCCTCAGTGTAAAAAAAGGCCTGGTTAAAAAGCGGATCAGAGCAAGAAAGCTACGAACTAGCTCGTCATCACAATGATCCATCTCAACGAACCCAGTGCTGCAAACTCCTGGGAGCCTGAAGTGACGCTGGCAAGCATTGTATTGTGCATTGATGAGCCACCAAGTGAGTACTATGTGCCAAGACACTGTGCCTTCTAGACACTTCATCTAACGTACGCCTTATGTAGAGACTCCCTCCTACAAGTTTCTACCAAGGGATTAATTTAACTTTAAACCTTTAGAAACAAGTCAGCGCACAGGTTCTAACTCTGCACTCCACGAACCCGTATGGAAACCTTCTGATGAAAGCCAGCACTTACAGTTCAAACAGACTCTTAAAGCTTAGAAACATACAAGTGAACTACCTGACAGCAGTGTGGAGTAGCGTGTGCCCTGAATAAAGTCTATATGATAATTCCTATTTTCAGAAGCATCAAGCATTACATTTTGTGCTGCAAAGACAATCATTTTACTTTAAATTACTTACTTAGGGAAAGTAATCTATTTCCCTCAAAGTTTATAATTTGCATCCAAAGTCAAATCTGAAGCAGTCAGTTTGAAGTGGGAATGAATATGAGATGAAGCCTCTGAATAAATAATTTGATCTACTGTATTCTACATACAGAACGTCGTTGATCACATGAAAACCTTTGTGAGAAAAACAGTAAACTCATTTTGAAGCTTTGCACGCACTTTTTTGACAAACTGTTTAAAATGAAGTCTAAAAGTTTAGTGAAATTTTTTTTTGCTTTTGACTCAAGTTTCAAAAGCAGCCTTGAGATGTCAGTATCTAGAAGATGTTTTTAATCAACATTTATTGGGTTATTCAATATTTCAGACTGATGTCATTCTTTAGAAAACTGTACATGGATTGAAGGTAGAAAAGAAGCCAAACAATTTAATGTACAATACTTATAATTTTCAACAGATGGCACTTTATAGCAAGGAATCTATAGCATCTAATTAAAAGAGAGCAAAACCAATTGGATCGCTGAGTGCATTGACATGCCAAAGTCCGCATCTGAAAAAGCCTAATATCCTTAAGTTTGAAAGTACAGTTCTATAAAACTCCAAGTACAAAGAAGGAATCTAAAGCCAAGCAAAAACTCTGAAGTAACATTGTATCTCAGATATTAATCACACTGAGATGTTCTTCACAGAGGCAGGATATTGCCAGCTTCTTTTCTTCTCAGGCAGAATTTACAGGTAGAGTTAAATTTCAAGACAGAAAAGAAAACATGACCATCAGACTATGCTTATTATCGCATACAAGCGCAGAAGAGAACAGAGAATTCTTTTGGTAATATGACTTAGTGCAGTCTTGTGCAAAACTTTACAGTCATTTTGATGTCTAAAGCTACACAGAAGATTTTTAGAACCATTTATGAGCTAAATAAACAAGAAAGGCCTTGGAGCATTGCTGCCTCTGAGTTATTGCCCAAGTTACGCTTCTAAGTTGTCTGTCAGTGTTATCTGAGTGGAAGGTGCTTACTAATAAGAGTCACAAAAGGCAAACTGAGAACGACAACATTGAAAGAAATCCACGGGGAGCTAACAGTTATCTTCAGTTACCTAATCAGCAGTTAGAGAAAAACTCACTCTTCTTGGAGATGCACAGAGAAAGGACAAAAGGCAATGGACACAAACTGCAACATGGGAAGTGGCAATTAGATAAGTTTTCATACCAGAAAGAGCTGAGGATTGAAACAGGCTGCCCAGGGCATTTGAAGCTCCATCTTTGGAATTACTGAAAACTCAACAAGGCCCTGAGCAAGCTCATCTAGCTTCAACATCTAGCCCTGCTTTGAGCAGGATGTTAGACTGCAAGACCACCAGTCTCTTCCAGGAACTTGAAGGATTCTAAACTGTTCAGTAGGAAGTGCTACACAAAAGGATGAGACCCAACACCACACCCTCAGGGCATAACTTCTGAAACATACTCCCTCAATTATGACTGAGACATAGTCTCTCAGACTCCCAAAATAATCCTCCACCCAGAACTAGAGAACATGACCAGCTTTTACCCTGCGATGACATTTCAACAGGATGCAGGAAGTCCTCTTTCTAGTAAAGGATTCAGGACCACATCTTGGTCTGAACCCTCATTCTAAACTAAACCAAAGTAGTTTGATTTTAAGGTCATCTAATTTTCAGACATAGGATCTGGTTAGTGGGTAAGCTTCCCACTTTCTAAGTTAATTTATATAGGATCAAGTCAGCAGCCACAATCAAGCAGCACTTACTATGCTAGACAAAAAAGGAACATCTCATTCGTAAATCCTGTCAGAGTTTACAGATTAGATGTTACCATCTAACATTATTCAGTACTGTTAAAAATATTCATGCCCATATGTAGAAAATGTAGGCACATACAATTGAAGAAATTTCCACCTGGAAATACTCCAGGTGACACACAAACAATATTCTCATACGTCTCAGCTGAGTCCTAAAGGTGATGAGACAAGGCCTTGGAACAAACAAGCTTTTGTAGGCACACAACTATATCAAAAGGTTTGACTAAACATAATTTGTCCCGGGAACTTTTCCTGGAATACATAAAACCATTTGTAAATCCTCTGTACCTAAATATCAGTAGAAAATCCACACTGAATCTGAAGCAGAGAGGTCTGCTAATAAAGTAATACAGATTAAGTTCCCCCTTCAGTACTGTGCAAGGGAAAACTTCAGGTATAGGAATGTATAGGAAAGGGTAGTGTTATACCTCCACAGCATCTTGCAATGCAAGTACTGGGCCACAAAATGCCACGATAGCTATATTCTTTTCTGTTCCTGAAGGAGGCATTTTTTCTCCTGATCGCAATCAAAAAGTTTAGGCACAGAAGAATCTCATTCAACAGCCAATAACCAAAGAAGCAGCAGTGAAAATACAGCAGAAATGCAGCAACTACGGGAAACTGAAAGATTCCAAGCCAGATATTGGCCTTGTCAGGCTTAAAGCTCTCATGAAAACACAGCTGTAATTTTAGCACCTTTTTTCCCCTTCATTGGTAGGAGCAGATTCGTCTCTTGCACAGATGAAAAACTCCGTACCCAGATGGACTGAAACACATGCAGTTGCATACTTCATACATTTAGAATCAGCTGGCCCAGATACTTTACAGTTGATTTTAAGTTTGATCAACGATTTTGGTGTCAAGGATAGCCTTACTAATCCGGTATTTACAAACTCTGCTCGGAATGAAGAAGTTGATTCCATACAGCTTCATCCAACCTTAATGCTATAAAAATTTGTGCCTCAATCCATTTAATTAGTGAGAGACTTCCATATATCTGATTCAGGCTGCTTCCAATCTTCTCCCATTAGTCCTTTCAGGTTCAAATCTTTGAAAAATTCCAGGCGATGACTGCAAAGAGAGGAGAAATACAAAAAACAGTTGTAAGTCTTGTAGTATGTGTCTTAATAAAAGGCAGTATCCTCAATAGGTTTAATTAATCTTTAATTTCAGGTTTTCTCGGGCAGGAATGTAAGCAGCATACCATGTGTTCATTTTCCAAAACTTGAGTTTATAAATAAAAAACACTACTGTGTTCCTGAAAATCTTGTACTGGACAACACAAGGCAAAATCCTCAGCTATGAACAAGTATCACGCAGCATAAAGTTAAGTTAAAGTGCTCACCTTTTAAACTCCCTCAACTTTTGTTGCCTGGAACTGCAGTCAGAGCAAGACCACAGCGGTCTCCTGCTTTATGACTTATCTGCACTCCAACAGAGTAAAAATTCACAACTCTCGACCAATTGAAAGATTGTATCACAGGGATATCCTTTCCTTACAGCAAAAAGGAAGATTGCATAGGATAATGAAGCTGGTAAACATTTTTTTTTTTTTTTTTTTTTTTTTTTTAAGACTAGAAGTCTTGTTTTCCTTTAAACATTATGAATCAGTCCTTGTAAGAATTTCTCCTTTAGGCTACCATAGAGAAACAATAGAAAGAAGGCACTGAAGCCAATTGCTAATTAATATTTACATTAAACAACTGCCAAACAGCAGACAGAACATCTGACACTACACTAATCATTTAACAAGGTAAATGGAATTCTCTTATTAGGAAGTAACTTGTAAGAGTAAAGACAAACTAAGAGCAATGAAATTAGCAAGGAGCAACCTCTTCACATAATTGCATCTGCTACCAATGTCTGAAAAAGTCAAGGGTTGGGTTTTTTTTTTTTGCAAGGGGTACTATACAAAGAATCCCTTTCTGAAAAATAATATAGGCGTTCTCCAGTTTACCACAGAAAAAAGTATCTATTTCTTATGGACACTGGTAAAGAGAATATATTATATTAGCAATAGCTTAGATTTTTTTTAAACAGTTGCAGAAGCCAAGTTTTTCTTAAATAAAGGCAAATAAAGGATAAAGTATCTAAAATTTACTTTACCCAGCTGTCATTTTATGTTGAGTAGTAAGTTTGCGTAAGAACTACAGTGTACCCTCTAGAGCTAGTTCATTTATACAAAATGCCCAGAAGTAGCAGTTTTTAATCAAATCATCTCAGCCTAACAGTCAAAAGAAAATAAACAGGCGAAAAGCACAATTTAAAAATCAAGATACTCTAGTTTTTCTATTTATACCAGGTATCCTTTTATTATACTTTCCAGTTCAGTCTGCCTTTTCAAATTTTTCCATAACGTGGAACCATCTGTAGAGGTGAGGTTGCTTAGAACAGTAGGGGCGATGCAAAAGAGATTTACTGGAAATGTACCTGCTGAAATTAACACCAAACGGCATTTCAGGAGGTGCTGGAGGCAAGGAAAAAGTAGAACAACCTATCTATGATTTAGTTGAGGAAGGTGATAAAACAGATGCCAATGGTCTTGAATGCATCATTTTCTATGCACCTAGGGGATAACATAGAAATCAAGCACTAATTACAGCTATCTGCCACAGTGCTTTATACAAAGTACAGTGCCAATGGATCTGCGGCTAAGCAGTATAATTAAAACACTAGTGGCACTCAACCTGGAAACCAGATTAGCTTTTTTAAGTATTCCAAGAATGGTGCAACAATATTACAAAAGAGCTAATTTTATGCTTACAAATCTGGTTTCTGTCCTTCCCGTAGTTCATGTCGAGGCACAGGATGAAGCGCTTCATATTTTCTCTCTTCTCCTGAGCCATGAATTGCGAATGCATTAAACTTGTTAGTGGATGGTGGAAAATAATTCCAAGGAAGATGAGCTTTACCTTCCCATTTGGTTTTTGTTCTGGTAACCTCAAACTCTAAAGGAAGTTCTTCCTGTTAAAGGAGGGGAAGAAAAAAAAAAAAAAAGGGGTAATGTCATCTTCCAATCAGGCAACAGGTACCTAGAACCAATTCGTTTTTCTGCATATTATGAACATACTTGACCACTTACTTTCCATACTCTTCTTTTGCCAGAAAGCAGCAGCAACAAGTGTTGTCCATGGCTGTCAAAAAATCAGAGCATGAGTTTCTTTAAACAATGCCAAGTTATTAGTATACCTTTCTGCCACAAATACGTACATTCCCCATATTGGAACAATTTCTGTACCCAGTCTTCCTCATCCATATATCTTACAATCAGAACTGGAAATGCAAATTAACATTTGTGACTTTTTCAGAGTGCTGTACTTACGGACAAAGTTCAACTTCTAAATAGTGTTCAGTTCTGTCACTCAGGAAAAATGCTTCTACAACTGAAAAACAAAACAAACCAGGCCATCAGTATTTTATATTAACTATTTTGTAATATCCCAAGACCTTCATATCCCACTAAAACAATTATGTTCCCATGCTTTTTGGCCTGTGCTGTGCTAGAGCTTGACTAGCTGCGTACATGCTACTGACAGCTTCCTAACTATTTGAAATGCTGTGCCATAATTGTAACTGCAAGAGCTTTTATTTTTAATGCCTATTATCGTAAAGAGCTTTATAAAGCACTGTACCAATTTTATTTACTTTACCAATTACAGCTTTGGAAACACTCCTCTTGATGCAGCAGAAAAATACGTCACGTCTACAAACTCATGTTAGCTGTCCATGGAGTAAGAAAAGCATCAGCACACAGCTATTTCACCCCATATGCCTGTTGTGAACAAAGCTGACCAAGATACAGCGATCCCAGTCAATCATACTCACAACAGGCAGTCCAGGTAGAGCACTTAAGTGCACAAGTCTTGTGTTTGCTGGTAACCTGAGGACTCAGAGCACCAGAGACCAGAAGATAAAAAAAACGAAAAGGAACATACGCTCACAGCATACCACACGCCCCATAACTACAATTGCTAAATCTCAGAAATAGGAAGAAAGCATTTAGCTCTTAAATGGTTTTTCCCTGTAGATTGCTGATATTTCGGACAAGGGATTACTTTTTCAGGTGTACCTGAAAGCCACGTGTGACTGTTAAATCACCTTTCAGGAACACAAAGGAGAAGTATAATGGTGTTTCCCACAGCAATGACATTATTAGAAAGCTTTAGTTAGAATTATGTTTAGATATGACTGATTATTTCAGTGTTACATAAGCCTATTTAGTATAATAATATCAAAGAGGTGATACTACTGTGTTAGTAGAGCTTTAATCAGAATAGTTCAATAATCAGGAAGTAGAGAACTCCTGGAAACATTCAATTCTTGCATTATTCAAACCAATGGGAAAAAGTAACAGTATTGACAGGAAAGGAGAAAGAAAACAGCATTACGATAAGACTATTACCCATTCTGTTTGCGTACAATTTTGAATCATATTTTATGAGCTGCTATTTCTTTCTTTCACACCTCCCTATTCCTCAAATAGACTTTGGAGAAATGATTAATATAGACATCTATTTTAGTTATTGTTCTCTACTTCTTAAAGCAAAAGTAGAACTTATCTTTAGGATTTCACTTCTATTTACCTATTGCAAAAGCATTTTTATATATATATATATATATGCGCCACAAAATTGTTTTGATATTTAAATACGTCAAGCCTCTGTTATTCCAGAAGTTATATCAGTAACCCAGAAACTAAGTTTGAGTGCCTATACTATTGACAGGATCAGGAAGAGTCAACCTCATCACTCTTGAAATCAATCCAGCTCATTGGACTCCATTTCTTTGTGGCCACCAAGTGACATAACTTACTTGCTTCTTTTCCTAGTCATTTGTATTGTTGTACTACTACAAAACAACCACTCACCTTACAATCAGCAGTGCTAGTGATGAAAATCAATTCACCACCTAGGAAAAGAGCATCACTCTCGATAGTTTGGGGTAGTTTTCAGCTGAATATAGTATGAGTCTTATAGTTACTTAAGGAACTGTTTAGGGGTGATCACAAGTAAATTCTTTCCCAGTATTCCTTCCCAGACTGCTCAGGACATAACAGAAAGGAAAATTTTTACTTTACATTTCAGATCTGATCTTTAAAAGCCGTACTGTGACCAAAGAAACTGGATTGAATCAGATGTCATACACTCACAACTGTTAGATTCCTTTGAAAAAATAACCATCGTAGACTCTTAAATAATGACCAGGCACATTAACTACAGAGGAACATCAGTGTCTATGCAAATCAGATATATTTGCAGCAGAACAGTTACACTTACCCTCATAGTCCCACAGTCTACTAAAAGGTTTCCCTGGCTCTCCAAGTGGTGCCGGAGGATCATTAAAGAAGGGAGCATGAACTTCCATTAGCAGTCCTGCATTGTCTGACTTCAGCACAATTGTTACCGGCTCATGGCTCACAGGTAAACCATCCCATGTGTGTTTAATTTTAAATTCCATCTTCATATACTACATAAATGAGAAAGAAGGGTCTGTCAAAGATCTCAGATTCCATTTCAGCAGAAACTGCACTGTTTGCTCGGACAGGAAAAAAAGCACACTTTCATACAAAGTCAATCACCAAATCATATTTTTACACATCAGAAGAACTGAAATAGTCTAGCTTTATAAAGCAACTAAACAAACAGCTACATGAATGCTCTTCATAGGTTTTTATACCTGCATGGTTACAAATCACTCTTAAGTCTTACTAAGCTTAAGGCATTTCAACTATGTACCTAAATAAACACCTTCCAAAACCATCAGAAATACTTATCAAGATAACTGATAAACAGAACAAAGTCTCCACTACATGATCTTAGATGATTTGGTAACACAAGAAAAACAGACTGAGAAAAACCTTTTATGAATCTGAGATGCAAAAAAAATGAAACAAGGAGCTCAAGCTTTCCTTCCCAGTCACTGCAAACCAGCCGAGCCACAGGATTTCAAGGAAACCTGCAAGCCCAACTTGTTAAACACACTGAATGTTTGCTGAGCAGCAAGAACAGAGAATACTGCACTCCAACAGCTGTTGTTACTTAGAAATAACTCTACAAACCTTAAGAATAGCCTTAATCTATTTAATAAGCAAGAGAACCAGCGGAGCCCAGTTTCCAGCAAGTTTACGGCCCCTCACCCCTCCCCTCCTCAGTATTACAAGTTCTTTCCCATCTCCACAAAAGTGATCCTTGATTTGCTCCCTTACACATCTTCTAGCCATTCAAGAAGGGAACTGGCAGTGACTCAGGCCTGACTGAGAATTATGCACATGCTGTGAAGTCCTGTGACCAGGGAGGCGCTAGCTCAGTAGCTGTTGTAACCACGTTTCCATCAGTGGGGAACACTAAATTGGGTTATTTAAACTCTACCCAGATACCTATTTTATTGGAACTCACAGACAGGTAAGCATAACTTACCACATTCTGCAGGTGTTATCAACAGGTGTAGTACATGAGACAGAACGTAACCACAGCATCACACTCCCCTATACGCCACAGCCTTGCTCTTACGACCACACATCAACTGGGTCCGATATCCCATGCTACAGTCACACTAACCAGTTTCCATTCACTGACGTTCATATTGAAAAGCACCAGACCTTCTCTCCTTGAGTGCAAGTCAGTAAAATAGCTACAACAACATTAGGTAAGTAGATATACTCATGATCAAGGAGCTGATGTGACCAAAAAAGTGTGACAGACTACAGAAAGTTTGAAGCAAGAGATTTAGTAACTAGACACCTTAATTTAAGAAGTCCAGCAAAAAAGGGAAGTCAGATATTAGACTATTGCTTTTCAGTTTATTCAAATACAACCTTGTCAAAGCTAATTAAATTCTTAATCAGCATTTTAACTGCATGATATGCTAGACAAGCATCAGGTGTGCTTTATGCAAGAGACCTGGCATAGCCCTACAAACTATGAAAGACTCTACCATCACTAATGTTCACTCCAACTTAAGTGGCAAGTTTCTGGAAGCAAGATGACACAAGCTGAAAGAAAACAGTCAGCAAACAAACCATGGGGAGGGAAGACACCCAACAGTGTCCTAACAGCATTCTTAAGCCAGCAGAAACTGGCTTATGGTTCAGTATTAGTAGTAACTCAAACAGGCAAAGCCAAATCATCCACAGTTTAAAACTAAAAGGGAGAAATAGTTAGAAAAGGTATTCTAAGTAAGTACAGTGACAACTCTTCTGCAAGAATTACAATGTACACCACCAAATAAAAGAGCAATGTTAAATAACAAGTCCTTTTCACAACACAAACAGCTGCTGAAACGTATTTAATGGCCTAGTTAGCCTTAAACTGATCTAAAAAATATTAATCCACAGGAAATGTAGCAAGTGGTCTGTTTTTCATTTTCTAAGCTGCAAACACGGAGCAGCACGAGCATGAAGTACCCACAGATGGTAAGACACTTCCTAGTGGTTTTTGAAATTAACAGAATTCCTGTAAATGGAGTGCACATGCTTTATGTGCACTTACTGGGAAAGGAAACAAGACAGAATTCCACAAGCAGGATCACTTACTCAAAAGAGTAAAGTTTAACAGTAAATGGGTGCATCTAAGAAATTTAATAAAGTATTATGAAGCCATTTTATACTACACTATTAATTAACATTATGTACTTAGAAGTCAACATTTCCTTCTATTATTCTACATTCAGTTTGTGCTAATATATTTAACTCTTTGCATTCACTGGTCAAGTCAAGTTTCTGAAACACCTCTTTGAAAACACTGCCAGATTTCAATAGTGTTTTAAAATAATATAGCCTTCTAATAAAAGTAGCCTGGGAAGACCATAAAATCCAGGGAGAATTACATGCCTAGCTATCACAATTCCTGAGCGAAGCAAGCAATGTGAAGCTTCTCCTTGTGCACAAGATTTGAAAGGTTGTCTCAGGAAAAGAGTCACAACATACCAGGTTTTAAAAAAAGCAGTAAAATAAAAGAACCTTCTGAACTACTTTAGGCACCACTGTTACTGTAGCGTCTAAAACGAAGAAGAGAGACAAGATGCTTCACACGTTCCTATTTGTACCTGTATGAGAGATAGATGACATTTTTTGTAAAAAAACTTAACACTGGCAGGGCCGGGCTACAGTGTACTGGAAAGAACATACTGAACTGTTGTTGTAAACCAATATTCCTCTTGAATAGAAAAACACGCAATTTTATAAAGAAATAAAGTAATAAGAAAAACTGCAAAACATCCACTAGCTTTCGTTAGAGGTCTACCTGGTGCTAATGTCGCTCAATTTACAGGACAGCAGATCTAAGATTTTTCCAAATTAACGGCCTTTGGTGCAAGTTTTAAGTTTATTACATAGCATAGACTCGGGTAAGCTGGTTACTAGCATGCTTTTCGACTATAATAAAAACACCAGCACGTATCAATGGTGCAAAAGTAAACTAAAACAGCGAGAGGAGACCTTTCATCACCTTTTAACACGACACCTCAGCCAGTTGTTAATACACTGTAGAGGGATGCAAACGCTAAACCAATTCGTTTTACAGCAAGTAAATACAGTTTATAGATCACAAGCCGCTTACAAGCGCTCAGAGTGCGCAAGGAGCCACCCGGAGCTGACAGGACCCGGCCGGGACCCTCCGCCTCCACCGGCGCGGAGACAGCCGCCGCCGCCGCCGCCCTCCCCTCCCGCCTCCCCCCGCCGAGGGGATTCACCTCTCCCCTCCCAAACCCCACCGGCGCCGGCAACGCGCGCGAAACCCAACAGGACGCAATCGCGCCGCTGGTTTTCTTAATTGCTCCAAGAGGACAGGGGGAAAGCTGGAAACCGCGTACGAGGCAGCAGCTTTTGCTGTAAAGATTTCATGGCAGAGGGCTCCAAACCGCTCCCGGGTTCAGTTAACCCCCAGCTACTCCAGCCACCGGCGGCGGCATTTCCTGAGGAGAAGTTTAACGCGTGAGCGCCCATCGCTAACCCGAAGTTCCTCCGAGAAGTTCACCGAGGGATTCCTTACACCTCCAGGCACCCGCCGCGGCTCTGAGGGAACCCCCGCTCCACACCGAGCTGACCGCCTCCGCCCCCCGCTTTCCCGCCCCGCCGCTGCCGCCGCCTCACACCGCCCCGGCCCGCCGCGCATGCGCACGCGGCCTCCGCACGGGGCTCCGCTGCCGCGCGACGCAGGCGCCGTCCGGGGCGGGGCGGGAGAGGGAGCGGGGGCTGACGGGCGGCGGGAGGCGGCGGCCGCTCCGCGGGCTCTTTGCGGGCTTTCCTGAGGTGGAACTCTCCGCGGAGGGCGTTGGAGCTTCCTACGGGAGGTACGGCCGGCGAGCTGGGCAGCGGGGGAGAGCCGGGTGAGGTTTCCGGGAGCGGGCTGCCCGCCTGCTGGCCACGGGCGGCGGGTCGGCCCGGGGGCTGCCCCGGGGCCGTTCGAGGGAGGGAGGGAGGGGAGGGAGCGAGCGGAGGAGCCGAGGCCCTGGGGTCAGCTCCTGCGGAGGGGGCCGAGCCCTTTTGCCCGCGGTTGTCGCAATGAAAGTGTGTATGTTCTGTAGCTCTTGTGTTTGCTGTAGTGAGTAACAGCATCAAAACTGTTTTTCAGTTACCTGGCGACTAATAATTTAAAGCTGCTAATGAGGGTAATAGCCAAAAACACATGTGGTTTTTTTTGTCATAATGCCTCTTTTCTCTAGTTAAGGAACAACTGCCTGTCCTATGCTTGGCTTACACCCGAGAGGCAGAAAGTCTGTCTCACCGGTTACTCGTAAAATTCGCTTTACAGAGTAAAATCAGTAATTTTAATTGTGTTCTTTGTAACAATTTTGATAATTGTAACATAAGCTTAACATAACTGAATCAGAGTACGCTTCATTTACTTTCCAGCAAACCGCTGGCAAAAATTACTTCTGCACAGTTTATATTCCTGTAAGTAGGGAAGGGGTTGGTGTGATGTCCCAAGAATGTTACTGCCCCTGTCATTAATTAATGTCGCGGGAAAACTTGATAGCACGGCAAGGAGTGGGACAAGATCACAGTGCATAAAGTGCTGTGGCTGTGTGTCACGCAAAAATCAAAGCTTCAGCTGATGCTCAACTTCGTATGACAGCGTTGGGTGGCCGAGGGTGGAAGACCAACTCTGGATTCCCAGGACTTCAGTAGCGGAAAAGCTTCTGTCTGAGCCAACACATTCATCCCGGCTCAAAAGCCCCTATCTTTATCGAGCTTTGCATGAGCATTCATTATACTGTGATGTGAACAAATCATGGTTTTTCAAATATCGGTATTTTATTTTTTCATATGTATTTAATTTGTCTGGGTGTAGCTGCTTATTTTATGAATCTGTAGGCTTTAAATAGAGCTGAGACTATATTCACTGTGAAGCAGTAAAAGGTGCCTTTTCTGTCAAGGAGTTTAATTCTCTTTTTAAAAAACCTCATACATTTTGAAAGGTGCTAAATGACAAACTTCAAGTTGGCTTGCATGCCAGTGTAGGCATGTTACTTGAGGCCTTCTATATGTCTGATATATGGATTGATGTTTCTCTTGTTTCATGAATGTGAAATCAAAGTTCCAAAACGCTGAATGTGTGTAATACACATAAAAAGGGATTCTCTAAGCACTATTATATTTAGCTTTGTAGAATAAATATTTGTTGCGTTAAATATGTAGCTGTAAAGAAGCTTCTCAGAATGAAATGCTAGTCTCTTGCACTAATCAGTTATAAATTGAGTTTTACGTGGATGCTTTCTGCAGCATCAGCAGCCAACCCTACAAATAATAATTCATCCATTCCATATTTTTGTTGCAGGTGAGTACATCTGTAAGGGCTGTTTAAGATTTGTCCCGTTTCGCACCTATGGCCTCTTATGTTTGCAGGCTGCCTTGGCTGGGGAGGGCAGCTGCTTTCCGCTTCCTGTTCCTTGGCATCCTTTTATTATCACCTCCTTTCTACCCCCTCTGTCTTTTTCATATATCCTCCTTTAGAAGATTAGAACCAGAAAAAGAACCATGGGATGTGTATCAAGAAAAATAGGCATGAAGTTGTTTTAAATCCAAATGCATGCATTACCTTCCTGATTTTCTTGTTCTTCCTCCTTACCCATTCCAGTTACAAAGATGTCAGTTGGATTTTTATAAAATAGGATATTTCAGTTGGAGGGGACCTACAAGGATCATCTAGTCCAACTGCCTCACCAATTCAGGGCTGACCAAAAGTTAAAGCATGTTGTTAAAGGCATTGTCCACATAAGCACTGGCAGCCTTGGGGCATCGACCGCCTCTTTAGGAAGCCTATTCCAGTGTTTGACCTCACTCTCGGTAAAGAAATGCTTCCTAATGTCCAGCTTAAACCTTCCCTGGCGCATCTTTGAACCATTCCTGTGCCATCCTATCGCTGGATACCAGGGAGAAGAGCTCAGCACCTCCCTCTCCACTTGCCCTCCTCAGGAAGGTGTAGAGAGCAATGAGGTTGCCCCTCAGCCTCCTCTTCTCCAAACTAGACAAGCCCAGAGTCCTTAGCTGCTCTTTGTATGACATTCCTTCCAGCCCTTTCACCAGCTTTGTTGCCCTCTTCTGGACTCCTTTGAGGACCTTCACATCCTTCTTAAACTGTGGGACCCAGAACTGCACACAGTACTCAAGGTGGGGTCGCACCAATGCTGAATACAGCAGGTTAACCACCTCCTCTGACCAGCTGCTTATAACATGTTTTTGTTAGATCAAAGAACACTCCATGAACAAGTGGAAAGAGCTGTTATTTCTCCCTTCCAACCTTCTGCTGGCTCTTTCATTTCTAGTACAAGTGGTCTCTGAAATCCCAATAGCCGAAGCTAGGTGAGTAAGGGTGATGCCTTAGTTGATGTTCCCAGCTCAGTGGTGTGAAATCTCATTACTCACTCCTCTTGCTTGTTTCAGGAAAAGCAGAAACTGACAGACTGCATTTCTTCATTCTTGTTTGGGTTTCTTCTGGATTTACTTGAGTGCTCAGATCCATTTCTCAGTGAAGCTCTCTTGACCTAAGTTTGTTCAAAGTTTATTGACAACTGCAGGGTTGAGTTCCCAACAATAGGTTAATTGTCAAACATCCAGCTAATTGAATTGGACATGATGGGATTTGTTGCACTTAGACCTTGTGAATCATTAAGATGTTTGTGGGTTTTGTAGGCAGAAACTTCATTCTTTAAAATTTCTAAAAGAAAACAGAAGGAATGTGAAAGAGATTGAATTAATTATTATTACATGGTCTTTGCAGGCTTTTTTGAGTCCTATTTTCATTAAAATAATTGTGCTAAATGGAAGAATTATATGAAGCATATTGTGTGCCTTCAAAGCACTGCACTGCGTTTCTGACTGCCAGTCAGGTTTGTGTAGATAATGGCCCATGTTGTAGCAATGATTCTCAAACTTTGTATTTTTCAGATCAGAGGCTAAATATGGCACTTGGGCAGTACGAAACAGATGAGATTTTGAGAGCTACCGCTGAGCAGGTATGTGAGCTTAGGGGTGGAAGTAATAAGAATTTTTGTGATGAGGTTTTGCGACAAACATCTTTGCATACATGGAGCACAACCCACTTCAGTGTGGCCTGGCCTTGCTTTGGGTCCATCACACAACTCTAGAGTTGCTTGTTTTTCCAAGCAGCAACAGCAGAATAAAACTCTCATAACAGTGAAATCTGGTATTTTTGGTGCGTTTTTGAAATTTTGTCATACGCAGGAGAACATTTCCCTGAAAGAATACTTGATTTCTACTTTAGTAGACTTTTTCACTTTTATAGACTTCTCTTTTCTAAGAGATTGGTCTCACATTGAGATAACTTTTTGTGCTGGGTACTGTAAGCCTGTCTGAAAGTCTGTGCAGAAGCTAGGGCGTCAGCACCTTCCTGATGCTGAGATGCATGGGAATGAACTTAGCACTTACACAAACTTATAATTGTCCCTTTAAGAGTGAGGTGATTCCCCCTTAGATGCAATTGTGCTTTATATCAGAGTATCTCCAGGAAAAAAAAATATTTTTTTCAAATTGGACCAGCACGCAGGGATTTTTGAATGTAAACGTGAAAGTGATCGTGTGGGATATTGTGTATGATTACAGTATAGGCAGAACAACAGCATTTGGTTTCATGTAAAAATTTAAAACTGCATGCAGTCATGTGCAAGTACTAATATGTAAAGTATACCATTACAGAAAAATGCCCCCGGTGGTGATGGTGTATCAGGATCCAGGATGACAGACCAAAGGTAACTGATTGGAAGCGATAAGTGGGAATACTACGAAGTATTCAAAAGCAATTGTCAGATGCTTTTAAAAGTGTAAATATCCAGGTGAACCTGGTCTTAGGTACATATGTTCACAGCTCTGAGAAATTGAGAATGGAGTCTGGAAAAGTGTTCCTGTAGCAGTTGTTTTTAGATACTATTCTGTTTATTCACTAAATTAAATATATGACTTTTCTTCCACAATCTGTAAAATAAAAGACAAGAGATGAATGAAGGAATTCTCCAGCCTAAATTTTAAGATAATAAACAAAGTGCAGGTAAGATTGTACTTACCTCGGTAACACAGCTAACTGCTGTCTGTTGAGGTCAGGTGGGGATTTTTAAAAATGCTTGTTTGACAATCTTCAGCAAATAGTTGCTCATTAGTAAATTGCTTAATAATCATTGTCATTTCCTGTTATAAAAATAACCTATCCTTTCTTGTTAGCTTTTAAGGCATTATCACTCTAGACTAATACAGAATTTTCAGAGAATTACTATTAATTATAAAAATATTAGGAAGGAAAAAGTATATAAGTAGGTCTACATTATTTTACATTGTCTTATAGGCCACTTTACGTGGAAAAAACGTGAATGTGAAATGTTTTTATGTGAAAGCAGTAACAAAGTCTAGTCTTTAATCATTTAGGATCCTGTGTATGCAATATTAATGCTAATTTATAATGTCGCATGTTCTAGTTCTGTTATACAGGAAAACTGCCTTTAGTGATCGTACTTTAAAAGTAATAGTTAAATTTGTTCATTTGATTCCGGTGAATCAAATTGGAAATAAAGAAAAAGTGACTTTTTTGTTCTGTTCTCTAGATTAAGACTTCTTTAAAACTAGTTAATTATCAGAACAATGTTTTGGCATTTACAAAATTTATTCTAAGCATGTTTTTCAACTTTTTAGCTTGTCAACTCTAATCACAGAGTATGATAAACACTTGGAAGAAATGCGAGAACAGCTGCAGCTTTATCAGGTATGGATGTTCCCGACATTTCAGGCTATATATTCTTAGTATTTTATAGTATTAATATCTAGGCTGTTAGTTTTTGTCAATAAAGGAAAGTGTGCCTGTGCTACGCTTCACAAACTTGCTGGACAGCAGTCTGCCTCAAATGGAGGAATGGAGAGCTTCCTGTGAAAAGGTTGGGAGATTGTCCAAATTGCACAGATTACTGTGTGTTCAGAGAAGTAGTGTTGTGAAACGAAAAGTGCATGTCTTATTTCTCTACATGTTCTGATACGGTTGCAGGTATTTTCCTAGGTGACATTCAGATGAGGCAGCTGTTTGCCTCTTCCCTTACAGGTCTGATCTCGGCCATGCGGTCCAGCTCACTCCTGTAAGTGTAGGTACACCCAGCCTTCTTCATTCTTAGTAATTCTTCAGATTCAAATAATTCTTTAAATGTTTGTTATCACAGAGGCTGAGGTGGAGGAGGACTGTCCTCCTTTCAACCATGGAAAAATGAAAGTTTTTAATGCTTCATATGATCACTGAAAAGCAAAGTGGTATGTTTCGTAATTAAAACCTGTGGATACAGAAAGCAATTTTTACTTGTGAACTACATGCAGAAGTTATACTCTGGTTTTAGTTTAATGCACTTAATTTGTTTGATCTGTCCATCATAAAGATTCTGCAAATACCGTCTTCAAGTTTGGCTGATTTCAGAAGGCAATAGAAGCACTATGGGTTTGTTGCACTATTTAGTTAATAAAACACTCCATTTGACTCATAAGTCAAATTTCTTCTCAGTTAATTCCTAAACTCTTTTCTCAAATGCTTACTGCATAAATGATCAGTTATCCACTGTATACCTAAAAGAACTTGAGTTAATTAGGAATTGATCTGTAAGAGGTGTAAGAATTCCTAAAGGTAAGTTTAATGCTCATAACTTTTGAACACTTAGGTATAACAGGACTTAGCAGCTGTTAAATTTTAGTGGCATCCTGTGACTTTCCTTAAAGAAGAAAGTGACTTTCATTTACTGTATTATGCTGAATGAAATTGTCTATCTTTTACAGTATCACTCAAAATTAAAACACTAAAGAATTACCGAAGTGTTTGTCACTTAAATGAGTGCTTACTCTTGCATGTTTTTGTGTTAGGCACAAATGAGCAAGATGAGATTAAAATTTGAACAAGTCACCAAGGAAAATGAAAGGTAAATAATTGCACTGCCCTATTACTACTGCTGTTTTTCTCTATTTCTAAACCTTAAAAAGTTTTTTTTCTAGGACCTTGAAATCTTTTGGATCTACTTAATAGTTGAAGATTTCATACTCGGTAGCTTAATGTTAGAGTCTTTAAGTGCTTAATGTAGATCACAGCACTCAGTTTGGGAGATTTAACTATATCTCTAAAATAACTTGATGTTAAACTATTTCAAACTATCACGTTTCTAGAAAATAATATTTAAATATGACTTAGAAGTAAATAGTATGTACAGATTGAAGGTACGGTATACTTCAGTTGTTAAAAAAACAAATCCCTGTTAAAGAAATACCTTGCTGAACTTAGTTCTTTGAATTTCAGGCTGCATGCGGAGTTGAAAGAGGCTCTTGAGAAGCAACTGGAGGCTCTTCCTTTCATGCCTCTGGGAACTGATATTCCTGCAGATGAAGGCATAGTGAGAAACCTTCAAGAACAACTACAGCTGACGAATCAAGTGTGTGAGAGGAAACATTTGTACTGTTTTATTTCTCTTGTTGTGCCTTGGCAGATCAGGGGAAGCTGGTTTATTTCTTGGTTCAAAATTCATTTGTTCAAAGTTCCTTGAGACTATTTTGAGGCCCTCTTGACTTTCTGTAGCTAAGGAAACAAGTACTTACACTTTCAACTTAAAAACCTGAAGGAAATTCTTTCCTAGATTCATATAAGAAGTTTTTAATATTAATTTTTGCCTGTCATTCTACCTAGCTGACTTGATCTTTATATTGAATTCCTGACCAGGAAGTTACTTAAATACTTTGTTCAATTCAAGTTTTTGTAGTAGCTTGTCATTTTAATCAAAAACATTGTAATGTGACATGAGGATATATGTGGGATATAGAAAATAATATTTAAATCTGAAAAGATAAGTAAATTTTGTTGAACTCACTACGATGATGTATCAATCCTGTTGCGTGTGATTAAGTTGAAGTTAAATTGAAAGCTGAATTTGGGTATTTGAATATTTATATACTGTAGGTCTACAGTGGGTACCTGTAAAAGTTTGAGCTTTATTAAAAAAGTCTGGAAAACTTGCAGTTCACTTGTAGGTGGAATTTGAACTTGTAAGCGTCTGTTTTTCTGCATCTGAACTTGGTATTTTGTCTGTGTAGTTGTAATGTGTGCAGAGGAAAAGTACAGAAAATAGCATTTCTTCAAAATAGAAGTCAAGACTTCTCTTTTTAGAGAATGATAGATTAAGGTAAATGTGCTGTAATAGAATATTCTAAACAAACCTTTGTTCTGTAACAGGAAAAAGAACAAGCAATAGAGCTCTGGCAGACTGTATTACAGGAGCATGATCGCCTACAGCAGCAGTACCAGGAACGCATGACTGAAACGCAGATTCATGTGGCTGAAAGGCAAAAGCAGAAAGTAATTTTCACTTTTATCTTTGTTAATTTTGGAATGTCTTTCTATACTGTAGAGATTCTGGGTCTGTGTGTGGTCAAATTGAAGTGGGGGGGGGGGGTCCTACCTGTACTGTTAATTATTTTCCATAATAGTCATCTAAAGTTGAGTGGTCAGATGTGGTCACTGATTCATCAGCTAAATGCACTGTTACAACTGGAAAAGTTCTTTGTTTCAAATAATATGGGCAGGAACTTGGGAAATGCACTGAGTCTGAGTCTTAGTGCATATATATGTATGTGCATATAAATAATCGTGTTTGAATTGCATGGTTGGAAATTTTCAGTAGAGTTCAACATCTGAAAAAGCTGCTAAAGATTTCTGAATTCGAAGGTGGAAGTCTTTCATGTTTTCTCCTATCTTTGAATCCTGAATTTTGTCTGTAAGATCACAGTGGGGTAGTGGGAAAAGTAGTCTGCATTTCCTGTTGTCGCTCAGTAAAGCAGCATGTGTAAACAGATGAAAAATCAAGTTCATGGTATTCTTCTAACGCTAGCTTGGGTTTAGCAGGCTGTTTCTCTTCTGTTATTCCTGGGGAAAGCCTTTTAAGAAATCTTAGCTTAGACAAGCTGTTTTGCTCTGATGAGCTATAGAAAGATGCTCGGTGTGTGAAGAACTAATAGAAACTTCATGCCTGTATGTACCTCGCTACAGAAATTTCTGGGTCTGTAAAGAGATACGACAATTTTTTTGACCTTTCTGTTTTCAAGTACTAGCCTGTGGGCACAGTTACAGCTCACCTAATAACAGAACTTTTTTTTTTACTGATTTTTGTTCGTTTGTGGTATTAAGTCCCCCTCAGCAATATGCTCTTTTCTGAGGAAGAGGAAAAATATCTGTACAGCTATTGTGCTCTGTCAAGTTTCATAATTATTTCAAGTGATAGTTATGAGGACTCTCTTATCTACATGTAGTTCCAACTTTTTGCTCCTCTTATCTTCTCTGTTTGATTATTTTGTGTTGCATTGTCAGTTACTGGTAGCATCCGTGTAGTAGAGCATACAGAGTCATTGGTAACTGTTGGAGCGTTTAGGGCCGTCAGATTCCACTTTTGGTTAGTAACTAAATTCTTGGTGGATTTTAATGCCATTGTAAGAAGAATGAGGTTGAGCTGCCTTTTATTCTTAAATGCCACTGGTCTCCCACAGAAAATGACTTTTTGGCTAAATAAACTTCTGTATTTTAGGTTTTGCTTTTAATGGAGGAGCAGAAAATAGCTATCAGAGGTAAATAGAAATAGGTAAGACCAATTAGAATGAGGATTGACAGAAAGCAAAGATGAGAGAGGATATTGTTGTAAGAGTTGGACATAGTAAATAAAGGAGTTGTTGGAATAGGTTTCTGGCATGTGTTTGACCTTGAGACTGTTAGATGAACACAGCACAATTAGTAGGTATTCCAGCTCAGGGACTTGAGTCCTCTCTATGCTCTAAAGACACTAGGCCTGCTGCAGGTGATTTTTCTGTGTTATGCTGGTTTTCATAGGACAACAGAGTTCACATTCAGGGACTCAAGAGTTTAATTGAACAATTTTTTTTGTATGGACACAAGACATCCTGTATGGCAAAGAGCAAATTGAACGTGTCCATACGGGCATTTTTTAATTAAGGTGTACTTGTCTGCTCCTGTCCTTAGCAAAATGCTTATAGCGGCATCGTAGTCTGTGTGGCTCTTTAAAGGCACTACTCATGTATGCTTTAGTATTTTGATAGTAAGTGTGTATGAGTTCTGGAAGGAGGCAATTTGAAACTGAGTGAAATTCAGACGCATTTCTCAGTAGCAAATCTAATTTTCCAGGTTCCTAAGTTAACAGCTAAAAGCAATCTAATTAAAATCTACAAAGGCATATTGAATTTCCTGCAACATGTATAAATTTTTCGGAATGTGTTTTCAGTTGACTATGAAACTCTCTAATTATACACTCTTTACGGTAACAAATATAAGAAGCTCTGAATTCTGTTTTTAGGATCAACTGACTGGCTTTCAACAGTTGACTCGGCAACTGCACATAGCCAATGAGAAAATAGAGTTGGTAAGTAAAACCTTCTGAACAATGACCTAGTATTTTTTTTTTCCTACTAGATTCTCAAAGTATAAAAGAAAAGCAAAACATCCTTCGTACATACCTGGTTGAAAGAGAAATTGTGCCACTCAGATTTGCAGACTTCTCTAGGAACCAGTCCAAAATCAATTAGTAGTGGCTTTTTTCCTGAACTCCAAACACCAGGTCAGGGTGGCTGAGAGGTTAGAGGTTAGCTCTTAATATCATCTGAGCTTTTTCTTCAAGAAGTCAGTGGTAAGCTTACACTCAGAATTTTAGTGTGTGGTGGGTGTACTTCAGTCATACATTTAAAACCATCTTCACAAAGGAAAAAATTATTTAAACGATGACCTCATAGTCATCGTATAGGCTAGCTCTGTCACGTGCTTGGCGATTCCTAGTTTGGCACTGCTGGCTTCAGTGTCTTTCGTTGACCTTTTCAGGGATTTTTCTGAGCTCTAATAATCTTCTAGTGCTTCATCCATATCCTTGGATTGTGAGACTTCTTAGTCTCTAAGCTTTAGCCTAGGACTTCCAGGATTGACAAACAATTTTAATATGGTAGGAACATAGAGGTGAAAGACTTTGTGAAGTATGTGGCTGAACAGCTGCTTCTCTGAAAGACGTGATGCCTGTGTCATTTTTGATTACTTTTTGTCTTGGATAATGGCAGCGCAAAAAGATTCCTAACCTGCTCTAGGCACTCTACTCTCTTCTGTCTTTATCACTTTATTACACCTTTTTTCCTCACATCTGACTTCTTGTTAAAACATAGACCTGTTTCTTTGGTGTGAAATATTGTAGGTATGAAGGAAAGATTACTATATTCTTTGTCACAGTGCCTTTGTTGCTGACAACTTTTATATTGCCATCATTTCCCTTTCCCCATTTTTTCTATTCTGTTCAAGCAAGTCAAGTCTTTAAGTGTTCTTTGACAATGTTTTTGAGGTGTCTAATTATTCTTCTTGCTCACCTTTAAATTCTTTCCGATTGTGTCATCGTTCTTGAACTGTGGTCCTGGAAACAGTACAATACTCCAGTTGAGCTCTTTCCAATGTTGAGTAGTATATTGCAGGTTACTACAGAGCTGTATCTTGCAAGCAGTTGTCCTGTTCACAACCTATTTCATTAGTATTAATAAAAGCAAAATAGTGCATTCAGAGAGGAACTTTTGCCTTAGGCGGTCAGTGGTGGTCTCAAAGTTAACTAATGTCTAAAGATAGATGCTTTAGAGTTACTGGGGGGTTGCTGTCTGAGAACAATCTCAAGCTTTTAAAGCAGTTTTGCCGAGGATTTGGAAGTTACACACTGTTTGATCTGCTGTTACAAGCAAATCGGTGGTAGGTACCTCAAAAAACCAGAATCGCTGAATGCTTAAAATCATAAAATTGGAAAGAGATGATGTGGAGAGGAGAGAGTGAAATACGCGAACCCTTTGAAAGAGATGAAACAGACGATTTTGAGATAGAGGTAATCCATTTGTTTGCATTATCCAAAAAACATTTGGCAAAGTCTGTTACCAAAGGCATAAAGATGTCATGGAATAAAGAAACATGCCCTTTCTTGAACTAACAAACTGAACAATAGGAAGTGAGGAGACAGAGTAATTAGTGAGGTTTTTTATTGTGGTAAAACAGCTGTGTTTCCTAGATGTGCTCAGGCTAGAGATGTTTAGCATATTTATAAATGTTCTGGAAATGAGATTCAGTATTGAGGCAGCAGCATTCGCTACTGATGTTAAACTATTTAGGGCAGTGAGAACTGAAGTAAACTGCAGAAATTTGTAGAAAGATCTCATGATGTTGAGTGAATTTTATCTCGTGTTTCGTTGGTAGTAATAAAAGCAAAATAATGCATGTGGGCAAGAGGGAGTTTTCACTTTGGTACTCTGTGATGGTCTTGAAATTAGCTGTAACCACTCGGAATAGGTATTTTAGAAGTAGGAAGTATCTGAAAACAATTCCTAGCAACAGTCAAAAAAGGAAGAATAATGTTGGCAATTATTAGCAGAGGGGGGAAAAAGGAATATCTTGTGCTTAAGTCCACAGTACAGTAGCATCTTGAATGCTGCCTGCAGTTGTGGTCATCACTAACATCTCAATGCAAGGTATATGTAAGCTCTAGAAAAGGCTACTAGGGTGACAAAAACATGAAATGATTTTCAAATGAGAAGGCAGTTGAAGGAGAATGACACCTCCAGCATTGTGGCTGACGTAGAAAAAATGAAGGAGGAGCAGTTGTTCATTGTTTCTTGTCTCTAAAACAAAGGAATTCTTTCCAGCAACGTGTGGTCTACTGTGGTACTCATTGTGACAAGGCATTCTAGACACTTAAACTGGACGGGAATGCAGATGGTTGGTCTGAGCTATTACAATTCTCATCTCAGAAAGTTCTTACACTACCAAAATATGGGGAAAGAAGGGGAGGACTAATCCTCTGCATTTGCCTTTCTAAAATACTCCTCCTAAACCTTGGCACTTGGAGACCAGCCACAATGTTAGACCTTATTGGCTATTTTTGTGGTATTATATTCTGTAGAAATGCCAGATAATAATTCTGCACATATAACATTTTCAATACAATAAGGAACGTGTTACAAATATCTCCTTATTTTGCAGAGCAATCAACAGTTTCTGAAAACTGTAACAGAACAGAATGTGGAACTAGAGCAGCTACGAAAACAACTGAGGTATAAACCAGGCAATTTAAAAAAATTATTAAATATCTTTTCTATAGCTTTTTCTAACCTGCCGCTGTATCATGGGCCTTGCTTGTACTGCAAACTGACTTGGTAGCGATAGTTACAATGGATTCAGTTAATGTCTCTGAAGTTTGTTAGAAATGTGTGCATCATTAGTGTTAGGGTAGCGTATTTCCAGTCAGTGTTGTTTGGTTCAGCTGTTTCCTGAAATAGTCAGTGTTTGACCTTTGATGGAAAAGGAGCAAAGTGTCAGTATCACAACAAAATTGACTCTGAAAATAGGTTTGCATTAGAGTACAATTTGCTCAAAATCCAGTTACATAATTACTCATTACAGTTCTGAAACTTGAATATTCAAAGTAGTTTCAAGTTTCAATGTTTTTCATAAAATTTTCATTCACTGTTTCTCAATAAAGAGCTCTAATCCATATGCTCTTTGGAAGTTAGAGGTAAGAGAAGCGTTAATTAGATTCCTGAAGTATATCAAGGAAAATGAGAAAAATACCTGCGGCACAATTTCATGATTATTTGTATTTACAGCCAAAGTCTGTTCAATGCCAGTTTACTGTATCTGTTAACTCTGTGATGGTTGAGGTCAAACTAAAATTTAATTTCAGTAAACAGTGGATTTGTGGACTGACAGTAAAAAGGAAATGGATTTATTATCAACCAGTGGTATTTTTTTCTACAGCATTTCCTAAAGCTTTAAATAAGCTTTTTAAAATCAACTTTTAAGTTTGTAAGCTTAAAATCTATGAGGTACTTAAAATGTGGGTTAATTATTAATTTTTTCCTTGATTTTAGTGATTGTCATTTCCTTTGATGCTGTGATTAAAATATTTAATATGGTTGGACTGCTATGATGTTTTAGTTAAAGTTATCGTTTGATTTTAGAGAACGTTACCCCCAAAATGGTAAAAATCATTTCCGTTTTTATGTAAACAGTTAAATATGGCCGTGTATGTTTGTGCACGCATGTGCAGTCATGCACTCAAGTTTAATGCAGCTTTTGCAGGTAGTGCTGGTATTTAGAAACCGAGGTTGGCCGAAGATGTGCTGATACTGATTTTATCCCTTCAAGAAAGAATGGCTGCATTAGGCGTTCCCTCCCCTCTCTTCCAAAGCCATACAAAATATTACATGGAGAGCAACGGGTATCTGTTGTAATGCGAAGTGCTGTAAAGATTGGGGGTTACACAAATTTCCACATCTGTTTAATGAGTCTAGTCGTACTATGCGTAGATATTAAAGTTACCGTGTCACAATACCCACAGCAAAAGATACAGGTTTAGAGTGAATTAATAGATTCATTAGTATTAAATACTGGTCATTGTTGAATATTTATTAACCAATTAAAAAAATTGGTCTTTTTTTCAAAGTTGGTTTTATCCAAACTCTCTTGCTGTTAAAGCAATAAAACTTAGCTGCTTTTAGTGATAAGCTTTCACCCCCTGCTTGGTACCTTATGGTGTATGTACTGGAAGAATTTTATTTGTTTTAAACAATGTTTATTTTGATGTTTCCTTTGTACAATAAACTTAGGACCAGAACTTGCTTATCAATACCAAGTTACATCAATCGCTGAAGATGTGGTTTTGAGGTACTTGTTAGCACCTCTCATTTTTATTAGCTAAGGTTTCTCCATGGAAGAACTATTTTCAAAAATAGTGTGTTTTGGAGAAGGAAAATGTTGTGATAAGCAATCAAAGATTAAGGTGGTATTCAGGGTTTTTGCTAAAATAAAGTATTTCCAAAGTCGGTTATCACATGCAATTTGCTTGTGCATGCCACTATTTAATTCTTAAAAGGGAAAGAACAACATTTTCATATCCCTAGTTTTTTGCAATTTTTTTCCTTGCAGCAGGTATTAGTATCGAATTACTCTTTTGGTATCTCATTCGTCTGTAAATCCTGCATTGACACGCTCACATTGACTCATGTAATAAGTGGGTATGAAAGCAATTAACATTAACTGCACCTATTTTAGACATTCAATAAATGCTATCAACATTCACTTTACTGCACTCAGTGGTTTTGATTTAAAAAAAACGAACCAAACAAACAAAAAAAAAAACACCTAAACTTAAAATCATTCAGGTTGTGGTTGAGCAGCCAGTTGAGTGTTTTTGTCAGAATTACAGACGTCATGATTTCCTTTTGGTTTTGTCAAAATTACGGATGTGATTATTTCATTTGGTCTCATCTTTATTTCATTTTTTCAAAAGAAACTCCTTTTTAGGCTTCATCCTTGGAGTTATATGAAATTCTTTAATGATACTGCTTTGGTCAGATAATTTAGAAGATGGTGTCACAACCGAAATGGCCAAACTCTTTGATGCATAGCCGTGCATATGCACAAGGATCTGTATAACTGCCTATATGGCAATGAGCGTGGATAGAAGAAGGGAAGCGCATGTTTTCTGCTTAAACTACTGCTTCAGGAAGAAGGTATATCAAAAGGTAGAAGTCGCTGGGACTGAATGAAAACCAGTGGATCATCTTGCTCTGAACTTCTACTCGCACAAGCCCAAATATATATGCATATTTTTGATTAGTTGCTGTTTTATGAATAATGAAATTGTGAGTGCATTTTGACTTCCATCTAAGTATCCACAGGGCTGGAGTAGTCATCTTCCTTCTCATTTCAGAACACTAGATTTCTGATTTAATATGTTCCAGCCTGGCAAGACAGCCCAACACGTGGCTTAAGTCAATCAAAGCAGTTCACTTCATGCCATTCATCAATAAACGGACAATCAGTGGCCTATACATTAATGATCAATAGTAATAATATAACAGGTAAACCATGATACTAGGCACTTGCAATATGTTAATAAACAAAGACAAATCTATAAACAGCCTTCTGTAATTGATCCCATGAAGTACTGATCTCACACACTCTTGCTTACTTGCTCTTGTATAGGTACACACACCCTCTCTCAGAGGAAGCATGGATTAAAAGTATGCACACAGATACTCCCTTTTTGGGGACTATGTTTCCCCATCCGCACACCCCTCCTGCTGGAGACGTGGGTGCTTCAGCTTTGTGCGTCGTTGTGCTGCCCCCTGAGGTCTGCTAGCTGTGCCCCGCCGAGCAAGCACCCCTGGAGTTCCCGTGCGCACGCCCGATACGTTGGTCCCCGTTTATTTCGCGCTGGGCTGTCAGTCTGCCCGCTGGGTGCCCGCTGCTCCGGGGGGTGGTGGGGCGGCTGCTCTCAGGCCTGGGGAAAGGTGGCCGTGCCCACGGGGCGACTCCTGGCAGGGTCAAACACAGCGTCGCTGCTGGGCTGCCACGGTAAGGTCTCTCACCCACAGGAACAAGGTTTCATGTTTCCTTTCAAGTGTTTAATCATCGTGAGCGACCTTTGTCATTGTTACTCTCCTCATAGCGTTCTCAGCTTTGGGCAAAGAAGCTCTCCGAGGAATTTTGTGTCTCTAGCTACGGGCACCGATTACACTCACATTCCTCTCAGATCAGCTAAAAATTTTTGCAATCCTAAAAACCAATACTATGTTATACTCGCAGAGCTAAAGACTGCAGCTCTATATAGCTCCGAAGTAAGTGTGCAGTGATTCTCAAAGAAGTCTGAATATTTTCACCAGTTGTTTCTCTGACATGAAGTTACATGGATGTAGTTTGCATGGAATATATAGCATATATTCCAGACAATTCTAATCCTTTCGGATGTTTTTAGTAGGTTTACATTGATTTGTGGTGATAGAGTAACAAGTTTGATACTGCTAAGCTTATAAATGTGTGTTGATAAATTCTAGGTATTTTAAGATGAATATATAGCAAAGTGTAGAGTCTGGCACATGTAGCCATAAAACACTTTAAATGTGCCCCTGCTGTGTTGTGATCCTATGTCTGCGGTATGTATGCCTGAAGGAAGACTGCGAGATTAAGTTTTAGCAAGTAATCTGGGACAAAGATGACAAAATGAAGAGTTCTGCTGGAAGTTATTTTCAGGATGATACTAGCTTTTATTCTTTAGCTTAGAAGCTGACCTTACCCAAAGTAGAAAATTGAAATTTGGGCAAAAACTGCCTAAGAAGTGTTTAAGAATTGAGACATTGCTTCTCATCAGCGTTAACATAAACTCAATATAAACTGTACAGTTACGCTGCACTATTTACACAATATTTACGTACTATTACGTTAGCTATTAAAGGGTTATAATCTGCCATGCATAGAGACAGTGTAATATTGGATGTATTTCTGTAGGGAATTGAGGTTTGAACAGATTTCACTTATTTATACACGAGAATTTTTATGAAAACATTTATTAGTGCTTTAGTGTTTCAGAGCTCTGTTGGCATTGCTAGGATGGGAGCTTGGGATCGCTAGGGCAGGTATCTGCATTTCACAATTGTAAAGCTTTGGAACAGAGATAACTTGCCGAGATTGCGTTAAAGATATATTGCATAGTGAAGAATAAAAGCTGCGTCTTTCGAATCAATTTGTTGCCTCTCAAACACACACCTCTGAATTTGACCTGAATCTGAATTTGGTCATTAAAATGCATTTTTAATACTTAAGCTGTTCTGAGTTTTATGACCTCTTTACATTTTTTTCTTATTTTTCCCTACTTATGCTGGGGGTTGAGTTTTTGTTTTGTTTTGTTTTACAGCACATTTCAAATATTTTTGGGGAAGCAACTTAATGTCCTCATAAACTTCACAGTACTTTTTGTAGGGGAAGGGTGCGTGATTCATGTGGAGTAAGATCAAAGTTTTGGACCTGCAATGAGAACCATGTTTCTGGGAATAATGTTTTTATCTTTGCTTGTGCTTTTTAAAGAAATTATAACAAAATCAACTTTTCTGATTAATTAAGCTGAAATTAAGTACTTGTTGTAGAATTGCTGGGATCAAGTATATTTTGCTTAAGATTTTCATATAATATGGTCATCTTTTATGCCATTGAATCAAAATTATTATTTCTATGAGGTATTTTTGCTTGAAGTTGATTCTTAACAGTATTAAATATTTTCTGGGTTCTTTCATGGCTATTAGTGCTCTAGTTTGCACTAGTTTATCTAATATGTTTGCTCTTTTTTAACTTTATCATACGTTCCATCATTGGTCTTTAAATTTAGTCTTTTAATATGCAGCCTGAGTAACTGGGTTACACCCCAGGTGGACTCTCTCTGTCTTCCTGTTCCCAAATCAGAGGAGTAGGAGTGTTGCTCATTCCAATAAGCTTTTCTACTGAGGAGGAAGTCTGATTCATTAGCTAGTCCTTTTTTTTCTTTCCCTTTTCTGTTTCAGCTCACCAGACCTCTTCAGATTACAAAGCACATTAGTTAAACTCTTCAGAAGTGGTTAATGATTTTTTTTTAATTCCTAATCAAATTGCTTTAAAAATGGAAATCTAATTCTGAAAAAGAGTTCTCTATTAAGTATCTGTGGCCACTTATATTTAAGTTATTGAATCACTTAAGGTTTTTGATTGCCTAGTCCTCCCAAATATTTAATCAACACATACGCCTTCTTGTTAAGCTATCTGTAAGAAGTAATTTCCAGAGGACAATTGTTTAATGAATTCGGTATTCCTCTGTCACTGTGCCACATAGTAAGAAGGAGAAGAAGGGGGAAACCTTTCCTGCCCAGTAGGAGAACAGTATTATGAAATCTGACTGCCCTTCACAGCTATTTCAACAAAGTTGTAGTGGAGTCATTTTTTTCCCCTATAATAGTTGAAATGTAATTCATAGACTGTTTTCTTTATACAGGCAAGCCAAAATAGATGGGCGGACAGCAAATGCGAAGGTGGATGAAATGACCAGATTGACGGAGAAGCTTCAAGGCCAATTGGAGAGAAAGGTATTCTAGACACAGGAATGATTTTCTGTTGCAATTGAACGACTACTCAGTTATCTGAATGCTGACGTTAAATTAATTGCAACTTGTTCTCTAACTTGTTTTATATTTTTATTTTGTTCAGGAAAGCTTAGATGATGTCTGGATAATATGTATATTCTTTCTAGGAAGAAGACGTGGTATCTGCCCAGCAAAGAGAAACAGCATCTGACAAACGCTTGCAGCAAATGCAGTCTAGTATAAAACAATTAGAAACAAGGTAAAGAGAGCTCATTGGGTGTTAATAACAGGATACGTGCAAGTGAGATAAAATATTACCTTTTTTTCAGCCTCTTGGTTTTGTGTTTCTGAGAAGTTCTGTTTGCTCAAAATACGGGTATCTTACGCTTGGCTGCTGTCTGTCTTATTTATTCTATTCCACAACCTTTCAGAACAGCTTCTGATTTCAATGTATTTAAAATGATAAAACAGACCACCTGATTTTATTGGCTGTAATGGAGAAAAAATGAGGCATATATTTTTTCATTCTAGTACATAAATGCTAGTTATTCAATTCTTGTTAGCTTTAGGTGGAGTTCTAAAGAAAAACATTCACACTGAAATTTGAAAATGTTTATGTAAACTAGCTGGGTTTGAGGTGAATACAGATATTTTTTTCTGTGTTAAATAAGATTTGGTTTCAGGTCTTAGTTCAACAATCTTTGTACTAAAATGACAAGGTAATAAAACTGTTAAAGCACATTTCTTAACAATAAATGCTAGTTACAGAAGTAGTTTGAATACCTGCTAAGGAGTAGAACTTTAATTCCAGCACTATCTACTGGAAGTTCTAAGACTTGATCAGGTTCTTGTGTGGAATTTCCCCGCCCCCTTTGCTTTCGAAAAGCAAATCACACTTAGCTGAGCACAGTGATTTTGATTCAAGTGTCACCAACGGTTGTTGAATTATTAACATTAGTCAAATGACCTGATAGCTAAGAAGAATGCATAAATTTCTTATTGAAATAATTGCGTGACTGTTCATCTTGCCTTCTTGGTCGCAGCCTTGTGAGCGTGATTAGCAGACTCTTCAATAACTCTCGAAACTAAATAACCAACCTGGTGACTATGTGGTCAAGTACTGCCTCGAGGAGTTGCCCAGACTTAACGTGGCTCCCTCTACTTGATGGAGTTCACTGGCCGAAGCACTGTGGAGGCTCTTCAGTTTATTTTGGAATGTCTTAAGGAATTAGCTAGTTTTATTATTTTCTGTAAGTTTCTGGTTCTACAAAAATTATGCTTTGATTCTACAAAGATAGAGTGGTTGTCTTTCTGTGTTTTATTACAAACATGTTAGAAAGCAAAAAGGCACGGCTGCTTGAAAAGGCAGCCCAAGCGTTGCCAAAGTGCTCACTACAGATATTTAGAACCGTGCACTTTATTGAACCAGCGGCACTTGTGGAGCTTTCTGAGATGTTTTTGAGGATACCTCCGAGACTCTCTTGCCCTTTCTCGTGCCTGCCAATACTGACAATCATAATTAAACAATAAGAATTTCTGAGCTGTTGTAAAATTACCAGTGGTTTTCTTGTTCTAATGGTATAGCTGCAACTTCATTGCCCACATCCAATTATTCCATTTCCTCCACAGAGGAAAACTTTATTCCTTCTGGGGCTGTTCTATTCTGTTTTAATATAGAACATTTTCAGTGATGTATCCCAGGATAGCAACATTCTTCTAAGGATCTTCTGAGATTAGATATCTGAGTTAACTCCTTTAATTCTGTTTCTTTCTAGGACTCGATGAATATTAAAGACACTGTTCAAAAACAAGCAGAAAACCAGGAATGCAGTTTTGGCAACTTATGAATAAATACATCCTATTCGTTTATTTGAAAGAATTAGTGTCTTAATTAAGCATCTTATTGTTAAATGAGTAAAATTATTACTGTCTTGTAGATTACGTGTCACAGTCCAAGACGCTGAACAGCTGAGAACAGAAAGAACAGCCCTGGAGAAACAAATCAGAGAGCTTCAGACAAAGTATGCTAATCTAGAAAGGGAGAAGTACGATGCTGTTGCAAAAGTCCAAGATTGCATACAGCTCTTAGAAGAAGCTAATCTACAAAAAAGTCAGGTAAGGCAATGGATGAAGGTATTTCTTAGATACTAGAATACTTTTCATCACTTACAGTTATGAAGTGCCTGATTATGTATTCTTACAGGCATACATGCATACACAACCGAGCTTCTTTTATGTCTGGTGTACTAAAATTAGTAATGTGTAAGACAGCAAACTGTGATATGACTGTACATTACTTAGACCTGTCATACAGTGTGCATTTCAAAGAGTACGTTGAGTGCCTGGATAAAGGTGATCTAAGTGATAATACTGTACCCGAACGTGAATTTTCAAAAATTTCTGACAGGGTTTCTCATTGAATACTTATAAACAAATTGGGCTGTCAGAATAAAAAGGAAGGTCCTGTTACGAATTTATAACTTTTTAATGGTTAGGAAAGAATAGCTAAGACTAAAGGGGCTGCTTTGTTGTATGACAAACACAGGTCACCGAGAGAGTGAGTTCTCTGTTCAGATCTTAATTATTCAGAAGAAATCTGGAAAAGTGACTGAGTAATGAGCGGGTGAAGCCTGCAGTCAGGAAAAAAAGTGCAAAGGTGTTTATTAGTGTATCATAAAATGGAAGAAGAAACTCAAATGTGCCATACTGGGTGCTGAATTTAGTCTTACCAGTCAAAAAATGGTTTAGGAGACGGTGCGGGTGTCTCTTAAGAATACATTCATGCAATCCTCAGTGGTACTCTATATAATGAATAGAAAGCTCAGAGTAAGAGTTCAAAATAAAGATGCCTTTAAACATAGTGCACCTTCATGTGCAGTTTTGACCAGCCTATTTCAGGCAAGGCAGAGGAGAATTAGGAAAGTGCAGGAGGAGTCAACAAAGAAACCTAGACATGGGCATAGGCCTTAAAACAAATTTTTATATTCAATATGTGATTAAACTGTCATAGGGTGATGTGTATGCCAAAAGTATAGATACGAAAACAGTCAAATTCATGACAGGACAATCCACCAAAACTTCCTAAAGAACAGGGTCTAATCCAGCAAGTCTTGATGTGTCTGTTGATCAAAACAAATAGTCACCCTGTTTTCCCAGTTTTTAACTTTCCTGAAGTATCTGCTGTTTGTCCCTTGGAGAGATGGGATACAGGGCTTGGTAAACTTCTGTCTAATACGGGCTCTATGTGTTTTAAAGCTAAGCTTCAGTTCGAGTCAGACTTCAGAAATCTAATGAATTGTGTTTGCTGCCAAGACAGAGCTGTAGCGCACATCTGATGACTGTAGCCATTATTAGCCAGTAATTGAAACCCAGTTTAGTTAATGTCTGTGGGAATAAATGGAGAATCTTAGAATGGATTCTGTTTGGGCTAACGTGTGGAACTGTTGAGCAGTTAAGGAGATAAACGCTCCCTTTTAGTTTGAAGTTGCTTTTCAAACTTGAGGAGCTTCCTGAGTATCTAAACTAGCTTTTTACTTTTAACTTTTGGAATATTAAGGTTAGCATTGCTCTTGCAGATTTCAGTTCTGTGCCAAAAGAGGCAGACCTGCCTCGTTTTTTCTGACAGAAAAGGGAACTAACTTCTTTAAGTAGATCCTGCTACCTTCTGGCTTGCTTCGAGAAAAGATTAAAATATTGACAAAGATTAGGGTGCTGGTCATTACTGCGAGTAACCTTCTGTGATTCTTCTTGTTACACAGAAGAGGATTATCATCTTGTTATAGTCTTTCTTCCCATATATTTGTAGGCATTTAGGAAACCCTGTGGTGTCATCTTTTCCTTTTCATAATTTCCTCATGACTTTCTGCATCTCATTTGCTTTATGAACTGATCTTCTACAATTCACTTTACCTGTGAAAAAGGGGTGAAAAATGAAGTTTTACATCCTCCAGCTCCTGACTGCCACCTTCGGACTTGTCAGTTCCTTTTTCTTAGTAAGCTATTTTCATCCTTAACAGTATTCCCCTGCAGAACGACAGTGAGAAGAATATGAAGAATGAAAGATAAAAATAGAATCATTTTTTTCAAAGTTGAAAAACCAGAAAACACGCTTTCATTTGAAAATTACTGGTAAGGAGTATAAATCACATTTCCAGTCTGCTTGGTATTAGTACATCAGAGCAGTGTTAGAACACCATTTTTCATCCAAAAGTAGTTCAGCAGATCATCTGATGCCACTTGCTATGAACTCACGTGAAGCTGAGAGAAAGAAGTGGCCCAGTAAAAATTACTGTGATGTAAATTGCGTCTCTAAGACAGTAACTGAACAGTTACAGTTAAATGAGTGGCTCGTTACAACTAACAGTTTAGATTAATGCTGTAGTAAGAATAAACTGGAATTTGAAGTCACTTGTTAATTTCCCGATCTGGCTAAAACATCCTGAATTTTTTAAACTGGGAAGTTTATTAATGAACAGGATAAAAAATGCAGTATAGTATATATATCAGTTAACTCTTTGTCTCTTAAACCGTGTCCGCAGAGGTTTTTCCCTGCTCCGTGAGAGATTGCAGGGTGGGAGTACCAGGCTGTCATAATAATGCTGCTTCTGTTATATTAATGTTATAAAGCACACAAAGCTAAGCTTACAAAAAGACATGAGAAGAATGTTAAAAGAGTAGTTTGAGACGTAAAATACAAAGTTGAACTGAATGGGAGCAGTAAAAGAGAGTATGACTGATGAAGTGGCGTGTTACTGCCTGAAGTGAGTAACATCCTATAGGCTGAATTTATATCATCCAATAGGGATGTGTTTATGTCTTTCTCCCTTTCTGCATCTACATATTCTCTGTGCGCCACCTGGGAGTTTTCATCTCACCCATCAAGAATTCTATATTCTGTAATCTTTTCAGACCAGCGTCTCCTATTTTACTTGAACATCAGTAGCTTTCTTGCATCCTCCAGAGGAAGGGTTCTGTGCTACACCTTTTTCTGTAACTCTCACCATTATTTTATGCTGAAGAGCTGTTTGGTTCATTGTTATCCACCATGAAAGGGACTGCATATGCATTCCTTAGTTGCTGATAAATTTTTATTCCTTTACTTTCGTTTTCTGGGAGATGGGTAGTTTAGAGTATCAATCATAAAAAAGGCTTAGCTATATGTAGCAGCACGTGTGTGTGTGTATACAGCTATTCGGTTTCCTAACAGAGAACATTTATGCGTCATTGTTGGCGTTTTTTGTTACAGATCCTGGCCCCAGACGAGAACATAGGAGAGTAGCTTTGCCTTTTGGTCTGAGTTCCTGTGCTTTCTTCTCTATAATTCCATGCCCAGTGAAAACCTGAAAGTCCTAATAATAAGTCCCAGTAGAAGAAAGCATCTACTGACTAACTTTTTGTGTGGCTCTGATTTACAAGAATGTACGTTTAGTGCAGAGGGTTCTCACTGTTCTTCTTTTCTTGTTGGGTTGTGGTGTCAGCTACTCCAAAGCAAAAAGGAAAAAAGGTTTTTTGAACAGTGACTGTGTGTGGTTTCTTCTGTGAGCGCTAGATACTATGTCACCGCTGGAATATTATCAGTAGTATTTCAAGTTGTTATTTTTTTCTAGGCACTCTTTGGGGAGAAACAAAAGGAAGAGGAGATCAAAAAAATGAAAGATGAAATGTCTCAACTTGCAGAAGATACTGCTGCAAGAATTAGAAAGGCAGTAAGTTCTGATGTTTAGAAAGAATGGGAAGATTCTTTGGTTTTCCTCAGCATGAAAAGCCATTGATGGTTTATGGTCATCATGAACAGTTTTCTTACAAGTGTTTTGATAATATAGGTAGCAAGGCAGCGTACGAACAGTACTGTACTCTTTAGCTTTGTTCTCTAGACATATATTCTTCTGAAATAAATGATATTTTTAAATTTCTCAAGAACCAGAAGTGTTGATGTCTATGTAGATACTGTTATAGAGAAGGCTGCACTGTAAAGAAGTAAAGAATGGCACTGCGATTTGAGAGATTCTGTTCTGTAGCGCATCAACAGACTGAGGGTTGTATTGGTATCAAGGTATTTAATGTATGATACATGGTCTTATACTGAAAGTTGCTGACGGCAGCATATCATGTACGTTCAGATGATAGGACCCGTTGAAAGTTATACTATAGAGTTTTTGGCATCTCAGTACTTAAAAATGTTTCCCCATTTAGGCAAGTAAGACTCTTCTGCCAAGTACAGCTAACAACCAAAAGGCTCAATATCACAGCACGCTTAGAAATCAGAATTCGGTAGAGAAATTACTAAAAAAAATTTGCAGTCTCCTTATGATTTTTGTTATTGTTGTTATGAGCAGCTGAAAAATTGAAGCTTTTCTGATAAAAGACTAGTCACAAAATTAATTTTCTCCATGTTGTGTCGCATCTGCAGTTAAAATGCAGACTGATCTACCTGGAGGTTCTCAGTAATTATCTGCATGTCAAAGTGACTTGCTTTATTTTAAGGCAAACTCCAGAGGAAGTAGAGGCTTGTTACAGGCATGTGTTGGCCATGTCTTTTGTTGCAAGTGGACAACAGCGTAAAGCAATTATCTGCTTTGTAAGTTTTCAGAATTTTAATTGATTTTGCCTCCTTTCACTTTCTTCACTATGGCACAATGTGCATATGTACTGTATAGGGATGAAAGGGTTATTTTTCCTTCCAATCCTTTCATTTTGAGAGGATTCAGGAATATACTGCCTAAATTTTCAGAGCCTTTAAAATGAGGATAAAGATGGTTTGTGCCTTCTTTTTGGTGGTTACCTGAATCACAAAAATTGTGTGGATTGCTTAAACTCGCAGTATTTAATGTCATATATGATTTGAAGAATGTACAAGAGCTAAAGAGCAACAAGGATAAGCACTCTAGTTGAGACAATGATTTACTAATCAGAATTTAGAAATTTAGAAATGTTCTATTTCTTATTTTGAAATTAAGTCAGTAAAAGTGAATCTGTCAAAAGCATAAAAAGTAAAATTTTAAACTATTAGTTGTCACGTTTCTCCAGGTGTTAAAAAATACTGCTTTTATTATGTGAACAGAAAATATCTTACACAAATTGCAAATAACTTGCACCTAATGGACAGCAGTGTTTCTGATAGTCTTATTGTTCTTTTTGTAAGGCCTTGTTGTGATGTCTTCCTTTCTGCCTTTTTTTTTTTTCAAAACACCCCCAGTTAAAGTAGTATGAATTGATAATAAACATTCTTCTAACTTTTATGTAGTAAGATTTTGCCAGTTATTGCAGTCCCAGATTTTTTCATATTTATATACATGCACCACATACAGACCTTATATATCTATTATATATATTATAAATAAATATATTTTATAAATATGTTATATATATTTTTATATATTTTTTATATATATAAAATTGTTCATGGGATGAATTTTTCAGTTTTACTTTGGTTTTGATCACAGGTAGACTCTGCAAAGAAGCAATATAATGTGCAGATTTCTCGACTAACAGAAGAACTTTCAGCTCTTCAGATGGTATGATGTTGACTGATGACAGTATGATAGCAAAACATTTGAGACTTCTAGTTTTTGTTGATTAAGTAAAATACTAAATTCAGGTAGAAGTAAGTCAACTAAAATATGATTAATGGGTAATTGTCTAGGACTACGCTTTATTAATGCATAGCGCTTCACGTCCTGCATGTCTCCAGACATTAATGCAACATACAGTGTCTTTCATGTTAGTTGACAAAAGTGACTGTGTGCAGTGTCCTAACAGTCACTGCAGAAATTCATATTTAGGTGTAGAGTATTTGCTTTGAAAATGCATTTTTAATGTACAGATTTGCCTTATGTGGATACTTTTACTGCGAACTTGCCTCGCTCTGCATGAAATAATACAGTTCTGCAAATCCACCCCTTCCTTTGTGTAAGTTTATTCCTTGAGCTAAGCGTATTCTTATCATAGTTCACAAGCATCTTGACAGTCAGATTCTGTGCTCTAGAAAGTATTTCCCATGGGGTGGCATTTCTTAAGTATGCCTGTTTCTTTCAGGGATAAATAAAGGATGGAAAGCTGAGTATTGCATACCTAGAGTTGGGTGTGTAGAAATGGAGTATGTGAAAGCTGATAAAGTATGCTAAGAGAAAGTCTGTGCATCACAATCATCATATTCTTGAACGAACCAGGAACTTGTAACAAATTATGTAGGAGACCAAAAGAGCTTGGTGCATATGCATCTATTTATGGATTAAATTTATTTTAAAAAGGTTTCATTTTACGTGTCTCAGTCTGTATAGTGAATGAGACTGATCCTATAGAGCAGGTAAATATACAAGCAGTAAGAACTGCATTTACAATGGCTGGTTTTTGGCTTTGGCACTTGAATTTTTATTTTGAGTAATTTTTTATTAGATTTATTTTTAAATTACTTTTTAAAATAGGAATGTGGAGAAAAACAGGGTCAAATTGAGCGAGCCATTAGAGAAAAGAGAGCAGTGGAAGAAGAACTTGAAAAGGTAAGGCAATTGCATGCATTTTTACATTACGTTTAAGATCTCTTTTCAGAGGAAAAGATATATTGATTTTTCCCGTTTCTCATGGGTTTTTTTGTTCCCTTAATTTTCTTATTTTATTGAGTGGATTTTCTTAATTGTAAATTTTCATGTAATTATTTTAATGCGTTGGGTTTTTTTAATCCAGAAGGCTTTTTAAAGCTGTAATGCTAAACTGACAATGAGGGTTCTTTGAAAAGTGTAGAAAGTAAAAGGAGAGATGTTTGACATAACCCAAAAGAACGTTGGTACATATTCCGGTTACGCTTGAGCTCAACAGACAGAAAAGTAAATGAATGCCAGAGCTTTGAAATTTTTTTTTCCAAGTAGCAGCAACAATGGTAGAAATTCAGTTTTGTTTTAAATCACTGGAAAATGGGACACAATGAGGAGTATCCTCCTTGTCAGCACTGCACTGCCAATCACCAGTGCGAGGTAAGGATCATCTTACATGTAGGTTTATTCTTCAGATTTACAGGGAAGACAGAGGACATGAATCTGACAACAGAAAACTAGAGCAGCTGCATCAGAAATATTTACTTGCAGAAACTACCAAAGGTGACCTTCAGCTAAGTCTGCAGACAACACAAAATAAACTGAAACAACTGGAAATGAAGTAAGTAGTGGATGTTACAGGAATTGGAATGGAAAACAACGGAAATATTTCTGACTAATTAAATTGTTGATTATGCGTTAGGCTTTTGTCACATCTCTTTAACCAGCAGCAGGCATAGAGTATCGAGATGCCATCATTCTGAAGCAAGGGCAATTATGAATCACTATAAAAGAACTAAAGGGGATAACGTGCTATAGAATGAAAGATTTTCTTTACAAGATGAGAACTGCAAGCAGTTGTTTGACAGAAAAATGAACACAGGAGTATATTATTTGGAATCTAACTGCATTTTTAAATACTGTTTGTAGGAAAAGTTACTTAATGAAATATTCAGGCCAGATTTATTATTTATAAATTCATCTACAGCGTGGTATCTCCTAGTACATGCAGAACAGTGTTTACATAGCATACTGAATTCCAGGTCTGTGTTCGGAGCTAATAGACATTATTGCGGTTCCAGTAATACAATGGTAAAAAGTACAATCTGGTACACATTTTTAGGGCAGGTTATCATTTTCAACATGAAAAGTTGAAATGATTTTCTAGGATTCTCTAGAAGCGTCAGTCATTTCTGTACTCTGATGATCGTAAATCCTGTCACTTTGCCAGAGCAATCCTCAGTTGAGAATCCAGAAATGTTATGAAAATTCACATTGTCATTTTACTGAGATTGCTGCAATATTAGATTGGTTTTATGAATTGTCATCTTGATAATATTCTTTGCTGACTTGTTGCATAGTTCTAGCTTTCAAGCCCATGAAACATGCTGAGCTGATACAAACTTTCAGGAAGAAACAGGGGAATAACTGTACTGGGTCAGACCAAAGATCTGTCCCCGTATGTATTTTTTTCTCTAGTTACAGTGGTTGTTCAAGTCTTGTTCCAACAAGGCTTTTCTTCTCTTTCAGCTCTGAGGAAGAGAAATCTCGTTGCCAGGAAGCTATCTCTAAATTGCAAAGCATTCTGGATTCAGAAAGAGAAAAGAGTGCCTTTGTCAGTGAACAAAGGCTAAAACTTCAGCAAGAGAATGAACAATTGCAAAAAGAAATGGAGGGCTTGAGAAAACTGGCCATAGAAGCTCAACAAAAAGCTAAAATAAAGGTATGTTTATACATTATTCTTACTTTGACGTAAGACTGATACTTGCTTAATAAGGCAGCAATTCTAAGAGAAAATCATTGAAAGTTTAAATTAAGGGTGAAAATTTCAATGATGCTTCCTGGTGTCTACTTAAAAGTAATTTTGTTGTAGCATTGTGTGTCCTCAGAATCTACTGGGTAACTCAATCTCTGCTAATAAAATTGTATTTTAATATGTATTAAATTCTGCTTGATAAGAAGATCTCAGATATTCTTTGCTTTTTATAAATGAATATATTAAATAATAATATAGTTTCCTTCAAGTGATTTCACTTATTCCCATTCCAGATCTTAATTTATCTACTGTCTGTAATGCATTAGGAATCTCCGTATGACTTTCAATCCAGAGTGTTCCTCTACTTGTATGTCCACCATCTTGTCAGAACAGTGTGTAACTAATAAATAGTTTAATGCCGTGGTTGTTGAATGTTGGTTCTGTATTTTCTGGACAGAGATCATTTTTCTGTATGAATAGCTGCAAACAAGATAATCAGCTGAAGGATGGATGTTCTTTTTGAACACGTTCCATTAAATGCAGGTGGGATAACAAATTAATAGTAACCTCAGGAGATCCGTGGTACCTTTGCCTTTTGGAGGAAGTAACAGCTTTGATCCTTGATGGGCTTTCTGAACATATACAGCTGGTGCCTTCCCCTCTGCTCTTAACTCCAGGAATGTAAAGATATTGAAAAGGGATCTAAGAATCTGCAGCAATGAAGAAGACCTCAGTAAGCAGTTGTACAAGTTAGGAAAGGACGCCATCTCAAACCCCGGTGCCACTTTGCACCGCAAGATAAAGGAAGCAGTCAAATTAAACAGGAACTCTTGTTCCAGCTCCAGAACCCTTTGGTCAAATGTAGTTTAAAAACAAAGGATCAGAGTCTGTGACAGGTAGCGGTTATAAAGCACATACCAGATCTTTGTCCGTCTCATTTTTAATCAGACAGGCTTCCATTATAGTCACAGATAAGATTTATTGCTTGCTTTCATTTTGCTCTGATGTACAAAGGATTTTAGATGCCGTTAAGAAACTCCTAACACATTTTAGCTAGATGAAAAAGAACGAATGTGCTTCTGTGGAGAAAACACAAGGGAGAAGGATAAAGATTATTTACAAAAATAAGCATACACAGCTCATTATCCTTTATCGTCAGTTGTACTATTTGCTTAAATTGGCTTTGGGAACATGTATCTATTTGAGCATATAATTACAAGAGTAATTATTGTATGTTACATGCTTGCAACAAATGTTTATAAATTTAACTTGTGTTGGGGGAAAAAAAAAAAAAAATGAGTGACTTGATTGTACCCGATTTGTATTTTGTCTAGATAAGCACAATGGAGCATGAGCATGCTGTGAAAGAACATGGATATGAAGCTCGACTTAAGGAAATGGAAGACACCAGTCAGAAGTCCACTGCTGAACTTAGACGTCTGTTAGTAGCTCAGCAAAAAGCAACAAATCGGTGGAAAGAAGAAACAAAAAATCTTACTGAAACTACAGAAGCCAGGATCAGTAAGCTAAAGTAAGTGCCGTTTTGTTCCTCTTTTGGAAGCTGTTACAGGTTTAGTTACTGTTTGGTGTATGGCAGTAGACCTGTGGTGAAAACCGTGAAGAGCAAACCATCTGGACTAGATGACGTGCTTGCAGCAAAACAAGAAAGACTGTTTGAAGAGAACTTTCAATGCTCTTTGTGAAGTTAGCAGCTAGGCACTGAAGTAATAATTTTGCATCTTGTTGATGTGTATGAATTTTGTAATGACAAAAAGTAAATGGAATATATTATTTCTAATTTTCTCTTTCAAGATATGGCACGCTCAATTTAGAGAATTTTAGCTTTGGATTATGAAACCTCTATATTTGTAGCTATTCAGAACAGTCACCGTAAAATCAGTTGTGGAGTGAGTCTCCAGACTTCTAAAATAAGCTGGAAAAAACCTATTGGGATGCACATGTAATGTTTTCTTCTGAGCAGCTGCTGTCATAAATGAGGATACAAATGATTTTTGTGATTGCCCTAAGCAAAAATAAGACATAAACTTTACTTTTCCCTTAATTCATACAGGTTGCCAGGTAACTAGCTGATACTTGCATTCCCAGCACAGAATAGAAGAATATTGTCAGTTTTGAAAGGGCATGGTAACAAGGGCATCTCATGCAACAGACACAGATACAGACGACATAGCATTCCTAGATGCTGGGGAATACAGGCACCTCTGGTCTAAGCCTGTAGACAGACAGACAGACATCAACTGGTTTAGAGAAGACAGTGGCGTTACTGGAAAAGAGTGAGTAGAGAAGGAAGTGTCCCAGTGAGAAATTAGCGATTTGCAAGTTACGTCTGAAATAAATTCTACGTTATCTTTGTTTTAAATGCACACTGCTATAGATAGTGTTTGCTTCTACTCGGATGTTAATGTCCATTAAAAAATGTTAAGAATCCACACTGATCAGTTTGTGAAGTAAGCAGATATGGCATCTATGTTCATCTTTTCTCCTTTGCAGTGTGTGGACACATTGCACATTGTTCAAATGTAAATTGATTGGTGCACAGGAGCTTTTTAGTGTCTCTTCTTTTCTGGTATTGCCTTCCTCCACCTCAGCTTCCTCGCATGTCTTGTGTTTAGCTGGCAAGTAACCACCAAACTGTGGCTAGTTGTGAGGTGACACTCGCTCGCTCGCCCTGGTTAGCCAGCTAGCTGGTGCTTGGAGGAGGCTTTCTCTCAACAGAGGCAAAGATTTGCCTCATGCTTTAGTTGATTTCTAAGCTCAGGAAACTCTATCAGATCAAGTAGACTACAAATTAGAGATTAAATTAGCCTGATATTTTTATAGAATTTAGAAATTTATGTCCTTGCGATCTCTTCCTCTTCGAAATTGGTTTAAAATTGGAGGAGATTGACAGAGTGGTACACAATAACTTCTAGACTAGGAAGCCTGATTTCATAAGTCTCATTTTTTTCAAATTAAAATGGTTAGGAAAGAATGTAACATTGCATATATCATTATCTTTTGGGAAGTCCATTCGGTGGTTTTTAGCAGAAAAATTCAGGGTATGCAGCTGTGTTAACTTGAGTAATTTGAAATGACCCTTTAATTTTAGTCACGTAGAGCACAGGATGCCCTCATTCTTCGCTCAGATTGATTTTAGAAGTTGCTTACTATCATGTTAGCAAGGAGGCAAAGCTCTTGCCCTATTAAAATTGGAAACCTGTGAATTCTAGCTTTTATTTCCTTTGGAGTGATCATTGGATTTTCCATGTTTCGTTATTATAATGGTCTACATACTCTCAGCTCGAGTCATAATACTTCCAGTATCCTATGCAATTTTTGAAGCCACAATTTTTTAAGCATAGCTCGACATTTCTTTGTTGTCAGAATGCCAATGGTGTGAGAGGAATTAGAACCCAAGTTTCTCAACATGAGCAAGGAAAAAAACTTCCTGAAAGTGTTGCCTACAACAAATCTTCCCTGCCGCTACTCTAACTTGATTTTCCATCTTTTTTAGAGAAGTAAGAGAACTTGACCTCCAGTGAACTTCGCAAATAGCAGTATGGAGTAGTGCTTCCCTTTGAAACTACTTTCATTCCTCTTTAAAGTGACACAGTGTCTGTCATGACTAAGTGTACCTATTGTCTGCCCAAATAGAGGAATGCTATGAGTTCCATCCTGCTTGAAATACAGGAATGATAGATGAAACATTTATTGATTACTTTTCTGTTTCACTAGCAGCTTCACTGGTCTGCTTTTCATTTTTTCAAGTACTCCTTTTCTGAGTGTTTAGAACACATTGTAGTAGTAGTGGATTGTCACCTATGATAACTAGTTCAGTTTAAATTTTTCAGACAGTTCAAAATCATACTAAATCCAATTGGAGATAACATTTCTGCCTATTTTTTCTAGAAAAACAAGTCCTACATAATCAATCTGGTCAGTTTTACCTCTCTGAAGTAAACACTTTCGGGTTTTTTACCTTATCTGTCCAGATATAGGCTGGCTTTATTTTGCCTTAAAACATACTGCATTTTGCAAAGACCTACTAAAAACCAGTTTTTTAAAAAGGCAAAAAGTCTGCTTCGGAAGTCATTACAGTGTTGAGCACGACTGCGAGACACTGGGATTCACTGCCAGTGTTAGCGGCATAGCTTCACTGGAGGTAATTAGCTGGGTCTTACTCATACTTTTTCGACATCCTTTGTAAATGCAGTAATGAGAGAAAAATATTTTGTAGTGTTTCATGCGAAGGTAAATATAAGCTGTTAAACTTGTAGTTTATTTTCTGTAAATGAAACTACAAAATCTCCCACAGTTGCGCATCTAGATTCCTAACTAGATCCTGAATGTAGTTCAGCAACTTCCAATTAAAAGGGAAAAATTGCAGACTTCCAAAACAATTAAAGTTGTCTGTGAAGCAGCTGCTTTCCTCCTTAAAGCTTTAATGTTAAGTGTTGGAATGTTGTTGTAGTGGACCAAAAGCTTTAGACCTTATTTATCTGCGGCAAAATGCTGACATAGAAAATATAACAGACACGAGAGGAAGTCTGCTTTGTGAATCTGCATGAAAACTAGGTAGTAAATTTTGAAAATGTCCCTGTTTATGTAAGAAACTGCCCATGTGGCATCATCTGGAAAACTCCTGCAATAATTTACTGTCCTCTATCAGGGAATACTGCCTGATGAGCAGAATAGAAAAAAATCTTCATCTCATTAAAAATTATAAGTCTGCACTGAGTCCACATCATTCTCTGTGACTTCAGTAGATTTTGATGCAAGTCTAAAAGCAAAGAGAGTTACTTTTTAAGATGATTCCGTAGGTGATGCTTTTGCATCCTGTAAAAGCTAGAAGCAGAAGGTTTTGTCAGACATTTGCTCTACCTGACAAGGAAGCTGGCAATAGTAACATACCTGCTAGAAGGTAATTTAAACTGACATAAGAAATTTCATAATTAAATCTGTGCAGTGATGCTCTGATATTATGGTGACAAGTGGCTATAACAGAACCTGTAAGTATTATCTAGAAAATTTAAAGCCAGCTTATTTTTCACATGCTATACGTTACCAGATACCTACCTATGCAGAACACAGTTGGTATGAGAATTAGCTCCTGAGTTAAACAGTAGTAGTTATTCAATGCAAAGTCCTTCCTTATATTATAAATGAATAATTATCGTATTTATTTTAACTTTACCACAATAACATTTTGAATAAGTATTTTGAGTGCAAGTACAGAATGGCAAATCGCTTCTTGCTTTGTTGTGAACTAAAATGAAGTTGCTGATTATTTAAAAAGCAAAATAATTTTTCAGCAAATGCATTTATTGTGGAAATACCAGCAAGACCAGTAAGTAATAGACTGATAGTGGGTAAGCAAGATCTATTGAATTAAAGGCTCTGTTCGAAAGTCCTGTTGAGGCTAACGCAGGAAACGGTATCGCAGGGCACGAGTGAAAGGCTGATGTTTCACCCAGCTTTCCTATAAACATACATTTTTAAGTTTATGTGGGTTTGAGAGGGTTAGTTAAGTTGTGAGCTTGTAAGGAAAACTTAATACCTTTCTTAGAAACTCCTTGTTGACTGGGCAGCAAGACTATGAACTTACATGAAGATACCAACATACCCTTTTTGGATTTAAATAGAGAGCTCACCAAGTTTAGCAGCATATCGTGGTTATTCAGTGTATTTTGAGGACAGCGTGAGACATTCCTTGGCACTTCATGAAGTTCCTGTTTGATGTATCAGATTCATGTAAATATATGAGCAAATACGGAGGTTGCGTTGGTGACATATAGCAGAATTTCAGTTTTTAATAAAAATTATTACTCTTACAGCATAGTAATGTGCTTTATAAGCGAATGTTTTTGAGGAAGTTATAAACTTCCTAACAAAGTCCTATCCGTGTATACCAGGGAGGTAGTTTACATAAAAGCATTTTATATTGCATTTCACCAGAAGTTTGCTGTTAGTGCAGCTCTCGTAAGCACTGAGTCAGTGTCCCATTTGTTAGTGTAGGTGTTTCCCATTCCTTTGCCTTAAATTCATGATCTGTTGCTGTTTTTCGGTTCTCTCCTCATTACTTTCATTTTCCATGTGAAGGTGTCTGAAACATTTTGGCTTCTTTACTAACTTCCCAGCAGCAGCTGCTAACTTTTCCATATTCTGTGCTGCTCATTTGTCATCTTTTAAGTCTGCAGTGTTTTGTTTGTGAGGTGTAATACATATGCATAAAGGAAGCATTAAATGAATACTTTTAAGAATTGAAGCAACATCAGCGAACATTAGGTGATTTTTAATTTTTCAAAAAATTAAGAAGGAAAAGTAAATTTTGCAACCTAGAACAGCAGAGCAGAGGGATTTTTTTAAAAATATGAGAATCAGTAGATAGGGTAAAAATGTTGATAAATAAATTTATACTTTAAGGCTTCACTGAAAATTGTTCTGTGCTCGCTTGGACATTTGGGTCTCGGTTCAAGTTAAACATTTAATCGTTGGCTGTAAAACTGAACTTGGAATTAAGAAACAACGCGGAAACAGTAGGCAATGCATTGAATACTTGTAGACTAAATTCCACCATTTTCTTCATAAAAATACAGTACAGTCTTCATTTATGAGAAGAGCTTTCTTCCCTCTAAGAATCTTAAGATGCTGTACACTTTTAGAAGGATTTACTGGTAATAGACTTCACCTTCACCTTGCAAGAGGGCAAGGAACCAGTTTTGCTTCAATATACTTGTGCCAAAAGTCAATCTTGAAGGTAACTAAGAAGGTCAGTGCTTCTTGCAACATAGGTCATCGTTCCAAATAAAAACATTGCTCTTGGCAGCATGACTAACAACTCATGACTCGTGTTTATTCTCTTTATTCCTGCGAAACGTCTAGTCTGGCAGACTATGAAACAAAGCTGTTCTGACTTCTGATTGCATCCATTTTAGATGTACTTTGAGTTCTAATGACATTTACTGAAGTGAACTTAGACAGCAAATATTTACAATTATAAAACAGTTATGCAAATGAATGATTACTGTTAAAGGTTGTAAAAAAGTGGCGCAGCACTCATATTTATTTAAAGATGAGTTGTCCCATGACTTTTCTATTGAATTTAAGTTGTTTGTTTCTCTAAGAATACATATATAAACACATATAAAAATTATCACCTTCTGATTAAATTTGGGAGAATTTTATATTGTAAGTTAAGGTGAATTTAATGCTCTGTAAAGACATGTTCTGGGTTTGGCTGGGATGGAGTTAATGTTCTTTATAGCAGCCTGTACGGTGCTGTGTTTTGGATTTATGATCAAAATAGTGCTGATAACACAGGAGCGTTTCAGCTGTTGCTGACCGGTGCTAATACAGCGTCAAGGCTTCTCTGGTTCTCCCTCTGCCGCCCCAGCGAGGAGGCCGGCACTGGGCAAGAAGCTGGGAGTGGACACAGCCAGGACAGCTGCCCCCAGCTGACCGAAGGGATCTCCCGTACCATATAATGTCACGTTCACCAATAAAACTGGGTGGAAGTTCTTCCAGAGTAGCTGTTGTTTGGATACTGGCTGGGCATTGGTCTGCTGGTGAGGAGTGATTGCTTTTGCATCTTTTTTATTTTTTTTTTCTTTCTCCTTCACCTATTAAACTGTCCTTCTCTTGACCCATGAGGTTTTTTTCACACCTGTACCCTTCGGGTTCTCTCCCCCTTCCCTCTGGGGGGGAGTGACTGAGCAGCTGGGTGGGGGCTTACCTGCAAGCTGGCTCCATCCACCTCAAGACCAAAGGACAGATGCGGCTTTTGAGACGGAAATGCGTATTAACACTTCGTGTTAGTTGAATTGGTTTGGTTACTTGCTGTGTTTCAACAGGCTTGCATTCTGACAGTTGCATCTCGGCTGGGGTCTGAGATTGAACCACCAATTCAGTTCTGACCTGGAAAAATCAGTAGAATGAAATGACCTTCTGAGAGGCAAAAAGTCATCTTGCACATTCTGTAGGGGTTTAAATGGAAAATAGTAAGGAGAGAAGTACAGAAATTCTATAAAACTAGCAAACTTATTTCTACAGGTGATTATTTTAATAACACAAAAAGAGCTTTTAAGTCTTGGTGAATGATTTAACTATTATATGTTCATTAATTTAGTAACTGACATTTACTTGAGTTTCTATTTGATTTTTTTCTCCCCCTATACCTGGAACATCGTTTAAGTAATCTAAATAACCAAATTGGAATTAGGTTTAGTGTTTAAAAGGTTATTTTGATCTTCAGTGTCACTCCTCCACAGATTTGTGTGGAATTTGATAAGAAAGAGAAGCAGTCCACGTTGCTGATCTATAGGGTGTAGAGCTTCCAATTGTTTGTAAAGTTGTAAGCTCTAAGATCACTGCCAGTTTGAATGTCCCAAAACTGCAAGGGACTTAGGTGATCTGCCTTTGACAGCTGTGGAAAAATAATAGTATCAAGTGCTTTCAGCTTCTTTTACATTTCTTGTCTTCATTTGAAAGAATTTACTTTTGAAAGAAATGAGGACTGCATACACATATTTTTAAAGGCTCTCGCTTTCACTGGGGTACTATAACCTAGAAAAACAGTTCCTATGGCCATATTTGGGGGGAAGAGACTGACGAGGACTGTTCTTACTACTTTACAGTGTTGTGTATAAAGCTATGTAGTCCCTCAGACTTAAGCTGAGAAGAATAAATGACATCTGAGATAGAAAGTGCAATCCGCAATACCAAAGGAATATTTAGGAGATTTGTAAATTGGAAGGAAACAAAATTCAGTAATAACAGAGTACAGGATAGATTGAGAAGAGGTGAGAGAGAAAGTTCTGACAACAGAACTTAAGCAAAACCAGTGTAATCAGATCTACCAGCATTTACTAAACGAAAAAAAAAGTGAAAGACTGTAGGGAAGTTTAAAAAATAAGGGCAGATTACTCATTCATTCTGTAAAGTCCACCTTGATTCATCTGTACTTATGTTAACTAGGTTACACAAATAAATAAAAAAAGAGATCGTAATAGAAGTAGTAATAGATGGTTAATCACTTCTAATTGGTATTTTTAATAGATTTTTATGTTCTAATCCTGAGACTGAAGAAAAGAATTGGGGTAAATTGAGAAAGAATTTGGCAGATAACCAATGGTTATGCATAAACCCTTACCAGACTCTTCACCAGTGGCCAACACCGAGAGCACGTTTTTATTGAACTTGATCCTGGTTGGACCAGGGATCAGAACAAGACCCACACTGATAAGCGAAACGTCATATTCAATCAAATGACTGAGTTATCCACAGAACGCCCTTCAGCAGAGTAGATCGTGAAAACGGCAGCTGGGAGAAAGGTAGATCTTGTAACTTGAAAACATTACAGGAAATTGGGTGTTCTCTCAGCTTTGCTGTGAATATTCCTTTGGGCTGTCAGATGTGGGGGTGATTGCTCAGTTAAGGTACAGTTGCGCCTGAGTAGGGGTGGTAATAGACATATACAAGTCCATTCTCTTTTTAGAAATACGAACTGAATTTATGAAACAAACAGTACGTGAGACAATTTATAGATGTTGGCTTAAATAATGCGGAGGGTAAGTACTTTAGAAGTTACTTCCATGTAACAATGAATTTGAGGTGCTTTAAAAATCTTAACTCTTTAGCTAATAAAAAAGTAGTAAAATTTAATACTAATACCTGGTATGAAGAAATTGATAAATTAAAACTCTTAACCATCTGCCACTATTGTCTAGTAGTAAGATACAACTTTTTAGGGAAAAAAATCAAAAATATTTGTTGTAATATAAACCCGTTATATTTGAACACCTATACTGAATGGCTTTATTTCTTTAATATTCACTTGAATTATAATTGTCAATACTTACAAAAAGGGAATCCTTGCCATGTTGTTTTTAAATTTAAATACTTTGCTTAGCTTAAGTCATCTGATCGCAGCTATTTTGGGTGTCTTTGTTCCAGTTTCTGCTTCTGAAACATTTCTGTGTCGTAGTTATAGTCCCTGACTCATCAGTTGCCATGTGTGGATTTTGGAGTTCTCAATTTTATCTTTTCTATAATTGAAAAGAATCTGCCTCTGAAGAATGACCTTTTTTAGTGCCTGTGTGTGAAGCGTTGGCCAGGACTGCCTTCTCCTTCTCCATACCTCCTGTACAGTACACTGAGTGAATTGCACAGCATCTTGAGATGAAGAAGTTTCCTCCATTTCTAAAACGTTATTCTTGGCTGCACTTCTGTAATGTTTGGCAGCCAGAGCTGCTTATTTTAAGATGTTCATTAAAGAAAAAAATTAACAGGATGAGAGACAGCTGCAGGTACTGGCAGTATACAAAATTCATAATTACTAAGAGTAACTGAAGCATATTATAGTATAATTCAACCGAAAAAACAGCTGGCACATGCTATATTTGTCATATGAGAGCTTTGCAGAACGTACTTGCTACAGCTGGCGGATTTATTACCCGTCTGCCAAAATGCTAAAAGCTCACCTTTTGTTTCCTGCTCACTTAACAAAGACAGTATGGAGTAGGGACCGATTTGATTATTCAGCAGTTGGGGTTACTGCTCAATTTTAATATTAAAATCTCATAATGTGTGTTTGGGGGAGGGTTAACAATCAGAATGAATCAACTGTCTAGCTCAATAGCCATCATGTTGCCTTATGCTTACAAGGTTAAACTCTTTTCTTTAAATACATGTGCAGGGTGAGCTAATTATAAAAATAATTTCTTGATATACAGCTGTATATGAGCATGTAAACGCTGTTTGTGGCCTATGCTGCTAAGCATGCTAATTCCACACCTCAGTACAAGTACAGCAGGCAGATTGTTTTCAGCGACTAGGAATTTTTAATTTAGAAAATTAATCTATTTGGATAGTCTTCTAAGATGACGTAACAATAAAGATGGCTTGTCAGAGTTCAAGAATTTCCTTATTTTCAAAGCCTTTTTTATTAGTGTAGTTAAACTTGAACATAAGCCGTCTACACATTGTAAGGAGTAGCGTTTGAATAACTTTCCAGGGAGTTTGTTTTGAAAAGGTGCGTATGAAAAGATACGACAGGAATCGTATAAACTTTGTTTTGCTAATAAAACAGTTTATAAAAATGGAACTTTCAAAAAACAGCTGTTCATTCGGGCTTCTATATTGAAAAAGCTTCATCTTGATCCTTGATACTGATTACAGAGGACGAATTGCAATAATTGTGTTAACTATTAACATACTATCTTGATCCTGCAATTTTAATCTTTAATTCTTATTTTATATAAAATTGTTCACATGCCCTAACAAAGGTATAAACTATATATCATTTTAACTGTTGCAGTATCTTCCTATGTACTTTTATTTTTATAGCAGCTAGTCAAAAGATGTTGAACCGTTTTTATGATGTCTACCTGGGATTGATTTTTAAAGGAGTTGGTTGAGAACAAGGGAGTGGGAACTACCAGCCTTATGTTAACAGATATATTGCAAATTTGTATTTAAAGTGCCATATAGCAGTTTTCAGCCAAACTTTTATGAAATACTAAGTTTAAAAGTTTTTAAGAGTAAATTATTGTTGAGAACTAAATGCCATCATTAAAATAGCAGGGGCTTTTTAAGATGAAGATCTGAGGTTAAAGCATCTCCTACCTTACCTCCATTCCCCCCAGAAAGAATAAAGGTGTTTGCTTCTGTTACAGTGCATGTAGTTCCAGAAATAGGCAGAGCACCTAAAGGTTAAGTATCAGATTTCTGAGCACTGTCAATGTGCGGCGTTCATGAAGGCGATTGCACCTCAGCGTATTTTCAACTTGGGAAAGGAAGGTAAAGTCAGAATAGATTTGAAAATTCAGTATGTTTGAACCTCAACGTAGAAGGTGAAACTGGTGGCAAGAATCTTGATCACACCATTTTTTGTGATGGCTGTTGCTAGTGGAGACTGGTCAAAGGTTAGAGCAGCCCGTTTAGTTCTGCACCTTTCTCTGGCTAAAATTACCAAAATTCAGAGGATTTTTTCCATCTTTGGTCATCCCTTTCCTTCAGTGGCTTGTGAAGACAGAAGGCAAGAACTGTTTCCTTTGACCACAAACTCAAAGATGTCTACCATAATGCAGATATTTTTTGTCTTCGATACTATACAAATTCAGGATCACTAAAACTCATTCAGTATAAAAGTAAAAAGACCACTTTGAAGAAGATGGCATTTTCCTTTTCCTCCTGAAGTGTTACACTGCTGTCTGCCTCACAAGTATAGAATGATTTGGTTTTAGGTTCAAAGTACCTTCAAAAATGTCCACATTGCAGTCTGCTTACGGGACACTAATTAGAACGTTAATCTAAAAATTGAATGCACTGTGCAAATTCAGCTTATATTTATAGTGTATTTGATAACCTGCCTGCAAAATAAGATTCAGTAAACAGAAAAAAAAAACCCTGTAAAATACCAAATGCTCTTGACAAAGTTCTGTTGATTCAAACAAATACATCTCATTCCTCTGCCATTATAGTTCCATATTACAGTGCTAGCTGTGTAATGCTTTTGAAATCAATGTTCTAAGAGCAACGCTCTAATTAAAAATACACCATAAGCCCCTACAGTGCAAGAAAGTACCTATGAAATTATCTTCTGATAACTGATGCGCTACTGTGTGTTAATCAGCATCTTTTCTTCCGATTAATAGAACTGAGCTGAGCCAACAAAAACTTCGTAGCCAGGAGCTCATTTCTCAGCTGGAATTGGCAAATGAAAAGGTCACTGAGGTAAGATAATGACTGATATGACAACTACTTTCAGTTATAACCTGATGCACGCACACTAGGATCTTAACAGAAACCTATTGAGATGAGTTATGTTGCTGGTTTAGAAAAAAAATGAGGATTTTTGACAGGAGTAGTCATAACTGGAAAACCCCTCTTTCTGCTGACTGACATGTTTAAATGGCAGGAGACAAATTAACTTTACTCGCAAATTACAGGAAAAGGTAAAGGAGAGATCATCTTTCAAGGTTACTAATTTAGCAATAGTTCAGGAAATGTTTGTGAAGTCACTTACGCCTGTGTATGCATGCATACCTCAAAAAGGAGTAGGCGTTGTGTTATGGATAATGTAGCATATGCGGAGGTATAAAATTCTCAGTATGCTATGCGTATAGTAGAATTTACACTGTATGGGCACATATGCATATAGATAAAAGCATTAGCCATTAAAGACTAAGGGCAGGGTTGTTTGGAATGTACATTGTTCAATAATTAATGGCCACTTTAGAAAACAGCTATCCTGTCAGCCTCATAAATCTGGGATAATATCCAATTCTGTCTCGGATAAGTCCTTCTGTGTTGTTGTTTGTAGTGCTGTATTATTTAGAGGAGAAAAATGGGGCTGATGGCGAGAATAGATTTCTGTAAGTAAAGGATGGTGAAGAAACACTTTATATGTACCCTTTGATGAAGAGAACAGAAGAGAGCTGTAGCAAGATTATCATCTCATTTGTATTATCTAGGATATTCTTCTTCCCTTTGAGTATAGCTGAAACATTTACATTGTAAGATTTGTAAATTAAATTACCTGGATTAAAATGTCAGCCTTTATGCATCTTACTTCAAGATGGTGAAATGAGTAAAACTTCCTCTGCAGATTACTCTGATTGGAAAACTCATATGTGATGTCATATTTGAGCTCGAAGTTCTCTATAATGTGTCAGCACTATGTCTTCAGTCTTATTGTAAGCGGTAAACAGGTCCACTTCTTAAGTTCCTTGTGGTTTAAGCTGTTTCACTACAGTATGTATGGATCCAGTAAAAAGAACTTTGCATTTGTAATGAGGTATTTCATTTATACAGGATGAAAAATTAATGATGGAATATCGAGAATACATCAATAGGCTTCAAAGTCGACTGAGCCAGGCAGAACAGAGGGCAGCTACAGCATCTCAAAAGGTACAAACCTAACAAAACACGTTATCTAAGCGGATTAAAAAAATGCCATTGAATATTACAAAAATATTCACTTTGTATCATTCCTGAGGCAGCAGTAATCATTTATGTGCATTATTAAAATTATATTAGTAATCATAGAATCATAGCATGGTTTAGGTTGAAAGGGACCTTGAAGATGATCGAGTGCCAACCCCCCTGCCCTGGGCAGGGACACCTCCCACCAGACCAGGGTGCTCCAAGCCCCATCCAGCCTGGCCTTGAACACCTCCAGGGATGGGGCAGCCACAGCTTCTCGGGGCAACCTGTGCCAGTGCCTCACCACCCTCACAGGAAAGAATTTCTTCACAATATCTAATTTAAGTCTCCACTCTTTCAGTTTAAAACTGTTACCCCTCGTCCTATCCCTACAGTCCCTGATAAAGAGTCCCTTCCTGTCTTTCCTGTAGCCCCTTTAGGTACTGGAAGGGGCTATAAGGCCTCCCCGGAGCCCTCTCTTCTCCAGGCTGAATAACCCCAACCCTCTCAGCCTGTCCTCACAGCAGAGGTGCTCCAGCCCTCGGATCATCTTCATGTCCCTCCTCTGGACCTGCTCCAACAGGTCCATGTCCTTCTTACGTTGGGGGCCCCAGAGTTGGACACAACTCCAGGTGGGGTCTCACCAGAGCAGAGTAGAGGGGCAGAATCACCTCCCTCGACCTGCTGTGTCAAAAATACTGAAAATTGCGCAGAGAATAGGAGATATTTGGGTTTTTCCAGGCCCTGGGAAGAGGGGCAGGAAGGGATGGTGTATGTATCTCACTACCATAGTGAACATGCCTAGTAGAGGTTTCAGTGATTCTGAAAACTTCAGACAAGGTGTGTCTGTTAGAGCCATTGCTCTGCCTAAGACCTCCTTGTGCACCATTGTGATCACTTAATGAGATGAATTGTTGCTGCCTTCTTTTTCCAGGTCTCCTACAACTCAGTTGCAGCTTTGAGCGCTACTATTGAGTATTGCTAGACATCAGGGATATTGGGAGGAAAGGTTTTCTTCTCTTCAGAGATAAGCTTCGGGCTTTAATTGTCTAAACCCCATGCCACCTATAATTCTGTATTTTCTCTGCTGGACAGTAGATGGGTTTTTTTCCATCCAGCAGTCTTTTTTCCGTACTATTCAAGCTATACATCTTGAAGCAAATCCCATGGGGGGGTTATAAACTGGGTTCACTTATTTGCCAAGCACATTTGTTACTCAGGTTGGCCTCCTATTAAGTAAAGGTGGTCTTTCTGCCTCCTAATTTTTTACAGTGATTTAGGAAACATATTTGCAAATTACAGCTTTTTTAATGTGGGTGATCCCATGTGAGTTGTAGAGAGGAAATGTTTTGTTGATCTAAATTGTCCAATTAGGACAAAGGGCATTCTTTTTCCCCACCGCAGTGAATAAATGGGTGTAGCTGCCAAGCTATCATAACATAAGCTGTGTTTCCTGGCTGTAAATGCTCTCTGTCATGACAAGGTCTGCCCAGCTGGTGAAGATTTGCTCTGAAAGAGTGATTTATTTCTTTTTTTACCCCGTTTGTTACATGGATCTGTTCAGCTCTAATGCTTCTGAGGTGCTATCTTCCCTTAAAACACATGGTCACGTCACTTTTCAAGGGAGTAAATTCCCGGTCTCAGCGCCCATGTAGGAAGAGGTCTTGCTGTTTCTGAACACATCAGTAATTAACTGTTCCTCACCAGTTTCCCTCTGAAAGGTAGCAAAGAGATTTGATAAGATGTTTAGCTGCTGAATTGTTGGCTAGATCTTATTGCTGGTCTTCAGAACTGCCTTGCCCTCTTCAGGCTTGGCAGAGGTTACTGCTGCCAGCTGCCAGGCACGGCTGCTTTGTAGTGACTGAAGAACTTCTGTGCCAAGGCCCTTCCTCTCCGCCCCCCCCCCCAAAAAAAGACATACCAGCACTGTTCCCACTAAAGGCTGGGGAAAAAGCCTCCTCCAGGAGTACTGCTACAAGAATGTCCGCTCTTCTGAATCTGAAGAAATTAGGTGTTTATTCTCTTCTAGCTCTCAGAAGACTGAACATTCATGTGTCTGCTTCCTCAGATTCAGAACAGTAACTCTTCTCTGTATTCTGAGGCCATAGGGGGAAGGCTGCTTTCTGCCTTAATTGTGTATTCTCATTACATTATCCAGCTTACTTGTAACATTAAATCCAGCATAGGCTAGAGCTGGACTATTAGGGAGTCTAGAAATTACATTTTTATTGTGGTGTTAGTTCACTGACTATAAATCTTAGCTTATTATTAAATAATAGTAATTCAGTAAGAAACAAAAAATACAGGGTAATGTTTGCACAGGTTTAAAATGTATTCTATGTAGATATCTTCTTTAAGTGTACTTCTGCTACCTAATCTTTCATCATCTTGAATTCGATCTGAAATAAGACAAAAAGCAGTAGTCATCGATAGAGTGATTCTGTAAATTCTGTTTACCCCAAATTCCCATTTACCTGTGCTTGTTCCCTCTTCTTCGTGACACCTTCCATACTGAAGTTCTACTGATACTTCCATCTTACAAAAAATCATGTAAGAAACTGTCATCTGCTTGCTTTTAATGACAGCTCAGCCTGATAACTACACGGAAGAAAAAAGCTGCTTCCCTGAAGGATCTGGAGAATATTTAAACACACGTATCATTCATTCACACCACGTTGGAGTTAAGAAGATTGCTGGAGAAACTTCATATTGGAGCATTAAAGTCAAATGCGTAGCAAGGCTTGTAAAACTTAGATAAGTATTTTCTGGTTTATTCGGGTAAGAAAGAGGGTGGATGAAGATACTGTATCTGTATGCATAGTAAAGATTGGAAGACGACTGCAAAATGTTGTAATTAAAGTCCTTTAATGTAGCAGATGAAACAATCTGATACAGTGCCGTGGCATATTGGTCTTTTTTGGTCTAAAAAACACCAGCTCCAACTATGACAAGATTGTGTACAGGGAACAGGTAACATTATATTGAAATTCATGAACAGCTTTGCTCGCATACAGTCGATACCTTTAATTTTTCTTTGTAGTGCAGTAACTCAGGAACATTTTGAAGATCTTTTATGAATTGTAGTAAGACACGAATTACAGCACAAGCGTCAAATAGTTGCTGGTTTTATGGCAGGCGTGAGAGCTGCCAAATGCCCTCATTGCCTTCCAGTTTTAAGAATTGGGTTCAGTTTGTTCTGATGCCCCGGGAAACAGTTAATAAATAAAATGCCGCTATGGCTACTCATACAGCTCGTTTCTAAGGATTGTAATCTTTTTTCAGTTGTCCTCTTTCTTCCTATTTACTAATTTATAATTGTTCCTTGCTTTTCTGTTGATCTGCTCTGTTGGTTTGTATGTGTCTGGGAATCTCAGTTCTCTATTACTTCCGTTTGCACAAAGCTGGTGAAGTCATCCAGCTTTTCCGCATTTTGAAATAGCGTGTTTGAATTCTACAGATGCCACTATGTGGGAATCCTCTTGTGTACACTTTTTTTCTTTGAACTTTGATAGTTGAGAAACTTCATATATATCATTCTAAAATTAGAGCTGAACTCTGTTTTCTCTTTCAGCATTTATTATAAACAATTCATAGGTGTTAACTGATTTTTGAAGTGCTCCCATCTTGGATTTAAGTGACGTAATTTCTTGTCCTTCCTCTTAAATGTGTAGAGTATAAGTCTGGTTTATAACTTCTAATTCGGTTGATGGATAATGCTTACCCAACGCTTGATGAAAACTGCTGGTTTTGACTGATAAACCCATACGTCTGTCGCGGTGGATCTTCACTGTATTTGCATTTTAGAGGACAAACCTGGGTTGTCACCACATGGAAGTAAGAGTTTGTGCCACCTCCTGAAAACCTGGCTGTTCAAGTAGAGCCTGCTAGTTGGATGCGACCTCAAGAAAAATTTCTCCTTACTATTTCCTACAGTTGTACACACTTGTCTACTCGTGCTTTCTCAGTTCATTATATGCCTGTATCCATTACAATCTCTAATTTTACTAAAAGACTTGAAGGATTTTTCAAAGCAACATGGATACATTGTCCAGAAGTTCCAAACGTCTGTTGCAGTGAGATTTTCATCAATCAACCATGTATATGATACAGAGGGAGGTAAGTACCAAGCACCTTATTTTCATTTGCATAATGCACATCTGAGATGATGACAGACCACCTGGAAGATTTTGGTGTGAGCTATTAATCCCGTTCACTCCTTAAAGAGAGGCTCTAGCTGTGAAGTGAAACCTGGTGAAAATGGCAGGTAATTGTAAGCTTCTGAGCAACAGTACTTGTGTATTTGTTCCTTGAGGCACAGAAGGGCACCCGATTGGTTCCCTTTTAATTATGGGTATATTCATTTCAACTTGTGGTGTAGCTCTTGTGTAATGGTTATTTGCCAGAACATGAATTTCAATGATGACACAAGCACCTAATAGTAAAGTTAAGGGGCAGCAGAGCAGTTATGGCAGATGACATAGGAAAGAAAAAGATTTTCTGCTTTCAAGTGTCTGCCTAATCCTCTGAGCAGCTCAGAACGGACCAAATGCGTCCGTCTGAACGACAAAAGGGAACGTGGTCAAGTTAAGTTTGTCATCCTAACACCACCTCCTTTCATTTCCGTTTGGCTTCTGGTGGAGGATGCGGGAATGTTACTCACAAATTGGACTTTCAGAGGAAAGGCACTTGCTGAGGCAGCTGAAATTTGAGGCTTGCTGGTGAGATAAGTGAGTTTTGCTCTTTCCCCCATGACACTAGATTGTGTCATGGAATTGAGCTGCAGGCTTTTCATTCATCTGGCTTGGGTCTTTTACATTTGTTTCTATGTATTTCTTAATCACTTCCATTGAAAAGGTTTGGTTTCCCCTACCTTCCTTTCCTGCCTCAACACCGTTTTTTCAGCTTTTTAAAGATTTTGAAGTGATATTAATGCTTCCCATTGAGTAAAACTTTGTTCTTGAATATGTTTATTTAGGGAAAGTTTCTAGGTGACGATAGTTACTTCCATTCAACAGGTGAGAGAAACTGAGTATGAAGGTAGCGTGAGTTTCATTTTGGGTCTTCCTAAGAGCCCTGTACCTTCTGGCATAGGCCAGATCTTGAAAGATCTGTCACCGCGAGCTGCCCTCAGCTCTGACCCAGTCTTACCGGGTCAGCCCAGCAGTGCAGTGCCTTTCAGAAAGGCTGCTGTCAGCAAGATCTACAAAGCAGCTGCAAGAACCTCTTTCAGGCTTTTACTCACGCCTTGAAAGAGCTTATACCAGTAACTCTTCGGAGGGCCATCCTTTAATCTTCTGTCTTTGAAATATGTTTTCTTAAGGGGTGCCACTCCCAGTTGCCCATACTGTGAATGCACGTGATACACGTACAAATTATTCACCCATGGCTTTTTTTCAAGATATATTGCTAGACATATGCCTTCATGACCTTGTCCTTTTCTCGCTGTGCCCCACGCTCGTTCCATGTTTCCGCATCTTGAGTTTAGAGGAAGCAAAGGAAAGGAGCTACTGTGCCCTTCACATCTTCTCTCCTAGAGCTCCTGCCAGAGCAGCAAATGTTCTCTGTCAGCATTGCTTGACTATAGGCAGTTCATAGCGTGAATGTACATTCAGCGTACTTATCTTGAAGATCTACAGATAAGAAACCTCATGTTCCTCCTCCCGTGGAACATGCATGAAGATTACGGACTTCGGAAAGACGTATCAACAAACGTAAACTATCTGAGGTAAGCAACACCTCTTCGAGGATCTCAAGGAAAAAAGCATACAATTTTCTGTTGGTGGGATAGGCACAGCTGTCATTAACAAGACCCTATATTATTCCTCAAAAAAAAAAAAAATCTCTCTTGCAACCGCAGTGTGCATTTTAATACCTGTAATAATCCAAATTAAATGCTTACTTTAACCATGGAAGTTGTTCACATCGTTGCAGTGAAGTGTTTTATGTAAAAACCCAAACAAAATAACTGCTGCAAATTCTCAAACGCTGCTGGCAAGGATACTGCAAAAATGTACAGCATTTATTCACATACAGACAAAAAGGCACAATTCTACTGAATATTTTAACAAAAAATACAGCTGTCTTCAACTAGGTCTTTATAAATACTTCAAAAAAGGGAGAAAATAAATACAGGATTGGGCCATGTAATATAAAATAGTCATCTCTACATATACTTTTTATTTCTATCTTTTTCTCTTCATGCACCTTTTTTAATTAATTTCAGTTGAATGGACACCAAAGCTAGGCACATAGTGAAAAATCTTCTGTACAAGGTTTTACAAATGTAATGACAATTTTCTCAGATTTCCGAAATTAAGATTTATACACAACACGTATAACCCTTCATTTAGATTCGTGTGAGTTTATAACCTAACAAATGGCATTCCAGGCAACATTACAGAAGTTCAACTAGCCTACAGTTTGACAGAATACACCGATCATAGTCAAAGATCTCTTGGTCAGTCTGCACAAGGAAAGGTAATGCTTAAAAACAGAAATTCAGCAAATGGTTCTATCCCAATAAAATACAGGGGTGGGTTTGTATTGTCACTGCTGTACTTACGACACCTCTTCTGCTGAGCGCTAAGCATGGGAGACAAAACTAACCTACAGAGCTGGTCGTACTGCAGTCTTCTTACAGCTTTTTTGGTTTTGGTTCAGCTTAACTCGAAACATTAGAAAGCTTATTAACCTAAACGTCGGGGAGGAAAACAGATAAGGCATTAATTCTGCACAACGTTAGCATTCATAATAGTGCAAATTAACAAGGTACCTCTTCCAAACTGGTGTGAGGTTAAATGTTTACTTAGAATCAAAATTTCGATTATTCCATCTATGGCTTGACAAACAATTCCCTATATGGTCATGAGCTTCTTTCTTTCTTACAGAAAATAGCAGTGCCTGTCTGGAAAACATTGCTGTATGTGGAGTAGAACTTACCTGCATTTACATTTTGTCTGTCTTGTTTGATCAAATAAGTACTTTTCTTTTAACACATCCCAAGAGTGACTACGTAATTTTAGATTCACCAGTGCCCTGTTTGACTTTCACCTCTCAGAGTCAGGAAGTTAATCATCTAACTTCTTGGGACCAGCAATGGTATTTTAAAAGTACACTATCTTACATAAAATTCCCCGTCCTCAACATCGTCCCAAAAGGTATCAAAAGGTTAAGACTTGTGAGTTTTAAAAGAAATGCTAGGGATGCATTCTGTTGAAATATTTAATTAAGTGATAACTTGCATAGCAAGATAGCTTGTTAATAAGCCTCTTTTTTTTGTTTGTTTGTTTCCCTTTTTTTTTTTTTTTTTTTTTTAAATTGAATCCTCTGGAAGACTCAGTTATGGCAGAGTTCTACTGTGTCTTAGATGTTCCCTGCTCAAGAGGCAAGGGTCTAACATTAAAAAGTGAGTGGATGTGATAACGGCAGGCTAGGAGTAGAAGGGGGAGGGTGGGGAAGGGGGTTCTTTATGCCTGTCTTTCTGTAACACATCATTGCTGCTTAAACTTTTTTACCAGTACATACCTGACTGACTTACATCTATGCAGAATTCCAAAATTTACAGACTCCTAACACTCCACTGTTATATGTGCCCTCTACTCGGTTCAAAACGGTATCCTAATGCTCTGTTAATATTATTATTGCTCATAGCTTACTAGTTATTGCCATTTGCAATTATTAAAAAAAAGTACACAATCAGAATACGAGTTCCCTCTTCCATCAAATCTAGTCCAGAATAGAATGAAATATTTTTTTCTTCGTTTGACTGTAAAGAGCTAATCACAATTTATTGCCTTTCCATTTTATTCTATTTAAAAATATATATTCATGTCCATTTTAAAGCAACCCTTTAGTGTCATAAGCCTGGCTTTCCCAATACATACCATTAGTGCATATCTGGTGGGCTTTGGGAAATCCTACCGACTAGTGCCTTAGAAATTTTTTTTGTTGACTTTTCATCACCCTCCCGGAGGCAGGTGACTGACTAAATGGTGACGGGTTATTCCGCGGGGTGCCATAACCCACAAGCCTGCCCCCTTTCTCAGAACTGAGCCATTTGAGCGTGTCCCCGCAGTGCGCAGGCTGAGGCTTTTCAAGCTGCTGCGCTGTAAGGCAGCTGCACCCCCGACCTGTCCCTTCCTCCTTCTCCAGTATAACGTCATAGTTAAATCTGGTCATCTCGTAGGTGTATTTACATGTAAACTCTGGAGCTTACGAAGGGTTTTGAGCTGCCGTCTATGCTCAAACTGAATGCAACAGAAAACATTCTGCAAACAGAGAAAGACCTACCACCATCCAAGGAAAGTGACCATTCGTAATGGGGGTTAGCAGTGCAGTACGGGTCAACGACCATCTTCAATTCAATACACACTAGTTAAATTAAGAGCTTGTGCTTTTCCAGAAGGCAGGGGAAGGGAGTAAAATTTTATCAGTGCTTTTTAGCTAGAAGGGATGAATGCAGCCTACTTCCCCCTACCCACCCTAGCCCCTTCTAAAAGGTTTTTGTGAGTTATTTTAGTGTTCATCACAAATCCTGTTTTAGTAGTGATGTCATTTCTCTGCTTACTCAGGAAAGTTGCAAATAAAGTAGATTCAAACTTGTCACAGAATTGGGGGGGGTGGGGGCAAAAAAAAAAAGACAGCTTTAAGTGCATGTAAACATGTTTACACAGCTCAGGAATAATGGGTTATCAATTTGTCAGTCTGTAGCCATGTCTAAGAACTCTTCTCTCTCACACCAATAAATAATGTGGAGTTGGCTTGTAGGCAGTGACTCTACTGACCACGGTGCTGACACCTTGTCCCTGTGTCCAGTCAGGATGCCAGGATGCTTCTTCTAATAATGTCCGTCCTTCTGTTGATAGTGCTGTTTGGACTGAGCCTCTGCTGCCTGCACTTATTTTCAGCCACTTCAGTCTCCGAGTCGCTCATTTCGGCATCGGGGATGTACCCATCATTCTCGCTGTCAGGCTTTAGCTTGCTTTTTGCCCTGTCCTTCGGTGAAACTCTGCCCACGCCCAGGTAGGGGTAGCTGGAGTTGTGGCGGCAGGGCTCCTCCAGGCTCTCGCCCTGCTGTTGCCTCTCCCCCTTCTTTGGAATTCGGAATCCGCCCCAGTTTTTCACTGGGCTCGTGGGTGTCGTAGGCACTTTGACTACTGTCTGATTAGAGTTTACTTTGACAAGACCCCCGTTGCATTTAGGCACTATATCCCTCCGCGTGCCAGGTGCTGACCTACCACTGGAGTGGTTCACAGCCCTTTTATTTTCTGATTGCCTCTGAGAGAGTTCTGTGGGTCTCAGTGGTTTGTGGTTGTGTTTAGAAGTCTTTTCCTTTAGTTCTGCCTTGATCACCTCACACTGTGGACGATTGTCTCTTCTTTTTCTGTGGTCTGGTATAACTATACCATTTTTCTGCTGTGCTGATACAATCCGTGTTTCTGCAAAGGTCTTGTCAAAATTTAAAAAGCTACCGGGAGCTGCACCGCCTTCCCTTTGGCTGGGCTGCCTCAGCATGGATTTGCTGTCATTCCCAGGGCTGCTTCTTACTCTGTCTCTCTTGTGGGGTTTTTTCAAAGAGTGGGTGAGAGATGTGCCCATTTGTTTCCTGAAGAATGCAGAATGCCATTTCAAATCCTCGATCTTAGGGGCATTGGGGCCCAGAGATGGACTATTGAACAACACCGTGTTTTCCATTGAGGGGAATGAGGAAGGCACACCTAAATGTAAAAAAATTAAGTTCAAGTCAAGCAATTCCATGTTTGGGTAAATACCACTTTTGAATGTACCTATTTTAACTCTGTTCCTCATGCATGACACGTTCTTCAGCATAAATGAGTATCTGGTTGCCTACGCAGCACCTTTCCATCACAACTACGTGGCTGTGTTGTGGTTTGACACCACACTGCTGGGGTACTTTGCTTTCCTGTAGCCATGCCGCCCCTAATTACACTGGTAACAAATAGAAATCCTAGCACTACTGTATCCGCTAAGACAGAGAGACTCCTCGGGGTGGGTGGAGGGAGCAAGTGGGTCTGATCGATTCCGTCTAAGATACGGTTTATGAATGACTGAATGCTTTAAGGACAATCTAGTCAATGCAGGAACTTTGAAGGTATTCATCTTTCTGAGAAAAGACTACTGCCAGTGAGATTAGGCAAAAACATGTTTTAAAAGAGCGCTACCATTTCAAAATTCATTTCTTTAAACTGCCACCTATGATGCAAAGACACACATACTAAACACTAATGCAGCGGCAGTACTAAACCACAGCCTTCCTAGGTACCATACGGCACTGGAATGTAAGTCACGGTCTCTCTGTCAGGAGTCGTCACTGAAGAATCACACCAGGAAGGATGTGAAGCAGCAAGCCATGCAGTGCCCCATGGATAAAAACACAGACTTACCAGTTCCTATAGTATCACCCACCATTAGAGCTACACAAAGCCTCATTTTTTCTTCCAATCTGCTGATGCATGGTGGACTACACAAGATTTTAATGAGAATAAACGACGTCCTGTTTGTCCTTCAAAATTAGTCATTAGCCTGTAACCAAACCTTTCAATGCTTATGCCTGTGGTCTTACGTGAAAAAGATACAACACTGAAGCATACCTGAAACTCTTTCTTGTTCCAACTGCTTTGCGTAGATATTAAATATCTGTTCTTGAACTTTGCAAACTGATCTCTTGATTTTTTCCCTTCGGGTCACCATGTAAGTGAGATTACGCACCTAGAAGACATCAAGTTGATGAGTTTTACAGGAACTGTGTTTCTATGATGTTGTTGATCCGTGTTTTGAATTCATTCAGTTTAAGTACTATACACCATTTAAAGATGTTAGTAATGTATTTAAGTTTAACCTTCTCCAACACACTTAGAAAAGAGTCTTAAATACATTTAATTGACAGATTCTTCCATCAGATTTGGGAGGGCCACAGCACAGAAGTAACTTCTATGAACACGAATCACACATACATATAGAAAATCTAAAGAAATGCTGGAAATACTTAAATATACTCAGTATTACATAGCCTCGCACCATTTGCTTCTTATTGTTTGAGACGTAACAGAAAATTATACTTAATTAAAAGCATGAAAATGCGGAGAGCAGTACCAGTCTTTCTGATGACCCTGCCATTGCAGTACGATTGATAAAAAGAAGGCAGGCCACTCTATCTGTGCCGTAGCACATGGAGGTAGCAGTAACAAAATGATTATTTTTTATTATCTTGGGGTTTTTTAGAAGAAAACTACATTTCTGCCCTTAAAATGTGACTGTCTATCTAATTTAGACGCTTTCTGAACAGTCCACAGCCGCCTGGTCTTTGCCTTGTCTGATCCAAGCTGCACAACAGATGTGCTACGTCCACAGAAATAACGCATTTCATTAGGTGAACTGGATGACATGATTTCAAAATCTACTTCTAGATGAACGACGCTGTCACTAATGTCATTCGTAATAAAGTCTATCTGACTTTATCTTGGAGAAAAAAAACTTAGGCCCCATTTTTTATTTTTTTTTTCATCCAAGATAACTTGAATGTACAATCAGCGGGAACAAGCAAGTAATAAAATATTAAAAGTATTACTAGAATGATGTATCCTGTTTTGACATCACACTTAAAAATGGAAAGGATACATACAGAGTAAGATCCAGAGAACACAGTGACAAACTCAACTTATTTAGCTGATCAAAGAGAAGATTAAAAGAAATCTTGAGTACACAGAGGAGAAACGAAAGATACCAGGTAACAGCTAGCTCACTGAGCTAGAGAAGTGTCATGGGCTGGAAGTTGAAACTAGGAAAAAAAAACTTCAAAAGAAAAACTGCAGTGATTCATTAGCAGAGTAATTAGCCATCGGGATCCTCTGCAAAGGATGCAGTAGGTGTACGAGCACCTGCTGTCCTCATTTAAAGACTAGATGGTATTCTGGAAGAAAGGCTCTCGTTCACCCACAGGTTACTGAGGCTGAGGAACCCTCCTGAGCCGGGTTCCGTACGTGGCCTATATGAGGCATACACTGTATGAACATGAAAAACTGAAATAATTTCAGTACTTTCTGGCTCTAACATATCTTAAACTGTACTAGTTAACCCCCCCAAAAAAAAACAAAAAGGAAGGAATTCAGGTCATTACAGCATCAGATGTACTTAAGATAAAACACCAAACTGATCCTACTGAACTGTTCTTTAAACATTGAAAACCTAATTGAATGGAATTATCACGTGGAATGATCAATGGAATTATCCCAAACTTATTACACAGATAGCCCAGTGAAAGGTCATCCCACTATGCTGTGTCAATGAGAAACAGATCTGCTGCAAATCAAGCTAAGTTTCATAATCTTTTCCTTCTTGTGCACCACGTGAAAGGAGCACAGAAAGCCCTTAAAGGCTAAAAAAGCTCCAGCTGGGGGTTGCGGTACAGTCCACAGCCAATAGCATTAACCAGTAAAAACGGTAAAACCGCAAAAGCAGAAATACGACAATCCAGTTACAAGGAGATTGGATGCTACAAGCCAAGACCCACTGGTCCTGTGAACTGATCCTCTTATTTGAAAAGGCTAATTGTGTGCTCTGTAGAAATTTAGTGTTAACAGTCTTTTCTGACAATACAACTTTGAGTTAAGATGCAGCACGGAGTGCCTGCATGCACGGGCAGTAACTGAGAGGGCAGTTTTGGCTAACGAAGAGCAGCACAGCTCGCACAAGTGCAGACAGTGCCATGGCTTACCCGCTCTAGATCCTGCCGGAGGTGTGTGAAGAGCTGCAATCTTCTGAACAGAACATCCTGTTCCCGTTTAGCCAGATTGTCCTCTTCATCCTTCTTTGGGGTAATCAAAGGCTTATTGAAGTTGGCTTTTCTCTTCAGCTTCCAGTACTGGTACAGGAATCCCACCGGCTCCTCGGGCAGCCGCAGCGCTTTAGCCACTTCCAAAGACTCGACGAACGTATAGAACTCATCCTCCAGCTGCTGGAGCTTTTGTTTGCGGAGGCTGACCCTGTGGGCCTCCTCCTGGTTTTGAGCCATGCTGTGGAAAGGGTCCATGTGGGCAGGAAGAGAGCTGTCCTGAATGCCATTCCCATTCTCCTGGCCTGGGCTTTCATTGAAAGTCTCATCATCCGCTTTCTTGGTGGAGCTGTGCTTGGGACAGTACGACTTAAATTTCACCTCGTCGTTCTCTGCCAGTATGGTCTTCATCTCCAAGCCACGGTCAAACGCACAGGTGACATGAAAGGCTGTTCTGCAGTTCTTCACTGAACACTACAGAAATTAAATTAAAATTAATCAAATATAAATTTAAGAAGCCACACTGCCTAAAACTATTCAAGCAGCCAAGACTGCTTTGGAAGACCAACCCTGTTACTGCACTCTGCTTCTAAGCTGCATGTATTTTCTTTCTCTTTTTAATTAGGTTTACGATTTAGTGCTTTCAGGCCAGGCAACGATCAAGTGGCCCAGTGGGACAGGAGTGGTTAACCCCCCCCAGCCCAATCACGCTGTTCAATAACCAGCAAATCCGCAAGAGGAGCGTTCTTCCCGGCACCGGAGCCACTCACGTAAGGCAGTGTTACACAAAGGAAAACGTTCCCCTTTTGACTGTGCCAGCGTGAGAGAAAGGCAAAAACATCCCAGTGGCTCCAGGCCAGTCTGATACTTTTAATTAAAAGTCTTTCCCAGCACCTGGACCCAAGCTACCCAAAAGGCCTCAACCGAGGGGAATTTTTTTTTTCCCCTGTTATCCCAATTTTTATAATGTCAAATATTAAATCACTGTCAATCGCTACTTCACTGACTACAGCCTGCACTTCACCTGGGAGATGAGGAGAACAGGAAATTCAATTTTTGGTCATTTTTCTTCCCTCCCAGTGAACCCAGCTGTCACAGAGCGATGGGCACTAGTTCAGCTGATTTAGCACTTAATTATATGTAACTTCCTCTTGTAAAATGCTGTCAGAACTATTGCCAGCCACAAACTGAAAGGTTTAAATATGTATGTATGTATATACACACATGCGTAAGTATGCATTTGTATCGACTCACACCTCTGCCTCCAGTGAAAAGAATTTGAAGTGGAAATGAGCATTAGTGCTACGAACTAGGAGGAAACAAAACTATGCTTAACCCAAGTCATCCGAGCTTAAAGAGAAATGCGTTGCACTGGGATGTTTATACAGTACTTTGTAAAGAAACCAAGTATCTTTCTCCTCTGGGGTTTCCTGCTCAGGTTGACTCAGCAGCCAGATGGCATATAAAGGTACGACAGAGTTTAAACTGCAGAAGTTTCAAATGAACATTCTTTAATAAAATCAACATATAAAAGGAATTAAAAAATACCAAGGCATCTTCTGCCCTTTCCTCTCTTACTAACGGAGCAAAAGCAGCCCAACGGGAACACCAGACAGTACAGAAGAGTACTTTAGCCATGGTTTCCAAGCTGCTATCGTTTAGAATAATTAGCTGTTAGTGTGGCTAATGTTTTATTGGGAGAAGAGGGGAAAGCCTGTCTCATCGGAAGGAAATCTGCTGAACCTGGGAGATTACGCAGTCTCGTTTTTCCCAGCTTATTGCAGCTGCTCTCTGCCCGGCCTGACGCACGCTTCCAGCTGCCGGCTTTCCTAATTGTTGTGCACATCTCACAACATCTCTGGAGGATGTCTCTCTCTCAGTTCCTCCAGTTAATGCTACTTCCTTTCTATTGCAGTGCCTTTGTATAATATTCGTCTCTGCTGTATAAAATTTCACAACACAAATCTAAATATTTCTCACTGTTAGCTTAATGATACCAAGATTTACACAACTGTAGGCAAAACTGTAATTTTTTGTCTCTCCCCCGTAATTTCAAACGTAGAACTGCCTGAAGTGGCAGCCATCGTGCCTGCACGTCATCCTGTGTTGTCACTAGAGGGGGAGAGGTGGGATCAGAAGAAGTATGGAAGGACACCCCCTTCTCCCCTGCACACTAACAGACATCCTCAAGCGTTCAACTTAAACTACTATAAGTTACCCCGCAGAACAGGTCTGGAGAACGGACAAAACAGTTTCAACTACATAGCAGCGGCCAAGAGGAAGGGGACAGCTCTGCAAGGAGGGATTACGATTGCAAATTTATATGCTGTGGACAGATTTATTTTCTCTACTTAACATTTACTATTTTATACATTCCTTAAATGGAAACGGACTGATAGGTTTCACTGGAACTACTGCTGCATTGCTGTTTTACAACTTTTTCTGGCAACCTCATCAAATGACTTAGAGCAGAGGAAAAAAGGAAATGGATAAAACCTAATTTTTAAAAAAGCGTAGGGCTTTAGAAATTTCTGTGTCTTAATGCTGGTCTTACCATCGTGGATCCCGTAACATTAAGCTAGCCGCTAGAAAGAGCTCGACTTCTTCAGACTTCTTATGAGACAGTAATACCTTCCCACCTGTCTCGGGGAGCTTTATAAGGATCGTTTTGCTGAAGTATACGAAGCACTTTGAAGGCGAAGAACACTACCACAATACTGAGCTACATTTTATGTTCATTTTCTACACAATCACAACACCGCTTCGCATGGGTGGTGACCATTTGTTCTCAAGTAAAGTAGATCAAACTTTTGTCTCATGTCTCAGGAAACCAAGTATCTCCTCTTTCAAAAATTTGGGGCTTGGTAATGTGTTTTCTCAGTCCTTCTAGATTTTAAAATTGTTCTTAAAACAATTATTTAACATTCCTGAGTGATTTTCCACTGTAAAGGGTCTGCAAGTGCTTTACAGCTAACAACCCAATATAAATCTGCCCGTGAAACCACACTGCCCAGTCTGCAATGCTCTGGTGCAGATCAATCCAGTTATTTAACAGCGGCAATTACACACAGGCTACGGTGAGAAAGGCCGAACCCAAATCCAACTGAAACTCCAGAAAGATTTTCAGAAGTATGCAGTGAGACAAACTGGCACTGGCCCAAGTATGTGAGTTGTTGGTATGAAACAAATGACTTTATAGTGCTAGCTTTATAGTTTAATTATTTACTGCATATGGAAATCATTCTTTTTCAAATTATAAAGACTAGACATTTCTTTTGATTTTGCTCCATCTTGCTGTTTTGGGCAGTCATCATCCCTGAGCTCAAGTGAGTACCAGAAGGCAGAACGAGAACATGCGCTGCTTCTACGGCAACGTGAACTGGGAAACCCACGCCCGGGAGGGGTTTTTTTTCCCCCCTAGAAAAACAAAGAGCTCCAGAATCTACCCACAACCAATGGAGGAAACGGGGCTCATTTCCACAGCTTGTGACTTGCTTGAATCTCCGGGCGGACCAGTCAAACAATCTGTTTCTTTCCTGCTGCTCAAAAAGCCTAATATTGAGTGATCAGATATTCTCCTCAGCAGCTTAAAAGCTGAACCAACAATAAGACAGTTACAGAAAAAATAGTTATAGCCAAAACCACTCCAATGTTCAGTAGTGCCTAAACTTAGAAATTCAAAGGTACAACTAGCTTTATCATGAAAGTGGAAGTCTTTACTTCCACTGACTTCACTGAGACCTGGGCATGCTCAGCATCTTCAAAATTCAGGTCGTTACAGGAAATACTCAACTCCCACTGAGGTATCCAGCTTGTCTTAGAAGTCGCTAAATAGCAGATGACAGGTTTCAGCACAGAAGCCTTCAGCATTCAAGCTTCATTTATTTTATGCGGTACATCACCGAAACATAGGGGTTTTCCTCTACTCAACAACATTTATTTCAAGTTTTATTTCAGTGTACTAATAAACGTATTAGCATATCTACAAATTAGGAAGTCTTACGGGATGACCTGGCTATTATTAAAATTTTACTAGAAAGTAAGAGAACACTTAACATTCTAAAGTACTTTGTGTGCAATTAAGTCCATAGTAACAAACAGGAAATCAAAGACAGTTTACTGCAGATACACGTTTTGTGTATCTACTAAAAGCTGACAAAACAAAACACACGGAAATTTGTGCGACTAAATTACCTGTATAGATGCTCCAACTTTTTCATTACAAAGGCTGCACACCAGTGCCCATCTACTGCTGGGAATGTGAGAAACCTTTGTAATGGGCTCCATTTTTTCTGGGCTTCCAATGCTCACCTAAAAGAAAAAGGTTAAAAAACAGGGAGTGACTGTGAAACAATTTTATCAAAGAAATCAAATTCCTTGTGTGCATATGCAAAATTAGCATGTTCCAAGTTCCTTGGTTTACAAGGAACTCAAAAAATTAGAATTCCTTTTTTAAAAAATCAGTTCCTCATTGCATGAGCAAAACAGCTTCAAGGTGAAGTCCTCCAAGTTAAAAGGATCATACAGGCTGAGTATTTTGATTATGAGAACCCACAGGAATTCTCACTGTCACATCCAAACCTTCCTGATTCACCTTTAATGTTCCGTTTACAAAATAAAACGGTACTTTGTCTGCTTGTTAAATGAGCTTTGCCAGCAGCAAAGGCCTAATTTTTGAGGCCTAATTTTGGTTGACAAAGGTAATGTAATTACTTTCTTTATAAACGATGCTTCATCCTGCCAGACTTCACACCTAATGGAAAATCTTTTATACCGTCCTAAAAATTACCACATACGTGCTACACACAGTGTAGCAACACGCATTGGGTTGAAGAATGTTTTTAACAGATTTCTCCTCTCCCAGAATCCCTGCAGCCCTGAACTCCCCGAGGATCGGCACCTACCTCTGGAATCCACAGAGCACAGCTAACGTGGACCCACTTGGTGCCACTCCGGGTCGGCTTCATGGCGCCGCCCTTCTTGGGACACAGCAAACACTTGGGCTGAACGCCAAGAGCGCAGGTCCTGCATAGCCAGCTGCCTTCCGGCACCTTCAGGATCCCGTAACACGCCTGTATTCCCATTTACAGAAAAGGGAAAGAAAACAAAGGAAACAACACGCGTTTCTGTTACTTTTTAGCTGTTTACACGTAGCCTCTCACAACTCTCAAAATGTTCCTTCATGGAATTTCTAAAACTATAGAAACATTAGCTTGTGGAGGATCTCATCAACTTGGCCAACCACATTACCCCATTCATTGCCCAAAAAGATCTTTCAGCGAAAGCAGCAGAAGTCATGACCAGCTGTTATGCAAAAAACCACTGCCCACTTCAGCTGGGAAAATGAAGACTGTGTTTACCAGGCCAAAGAACAAGGAGACTCCTGACAGACAACCCTGCCAGCAGTGAGCTAGGATGAAGTTCAGCATCACCAAGACTACAACTAACAGGAACTGGCCTGTATTTAATTCAAAAGGCAAGAACCACAAACTCGAGAGCTCTGCTGTGCAATACTCAATGCTATTCCAAAGCATTGGGGTTTACTTCTTATTCAGAAGGAAAAGTGCAGAACAGCACCTAATTAAGATCACTTTTTTCAGAAGATTGCATCTTTATGGAGACCTCCGTCCAACTTACTGTCAATTGTAACCCTCTTAAGTTTCAGATTTGATGGGATCAGAGAACCGCTACAGGTCTAAAAACATCCAGTTTACTCTGAGTACCTTGCAAGATACCTTACAGCTGTTACAGGCATATTTCTTTACCATTAGTACAAATACATTTCAGTAACACATGCAAGAAAATGCCATTCTTGCTCATCAGACAACACAGCTTTCTGAACGCTGAATGACAAAGCAAACTTCCTAAAGTTGGGAAGGAAGGACAGGCTGATAGGAAAGCATCTGCCACAGTAAGAAGCATCCACAAAAACAGATATAGGCTAAAATTGTATCTGTTCTTCCATGCTAAGAAGACTTATTAACTGCCACAAAAAGGTGGCACATAATAGTGCTTCATTAGCTCAGCTCAGGTCAGTAGGTTCTCAATTAAATTAAAAGGACTATAATAAATCCTATCTGTGTCCCTACTGATTGCCTGAAAGTTCTTTTTTCCTCTCCCTTCTGAGCCTAAGGTGCTGATAGTAACGGTGTGTTAGCCCCAGAAGCGCGCAGAAAGAGAGGGAAGAATATAGCAAGAGAAGTGACCAGGTGAGAATGTACAACAATACACACGTGTATGTTTTGGGGAGGCTATTCCTCACCTTGTAACTTCCGCCACAGAGACACGATACCACTTTTAACCCTCTCTGCATGACATTTCTAGAATTACACGTAACAATTCTTCTCAATTACATAATTTCTGAACTCATCCTACCACTCAATGCTGAATTCTGCAAGGACGTAACAGATCGATGTCTGTCACTGGAAGAAATCCAACCTGTTATCTGTAATGGTTTGGAAAAGTTTCTGTCCCCACCCCTACACTCCCCCACTGTGCCCTGGCTGCCATACCTGGTGCACACAAATATTGCATTTGTCACAAAACACCATTTCGTTGCCGTCTTCTCCATCTGGAGACTGACAGACGTCACAGACAACATCTTCATCGTATTCGATCCCAAGTCCTTCTTCCGTCTCGATAGCATGGTTCATGTTATCATAGCATCGTTGTTCAAACTCCTCTATGACCCTTTCCATCGTGTACTCGTCCAGCTCAGGCATCCCTGGGAAACAGGAGGTGTTACTTATGTAAAGGAAAGAGGGATAACCCCTGCCACACACAACTCAAGCTTCTTTTTTTAACAGCTGAGTAGACACAGCCGACCCCCACACGTACACAGGTCATTCCGAGACAAGCATGCCCGTTTCAGCATAAACCAGGGAAACTTAAAAGTCAAAGGAGTCTTGTAACTGTATTAAACTAATAGAAGTGAAGCATCCAAACCAATCTTTCAAAATCCTGAGAAAAACTTTCATACACTGATTGTGTCTTCCCGGTCTTGTTCTCATTTTTCCTTCTGCGACAGCACTGTCTAAGGCTTTTGCTCCAATTTTGCAACCCAGATGTTGACTCTTTGGTGAAAGATTTTACAGTGTTTTGAACCAAAAATGATGGGGATAGTGGGGGAAATCAATGACAAAATCTGCTCTGATACCTGCAGCAAACTTGCAGTTTCGAACAACAGTTGTTGTTTTTTTACATCTAATCTGGAATTTGGTCTTTTCAAACAGCACCCCATCAGAAAATTATTCCTGACACCACAGCTACAGGCTGATTGCATTATTCTATAATTCAAATTTGTTAATTATATTAAATTACTATTACAGACCTGAAAAAACATCTATCATAGAAGCAGCGAGAAAAATATCAAAAAAAGAGCACAGTGCTTCCCGCTCTGGCTTCCGTCTCTCGCTTGCTGTGACAATGAGCTGGCTGTAATACTTCCAAGTTGGTACTACACCAACCTTTACCACAAAACCATGCCACACAAACACCTGTGAAACCAAGAGAGCTATGCTACTGCAAACCATCACTTTCCTCTTGCGAAGGCAGTCTAGCACAAGAATTTCCATATACTTGTATCACTACAATGAAGCGTAGGCTAAGGGTATCCTGCTTTTGGTCTCATTACCAATACCTAACGTTTACTATGATATACAGAGGATGGCAACCTCATGATGTGTGTTTTAACAAGAAAATCCTTCCTTTGGCTCTCCCTGTGAGTAACTGAGCCACAAAGTCCACAAAACAAAGAAGAACAGTGTAGTGATAGTGTCCTAGAGACAGAACAAAAGGTAACGGGCACAAATTTGAACATAGGAAGTTCCATCTTAATGTGAGGAGGAACTTCTTTACTCTGAGGGTGGCAGAGCACTGGCACAGGCTGCCCAGAGAGGTGGTGGAGTCTCCCACACTGGAGATACGGCACTGGCAAAGCAGAGCATGGCAGGTTTTAGACCAGTTTGCAACTAAATTCTAACCTCATGACTGCTGTCGCTTTATAAAAACCCCCTTAGAGCTATGTCATTGACTGTGTATTTATAAGGGTTAAAAAAAAGGGAATCAAGGGACTGCGGCTTCAGTTCAAATTTTTACATTCATTCTTTTAAAGACAGAATATACATTTTCAGTACCTGAAGCACCCTAACAGGTATCAAAGAAAACATGGGGAATTCACAGCTGCAGGAAACAGTAAAGGAAGTGCTACAGCTGCAGATCAGGAAATATTTCACTTTTCAAATGCCCATTAACACTATCTGTAGAGTGCAGTGTCTGATAGAGCACCCAGGTACATATTTCGAGACCCGCAATGTACTGCCTGGTACTGACAGGAGCATTTCCTTCCCTCTGCGTACAGCAAAACTGAGCGGATAAAGATTTGCAGCAAACAAACTACAAGAAACTACACCAAAACACAACATGGAAGATGAGATCTGTCGAATTCTAGCTGTTCTGTGTTCCATGTGCAATGGGTACTTTTGACGGTTATTCTGATGTAGCAGAATGGCGACCACGGGGCTTCACGCTCAGGTACAAAGCTGCACGATGAACAGCCCCTCTTGGGCGCTTCATCACTAACGCTATTCCCACCCCAGTGTAACACTGGGGTAGCTCTCCTCTGGTTTTGGCAAAAGACAGACAGACAGAGGGGATTATCTACATTGGGTAGATGGATGTCAATTACAAATCATAAAATGTATTTTTAATTTTTCTTTGAAGAAAGCTAACGGGACCTGCTGCTGCTGTTTTCCTGAAGATAACTGGAAAGGTAACCTAAACTCTTGAATCGTGAGCTGTTTTGAAATCGTCTAAGCCCAACACCTGAGCAGGCCTGACTTGAGATCTGGAAAAAGGGCTTGGTTAAGAGACAAAGTCAAGGCTGGGTCATCCGTTTCTTTCATATGTGGGTTTAAAAAGGAGAAACTTTTAAAGAGCTATAAATGGTCAGTTTGTGGTTTACCAAGTCTTCAGCCATGTCGCATACGGGCTACAGCCTGGTGAAACCCGTATGACTACACTGTAACTCAAAGCAGGGAACTGCCACAATGCTAAAACAAAAATCAGTGTTCACCAACATGTCCAAACCTCTTCCAGCTGGCACAGCATCTTTTCCCTTCCCTAAACAGTGTGCTAAAAGTTCTGTGCTGACTTACATCCTCTTCAATTCCATTGAAATCCCCTCCTGAAGCACACGCCTTACCAAAGAAATGTTCCTGTTCTTGCCCTGCTCCCCTGCCCCTTCCCGCACACAAGCCACCCTGTAAGGAAAGGGGACAGTTGCTCCCCTTGTGACATCTCCTCCTCCTGCTTTAGAACTGGAGCACACAGTCACAGTAAGGTTTGGGAGGTTCCTCCAATAAATCGCTGCAGGAATTCCTTGCTGTCTTATTCCCTGCACAATTCCACTGGTGTAGGTTCTCTCAACTTCCCGAGACTCCTTGTCTACCTTCTTTGCACTGAACACCAGCAGCTAAAAAGATAACATGAATACGTGACGCAGAGGAAAAAAATAAATAAATAAAAAGCCTAACAGGAAAAACTACCTGAATGGTCCATCTGATGTTCTCTTCAAGGACCATGATGGCAAAACGGGAACTTTGTGAGAATTCCCTTGTGAAATGGAAAGCAGCAGAGAAAAAAAAACCAAGTGGCCAGACTCTGACCTGGTCTAAGCAGATACAACGCAGCAGTTATGAAAGCATGCATCTTCAGGCTTAATCACATCAGGTCTGGTTTCCCGTGGCTACCCCAACTCATATGATTACTATCTCTTCATACCTCAATCATCTCTTTCCACTGCTGCCCTCCCTAAAATTATTCTTAAAATTGCCAGTTTTAAAAAAAAAAATCAAGCAACAAAAACACAAGCATTCATTGCTCACCCATTTCTTTGAATTCTTCATTGGCAAGTTGCAACCATGCTACGTCCACATCATTGAGATCGTAGCGACACACGCTGTCTGCTAAGGTTCGAATGTCAACATAGCCCAGCTCTGGAGGCTCCGAACCTGAAGAAACAATATACTTCCTGGGACGCGTAAAGGTGACAGCTTTCGTCTCAGACACAATCCTAAAACAAACAGACAGACAGACGTCAGGTATGCTGGGTTGCTGAGAGACTTGTTTCTAGAGAATTCAAAATGCCTCATTCTAAGTGACTAGCAATCATCAGCAATCATCTAACCATCTAAGCAATCATCTCGCACCCCAGAGAAAGCAGTACCGTGCACTTCCATAACGGATTGGCAGTATTATAAGAAATTAATTGGCGTTGTCTAGAAACCCAATTCATTACCAGAATTCTAAATAAAATGAAAATATTAAGAGGACAGAGCTGTGCTTACTCTTACCTGAAATTCACGCTTGTTTAGAGCTAAAGTAGGAACACTGTATTTATGTAGTGATGGCTGCCATATGCACACATGTTGAACTCTGTTTTAAGACTGTTTTTTAAATCAATCTCTTTAGCTAATACCAAGATCAAGAAAATTCAAGGAAAAAAAAATAGTATTTCCTGCTACATTTGAAGTTTTCTTTCTTACAGTATGTTTCTTCTGAATTTGGGTTTTTTTGGCATGTGTTTGTGTGTAGCTACAGAACTGCCACCTTTGTGAAATTCAGAAGACCTTTCCACAGAGAATCGGGAATTTGCACTAGGTTCACCGTCACTTACCCAAGCAGATCCAAGTTCTGGCACCCTGGGTCTGCATTTCCTCTTGCAACAATCACTAATGTCACGCTGGGCCAAGCGCAAATATGAATCAGCTGCTACTGAAACTCCCTTCTCTCAGGTTTTGGAGGCTCCAGCTGGCCGACAACCAACCATGAAAGCATATTTTAGCTGCTAGCCAACTGAAATTTTGTTCAACCACAGGCACTGGTTCAGGAAACGGTAAAGTACCTACAGCACATAACTTGTTCTAGGTCCGATTCCTTTGCAAAACCAGGAGTCGGGGGCAAAACCGCCCAATTCACAAAGGCCAGCAGTCATTCTACCAGCAAGCTGCCGACTTGCCTGCAAACAGCAAGGTAACTCTCTCAGTCCTCCTGAAGCACAGTTCTCTCAGTAGAGGACACTGCACCTTCTCTTAGTTAACTGCACACGCTGAAATTCAGATTGAATGAAACCCACTTCACGATGTAACACTGGTGCCTCCAGGAGCAACAGCCCACGCTGCCAAATGACTGCCTCCTGCAGCACCGGTGTTGATGACTTTTTGGTACTCTAGTGATACAAGGGAGGAGATAGCACCACTCCATGTAGACACAAGTTTCTGCTGGGAACAGCCTAAGCTCCACAACAAGCAGGACATCCTCCACCTTACTTTGCCCCCATGTGAGGTCCAACGTGTTAACTCCTCCTATCAGGAGACCCTGATCAGCCACTGCTGTATCTGCACCCATAGATCTCAGTAAATCCTCTACCTATTTCAGTCTCCTGCACAGCCCTAAATCTTCCCCTTATCTAGCTTATTTCAGACAACAGTCTGAGAAATGGTGGGCAAGAGCCAAATGCTGAATTTGGGGCCTCTGAAGTGCAGAAGGGGACTGTGGAAGCATACGAATCTGAATGACCTTGCCAGCCTAACGGCACTGCCTGTACTGTTCATGGTCATACGGCACAGTATTAAAATATTACAGACTACTACATCTCACAGAGAATTTACTTTGAACTGGGCACTGCTCTCTGAATCTTCTGTAACGTAAATCCTTTCCTGAGTACCTCCCCATGCGGAAATTGTAACGTCTGGACAGCACCCTGCACGTGCTGGCTAAATACTACTGCAGTGGCACAGGAGAAATAAGCACAGGTAGTTTGGCTTCAGAACCAACCACCTTCATCCCTTTATTTCTGTGATAGAAAGAAGTTAAAAAAAAAAAAAAAGCAACACTTACTACATACCAAAAAACACGTTAAACTGAATTACCCATCTGACCGCATGCTTACGCTGAATCAGCACACAGACTCGCTCCTTTCCCCACCCTTCTGAACCGACTCTTGCTGCCCTGACCGGTTGCTACAAGGCCAAAACCTTTTATTGCCTATTAAGTACCTCATCAGCATCAGCTGTCTGTACTGTATTTTCCTTCTGTTCTACACCAGCTACTATTTGACTATTGCTGACGCAATTTACAGAACATGTTCCTCCCCTCCCAAAGTTAGGCACAGAACAGTTCCAGCACTCCAGCACCACCACTCCAGGGCTCTCCAAGTGTTCTGTGAGGGAGCAAACAGGATAATCATTAGGCATCACAGGGCCACTGGTCACAGCAGGTGCTCACCAGTAGGATCATACAAGACAGCTCAGCAGCTAAAAAAGAGTGGTGCCTCCTGTGCCAACACCTACAACTGTGGGTGCCTTCTTTCCCTCTCTCCTTTAATATCTTACATTTGGAGCAACATCTCCGTTGGCCACTGGCAGAGAAAAGCTCTCTCCAAAGTGAGTACTTGGACCTGATATAGCCACCAAACCACCTCCCTGAAAGATAGGAGGTGGTAATCCCATGGAAGATCTCCCTCTGCTAAAGACCACAGGGCTCCCGGCCCTCCTGCAGCCTTGGGAGATGCTCAAAAAGAAAGCAGTGAGGAGAAGACAATGTGAGCACACAGGTACAATATGCGTGCATTTACACAGGGACTGGGTGAGGTCAGTGTGGAGCAGGCTACGAGCACTGCAGGGAAACGTACGTTCCCATGTTCTAAACTGCACAGCAGAGAGGAAAATGCCCAGTTCTCCTTGGAGCTCCAGGTCCAATCCTTCACAAGGAGAAAGAAGGAAAGGGTTTACCTGATGTGGGGGTAAGTTCCTCATTGTACAGACCTAGTGGGGCTGTGCAGTGGTCTGCAGGTTGCTGCACAGAACACAAAAAGCGCGAACAAACATTCCTGTAGTCCCCCTACTCCAAGGTTAAAGCTGGCAGATGCAGACCTAATAGAAGCAGTGTAGCATTACCCAGAATTTTCTGCTGTGTATCAGAGATTGGGCTGTTCCGGCCCCACCCGCACCGATGGGTCACTTGGTAATGCCTTACGGGCCAGCCTGGACTTTCTCAAAGAGATCTAGTATGATTAAATGGCAATGATCCTTGTTCTTCTCACTTTCTCCAACTCCAATCCCAACTAAGCATCAAATGCATAGATAGGCTGCAGCAAGCTCTTGCCCTTACAACTGTACTATTTAATTTGAAACAGAAAACATTATCTAAAAGTGTAACAAACAAGGTAAGGAAAACAAGGGTTTCTTGGGGAAGAGCAAGAAAATCTCACATTAATGTATTTAGTTACGTGCACATCTGGATGGTTCTTAAAACAGCTGAAACGTTGTACAACAAACAATTTCCTAAGTTAGTAAATGAAACAACCAAAAAGATAACATGAAACCAAAATAAATGCTGTATTTTCTCTAGCCCTTAAGTGTGGCTTGTCACTGTTCCTTGAAAGGAACCTATGGCTTGGAACTAAGCACAGGAAGCATCAGACAAGGGCTCTCCCAGCAATGCTGAGTGAGGTCAAGTCTGGGCTTAAAAATAGAAGCTATTTTTAAGGTTCTGTCATCACACTCGATCCTAATTTAATGCCAAAAATTATTATCTGACATTCATATTTCAACACACAGGCAGAACCGGCCTGACTCTTGATGTCTCCGACCATTCAAAAAACTGAGGCAGGTTGCTCTTCATCTGTGAGAACCAAGACCTTTCTAGCTAGACACTGTGGAATAAAGCTGAAGAAGCCAATGCAATGTAGACATAAGCTGCTAGCATAAATGTATGTGTATTTTGTTTACATTCCTCCAAACTATACCTGGCTACTGGTTCTGGGATGGTCCCTGGGCTAACTGGCACCTGAACTCCCTTTTCCCACTCCTGCCTCCAGGGGTCTGCCAGCACATAGTATTCATCAGGGTTCAGCTGGAAGGAGTCATGTAACTTCATGGCAGTGATCAGGTCCGTTCTGAACACCTGCAAAGAGAGTGACCGAGAGAGAAAAATAGAGACACTGACATTTGATATTTACACTCTATGATTCACAGCTTCAGGGTAACCATGGAGCACAGCGTGTAACAAGGTCACTGTATCTACAGTGAACTAACCCAGCCCACTGCAGGACAGAAGTTGAGCTTCATCGCAGGGAAAGGGGTGGCTGAAGGTGCAAATGCTGATAGAATTACTTCCAGCTAACTCCACTAACAAGTCCTGGCGCTCCCCCTGCGCTGCAGACACGATGCTAAAAGGCGCTACCCGCTTTTACCTCCGTTTTGGCTTCAATAAAAGCTGCAGGAGCGTTGTGTTTTAAAACAGCAGCACAAGGAAGACTCATTTTTGCTCCAAGGCTTTTTGTTGTGGTTTTTTTTTTTAAATTATTGGAGCTCTGACTAATCCAAAGACATTCTAGAAATTCCCTGTGGTAGAAATCAAGGCGTGACTCTACCATGACCAGCCACAAGAGGAAATTCTAAGGAGATGACTCTTTATGCAAGTATTTAAAATAATAACCCAAAAGATGAAATAAAATAAGACCCAAACTGGAATTCTGGTAACAGCTCCACATTCAGCACAGGTGTTTGTTATTCGATCAGCTACAGACACCCCTGCATCATAGCCGTAATTTTACTTTGCCTCTGCAAAGGCATCCACCTCTAAAATATGCGGGATGTTTGGCAACTTTTGGGTTAGCAGCCATAGACAAGCAGCGATGCTGTCTTTAACAAGCTATAGAATGAAATAAAAAGGGATTCACTCTCATAGCAGGCGTGCTGCGGTAGGGTTGTGGCAGCTTCAGCCCGGCTTCCCACTGCCTGTCAGGGCTGCAGGAAGCAAAGGGTGCTATCACAGGCATCACAACTACAAGCCTGCACTTGCTGACACGTCTTCCAGCTCTCCCCACCCTGCCCTCCCTGTAAGGCTGTAGACTACAGCAACTGCACTCAGCACTCCTCACCCTCCACAACCACACATTTTTAACTACTCAATGCCACGTTCAAAGGAAAGGGTTAAAAAGCAACCAGGTGACAGAAAATAAGGACAACCAGGACAAGAAAAAGGTAGGTTAACATCTTAGGAAAAGTTCCCCTGCAGACTTCTCAATCTGTGGCAGACAGAGTCAGCATCCAGCCAGCCCCACGGTGCAGAGTTACAAAGGAAAAGACAGATTATCCAGGCAGTGCTCCTAGATACTCTTGCAGGGCTGGTAATGAAGCAAAGGGACACAACCTCCCCAGTCCCAAACCGATGGCAACACTGGCTGGTTTATGTTAGCTCCAGCCAACTGTTGCACATGGCTGAGGAAGAACCAGATCTATACAGAGTGCTAATTAGGCACGCCTCCCCCGGCCAGCCGCTTCTCTCATGCACTATTCACACACCTGAAATCCCAATAGATTCCCTACGATTTTGGGGAAATATTTTAGGGAAACAGTGAACCTGATGGTTAATTATACTTCTGAGAATATTTCAACGTGTGATGTGCCTTACCACACTGCACATCTCGAAACCCCTCCTCCCTCCCAACACACACATACTATCCCACTTCTGTCTCGGTATGTTTCCCTTTCCACTCTGGTTTTGTTATAAAAATAGCATAAAATCATGACGTTTTTCTTAACGCTTGTCTTGACATGTTCAGAAAAACTGCCAGCATTAAAAAAGGAAGAATAATATTACCATATGAACGAAAGGGTGAATGCAGGTAATGAAATATAATGAAATGTTTTAAACAATCAAATTACACGTCCTGTGAGGCTCCAATCAAGAAATGAAAAATAAGCCCCAAAGTAAACTGGCTTGCAAAACAAACAAGCACAGCTGGCCAGGGGGCTCTGCACTTTGAAGAGATTTGAATTAAAGCCATCAAATGTCAAATGAAAAGAAGACCGCAAATATAAAATGGGACGCAAAACTTGCTCAATCTGAAAGCCAAAGTAACTCAGGCTCTCAGACACATTTGTCGCAAAACTCCCTCAAAAGCAAAGCTAACGCAGCACCTGACAGCCAAGAAACTCTTTCCCAGGCCAGTGGCCCTGTGACACCATTCTTTCTGCTCTAATTTCTGATGCAATCAGACTGCCCCGAGCAAAGCAGAGCTTACAGAAGTGCTGGCTCTCAGAAGCACTGAACACTTCAAAGCTGAAGGGTGAAACCCTGGCCACGCTGAAGTCAATGGGAATTTTGCCACCAACTTCAATGAGACCAGGATTTCACCCAGGGAGTTTAGCAAGTGTCACTTTTCTGCCAGCACGCTTATCATCAGAGCAGTGTGCTGTGGCGAGCAGAGACAATGCACACGGAGGGAGGGAGAGGGGGAAAAGGCTGTGGAACAGAGCTAAAGGGAAGTATAGAAGTCCATCCAGGCTGAGAAAACAAGAGAGAACAGCACAAAACTGCAAAGATTCTGACAATAAATGCAAGGAAAGGGAGAAGAGAAAACAGAAGCACACAAAAAACAGCAAGATTTGTAATTATCTGATTATTTCTTGATAGCCTTTCGTGAGGTAGTTCTCAAAACTGGGTCTAAGGGGCTACTTCTAAGGGATGGACAAAAGATAACTAAGGAAAGCAAGCCTATCACCGACAAGAATAAATATATCCTGTCTCCACATTCACACCCCCCCACCAAAAAAAAAATAAAAGGGATCTTTAACAGCCAACAATTAAAACAAAGATTGGAAAACACCAGTACTACGTGTAGTTCACACTGAACAATGAATGGGATTCTTCTTGTGAAAACTCTTCCCTGGGACTTAGGTATACTGCCACGGGGGAGATTAATAAAGCATGTTTTTTCTCAACATCAATCACTCACTAATGCATCAGAAATACGTGTATTGGGCAAGTACGTTAAATGAAGAAATTCCATCTCCCAAAGCTAATGCTTTCTTTGCAGCCTCTACAAAGTCCGCAGTGTAGTATTTGCCTGAAGACAGGGAGATTCAGCAAGAATATTTCCAAAGAACTGGATCGCCTTCATGTGTTACTAAGAGTTGATCCATCCCGGAAAGTTCAAAGATTTATATCTCCCTTGATAGGATTTCCTCAAAGCACTACGCAAGACAGAACTGTCAGGAAGCAGATTTCTAATTTCACAAGCACTTTAACAAAGATCACATATCGTGACCCAATACCAAGTATGAAATAAATGCACCTAATGTAAATGTTCACAAATCAAGCTACAAATAAACCCTGATGCCTAAAATACTAGAAGACTCTGCAGCTATGTTGAATGGGTGTCAGACTATAACAAAATTCACAGACAGAAACTAGTGGCTGTGCCAACAGCCAAACTCCCTAACCTCCTGGCAAATAGGGAAAAAAAAAAAGAGGGTGGGGGTGGGGGGTGCCAGCTACAATGTAGCGAAAAGAAAAGAAAACGTAAATCAGAAGAAATAGATCCATTACCAGAAGATGTATATGGCTTTGTATTTGACAGATGTAACAAAATGCGAAGCAAATTTCAGAAATACCTCGGAAGGTTTTCGATCTTCATGTCTGGAACACGAAGTCCTCCGATGTCGAGATCTGGAATGCTGGGACCAGGTGGACAGACCTAGGATACAGAAACGATCATTTGCAGACACTGCTGCCGTCTATCAATAAAAGCCTTTGCTCTCTCCGCACACTCAAGGTGGCCAATTGACTTCAGTGGGACCATATGAGTAAGGCAAGCGAGAAGGCGGCTTCTCTCACAAACCTCCAACAGACTCTTTCACAATGAACCAGAAAATAAAAGTTACCTGGTCGTAAACTTCTGTGACCGCTCTTCTGCTTTTGTTTTGCTTGTAATTTTCTACCGATACATGCATGTATTGGCTGCACTGCACTTATCGGCCTTCCACCCAGCATTTGAAGAAAGCTACCTCATAACATGCTCCCCCCTGAGCATCAATAAACCACTTTCTGCAGATTAATAACTGGCCAGGAGGTCTGCTGATAGCCTGAGATGTACTCTTTGAAGGCACTGTATTGATGTCCTAAATATCTCTATCAGTTACCCAATTTTTACCAGAGCAAGCCTTTTCAAAAGGAAGCACGCTGCCATGCACGCAGAGCAGAGCCCACAAAACAAGCTGTTGACTCTTCTCCTAAGCAAATCTCTCAGTGCCGTTCTACACTTTTTGCCTGCAAACTTATTCACATTACATTCCAGAGAAATTATACCTTTTTGTCTTGAAACCTTTTGACAGAGTCTCTGTCAGCTTTCAGAAATACTGTAACAGAAGAAAAGGAAAAAGAGAAAGAATCTGCACTCCGTTGACAAGGTAGTGCTTTGACACCAGAGTATATTATACCTGTGCAAATCAATTAATTTTAATTCAGTAAGATTTACAGGTACGGCAAGTATTTTCCACTGCCAACTACACAGCAGTAATGGAAAAAAAAGGCAATAAATCCTTACAGGCTGGAGAGATGAAGGACTTGTAATAAGGTCTGTATGATAGGGAAGCTAGGACCTACACGCTGAACTCTGAAGGATGAACACAGATTTTGCAACTCTGGGCATTAATTGTAGTCAAATATGACAGAACTGATGCAAAGGCCTTCCCACACTGCTCATTTCTTCACCGCCTGTGCGCATAGATGCTAGGAGTAAAAAGCGTAAGGCTACAGTCTGTAAGAGCAGCACCACCTCACATCATCCAGCAGAAACTTCTTGGGGATCAGAAAGCACTGTTCAAAACCAGATTGCACAGGGATGGGATAAGTTCTCTACGAAAAAATAATTTTCAAAGTCAACTGACTGTCCAAGGCTTTCATTGGAAAGATAGGACTGAGTAACGAGTCATCAGAAGAATTCATTATGTTGTAGTTATGCTTCTGCCTTCTCTTTTCAGTTAGGAATACATTAAGTAGTCTGCCCCAATAAAAACCACTCCATAACACAGCAATGAATAACAGACATTATGCAGAACATGGTCAAAATTGAAGCAAGATACACAGCAAACAGCTAAAAATCTTCTCTTCTGAGGTAAGAATATAGAAAAAATTATTTTAGGCAAATGTTATTGTTTTAATATAAAAGCTGGTGATTTGAAAGTTTTTAAAAAATCATGGGCACTTTTCCTAAGCCCCTCTATTTTACAATTACAATTTTCCATTTCTATGAAGGGAAAAAAAAGAAAAACAAAAAAGGAAAAAAGTGACTGACTGCCATCTACTAATACGTGTGGAAAGACAGACTCCCAATATCTTTTAACTACCATTCCATTTAAATGTTGTCTTGAAAACTAAAGAAAAAACACAAGCAGTCTAAACTCCTTCTGAGGATCCCATCAGCCCGTATCCAAACTCAACCTAAAAAAGTCAGAGGGTAATAAGTGAAATCACTCAAAGTGTCAGATATATAGCTAAAATTCACGACAGAAAACCAGATTTTTCCTGCAATATAACTATATAAATATTAACATTTCAGCATTCAGAGAGATATGTTTTCTTTAATCAACACCTCACTAGAAGACCTACACCGCATACATACCCACATAGATTAGTGTTCGGTTCTCATGAGTTCTGATGTTTTCCATCGGCAAGACATTAATATCTGACCAACTATCTGCCACTGCCGTATTCAGCTAGTTACACCACTGCACCAGTAAGCCAGACACTTTGACAGGTCTAATTCGTTTGTAGATCTGAGTGGTTTGTGCACTGTTGGACCTGGGGAAGGGAGCCTGCATAGCAGATGAGGAATTAAGAACAACAAGCTGTATCGGCCAAGTGGTGTGTGATTCTGAAGTTTCTGTGGGAGAAGAGCTGGTGAGTCTCGAGGTTTTAATACTTCCCAAGTAATGCATGCATCTGGCAAAATTAGAGCAGTAGCACTACGATGTACTTCTACATCTTTACCCATGTGTTTTAATCCAGCTCTGATGACAACTTGTCATAAACTGAAGACAAGTAAGCAAGCATATGGGCTTTTTTTTTTTTTTTAAATGTTAATATTGAAAGATGGATATCCAGGTCTCTCATGCCACAGAGAAACTACAAAGGTGAGGAGTAAAATAATCCCTACAATATCTTCTACCTCCATTTCATTACTGTGTCATGTGCAGATGCTACACACCAAAAGATTTTAGACCCAGTCCATGTACACAAGGCTTAGACCCCTGGATTAATTAACTATTCCACGCAACATGAAAGGTCAACTTTCAGCACCAAAACTACAAAATCTTCATTTTAAATTACTTTTTTAAAGCACTATAGGAAAGCACACTACGTAAAATTTCCACGCATAACGGACAACTGAAATGCAGCCAGCCTTCCTCAGGATATATTATAATGAGTATTTTTTCCATGCTAACTAACTTCCTACAATGACTACGGGAAGTAATAGTTTCTTACATAGTTCTTTAATAGCTGTTTCCTCGCACATAAAATTGGTGAATGCACAGTGAAAACACACCATGTTTTTAGTAAGTTACTGAAAAGACTTGTATTTTTCTGAGCAGTGTAAACTGACTGTACATAATACTAGGAGACAAAGGTGGAAGAATTTCTCCTGGGCCTGAGACTTTACTACCCACTAAGATCCGTAACTGTAGCTAACAGGTGACCTTTGGCAAGGGCTTCACTTCAATAGGCACAACATTTACTCACTGAATCAACAAAACCCAACTTAGAAGGCATGCATTCGCAGATTCAAACCACCACCACCACTTAGACACAAAAACGCAAGAACCTGAAGGAGCCAGTCAAATGATAGTAAAATATCCAGCCCATAACAGTATTAAATTTAACTGCTTCTGAAAGCTCAAATAAGAGCTTCAACTCTGCTTCCATTAAAGTTAATGGCAAAATATCACTGGCTTCAAGAGTGCCAAGACCAGGTGACTGAATTACCCAAAGCTGCTTTCATTAATAAGCAATCCACCCACTCAGAGTACACCAATAAAAGTGCAGGAGGAAAAAATGAAGGATGTTATTTGTCTTTTAAGCATCTTTTCCATATTTTCATACCTAATCCAGAAGAGGGACCTCACTAAAAGTTCACAGGCAATTACAGCTACTTCAGTGATTAATGATCTGATTTTTACATCTAAATACACGAAGTAAGAACCACTCCTGGATTACACAGAAGGAACACTCTACCGTGGTCAAAACACAGGACTCAAAACAGCTCTTATGTACTACAAAAGCACACAAACCTAACAGAGTTATTTTAGAAATATTCCAGACACTTTTCACCAAAATTATCCTCTTGCATTAAGTATGCAAAATTACTATATTCATCAACAGTTTTCTGAATACTAGCCTTCATCCCAAACTGGATTAGGATCACCAAGACGAGAAAACCAATTAAAGACCAAGACAGAGTTAAATCCGGTTTTGGTAAAATAACAAAAAAAAACCCATCAGGGAAGTCTGAATCACTGGGATTTGGAGGACGTAAAACTTTTGTAAGATAACATTATATACCTCATGGGATAAATGAGTTTACAGCAGATGGAAAATTAATGAGATGTTAAGAGAGCCCATACTACCAAACGCCACGTGAATAACAGTGAATATGAAAAACACACAACTACAAAGCTAAACAAACACATCCAAAACACACGTTACTATCATTGTTAAACATCACAGATAAACCATGTCTTATTAAGTGCCTATGCTGTCACAGGATTATGCAAGTTAAGGATGAACATAGTAGCCCAGCTAACATCATCACGCCAGGAGATACACCAAGACCATTCCAATTCTTTTACAGAATCATGGAATGGTTTAGGTTTGAAGGGACCTTAAAGATCATCGAGTTCCAACCCCGCTGCCGTGGGCAGGGACACCTCCCACCAGCCCAGGTTGCTCAGAGCCCCATCCTGCCTGGCCTTGAACACCTCCAGGGATGGGGCAGCCACTACTTCCCTGGGTAATTTGTTCCAGTGCCTCACCACCCTCAGAGTGAAAAATTTTTTCCTAATATCCATTCTAAATCTACCCTCTTCCAGGTATAATTGGGATTCTTTCAGATGGCTTAGGTGTTCATACGTTTTAAAAGTTTTTCATCACTAAGAAAAATAGGAGGAGGATTATACTCTTACTACTACATGTCTGTTTTCCCTTTGCATTTATCCACTTCCAGACAAAAAGCAAAAAGAAATCCCAAACCACTAACGAGGTGTAATTCACAGCAAGAGAGGCAAACCTCTAACACGCGACTGGTGCTGGAAAGGCGACTTCTAAGACTCAAGTAGGAAAACTTTCTGTTCCCCTAGGCTATTATATACACCTTACACTGTAAATACAGTGTTTTTATAATACCGCTACAAGGTGTATATAACACATACACCTCCTGATAATAAAAGAAAGCAATCAAGGAGTGTGAATTCTTTTTACATTATTTGTGAAGGACACACGCTTCCCAAAAGGAAAAACGTAATCAATTTTAACTGTATCAATTTATTAAATGATCTGTCAAGAATACGTTTTGATTCCAAAAAAGCCCATCAAAACAGGAAATTCCTTGGGACCAATAAAGCAATTCAAGCCCTCGGGGAATTCTACCCCACAACTAATATACTACTCAGCATGAGCAGAAAAGGCTCAGCTATTACGTATCGTGCACAAGGCTGTTGTAAAGCCACCTGCAAGGCACCCAGCTGTGTCCCTGGAGAACTACCTGCTGCTACAGCCTCTGAACACTTCAAAGCCTCAGATCGCCGGGCATCTGAAAGCACTTCTCCCACCGTAAATACACTCCTGCTACACCATCACACCAGGCGGCACAACAGAGCAAAACATCCCCGACACGGATGTGTGTCTGGCTGTCACTTCTGCTTAACACTGGCATTTCCAGCTGCCTATACTGTTCCTCAACTCACTCTGAGACCAACTAGGTGCTGCTGCCAACACTCTGTCAGAAAGATCTGCAGCCTGAAGAGAAAACATAGATGCTCAGAGTCTCCCCATTTGCTGCCTGGCCCACAACTCTCCACAGTAAGGCTTTATGTCACTGAGACACAACCCCACATGTCTAGACCCAAATTCCAGCACAAATAAAACAGCAGCAGACTATTCTAAGGGCAGTTTTCTATTATGTTAGGTATAGAAAGGAGCTGGCTATGCAGAAGTCTTCAGGCCTTATCACAGAGAAAGCAGCATGTATGCAAACACAACCTATGACATCGTTTCACACAGCCAAATTCCCCTTCTCGTGTTTCTGCTGCTGGAAGATTTGCCCATCTATCTTCCTTATCTTTATATAATAGTGTATTATTATACAATAATCTCATTCAAGATCAAAACAGACAAAGCAACAGCCTTTTATCTCTTGTTGACACCGATCCTACTCAAAATTTAGTGTCATTTGACAACTACCCAACTGCAGCTGCTGAACATCGCATGGATCCATACGATTTCTGCAGTGCTTTACGACAACACTACACAATTACTCAGTATCAGACACACATAACAAACAGCCTTTGCAGCTCCCTGCCACAGTAATTCAATACAAGTTCCCTCCTACGATCCCTCTTCTCAGTAGCACACATTAGAGTTTTATAATCTCAAAGCACACACCCATAACCACGCATAGGCACATGTCACTCTTCTAACGGTGAGGAATCCCTAGACCCCACCTCATTTTTTATCACGAGACCCAAGTACCACTCTAGCTCCCTAGCCCAAGGCTTCCCACTGCAGCAATGTTTTACCATAAGAGCACAAAAAGTTTTAGCTCAAGTTTAATACAGGTTATCAAAGTCACTTGGAGCACCTCCCAGGCTAGCATTCATAGTTTGATAACATGATGTTGTCAGGCCTTAGAACTCCCGTGGAGTTAGGTGTACTCAATATCAGCAGTCTTGTAAAGAAAAATGTGCCTCTCCAAAAACAACAGCGATGATTATGCGATGACCCTTCCTCAGATGTGACATCCTATCAGCCCAGGTAAGTCTTTCAAATCACTCTTCCAGACTACTCAAAAGCATAACAACTTCACCAAAAGTCACCCTGCCCCAGCGAGCCTAACCTTCAGGTAAGATGCGAGCTCTGACCATCTGTCATCACTCCAAATGCCACAACCCTTCTTCAAAAGCATACCAGTGACTGCTGAACTTGCTGCTTTGCCCAAATCCTAGCCCTGCAACTGCGTTACATTCTGTTGGTTAATCACAAACCTTCACCTACCAGTGAGTTCAACCGAAACCCAAAAAACATTCTTCATTTCCTTTTCATAAAATGCCGCACAGCATTAGCCGCACTGCTAAGCAATTGCCACATTTCAGGCCAGCAGCAGCTACAATTCTGCAGTAAATGATGTACACACCTCAGGTTATGCACTCGGCAACCTTTGCGAAGGCACTCTGGGATCCATCTCAAACACACCGGGAATCCACTGGGATGAAAAGCCCTTTCTAAATCTAAGATCCCCATCATTCAGCCAGAGCAATGGATATTAGCAAAATATGTTTAACTTTAAAATAACATTTGTTTAGCAATGATAGAATAAGGGTCCATCTAAATTACAGAACTATATTCCGTAATCCATAAGTATTAAATCTTTCATTTCGCGGAACGGATGTGAAACCTTGTAAATCTTAGAAGCATTTTTCATCTGCAAGTGTCTTCAGTTCTTCTCTCAGACACTCTGCATGTAGGAGTATGATAAATTGATAACCCCTCCAAGAATAAATGAAGAGGCATCATGGGAGCAAGTAAAGTGTGAAGAAAATCATGCTCTGAATTCCTTGCTCATGGAAAACAGCGACCGAACTTTCCTTGACATCAAGGAGGGCCTGGATTTCACCCAAGCTCCCCACAATACAACTGCCTGAGCTTCAGCTCGTCTCAAACACAATCTGTCCACGTGTCCAAGCAATTTGTGCAAAAGGAATGCCCTGAAGCTATAAATGGAAACTACTCCACCACACAACTTTTATCTCACCAGGAAACAAAGCACACGGAATATTCAGCACAAACCACCTTTGTGGGTTTACAGACCAATGAGGCTAAAAAGTCAGGTCAAACACTGAGCAGGAAAGATAAAGCAGCTTCAGTATCCACCATTTAATTAGGGTGAGACCCCAAACCCTAAAGAGCAGGAGTAAGCTGAAATACAATGTAACAAAAATTGCTTTAAAAACTACCAAAGTCCTAACCAGCCATGCAGAAAACAAGGACATAATTGAGTATGAGGTAAACATCACTAATTTACTTAATACAGGTTTTGAAGAAGACGGCATGTACATCACAAGGCTTTTATGATGAGCCTGGCCAGTATTAACGCCTATTATAGTTGCTGTAATACATTATCTGGAAAGGGACAGAAACTAACAAGCTGCCAGATGACAAAAAAAGGATTACTTGGAGCTGCCAATAATCTTAAACCCTTCCCCAAGCCTCTCCCAATACCATTCCTCTCTATTTAGACAAAAGTTCAAAATCCAGAACTATGCCTGCAGCCATTTTTCATTCAATTATATTTCATGGATAAAATGTTCAAAAGTGACCCATAATTTCAGAAAACAAAATCTCTGAGAACACACTCAGATATTCCGGGACTAACTGCAGAACTGCTGTGCACAACTCTCACTGACACCTCTTGCTCAGTGCTTCAATTATGCTATTTTGTCCTCTGCCTAAATGAGGATTTAGAACTCTGATTTTAAGGGGACACAGCTCAACAATTTTTAGTAATTAGGTTGAAGGACACAAAATAAACACTTTTGGGGGCTTGAAGTCTGTACTTAGTTTTTGGGAAAGAATCAAGTCAGAGGGCAAAAAAGAAGTAATGAGAAAAGCAAAGGTTCTGTCTTTAAGCTGCAAGGCTTTAAAATACTGCAAATAACAATAACCACCCACACTAAAATATCTTGCGTAAGTTAGTAAATACATGTATGTACTGTAGGACTGCAGCCGCATTGTTAAGCATTGTTCTCTTCTGTATTTCACCCCTAAATGAAAATGATTCTCCCTTCTTTCGTCTCACAAAAGGAGAGCACCTTTTTCTTTCTCTGAACTACAGATGCTTGTATCTTCAGTATAATACATTTTTAGTGCTTGGCGTATGAGGTTTGTTTTCGTATCACCTTGTGACTACCAAGGAAACTGATCAGTTCAGTGATCTAATGGGAAACAATCTTTGTGTCTTGGTTTATTTTTTTTAGATAAATTCCATTATTAGTAGCAGCATTATTATTCCCTTCTAAATATTCAGGTTCCTGAGTTCAATAAAATAAAATGTGTACTTCTTCATGCCAAAACATGTTCCAGGTGGCACCAGTCTACATGCTGGAGTCTACCCCAGACGAGCATCATCATTCAGGTTACTCCAACAACGTTCATCCAGGGACGCTCACGATGACTCTGAGATGCTTGATCACACAGTCTACTAAGGCACTGCAGGAAAACGCAACTTCAGAAGTGAAGAACCTAACAGTGGGAGGCCAAATCCTCACCTTGGGAGATGAGGGAGGGCAGCGCTGAGCTCTAAGCTGAAGGACTACAGAGTTCACTTATGACGGGAACGCAAGAAGCGCACTGGAGGGTCAAGAGGTGCCACTGACTGAAGGGAAGCAGATGTTTGGCAATAGGATTCCAACTAAGTGTTGATTAAAATTTCAACTTTTCAATTAGAAGACAGCTGTTTGAAGTGCTCAAAATAGTCTATTTAATTGTTTTCTGCCTCTGGAAGCTCTGAGAAGAAAAAATAGCTAATGAAAAATTTAAAGTCTTCCACACAGAGCCCAGAAATTCACAGAAATTTTTACCTTTTATTTTTTTAAGGCAATAAAATTTGCTTACCCTTCTAACACTAGTATCAGTACAGTGAATCAGAGATACTACTGACAAAGTAATAATACAGAAATTAATATAGTGAGAGTAATCAGCAGTTCTACTAAAGACAAGAAAAGATTAAACGAAGGTGAAATCTGTAAGGGGAGACCCTTGACATTCAAACACAGCTGCAAGGAACTACTGGTATCTCCTGTGACAGGAAAAGTGGAGAGAAAGGGCCTGAGCGTCAGACATAGTTCTCAGGGAAGTGTGAATGACAAAAAGCCTTGGAGATGCTGACCCTACATTAAATGTTATCTCAGCTTCTGATTATTAACCCTTCATCTTTTTGAACGTGTGTGTAGTAATAGAATGAATGTGCAGGAACCTGTATCTGAATTTGCCCAGTAACTTCACAAGGTGAAATAAACCTAACCAAGTCAAGAAAATAGAAGTGCAGTGAAAGGGAAGTGGTACATATTTCAAATAACAGGCAAAAATATTTTTAAAATTTCACTGCCTTTTGCCATGTAATTTATTTAACAAATAGTTATTCATATTAATTAGGCTTTAAAATAGATCATAAAAGGGCAAGGGTTTGTTTTTCTTTTCCTAACTCATTTTCTTAGATCTTGATCTACGGTACAGATGAAAATACAGTTTTTTGGAAAATGCAATTCAGTAAGTTGACAGCTCTATTCCAGATAGTTATATATCAAATGACATTACAAACAAGCATTACAATCAGCAACAGATCAGTCAACTGTATCTATTTCAGAACTTCAATTCCAAGATTATCTGCTTCATATTTCATTTGGTAAAGCCTGTAACACAAGGCACACGAAGGGATCAAAGAGTAAAAAAGAACAGATAAGAAAATAAGCACTATTATCAAAATTAAACACTATTATATAAAGCTGCTAGGGAACGAAAAGAGGGTAAAGCAAAATTCTAATGAAAGGTATCGCATTTGCTGCTACTTGTCTATTTTACAAGTAAAAACACATCTTTGTTTTGGGGAAGTACACTTTTGGGAAACCTTTTGGGAAACACACAGACTTCAGTATTTATAATACTAAGTAAACTTCTAATCAAGAAAAAAACGGGTCTCATTCAGGATTTTTTTTTCTTCCAAAATCCCCCAACTGCAGGTAGTTCTCCAAAAACAAGCCAAATCCCACACCTCTTTAATAGATTTTACTCAATCCTTATTTGGACTAACTCCTAATCAGCTTGCTAGTTCTCACCGCCTCCAATCCTTTTACCACTCCTTCATTTCAGCAACAGCTTGCCTAAGGTTGTTTTAAGGCGCAGATTTGGCCATACCTGAGCAGATTCCCAGGCAGCACAGACACACCTAAGAAATACGCATGCAGGTGAAGCACTCACCTGTGCAAGGCCACAGTGCAGCACAGGACTGTGTTCACAGAGTAAAGCTTTCAAAAGCACCTGGAAAACCTCCCTCATCATTTTCTGTTGCATTTCAGACTGAAGTCTCACAAAAGACTTCAGATTTGAAGATGTGCACCCAGATATATCAAATTAAAACCAGGAAAATCTCTCTGACAACTGGCTAAGCCGCACTATTGTCAAGTACAATCAACTCGCTTGTTTGGGCAAATAAAACACCTTGGCACATTTCCCAAACTGCCCTTTTATTCCCCCCCCCCCTTTTTTTTTTTCGTGCTTAAATGAAAGATTATCAATCCCTGGAATCCAACCACAGGAGATATATATACCATACAGAGCTCAGTGTTAGCTACGTCAGTACAGAAACAGTTAAAAAAATATATACACTCTGTATCCAAATTACTGATTTACTGAATTCCAATTCTTGAAAGTTATTCCTCAAACAAGATAATCTTCAAACAAAGTGAGAAACAACTTTTATGAACCATCAATCTTTTCTACTTAAGTTTGAAGCAATATACCTTATCATTGCATAAGAGTATGAGAACACTGAAACAGATTTAAAATCCCAACGCAAACTTCTATTAAATACTAAGCTGTGGACAACGCTAGCAGATGTCTCCATGCAAGTTCTTTGTAATAATAAATTAGTCTGCTTGCAAAGATTTTAAAGATGACGACCAACTTTTTCTCCTCTTTTATCTTATTAAGTAACACTGTATAGTCAATACAGTGGGGGGGATCCTGAATCTACTGTCCACCTGTGCTCAGAATGACTGAGTTCAAAACTAGATCCTTATAATCAACATTTCTACCAGTCCATCCAATATGCAAAATGCCTCTGTCACATAAAACGCTGCATTAAAACATGTTTTCAAACTCATAACCTACTGCACTTTACAACAAAGGAGCACTTACTGCCATTGTCGTCAGAATCCTCACTGCTGCTAGGAAGCCGACGTCGTTTCATGATCTCCACGGGAAACAGCAGGCAGCCTGCAAAGCAATGAGACAGCACTTAACCCAAGATAATAATACACAGTCATCAAGTTGTGTTTCTGATGGCATTTGAGGATTTACAGCACACAAAGCAAAACAAACAACTTTAAACAGCATCTGAAATATGAACAGCGAATCTCTCAAGGATGCTTAATTAGGCAGTCATCATACGAGCAGGTGAACGAAACTGGAGAGTATCAATGACAATCCCACCAACGCTTTCACCCCAAAACAAAAACATATTTTGTTCTGAGAGGTCTTAAAATCACTAAATATCTGCAGTCGATGTGCTTAACTTCCCCTGCCCATTCTGACACTAGATTTGCAATACAATAACATTCTTACTGCTTGTGTAAATATTTATTTGGCTAATATGTTTTTGGAACAATTTCATTCCTGTTTAAAGTGCCAGATTTACAAAATCCAAGATTAAAGTCATCCACTTATATATATAAAAAAAGAAACATCAGCAGTAGCAAGCCAAGTTTTCTCAGATTAACTAAAGATGCATCACCTATGCCCTGTAAGGCACCACATTCTCAAGTAAGAGAGCTACTTCCTCCTGCAGGCACATTTCTAGCGCCATGCCTAGCACTAACTGTGCTTCAGGAGTCAGACCACCAATTGATTGCACAGAAGCTCCTCCAAACTGCCAGACTGCCAGCAATATTGAGTTCAACTGCACAGGAACCAGTGATGTAAAGGCAAAACGTTCCCTATCTTTTTAACAGCTATTCACAGGGCGTTGGTATTTTTGCGTCTATTCCCTGTGGAATGAAACCAAGTTCACAAAAATTAAGGAAGCTGTAAATAGCTAGTCAGCATTTACATGTAAAAAGCTATTAAAAAGTCTAAGTTGAAGAGCAGAAAAAACATGACAGGACAAGTGCAGAAAGGCATATCCACCGTAAGTTAAACTGACAAGGACTCTAGATGCACATCAAATCCCCTGAGTCTTTGCTTACCACATATCAATCATGATATCAACAAGATCTGGGTGTTCTGCTAGCAGCAAAGCCCTCATACGTACCTCTGGGGCACAGATTTCAAAATCAGATGCCAAAATACTTTTTTGCTTCTAGGTAGGTGCAGAAAATCTAACCTCCTCATTTTCACGTGAGTTGGGATTTCCTAGAAACCTTTCAGCAAAATTCTTTTCATTGACCCTTCAGTATACAGTTGTTTACTACAACTCTGTTCACTGAGAACGTGTCTCATTGTAATAAACTCAATAATGATTTCTCAACTTTTATGAAACTAATTCCCAAAATGAGGAAACCCAAAAAGCCTAACCAAAGCCTGGCACTATTTCCATAAAAAGCACAAAAATATCTTCTCTTCCAAAAGCAATTCATATAAAAAGAAACAAGCATTTTTTGAGGGAATTCATTTTATCATTGCTAGCAAACCACAACCAGCTGAACCCAAGACTCTATTTTACACTTTCAGTGGACTTAATATAGTTTGTAGGAGCCCAAGCATTGCAAGATTGCCTCCTTTTTCATATCATACATGCAAACAGAGGGAAGCCTCCCTCCCACAGAGTGACTTTCCAGAGTGGGATTTATCATGGCTGTCTTTGAAACATGTAACAGTTTAGAGCTGCAAACTTTGCTCGGGAAAGGCAAAGAGAAGCTGAACGGTTCACTTCACGGAGACCTTTTGCCACCGTTTCATCGAGTAAAAGTTCACATATAATGTCCAATGCCAGAGAATAAAGAACCATAAATGACAACCTCTTACAGCGCTAGAAGAATTCCCTTTGAAGCGGACCAGAACTTTGTATGTATGGCAGATGGAAATGCCGCCAATGAATAAATACACAGACCAGCCTTGACCATCAAAACCATCTGAACACAGAGCTGGTATAAATGTAGCAGATCCAGAGCCAAGTTCTGATACAGGCACTTATAAAGACAGAAAGCCAACATTCAGATCCAAAACAGGCTAAGGCAGAACTGAAAAAACAATTAGCTACTACAAGGCCAAAACCAGAGGGTAAGTATCTATTCTGTAAGGTACTTTTTCTAGTAGTTCACATGTTTTTCCTGTAATTTAAAGATATATTAACAATACCAATGTAAAAGAACATACTCACTTAGAATGCAAATATCTCCCATAAACAAAGTATTTGGGAAGAAAACAAAGAAAAATTAAGGTATCTCAGAAGTGTAACTTGTATATTCCTGGTCATAATCCTCAGCACCTGGTTCATTCCCACGTGCTCTGAAAAGTACTATGCACTGCAAAGCAAAATAACATTGCGTATATACACTGAGACACACTCACAAGTTCACAATGAAGAAAATTCTAAATTCTGCTCCTCCACATCTTTTTGGATAAGTGTATTTTGAGCTCATCTTCTCCTAGGCATACCTTCTGCAAGTTCACAAAATAAAGAAAGACCCAGAAGTTTCTCCTTCCTACCACGTCTTTAAAAAACAAAATAAACACCTTTTTCCTTGTTGTTGTTTACAGGAGAGAGTGGTATTCACACCTCCCTATTCAAGCACTCTCCACAGTTCTTCAGGAAATAAGAGAAGCCAGAACAGAAGCCACTTTCCTGGAGTACAGAGTATTAGGTAAGGCAACTAATTTCCTTGTCCACTCTAGCTGGGTTTCTGAAGTTGGCCACATTGAAAAGCCTGTGTTCTCAAAAGCAACATTAAAAGAAATACCTCATTCGATGAAGCTTCTGTGAGATTCCTTTACAGATGCAGATGGAGTTAAACTCCAGAGATCTCCTTTTCCCATCTCTGAACCTAACCTGAGTTTACAGGGAGCTAAATCACAGACGGAAAGGCAGTATTTGGCTTCAAGAGCAAATCTCAAACCTCCTAAGATTAACCCCCTAGAATTTTTGTCATTAGAAGTAACAGAACAGCTTTTTTCAACTTCTAAAATAGTTTTAAACTGTTCCCACCAGATGTTCATATCCACAGTTCAGAACACACATTCTAGAGATAACACTAGAACAGCTAATAAGAACTACAACCACACAGATTGAAATGCTGCTGCTCTTAAAGGTATCACAGTGCCTCCGCATCAAGGACTATCGGCTTCTATCAGGTGATGATGACCTCAAAGTCACACAAGAACTGCATTAAAAATAAACACAGATTATGGATAGCAATGGTTAGGTGCAGATCGCAGGTGCAGGCTTTCCCCGTTCAACCACAGACATACACATCCTCCCACCATGTTTACAGAACACTGCGAATTCAAGGAACGCTTTTTTAATCTTCAAGAAAAAAAAAAAATAAAACAACCAAACTATAGTAACCCATTCTTCATGGGACATCCTTAACTGAAAATAAGGTGGTTTTATACGGAAAAAGGCAGAACAGAGAAACTAGCAAACTTTTCAGTAACATTACTTATCTCATTCTCTTTCCTAATCTGAAATTTGAGTGCCTGCAATATTACTTTTCCTTGAAACTCTCACTCTTAAAATGTTGGTATTTTTCACTCCACTTTATTTTGACATACACTTAATGTACTCAGGTGCATGTACAATGCATCTGATCCAACTCTGATCTCATTAAAACATACTCTGAAACTGAAGTAGATCTGTCAATTCCAGCGGGTCAGAGGTAAAGGTAGCTTCGTCAAGACTGATTGTACCACACCTAGTTTAATGGTACGAACTGGCTACGATCACTACGTCTGTAAGCAAAGAGAATTCACTTGTAAGCATAAAAAGGGTGAAACATTTAAGATTCGTACCAATAATAAGTAAAAACGATGCACTCAGCCTGCAACACTTGCAGGTCAGGAAGAGACCACCCAGGTCACTGAGCTCGATTCCCAACAACTGCCTGCAACCACATAATTGCTGTTTAGTCCAGAAATTTCCACAAAACATTCACTGCACCCGCACACACCACAGAAAAACTTTCCAACCCCCTTCGCAAAATGAATGTTTCTCTGAAACAAGGAAGCAGCCAACCAAACAGTGCCCTTGAACCCTGTATCTTCTATCACAAACATTTCTACAGTTGTTTGTCCCAAATTCTTACACCAGCCCCAAAAGGGCATTTGCCCACGTACTGTTCACCTGCAGAGTAAGCCCAGCACTTGAAAAGCTACGACACAGCCCAGCAGCCCTCATGTAATAAAGGCTGCTACATCACCAAGCCAAACATTCCCTGAGTTTTCAGTGACACGTCTAAATTCCCAGTAACCCAGCAACTTCTGTACGTTGTTTCAGTTTCATTTCCTTGAAAGATGATGGTTTCTTCATGTTAAAACCATCCTTTCAGAAATGAGACCGACAAACACACAGCACGCTGATAGTTATTTCTCCTGAGGACTCTATTATAACATTTACTCATTTTTGGGACTCAGGCAAACGCCAGCCTTCAACCAAACACAGCTTTATAAGAAACAGCCACAACTCTGCTGGCCATGCTACCCAGTTCCAAGGGTGGACAAAACACCTAAGAGTGCTTCGTGCAATCACACCACCGCAATAAATGGCACAGATGGGGCAGAGGCTATGACTCTTTAGCCACCAAGCACCCTCAGATGAGCCAGCCGCAGCAGGGCAGTACTGGTGAGGCTGGCACAGCTCGCAACACTCTGCTGCACTGCTCCAGAGGCTGAAGGCGCTTGTGCTTCACCGAGACACATCACCAGTGGCTTTTCCATCCTTTTTCATCACGCTAACTCTGAAAGCTAAGCCCTCATTGATTAGGTACAAACTTCAAACATACAAATATAACTCTGGATTTACCTGGTACAATTGCTTAGCTGGTTTTTAAAGGCAAGATTACAACGCCTCGCTGCTGTATTTTGGAGAGAGCACTAAGCCTTTTTCAAAATACTTGTAAAATGCTATGCAAATGAAATGACTAGATGATAATCCAGTATAATCAATGTCAGGCTACAAAATAAAATTTGGATTTACATATCCTCGTGGTGGTGAGCAACACACATCTAACTGTACACAAACCACTAGATACAGTTAGGAACACAGACATTTCTGTCTTCCCACTATTTGCTGGCAGACGCAGTGCAATGGGTTAGAATCAGCAACACAACACAGCACAGCAACCTCACTATTTTTACCAGTATGCATTATCATGCCTCTCCGTTCTTAGCTCTGCAAGAGATTAAAAACCAAAAACCATGCTGGACAACAATGCCAAGATCTTTCTTTTTACTTTTTTCTCCCACACTGAAGTCCCAGGAGTTGCACAGATACAGGTGAAAAAAATCCGAATCCTTTTTCCCAGCTTACTCAGAGCAGAAATCCAGACATTATCCCATAAAACTGGCACAGCACAGCAGTGTGTACACGCGTACACCCATGTGCAATGCACCACACAACTTTTTATGCTACTACTGCGCAGTTAAGAACACCGTATACTTTTTCACTCAGTTTGACCCCAAATAGAGCGATGATCAAAGAGAAAGATGTAAAGTGTGTCACTCTTTGTTATGCAAATAGCTAAACAGAACCAGATTTTTAAAAATAATTATACACGAAAAAATCTACATCCTCAGGTCAAAGGTTTTACATAGCACAATTCTTACTCAAGTATTTTTGAGGGCTGTATAAACCTCTGGGTAAAAAGAGTGTATAACTCAAACTCTGACAGACAATTAACTGTAACCGTGTTAACGGGTGTCACTATAATAAACTGCACTGAACAGCTGCAGAGACAGAATGGGAAGAAAGCAGAATTATGACAGATGTACACCCTGAAGACAAACTGAAAAACTGGCTTTTCCTGAAAGTAACCCACTAACTGCAATGAAACTAAGACCCAATTATCTCTAGTACACGAGAAACCGCTTCAAAACACTTATTGTACAAATGGAAGTAAAGTGTGACACAGTCTTAACGAAAGGGATAGTAGATGAAGACATTTGGCTTCTACTACTGTACTCTTCCTAAACAGCTTGTTTATGACACCACCCAAGTCTTCACCAACTGACACCTAACATTGACATAACAAGAAAAAAAAAAAAAAAGCTGGGTTTTTTCTTCTATGCCCAGAAAAACACACACACACACACAAAAAGGAACTACATCAGAAATAAGTTATACTATTAAAATCCACGTGAAACTTTGTAATTTCTCTTTATCACCTATGAAAGCTTTGATAGTGACGTTTTACAGTCAGGAAGATACAAGAAGAGCTCTTAAATGAAATACTACAGTATTATGTAGCACAGTCCACAGTGCAAAAAAGCCACAGACCTTAAATATGGAGAAAAAAAAAATCCTCCAAGTCTCACGAAACAAAAAAGTATGTTCCAAGGCCAAGAGTGTTCTCCACAAGGAATACTTCTACTGACTTCAGCACACCTATTCACAATTTCCCAAGGAAAGGCAGAAGCACAATTTGGACATATCAGCCCAACGCTTCTCAGCAATCCACACGCTCATTTATGCACCTGCGCAAGTCAGTTCATAATGTTACCTTACAATCCGGGCAGTGGCAGCAAATTATTGCCAAACTGCGCTGGTGAAACTGACGGCCCAAAATCCTGTGCAATGACAAACTGAGCTCCGTGAATCAATTCAACCCACCCTGCACCCACTGCAGTTCATCTCTTCCAGCTAGAAAAAGCTGTCAGCTTGGTCAGCTCCAGCTGAAAACAGGAGCGCGAAGCAGCAGTACTAACCACATGGAGAAAACATTTGAGGAAAGACTGAAAGTTTTTTTTCTTTTTTTTTTCACTATATTCTGTGAATTGGGAATGAAACCAGAGAAGCTGGAGGGGAAATTTGCAGCTGTGAGGGAAAAGGGGAGTTTATTATTATTATTTTATTTTAAACATATGTATTAAACATAACTCAAAAGCAGGGAGCAATTGGTATCTGAAGCCAGAGGGAAAATCCTGCCACTAAAACGTACAACCCTTGCTGTTTCAACAATATCCCACTGAGTGTGAGAAACCTCTAGAAATAGAATCATAACAAGCATATTTCAGCGTAACTTTTATGAAGGTTTTAGGTTTGCAAGTGTGGGCAGCTTTTGACTTTCTTAAAAGACAGCGCCTGCTTAAAAAGGAAATTATTCCAAATCACAGCTAAATCCTTCTCTAAAAAGAGAAAATGGGGCTAGCATAAAAGCATCTTCCCGCTTTAACATTAAAATGTCAACTAAAACGTGTTGCTAAACGCTATCATAATTTCTAATAGTACCTAACAGCTCTCCAAGGAGCGGCAATCTATTTTTAACGCTCGCCTGCAGCCACACAGACCGGTGGTTTGCATGTCACGCAGGGCCACCTCTTCCCGGAGGGCTGACGGGGCTCAGGATCCCACCGGCTTCCACCTACGGGTGAATCTAATGAACTTTATTCCAATGAAGCCGTGGGCTGCAGGCAAAGGAAGAGAGGGCGGCAGGAGTTAGCCGGGGGCGCGCACTCGGCCCGGGGAGCGGGGCGCCGGGAGACCGCCCGGCAGGGGAGCGGTGCCTCTGACCCACCCGCACGGACGGACGGTCGCCACCCGCCGGGCCAACGGTTGCCAACTCGGGGCCGCCTTTCCAGAGGGCGGGAGCCGCGGCTCGGAGAGTCAGTTCAAAACCGGCGCCTCACGCCTCCCACCCCCCCTCCTCCCCGACTCGCCGGCTCCAGGCCGGCCGGCTCTTCTCCTCCGCCTCCTCCTCCTCCTCACGCAGCGATCCCACCTCAGCTCCGCTAACGGCCGCGCCGTCCAGCCGCGGCCATCAGCGGGGAAAGGAGACGGGGCCACCTCCCCCGCGGGGGTGGCACCTTCCCGGGCAGCGGCGGGGCCGCCGCTTTCCATTTGAAACGGCCCGGCTCGCCCCCTCCTTCCTCCTCCTCCTCCTCCCGGCTCCCTCTGCCGCTCCTCCCCGCCGCCGGCCGCACCAATCCGCTCGGCCCCGGCTGCAAATCAAACTTGGTGCCCCCAGCTGCCCGCTGCCTTTCCCCCCCCCCCCTCTCCAACCCCCTGTCACTGCCGAAAACGGCCACGGCACCTTCCCCACCCCACCACCCCCCGCCATCCCCCCGCCGCGATGGAGGGAGCGGGGAGGGGAGGGGAGGGACGGGACGGCGGTTCGGCGGATTGAGCAGCGGCAGCACGGAGGAGACTTGAGCTCATTTTCTGTGTCTGTCTCTCCTCCCACTCCCAGACAGTTCTGGAAACTGTGTATCACCTCTTGTCACAGGAAACCAACCAGCAGGCGGTGCAAACAAACAAACACCCTTTGCCTCCGCCCTCCCCAAAATAATCAACTCCCCACCGCCTACCCTTAAGGAACTGGCGGGCGCGAACGAGAAAAGCAAAAAAGAAAAAAAGGAAAAAAAAAAGAAAAAAGCATCATCCACTCGAGCCCAGGGACAGGCAGGGTGGCAGCGGCATCAGGGCGGCTTTGTCTAATTTCAGCAAGTGGAATAATCGCCGGAGCGGCGGAGGACGGGCCGTTCCAGGGACACGGCGCCGGTACCGGGCACAGGGCAGCCCAGACCCGGGGACACGGCGGGACCTGCCCCGACTGCCGCCCCAGCAACTTCAGGCGTTCGCCGCCGCTCCCCCGCGCTTGTTGTTCTCTGTTACGTTCCGTTCGCGTCTCGACACCGCGCCGGTGACGTTCCGTTCCCTCGTCAACACAAACTCCGGCACGGCCACGCCGATTCACGCCGGCAGAGCGCCGTCCTGCCCCGCGGCACCCGTCCCCCCTTCCACCTCGCCCAAGTTTGCACCGCGTCCGTCCGTCCGTCCCTTTTCCCGCTCTCCACTCCCGCACTTCAGCTCCCGGACCCGGGGTCGGGCGGTGCGGGGCCGCCGTGCACCTGCTGGCCGCTGCCCCGGCGGCAGGGATGCCGCCCCCCGCCGCCATCCCCGGCGGGCCCGGGCAGCCCCGGGCAGCCCCGCACACGCTCTCAAACACGTGCGCCTCGGGGCGCCCGCAAGTTGCTCGCCGGCAGGAAACACCGAGCGCCGGCCTCGGGCAGGGAAGGGACACACGGACGGACACGGACACACACCGGAGCACCTATGACAGCCCGCCGCTCTCCGCCTCCAGCCGAACACACACCCGTGCCCCCGGGCACACACGAGTAACCGGCTGCGGCTCTCCCGCTCCGAAAGGCAACTTCTGCTTAATTTCACCGATGAGCAGTTTTTATGCTTTCCAAGCATATTTTTTTTTTCTCCTCCAAGCGAAAGCCAAGTGCGACTGAGGGGGGGGGGTGTCAGTGTAACTACAAAGCTGCTTCTGCACATAAACACCTCCTCCCCCACGCACACGCTCCCCGCCCTGAGCGAGAGGCGACGGGTCTGGTGGACATGTGGGTGACACGGTGACAGACGCCGGCCACGGCTCCCCCCCCCCCCCCGCCCCCTTCCCCACACATCAGTATCCGAGCAGGACCTGCGCTCTGCCATTGCCATCTGTCTACCAACTTGCTCCGACGCTTCCTACTTTCCGCGGAGGGCGATGCCCGGCGATGCCCCCGCCGCGTTTCCCCCGGGGCGCAGCCCCGCAGCGCCGCCCGAGGCGCGGGGCCGGCAGCGCCGCACGCCCTCGCCTCGCTTGGCCGCTGCCACCTTCAAAGCTGCGCCGGAGCCCGCAGCGGAACAACAACAAAAAAAACAAACAAAAAAAAAAAAAAAACCAAAAAAAACACAACACACCACAAGAAAAAAACCCAAAAAACCCAACACTGCCGCCGCTGCCGGCACCGGCACCGCACCAGCCCCGGCCCGCCGCGCCGAGCGGCGGCACGGCCTCCCCTCCCTCCTCCCACCGCCCGCCCCAGCCCGGCACAAGTTGCTTGTGGGATAGCGGAGCCGCAACTCGGCCGCCTCCCCTCGCCCCGTACCGAGCCGCACGGCTCTTGGCGCCATGTTAATGACGTACTATCTTATTTCCACTAGGCAGCGACCTTCGGCACGAAACTGCTCTCTCGCCGCCTCCGGAGCGACAAAAAAAACCCATCAAATATGGCTGTGCTGGCGGCTCCCCCGGCTGGCGCTGCGGCGGCGGGGGCGGCGGCGGGCACGGTTACCTGCTGGCGGCGGCGGCGGGGCGGCGGCGAGGCGGAGGCAGCGGCGGCGAGGGCGGGCGGCGCGGCCGGGCTCCCCCTGCGCGGAGGGCGCGGGGCCGCCTCATGAGTTCGGCGCGGCGGCGGCGGCGGCGGGGAGCGGGCGCGGAGAGCGGCTCCCTGCGCCACACACCGCACACACAACCACACACACACACACACACACACACACAGAGAGAGAGACTCCCTCTGACTGACGTTTGTACTTGTTATGGAGGAAGGACTCCGTGAATCAAACTCGTTTCTGGGTCACTGCTGCCACAGGGGGGAGCTGCTTTAATCCCCTGCCAAAACTGGAAGGCGAGGGAAGGCGCGGGGGGGTGGTGGGGGGGATAATCATCGTGTAGCGGCGGCGGGGGGGGGTGGCGGCCCCCGGGGGAGCCGCCGTTAACTCTTGGCTGGGTCTCTCCCTCGGCGGCGGGGCGGCTGTTACCGGGGAGCCCGGCGGCTTCCCCGGGGAGCCACCACCGCCGCCGCCACCTCCTCCTCCCCGGCTGTCTCAGCCGCGGGGTTCCGAGCGACAAGAGGGGACGTCGCAAGGCGGGCACAGCTGGGAAACGACCACACGGTGTCTGCGCCCGGGTCCCGCCGGTGGCAGCGCCGCCCTTACACCCTGCGACAATCCGCTCTTCCCTCCGGAAAAAAACCGAAGGCGGTTTCACCCCCGGGAATTGCGACGCTGCGCAGGCTGCCGCTGCGGGGCACACGGCTCGGCCGTTCTCCGGGCGGAGAAACTGAGGCACGGCAAGAGTTGGGTGCCCTGGCCACGGACACGGCGCGGAACCGCCGCGGCGAGAAGAAAACCGCGGGGTCCCCGTCCTCAGCCCCCGTTATCCCCCCCCGCCCCCGGCTCCCGAACTTCGATACTTCTCAAAGACTGGAAGGAGCTAACGCGTACTGCGGGTCCAGTTCCCATCTTTCTAGCGGGAAACGAAATTATCTGAAATTGGCACCAAATTACATACTGAACTTGCCATTATCCAAAAAAAAAAAAAAAAAAAAAGTATGTTTGAATGCAGATTTCCTTATTTGCCATATAAAAGGCTTTACCTCCCACCGTGCACCTGTGCTCCCCGAGTGAAGGAGGACTCCCCCTTTTGAGCAGAATTCCTCAGCAAATCGAGTATGAGGTCATAAGCACCACAGAGAAGATTCAGCATAATCTCAGACACAGAATTAAGGTGATCTGCGGAAAGTAATCCCCATAGTATGCAAATACAAATTAATGCAGCCTCCACAGCAATATTAGTCTGCCAAAGAATCACACCTTAGCTCCACAGAGGAATTGGGTCATTACTCATCCGTGCAAACCGAGTCATTTATCCTGCCGTCTCACCCACCTACCTACTCAATAATGAAACGCTACTTACATTGCTACACATCCTAAAAAGTTGTACTTTACTACAAAAATATCCTTTCCCCCCCCCCAACATATTTTTTCACTGGAAAAATAAGACAGTCGTGGTTTTATTCATAGAACAGCCTGAAACATCTTTGGATTTTAGAGACTTTGATTCCCCTTGTTTTTATCTACATGACAATAAGAAAACACACCCATTCTCTACATTCTCCCGCACTTACCTTGGTGTCCAGACCTGTAAAGATAACTAATGGAGCAGCTCTGCACGCACCAGCAGTCTAATTAGAAGTAGCTCCACTGATGTCATTCATACCCACGGGATGGGGGCCCTTAGCTTTCTCCATTCCCGGTGCAGCCATCAGGCACCCGGGATCCTCCCTGCCCCACACCGCATCCTATCGATAGTCCGTTTATTGCCACAATTACATTCGGCCGGCCGTCAGCTTACCCCTGAGCTTCCAGGAACCTGCTCCAAGGACTACTCTTCAGTACTGCCAAAGGAGTCGGTGACGGGAGACTTTGTTGATCTGTATTATCTGAACAGCACGTGTCCACTGCTGTGCGATGGTAGAAACGCCGGAAGAGATGAGGTCACAGTTTTTTCACTCCGTGGTCTGCAGGCCCCTTGGGAGCTCATGGACTATTTCTCAGAAGTCCATAAAAAGTAATCAAGATTAGCAAAGCTATTGTCAGTTGGCATTTACAGAGGTATGCACCACTACTGGATGAACAATTTATTTTTTTTTTAATATTGTCCATTGTAAAAGACTGAAGAATCACTGGAAATGCTGTTTGTCCCACTCTTCTGAATTCTTTCCAAGCAAGTTCAGAACTGGCTTCTGAGAAAGCCTTAAATGTGAATGCGCGCTGATTTCTAAAGAGGAATGATAGAAACTCTCCTATCTCAAACTCCTTGGATTTGAGGCAGTATTTTTGTTTTTCTTTAATTAGTTTCCCTTTGCATACACAGCCAAGTTTAAGTTACATCTTGTATTTTAGGAAACATTTCTCTTGGAAGCCATGTGAGGCCATACATGTAGGAACAGAACATGAACGTCTGTAGAACGGTGGGCTGTGTTTTTAGAAAGTAGTGACTAAAAATGCGATCTAAATTACTGTGGAAAACCCAACAAACGAGAGCCCTCTGCGCCGTAAAAGCAGCTAGTCCAGTCTTCACAAGGAAGGGAACGCAACCAGAACAGAGATGCTCTTTTGTCTCTTGCGTGCAGTTTATCACTGAGGCCGTTCCGGAATCGTGTACTCATATGTTTTAAAAGGGAAGAGTGAAAAATTGAAGGGCTAGTAGCTGGAAGAATAATTTTCGAAAATAATGGAAAACACTTCACAAAGCAAAGGTTACATCCTTCAACACTACAGGGATGAAGTTGCATACTAATACAGCTGTGGTCAAACAGGCCACAATATAACAGAGCGGACCGGAGTAGGGCACCGGCACCATTCATACAAAACAGCACGGGGGGAAAAAAGGATCTACAAATGATCTAAATCAAGCGATGGGTTGTTCACTGCAGAATCAGCTTTAGCAGCTTAAGGCACCGTTCTGACTCCTGGTGGAGCATCCCAGCGGCAGACATCGGAAAGGGCTGTGTGAGTGGTCCTCATTCGCTTCTCTACAGACTCGGTGCCCGGCTCGACCCGCCAGAGCAGGCAGGCTGCCTACAACGACACACAGGAGGACGGTAAAAGCAAGCCACGTGGGGCAAAGAGAGAAATCTTAATTCTGCATTAGACTTCTGACCACAGCCTGACTCTCGTAGGAACCAAAACACGAGAGACGGCCTCACAGTAGTTTTTTGCTACCTCCACTGGCTAATTTTCGAGGCGATGGGTAAAATTCTGCTGGAGGTAGAGTCAGTAGAAGTTTTGCCATGGACATCAGTGGGGCCAGGACTTCAGCCTTCATCTCTAACAGATATTTACCCCCTCAACAAAACGGGCATTTTGTTATAATAAATAATGTCGTTAGACTCTGCCTCACTTGGTCATCTTTATATCAGTGATAACCCTCGTTCCAGGAACACTCCGAGAATACGTATCAGGCTTGGAGTTAGGCTTTGTACTAACACACAGAACTTCTGCTCCCTTCTCCAAACTGTTTCATCAGATATAGTCACTCCATATTAAATTTTACTTAAATTTTTTGATCATTTGTATAGTTTCTTAACGTCTCCCTCTTGCCTGTTATTTCTGAGCAGATGCACAAAGCCAAGGAAAGACTAGGTAGCTTTTCAGCACTTTTTTTCTAGCCTTTCGTGGCAAACTGTTGCTGCAGCAGTGTCTGATAAAATATTTTTACTTACTTCTTTCTTTCTTTCATTCTTAATTTGATAATACTCCTTTCATACTTGGAATCTTTTCCGGTAATTGTTGCAGAATCTCCACATGTGAAAGCGGAGCTGATGAAGCTCAGTTTCTCCTCACTGTTAAACTTAGCCTGAGTATCACTTAAAACTCAGAACTGTTCTTTTGCTCTTTTGACTCCAGTTTTTAAAAACTTCCACCTGCATTTGCTCTTTCTTTATTTTGAGGATTAGAAACTTGAGGGGAAGAACACGGTACAGATCCAAACTAGCATTGTCAAGATTTTAGCTTGTACTTAATCTTCAAGCGTAAGAACTTCCAGAGCCCTTTCACATCTCCTGTGAGAGATGTACGTATTGCCGAGGTAAGACAGATGCACAGTTGGACCAAATCCTGTTGAGGTCCATTCTGTCTCAAGTTGGTCTACTCACATGAGCAAAGGAAAAAAAAGATTTTGACTCATGCATATGTAAATCTATACCGCTTACAAATTGCGTAAGTGCAATATTTTTAACTCCTGCAGAAATAAAACTTGCTCACACGGCTTACGTATGGACCATAGAGGAACACAGTTGTCACAGTTCTGCCTAATCCAAATACATCATTTATGGCAACATGACACCTGACTGCGACGCAAAATGATGCCTAAAAAGATTAATTGGTGCGCTGGCTTTTTCTTCCTTCTCATCTACAAGCACTGAATTTTGGTGTGTCTAGATTAGGAAGGCCAAGAAGGCTAAGCTCAGGGAACATCTTATTTCCTTTTGCTCTGAAGTCGAGGTTTACAGCTACTGGGATTGCTTGGGGGAGTGATTTGCAGATTGACAGGCTGTACTCCAAAGATGTGCTTTCTCCTGTGCGCACAAGCCTCATTCTTCTGGTTTACAGTTCCTTTGTTTTACTGAAGGGTGGTTGTTGTGAGAGTCAGTAACTGGGTGTATGAGCCAGTACCCCAGTAAGCAGAAGCTGCACCATTAAGGGATGAGGATGGAGAAGGATGAAAACGAAGCTTTAGAGCTGAACTTTATAATTAACATGCTGTCAAACAGGGTGCTTGCAGCAGAGAGACAGACTAGCGTAGTCTTCCTAATGACAAAACTTGAGAAGTAGAGATTATAATATTCATTTTGTGTGTGGGTAGGCAGGGGCATACAAAGGTTAAATCACTTGCACAAGTCACATGTTAAGTCAGCATTAAAACCAAGAATAGAAACCTAAAGTCATGCCTCTCAGTCCAAGGTTTCTAATGATTAAACTATATCCTCTCCTTTGGCCTGGTCTGTAGCACATAACACAGTACAAAGTATACCTCCATGACATTTTGCACATAGGTATCTTAAAATATTTTTGCAAGTCAAACCCAATCATTGCATGGATATACAACCATTGACATCGTATATTCGTCTGAAAGTGAAGTGGGAACAGGTATGCCCAATAGGGAATATTTACCATATTCCGAAATCTAAAAGTACAGCTATGGAAATCAAGTGTTTCCAAATTATTCTCGTGGAAAAGCGGAAGCTGACAGGAAACCAGTAGAACGAGAACCTCAAGGGAACTAGAAGCAGGCAGTTAACTTGCAGGACTGCAGGTTAAGCGGGCTGAAGCTGATGCATCACCTTTAAGGTAAACAACATAATTTTGTACATGATGAGAGAAGTAATTAGCAGCCAAGGTAATGCCCTAAGTAAAGGAAGAATGGATTGTGAAAACCTCAGGCAAGTGAGAGTTTAGCAGCCACAGATCAAATCTCAGTTGAAGTATATACACGTGCCTGTCTGGCAGCTCATCAAGCAACATTACGCTGGCTAATCTAAATGAACTTCAATATTAAGTTGTGTTTGTGCAGGCAGAAATTATGTAGTGAAAGAAAGGTGCTGTGACAAGACTCGTAGAAGAGTTCAAAAGAATCTGATTACAGATTTTCTGATTGCAGAGTGCGTCTTGATAACTGGTTGCTAAAAGTGCAGTGGTAGTACCAGTTTATTGGGAAAGTACGACAAAAATCAATTTCTTTTTTCAGTAACAACCCAGTGCCAAAATGACTTTAAAAAAAAAAAAAAAAAAGACAGCTTCAAATCTGGATCCTTTGGAGTTAGAAAAAGATTAAATAAAAAGAAGATCAGCTGTTGAAATTGCTCTGAGCAGCCTGTGGTAATATTTCTGGAAAGAGCAGAAACCTTGGAAGTAACTTCCCATGCGGCCCTTTTGGGATCTACTGGGTACTTTATGGAATTGCCCCGGAGTTGCTTCGATTCGTGGTCTCTCCTGGAACAGCCTCTTACAAATATAACGACTCACAGTTCATCGAATGTAAAGCTGGTTCCAGACCATGAAACTGAGGTCTGCCACAAAGGCCAAGAGATCGTACACCCTCCCCGGCAGAAAACAGACCCAGGACAATTAGACATAAGTTACAATGCAGAGGAGATACTCTGTGTATCCTCAGTAGGTACAGCTCCCTCTCCACAGTTTACCAGTTTATCAGTTTCCATGCTCGTAATCCCCTTTAGGGAATGTGTCAATCATAATTTTGACAAAGGGCAAATTTTCTCTCTGAATAGCTAGAAGTCCACTGATTTCAGAAGCAATTGTCCTGAAACCTACTTCACATATTAGTAACTTTAGCTCAATAGTACGCAGATGTAAGGCAACAAGGCTGTAAAGAAGCCATCCATTCTAAATAAAGAAAATGCTAGTCAAACAAATAGGCAACTGTTGTTTACTTCAGGTATTTTACTTTACCAATTACGTGTTTTAGAAATTAAGTTATTCAGTGTTTAAAACATAGGAAAAATGACTAAGAAAAGTAAATGTCTTTTTCTTGTGGCAATATCGATTGCTGAGCTTTTCTACAAGTTTCACTGCATAAGAAAGCACAAAAAAAGTTTAGAAAGTTTTAATCAACATAAATGTAATAAAAGCTGCCTCGTGTACTTCCATTTCACTATTCTATATATTCAGAGGTTCAACGCTGCCAAACAGCATTCTGAACAAGAGACTCAGAATATCCAGGACAAAAGAACCTTTATACCATAGGGGAAGTTGAGTCCGTCTCTAACCTCCCTCCTTCCATGTCTTGCCCCGGAAAAAGGGCGGGGGGGTATTGGGGTAAACAGGGCGGTTTATCCCATATATCGATGGGCCACGTAACCTTGCAGCAGCCCTAGCTGCCTGTCTCTGTATCTGGCTGGCATTAACGCGTAGCAACAACAATGCAGCCCACACTGTTACGCTTCCGCTTTGCTAAGAGCTTATCAGAAATACACACCCAGTAAAAAATTCACAAACATAAGAAAAAGCCGCAGTTCCCTTATCAAGTAGAGAATTATAATCTATTTTGCAAATAAGACATTGAGACATAATGGGAAAGAGATACAAATGAAAATCGCCCCTGGGAAAGCGAAGAGGCTCAATCTCATGATTCAGCCCTAACATATTACAATAGCCTAATCCTTCAGTAATGTTTGAAACGTACACGATACAAAAGGTCAACTATCCTTAACACCGCATTTGCACACTGGATGTGTCTAACCCCAGATTTCTGCTTCAGACTCTAGGAGAGCAAGGAGAGTTACAGGAGGTAGCAGAGTCTTTGCACAAGAAGACGTTCAGAGGCAGAACCACAAACAGCTGCGCAGTGAATTTTCAATGCACGTAATGCAAGCACTCAGGATGCAAACAGCCCTCGAGTCATTTCATACCATTTATAACAGTAATTCTAAAGTTACTGCATTTTTTTTTCAAATGGACAAAGGAGTTTATTGCTTATTTAGAAGTTACAGCTTCTTTGCTACTGCTCAAAGCCGAGACTGCCACAGATATATTTAACTAAGCACACAGTGAAGAATGAAGAAAACTTGGAAATCAAATCATTACTCTGGCTCCTGTGAACTTTGCTTCACTAAGCAAAAAAACCTGCAGCAAACAAAATAGTCTCTGACCTTCCAGAACAACATTTAAAAAAAAAAAAAAAAAAGAGAGTCTGATCTGCTTATGTGGGCAGATTTTGGCACAGGGTAAACATCTATGTTTGCTCCTCAAATTGCACAAGTCAGAAAAGAATCTCTCTCTTTTATCCAGGACATGCTTTTAAAGCATCGCGCATTTATGTTTCTTTGACAATCTGAAGCAGGTTACTTTCTTCACATGGAAGTGCAAGTACTGGGGCAAAGTAAACGTGCCGACAGCCTGTAGTCTGGTATCTAAAGGAGGAATGGGCACATCCTGCTGCGAGCACACGTATCCCTACGTAACTGCCAAAACCGCAGTTGCAGCCTACTCGGCTTCTCAAATATTCAGCCAACCATAGCAGCATCTCTGCCCTCGGCCAAAGCTAAAGGTGAGCCCACAGTGTCTCAGATCTCTTCTGGAAAAGGGCCCAAACTGCTTAAGGGAGCCAGGCAGAGTCTTCAGCCACAGCATACAAAGGGGGAAAAAAAAAAGTTTACGGAAGATAGTTCAGGAAAGCCTGAAAGAGCGCCAGCCCCGTAGCAGACAGCCCCACGCCAGAGTACAACTTGTACTGGCACTCTGGTGTAGTGCTTTGGATCAATAACATCTGTAATAAAGCACATATTGACTGATAGGCTGCACAGATGCATTGAGGGAGCAAAGGGATTTTTCCTCTCCCAACATGCTGGTGCTGGAGCCTACAGCAACGATTTGGCTCTACCTTTACGTGTTGATCTTTATTTTGTGCTTTTCAAAGAGCTGCTCCTGTGGATGCTTTGGGGACTCCTTCCTTTTTAAGGAAATTAAGCATCTTTCATGACTGCCTTAATAAAATGCTGCAAGCATTGTGCACCCAGTAGTACTTGACACGCGCCTTGGACATCCTACTTAGCTCATTTGCAGGAGTTCGATTTCAGTGAAGGAAATCGGTGACAGCAAAAAGGTCCCAAACCTCAGGCAACGTAGTGAGAGACCAAGATCACCGATTGCATAAACCCCGTCATTTCATGTGAACAGAATGAGTAAGTATTGAAAATGCGTACATCTGTCACATACTGTCCCCAGCGAGGGAGCCCCATTGACCAAGTAAGCTGGTTACCTTTCAGAATACAATTAACATCAGCTGGTTAAGTGTTTTAAATACTTTTAAAGTCACTGAAGATACACTAATACCCTGAATTCTATATTTTTCCATGAAACAATAGCAGTCCAGATAATCAAGCTACAATATACACACAAAATCCTTCTCTGCTACATATACACATGCTTTGTTTTCGCAAGTGTCTGCTACACACACACTTGTTTTTGCAAGTATCTCAAAGTCAAGACATCTCCAAGTTCACCTAAGGGAAGAAGACACCGATACTTGTCTTATTTTAAAAATTCCATCCACGTACCTACAGTTTGTAAGCAACCACTGAAACCAAAAGCATGAGTTGCAATTCTCTTTTCACTGGGAATGAGTGCTTATGCCACTAACTTCCGTGGAGCTAGGATTTTTCCTGAGCCTACATTTTATAATTACAGAGAATTCTATATAGCCATTGCCATTCAAACTGCATGATATTTTTTAATAAACTGATTTATCAAACACAATGCATTGTGCTCTGATTGAAGACCACCATCTCATCCTGAACATTAAATGAGGAATTAGTTGACGGAGAGTTTAAAAGCTGCATGTAATTTCCAGCATATATACCAAATGGAATCATCCTTAGCAAGGTGTTTGCTACACTAATCCCGTTTACACATCATGGACAAAAATAGATACATTTAACCCTGCGAAAATTTAGGCCGAGTCTGAGAGCATTAAGCACAAGTAAAGCCAAAAGTGTGTTAGGTTACTGAGACCAGGTTCAAAGGGCTTTGATGTCCAAGGCTAAAAATGTAGTTCAGCAAATTCTTGCTCATTTGTCCGGCTCTGGAATTGTCTAAACTTACTTAGTACCTCCCTGCACGATTGCAACATTCCTTGAAGTTCTGCAGCTCTTATTTTTTTGGCATGATCTGAACTGCTTCAGTTTGCATAACGAGGTCACAGCTACAGTCTCAGCCCAGCGAAGCCAGATGCGATGGTGTAGGCCTACCTATTGGTTACCCGCTTCCACTTTCTCCAAGCTGAATTTCGCAACAGTGTGCTGGAGAGCCAAAGGGCCTGCTGGTTCTCATCCCACTTCATGACTCGTACACGCCGTGTTGCACAATGCCTCAACTTTAATAAAAGAGATGGAGAACACACATCTCGGCCCAAGTTTTGGGCTAAATCATCATCTCTCATATCTTTGTACTTACTAATTTTGTTCTGAATACACTGCTTTTTAAAAACTACAGGGAAGAAGCGTTAATGCTTGACTCTTTTTTTTTTAAAAAGAACACTAATATTTGAGGTCTGAGACTTGCATAAGACTTTTGCTGGATGTGCTACAGACACAGGACACCAACTAAAATATCTTAACTTTTTTGTATTTTTAACCTCTATTAATAATACCGGTACATTCAGCTCACACTTCCCTATTGAGATATCCTTTTGTTCCACATACAGGAAAAACTCCTGTATATGTAGGCCACAGCTTGCAAAAATAAACAAATAATACATTTTCTAAGAGATGAAGTTCCTAAGTATGTTACACTGCTTGACAGTGACAACAAACCACATGAATTTCCTCAAGAAAAAACACTTTTGCAAGAAACAAGTTAAGTTGCAATTTTTTTCTTTGCAGAAGGTTACGTCACTGTTATCTCTTGGGTACAGATGACACTAATAACCATGTGCCTGAACTCCAGCTAAATTATCAGTTTCCTTTAAATAGTTTGAGGGAAGAAAAACAGCAAGAAAGCTGTATAGGAAAGTAGGAAAGCTTGGTCTTGAGCCTAATTTTGAAAATTCTTTCAGCTTAGCTTCTGAATTTTGTTCTACAGGTTTTCATATCCAAAAATTTATCATTTGTGCATACAGACTGAGTAGCATATATAGCTCCCCAAACTGCACACAAGGTGGGCACAGCAGCTGCGCACACTAAGGCTGTCCCTAGACCAGTTCTAGCTATTCAGCCCAAGCGTTTTAAATCATCTCCACCCTTTAGGAGACTCTTTGCCTTTGTTCAAGGTACTTATTTTAACCCTGAACTCGCTGGTCCTCGTGAGCAGCATTATGTTTTCCAATGACATTACACAGAAGCGTGCATACCCAAATGTTTGTACGTCAGGTTTTGAAGAAGACACCTTAATCCCTTGACTCCCATTAAATGCGTCACACTTCAAAAATTGTCTCGTATAGTTGCTGTAAATTTCAGGTTGTAGAATGCCCTGCACCATTGAATTAACTGCTGATGCTTCAGCTGAATCCTCCGTGTCTCTACAAACACCCTCTTAAGGCTAAAAGAGTATCTACCCATAACAGAGTGTCCTGTCCACCAGGATTCAGCTAAACATTCAGGTCCCATTCACGATCAGAAATCCACAGCCAAATACAGGTAGTACCAAGAGCGTTCTAAGATTTCTACAGCAAAATGTAATGACTTCATTTTAATAGGTAAACATGATGAGCTCCACAAACGACTGCTGAGGCATTAGAGATCATTAGTCCCACAGAGAAAGCACTAACATCCTGCAGTATCAAATTGTTTATCACTAATTTACAGAGACTGAATCCACAAATACATTTCTATCACTTTGTAGTTGCTTAATTAATTACATATATTAAGCAAATTAAACTGAAGGATGCAGCGAGTACTCCCAGGGCAACCAACGGCTATGTCACCAGCAATTTGCTTCTTTTCTATTCAGAGAAGTCCTCCCAGTTTTCTTTTTCTTTTAGTGGCAAAGAGGATCATAAAAGGATGAAAGCTGTGATCTTACTCGCACAGCGGAAATCAAGAGAGACTTCTATTGCATCGAGATTAGTGCGATAACTCCAAGAGAAGAACTTCACAAACATGTGCATGAGTGAACAAGCAGCCCAAACTTTGGGGAATCTTCAGATCGCAATCAGAACAACCCAGTGCAGCTTTTTATTATGATAAGACCAGAAGAAGCCCACAGATATTGATAAAGCACATAGGTTTCTGCAAATTCATTCTGAACTTCATCTGTAGAGTCTTCTAGAAAAGTATGATTTATAAAAACTAACATTTAAATAGCTTAACTGTTTTAATATATCAGATTAACACTAATGACTATAATATTTACTTATTTGTTCTCTTTATATAAAATGTTGTTAGAGGCAATTGTAAGCTCGTAGTTAATAACTTTTTGGATAAAGCTGTTCTGCTAATTAATTTTCCTCTTGTATAAAATATCGCAAAAGAAAAATCAATGCTCAGCTCTCAAGTGGTTAAAAAAATAGAATGTTATTTTGCTTGAAAACAAAGCAAAAACAACAGCAAAACAATTTTTGTCCAGTATTTTCAATACCATACAGGTTGCTATGAAGAAACTTAACTGCCTGCCAGGCAGATCCAGCACCTCCACAAACACTGTTCTACACACATTTACATCCAGAGGCATCAACTGGACTATTATCATACTTAAAATTAGACAACTTCATAAGTTTTTGTCAGACTGGGTGCTTACGTGCCCCAGGCAATTAACAATTTACTTTTTTTAAAAAGAAAGCAATGTACTGATGATTTAGATTTAAATGTTTAGGAGGCAGTTCCTCTTTTGGTTTTATTCCTTAACACATGTTCAGTCCTTGTACCATGTTATCACCATTGTGTGTACCTACATATTTTTGGTCACACTGACAACAGAACCTATACATAAAATACCACCACAGCCAGTTGATTTAAAAAGCATACCCGTTTTTGTTAATTTAGAAAATACAGATTTTTCCTGACAATCCAAAATCATCTTATAATTTCTGGTATTTGTGGAGCTCTATTTGGATTTGGAAAAAAAAAACCCCATTGGCATTCATTTTTCCTGTACTATAAGAGTACAGGACATTTGAGCATCATTTCTTCCTCTCTCATACAAAAACAAAAAACACAGGAAAAAAAAAAAACAACCAAACCAAACAACAACAACAACAACAGCAGCCACACACAAAAAAAACCTAACCAGAAGGGAACATACATAAAGGGCAATTCCACAGCTATTTTGTGGTAAATGATAAACCACAAAGTGTCCCTTAGTGGATGTGCAGAATGCATGATCCAGAGCTTGGAATGTCCTCATTTCCTGACACATTTCCCTTGTTTCATCTGTGTAAGAACTGCTGATCGCTACATTTCATAGGGAGAGGCAACCTTATTCTTCACTGTTTTAGGTGCCAGATTTAGGAATGACCAATTCTTCTGTTCTAGTATTATAGTAGCAGTTCTGAAAGGAAAAAGGCATAAAATTGATGCCTTGCCCCATCTTTTTTACCCCAGTTTTTAGAATCTTCTTGGAATACTCTGTGAAATGTTAAATTCGCCTCATGATACAAGGTCAAAGCACTTCCATACTTGTTGATACCAGTCTTCATACTTTGAATTAAAGGTCAAATGACCCAAACAACTTAAATCCTATGCAACTAAAAGGAAAATAGAACAGAAGTTGATGACCAGAACAGCAGAACATTTGAAGTCTTTTACTCCAGGTCCTCCAGACCTTTGTAGTGGTTTTACTTAAATGTCCAAATCTTTGCCATGATTACACTAAACCTTTCTTGAATGAACAAAAAGTCCTCAGATAGACAGCAAAACCAGCAGATTAACTAAATAATTTCATTGATACAGACCACAGCATTAACATTTTCAGGAGAAAATTGCTCGTTAGATATACCAAGCTCCAACTGTGTAAGAAAACTATCTACAATTTGGTTTCTTACTTCAAAGCAGAAGCTGGCTATACAAATTTTCCTGGAAAATGCACTAGCTTAAACCCAAAATCTGATGAGCCATCTCTTCCTACAAATAGGTAACTAAAGCATAACAGCATTTTACTAATGTATTTATAACCTACACGGTCAAAGTAAATACCGCTTTTCAAAGTATCTCTTCACCAGAAATCACAGGCTAGATCTGGCTGCCAACACACAAATTTTATGTTCCCTCACAGGTTACTCTGCTACAGTCAATATCAAGTTTCCTCATCGAAATTCTTCCATTAATTGAGGAGAACCTGTCTTGTGTCTTTTCTTTCAATTTAATGCTGCTTATTTCCTCTTCTCCTGTTCCTCATGGGTATTCCTTATGTTGTTTCCATTCCTGGCAGCTCTTCCTCCCAGCAGCTGCAACAGCAGCGAGAGACAGGAGTCGCTTGGACTCCGTTGGCCACGCAAAAGCATCACACTGGTGGTCCCCTGGTTACTGAATGCAGCATGGTTAGCTGAGCAAGAGCACCCTCTTTCTGAAGCAATTTTTGTGCCAGGAAGCCTTGCTGGTTTTCACAGTGGGCGAGTATCCTGTGACTGAGTGAGATTTGGACTTCTCCAGCCAGCTCAGCGTTATAAACACGTCACAGTCTGAAAACAGCTGTCTAGACATTCATCAAGCTGTTGGGTTTCAGCCCTCCATATTTAGTCTTCATGTGTCTAGGCTTGCTTGGATTGAACAGGCTTAAATATTCTCTCTTTCTATGGCATCTTTGGTACATTTCCAGAGCACTCACTAGCTCTCTTTCGTGAGACTTCGTGGTCCAACTGCTGTTCTGAATCAAGCAATACTAACCCTCCTCAAAACAGGCTCTTTTCTACATCTGGTCTTCAGGACACTAATTTTGAGCTCATTTCTTCAGGAGGCACATGGCTACCAGAGCAAACTGATCCTTAACTCTGTGTGCAACGTAATACCTGCAAATCTCCATTTTAGGAAGCACAAGCAGTTTGTAGATTTAGCTTTTAAAAATGTCTTACACCCATGTACATACCTACCTGATTCTCTAAATAGTCTGAAAGGTGTCCAAGACCAAGATTAAAGTCCACTAAGAAGTATACAATTATCCCTATTCTACACAGAGCCTCTTCTCTGAAACAAAAGGCCCACCAACTGTTAGCCTTTCCTCACTAGTTAGTATACTTGTTTTCTCCATTCCAAATATGGCTAGCAAAAGATCTATAAATTCAGCTTTCTTTTCATGGTATTACGTAGATAAGCTTTAAAGTTCCTTATTCTGCCAGGTGAGCCAGTCCTTGCTTACCTGGCAGAATGGTTAGGGGCTTGTTCTGACCAGTACTTCTAGCATATTTGTTAAATTGTACTCCAAATTCCAGCGTCACTGAGTTATTATAGTCCAAGCACCTAATACATAGCAGCCAATGCAGAGACAGTTGAATCTTTTCTTCTTCCGCTCCCAGGAATTATTTCTGTAGGGAAGGCCATACGCTGATCTCAATTAAAGCTACACAGAAAAAAAAGGTCACATAAAACTTGTGGAACACGTCACAGAAATAACGCAGAAGTGACTTTACCCTTTGCATCATAAAGCTGACAGTTCTATTAGTGCATTTTCTCAATTATTGTACACTTTGTAATAATTAAAGAGATTTCAGAAAGTAAATGGAGTTTGCTAATTCAGCAGTAGATGTTGAGGTTTATACTTTAGGACTACCTCCATAGTAAAACGCAATCTGCAGAATAAGAGAGAAAGTAGCAGGAATAATTTCTGTTAAATTTGATTGGCTTTAGTAACAAACATTCAGAGAAAAATCACAATAGCAATTTTTTTAAAAGCATCCTTGCCATGGTTTGAGCCATGGCAGAAATTATGCTATCTATATTCTTGCAGTTTAGAAGGAGAGCCACCACGCAAAAACAAACAGCCCAAGATTTTAAACAGGAAAGCTTTTCTCTGGAGTTCTACAATGCCAATGAATGAAATTCAGGTCTGTGAGTACAGTTCCATTAAAGTCACCATCATTGAGAAATAGCTCTCCTGTGCTTCAGAAATGTGATTTCTCAATCCAGATAAGAGTCCTTTGCATTTATTTTAGTGATGAGAATAAGATCTACTACTCTTTTAACTCAGCAAAGAAGATCGATGAAAGAACTGAATTTTATTTCACTCCGGTAGCCATCAATAGAATTCCCTACTAAACTTCCATCACATGCATCTGATAACATCAGGATTAAAGAGATGCTAAATATGCAGCATCTGCTTTAGCTACTAAGAGACCAAACTGCTGTGCTGATGACCTGTATTTGTCAGTAGCTTTTATTAATGATGGTAAGGTCTAAACTGAGCTTTGCAGCCTATCATTTATTAAAATGCTATTCTTTTCAAAACAGCACCAAAATGCTAGTAATTTAAGCCTGTTTTTAGGATGCCTACCTCACTTTAAATACTTTTTTTGGAGGTTGATAGGAATACAGCATAATTGCGGCTACACTTTCATTAGGAAGTTGTGCAGCACAATCAGAGCAAGTCTGAAGAGCAAAATAGATGTTGCTGGAAGCCAAAACCCCATGCTACAGCTGTTTCTGGAGGGAAGGAGAAATGCTTTATTCTAGCTCTGCCCCAGTCTCCTGCACTGAACGACCCCTAGCAGTTAAAGCACTTTAAATATGCTCCTCTAGCCTGCCTTTTGGGCTGGTTTAACCTAAAAGGAACTCAGTTTGTATTCTCCAAGACAATTTGACAACACAAAACAACGCGAGACAAGGAAGGAGGATGGAAAGATTCATGTCACCAGGACATCCCCTCTCTGAAGTAATACATTAACATATACGCACCATGTGATGATCAGCAGAAATACTTGAGGCAGCAAGCATTTGATATGGAAGAAAAGGATAGAAACAGCATGTTTTCCCATGAGGGTTCTATTCTTAAAAGCTTTCCCTGATTTAATCACCTAGCACCTTTTCAGGAACGTTACAAAGCCTGCTGACTTTGGAGTAACCATTTAGGAAAGGCAAAAAGGTTACAGCCAAGATGTCTGTTTAGTATTAAGGTACCTTAAGGAAACTTAAATGGGACTGTGGTAGGAAAAGTAAAATTAGAAGAAAAAGTTGCACTGCTCAGACATTTTTTCTTTGAAAGAAAAGCAATTGTCTGTAGCAATATGGGCACAGATGTTTTCAGATACAGAAATAAAATACAGATGCTGGAGACTAAGGGAACTTCATATCTGTATATAGGTCTAGATTGTCTCAGGAAGAATGAGAATCAGATTCTGCTGTTCATTTCATGTGTGCACCATCACTAAAGCACCAAGGGGTTCTCCAAGTTGTAAATTCATTCATCATTGCGTCTAAGAGTGGGACATCTCCTGGTAAGCCTGATCATTCAACATTCATCCCCACTAGACTTAAAGGATATAACAAGTCAGTGTAATTAAGCAGGAATTCTGACATACTGAGCCATTGCCATCTTTTCTCTGTAAATTGAACCCAGACCCGTGGCCCAGGAGTTCAGATTTCTGTGGTCTGAGGCTGAGTTCTGCAAAGCACAGAGGTATGACCTTGGCTCAGCTTTATGGAAAAATTACTGTTGAGCTGTGAAAGAGTATGCAAGCTAAAACAATGCAAGATAAGAAGAAGTAAAAGTAGGAAGAAGTGGAAGAAGTAAAAGAAGTAAAATCAGACTAAAGTGAAATTTTTGAGTTGGAAGCAGTAACTGAAGGACCCGAGAGACAAATACTGCCATGAAAAGGTATAAAACCCCAAAGAAGTAATAGTCAAAAGTCAGCAAGATCAAGAAAGAATTTGTTCCAAGAAGCAGCAGAGGCCAACGCTTCTCCACCTGACTGACCAGCAGACACTCATTAGATGTTTGCATTAGGAGGGGCGCACACATTTCAGGTTGGCTTGGTAGAATGTTGCTCCTACCAATGTGCTAGCCAATAAATAATTACTGGGTACACACTGGTTGTGTACTTGCAAGTCTCTATGCGTAGTAAAGATACCGATACTATGAATTTGGTTACCTATTTTGATACCAATAGGCATCACTAGTTATTGATTTCAATATCCATTGTTACCCGTTGATTTCAAAACTTGGATATTGACAGGCATTGATACCTACAGGTGCCACTGCCTTTTGATATCAATAGGCATCAACAGGCATCAATACCTATCAATAGCAACACCTTTCGATACTGATAAGCATCAATACCTATCATTTTTAATACTGATTTCAATATCTATCAAAAAGCATTGATACCCACTGATAAGTATAGTTATCAGTACCTCTTGACTTTGAAACCAAAACTCAGTATTGGTATGCATCAAAACCTATTTCAATACCAATTTTGATAACAAAAGGCATTGAAAGAGTATGGTACTTATCAAAAGGAATCGACACCTATTAATATCAATGTCTGTCAATACCAACCTTGATAGCGATAGACATTGATAGCTTTCAGTATCAATAGGCATCTATACCTTTCAATTTCAATATTGATTTTGATATCATTAGGCATTAATACTTACTGATATCAACAGGTATCAAAAGGTAGGCATTGATACCTATCAATTTCTACACTGATTTTGAAATCAGTAGGCATCAGTAGACATTGTTAGGCATCAATATCTATCAATTTCAATAGCTGCTGGTTTCAATAGTCATCTACACCAATTGACTTTGATACTAATTTCAATAGCAATAGGCTTCTATACTTATCGATGTTTATACCTTTCAATAGCAGTACCATTTTTAATACCCATTGATAGCTAGGTATTGATAAGCATTGATAGACTAATTTAGGTAAGCATTGATACCTATTAGTATCGATACCTTTTGATAAACATAAATACTTATCGTTACGGTAGTCATCAGTATATACCAATACCAATTGATAGGCATCAATAACTATGAATTTTGATACCAATTTATTTTTATACCTATCAATACCAAACAATTTCAATACCTGGGTATATTTAGAGTCATCAATTCATATGGATGTTTACATTCCGGCCAAAGAGCCATATGAAGTTTTGGTATGTAGCTTATAGGTGGTATTATTTGGTGTGGAGCTTGTTCACTTCTGCTATACCTCCCAGAACAAAATATTGGGGACAAAGCATATTATCCTATAAGATCTTTTACATTCACAATCAGGTGTGCAAAATCCTGTGTTGCGAAAGTCAATGAGCACGTGCAAAATCACAGGCACAGATGCAGTGATCGTTTGTTAGTAACTGGTTCTTCACATTTAGACAGAGGACAAAAATATAATAGTCTTGTTATTTCATTATTTCCGGGAGTTCTGAGAACTTGCATATTGCTCAAATTCATTTGGTTTTCTTGGAAGTCAGTTCTCTTTAAAACAGGTAAGTTTCCCTTAAGCATCTCTCCAGATAGCTCAGTTTCAGCCTCTAGAGGTGCAATTCTTTCTTTCAAGTTTTGCAGCTTTATTAGTTCTCTTTAGATTTCTCTCTACTGTACTGGGTCCTCTGACATGCCCACAGTTTTCTTTCTGAAGGCTGACAACACAGACAGCCGTATCGTCTTTTTTACTTTCAGCTGCAAACATCATTTCTCAGTCCCACACACATACCTCCAAACCCAGCAGGGCGAGACAGACGCACTCCCACGGAGCTGCCTAAGAAGCTGCAGTGCCACATGGAAAGACAGTTGGATTTACTGGCATTGTTTCTCATTTTCAATATTTTGTCAACTCTGGATTTTGGGTTTAAATTTGCGTATGTGACTAAAGGAAAACTGATAGCTATAAAAAATATTGCTCGCTCATGTTATCCTAACAGGGATCAGTGTTGCAACCAGAGTATCAGCATGTGCGGTGTCACTGGCACCTCCTGAAGAGGCAAGTTTTCAAAGTTCACCTCTTGTCTGCTGGAGAAGGTTAGGATCCCCAGACTAATGCTTCTTGCTGATGGTAAATGTCACCATGGTATCGCATGACCACAACTAGTATAAAAAAGTCTGACATTTAAAAGATACCGACTTAGAAATCGCCTCCCAACTACATCACTGATGAAGTACTAAGTAGCAATAAAAACCACTATCTAGCAATTCAGACAACCTTTCATTTTTTCCAAGGGCATTTCTCATGCAAATAATGACTCTGCCCAAATCCCGTTACCTTACAAACATTAACAAGATCCCAACCTTAAGGAGCATGGCTGATGGCCAAAACTGAATCAGGGAAGTTGGGATGATTATAATACACTATAGCAACTCCTGCCACACCGAACCTGAGAATGAAAGAGACAACCAGTCTCCACCCTTAAGTAAAGTATACCAATATAAATGGTATCCCAACATCTGTGTGCTTGCTTCATGAAGAAAACTGTCACAAAGTGTGACGGAGGTTTTTAATAAAAACTGGCATAGTTTTCACAGGTTGTAACAGATCCCTTCATAAGTATTTAGCTACAGAAACAGGCGGATGCACTTTGCAAACAAAAGGCAGTTAAAGATTAAATGGCTGAAAGGGCTGAGGGCAGGCACCTTAGCTTTCGGGTTATTTCACATCAGGAAGTCACTAAGCCCGAAGCGACTGGTTTAGCAGATCTGTGAGGTTGGTGCTGAAACCCCTCCTATGTCCATTGTATTTGGTTTCAGAGGGTTACTTTGGATCAGAGCCTGGCCCAGGGCCAAAACAAAACTGTTCAAAACTTTCTGAAGGGAATTTATCCTCCAGAGCTTCACAACCTGAACTACAGGTCTCTCTCTGCACTGTCTTCTCATTTCTTACAAGTACTTCAGCACCAAATTAGCATCACTTTCAAATGCAGCGAGACCCAAAGAAAAGAGAGAATCATTTGCAGCATTTGGGTGCCCATTTACACCACAGGACATGCTGCAGGCCTGCTGTGACACTGGACTCTTGTACTGGGTCTGACTGGGATGGAGTTAACTTTCTTCATAGCAGCACATACGGTGCTGTGTTTCAGATTTGCGACTAAAACAGTGTTGATAACACAGCAATGTTTTGGCTATGGCTGAGCAGTGCTTGCACAGTGTCAAGGCCACCTTTTTTTCCTCAGTCTGCATCCCCAACCCCACCCTTCTGGAAAGTAGGCTGGGGGTGGGCAAGAAATTGGGAGGGGGCACAGCCAGGACAGGTGACCCAAACAGTCCAAAGGGATATCCCATACCATGTAATGTCATGTTCAGCAGTTGAAAACTGGGAGGTTTTATGTTCCAAGGTAGCCGTTGCTCAGAGGCTAGCTGGGCAGCAGCGTGATGATGGGAAAAGGTGAGCGGTTGCCCTTGCATCACTTGTCCTTTTTCCCCCTCTTTTTTCCATCACTTACAAGACTGTCTTTAACTTGACCCATGATTTTTTTTTGCTTTTGATCATACTACTCTCTCCTTTGTCCCACTGACGGGGGGACCAGGTGAGGTGCTGTGTGAGTGCTTACCTGCTGGCTGGGGTAAACCCACAACAGTCAAAGCCATACCCCTCTACCATCAGGCTACTAAGAGAAAGGGGAGATGAAGGAAAGCTTGGTAAGAGCTGTTAAAGCAGTAGCCAAAGCACAGCAGAGGGAAAGTTAGGGAATCAGATGGCAGGGCCAGCTTGGGTGTGAGGGATGACACCCTCTGAGTAAGAAAATGTTCTCTTTCCCCCCTTTTATTAAGACATAAACTTCTGTCCCATCCTGCACCCCCCCTTTTTGTAGCCTGTACCATATAGGAAGGAGACAGAAAATCTCCTGTTGCCTAAGAGTGATGGATAGGTGATCTCAGGACAGCAGGGGCCTCTTACCAGCATTTGCTGGGAATGTACTCAATTCCCTGCACGCTCATGTGCTAGGGGGCTGTGAAGCATGCTGTGGGCTGCCCTCTCTGGCATTCACGCTGATGCACAAGTCTGCCTACATCTCCATCCCTTACTGGTAACGGTATGGTCCTACACGAACTCAACACCCTGTTTGGGGTAATGGCATGGCAGCACACAATAGCCGACAACAGACATTTCTCTCTTTCCCACCCCAAGAGACATATAACTGATCCTGGCTGCAAGCTCTTTGCTGAAACTAGGAACCAACACCGCTCCCAGCCTCCTGAAACGAGAGGGATGACTCTGCGCCGCACAGCATTTCTGCAGAGGGACTCACACGACTACAGAAAATCGCAGCAGCAGGATTGCATCCTTGCGGCTCCCCTTCAGGGGCTGACTGAGGATGGGGGACACAGCAACTTCTGCTTGTTGAGACATGCAGGGCAGAGAGGGGCTACTGCACTCAACCAGCACCACAGCTGATAACTGCTTTGTATTTCAGATAAACAGAAACCTCCAAAAGGTACTTACTCCTGTATTTGTGGGTCAGGGACAGGCTCCACACAGTTACTGCCCTGCGAGCAGGCTAATCCATGGCATTTAGCGTGAGAAAGGGGCTGCATTGTAGGTTCTCAGCACAGAAGCCTAGGAGAGCTGCCTTTTTGCAGCGTGCATTAAACACAGCTCCCCGATACTGGGGCTGAGCTAGGCACTCTCGCAGAGTTCAGGCTGGAGAGGTAATTTCTGAGATAGCTGTTCCATGGAGGAATTTTTCCACAGCTGATGGCTCAGGAGGAAATGTTTTAAAGGTATACTGGCCTCTGTCAGACCAGCAGTATGCATAGTTTCGCTGTGGCTCTGAGCCTGATGCTGTGAACCTACCAGAAAGGTCAGGCACTGCCTCCCCCGGCCCCAGAGCAGCATACAGGAAAAGCAGGACATTTTGTGGGGCTGGAATCCAGAGCACTGGCACAAGGGGTTGTTGACGCCAGGGCTGGCTGGAAACACGCATGGAGATATTTCTTGGCCTGCCCCTGCAGGAGCCTTCTGCAGGGAACAGGGATTCTGGAGCAAGCGCCAGAATGGGCGCTCTCCTCTGGATTCTCCTACATGGTGTTTCTGTTACAGGGGGTGCTGGAGTCCAGCCGTGACACCAGCTTGCTGGTATGCTCCCAAGCAAACACAAAGAGTACGCATCTGCTCTGGTGTTCCCAAGCATGGATGTTGTTCCTGACCTTCAAGGACTATACCTTTACTTTTTTGTCTGGTTGAATTCCTCATTGCTTGCCAGTCACCTCTATCAGCAGCCATCATGAGATCAATGACTTCCAGGTAGGCAGCGGGATTATTTGGTGGCACTAAAATCCCAACCCTTGCACAACTCAAAGACTCAGTTCCTTGGCACCCCAAGTTGCAGGTCTCTGAATTTTATGAGGCAAAACAGGCAACTATAAACTCAGTAGAAGGTGGTGAACAAAGTAGAAAAGACATTCTAGGAAGTGGAGGAAAAAAAAAAAAGGAATTCAGCAAGGGAAGACGGCAAGAGAAAGATGGGCAGTTACAGGAGGAAAAGGATTTCAAATCTGAATAGATACAGATGAATGAAGGAGCACCAGAATGGCAAGAAAGAGCAGAAGGCTGGCAGTCAGCAGCAAACAGGATAGTGTTGATGACATTTGGCCCCTTACAAAGTGCCAGAACTAATTCAGAGTGCTGTGAGAGCCATTGCATTTGAGATCCCTATCTCGACTTTTGTGTATTGGGTCTTCCCAGATGACCTCATGGTGACTTCACAGCGGCACAACCCAAACTGGGGAATCGAGCCTAATGAACTCCAGCAAGCACTGGAGCATATTTGGGCTTGAACTTCCAGGTTTTTTTCTCCTAGAAGGATCTAGTTGGTCCTGGACCACTTTGAGAACTGAATCAATATGTAGTAAATCGGGACAATCAAGGGCTTCACTTCAAAACCACACTCATTTAAAATCCAGCTGCTAATATAGACACAGCCTTAGTCTTCCCGTTATGGCTTTAAACCTTGACTAGGTATTTTCTCTCTTCCCTTTTGGAAATTATTTTCCTGCACTTATATCTGGAGAACCCGGTATTTGACATTTAAAAACATTCTCCTCCACTACTAAATGAACTGCACCCATAGCCTAGCTAACAAACATCTCATCTACCCCATCACCATGGGCCTCCAAATACCAGTTTAACCTCATAGTCTAAGGATTAAATAGATACAGGATCTGATGTCAAAATTATGGTTTCTATTGAAAAGCATCTAAAGACTAAAATTAGGGATTAGACTCTCTTTGTACTGGTCACTGGATAAATATGGTACCCATTCCATTGAGTTCCCATGCTTTCAGGGAAAAAAAAAGCAAACTCGCCTGTAAAAATTGCAGGGGTTTGGATCACAGCACTTGACTTGTTTAGGAGAGTTGGCTGGAGCATGTTAGTTTTTCACCTTGCTCTTAGAGTCATGGTTGAAAAATACATATTAGGCAGTATAAGTAAACTTGTAGAATCATTGCCTGTGCTATACATATGTTAGGTACAAATTGAGACTACTCCACCTTTGGAGGTGGGGGGGAAGTGTCTTCAAGTTTTATTATGAAAAATAAAAATCAGTCACTGTAAATCCTAAGGACTGTGAAATCAAACTTACATCCTCAGTTTTGTGGTGTTAAACTAGGAAGGGTCACGTGCAATGTCTGACCTACATAGTCATACCTCCTATGCATTTACATAAGGGTTCCAAAGCTTTCCAAAGGCACGGGGTTCTAGAGAAAGAGTAAAGAGGGAACATCCCCAAAGAATTTCCCTGCCAAGTACAAATCTTCCCCAAACCACATTATTGGCCACCGCTCTTGTGCATGGTTCAGCTGAGAAAGCTTTTAATTGCAAAGCACTACTGATCTTCTCATGGATTTAGAAGTCTCTTGAAAACGCAAACAGCAAGCTGCAATTCAGCAGCTAATGACAACACACAAAAATTCTTTCTCTGAATAGAGCTGAAAAGCTCACATAAATTTCAGTGTCCTTGAGATACTGTAACTGTACCTGAGCTCGTTTCCGACTGATGTTGGTCCCACAGGGAATTTCTTTAACTGCTGTTCACTAGGATGTAGTCATTCCTACTTTTTATGTCAATAAATCATTGTATTCGTTCAGTCAACCCGAAGTAGCTGCGGCCTGGTAGCCCGGTCTCCTCATCATATTGGGATCTAACATAATCTAGATAACCAGCCCAGAACAGGCCAAAACATGCTAAGTGAGTTTTGCCTAATTATTTTGTCCAGGATTTAGGCACGTATTCACTCAAAACCAGTAAGTCCATTTTTGATAGAATCTACTCTAGCTACAATTACATTCAAACCAGTATTTTCAAAGTTTGTTGAAAGCCAAGGGAGATTGACTGTAGTTCTAATACCTTTTCCCAATAGATCACTTTAAATAATACATTTTCTCCATTGATCTAAGCAAGTCCCAGAAATCTTGAAGGAATATTAAAGAATGGATGAAATTAACCTCTTGGCTCTCATGGATTCTTGACCTGCTCATCCACTCCTACTTCTAACTTAGGATCTGTACATATCTTTGCCAATACGTTGCTTCCAGCACTGCTTGGGACTTTACTATTACTATTGTACTTGCCCATTCATCTGCATCATGTTCCTAATCTGTTTGTCTTTCTTGTTGAATAAGTCCTTTAAAGGGAAAGTTTAGATTTGCAATTGATACTTACGAAGACTCTATTTGGCAGAATGCAGTTTTTGTCTTAAGATACTGTACTTCTATTAAGGTCCCTCTGTAAAAATATTTAGGTCACCACATAGGAAAAGATATGATACTGTAAGAGATACTACAGACATACACACTAAGACAAGCCCATACCATTTATAAACAATAGTATTGTGGGTTTTCTTCCTGTGATGAGTTTACCACAAGAGCGCTACTTAAAGATAAGGTCTGGCTTATTTTGCAGCCTCCCAAACTTTTGGTGTGAAGTGCCGCATCTTTTGCAATTCTTCCTTTTTTTCTCAACAATAGGCTTTGTCAAATAACCTGGAAATTTAAAAAAAAAAAAAAAAAAAGAGAAGGGAAGGAAAAAACCCTACGAGGCACATCTAGCTTTTGAAACACTGTCTCTATTCCATATTAGAGTTACTTCAAATACTGTGAGCCATCTGGAACGTTATGGCTCTGTCTTGACTGCCAGAAATGGGTTTCTTTTGTTTATTCACTAGCAGAGACAGTTTCTAGTCTACAGAGAGTCTTTAGTCTTATCACAAAACAAACCAGATAGTCAGCCATGAGCAAATGAGTACAGTGAACCCTGTCCTTAAATACCTCACAGAAACAGCCTGCTTCCCCTGGGATTTCACAGTAGGTAGTTCATCTACCACAGGTAGGCAAAGCCTGAAATCACATTATTGCTGGTGTTGCAATTGGTTTTTCCTTTATTTTATTTTTTCTGCAAAGCCAAAGCCCAGTACTTGAGAACTTGTCATTTCTAATGAATTTCCTGGAGAAAATATAGACCCTATATAAAAGGAAAATGATATCTTAATGCATATATACTTCAGCATAAAAATGTGTGATGCAACCAAGGCCTTTTGTCTTACATCTCAAGAAGGCATCTAAAACTATATGCTAACATAATACACGATGCAAATACCTTTGTGTATGTGGTACAGGCGTAACATCTTTGTTACTCAAATTTAACACAAATGAAAGAGCCCCAAAACCCCACAGCTTGTAAACTCATCACTTCTTTCATTATTAGAAAACAAGCATACAAAAAAATTCTCCTTAAAAAAGGAGAAAAAAAAACCACCAACACACCGTCTCAAAACTATTCACTAAAGAAACAAAACGCCACAATCAAGACAGAACCTTTTTGGTACCCATAGCCAGACACAAAACGGAGCTGCCTTGTTTTACAAAGCAAGTTGACATCTGCTTGAGTAAGACAAGCCTGTTCTGCCCCAACGCGTTCTCATGCTCGCAGCCTAACCTGCAGCTAGCAGCATCCTCAAGGCCAGATCTGATAACTACCAGAGCCCAGAGCAAATCTGTCTCAGTACTAGAAAAGAAATCATGCCCTTTTAAAGCAGATGGATGTTCTTATCATTGTTTGCTTGTAAAGCAATAAAGTAACTTACTCTTGCCTAATCAATCTCAACTGTTGAGAGTGAATACATTTGCTTTAGACATGTTCTTTATTGTTAAGCTACTTCAGTGCCTCTCTATCTCTCTCCTCCCTCTTTCTTCTTGAAGGATAAGAACATTGCTTTATTTTCACACTGTGTGGAAGCTTCTGCTGGGAAAGGTGGGAGAAAAAGACTAAACAAAGCCAAAAATCAAAACAACAACTTTTTCCCTTTTCCTCACTCTTGTCCAGTAACAGCCATACCATAAATCTTTGATATTTTTTTCCTTTTCTCTTTAATCCTCACAACTTTGTACATAGATATTTAATAAATTACTATACGTAAAACACTGTGATGTTCTATTGCATTTTAAAGTTGCATCTGCAGGATAGAAAAGCAGCAGCCAATGGATTTCTGCTCCAAACCAGAAAGAGGTTAACAGCTACAACCTAATAAGCTTTTTTTCTCTGCCATTAGATTACCAGAGGTTACATTTCGCAGCTCTCAGCTACAGCTTCTCCCTTCCAGGTGAAATACTATGTGTCCAATTCAAAAGCCACCTACAAAGTGTTATAGCATCAGCATCCCATTTCTTACCAAATACATCTTCAATCCTTCTTTTGACCTCTTCTGGCCATGGCGTTCAATGAACTTATTTTTGTGAATTAAATTATTAAAGTATTTGGGATACTTGCCTTAAACTATTTGGGAAAAGTGTGCATCTATAAAAACCAAACCAACAAACAACAACTTCTTTGTACCAGACTGCCAGCAGCTGAGCTCTAGGGCAGGAATGCCACTAAAAGGCGGCAGATGTGCACTCTCTGCTGCGGCCCCCCAGTTTGGGAACTTGCACCCCCACCCCCTACAAACTAGTTCTAGTTTATTGACTTTCAGGGCACACTAAAAGGCCCATTTGTTTTCCCTAGCTGCGAGAAGCCTGGGAGGACCCTGGTGAGAGATCATAAAATTGGCTCCATTCTCACTTACAACAGTAGTGATTTGTATGTTAATAATAGGAAAACTGAGGGAGAGGAGTCTCCAGAGAAGTCTATGTGTAAAACTATTCCCAAAGTGTGTCAGAAACAAAGCCAGACACTTAATTTCTAAACATTTAGTTAGAAAGAAAAAAAAAAAAATGCATGTTGGTGCCTAAATAAAAAAGTTCTCGTGTTTTCAGAGGTGCATAGCTCATACAAACTCACACTAGCCCAGCAGTCATTTGTACAGAACATAACATTTTGCTCAGCTTTTTGGATTTGCCCAGACAAAGATAAAACGATACCAACCATTAAACTATTTTAGTACATGTGCTCAATTTAAGGGTACCATAGGTCTGCATTTGCCTACACAGAGTTTTCCAGTGCTCCAGTGTCTCTCACAACTGGTGTGCTCCTTCAGCCACGTGAGGTTTTAAATGTGGCAACATAACTTAGTTTCATAATTTCAGTCAAATTAGAGATCTTTTCTCCACTGTGAGCTGAACGTGGATGAAATTAACTGTAGGTGGGGGAGGGAGGAAGATGAAGCAAGACATTCTATTTAAAAGCATTTCTCTGTATATCTACCTGAACACGAGAAATTCTGAATATTTCCAATCAGCGTAAACTCTTGCTAACGTTCTAGCCATAAGTGAGCAGAACCCTAATAATTTTGGTGAGAAACAAAAGTGGAAAGGAAAGAATTAGTAATCATACCATTACTGAAGGAGTACATAAAAACCAGGTAGTGACAAACAGAGGAGAGGGACTTCAGCAGTTACCACTGGAAGAGGGGAGCTACCAGAGGCATCGTGGCAGGCAGTCTAACACACAACTTGGAACTACTGGCAAATTAACACAGAAGATCACTACACCTTCGTGAATTAAAAAAAGAAGCCTAAAATAAGATTTTAAAAGCAACAGCATTGAGAAAAGAACCTGCGGGAAGTAGAAGTGCAATGAAAGAAAGGAATATAATTAACAGCAAAATAAATTTTAGTTTTGAAAACAAAGATTTTCAGAAGCTAAATTGTATACATTAATATTTTTTTCCACAGTTCTTGGGACTCATTATTTTAAATATGCTTATTAGCTGGTATGTAGTTGAAAAAATCATGCACATATTATGCTCTAGAGAAAGCAGAGAATTAGAGGTAATTGCTGCAAACTTTCATCACAGATGAAGGTACAATAAAGACCTTCCCTCAAGGAGGCACATCAATGGGAGCCTAGGATAAAAGGTGTGGTACTAAGACAGCAAAGACGGACACTTTCTCTGCCTGAAAAAGATGGCTAGAACAATGTGCAGAGCTGGTTGAACAGCCTTGTTTTCCACATTTAAATAAAAAATTGCAGTAGAAAGTCCTTTTTTTAGTTAAATCAGAATATAAAAATATCTTATTTAACAATACTGTTCCTCTAGTGGTTTTCTGTTTAGATATGAATGCAGATTATATCTCCTGGGTCATTACCAAACAGAAAGCAACTGTATCATTGGAGAGGAAGATGATGTACTGAATAATTACTTATACTCATTTGACAGCACCTAAGCAACAAGTGTGGGGGTTTTTAATTATTATAGTAGACCATTATAAAGTAAACCTTTCCAAAGTGTCAAAACCACAACGGCATGATGGCAAGAGGCCAATGTGGAATTAGTCAGAGCTACAATGGCAATATCAAAACTCATCTTCAAGAGATGATGGCTGCTGAACTTACCAAGTAGCGACCAGCAAAGAGTTCCTTACTGGGGGTAGATAAGTTCCATCTCTCCAAACCGCGTATTTTATGATGTGCTTACACAGCAGCTCATCCATACAGCTGTCCCTTCATTTTAAATCCACCTGCTGTTTTAGCTGCTTCTAGTGTCATAGCCAATGTGCAATAAAGGGCTGAATTGGGTCTTCAGGATAAAGAAGGGTGAAAAATACACAAGCCCCCGCTATTCTGAAATTAAAGATAAAGCAAGCTGTTTGCTTTTCTTTTAACGAAATGCTCTTACTTCATACCCTACTTCAGAAACCTTGTGGCAGGAAAAGAGAGAGGCAAATTATTTGTAGTAGACATATGATGCAACGCGCTGCATGATGTAACTTAAACTGTATTATATGTATGATGTTGCTACACTCATCTCAGTCTGGCAAACATCTCCATGTTAACAGGCCCCACCGGTATCCAACTGGGCACAAAGGTCAGGCTGAGAACATCCCATTGTAGGAGCCATTGTTTTCCTGTGAACTGTGCCTTTTCTATCAAATTAGTCACTTAAAGCAATGAAACAGTTACTTGGTTAAATGACTGTTTCCCCTGGCTATTAGACAAAATGTATTACATCTCCAGGCATGTGATCAAATGATTGAGAGTTTGACCTAAATTTACTTACTGCGCTAAACAACCAAAGGAACAAAAGGAATTACGCCTCACTGCCTACTGTCAGCTACAAAGAATATCTATCAGTCTGTAACTGCAGATGAAATGCACTTTTTTAGCTTTCTGTGCCAGCTTCTTGGAGCAATTGCTGTTCAGGTGACAAAAGACATTTCTGGGAGTTTAGGGGGTTTTTTGTTGTTTGATTGTGGGCTTGGTTTTTTTTTTCTTTGAAGCTTTATGCCAGCTGTTTTCGCACTTTTGGGACCCTAAAATGATATGCTTTAGAGGTGCCTTGACATCAGCATAGCTAAGCTTGTGAGGAATTTCCACTTAAGACAGATGCACTTTGAATCCTTACAAAAATATCAATCTCAAAACAGCAGAAGTACAAACAGATCACAGTCTCACACATTCGATAAACCAGACTAAAAACACATGCACTTTTTAGAAATAAGCTTTCTTTAGGGGGAGGGGGCATTCTGAAATTTCATAGACTCCCTTGATTTCTGGAGCACCTCCTAGAAGCTATTAACATGCAGTCATTTGAAAACAGGTTGAGTACTTTTATCATGATGTGATTTAAAAGAAAGCTGGCAAAAGAATACATTCAGTTAACAGAGCTGGGTATTTCCAATTGAAATTCTAATGGTTCGGGCACCCGACTCCCTCTAATTCTTTTATAAATAGATTTTCATATTCTGGTAACAATAGTTTCTCAGTCCATAACACCCCTGAATGTGTGGCTTGTGACCATTTTGAGAAGCAGTAGGGAATGAGGAACAGGGCTAAGGGAGTGATCTACACCAACAAAATAGTACTTATGTGCAAAGCAGAAAATGTACGTGCGTGTTTATTCAGTCTCCTTCAACACAAAGTAACTTGCAGTTTTCCAGGGAAAAACAAGGAGAACTATGGAATAAACACTAGTGTATAACAAATCTGAACGCCACAGTTCAGAAGAGCCCAAAGACTAATATGAGTAAGGACTGACTCCACCATTAGCAGCAGGACCTGGTTCCCATCTATGAGATCAAAGGGTCTGGCCCATGTTAATAGAAGCTTTGGCACCATGCTATGGGCAAAGCCTGTCAGCAGAAGCGACCACTGCAGGACTAGAGGCTTCATCAGGTGACACTGCCAGCAGAACAGGGGAAAAAAGAGCATGAGAAGGGACTTACTGCTTGTGTGTGAACACGCAGTCCGCACTGACACACTTGGATAACTGTGCATACAAGTATAAAACTTGTGAGCTTAAGCAACTGTGTTTGCAAAGGGCATTTTGTATACTGTTTTTCCCAAGAGTAGCTTTGCTGTTTGGTCTGTTACAACATTTAAATTTACAAGTTGCATTCAGTGTTGAAGGTGTTTTAACTTGACAGAAATATAACATAAAATAAGTTTTATACACATTCCTCCCCTCACCTGCTCAGCATCAAGTGTCTCAGCTCCAGCTTCCTCTTGACACCTCTCGCCATGCTCAACAAAGAGAGTTTATTCTTTTAACCACTTTTCTTTCACAAAAAACTGCTATCCAAAGCTTAGCAGCAGCTCTTAATAGTTTGTAAGATTATTGTTTTTAGATTTTCTTCATTTTTTTTGTGAACATACCTTTTTAGAAATATAAATGTCTTTTTTTCTCCAAGACGTAAGGGGAAAGGGTTGAGGAAGGACCAAGTTTATTCCCACTCCTAGGCACAACCCAGCTTTATTGCACAAGATCAAGCAACAGGACATTCAACAAAAGGCAGGGCGAGGGGAAGAGGCACACATCCTGACACACTGACAGTATGTTGACAAACTTCTTTCAGCATCAAAAGGCTTCCTTTTTTGTGCAACTCATTTAAAGCTCTTGCTCAAGGCTTTTTGAACAAATGGGCCATTGGCAATCCCTCAAGGATTAATTTTCAAAAATTATAGCTCCCCAAGAAAAGCACTGCTTACAGATAAACATTTACTTCTGTGAGTCAAACCAGTCCCCCCACCCACCCCGCCCCTCCACACACAGAGCCACATTTCAGATTCTGGAGAAGATGAGCATTACAGCCAACATTATAAGGCGCTTTGAATATAGCTCTAGTGGCTCAAAAACGTCTCAATCAAATCTTTTTTCTTTCTAGAGAACGACATGATGCAGTGAACATTTATCTGATGTTTCAGATTATTAAGCCCGGATAATAACTCCTTGCTGCCGGCACAGTGAAATTCTCTCCACCTGCCCCAAGCCCCACAGACACCCCCCCCCCCACCCCGTAATGCAAATCTATGCTTTTCATATACCTAATAAAGAACTGCAATCAGAGACAAGGGAGTTGCCTGCAGCTGAGCTGACAGTGACGAACTTCAGGTTATACAAAAGATCTCCTTACAAGCTATGCCAAGCAGTATGACGAGCAAAGCCAGCAATCTGAACCAGCAGCCCTCTAGTTCTCACTGCCTGCACTATATTCCTACCTTCAGCAAAAAATCCTTCAGGGCAGCAAGAACAGCGGTAAACCTGTCATTAACAGCCACAGTACTGTCATATCAGCGACTCTCCCGTGTCAGCTACAATCTTTAGCTCAGCTGTTTGCCTCTTTGGGGAGAACTTTCCTTGGCTGTCAGGAAACAGAACGTGTACGTTGGTCCTTCATAAGCATATACAAGCACTCCAGGGCACAAATAAACAAAACAGTCCTATTCCTTGGGAAATCATGTTGATTTTTAAAAAGAAGCCAAAATATGCCTCTGTGAATGCTCCTATATATGAAGTAGCATGGTAGAACTTACATGTAAACATGTCATGTAGAATAAGCCACTGTCACTCATTTCCTTTCCCTGCACCAGCGCTGGAAAACAGATTGTTTTTACCACATGCTTGCTACAGAACTGTGTTTCCAAAACACATAGCTGAAGTCCTTGAATCACAGCCAAACGATTGGCTAAAACCCTGGAAACCTACAGATCATTACCTTAGGCACTGGCATCTTGAAGCACAAAAAAAAATAATAAAAAAAAATCTCTTTCTTCCTGTCTGATCAGCCTTTGTGCCTCTGTCAATATCGATTGAAAACAACCACCACAAATAAGGGAGCATATCTGTTCAGCAAACAATCCAAGGTGCTATCCATTAGATAACAGCATCTGAAGAGAGAGAAATTTTATAAAAATAACTTTTTGGTACAGCTAAAGCATTTATACCACAGCCGAGCTATTGCAGCTTCAAACTAATGCCATTCTGATAAAGTAACATAAACTTCAGAGAAACTTGGAGCATTAAGATAAAAGTCTGGAGGCCACCAAAATTGCTGGAGCTTATTCATATCTCTGGCCACCTAAAATACAGCTGTTAAGACATATCACATGGGAGTGAGCAGAGAAGTAACAACAGTATCAGAATGTACTTGGTAGTGGGGTTAAGAGGCAGAAGAAAGAAAAAGTATAAATGTCTTCAAGTTACAATCCTCCACAGTACTGAAGCCTGTAGGAAATTATATCAGAGCATATGTTGGAAGGCTTGATTACCTAAGTACACTCAGAAATCCAAATTAATCTAATGGAATTCTTAAACCATTAAATCCTTGTGTGGGTACTCTCATTCAGAATTACGGTGGATTTAATGCTGTTCATCTTGAATTCATTTTCAAGATTAACTACATGGAAGAGTAGACTTCTCATCAACTGTAAGCCCCATTCTTACAATTATTTATATAGTAAACCCAAGAGGAACCAAGGTCTGATGAGACTACAACAGCACTGTGTACCTGAATATAAAGTCCTTAAGAAACAATAGGTACAAACAAATGCTGCTGCTGTTCATCTCCCAAACAGCAGAGGCGTATATGTGTCTCCCATTATGCATGCTGGCTTTCCATAGCATAGCAAATTCAAAGCCTCAGTCCTCAAGAGCAATCAATGATCTAAGCCTAGTGCATACCAATAAGTGATGCACTGGAGACTATGAAGCAAAAGAACTTCCGTCCCAAAAGCAACTCGTCTGTGCAGGAGACAGAAAGACACAAGAGCGAGCCAAGTCTGTGGAAACAACTGCTCATGGGTACCAAAGCCTATGACAAGTCCAGGGACCTCACAGCAACAAACTAAGACAGGGTTTAAATGCAAGTATATGCCAAGCGAGGCACTCCACTCCTGCCTGTGGCAACAACAGTGAAACATGATAGCTGTAAATTAACACACTGTACTAAGATATTCAGGTGATTAACGCAGACCCTGTAGTGAGCAGAATCACTTAAAAGGGCTTTGTCAGCCCAGCCATGGTAGCTGGCTGATTTCTTTCACATCTCTCAACAGAAGAGGCTTAGGTAGCGAGAGACCAGCAGTAAACCAGAAAAGGATAGAATCATTCAGGGCCTTGTAAGAGAAATACTAATTTGATACAACAGCAGTCAGGATACGAAGCTGAAGAAGACACAATTCAGACAGAGATAAACTAAGTTATATAAAAGGTGAGTGTCCACAATCAAAAAAAAAAAAAAACAAACACCCCAAAAACCACCTTTACACATCCAGTGCTGACAAAACAGAGAATTTGACTGTGAATAAAGCATCATAAGCTCTACAATAAAGCAGTGCTATCAGCCACACATTGGACCTATGTGTGCGATGATGTACATCTTCACTACTGTGACAAACTCACGAAAAATCTGTGTAAAATTACAAACTATAATCAAGTAATAAGGTATATACTCAATAAGGTTTATCAAGCATTAAATGTTTTTAAAAGAGACTGAGCTTTGTCTGTTCCTTAAATTAGAACTACTTTTAAATAATTTCTTTAGCAAAGCTTTGGTAATGATGAGTTGCACAGAAGGCAGAAAACCACAGAAAGCTCTGCAATGACCTAAGATAGTTTCCTGCTAACATCATTCTGAGAAATCCTACAAAAATTCAACAAGTCTTCTGAGAAGTTCTCTTCATTAGATTCACTCAGCTTCACTTCATTTTGGTTAAATGGCTGAAAAGGAACCTTTTCCCTTTCCATCCCTTTTCTCCCCCAACACTTTGCAGCAACCTTCTCTCTGGTGATAACACAAAACCAGAACTGCAAGTCTATCTATAAATATGCCATAAGATTCCCATGTCTGTCACCAAGTATGAGATTCAACACATTAACACGTTTAAAAGAAAGTTTAAAAATCATGCATCATTTTTAAACAAAGTTTTCAACTCTGATTTTCTTCCTATTTTATATCACAAATCCCTCCAAACATACTGCATAGTGCTTAGGACATCTAACCACCTTAGTTCTAAGCCATCTCACCGACAACTGCATTATTTTTTGCCAAGACAACCTGAGCTCCTAGGAGCCTGCCAAAATCATGCTTGCTAAAGACCGCCTCTTCCACCACACACAACATTTTACTTATGAATGAACTCGACGGTGCTGGCAGCAGATGTTGTGGGAGAAAACAAAAAGTCTAGGAGAAGATCCTCTGCTGTTTTTTGTAACTCTTAAGGTCTCACTCACGCATACATCTGTAACAGCTTCAAACTATACAAGCCGAACAATGTGCCATATTATTTGTTTGGTTTACACATATTTCAAGGCTGAGAACAAACAGTTGTCACAATGGGCAGCTTCAGATAAGTGAGTTTGCCAAGTTTTTTTTGCCTCCTCCCATGATTATACTGGAGACAATGAGTTTTGCTTAAATGAACATCTCCATTTTGAATCCCCTATGGAGAAATTCTCCACTTCTCCTCCCTTAAGAAAAATTTCTAGCATCCTTCTATGAAGAAACGTGACGCGATTACTGCAGGAATAATTAATTGCAAAAGAATGCAGAAATGAATAAGAAGGAGTGGAAGTGTGGCCACTCCTTTTTGTAGCAGCTCCACATTGAAAATCCACTAAGCTGCCCTGCCTGGCTGCGTCATCAAACAGAAACAGGCATCTCCACAGGACTGTCCAAGTCCACCTACAATCATTAGAACAGCTGTAAGAAAACGGACTTTTTTTTTCCTCCACTGGGTGACTTGGAGTGAGGGGAGGTGGGAAGAGTCAAAATTAATACATTGTTTTCAACCATAAGAATTTAGTTCCTTGAAGAGAAAACAAAAATGTAACGAGAGGATCTTCTAGATCAAACAGTGTTCTTCAGAATTTTTTCAAGTTTCTCTCAGCACACTGATACATTTCAATGTGCCAGGCACAAATTTATGAAATGGTTCTGCTGGGCCAGGATAGGGCATTTTGGTTAAAAGTAATTCCAATGGAGAATTCCCTCAGCTCTACTCAGTTGTAGAAAGCAGTTGATGCATGCCTGAAAAACAATTATATGAGGATCTGAAAAAAAGTCTTGTCTGCTTTGTTAGGTGGAAGTAAGAACCAAACCCTGAACTTATGGAAATTCTTTCTTTAAAGACATTCACCATGTCAAAGTTCTGCATCTGGAGTTCCTCAACAACTAAATGAAAATCAATATTTTAAATGCATAGAGTACAGTAAGGATACTATAGGTCGAGTACTCGGTTATCTACTGCCAGAAACAGTCAGCTGCTTTTATACTATATTAAAAGGTTTTGAAAACTGAGGATTCTACCAAAGTACATTAGAAACATGACTAGCATCCAAGACAAAATTATATGAGGATGGAAGTAGATTATTTTCTTTTAATTGTGAGGCATGAGTCTATAATCTTTTAGAGTAGGCCATTTCTTCAGCGGGAAAAAAATTCAGATGATAGCTTGTATCTCACTGCATGCCAAGTTTTGGCCTCTTATGGTACAGACTGGATCAACTACAAATGCTTTCTTTTATTTGTCTGTCAACAGCTCCACACTGCTTTTATTTTCAGTCTCCTGATTTTCATTTCGCATGGGCAGTTTGATTTGTACAAAAAAATGCAGTTTATATTGATCCAAGATGTTCACATCTGTAACATGATATTAATAGGATTATGCCAAGAATATGTAGAAAACATGGTACCCTAAATAATACTTTCTGATACCAAGTAAAAAGTATGCAACCTGACACATTAGGATTTTTGATGTAAAAATATTTTACAATATCGTTCGTGGACAGATCATGATAAAAGCAATGAAAGAGACAACAGCTTTATTTCAAAATGTAATTCTTAGATAAAAAGAAACCTAAAAAGCTATCTGCACTCATCTGTAATGTATAATTCCACAGACACACACATTTGCTAATGTACCTATCAAGGAATTCAGAGTCAATTTTACAAAAAGAAATAAGCTGATAGATCTGGAGGACAAGGTACAGACAGCATATACACACAGAATAGATGTACAGCAGAAACAAAATTAGTACAGGCTCTCAAAGACGTCACTGGGGCCTGAAGAAAGCCCTTTTTAAAATATATATATATATAATTACAATTCTGATTCTTATACGCATTTATTGATACTGTATCCTGTGAGGAAAGTGAGCAAGGCTGCCCACATATCTATTTCTATGTTGTGGAAACATGTTACATCTTACACAACTATATTAACGTGCATCAAACAACACGTAGCTTAGGTCTACATAAAATACTAATGCAGTGCATGCCGTCTTTAAAATTCCCTTGCTAAGATTTGAAATAGTGAAGTAAACAGTGTGACCATTATTTCTCTCAACTCCTTCCAACCAAGTCACAACAAATTATCACTAGAATCCTCACCTAAAGAAACTGTTTCTTGAAGCCACTCGCCACTTAAGAGAAGCTGGAAAAATTTGGTTTCAGAAATGAAAGGAATGAGGAGCTGACAGCCAGGGAGTGGGACTGGCTGGAAAAGAAGCTCATGCTACTATCCAGCAATTTTAAGGAGTATTTCACAGGAATGCTCCCTGTATGTCACACACTATCAAGAAGCCAGAATGGATATAATGCTATTAATCATGTGTGGATGAAAATACTGGAGCCTGATACCTATTAATCTGTTCATTTGTAGCTCCACATCACCAAGAGACACGCTTGGGAAAGGTGAAGACTGAAGCCCATGATAATATCTAATCCTGATAATGGTAGCTTTTTAAAAAAAACTCACCATACCCTTAGGGAGGTATTCATTCTTGCACTACAACAGAGCAACATCAAAATCCTATCACAGCTGTTGCCCACAGGGAGCAAAGCCACTAGAACCACAAGAGAGTCCAAAGGCTCGGAAAAAGGCCAGTCTATCTTGGATCGCCTACCAAAGGGAGGAAGAAAAAGAGCACGGTTTGTCAGTCAGGTGCTCTCAAGTCAGCACTGGAAGAGTGAACCCATCCCTACCTGTAGGTGTTCTTCTGGTCATTTGCAGTTAACACTTAAATTGTCAGAGTAGTTGTTTGTACCGCAATGACAAGGCCACAACAAATATGCTGAGGTACACTGGCTTTACCTGAATCCTGATCAGATAACTTCAAAAGGTAAATAGGATTCTTGACTTGATGTATAATCCCTGTTTAACACACGTATCTACGATTTGTGTGTGCACGTGTGTAAAAGTATTTTCAGCAGAGAAAGAATCTCTGTGTCTGGATTCATCCTTTGGATATTCTGTTCTTTTTTCCCCCACGTCACGTCAATGAGTGCCATACATATATGAATCCCACACAGCATAATCTGCAAGATACTTAACTCATCCAGAGTCTTGATTAAGTCTTCTATGTTTGCTCTGTCTCTGAAGTGAGAAAAACATGCATATGGGAATAGCTAAGATGGTTTGAAAAAGGGTTACTGAAAGTGTTACGCAGCTTCATGATCTCATGGCATCATAGCCGATTCTTGTCCAAGGAATTTCTGTTTACTGTAACGGAGACTGTGGACCAAGTTATGTCAACCACTCAAGGCTTACAAACCTTTCTAGTATTAATCAGCCAAGAAACCGAGAAGAGAGCTGTTCTGTTGTTTTGTTATTTAAATAAGCAGACCTTTCCTGGATTATTGGTTCAGAAATGCTTTTATACCTGAAGAGTCATATACATTCCTTATCTTCATGGAAATAAAATACAAAAGTAACTTCACCACTCTTTCTGTCTATCCTAAACAAAATTTTAAAAGCTGGAGAATTTTCTTAACAAAAAAACCCCAACCTAAGTAAATTCTGAGTTCCAATTCTCAGCTCCAGTATTGCAAGAGAAAGGAAGTTGAGACTTTGACCCAAAAAGCCAGATTCTTAATTAGCACAAACCTCAAAGTTCCAAATTCATCTAACATGAATCACTGCTTCCAACTGTTGAAGTAAATTTAGTATACGTCAGCAGCACAGCATCCCTTCCTACAAACGAAGGGAGAACAAAGGGAAACTGGATTTTGAATAAGGTTCTGCACTATCATTTTTTGCTCATAGTTAGTCTTCAGAAGTAGAAACATTAGCATTGACTGACATAACCAACATCTAGTCAGGTTTCTCTACTGCAAGATAAATTAGGCTGTTTTGATATACTCTTCCCATACAAAGCTGCATATTTCCTTTTTGCTTGATGGAGAAATTGGAATTGGCTAACATTAGGCTCTTAAAAGACTTTAGCAATGTTAGGAATGCCTTCATTCAGTTATTCATATTATTGAGATTGAAAGTTTTTTTGTGGCATAATTGTTACTGTTCCAGATACATTATAACTGAAAAAAAAAGAAATGTTTTCTGTTCCCTCTTTCTTCTTCTTAAAGGACTCACTGAAGCAATATTTCAGTGAAAGATTAATGCAACTCTGGAAGAGATAAGTTTCTAAAAAACAGGAAAATTTGAGAGTTAATTATCAGCATGAATTGAAATAAAGTTCCTCTTTAGGAAGTTTCTATTCTGAGTTTCCAGTGTAAAAGGGAAGAACATGTCTTTCTTTCTTATCTTACATATTATGGTAATTAATTTACTCTAAACAAAGCGGGAGATGGTATTTCCCCAGCCTTTCCTCTCCTTGTTGCATGTTTCCTTGCACAGATTTTAATTCAGAGCTACGTGCTTTGGGAAACACTTGGAAGGGAAGGTACGATTTGGCTTAGAGGTAGAGATTGTTTGTTTTGTTGTGATTTGGAACTGATGCAGTAGCACGCTTTAATTATAATTCTTTGAGTATTTACTAAAAAAGTGGAAAGTGCTCAAGAGCGGTAAGGAAAAAGCTCTCCAAAGCAACAGTCAAGGAGAAATGTATATGTCACATTTACAAAAAGAAAAGCCGTTTTAGGTTTCACAGTTACTCACCCAGAAAGGCAGAACAGTCTTTTCATTGCGCTTTCTAGAGTTTTACCTTTGGAAAGCTTTTTCTGGTTTGTTTGGTTTTTTTTTTTTATTTTGCTGTGTTGGTTTTTTTTAAACACAACTGAAGGAATGCTGCATGATAAATAAATAGAAAAGCATAGATGCCTTAACATGCAATTTTTTCTGTGATCTGAATACTACAATTATTTGGTGTACCTCCTTTCTTTGCCCCACCCTTCAGAGATTGCTGTATGTAACTGCATTCCCTGGCTACAACTTTTTTCCCCTCAATTTAGGAGCTCATTTTCTCCTCTCATTTTGCTTCCTTCCTCTTCTATGTGCTTTATTTCTGTCTACCTTTTTATATATAGATATAGGTATATACCTCCATCCTGTATTCTCTTTCTCTCTCTCAGAAGAATACGTACTGGTTGAAACACTCAGGAGAGGCTGCACAGGCCTGAGCCTCACCTACAGAGCTGAACCTTATGAAAAGAATGTAAGCACACAATTTTTACACTATAACCACATCCTGATGTATGGTACTGCTTCCAGTGTATGCAAAGCAATGTATTTTAAAGGCGATTTACAAACGAAAAGGCCAGAACAGAAACCTAGTACAAAAAAAGCGAGCCCAAAACAGCTTTAATAATTTTGGACTTCCTTACATCATAACAAAATGAAGAAAACCAGAATTCTTATGTAAGACTGCACTAAAAATAATTATCTCAATACTGATCTTTCACTGCCTTATAACTTTTTGTGCCAAGGCTTCTCAAAGAAATAATGCTTACATGCTCTCTCTCTCATGCCAGCAATTTCTGAATGAATAGGCTAATTTCCTCAAAGATAGTGATTTTTATCAAACATTACGATATTAGGTAGTTGAGCTGAGGAGGGAAGAGTACCAAACACCTCAACAGAGAGACAGACTGTAATTTGTGTTCCAGCCTTACTAGACACCAGAAAACGCATGCACAGCAGAGGTGTTAAAATTGTCCTTTCTGCAAAAAAGCTTCAGCTGGATCTCACATCCTGCTAGACACCAAGAACTCCAGCTACTCAGGCAAATCTGTAAAAAACCCAAGGTTTATTTGTTTTGCTGCTGCTGCTGGAGTGCCTTGATTGAGAACAGCTTTCACAGTTTTTATAAAAGCAGTTCAATTAACTTACATACCCGATTAGCTGGTCTAATCATCTGATTTAGTTAATCTAAATTCCTTCAATTCCTCATCTTTCCCTGCTGCAGCATTTATCTGTACTGTGAAGACACAGGCAGCATTCACCACATCTGCAAGACAACTGGGACAGGAACAATTCCTCCTACGGAAAACTTATGAAACATTCCTCAAAACCATCTACGCATCATAACATAAAATTTTATGGAAAAGAAATTACCATGTAATTTAAGCACATGACAATTATGATAGAGTGCATAAGGTGACACAGATGTCTCCCTTCAGGTTATCTTCTGCCAGATGTCTCAGCTAGCAGATTTGTGTGGTAAAAAGTATGCAAAACTCTCATAAGTATGTTCAGTAGTCAGTCTTTTTTCACTTGGTCTCTTATTTTGTTACTAATGTTGTTAGAACTAAACAAACAAGAAACATTTTAGAATGGAAAGAAAAATTTACGATAGCCAAAGTATCTGCTTGTCAACCACACTGTTCTAGTTTCAGCAAGCAGAGAATAAGTTGTCTAAGAAATTATTTATTGTCTTGTTTGAGAACGAAGTTTAACAGTAGAGATGGACAAAAATACCCCACAAGTTGCTGCAGGAAAGACAGTGTGATTCCGTATGCCTTACCCAGCACTGGGAATTTTGTCTGTGTGTGGAATATAGAACCAGAGTTATTCTTTGGGTAAATAATTCATGCTACATCCTGCTTTAAGGGAATTGCACGCAGCCTGTCTTGCCCCATAACTGAGAGTATAGTTTAGCAAATGAATTAAAGCTTTCAATCCTGATGTGCAGTTGTGCAAGAGAACAACAATGAATTCATAATTAGGTGAATAGGGTTTTTTCTCACCTCTCCCCTCCCCCTATACGAGCAAGAGTAAGCTATTTGTTGAGCTTGGTTTGGTTTTAGAACAGCTTTGATGATTCAAGTAGTATTCAGCTCAAATTAGCATCACAGTCTCTTATCCAGCTTTGTTGAAATAAAAGTTGAGCATAGTATTAGCAAACAGCAATACGCTAAAATAGTCGGTCTGCTACGTGTCACCTCTTGTCTCAAACACCTAAAAGGTTTTCCTGTGATTTACTACTTAATTACAGCTACAATCATACTGCAGAAGCAGCCCACTCTTGGTGGTTTTTCCTTAGATTTATTTACGTGTATTTTTGAGAAAGTTTATCTTAAAATTAGAGTATGAATTAAAGCTGCCCTACCAGATTTGACAAGGAGAAAGCATTAGTCTATTGTATACCTGAAGTGTACAATACCTGCAGGCAAAATTCAGAAGTACAATTTATCAAAATTTGTGAAAAGAACACAAACACTGATTACAATTTAAGGTCAGCTGGTCACTTTTTAACTTTCAAGCACTTAATTTTGCAACCCTGTCTGTGCTAGCAGACATACTAAACAATATGAAAGTTTTTGTGGAGACTTTGAGAAATACAGTTGCCTCAATAAGCAACCTGAGTGCCATGTCTTATGGATTTCTCATGTCTTACTTATTTTTAAAATAACATTCTTAAAAATGTTTGTCCTCCAATCATGGATGTGCACCTGCAAGTTCAAGTTCCCTTTGGGAGGTCATTTGGGGCAGGAGAATTAACAATGTATAGCTATGAGACATGCTCTCTTCAAATAATTATTCTAATTGTCATGCTCACTAGAAAGATATTAATTGACAAATTCCAGTATGAAATTTGATATTTCCAAAGGGAAAAAAGACAGGCAAGCCTCTACACTGGCTAAAGACATGCAGCCATTGAATGGCTCTTATAGTTTCAACTAATGGAAGACTGCATTTACCTTCTAAATTGGTTAAATTTTTTCTTCTCTTTTTCTGCTTACTACTGTTGCATTTCCATTGTGCCAGGCTAAGCAATTGCAGGTAGCAATCACCTCAGAATTAACCTGACTGTATGTAATGAGAAGGAAAATGCAATAAACATTAATTGAATTGCAGAAAACACTTACTATCTAGAAGTGACTCTAAAGTGTTTGGAAAACATATGGAAGGAAGAGGTATAAGTGCACCTTCCATGAGCCCCAATTCCATTCCTCCCTCAAATCCTGTTAAAATAAGACGTGCCCACAACAGGTTATACCTGACTCCTGTGATACGTGTATATGATGACCCACACTTCACAGAGGATCTCTCTCATTGCTCCTTCACTTTTGTCCCACTCCCCACACCAAAAAAAGCCCCAACCCTCACACATGTACTGAGGTTTATACTCCATTTCCCAGATCTACCAGTGGTCGTGCTCCAAACATGCATGGATCTGACTCACAACTTGTCCTAGCTAATGGACTTACATGTTTTTGTTTCTTGGAATCCCTCAGGTTCTTTGTCTTTAATTTTGGCATTTAAAGGCAGACAAACAAATAAATAACATATATTCCTCTTCAGTACCTACCTGAAACTCCCATGGCTGCTAATGGTATGGGTGTTAAGATAATAGATTTGAATATCTAACACTGCAGACTTTTAATGAACCCTGGGGTTCCAAGGATTCATTCTGCGTCTTTTTCCTTACTTTACAGCAACCAACCACAATGCAAGTGTTGCTTGTTTTGTTTAAAAACACACACACAAAATTATAGGAGCTACTTCTTGTTTTGAATTCTTCAGCTATCTCACATAGAGAAGAGTCTGCACCTGAACAGAGCCAAAACACCAGCCCGGGTTATCATGATACTGTGATCTCCCAGCGCACTGAGCCGCACTCTATCACAGAACAGAATGTCCTATTCCAAAATACAATTGAAATATCTTTTCTTCTCTACTGATACCAAGCTTTCCCATGGTAGGCGGTGAACTACATGCCTTCTGAAGCTATGTTTGTCCTTATTGTTGCCTTCAGTCAAGGTATTCCCTGCAGCTCCAGAAGTGGAAACAAATCTGCAAATACTTATACACCATGGACACGTCTAAGTGCCACTATTCTGACTGCCTAGTGTTTAAAATTTTGTTCTTTCATATTCTCTCTCCCGTCTCTCCGGCTTGTAGGGTTTTAATTTTAGATTCAGATAATTTAAGATTACTGCACCTAATAAGAAATGGTTTATGGATGTTTTCCTCCCCTCCTCCCATTAAAAAAAACAAACATGAGAAACACTTATATCACACACATTTCCAATTCTGTGGGCTATATGCTAATTGTAGCTGAACTGCGGTGCAGAATTGCAATCTGGTACAACAGTGTATTTTTTAGTTATACAGTAGTAAGATTTTCATTAAAAACATCCAATTACCATATAGTGTCCTACCAGCTGGGATTTTAACTTTTTTTTTTTAAGGAAAGAAGGATTTTGTGATATTCCTGCAGAAGTGCACACAGACATACAGTAGGAGCCCAAATAGCTTCTGTAGCCATTGGGCAATTTTGGTCAAACTGAACTTGTCCGTTGTCAGAGGGAATCCACAGGGGAGAGAAGCATTATGAATAATGCCATCCCAAGAGAAGCTTCAGACGGAGGTTGCACCTTATCAGATGGCAGAGGACCTAACCACTGAATCCTATTGCCATGAGTAAGTCCTCCTGCTGCTCACAGAATTAATTCTATGTGCCAGCACTGCAGTGAGAAGGGAAAAAACAAAGGGTCGTGATCCCTTGGAGCAAATTTTCTTTTCTCCTGGTTATATTCACTCCCAGCTAGCTGCTGAGGGTATAGAAAGGAAGAACACGCGGAAGCAGAGAAGGAAGGCTATTAAAATCAAATGCTGAAAGTTAGAGTAGGGGAGACATTTCTTAGAGTACAGTTCTACTCCAAAGCATCTCCTCTGAAAGATGGTTCACAGCACAAAGTTCTGCAGGAGTCTCTCTCCCCATCAGCCTAAAGAGAAAGGTAACCCCAGAAATTAAGTGACTAAGTTACATGGCGTGACCGTCATCATTTACATTTGCAGAAATAATGTTTTCCTGAGTCCAATCTCAGAATATAAACACGGGCGCAGTCAAGTTCTTCAGTGTATAGTAAGCTGTCTAAGTCAACAAAGAAAAATTGGGTGCAGAGGTGAAAACATACTCGATGGCCGTATTTTATGCTCAAAACTTATGGATGTAAAGCCAAAGAACAATATTTTAAAAAGAAACAGAAGAAGATACTGAACTTTCTAAGGAGCCCAGAACCCTCACAGTAACTATATTTACCGTTTTCTTGAACAAAACATCAGCTGTAAGGGAAACTCCAGAACAAAAAGGCTACATTTTTTCCGGCAACTACTCTACAGTTAGTCTTCAGGGCAACACAGCTTGCCACTGTTAGAACTAAACATGAATTAGGCAAAATACATATCCAGTGTGTTGAAGCAACAGCTGAAGTTTGATATTAGCTTGTTTGAATCTCTTCATCTTAATCATCTTAACATTTGGATACATATTTGAGACATACTTAGACATCAAATCAAACATGTGTACCATACAGATTTTCATGCACAACCTTCTTTTCAGCAATGATATTTTGTCTGAATAGCCTTAGATTTTAGTAATTACTCTCTTATAGCTTAAAAGCAGGAAAGTTGTGAGAAAAACAGGCAAAACCACTTTGCTATTCAAATGAATTCAAAGAGCATCCAAAGTATTTGCACACCTTAGGAGATTCCAAAAGTAAATTTATACTGTCCCAAAGTGATTTCATATTATATTTACTGCATATGATCTGCTGTTCCGTATCAATGGCCTCACTGAGTCAGACTTCCTGCGACAACAGCCGGTGGCAGATATGTGGAGAAAGAGCAAAAGAGCAGGGCAAGCCTGAAGTGATACTACGGCAGCACAGTCCTCTTTTTCAGAGACTTTCTGAACCACAGAGGATGTCTTTGCATTCAGAAGGCCCTCATGGGCTTCCATTTGTCTCATCATTTCTGAACCCAAGCATACCTAAAGGCACTAGTGTTACCACACGGCAATGAGTTCCCCAGAACTATCTTCTTTCTTGTGCATTTCCAGCCTGCCACCTGATCAGTACCATTTGGGGCTCCTCCAATCCTTGAATTACGAGAAAGTGTGGCTACTTGTTTCTCAGTCACCTTTTCCATGCCACCCAGGATTTTACAATCTTCTGTCATGTCCTCTTCACAATCACGTTTTTCCCAGCGTTAATTAGCTGGGTTTTGTGCGGAAGTCATTCCACACCTCTGAGTATCCTTGCCACTTTGCACTGTACCTGTTGTAATGTGAAATAAGGAAGTGAAAATCGGAAGCACACGGAGTTTTGGGTGGGGAGCACAGAGCTATTTTAAATCAGTATGAGCCTATTAACTCAGTTTCTCAGTTAAGGCTAGAAACTTGGCAATCTCAGCCTGGAACTGGCTAATTCTAAGTGAACTAGCCCAAAGACAGGAAGCAATTCAGCATATTAGAGCAGCATTTTGCAAGTGCTAATTAACCTAGTTTCAAATTTTTAAGAAGCAGTCTGAGCTAAGTAAAACAAACATGTTTCATGCACATTCTTCTGGCCATCTTTTCTCCTAGTTTCCACTCTCCCAGAAAGCTGTCATAAAAGGCTCCCTCCCTGGAGTCGTGCCCTGTTTTAGCTCCACTTGTCTCTCCTCCCCCAGACTGCAACACACAGAGAAACAACTTCTGCAATTCCTCTTCTCTAGCTCTCATGTGCCTGGCTTCTGCCCAGTGATTTTATAGCAAGGAAAACCCTCACTTAACTCTTTTCTGATCCTCCAACTTACAGATTTCTTCCTCTTGGAGTGCCTTTCCCTCTGTCCTAAATTTATTTTCAAATTTCAAAAATGAGAAATAACATGGGAGAAGAAAAAAAGAATTGAAGGCGGGGCAGGGGAGGGAGGGAGGTATTTATGTAGTCAAAGATATGAAGCAACAATTTTTATGACCCCACAAATCAAAAATAACTGAAAAAAAAAAAACCCGAAGGTCTATATCACATGGAGACATTCTGAAGAACATAAATCACTCCTAAGTAGTGTGGAAAAACGGGAACTGTGCTTGAAGTAAGCTAATGAGGTCAATACTATCACTTCCTAGGTTCAGAAATCAGGACTAGAAAAATTATCCTTATCTGTTGGGAGTCAAGAACTTCTTAACCAAGTATTAGAGGCCATAAAATTGCTTCTCAGGTTGCGCTCTTAACGTACAACTTGCTTTATATTAAAGGAAGAATAAATTTCACAGTCAAATTTTCCAGTCAGTATTTAATGACACAAATCGTGAAGACTACAGTGCAAAGTTCACAAATTTTTATAAGACATATTCTGAAGGTAAGGGTTCTACCAGAACAGTAGCTGTAAAATACTAGCAGAAGTACGTCGTTTTATCACTTTGCGACCTTAAAACAAAATTATGAAAAGGCTTTTGAAATGGTCATCTTATTTCATTAGTAGGGAAATTCTTTGTCTCTCTTCTCCTCCACAGTTTTTAAATTCACCCTGTACTGCTCAACACAAAGACATGTGCATACACAGTCAAAACAGAAAAGCTAAGCATGTTTCCAAGCTCTGCTACAGCAGCTAACTTTACAAAACCAAAACCCAACTCTGTTCATATATTGAAATTCTCTAAATTCAATCTGTAAGTCTAAAAACGTGCAATAAGCTATGCATGCTTGGGTCGTACACAGAAAGAAAAGAACAGGTGATCACTTTACAAAGCTAAAGAGGATGGAGGAATTTGACCTACACAATATCCTACTGATTTTGGACGTTTATGAAGACATTATCCATATGACTTTGAGCTGAACAAGTCAGCTTAAAAACTCCTTAATTATTCTTAAATATTGATGTTTTGGCTGTAGCAAAAGTGCATCCAAATCCTCTCAGTGCCTGTTACCTAGACCCATGTTCCTCCAGACTGACCAAGATTGTATGGAATGATTTCTTGTACAGCTGAGGGAAATAAGCAGAGACTGCTGCCTTCAGACCAATCTGCAGCACACAGTTTACTGACACAGATACACACAGACCCTGTCTTCACTGGGGACTACGCGTGCTTCAGACCTCCAAAAGTCCTCTTGTTTAACAAAATGGGGTTTGGGCCTAAATAGGAGCACTGGTCTTGCTGACCTGAGGTAGGTTTAAGTCAGTGTTAAAGGCTCTGAAGATCCATTACTAGTTCTCTCACTCACTATTGATTGCACACCACTTAAACACGTTTCTCTCCCTTACATATGCAGCTAGTGAGAAGTGAGTATATTCCATATTGCACATGCTGTAAGCTCTACACGCTGGGCACTGAATAGTATGACCAGAAATCTTGCAGGATTTAATTTACAATCTTGCATGTTGTAAGCCCCTCAGGACAGGAAACTCATGTTTTATATATCTATAAAGCAACGTGCATACCTATGACACTGTATAAATAAGAAGATCAGATTAAAAACATCTGTAGACACTCTGGCTGATCTATTGTCTTGCCGGCTGCTGTCTCTTCATAATTTTTGATGGCAGACGAGCCATTTCACACAACAGGATTGCTAGCAGTGCTGATGCAGCTACATATAAATCTGTAGCAACATGTTAACAAGAGACCTTATGAAGAGAGAAATTAAAAAATAATAATAATCCGTCCTTCAGGCTCGACCTTCTCACAGGTGTCCATTTGATTTTTTTTATTTTTTGCCAAGGAAAGATAGGAAACACGGACAACTCAAACAAAACAGTTTTGGAAATGTGGTAGGAGGCAGTAAGGACAACATTTCTTTGATTCAGAACTAAGTGTGTTGTGATACAACTTTTCTCTGGCTGCCCAGAACTGTCAACATCTATTCATCTATTGTAAATTGCTTCTGTGAAAGCAAAAATAATGTATGTCCGCAACATGGTGATAGTCACAGAAGATATAAAGAGATTCACACACTGTGCAAGTATTGAGTGCAGAAATAATGCTAAAAGGGAGGCAGACTGTTATTGATACCAAGCAGGGAAGGGAACAACTACATTTCCAAGAGAGAGGCAAAGAGGAATCCTAAATTTAGAACAAAATTCAGAACTGTAGCCAAGATACTGTCACCACCAGAGCTGCGTGAACATCTTACAGAAAATCCTTCACCAGTGTTAAACTCAGCTCCTTTAGGTTTTAGAAGAGGGAAACAAAATCAATTCCCTTCACGTGAATCTTCTCTATGTCCTTCAAATCACTATCTAAAAATTAAAATTGAAACACTTTTCTCTCTGCCCAGCTATATACTTTTCTAAATTGATTATAAGCCTTTCACTTTGACTCCATAGTCAAACTTTTGGCAGCTGGTCACACGGTAGGTCTGCTGAATCAAATGAGCCTGGTATGTTTTTTTGTAGTACACCTCAGGCTGCTTTTACAAAAGACAAGCATTAATTAAAAGTCATTTCATCTAATAAGAAACTTCACTTTTGCAGTGAGGAATTAAGAACAGTTTGAAAGGTGGAGCAAAATGCCAGAAGTGTGAAACTATATGAAAAAAAAACACAGCATCACAGACCAGTGGGGGTTGGAAGGGACCTTCGGAGATCATCTAGTCCACCCTCCCTGCAGGTTCAAAGCAGGTTCACCTAGAGCAGGGTTGGACAGGAATGCATCCAGGCAGGTTTTGAAGATCTCCAGAGAAGGAGACTCCACAACCTCTCTCCACAACATTTCTGGGCAGCCTGTTCCAGTGCTCTGTCACCCTCAAAGTAAAGAAGTTTTTCCTCATGTTGAGATGGAATTTCCTGTGTTCCAGTTTGTGCCTGTTGCCCCTTGTCCTGTCACTGGGCACCACTGAAAAGAGTCTGGCCCCATCCTCTTGACACCCACCCTGTAGATATTTATAAGCATTGATGAGATCTCCTCTCAGTCTTCTCTTCTCCAGGCTAAACAGACCCAGGACTCTCAGTCTTTCCTCATAAGAGAGATGCTTCAGTCCCTTGATCATCTTTGTAGCCCTCTGCTGGACTCTCTCCAGTAGTTCCCTGTCTATTTTGAACTGGGGATCCTGTAACCAGACACTGTACTCCAGATGTGGCCTCACCAGGGCAGAGTAGAGGCAGAAGATGACCTTCGTCGACCTGCTGGCCATGGTCTTTTTAATGCACCCCAGGACACCATTGGCCCTCTTGGCCACAAGGGCACATTGCTGGCTCACCGTCAACTTGTTGTCCACCAGGACCCCCAGGTCCCTCTCTGCAGAGCTGCTTTCCAGCAAGTCAACCCCTAACCTGTATTGGTGCAATATTTTCTTCAAAATGAGATGATCCAAAGATATCCAGTCAGATCATGTCACACGTGAGTGCTTCCCTCCACCTTTCCACATCATTCTCTCAGATCTATCCATACTGAATCTCATCTGTTTTCCTCTCTCCCTCCAGCAAGTAAGTGATCTAGTGATGATACCTTCTGCAGTTGTATTTAAAAGTGTGGTGTTTTCTATTCAACTTTTACCACTCTTTTTGAAACAAACACTTTGAAACATAACAAGAAAAAAATGTTATGGAGCAGAACACTTCTTCTCCCTTTACTTTTCTGAGTAAGGACACCTGGACGCTGTCCTGTGCAACCTGCTGTAGGTGAACCTGCTCTGGCAGGGGGGTTGGACTAGATGATCTCCAGAAGTCCCTTCCAACTCTGACCATGCTGTGATTCTGAGAAGAGAGAGGTAGGTACATACAAAGACCTACTACATAGAGAATCCACATAACTTCCAAATGTAGAGTATGCAAAGCATTTACATTGATACGATTTTTGTCTTTCATGTCACAAGTCTGGATACCAGAGACTTTTGTTCTGCAAAGACGACAGGACACTCACTTTGATCAGGACATTCACTTAGTAAACATCTTCTGTAAAAACTGAGATTGTCTAAAAATGAAAATGTGATCAGACTGTACTCCTGCCCGCTGTACAACCAAAGGGTGCCAGGCCAGCTTGCTAGCAAGGGCTTAGCAGTAAGACACATCTGTTGCAGCTGGCAGCATTTTATATGCTGCTGCATGACTGCAGGTATACTTAACCCTTCTTCCTCAACCACCTCCCTGTGGCCAGGAAGGGTCTGACAAGAAAAGTAAGTCAGAATCTTGGCTATTATATTGCTCACTATAAAAGATTTTTATTAAAACACATGAACTGTAACAGTAAAGCCTCTTAATGATTAAGGACAGAATCAGGTTACTACTTGCACCAGCAAAAAGGATAGAGTCTCTGTCACGTTGCTCCTGCTGCTGTGGAAACAATCTGTAACTGAAGAAGGAAAGAGCTACTGAAGGCAATTGAGTAGCTTTGAGAACATCAAAATCCAAGAGAACCCTAAGTTCTAATCCCACAGCACAACACAACCTTTCCAGCTATACACAGTGCTGCAGCATTTACTAAAATCAGATTGTGCTTTTAAAGTGTAGTTCATATTGGGAGTACTACATATTTGGAAGAATTGCAGGCCATTAACTCTAGGCCTACTAGTCTCTATGGATTCACCCTAGATGTGCTGCTGGTTTGCTCATATACCATTTTGTTTCTTTTTCAAACCCTAGAGAAAAGAAAGCTCACAATTTAGAATAAAATTCTCAAGAATGCCAGAAACAGTTCACGAGGACAGTTCAGCTGTTCTGTAACAAAGCCTTATTTATAAAACACATAAGTTTCTCTTTGGAAGTCAGAAATTTAAACAAATAGATTTTGAGTTGTCCCTTTTTTCTGGCTTTGAGATTTATCTCAACGAGAAGCACAAACACATGTTCATTCATTCATTCAGACTGACAGTATCAGAATCTTCTCTTTTATCTTTTGCTAGAGTTTAAGGGCTCTTCCTTCACTGCATGAAGTTAAAACCCTTCACAAATATTTTTGACCACACTAGGAAGAAAAGCAGCAGCTGTGAAGATCTTGGCCAAAATCAGAGAAAGTTCCTACTAGGCTTGGATAGTAGCAGGGGGGAAAAAAAAAAGGAACACTACCATCCCACATACATGCACAGCCCCACATACACACATCCCAACAAAGCCACTTTCTGTCAAAGAAAAATAAAACTATTATGAAAAATCAAGTCAGTTTTTCCAGAAGACTACTCAGGAGAGAAGAGTGAAAGCGCACTGGGAGTAGGGGGCACTTACAGAAGTGGTAAGCATTCATCTCAACCCTCCGTTACCCTGAAGAAGAGTGATTTTTGTTTTGACTAATATAGTAATGTAAGGGAAGGCTCAAGAAAAACATTAAAATGACCATCAGTCTTTCCCGCTCCCTTAAGTGCTGTTAGAAGTTTTCTGGTTTGCTTCCTATTCCGAAGGGAATCAACTCTAAAAATCCTCTCTTAAATCAAGCTTTTCAGCTAGGTTGTCTTCTTACCAGTTGCCCACAGTTCTTTCCCAAATAAGGGGAGAAGGAAGAAAAACCAGAATTTTGTACGTTCTTTCAAAACTATCTTCCCTATCCTTCCACTATTACTCATTTAGAAAGAGCTTCTCAACCAGATCTTCAGGTAACTCAGACCAGTTAACCACAAGCATGCATTCATTCATCCATCCAGTCACTAATGGAGCTACAGTCACTTGAAAAAAAGCTGAAAAATCTGACTCCCCATGCCTTTACCTTTGAAGTTCTTGATAAAGGAATACTTTTAATACACAGAGGACTTGAGGTATAGAACTATTGCTAAATCATTTCCCTTTTGTCTTGATGCTTCAGCAAACCAGCTCTACTCTGCACTGTGTCAGTATTTTCTGTCATCTTGTCGTCCTTCATGTGACTTGACATATATCGTTTGCTTGCATTATTAATCCAGGAATGCAAGGCAAAAAGTTTAGCTAGTGAAAGGTTTCTGCCTTTTTCTGGAACAGCAAAACGCTGTTGTATAAGCACAGAAAACAAACCAAAAAGTATCACAAGGATAAGTTTCATTTCCCTCCGACAAAATACATAATCGTTCCCATTCTACATTTGTAGAGTTTAAACATACAAAATGCCATAAAAATGCATAGAAAACTTTAACACATACTCACTATTAGCAATAAATGATGAAAAACATCTGCATATGAGGATACATGACATGAAATACAAGGAGTCATGTAAATAGTGCTCTATGATTTATCCTAATACTGGGAATTGCAGGATGAAGGCTTTTAATCAGATGGCCTCTAGCAACACGCCCTGCTGCCTGGGAAGTAAACACACGTGTAAATGGTTTTGATAAAGGTGTGATACAGCCTGTATCAGAAAACAAGCCTCCTTTTTGCATCTCTGCATGTCACAAAATACATTTGTGTTCACTACAGCTATATGCATGCAACGTTACAAAGCTTTAATAGTTTCAGTCCTGCTTGGACTGGTAATTTACTTGGCCCATTTGTGTCTGTAAATTTACCTACCAACTTCCAGAACGCAGAGAAAGGTAGACACTAAAACTTTAGTAAGAATACAAGGATTTCCCAATGAATCATTTCTACAAAAGGAGCAAAATAAGATCTTTGAGATACAAATCTGTCTTTATTTTCATGTGATATGTGGGATGAAGCTACAATAACTCTTACGAGGGCAAAATAAGTAAACATAGCAGTTGATTCAATTTCAGTTTTACTCTCTATACTTTTAGCAAAGGAAGAGGGAATCCTTGGATACAGAGCAGCAACATTTGAGGGAGACATAACAGTACTACAAAACAATGATAGAACAAATAAGAGCAAAAGCTTGATGACACCCAGTTCCTTCCCACTTCACAGTTAAGGAGACTAAGCCGTCAGCTGCAATTTGGCCATACAGCAGAGACTGGTAGACTTCTACAGAGTGGTAATTGCCGGGATCTTTAATGACAAGCTGCCACATAAAACATAGGACAACACAAACCAAAGTATCACATCAGCTAACACGAAGTACTGAAGATGAGTTTCCTATTGGAAATACAGCACCCTGAGAAGCAGTATGGTATCATTGTCCATGACGTGTCACATGTTTAACACTAAGTCTAGTCCAAATTTTGCACCTTCAGGATTTCTGAGCATACTTGTTTTTCTTGAATATAGTACCACAAAAACCCAGAGGCATTTTGAAGAATTTTCTTCTGTAAACGTTCACACAACTATAACCTCTAAATAAGCCCCTATTCAGCAGTTTAGACACCCTAAATGTGTTCCGCACATTATCAGACCAGATAAACATAGTCAGTGATTCGACGAGATGAGCCCAGGGCAAGCCTTTCACTGACCAAGGTATTTTTTTTCCTCCAAAAGAAAAAAAAAAATATTGCTATGTTTTATAATAGTGTCCCAAATCCCTCTGTGACAAACTACCATGCCCTAACGTCAATCACCATTTTATAAGGACAGCAAGAAATTGCAAAACTTGCAATTGCAAAAGCTTTTTCCATTGTATTTAAGAATGTTATGTTCCTGAGGATAATTTTGGAAATTATGCATAGTAAAATAGCAAAACGCAAACTTGGACACACTTGTATGAATAAAGGCTGTATGTATAAAAATAAGTATACACAGTAGAAAGGATGGGAAGCAGAAAAATAAATTTTATGGGGAAGTGACCAAGCACGCAACCGGGACAGTCTAGTATTGTGCTTTACTCGGGTCAGGGTCAAGAGAAACGTAACCCAGAGAGGAGGGGCTTGGGATGATAGCTAAAAGCGAGTACTAGTCAATTAGGCACAAAGATTTAGAGTCACTTCAGTGTGAGAGCACAGACACACAAGGACAAGGGAGCAGACCACCTTCTGGTCTTTGAACAATCTAGGAAGCCAAATTACACCTCCAAACCACCATACCTTCAGCTGTAGTAATGAAGGTTACTCACACCATGTGCTCTGCACAGTCACAAGTGAAGAAAACACTGTACAGTCTCTTCTGCTAAAGAGTGTCAGTACCTTATGTGACAAACCAGGATTACATGCTGCACCGTCACTCGATATCTTGGCATAAATGCTGAGGAATCTCAGCTAGATTCACCGACATATACAAATTGATTTGTACAACCATAAAGCTGTCTTTTTAACAATAGGGTGCAGATTCAATAATAAACTCAATATAATATTTAAAATAACAGAAAACTGATTTATCAACCACTGCCAAAGTACTTAGAACAACATTTTCATGTAGGTCAAGATCTGCCATTTCTTGTTTATTTTCTGAAGTACAAGGGCAAAGAATGATAATTTTGCCTGGTTCCTTTACCAGACAGCTAGTGGTTGCCTAGAAGAAATGTAACATCCTCTGGTCATTTTGTCAGAAAGCGTCACTTCTGGATGCTGATGTTCTTGGATATAATCATTGGAAAGTGTGAAAATGAGTAGTTTGGAAGATCTAGAAATGTCATGTTTCTTTCACACTTTATCAATAGTTGAAATGGTGAACTTAAGAACCACTCTTCACTAGGTTGGGAAGATCTTCAATTCCTGCTATGGCAGCACTTCCTCCTAAAACAAAGGCAGCTGAGCTTTGCTATTGAGTTTTGGTGTGGATATGAGTCTCTATCCAAAGACTTTCACCTGGAAGGAAACAGCTCAGAAGCCACATTAAGAAGAAAACCATGCCTGAATTACTGACCCATTCTGGACAAGAACAAGTGGATTCGTAAAACGGGTTATTTATTGAAAGAGTTTTAAAGCTCCAAATTGTGAACTGTCTCTGTTTATGTGCTGTGTTGAAGAAAGTCAGACTTGGCACATGTTTCTCATTAACTGTACTAAAGCAGCTCAGTTTCCCTAGAAATCCCCAGTTTCTCCTCTGCAATAGGGTAATCTAGAAGGCCCCTAATTTTAGCTCTTCAGTCTGAAAGGGTAGCAGACACATAAGTAGTGCTGAGTGAATGCTGCTGAAATGTCTATGATTATGTGGCATGCTAAAGCAAATTGGCTTTCTTGGCATATACAACATTATTAAAATCATCAGACTAAGGTCTAAAAGCAACGAAGTCTCATAGATACTAGTATAATGTATTTCACACATGAAGCATTCACATAGCCATCTTAAACATCTGTCAGTGCAGTCAAGCGACACTGTGTGTTCCAGGATCCCAGTCACATAACTTGTTTCAAACCGGTCATAGCAAAAAGCTAGCCCTGCCACAACCCAATACGTTGTCTATGCCCAAAGTATAGGCCAACGTTTGCACATTTCCAAAATAACCCTGGAACCTGGACACAAAAAATGTTTAAACTTTGTTATTAGTTCGGAACAGGAAGAAGTAGAATGGGCCAAATTCATTACATAGTTTATCTAGCACTCATTATAACAAAAGTCATATTTAGAAAAGTAGCGCTGTATGCTTTCCTCTGATTTTCTCATTTTCAGGCAGATTAAATCACTTTGGAACTGTTTGCTTGTTTGTTGAGAACAGCTTTCAAGATGAGGTAATTAAAGGAAACCTATCAATTCAGTATATATTTTCAAGTTAATAATGTTGACATACTGTTCAAATAAACCTCCAATTTACTACAATCTGTTTTTAGACAAGCCCTCCATTTTAACCTCCAAATGGAAGGAAAACTAAGTGACTTTCCTCATCTCACTTAATAGAGAACATATGTTCAAAGATAATACTGTAGGCTTGTTCTGAGAAGCTGTTCTTCCTCTGACAGAGATGCGGTGAACTTGCATAGTAACACTGATACATAACGAAAGTACATGTCGCCAGAAATCTCAGGCACTGCAGAGGTCACTTCAGAAAAAAAAGAGACCGCTGATCGGAGAAGCACATACACACGCCCAAACAAAAGCACCCTGGCCACAGGTGAAAAAAGAGCCCGGTGTGCCTCCTGTCAGCTGGAAGGAGCAGAACTAAGAACCACCTCAATCCTAATTTTTTTTTTTTTTTTTTTTTTTTGGGGGGGGGGACCTGGGGCTGATAGCAAAGGGACAGAGAGAAGATGGAAAGAAGGAAGGGATTTCTACCATCACAAAGCACAAGAAGCAGCTCTGAAATAGAAATGTTTTAAACCTTTGCGTTACAAACTCTCTGGAATAATTTCAGATGGAAATGTTACAGTAATATTGACAGGAACTTTCATTTATTTTATAAATATTTATGTAGACCATATTTATTTCTGTAATGTGCACAGAGGATGTAAATGTTACTTGCTTCTCCAGGTCTCAACTTTTTAATCTACAAAAGAAGGTTAATTCCCCTGCCAGGGCCACTGTACTTAATGCTGAAAAAGCCAGCAATAAAATTCACGTTCCTTGAATCCCAGTGAATTCATTGATTCATTAGACCGTGCCTATAAACAAGCCAACGTTTTACTTATATCCAGAAACAAATCAAAGCCACTTCATTCTATTGCGCTCAGTGCCACGCCATCACACCACTAAGATGGGGGCCAAGTACGATCCAGTAATAAAAGAAAAACAAATATCCATCACCAGATGTTATTAACATTTAGTTGCAGATTTATCTGATCCTACAAAACTATGCCACATCACACCTTTCAAGTTCATACCCACCAAATCAAACAATGACAAGAATCACTGAGCAATTCTTCAGTATGCTTTGGCACACCCCATGTTATAGTTGCTTGCCTAAAAACCTGAGAGTACAAGTTATCTTAGCAGCAAGAAGTGTATAAGCTTTTAATGATGAACAGTGAAGCTATCCTTAAATCTCAGAATTCTTGGGCATAAATCTACATCAACGTATAGCTGGGGCCCTGCTTTTACCTCAAAAACAAAAAAACCCACTAGCAGAAGTAGTGAGAAGCCATTCTTTGACAAGCCCTTGATACCACTTGACTTACCAGGGGATGAGGCATTAGTACTGTAGGTCTTCCTCTGTTTCATCAATTCTCTTAAGACACTGTTCCATCTGTGACAGAGTCATGGTGGAGAAGCACTTTTTTAATTTGTTTATTTTTAAAAGACCATCATCCCTTTCCTTACTTATATGCATGAACAAGATCCTGAGGGTGGGGGGGAGGCAGTTGCACATGCTACTGACAGAAGTCCCACCTTAAAATGCTGGCAGCGCTGCAGCTAGCTTTAGGAGTGACCGTGGTTCAGATTTCTAAAGTGAAGGTGTGGTGCCTAAGCCTAGACTTAGATGCCAAAATATGGACATAAATGTCTAAATAAATGGTTCGGTTTACAAGAGACCTGAGTCTTTGCTGGCCAAGGAACTTCCTAAAATATGCCCCCCCAGGCAGATACTTTAAACGGTTCGATTATCAGAAGCGCTTGTGCAAACTGCTTCCATTTATTGGGGTGGAAGCTGCTGCAGATCACCAACTAATAAGCCTGAATAGTTACCAGGGGTCTGTCTTCAAATTATGGAGCATTCACTGGAAGAAGTGATTTTCTGCACAGCCTACCAGTCTCTGAAAACAGCAGAAGAAGAGTGTGATTTAAGTCAACCATGAGAAGTTTATTTGTTTTTAATTAAGTTTGGGATGAAAAATAAATAGTACTACAGAGCAAAACACAGCACGTGAGCTTTCCTTACAAGAAAGTATTAAGTTTACAAAACAGTACCAGGAGAAACAGCTTTTTATTCAATAGTTCAGTAATTTAGACATTCATACAGGCTCAAAACCCTTCTTTGCCCAAGATCTGAACCCCAAGCCCCAAATCTTCTGTTGCTGCTGTTTGCAATGCGTGTCCTAAATATTTATCAAGACGCAAAGAACAACAGGTTCACCATTAGGGAACCCTCAGCATGGACGCCACAAGAAAGGGGACACCACATGCATTTAACTTGTGTTTGAAACACAGGCCTGAGCCAGAGCCTGAAATTTCTACAGTATTTATGCACAATCTCAGGCTTGGTGCTCATCACAGATCACGTCAAACAAGAAAGCTTAACCATATGCCAACCGCTCACGCAAGGATAACCAATGTCTATACGAATTGTGTCTACTCAGACCACTTCCTCAGCCACACAAATTTTGATGTTTCAAGTGACAGCATATGACAGACAAGCTCCTTCTGAGTAAAACAGAGGTTCAGAAATTAAGCAGGTGGAATGCTTCATTCCACGTTCCTAGGTAAATATTTTACACAGCTTCCTGAAAGGTTACAACCTAAAATGTAGAAGTTGGACTACAGAAATGAAAGCTTGATGAACAGCAGTTCACAAAAAAAGTTCATCTGCATATTCCAAAAGGCACTTGCAGTTTTTAAAAAGTCTGGCGATACTTTTAGGTCACGTTGTATTTTTTTTCATGCGCAGGCATACTACAAAATAGTTTGAAATATAAGGTGTTTCAGTCTGCCTTACTGCTTGGAAATCCTCACAGATCTGTGTACTATGAGTTGCCCGGGTTCAAAAACAAAGCTTGGACTATCAGGGTGCGGAGAAGATTAACTGTAGCGTCAGAACATAGGCAGAAATGTCTCCAATCAGAATGACTTACCAAAGAATGAATCTGTAAGCCCCAGGTGGTTTGTCACAGACACTTCTTCAAAAATATAAAATTATGTACCATTAACCCACAGCCCAAAGAGTTCAACAGACAGGAAACCTTGATAAACGCGGAAGTCAGAATAATTTCTAAATTTTGCATAAATGACACCAAAAAAAATGGCAAGTCAGCTTGAAATAAAATTGCCATGAAGCACCTTAGGTTTTTATAACTCAAAAGGCAATTTAAAAGTTATTTTCTCATCCATTTGGGAGAGATTTTTGTTTTAGCAGAACTATTTGCAGTCTGTCCCTATAAAATGGATCAGTCTGGCATCAGTAGATATTACTCAGCTCAAGGCAAACAAAGTTAGGAGTAAGAGAGAAACTTCGCCAGCTTCAGCTGCCATGATATGCAAGTTGAAAAGCTATTTATCCTCTTCTGCTAGTTCTGAAGTAATATTTTAAAGTTTGTAGATAATAAAATCCTGGACACTCAGCAATTTAGCTGTAGACATTTTATGTATGTGTCCTTGTCTATATTCTACCTCCGACCATACCTTCCATAGCGAGCAACGGAGAACGCAAAGCGAGCTTTAAGCAAAGAGTAATCTGTCTGCAGAAGTCACGTGCAGACAAGCACCTTCTCCATTATCAGGAGGACTAAACATGTATTTTTGAGTCCTTTGTATTCACAGAGAGATTCCAGGTCACTCTTATCGACAGAGTCGAATGTTCCCAGGATCCCGGAGCTTCCCATTCTAGAGCCTGCTCTCCTTCCCAGCTGGTCATATACCAAGTCCAGTAAGTTTCAGACCATTTTACAAAATACTGTTTTTACAAAATGGTACAATGTAACTTCAGAGTCTTGAAGAGTACTTTAGAGAGAACCAAGAGTGACAACGTTTCACATAGCATTCTTTCCATTGTTTTCTGGGTACCTGAATATATCATAATTACTGCCTGAAGTTTAAAAGAGTTAACGAAATGAGACTTTAAGAATGTTTATTACTATCTATAATAGTAAAAATTGTGAAATTAAAAAAAAACAACACATATTTGAAGATCTGGGGCCCAATGCTTACAGATACATGTTCAAGCGTACCATCTTTTATACCTGGTAGTTACAATGGAAATTAAGATACTCCAGAAGAGTAATGGAGTAAACATACAGCAGGTATTCAGATCTAATTTTTTAAAAAGTGCCAGTATAATGTATAATTCCAAATGCTGTTTACATCTTAGTATCATTATCTTTTAGCTGACCATTAGGAAATCCTCAAACACAGTAAAGTTTGCAATACTCTTTTGAAAGCTGATTAATGGCCATTATTAGGAATTATCCATATAGTTATTTCCAACATTTGCCAAAAAAAACCCTTTACAATATTTTCATTTTAAAAACTAAAAACATCAGGAATAAATTATAAGCTTTAGCTCAAGTGACCTTATCTGTCACTGTTGCACGATACCAAAATGGACCTGATTCTCCCCATCTGCACATTCTCCCTTCTGCACTGTCTGTTAAAGCAAAGCCCTGGAGCAGCCAGCTGCAGGCTCCTCTGACAGAGCCCAAGCAAAAACTCGCTTCCTTTTGGAATGAGTCCCTCTTGCCTTTCTTATTTTAGCAGTCCCAATGTAACCACAAGGTTATTCTCCACTCTCAAATCAAGATTTGGCCCTTTGACATTTTGAGTCATGCTAAGTAGTTCATTTGTCTTTAACAAGATTACCCCTTGATTATCTCTTCGGAAGGCAATTGATCAATCAATACTAATGAATTCATTTAGACACAGGATCTAGTATCCAAATGTATGTATTCAAAATTGAATTTCACATTTGCCTTCAAGTCCTTAAATATTTTTAGTAAGGAGTCTATAGAAGCGAATAGCTTTTAGGTGCCAATAGCTTCATTACAAAATATTAATCACCTTTATGGTTTCTTCATACCAGTGCCTCAAGTAAAACTGATTTGAAATATGGACAGCAGAATTAGAAAAGGCTGATTTCCTATAGGTTTAGCACTCACAACTGGATTCTCCCATGTCTACAAAAGCACTGATCTGACAGAAGTAATCAGGGCTTTCATACCACTGCTGCCACCTACAGATTATCTGGTAACTAATGAGGGTGGAACTGGCAGTACCACATTTTCCTAATGAGAGCACTGATAGATAGGTGGGTAGGAGAGATGGATTGTATTTTCATGAAGCTCATAGAAATCGAGTCGCTCAAAGATTGATCTCCATTGTCAGCTTTGGTTGAAATTAATCAATGGCTTCAAAAGCTGTTAGGGGAGGCACAAACACCAAGAGATTGCACTCTTAGTCTCATTTCCCAAAGAAACAAGGCTTGCAATGTTTAGCTTATTATCTCGTACACACCTTGCAAATAGGTTTCATCTGTTGGATTATTATAACATCATACTGCAACATTTTTCAAATTGGACGTACTTTAGGAGGAACTTAGAACCTTGTCAACTGAATGTGACCTAGTGACTCAGGAAATTTCACTGGGCCCTATTCAGCAAAAACAGCCAACTCTTGAATTTCTTAATCTAAGAGATTTAATTTGCCTCAATAAGATTACTGAAGACACTGCAGACTGACTGTCCTGCAAAGAATTGCAGTGTCCCCTCAGTTGACAGAAATCTCATAGATTACTGCTTGGTTGTTTTCCTAGGGCAAATTTTACTCCAGGCAGGCAAACTGGCTTTTTCAGATGCCTCAACTTCAAACACTATTTAAAAAACAAAAACAAAACAAAACAAAAAAAACACCAAAAAACAGCACAACAACAAACCCTACCAAACACTACATAATAAAGAAAACCACAATTTGTGTGAAAGAGTTACTAGTATGAAAGCGTTACTAGTATGAAAGCACCATATGCCTAATTAACTGAAGTAAAACGAACCAGACTCTCGCTATAGCTAGGTGCTGCTGCAGAAAGAATGGTAGAAGGTCGACAGTGGTGACATATGACTTAACAAGGTCTTTCTCAGATGTCAAACATAGTTCTTCTTAAAGAGATTAAAATATCCTTTTCTGAAGTTGCTGGTCTTAATCTCCTCTCTTTAGGATTTGAACGCATCAATAAGCATTTCTTTCTATCCCGAGCCCAAATTCCTCTGACATGTTGTACTTGGAACCCTTCCATTCCTGTATCAGTGTTATTCCATTTCTGAAGTCTATCCACATCCACTTAGTGCAGTTTTAAATTAACAAACACAGGTTTCAAGTACTGAGTCTGAGAAACATCCTTTTTCATTTCATTTAGGACTCCTAGTTGTACTCGTCCCTTACACCTTTCTTCTTGTTTTCCTTCTTTTAAACACATTCATGGTATTTCTCTGAGCCATAGAAAGCTGCCTTCTCTGCAAGCTGCAAGGCAGCTTTCAGTTCTGCGGAAAGCTGTAAAGCTTGCTGGCAGCAGCGTCCAGTGTCCCCGGGCATCACCTGGAGCCAGACTCTCCCCTACCCTGAAGCACAAGTCTCAGAGAGCTTTTTCACAGAATTTCCCCTCCTCTATTTTGAAGTGTGTGACCAGACCCATTTTAGCACATTTCTGAGGGCTCCTTGGGAAGTTTGACATTTCCTAAGCTCCTGGAGCACTGAGATTTCAACTAGTTTATCTCCCTTTCTTCAACTGACAGTAGCTAATCTTGTGGCTAACCAGCGTCAGAACGTCAGGCAAATTTCACCCAGCCCTGTCCTGAAGAAGTTACTTCACATCTTTGCCATGAAAGGCAGACAAGGGATTCAAATTGTGTCCTGCTACTGATCGTACTGTAGCCATTTGTCAGTGATATATTTAATGAGGTCAGCATAACTCAGCATAATGTACTCCTAAATATATTTAATATTGATTTCCTCCACTTCACTAGCAAAGTAATGTCAGACAGACTGCCAAAAATGTTAATGCGTTTTCCAGGCATTTTGCTCTTCCTAAGGTTCATTCCAACAGAAAGATTAAGAAAATTTAATCTATCATCTCTAAAAACGTACTCTACATCCAGGTGTTCTACTGTTTCTGCCTCCTGGTATCCTCTGTCACTTTCTTCACACTACAAAACCTGGCTCTGAGCTCCTTACAGCTATTTGCTTCAGCATTAAACTCTCTATTCAGCATTTGCCTTTGCTTTCAGGTGTTGCCAGCAAAGAATCTACTTCTCCTTGGTGGCAGGCCAAATCAGCCCTCATCCAATTGACTGTGAGGACATTTTAAGCTCAGAACTGCTTTCCTCAAATACTTACAGAAGTGTTTTTCCCAGGAAACCTTATCATTAATTTCATACTTTCTGGCTAAAACATGTCAGCTAGCATCTGTTCACAAGCCTACACAAAACACACTCCCTATTTTATACAGATGATACTATATTCTTTTTATCAGCCTTTGTATAAGATTACACATCTTCATCAAGTTTCAAAAAAATGTTGAAGTAAACTGACCAATGTATTTCAGCATCTCCCAGACAAAACAACAGCTAACTGGGAAGAACATTCCCTACAAAACATCCTGATTCACACGTCCCCTTACAAGCCAGCTTAAGGTTTGCTAAGTTTTCCATCAGGCTACATTAAACAGTACAAAAAAAACACCAAAAAACCAAAACCCCAAACAACAAACCAACCCACAAGCACATCTTATTTCTTTCATCCCACAGGGGAACTCCAAAATGGAAAGGGATCATTTGGAAACAGTAATACTAGCATGCAGAGTTTTCTTTAAATATAGTCACAAACATTACTTATTTGTGAGTACTGAAGATAACATTCCAAGAATTCAGGAAAGCCAGATGATACCAAACCAACAGTAATTTCAATTTTGATGCTCCTCATGCATGTAATGTTTTCTGTACCGTTTGGTGCGTTAACATAAAACATAAATTAGAAATACACAGTGAGTGCAACCAAATCAGCTTTCTGAAATATTCCCTTATACTTTCTCAAGTATACATCGCTAATTACACGTTAAATTACGTATTTTTAATATAAACTAGGAGTTTTCTCTCCTTGTTTACTAATTCCAATGTATTTAATTAGTTACATTGATAGAGGTTTGCCTGCATAGGATCTGTTCTTAATGAGAACAGACTAAGATTCCAAAGCTCTGTAATAAATTGTTCTGAGAGCACACTCTACATTTCCCCAAATGTCTATCATTTACCTCTTCCCAGCCTCTTTTAACTGCCCTCTCCTTCCATCTTGTAGCTTACTCTTAAATATTTCTAAAATGATCTTCTAGTAAAAAAGCACAGTCTAATATTTCACAGGTGCACTCGTGCTCTCTAGGGTAAATGTATTACCCTGTCATCACCATGGTCAACACATTCCTCACAATCACATTATCAGCTGCTTGTGTTGTTTCTGTCCTTACGGGGTGGTTGGGAATGCACAGAACTGCCGTGTGAAAGATTTCCAGGTGCAAGGTTATAGCTTTGCATCTGTTTTTCTTCTCATGAGAGGTTTTTTTTCTCCAATCTTTATAGGATTTCCATGTGCTCTTATTATGTTATCACTAGGATGAGAAATATACACAGCCTTTTAAAAGCAGACTAAATACTATGCACAGTGAAAATTACACTGGATTACAAGACTAAGTTTATTTTACCAGGGTTTCATCAATATAAACACTATGAACAAGTTAGTCCAGTCCTATACTTCACTATGATTATGCTATCCTGCATTCTCAGCTATCCTTCACTGTCTTTTAACTTGCAGTTACTTATCTCCAAGCCTCCTTTTACTGAAGACCTGAGAGCTATCTTTCTTACAGAACATCACTGTAAAAGGCAATCATCACTTAGACAGCTCTATATGTGAATTGCCAAATAATTTCTAACAACACTGGAAATTCTAAGTTTCACTCTTTGAAAAAAATGCTCATCCCTCCAGAACTTTAGTGGCAGTTGGTTCCACATCTGGACTTTGCACCTTTATACAAGACGGGAAACAAAAGATCTATTCATTACTGAACTTTAAGAAGGCGCATCTGCATTCAAATGCGCATTGCCTCACAAATGTCAGACTGAAAACAAAGTCTGGAAAACTGGAAACACTGTAATGCTCTCATGGAAGACGTGACCTGGCAAGCAGTGATTCTTACATTCAATAGCTACATACCTGGGTATGTTAGGGTTTTTGCTTTGCCTACCAAATTGGTAAGGATTTTCACATAAATTTTTCTGATTATATATAAACTTTATCATCTCAGGAGACACCATGCTGGAAAGACATCCTTTGGTCCACCCACTCAGTATCCCTGTCTATGCAGACACACAGCTCTTCTCCATCTGACTCCAAGACTACATGTTCCCTGGAAGTTGAGGAGAGTTTGAACCATCCCAAAGCATGCTACCAGCAATAGATTAATAATATTCTAAATTACAACTGAATAAAGGAGAATGACACTGCAAGTACAGAAGCAATCCTAGGTTAAATGTGTTCACACAGTAGGGGCAGTTGTCACAGAAGTTTAAGACTGAAATCTTGACGTTTTTGGAAAAGGAAAAACTGATTCTGAATTAACAGCAACATACTTATGTACCTCTTTTCTTTTCAAACCCTATGCATTTCACTTGTTGCAAATGAAAGGGATTTTTCTTCCATTTGAACCTATTTATAAAGGGTTCCTTCCCAACAATTTCATTAGCATCTCAACAGCACTAACTGCAGGTTTCACTGGCTAAATAAATAAATGGAAATTTCATGACAAATTATTAGGCTTTGTCACTGAGCTTTTATAGAACATCACAGTCTGTCCCTTTACTTGTCCCACATATAACACAGTTTGTTTAATGAGATTTTCTTAATTCTTCACCATGTGAGGTAGGCAAGTATAGTGCGTTGGCCTTCTTTAGCATCTCCAAGTACTTTCATTTTCCAGAATACGTTCACATACTGAAGTGGAAAGGTGACGATTCTGAAATTATCTTATAAGCAGACCAAAATTTCTACTGCATATCAGAAGAAAATGATCAAATTATTTTGGAAAGTCAGTGTATACTTTGAACTCTCTCCAGCGAATATAGTAGACATGCTTGAGATTTATTTGTAGGTAGCAACGCTTGTATCTCTTGTCACTCAACTAAACAGCACACGCATTTTTAGTAGCTGTTATGTTACAAAACAAGACTCAATTAGAATTAGATCATGCCAAAATTGGACTCCAGAAGATTTACACTCTGCCAGATTGCATACAATACTCTTGTTACAGCTAACATACAAGCCAAGTTCCAATGAATACATTCTTATAAAATGTTTCGAAATTCTATAACATGAACCCTGCTTTGGATTTCAGACTCTGCTAGTGTTCCCTGACAAATAGCTTGCTGTTACAACATCAATTGTGCTGCTTTTAGGGTGGACTATACGGTCATATTTTCACTACAGTTTAGAGGAAAGCTTGTAGGACGCCACAGAAGAGGGATAGAAAAGCTATGCTCAGAGAGGCCGATTTTCTCCCAGGGCTGATACAACTAGATCAACACTCAGTATCATTGAAGAAGATATATTTACTTATCAAAAATAGTAGGATAAAATAGCCAACAAGCTCAAAAATTATTTAAATGCAACTATTGAAGTTTTATACTTTGAATTTTAACTACAAAGGAATTTTGAAGATTTGCAAGTTTTTTTAATAATAAAGCTTACTAATTTAGTCGCAAATTTAAAAAATGTAAAATAAAAGTACCATAAACTTAGGAGGAATATGTTCTATGTATAAGAAGAATATTACAATAAAGTAGTAGAACGTTTACATGCAAAATTGAAATTAACTTCGACGAGGGACTTTGAATAGCTTTCCAAAGCACATGTAAGTAATATTAAAAATCTGCTTTCTTCTATGTATCTTCTATGGCCATTAGAGAACAATTTATTGCAATATACTTACAAACTAAATCTCTTAGAGAATAATTTTGGTCATTTTGCCCATATTTCACCATCAAAGTAACGATGCTGAAATCTAACAAGAAGTGCAGTTAACAGCTAAGTGATGCAGGTTTAGTTCTTCTTGTTAGAGTTTCGCTAGTCAATTGTGTAACACATTACTTTCTTACCAAGAACAATTTTACTTTCACACATGAAATAATTTACTACCTTCTGAAGAAAAAAAGTAGACCTCATATCACGCTGTTTTGTATCAAACTAACCTACATTGATTTTTAAGTCATTCAGGGCAGACTCTTGTTTCTGTAATCCATCCTTTGGACATCCCGTTGAGCAGATCAAGGATTCTGAAAAAGCAACCAAAAAGCCAAGCCTCGCCTATCCTCTAGAAAACATTAAACAAAGCTAGGGAACACACTAATTATGTAGAAAGAAAGGGAAGGCGAGCTAGTCAAGTGGCCTCTGAAGCCAGCCAGTAAGGTAAGGGCAGAGCAGCAGCTGGGCCATTAGGGTTTAGAACTTTCTCACCTGTGTGGAGCTGGAAGCACCCTGAGAAGGGCTGTAGGTTTCAGGAAAAGCCTAGGATAGGTTACAAGTAGCTTCTAGATAAGGTATCGTAAAATAAGATTGTTAGGTTTGGCTGAGAGCAGGTTGGGGTTTAGTGAACAGGCTCCTTGGATTAATTTGATTGGAAGGGGACAAGTTCTCTGAAGTATGGGGTAAGGCCTCAGCAGGCAAATGTGCTCCCCAACAGAAGGTTTGTGCTGGGTTCATGAGCTTGTTCTAGGAGTGTAAGCTTTCAGGACCCTGCTCTCTGTGGGCCCAAAGCTAATGGGAGTTTTGCTGGGTTGCAGGAAAGGACATGGTAAGGAGTGTTTCAAAGGGGGATATACCATCACTTTACAGGATCTGAAGGTTCATGATTTAGAAGCGATGACTAGAAAGGTGTTTCTGCTAGGGAGCAGTGCGTGCCTGTGGTAGGTTGGAGAGACTATTTTGGAGGTAAAGGACTAGGTGACAGCAGAAATATTTCATAAGGCAAAACAACACATCAGTTGTAACCTTTTTTCCACTTCTCATGGGGAGCATGCTCTGGAGGTACTCAAGCTCCTTCTGCATTGAAATAAGGGGTTTGGGGACACAACCTGATGCTGTGCTTCTGTACCTGTATTTGCACTATTATCTTTCTATGGAAGCTGTTCTGTTATCAGGGTCTCCTATTCCATTATCTGTTGCCCCAGATAACAGAAAACTGGTAATATTCTTGATGATTAGTAACCATGTACAAAAAGTACAGCCTCCAGTCACAGGGAAGTTGAGTACTTTCTACTATATGGGGAAGAAAGTTCCTGAATTAGATACTTCAAGTTAGCTGCTGAAAACACCCTGGGTTCTCCCCCCTCCCTCTTCCCTCCCTTCCCTCCTCCAGCTACTGTTTCCAGTGTAGCACCATAAAAATGCCCATCATCAAGTAAGGAGCTTTCAACCACCACAGGGTACTTGAATGCCTGTTTCTGTAAAAATCCATAAAATCTATATAGCTGTAATATTGTCATTGCCAGCATATCAGCAGCTGTTTGTAGTTTAATTTATAAAAAATGTTTGTTTCATAAATTATTGCTGCAAAATCACCTCAAGGTAGCACTGCTATTGTTTTCATTTTGGAGAAGTATTTTGCGGTGCAAACAAACCAGCAATAGAAACCAAAGCTACTAAGTTCAACATGAAGTTGAAAGAGGAAAAGATGAGTTTACTAACATGCCTAGTTAGTTGTGAGGGCTTGCAGCTCATTTCTCATCCCAGTGAGCTTAATAAGACTTGTTGAATAAACTGTATATGAAGGGTAGTTAAGAAAATGTAATACTTAAATTTATTTCAAACTAATTTGACCATAACTTTTAAAGGTTAGTTGCTCTAAAGTTTACCTGCTATGGACAAAGTTAACTATTTGCTCTGTTATACACTTTAAAATTTATTTGCAACATATTTCGCTATATCTATTTGCTGACACGAATCATATACACCATATACACCCAGGACAGAGGTGGGTTAGAGACTGGAACATCCTCAAATAACTAAGAATGGTCATTCTAGCTCCCTAGTGAGGTACTTTAGTAGACATTGGGAAACTCTTGTTGCTGCTGATAATGAGGTAACTACACTGTGAGTGACAAAAATAAACTATCTGTCTTCAGGATTGTCAGTTTGTCATCTGTAAGCATTTTTTCATGGAAGATCTTAGAATCTTGGAAGAAATACAAACAACATCTCATTTCTATGGATCAGGTCACATATGACCATTGCTAAGGTTCTTGCCTATCAAGTGAAAATCAGAAAACGTTTGCAACTCTGCAAATATTAGTTGATGTTAGCAGAATTCTTTTATATTATGCTTGTCATTGTCATTAAATAGCATTTCTATCAATAATTTAAATTCTTCATAAATTGGCATAAATTCATAATCTCATGGCTATGAAGCCCATTAGGGTTCTGTGTATGGTCGAGAATTTACACATGCTTCTAAAAATCCATTCTCTTAGTCTAGGTAGGAAAGCTGTACAAATCATACCAGGATGAAAAAAGCAAAACCAAAACCTGTCCGTGTTTCACTGAAAAGAAAGAACTGAAGAGTTTGTGGGGTACTTACTAAAACAGAGAAAAAAACAGTAACTCTTCAGCCCTCCAAATATACGGTATCCCTTATATGGCACACAATAGCAACAACCAATCTCTGATGCCATGGCCCAGTAGTTAACGCTAAGACCTTGAAAAAATCACAGGGCTTCTTCATCCATGACACAGTGCAAAGGGCAAAATAACAGTATATTTTCTCACCATTTTTTCAGCATAGAGGAAAATTGATATTTCAAGGAAAAATAAAAGGAAAAATATTTCCTGGGGAAATAAGCATTCTTTTTTCATCTTTTGACTAAATTTTATAGTTGTAAGAAAATATAATCTTAGTCTTATAAGAGTTTATCTGGTTTTGGTACCTGCTAAATACTTGAATTATAGTGATCTACTTGTGATTTTAAACTCATTCCCGTTATGTGGGAAATTAAGAAATAAAATTTCTCATGGCTTTAAGTTGGAAACTCATATTCTTTTATAGAGTACATAATGCTCTGTATTACACCGAGTATTATTTAGTATCAGGTTTTCATATGCAAATCCAAAGCGTTGAACTGCAATGAAAAACTATGAAAGCTTAGATTTTTACTACCAATCCAAGGAGAAGTAGAGTGAAACTTTGATACATAAACAATGGCAACAGGATGAATAGATGATGGATAGAAGGATATTAGGATGGATGGACAGAAAACAACATTTTGTTTTTCTGTTGAAGATTGTCAGTGGTTCAGCATTGTACAAAACAAAGGGAATAGAAAAGAATGCTCTAGATTACAGGATGGTTTGGGGATTTTTTTTAAGTATGCAACGGTCATAGTAAATTGGATGTACTAGCAAGGGTAAGCTTGGCAGAAACTGTGTTTTAAGGAATAATTTGAATTAAGGTAGATTAGTAATTTGCTTATAAAAGGTGAGAGAGAGAGACCTTCAAAAATATGATAGATGTGGTCTTTAACAGCACTCACTGATGCTGATTAACATTTGAAAGTGATCAACATAGGTCAACATAACTGTCATCAAGAGGTCAACATAAGTAGGACTCCAATAATGTCTCTAAGAAAACTGTAAGAAGTTTGGAATTGTGAATTCAGTTACAGGTGACATAGGTGGTTAGCAGACTGATGCTACAAAGACACAGTACTCATCATTTGAAATATTAAAAGTTTCTTGCATATACTGATCAAGTCACAAGGACATGCAAGAACTGTCAGTCACTGGGTCACAAATTGATATTGCTTCTTTGGAACTTGGCAGTTCTTTGCACTGATTCACCATTTTTCTTTTTATAAGAGCTTATATATTTCTTTATGTAGCTATTTATTTTGAGATAATTACATAGATGACTTCTCAGTAATTATAAGGCATTCCTTTCATTTTCCCCAGAAATTTTCATCGTTTTTCTAGTGGCCCCAAGAAAATATTCATTGGAGTCCAGTCAAGGGAATTCAACATACCTGTTACAGACGCCTATCACTAAGCATGTGAGCAGTCCTGTTTAAATCAATGAGTTTACCTTTGTGGTAAAAGATAGGCACGCACTACTTGTCTTGTTGAATCAGGATTCTCCTGATGTAAAGAGTACATGCGCTTAACATGTTTTGAAAATCAAAATCTGTAAACTCTCATCATCAGTTATTTTTTATGTAAAAGAATGACATTCTCATTATTCCATGCTAAGTGACTAGCTATTTTCTATAGACTTTTAAACAGTCATTTGACTAAGAATATCATCTGGAAGGTGACAGAAATGAAGACTACCAAGCCCCGTATTTTTAGGGAGAGGATGATTTCTAGGAAATTCTTTCCTTACATCTTACAAAGAAATGATTGACAGCCCAATGAAATGTATTAAAATATTGTTCTTGCAGAAACTGGTTTTCATTTGGCATTTATATTTACATTTACAGTAGGTATGCTGTAAGCACTTTGTTCCAAAACCTGATGCCTAATTATCTCAGCCACACATCTTGCCCAGTAAGGCAGTTTTATGAACCAGCATAACCCCAACTAATACTTCGACATGTTGATTAATTTTCAAGGAGAAAGTAAAATTGGTTTCTTCATCATCTTTTCACTGTTAAGCAAGCAAACACCCACTTGTTGCAAAACAATTTTGTAGTGAATTGCTTTCACAAAACAAAATAGTATTGTATGGATCTAAGTTATAACTCTAAGCCTATCCTGTGTTTAAGCGCTTTGGCCAAAAGAAAACGTGGCCTTTGGCGTATTTGTGCGTTTCAGAATCTGTCTGTATTTTATAACTGCAAATGTTTGACTCTAACTATCTCCCAAGTTCCATGTGCTTAGTTGTGCTATTCTGGGCTAATGCAAATAAATAGGTTAGTCGCCAAGAAAAGAATCCCCAATGTAGGACATCCAATTCTAAAAATTATGATTGATACAAAAAGACTCTCAGAACCAAAAGGAACAGAAAATTAGCTGCTACACCTTTTAAGAAAATCTATTTCTACTAAAATTTTCTATATTACCGAATAGATTGCTGGGAAGGAGTCATTGTTGATCTTTCGGAAGCAGAGAAAATTTTTTTCTCCAGCTTCTATTTTTTTTTTAATTATAAAATTTCCTATCTAACGATTACAGGAGAGAATTTTTCCATGAGCTCAGTATATTTAGCTTAGAGTGTGGGTAACTTAATTATAATTTTAAGTAGCTACCTGAGAGGCAAAACTTTCACAGAAGTTATAAAGAGTCTTGCTCTGATCAACGGGAAGGGACTATGGCTTCACCACTTGCAGAAGTGCCCAGCGCACCAGGCAGTGAATTAGAATTAGAAACTTCTATGCATGGAGCACCTAGTAAGGTCTATAGGCAGGAACTATATGAGCCATGAGTCTGTACAGGACCAGGGGGCAGAATGCTATTAAAACTACATTTGGAAGGCACAACATTATTCTAAGAAGTTAGTATTTTCCTGACTACTTAGTGTACAAAAAAACCACAGGGATCCTACTCATCTGTCCACAACTTATTTTCTTAATCATAAGTCTTTTATATGGGGTACAAAATAAGTAGCGGAGCCCTCCTTCTTGGCATAATTCAGGAAGTTCGGGTTCTGCTGCTAGAATCATACAAAATTTAATTTCATGCTGAAAATCACCAACATGTCTAAAATGCTGCTTGTTTCAGGCAGTCCATTAAAAATGTTGACAGCTATTATCTGACAGTGAAAATAACAGACTTACAATTAACTAAGCATCCCAGAGCTCAGACTGTTAAGGAAAAATTGACGACATTTTAATAGAAAAAGCTTCTCCTGAATCTTGAAAAAATCCCATCTAGTTTACCAAACAGTAAGGTGTCTGAAACACCTACTGGATAGATCTTTACTTTTGGATGCCCCACACTAAACAGGATGTTATACATGCTAATTCAATTTAAGTCTGTGCAAATATGTCAGAGGAAGACTACCATTTTATGAGCAAATGTAACTCCAGCAGTCCCGAGTTCCAAGTATCTGACCAGAAAATGTTGACACTGGATTTGATGAACCACAAACACAGTAATGCTCCAGGACTGAGGGGGAAAACATTCACAAAACCCATCCAGGATTCTCTCACAAACTGTCTGTCAGAGACAGCAAGTTTGCCACACACCAAAGGAGTTGTAAATCCATTGCTCTTTCCTGGGTGCAATGGGATTTATGTAGAACATGGAAGACCCATCAGAGATCAGGGCCCTCAGTAGTGGACTCTGTACCTCCAATCAGTTATTGAGATGTGTTTTTTGTGGCTACGGCAGGAAAACTAATTCGGTTTTAAGTTTTTCTATCAAATTGCTGTTCAAGTCTATTTCTAGCCATTGCAGAACCCTCAGCTTCCTTCTTTCAAGATTTCTGCTTCATCCCTCCAGTTCCTACCACCTCTCTGAGAAACCCATGCTGTACTGTGCAAAGGCTGTTTAAAAATTGTTTGTTGACATAAAGCATCTAGGACCTACAGAAATTCATGATGGAGACACAGGCAGGAGGTGTTAGCGTTGAAATAGCTGAAAAGGCTGCTTTTCAACAAAGGGAGTAAGACTTTAAAAGCATTATAGACTTGTAGAACCATATTGCGATGATGCCACGTGACTAATAAGCTGGGGGATGCACAAGAAATATACCTTTCCACAACGTAGAAGGGCTCGCAACAGGCATGATCTCTGCAACCTGACAGCACAGAGACTTGGCCCCAAACTGCAAGCCACCAAAGAAAGGAAGCAGAAGAAAGCATGATCATAATTCAGTCAGTCTCTGCTTACAAAGCAAGGTTGAAGAATGAGAAGGAACAGAAATCTACTACATCCTTACAATATGATAGAGGGTCCCTCAGAGGAGTGCAGACACTTCTACAGCTGTATTAGCCACAATCTCTTCAGTACAGAGATTTCCTTTTCAAGGGAGTGTGGTTCTTCACTGCCCTCTGTGAAATAGTATTAGAAGAAATGTCCAGGATAGATGATAAAATTTTTCACACAACAGAAATCACAATGTGAAAGCACATAGCTGTCAAGTATTTGTTAACAGAGACAACACCAAGCACTGTGTGGTAAAATTAGCTGTAATGAAGCAGTATATGAAACTGTATTCCTTAGAAATTGATATCTGGCATTTTTATTACATGTCACTTGTAAATTTTCAATTACTTATACTAGTAGCAAAATCATGTCAGACCTGTAAAAGTGAATAACTCCTGGTTTTGGAATGTTTGGAATAAGTCCTGTTTTATTCTCATGACTTACAAGTCATACATCCAGGCGAGCAGACAGACTCTGAGATCGTATTTGAGAGTATCTGTAGCTTTTGTCAAAGTTAGGATGAACTTTAAGAGGGAGATTTCCATGGGAATACACAATGCCAATGCCCTAATTTCACAAGGCCCTGAAGTACATGCTCAAAATCAACTATGAGTTTTGCACAGTGGAATAAATTTGTACATCAGCTTACATTTAGGTGTGTACTTTAGGGCTGAGTTGAACATGGGCCTAGAGCCTAGACATTTTAGCCAACTGAAGACACCTTTTTTTATTTTTATTTTATATTTTTTATTTTATTTTTTATTTTTATTTCAGCAGATCACTATTAAGAGCTTTATCTGAACCGATACTTTAAACTTTTCAATATGTGGCATATGCTTGTATATACATCTATATGTATAGATAGATATTTTTCCCCTGTCTAAGTATGACAGGAATATGAAATACTGTCCTGTCAAGCTATATTCATAATTAATTTCTTCTGACTGCCATAAAATTATTAGTTGAAGTTGAAGACGTTTCAAGAGCAAAACATACGCATTAAAATTCTAGATAGAAAATATCAAGGAATTATCATTGTTCAGTTAAAAATAGTGCAATATTGATGTCTTGAGGAGAATGTGAGGATTTAGTGACTCAAAGGGTATGTATCAACGAAAGCAAAACTACCTAACATAAATTGCTGAGCAATCACAAACAACAATGACCTACATAAACAATTTGGTAATCATTTCAGGGAGCACCATTAAAATGGAAATCTGTAAAAATAGTGTGTCTGTACCATTTCACTGAACCTGCATATTTACTGTCTCTTAATGATCTTTGAATAACATGTTTAGTTTGCACCTAAAAATGATATATGTATATCTAAAAATATAATTTAATTACCACCTTTGCACTTCCAGTATTAGCTACATAGAAAAATGGAAAATCACCATAGAAAATATATATGGAGAGATTAATTTCATTGTACTTGCTGTCAACACCTGTAGGCTAATTTCTCCGCTGATACAAATCGGTGTAGTTCCACTAATTTCAAGAGAAGTATGGTTTTTGCCAGCTGAGCAGCTAGCCTTGTTCTTTTTGGTTTGTTTTGTTTCAATAACCAGATGGACGCAATTTAAAAATACAGATGTAAGACTTCTTAGAGAAATTATTAACATTACATTATAACATCTATGTGTTTTTAAACTAAACCGTAAAATCAGGCATGAAAATAGTTAAGACTTCAGACTTGGAGTTAACTCACTAGTTTTGGACATTGTAACAGATAGCCCTTTCAACATAAATTTCCCTTTCCCCTTAGCTATGCAGAGGTCTCCTTCACGTACTGAAGTGTTTCCTACAACCTTTGTTGTCACAGCTTAGTTTCCGTTCCTCTCCAGCTGAAGTAACAGTTAACGTCTGGATTATACTGTGGCTGCATTTTCCTCACAAGATACAAATTCTTGTATAAAGTAGGAAAAGCTCAAAACTATTCTCAATAGCGAGGGAGGAACTAATAACTCAAGGAACATGACATTTTTATTAAGCACCATGGTCTAAGTTTCTTCAGGATACAGCTTTAATAATTTGATTGTGCATTGCTCTGAAGGGATTAATATTATTTACTTATAAGCATGGCTTGGAGCAGCACTGCTAACACATCCTGTACTCTTTCATCAGCTCTGCATCCGATTTTGGCTACACATAATTCAGAAGAATCATCACAGAGTGATTTTCCAACTATCTATGTGCCTCCAAGCATACACAAGGGAGAACTCTACCAAGCATAAAAAATGGCCTTTAATATCACACTACACCTTTTGAGATGCTTCCCTAAACTAATTCAGAAAAGCAGATGAGCATTTCAGCCTGATTGTTCAGAAAATTATAGCAAATTCCACACTGTCATATATAAGAAGATCAAACTGGGACCATCTTCAGTATTAATCACTGCTGTCCATGTAGATTTTACTTTTTCTTCTCCGTGTTTTGTTAAATATTTGATAATATTCCTGACTGCTCCCTGTTGATAGTCAGAGAATGGCAGACATTTAAGAAAATGGCATAGTTGTAATACTTCTAAATAGTGTATTAAGATAGAAATAATATATTCAAATGTAAGTGTTCTTAATATGTTGTTCATAAGACTAATCTTATTTAAGTTAAAATAATTTCAAAATGCCTTATAGAAATAACTAATTTTAAAGGTACGTCAGCTTCAAACTCCTACAGAGTCTTTTAACATAACTGTTATTGAAGTAACATTCACAGTTATGACAATCAAGTAGAAGTAATATTTCTCCCTACTTCTAATTTGTTTACCTTTTTGTTTGATTATCAGCAGGATTGATGCCTACTGGAGTTGAACAACAGGTTTAAGAATACACACTTTTAGCCTCTAGGACTTATAAGTGACTGATCTCCCATTGTCAATGGGAATTCAAGAAGGAACTTTACGTTTAAATGACATAATAAAGACTAAAAAGATTTCTCCTCCAATTGAGTGTGTTTGGCACTTTGTGTAACTTCACGAACACAAAATCTGAACATGCATATGCTGTAGCAGCCCCTCCCAAAAAACTAAAGAAAAAAAACACCAAACCCATTTGTACTGGTGCAGGACTTCAGCATCCCGTTTTACAATAAAACAAAAAATCTTCCTTCAAGATTTTCAGTTGACCAACAAAGTAACTGTATGAAAGAAAGAAAGGGAGCGTAGACAGGACTAAAGCTTGCTGTAAGGATAAGTAACAGAGTACATGCAGAAGACAATAGGGACATATCAAAATGTTCCCTCTTACAAAAGGGGGGAGGAGAAGAAAGTTCTCTTCGAGTGAATAACTGTCTGAGACACTAGGAGAAGGAAGTAACTGGTCTCAGCCAAGAATGAGGAAATCAGCTGTGGTTGATTAGAAAACAATTGCCTCGTTTACATGAACTCAATGTACTGCAGAGAGTCACTCTGGTGATTAACTAGTTTGGGTCTGCTGCTGATCATAAAAAGGGTTTCCTTGACAGCTGATAAGATAGATAAACATGGTTTAGAGATTATAATTTTGTGGAATTTTCCATATTAGATAGCCAGAAATAAAAGAGATATTGTCACGTCAAAAATAATGGCTGGTGACAACTGCTGCCTCTATATTTACACTGCAGACACACCCAGAGCAGCCTCCCGCGGGGCTGCAGCCTGACACCACGGTAGGTACTTTACTAATAAAGGACATGGCTGCTACCTGAGCAAATCAGTAACAGAGTTCAGAATACTTCATGATGTTACAATAAATAGATCAATATGCAATTATAACACTGAAAGACTGTGTTAATGCACAACATGTGGAAAATGGGAAAAAATACAGAAAAAAAAGCATTATAAGCCTCCAGATTTAATACGGCCATTATGTAGCTAGTTCTATTTCATCAATGAAACATTTTGAGGTGGATGTGGAGGTGAAAATACTTGGTTTGGCTAGAGCCAATATGAGTGCTTAACACCACCAAATGGGTAAGATCCTGCTTGTCTTCCTTCCCTTTCATTCCCAGGCACAGGTCCTTCACCACTAACGCTTTGCGCTGTGGCCCACCTCAGATCCCCATGTGCGCGTGTATACACACACACACAAACACAAAGAGCTGATTCAACCCTAGAATCTGACAGAAGACTGTTTGCCTACTGCTTCTGGGCCAGCAGGGACAAATCTCTGTCTTTCAGTAATGATGTCCTGCTAGATTACTAAATTGGATTGAGCCAAATAACTTAATTCCATACCAAAGGTGTATTTCCGTGAGATACTCACTTCACTGAAATAATCTGGGATAAAAAAATAACACTGCTACTTGAAGTGGCAGTCTTGCCTCCTTCATTCACTTCCTCCTGCCTTGTACCAGTTACAGCACTGGTGTGAGCCCTGTGAGAGGTGCTTCAGCTCCCACCAAATCACGGAGAACTACTCACTTTTTTGCTGGATTAGTTTTCTCTGGTTTAGTGAGTGGAACTGGCTTATGGCAGGATAAGACAAACACAATAGCCAGCATCAGGGAAGCAACACGTACCTGTGGCCAGGAGACGGGGGAAGTGGAATTGACCATTGCAGTAGTGGTAAGCCACTAAACCAGTTCAATCTTAGAACAAAAAAAATGAAGCCTCACCCTGACTGAAGATAATAACCCATGGCTCAGTTACTGTTGGCTGTACTATTTGGCCCAACAGCTGAATTTGGCAGTTTGTCAAAGAAGTCTTGTCACCTTCCATATTTTCTGGGTATAAAGGGTATAACCAAAGAAGAATTGCAGTTCTCAGTAAGAAAAGCCCACCTTCTTGGCAAGGAAAGCAATACTCCTGCACCGCGCCAGGCAGTAGTAGTGGGGAATATAATTTGTGTCTTTTGTAACACTGTTAGTAATAAGTGTGGTGATACAGCTAAGAATGTGCTTTTTGGACTAAGATCAATTCAGAGGACTTTATCAGGTGGAGGAGAGTTCTCTCCCTGCCCCTCTGTCCCCTCACTGAACTGCTTATCCCTAACTGCCTTCTAGGGCACACAAATCTCCACTCGCACCAAATGTGTGGTGGCTCAGTCCTCTTCAGGTCCTTTCCTAGGAAAAAGCAGCCACACTCCTGGCCATGGGGAAGGGAGGGTGACCATTTCCACTAAAGGAAGACAACCACAGAGATAATACAGACCCAACCCTGTGAGGAGGCCACAGGAAAAGGCAACAGAGAAAAGGCAACAGAGCAGGGGCAGAGGCACAGTTACACTCAGCGCCAGACTGCACAGACTGCGACAGAGCACAGCAAAACCTAATGCCCCAGATACAATCCTGGCATTCCAACCCCGACCATTCTGTGATTCTGTGATTGCAGGAACTAAGAACTGTATCATGTACATTTAGAATTGCAGTATTACCATATATCACGATATGCCGTAACCACCCACTGCTAATAGCAAGGATCCTTCAGTTGTTTTTTTCAAGCTTGACAAGGGGAGCCATTACTGGCTGGATTCTGCCTGAAGGTTGTGGGAGGATAATGGCCAAAGGAAATAAACCACAGCTATTGCCATCTTAACACCTGCAGTTTTACTTCCATTACAGCGTGACTCCTCTAGGCATAAAGAATCAACCTGTTTGAACTGTACCCTGCAGCTACTTCTCTAAATAAAAGATGATTTTACATGAGCTGTATCCTGGATTTTTCTTAAGCAGAAGGATCAAGCAAGTCTGAGTCATGTTAAATTTTGCTGTGGATCCAGACTGTTGCCAATGAAGCCACAAGCATAACTTTCTGACTTCTGCGATATAGCAACATGCCATGCGAGACTACAGCAAGAGATACAGCCAGCAGCCCAGAATGCAGGAGTGCCCGTGAGTAGAAAGGCAATTGATCAAATAAGTATTTTTCAGACCTATTAAAATGTTTTATTTCATGTAGTCTTCTAGAAAAGCCAAATGTAGCCACAAAGGGATTTATTTTCTTTTAAGGACATCGTTTCCTTGGGTGCATTTGAAGAAAAGTGGATGTTAAGCACTTCGGAAGGAGTACTGGATAGCTCTGAGGGCGCCAAGCGCTCAGCAGTGTATGGAGTACTGCCACCTTTTGGTCATTTTCTGCAAAAAAAACCCTTTTCCTTATTTTTTAAAACCTCACTAGTGTGTAACATTGTTTCTTTTTCCACAAAGTCCTTCTGTCTTGGAAATTCTCTCTCCCTTCTTTTAACTGAGAGCTATGGAGAGATTTTTGGAAGGATATTTAATATCCTTTTTTGTACTTGATGATCTTAAAGGTCTCTTCCAACCAAAGCGATTCTATGATTCTATTCTGTAACTTGATTATCAGGTCATTTTCTTGGTTTGCAAGGAGTCTTTTTTTTACAATGCTGAGGAGGCTTTGTGTTTGATTAATGTGAAATAAAAACACATTATTACAGGTTTTTTTCAGACTCACAACAATGCTGCTATACGTGACTGCAATTTTTAGATACTGCTATCCTGGACGGAGTTATTAAATATGTCCTTCTTTAAAATACGTGTCACAAATAATAATAACCAATAACCCTGCTCTAGACCACAAGACTGGAAACCAATATCCTAAGAAATCGACAACTTTCAGTAAGATACAAAAAGCCACCAACACTCCAACAGTTATTTAATGCAGGGAATTGTTTTTCTGTTGTGAAAAAGAGCCGCATCTTGCATTCCTCTGAAGTCAATAGGAATTATGAATAAAAAGACCCGGGTTTAAGCTTTTCAGATTGTACTTGCTACTTCCCTGCAGAAATTACTGAATTTCACTTAACTTCCTATCCACAGGTAAGATTTGCACACAATGCTTTTTTTAGAGAGAAGAGAAAACTGCCAATTCTGAAAATTTCCAAAGGTCCTGCTGCTTGTACTGAAGGAAATAGGAACTGAAGGAGAACAGACAACACCTTGCACTGCCAGGCAAGAGGAGAGTAAAGTAGCATATATACTTTTATTGGTTTAAACCATAAAGTACTCAAAGTGACCACTCACTTCTCTTCATCTCAAGGGTTATAACCTTTCTAGTAGCGCCTGTTGCAACAGGACAAGGGGTAATGGTTTGAAACTAAAAGAGGGTAGACTCAGACTAGATATAAGGAAGAAATTTTTTACGCTGAGGGTGGTGAGACACTGGCCCAGGTTGCCCAGAGAGGTGGTAGGTGCCCCATCCCTGGAAACATTCAAGGTCAGGTTGGACGGGGCTCTGAGCAACCTGGTCTAGTTGAAGATGTCCCTGCTCACTGTAGGGCTGTTGGACTAGATGGCCTTTAAAGGTCCCTTCTGACCCAAACTATTCTATGATTCTACGATTCCATGATTCTATGATAACACTTGAGTGTGGAGGAACTGGGGATTTTCAGACGGGTAAGAAGCACACTTCGGTTCTTTCAATATCTCTCTTTTTCCTGCATTTAGTTATGTTCTTACATCCCTGCAGCCAGAAAGAGACTCTTAATGTGAGGAATCCCCAGAGCACAGGACATTTTTTTAGTTTAGTGACAAACACTTTTGCAAACTTATTCTCTTTTCTCAGAGGGTAAGAGGTCAGGGATTACTTTGACTGCTGCATTAGACCCTTATGGTTACATTTTCAAAGCTATGCTTGTGTTGGAAACACGAATCCTGTTATTGTTACAGGATTACTGCACATAACTTTCCAAATGCTGCTTTGAAAATGGAGCCAAGAAATATTATTTGTGTGTAGTTTCTGGAATTAATGTAGGCTGTGATTATTAGCCAGTCTTACAACAGCACTGTTACATACACATCTTTTGATGTACTATCTATAGACACTCATTCAGACCTGTCTGGATTTCTTTAGCAGTTGGACATTTATTTTAAAAAAGGAATGATAAGACATCACTTTCAACCTACCTCTTCCTTTGCTACAGATTAATACAATTTGTCTTGACTCTGCTAACACTTTTTCTTGCCTTTTTTTCAATTGTCTCTTAGGAATAAAGAAAAAAAAAACCCTTAAAATTAATAATATAATCTTTGTTTTGCTTAGTTACACTAGAAACTTCAAACCTGCACTGGAGTGATGGAATCAACCTGGTGCTGGCACTGCCAATTCCCCAGTTCCTTGAGCCTCATTAAATTTTTTCTCCCATTCTGAATTAAAACAGGTTTAGAATCTTAATACATTCTACAATTGCCTCCAGTGAGAACTAGTTTTGTCCTTCAGTTACTGTACAGCATCTATTGCGATCAGAGTGTTAATTTCTAACTATAAATGCTTAAAATTGTATATCAAGTTTTAACGAGAATGGGCCTTCTAACCATTGTTTTAACCACTAAAATCATTCATAACGGTCTTGACAAGGAAGTAGAGGAAAAGAATGTGTCTTGTAATGGAGAGAACATCTAGTTTCTGTACCTTGATTACACTGAGGCATGACATACATTGCCTATCCAGCACTACCAAATCTAAAGCAGCTCCAGACATGCCCGGTGACATGTCACTAGACACCTGGCACAGTCTGAGAAAGCTAGAAAGCCTAGAATTTGGGTACCACAGAAGCAGGCATTTTTGGGATTATAGTTTTGGCTTTAAGTGCTTAATTTTGCATTTGGCGTACTACAGGCTTATATACTTATCCTGACGCGGTTTTTTATTCCTGACATTGTCATTAGCTTTTTTTCTGTTTACACGATAAAGTAGCAAGCTAGCTGCTGTTGGCTCCCTGTGTATCAGCAGGGTGAGAGGGCCTCATCAGGAGAGTACTTCAGTTACCTGTGGTGAGTTCATAGTCGGAATTGCCTTCTGGGTGGTAGAAACCTCTTTCTCCCAACAGTTATGGAGGATCCTAAGAAGGCTAATCACCTAACGCACGCGCTTGCCTTGGAGTGCCTTAAAAGGGGCTGTGTGAAAAGCACCCAAAGTTACAAAATAATACCTCCCTTGCATGGGTAACCCAGCAACATCCGTTTTTTATAAAAGCAAGTAAATTATGGTAGTTGTCTTCTCTAATATTGTTGTGCTCAAATCTTATACAGAGCTGACATGCAGTCAATATAAAACACCCTTAATCCCACAAGCCACATTTCAACTATTTCAAGACTAAATCTATCACTGACCTTAGCTTTCATCTTCCTCTTTTGTCAAAATTTTCTAGGATTTAAATATAATCCAACTAGAAAGAACGGAGATTATTTCTTCAGTATGTAATGATAATTTCTCTTGTGTTGGTGTGGTATGAATACAGACAGCATCCAAAAGTCTTAGAGCCACTAGTGTAATAAAGTTCTTTTTTGGTGTGATTAAACATCAAATAGTTTTAAAGAACCCATTTATAAAATTTGAATTTCAAATGCTTATTTCACTGCTGAAAATCTTGTATTATGTTCCGACAGCTGATCTATAAATCCTCCCAATCCTTAAACTGCATTGGCCAAAGTACTATCATTCATTAGATAAGGATGGTGACTACCTCATTTAAAATGAATCCTAGTAGATGACAGGCAGTGGAGGGAATATTTTCTAGCGTGACATGAGCCAGAAATATAGTTACCTAAAGGAAATAGCATTGAGGAGTAGTAGATATTAAACAGGGAAAATGCCTGCATGATGATGATGACTGTGAAGGAGGCCATTCAGAGCTTCTACACAAGCAATATTTCTTACATAGTCTTGGCTACAATCCAAGACTATATACTCACAGACACATATATATGTATAGAAAATATACAGTCCATCCTGGTATATAATTTAAAACGTAAATTACAAATCCTTACAGATATTAATCCAACAGTTGTGGGCTACTTACTGTGAAAGTCCACTGTTATATGTTACAAGGAACAAGGATTACTTTACTGTATTGTTTAAATACATTTGGCCTTGTGATGTATAGAAAACTGATGGTGTAAATCTGGATCTTATGTCTCATTTGGCAAGAAGCAGACATTTCTAAGGGTTTTAATCCTCTGAGGACAAAGTAATAATTCAGTTCCAATTCTTGCAAGTTATACACATGCCTGAGTTCTTGCAAACGATATAAAAAATCAATGTTCACATGACTAGATTTTAGGCTTATCCATAAAATTGGAAGAACTATGGTCTTTGTATATACACGGATAAAAGTAGTTTTACGACAAAGTGGAGAAGAAAGGTCTGTAACAACTAGATATGTTCTCTATAGAACCTGGAATAAAATCAAGGACCTTAAATTGAACAGATGCTTCAAAGTGACACTGAAGCATAAATAATAATAGCCTTCAAGATTGCTTCAGTCTGGCATACAATTGTTTAAGGTTTCACTTTTTCTATGTTTGCTGTTGATTTTCACCTAAAAAAAGGCAGGACTAAAAGAGCAAACTCACTTTATATTTTTTAGGCAAGTAAAATCTTTTGGAGATGAAGTGGGTGTTTTGAAAATACTATTTCTCTTTTAGCTCTAGTGCCTAACAGAACAAGTTTGCAACAACCTGTGGATATACATAAACACATTATGGCTGCCTACCTATATAAATGCCATGATCAACACATGGATGTCTTGGGATGGAATGCCAGTGTGTTTTGCAGCCAAGCCATAGAATCACAGAATCATGGAATGGTTTAGGTTGGAAGGGACCTTAAAGATCATTGAGTGCCAACCCCCCTGCCATGGGCAGAGACACCTCCCACTGGACCAGGTTGCTCAAAGCCCCATCCAGCCTGGCCTTGAACACCTCCAGGGATGGGGCAGCCACAACTTCTCTGGGCAGCCTGGGCCAGTGCCTCACCGCCCTCAGAGTAATGAATTTCTTCCTAATATCTAATCTAAATCTACCCTCTTCCAGTTTAAAACCATTGACCCCTGTCCTATTGCTACACTCCCTGACAAAGAGTCCCTCCCCATCTTCCCTATAGGCCCCCTTTAAGTACTGGAAGGCCACTATAAGGTCCCCTCAGAGACTTCTTTTCTCCAAACTGAACAATCCCAAGTCTCTCAGCCTGTCCTCATAGGAGAAGTGCTCCAGCCCTCTGATCGTCTTCATGGCCTCCTCTGGACTCGCTCCAACAGGTCCATGTCCTTCTTGCACTGGGGGCTCCAGAGCTGGATGCAGTACTCCAGGTGGGGTCTCTCCAGAGCGGACTAGAGGGGCAGAATCACCTCCCTCGACGTGCTGGCCATGCTGCTGGGGATGCAGCCCAGGATACGTTTGGTGTTCTGGGCTTCAAGCGGACATTGCCGGCTCATGTTGAGCTTCTCATCAACTAACACCCCAAGTCCTTCTCCTCAGGGCTGCTCTCAATTCCTTCTCCGCCCAGCCTGTATTTGTGCTCAGTATTGTCCCAACCCACGTGCAGGACCTTGCACTTGGCGTTGTTGAACTTCATGAGGTTCACATGTGCCCACCTCTGTCCGTGTCGCCGACAAAGATGTTAAACAGCACTGGTCCCAATACCGATCCCTGGGGAATGTCAGTCATCACTGGTCTCCACTTGGACATTGAGCTGTTGACTGCAACTCTCTGAGTGTGACCATCCAGCCAATTCATTGTCCACTGAGTGGTCCATCTGTCAAATCCACGTCTCCCCAGTTTAGAGACCAGGATGTCGTGCAGGACAGTGTCAAATGCTTTGCACAGGTCCGGGCAGATGATGTCAGTTGTTCTTCCATTATCCACCAATGCTGTAACCCCAATGTAGAAGGCCACCAAATTTGTCAGACACGATTTGACTTTAGTGAAACCATGTTGGCTGTCACCGATCACCTCCTTATTTTCCATGTGCCTTAGCAGAGCTTCCAGGAGAATCTGTTCCATGATCTTGCCGGGCACAGAGGTGAGACTAACTGGCCTGGAGTTCCCTGCGACTTCCTTTTTTCCATTTTTAAAAATAAGGGTTATGTTTCCCCTTTTCCAGTTGGTGGGAACTTCACCGGACTGCCATGACTTCTCAAACATGATGGATAGTGGCTAGAGAGATGCATTGGTACAGCCTGGCCTAACAAAGGGCTCTTTCAAGTGTGTGACAAGTCATGGATAAAGTTTCTAGAAAAGAATGGGGTCAGCTATATTAGAAGAGTTTTGCTCTCAGCAAGGTGGAACACTCTCTCGCCAGTTACTATGGACTATACCAGTGCTACATAAAGGAGAGCCTGTGTAGGGTATGCAAAGGCCTAACTGCACGTGATCGATCACACTTCTGAGAGAAACTTATTTTACAACAGCAAGTTGGAAGGAGTGGAGAAGGGGCAAAGGACAATATATTTCTGTAGAGCAATAAGTGAAGTCTTCAGACTTTCTTAAGTAAAAGCTTGAAGGTTATTTTTTTTCCTTCGTTTTTAAAAAAAAAAAAAAAGTTAAACCAAACTTCAATAATACAAAGCAAAAAAGCAAAACCACAGGAGTGAATACAGGAAAACGATAGCTATTTCTGTCACACTAACCAAAGCGACTTGAGTGGTGTGACATGTTCTTCCAGTGCGTGGCAAAGGTAGGAATAAAAAGCTTAGCTCAAATTCAGTCTGGAAACAAGAGGAAAATGCTTTCAGTTACATTTTAGTCTTGTCCAGAACAGTTGTGTTGGCATTCAGGATGCATCCCCAATTTTTAAGATACAGGGTACCTCCCCTCAATTGTTCAGATGTATTTCAGCCCAGTGTACAGCAATAAGGTCAAGAGAAGTTTAGAATTTATGAGAGAAAAGATTGCTGCTGTGGGACCTCTCTGGCATCGAGCCCCGGGAGCGCAGAAAGCAGCCCCCCATAACTGCTGGTCTACACAATCTCCATTGTTCTCTCAGGTTTCACAGCTGCAAAGGTTGCCTCCTCTTCCAGAAAGTAAGAGCTCTCCTCCCTGCAAAGCTGCACAGCAGCTCCATGACAGGAAGGATTTTTCTCTTTCTGTCTCATTTTGGGGGTGGTGGGGTGGTGGCGCTGACCTTGTATGTTCTTCACTGCTTGTATCACCTTGCCTCAGAACCAATTAACTTGGCCTCAATAGCCCAGTGGGTCACAGCTGGCTGGGGCTTGGTAAGGCATCTCCTTGCTGTGTGCTAGTCTTGATAAAAAATATTTGAAGGATACACCTCCTAAATTATTTAATCTTTTTCTATTTAATCTAAAAACAACTTTTGCCGTATATGTAAGAGTTTGAAGATAGGCCAAGAACATCTGAATTAAATATTCTAAAGCCCTGTTTAATTGATTAACTGTGTTCCTCGGAGACACTCTTGCTAGTTCCTATCACCTAGATCCTTCACCTAACAGTTTTTTTAATGGAGGGAGCTTAGGCTAAACATGTTTCCCAACGTTTTTAGTAACTCGATCCCTTTCTACACTGGAATTCCCCCAAGCCTCCTTGCAGGAATCACCCGCCATTCCCAACTGATGACAGTCTGAAAGGCAGGATATTTATGGCATAAGGAAACTACAGTTTGAACAAATCTCTGGCGCTTAAAAAGGGATATATCCATGCTATAAAATGGGAGCTGTAGGCCTGGCATCCTAACGCCCTGCTGTGGCGTAGTGCCATCTCGTGGACACCAGCGGTTTCTAGCAGAAAACAGAGGAGGCAAGGACGGTGGAAAGGAGGACAGAGAGAATAGGTCGTTCCAGAAAAGAAACTAAAGTGCGTTTCATCTGCTATATTCCTGATGTAGAGCATTCAGAGCAACTTAAAGGCATCTGATTACTTAATTACCATTGCATATGTTTGTCCTTGAGAGCCTTCATGATCTTTTCAGGCAACACGTATGTGAAATCTGGGTGTGACCACTTGAGAAAGCTCAAACGTAAAACATGTGAAGGTTTGGCCCAAATTCTGAAGTTTAATCATGAGTAACTCTAAGTAACAAAGGCAATTAAAAAAAACCAACCTAAAATAAAAGAGATCTAAGAGGTTAATATGCTCCTTCCATATAATTACTATTGTTTGTTAATATTTGTGCATTATTTTTCATATTTAATGCAGTTAAAAATAATTAATTTACCCACAAAACATCTCTGTGAGCTAGGTACCAGAAAAAAACCATTTTACTTCACAAATTTGGTGGTCTGAGAAAGACAATATGTCATTGTTTTTTTTCTGATGAAGTGATTTCATATTATTTCCAAATGATCCTATTCCACTCCAAAGGGAATTGAGACAATTTTGATTTATAATGATTCAAAATCACAGACTTTCATTGCAAAGCTATTCTGTCATGCTTCTGAATTCCCACTTTGGCTGTGCATAGGCATTATTTTGTCAGTCCAGTAAGCTTTTAGTTACTATACTTCCCAAAATAAATGCATCCCTAATCAGCAGCTACTAAACCAGCATCCAGTCTGAATCTAACCTTTTGCAATAAAATCATAAAAAAAAAATTATCCAGATTAAGAACGACTTTGTTTTCCTAGGCAGATCCCAATCTCCTTCACTGCTTTGCTTAAATTTTTTTCTGACATGACTGGAAACTCTTTTACTAAAGGAAATGTATCTGCCTTTATTAGATTAGGATTTGGCAGCAAACTCTGAAATATTATAGTCTGTCATATCAGATGACACCAGGGCTTAAAACTTTTCACATTCCTTCAGTTACATATTCTAGTAGAGCACTGCACAAATTCTCACATATGAATTTTAAAAAAGCCTCATTTTTGCTTTCTGCCGGATGGTGAATGAGCACAAAGGACTCTGGCATTTTATTTTGTTGGAAAAACTCGGTTGTTTTTAGAGCAGAAAAAATTAACTTGGCTTACTTCCATCATGGATGTATGTGTGGCAATAAAATTCACTTTCTTAAGAAAAGGTGCCCACATTCCCCATAAAATGCAAGAAATTTAGGCATTCAAACCAGCCAATTTAATGGACTGACACCTAGGCCACCAGTAAGAGATGCCAAAAACAGGAGAGGATCTAATATGTGCCACCCATAAGCAGTTAGGGGCCTGTCTTTATTCAGGATTCTCAGCTACTGGCTCTCTTCTAGAGAGATCCGAATCCTCTGCTCTAGGAAGAGCTCCGACTCCTGTGTTTGGGGGGCAGAGGGCACATAGAAAAACTTTACATGTCCTGTTCCTACCTGCCTTTTGCATAGATGGATCTTCACCCAGTTGCCATCAAAATCAAAATCAAAATCACAAATCCACAGCCGTTCACATAACATTTCCACTATTCCTTAATCTACCAATACAGTTTAATTTCAAGCAGGTTTGGGGGACATTCCTTATAAATAAACTAAGTTCTTTCATTTCTGACAAAAATACAGACTTGGGAACGTTTTTTTCTGTCTTTTTTACACTGGAAAGACATGCTTGTCAGACACATTAAGATTTCAAATGCTACTCCAATCTCAGAATATATAGCTGACATTGACAGAATGTTTTATGATGTGATCTCCTTCTCCTACTTCCAGCTAAGATTAATAAAGTCCTCACCTCCCCTTTGGCCTCCAGATCTTATTCCAGCAGGAAATCACACCTTAAAGTAAGTGATCCTGCCAGATACTTCATAGATTCTCATTAACAGTGAAAGTGGCAGGCATGTTCCACCACAGATCTTCCCAAATGTGTTGAAGTGAAATGGGAAAAAAATAGGTGTGTTCATCTAGACATGTAAGTATCGTCTGTTGTTATAATTAGTATCTTTTACTCTAGACAATACACATGTAAGAATTTGATTTACCCTGAAGTTTTTAGGAGTTTCTTTTTGTATGGTTGTTCCTGTATTACGGCAACAAAATAACCTAAATCATTTCATCAAAACCTGTATTTTAAAATATTGTCCTAATATATATGATGAAACACTTTACGAAGATCAATTTCTGAGCATTATTATGCTGGACAGTCCAAGGTACAGTGCATTTCTCTGAAATGCACCTAATTCCAGAAATATTAACATAATTAACATAATGTGTTTAAAAAGCAATCTAGTGGGGAAAAAAAAAAGTCCAAGTGGAGTAAACCAGAAAAATTTTACCAGAGATGAGCCAAAGTGCTTGAGGGACTCTTTTAACCAGTTCTGTTCTGTTCAGGCTGGGCCCAGTGATGGAACTGCATTCAATGCCACATGACTGTCAATTTTAAGCACAGTACGACAATGCAGCCACATGTTCAATCAACCTTTTGCATTACTCTGGAAAGTGATATCAAATCTGTATTTTGTAGGCTTTTTTTCCTTTTTCAAACAATAACATTTCCAGGATACAACTGATTTATTGTTCTGTACTGCAAGTTATTATTCTAGATTTCCAAGGGGAAAGGACTAGTATTTATGCCTTCAAGACTGCTCTAACAAAACACCTGCATTTAGAATAAGAAATTTTATAGAGCTATGAGATATTGTCCAGGGTACAAGTGGAAATATTAAGAGTTATATCCCATCTGAGGCTGAAATTAATATATTTTAAATTTCTTTTTCACTCTTGCACACATGGAATATGTTTAATATAATTCTCAATGCCTGTAGACTTCTTTAAAGCCTAACTGAGATAAATTTACTGTCAGAAGAAGGAACTGTGTATTCACACAGGAGTAATTACTTTTAGCTTTATTCCACATTTTAGCCTGAAACCTAGTGAGCATTTTTGTTGCCACCACGGAGAATCTGACATGAAGAAAACGCCTCTAATTGTAATCCCATAACCTCTAACTTACTTTTAACTTAACTCTAGCTGTTATTATGATTACACTACAAAAAGAATTGCTGGAAGATCAATTGCGAGTGGCACCAGAAAAAGAAACTTTTACTTCACTTCATACACTATAGCAACATAGATGAGATGTGATCAACTAGCCAAGTTCAGCAAAAGCTGTGGATATCTGGATATCAACCAACACTGCCTAGGATGTTTTCTCAAGCCAAATTTAGTACTAAGTAGCAGTGTCCAACATAATGGCTCAGTCCTGCTCCCATGACAAGAGTTTTGTCAGGCAAATGCACTTGAGGTCCAAGAGGAGTCCAAAGACAGTCTTTTAGATTCCAACACAACAGAGCCACGTAGCCAGTCCTCCACTTCCATGCACCCCTAGAAATCACAGCTGAGCCATAGTGCACCTCATTTTTGCCAAGGCAACATATTTTAGTAAGAGTATAACAAAATATTCTGTAGTTTTATAGAGCCTTACAAAGGATAGGGAAGGATGGTGGCGCAGAATAATCATGTCCTCCTAATGGCAGTTGTCCTTATCTAATTTTTCAGGTTTGAGATAAGTACATGTTATGGGATTTTGATAGATTTTTGGGTTATTTAAAATAAAAATTTGCAGATAAAACACACCTTGCATTTTAGCAATGTTACAAAGGTAATTCTGCCTAGAGGTCTTCACTGTTTTATAGATTCCACCCACACTTACATGTCAAGTGTTCTTCTGACTAGCTTTTGATCCAGGCAGATACTGCCTTTTTGGTCTAGACCTTTAACCTCTGAAACAAATTATGGTGTTTACATGCTTAAAGCTCCTTCAGACTAAGTATAGTAAATATGCAACATCCTTCGACATGATCACAAATTATTTCTTATGATTACCATGCTGCACAATGTGAAAAATAGATATTTCTACAGAAACAAGGTTATTATTTGCTGCAACTGACTTTAAGCCTGATAGCTTTGGCTAATAGATAGGACATGCTGTTATTTTGTCTTTTTCATTCATACCAGAACTCTTCCCCCTCCGGGTCAGAAGCACATACAGTTGGGCACTGTCACTCTGATTCTGCCTACAGGTTTTGGAGTAATCTGCAGTGCAATTTGCAAAATACACAATTTTTTATTACTGAAGCCTATGGATTATTTCTCAGGAACAGTTTAGTTCAGTTTCTTTTTTTCTGAATGTCATTGACTGAGGTTATTCCTCCTTTGTTACTACTGATTGTCGTTGTATGGAGATCTTAGATTCTTAGTCTTAAAAATTTTCTGTTGCATTGCCATGAAAATAGATCATTCTGTTATTCTTTAGTGCATAATTTATATTCATTATCTTCCTAACTTGCCTGCTTAAATCTGTACTGTACTAACATGTTTTCTGGTTTTACACTTCAATTTATATACCAACAGCATTTTAAAGCCCAAGATTTGTTCTATGTAATATCCAGTTACAACAGCATTACAGCCAGGAAATGAAGTAAATTGTATTGAATAAGCTCAGAATTCCTGTTTGAGCTACATCCATGAAACACAATTGTATGCATCTCTCTGTGGCAATGATAGAATAAGACACCTTGTAAATGTTTACAGCTACCATTTTAGTGTCTAAGTTTGATTTCTCTATTAAATACCATTGGCTTTCTCTTGCTATTTATAAAGGAGCCCTGCTTCACAGAAAATAGAAAAACAGCAAAACCAAGCAGGACAGTAAATTCATCTCAGGATTCTGCTGACATCAGAAACCACTCAAGCATTGCTTGAGAGACTCTTCATGTATTTATAACCCTGTAGTTTATAGTTTCCTTCCATTTACTCTATACACGGGTGACCTACCGAATGTATGCGTGACAGCCAATATGGATCCTTTATATGCCGACTGTGAGCTGTCTGATGTTAGGACCCACACTCCAATCAGGTTGGAAAATGTCCTGGACAAAAATATTTATCACGTAGCAAAAACTATAGGAGCTGCCTCGTAATTATCGTCCGTAAAAACAAAACTATTGAAAAGTGAGGCTGACAAGATAAAAGTAACTTAAGAGTCACTTCAGAGATGAGAAGAACATTTGGGTTTTGCACAGACAGTGCTGGTTTTGCTTTATTATTCTTTGTTAATAGAGCCCCAAGACGAAACTTTTTGGGCCATTGCTCAACCTTCCCTCAAAGCCAGGTGAAGGCATCGTTTAATGAGACGCTGCACAGCTGCTATCTGCTCAGGTGATCTTAAGTGATGTTATGATAGTGGTTACAGTAGCCTTGTTCTCCTCCCAGTGATTCCACAGATGTCCTTTTTACCCTTTTTTCATCATTCTGAGTGGTTCCTGCCTTTTTTGAAAGCCGTTACCAGCAAGCACAAGTTTAAGTAATGAGGCTATTAAAGGTCAATGCATTGGTCCTATCAGCTTTTTGGCAGACCACAGAAGGTGAGGCAAGGCACAGCACCCGGCGACTACAGTGAAACCCAGATATCGGCTTCTTTGGCTAAGAGGAGTGATCCAATTAGCCAGGGATGTTTCTGGCATGCATGTTTGTATGAGCATGCTCCATCAGCATTACATCCCAATGGTCAAAATCTTTCCTCACTTACATAAAAGTAGACTAATTTTCTAATCTTATTCATAAAATAGTACAGTATCATTCACATTGAATAAAAACTTGTTCTTAAATGGGCTTGACAGAACAGTTTCTGTTTACACCTCTTCAAAGGTAAGCTAGGGCTTACAGCAGGAATAAATCAAATGCCACTGGATCATTTTGTACTTTGTTATGAAAAAGATTTTTCTAGTTTGTTCACTATATTAAAATGCTGCTTAGTTAAAATAATCCCACTCGCTTTTAATTGCGATCAGACCTCCTGCTTCAAAGCTGGCTTAGTTGCTTTGGATCTTTTAGTTGTACCTAGGTGCCTCTTTGAAAGGCACAAACTTACCCAGAAAAAAAGATGACTAAAGCATTACGCTAAGTTGTAGACGGCATCTGGGTGCCAAAATTGCAAACTTCATGTTCTGAAAATCCTATCCCAATGAAGGAGCTACTTGGGCTAATCTTCTTTCTTTATGTAAGTTGTGGGTTTTATGCTGTGAAGAATGAATTAGCGTTCACTGTAAGTGAGAGTTGGAACGACTGAGCCTACACCACTCTTGATGTGTGCTCTGAAGCAAGTCATTGCTCTCTCTGCCACACTTCCTTCAACTGTAAAATGAGCATATTGTAGTACCTTCCTCAGAGCAAGGATGGAAAAATAACCAGTAATGTAAACATGTAAAAAATGTTGTGATCCTTAACGATGCACTTCTAAGATGAGAAGGGTGACGGGACTGGCAGCCTTTGGTACACTGATTTTTTTTACCACAGTAAAATTAAGAAACTGTCAGAGAAATTACCAGAACATGAAGATCATTTGTTGCCTAATCTTTCACTAAACATTTGTCAGTTATCAATTTCTGGAGGCAGGATTATGGGAGAGCGGATGGCTCTTAGGACTGGGTATCCACAAGTCCTCCAGCTTTGTCAAGAGATGATTGATTAATTCAAAGGGAGAGCAGAAGCCTGCACCCCCAGCTGCAGGACTGTACGCAGGCCAGCAGGAGCAAGCACACCACTCAGTACTGCCTCCAAACTGAAATAATTAAGAACCAGTTTATGACTCATCTATAATACTCTGTCTCTTCAGTCTGTGCTTCATTCATAAACAGATGGACTGTAAATATTCATGAAACAAATTTTTCAAAACCGACTTGTAACCTCATAACCAAACACTAAATTGATAAACGTCTGTGAAAAGATAATTGAAACAGATCTCTGGGTGTAAGAAATATAGAACACATCATAAACCCTGACTAGACATTTTTAGAATGATTTTAGAATTTGAAAGACACTATTAAATGACATAATGGCACTAAATTAACCTGGTTTTGCAATGACATTTGACATGGGTTACTAAATTGTGCTGTATTGTGTACAGGAGAAGATTTAAAAGATTGGGAGTGCTTGGTTTAGAAAAAGATGAAAGAAAATCTGTCCTAAGAAATACAGATAGTATATTCTTACATTTGTTTTTATTCAGAAGGCAAGAACAATGGACATTCACAATTATGACAGACTAACATATGCCCGTAACGTTTGCGTTGACCTGTAAATTCAATTCTGTGACCATTATTTTGTCTTAAAAGCTTCTAATTTTGTTTCTTCTTTCCTTTTGCATTTTTCCGCTTTGAAGTAAATACACACTGAATGGTAAAGTTTCTCCATTCAGCAAGAACACTATTAATGAGAAATATGCCCCAAAATGGCAATGCCAATCATTCAGTTGCGTTCACTCTAGAAAAACAGGCTGCATACAACACCAGAAAACTTTTTCTCCTTGTTTGCATTCATTGTGAAAGGGCAGAGTTGAGGTAGGCAACGGATCTCGTGACTTCTGGAACTGCTAGAGACCTTTTGACAGAGAAACTAGAACATGACAGATTTTTCCATACTGAGGTCTCTGTAACGACCCATTGGCTGAGTACAGGATTAATGGTGTACTGCAAAACCTGTTATGCTCTAAGCAGAATGCGTGGGCTTTGTAAATATTGAGAACCCTCCTGGGAAGTGTTTGGTATGCAGGTGTTTACTAATCTTGCTTTGTTTAGCTAAAAAACTATGTCTGATTTGAAAAGAATTTTCTAAATGTGTAAATTCCACAGTTTTATTTGTAACCTCCCCATCGTAGGGGTTCATCAATCAGTCACAGCACAGGTCATGATAAAATGCAGGGTCCTGCATTAACAGAAGAATACTGCAGTACTAATATAGCTCAGACTTTAAATGTGGAAGCTGGTAGGGTCAAAAAGTAGGCTCAACTACAGCCCAGCAAAAAGGCCTGCCACATTTTGAGTGCTTTTCCCATCTCCAGTAAGGAGCTCAGAAAAAATCAGAAACACATCCTGTTTATTCCTTGTCTTCTAGCTCATGAAGAATAAGAAATCATTAAGGAAAAATAGTTTCCTATATATTTAATGGAAAAAAAAACCCAAAACAATATAATGGATACCTCTGGAAAGACTTGTAGCTATTGTAACGTACTAAGAAGCTGAGTCTTCTTGGTTCTGCAGTCGTAACTGACACATGAATGATAAAATCCTAACATTAGCAAATACAGATAAAAGAAAATAACCAAATGTTCCTCTGGTTGTACGCAGAAGGAAGAATAGGACAAAGGCAATGTTATAATCCACAGCCTTTTGAGGGCTGGTCAAGCACGTAGTATTAAAATAAATACCCAACTCTAAGGAAACATACGTTATACTCCGACTCAGAATACGCTGAGAGTCACAGCTCACACGGAAAGAAGAGTTAGGAGCTGATTCAGTGGTTCTGTATCATTCCGATCTTTACCCTTACAGAGGAAATGAATCCACAAGATAGCAACCAACCCTGTGAAGCGGGAACCATGCAAAAAGCCGCTGGAGTGGGGTCTGGAAATGAGCTGAATGCTTTCTGCTTTTTTTTTTTTAGTTCATAATGCTCCTAAAAGTATAGTTTGATTGTGTTCCTTTGCAGCCATCTTATTTTAATTTAAAATCACATGGAGCCCAAATATAGGGCTATGTTTTCAGGTCTGGAGAGTACTTAGGTTACCAAATAAGGTGCCGCAACTGGAACTAGGTATAAATTCATTGTTGCCCTAGTTAAAAAAAAAAACAAAGCAACAAACTGAAAGCAGAGTCGCTGTAGCAGAGCAGGAGATTTTAGTTGCATTATATGCACAAAACATTGACATTCTCATTTTTAGAGTAATCATTGCAGCAAGAAAGGAATGAAATATTCTAACTTTAGATGTTATGACTACAAACAGATATCTTGTTGGAGAGAAACTGCAGGAATTTACAACCACAGCAACCTCAGTAGCAGCCATTTTAAACTGAAAACAAACAAAGATCTTAAATGTATAAAAACCTCAAAAGGAATATAAAGACAACTGTCGTACCACAGCATGCAATAGTTACTATGTGGTTATTTTGATATGTACAAAGTACCTACCATGATAGTATCTTAGACACGCTTCTGAAACTTTCCAGGGTAAAAATTATTTATGTAGATTGCAAAATAAAGCACTTAAAATTTAAGAAAAGCTAGATTTAAGCTGGTGTTATAAATGTCATTCTCTCTTTATGCCTTCCCAACCTATGCACTAATTGAAGCAGGGCACCCCTAGACAAATAATAGGCTATCATGTAATTGTACACTGTATCATAACGCATTCACTCTGGAAGGCAAAATTAAAGATACATTTACTTTCATGCGAAGAAAAAAGCAAGTAATGACGGTGAAAATTTTAGAAGCCTGTATTTATCAAGAACAGGGAATTAAAAGGCTTTTAGCAAATGGACTTTTTCTAACTGGTAAAAGTATCACATTGATATTCTCCACAGTTACAACTCCAGCACTGGTAGCAATAATGGAAGTGATGTTAGAAGTAGGGCTCAAGGCACTGAGGCTCAAATTGCTGTCATCACCAAGGGGAAATGCTACATCTAATTGTAGATTCTCAAACAATCAGCTAGCCTGTTTTAGTCTAATGACCCATCAAGATCCAATACTAAACTGGGAATAGTCTGTACATAAATTCTTAATGTGACTTGTGGAACACACTGTTCAGATCTTGTCCTCTTTACATTGAGTTTTTGAATTACTTTTTGTAGTATTTTATGGCATTTGACAAAGAACATATTTACTGATCAGAAGATGTAATTTTGTACAGGTTTGCTTTAGTAGGAACACAAGCATGCTGAGATCTAAGAGGACAACTCTCACAAGAGCTTGTATTCACAACTACCTCACTTGTCTCAGTTTCAGAATGAAAATAAGCTAAAGCTTTTCACTCAGGAGGTCTCATTTCCTCATTCTAGTAGGTAATTAATTTAAATATTAATAAATTATCATCAACTTGTATCTTGGTCCTGTTGCTGCAATAACAAATCAATTCTCAGTATTATTCAAATGGTACTTTACAGATACATACCTACTTATCACCAAAGCCTGGGAGTATTCCAGTTGTACGTTTTGGTTCATGTCTATTTCCAGTAATAATATAACTACACTACTCAATAAATTAAATTGCATTAAATTGGCATTTACCTTCCAAAATATGCAATTCCCATATGCAGCCACTGGATGGACTTACGGAGCCAGTGAATATTTTTTGATTGTAGACAAGATGCACAATTAGGTGAGCAACGAGGAAGAACTTTCCTTTCTGGGCAGTAGAAGTTTTTTGTAAAAACAGCCTAAGCCTAAAAAGCAGGGTACAAAAAGGGATTTTAGCCTCTGCTCTTCAATCAGTCCTTATTTTTCAACACAATTAGTTTAAGAAAAACTAGGCTGTGGAAATGAAACAGAGTGATAAGAAAATTAGTTTGTAGGAGAACATACAGGTCAGTTCGAAATGTGATTATTTGGCACTAAAGTTTCAGGGCAAAAGCACTAAAAATTGTAGGGAAAAGAAGCTAGGGGTTTTTTTGATATCTCAGTTTGCAAACAGAAGCAGATCATAGTTATTTAAAGTTCTCCTTAATTTTTAAAATGTATGCTACTTTAAAATGCTCATATTCTTTAAGAATAATTCAGGAAAGTATTTGCTTAAGCTATTTTACCTTATTCTGGAATAGGAACCATATGAAAGTTTGAATCACTCTGCATAGCAAGTATAAAACAAGCCCTGCATTAAGTAAGAGTACAATCATCCAAGAATATAAAAATTTTATTCCCTTTTTTATTACAGCTGGCTGTGCAATTACTTCTGAGTATTTTGCGTGTATTATATTTAATTATAGTACAATCTATTTAATCCATTTTTTTAGAGCAGTTACCATTTCAGTGTGTACAGCAGTGATAAATACATATGTGATTCCATATCCTGTGTTCTGCTGTGGTAGGTATCAGTTGTAGCAGGAAAACTCAGTAAATTTACCTCAAAGAAAGCCCAAGTCAATAGGGTTGCTGTGGGGAGAACTAAGTGAAGTTGGGGAATGAACGTATATGTGTATGACTCTCTGAGACAGAGCTGTTGCATAAATCACCCCATACCTGCTGTTCTAAATCTGTGGGCAGTGACAGTGACTAGCACAGTCCCTTCACTCCCGTTCTGCAGATACACCCAGTTACAAGATCTAAATATGGATTGCACGGTTTTATCATTTTATCTGACTGCCATCACCCGATTCTGTCCCAAACAATTTAGAACGGCACCAAACTTAACTACAGTTGAGGTTACTCTGTGTGCCTGAATTTCTTTTGCTTTTGTGCTGTGAAGGTCATACGCAAAGTCTGTGTAGAGAGTGAATGTCCTCTGACTATTTAATTGCATGGGATAGTCTTACTGGGTACCTATTATAGCCAGGATGAATGAGATACAGTTTAAAAAAGCATGTGAGCAGGCAAGGAAGGCTGGGTCAGGTTCAGTGCTACTGCCTATTGCTTTCAGTCCTCTTCTGGAACAAAACATGAAAGGAGACTATAGACATGTCTCAGCTAACAATCTCTTCCCCATCCTAATTCACTTCTTAACCATGTACAACAGCAACTCTGTGGATAAAATGACACCACAGAAAAATCACTCTGGATCTCACCAATATTTTGCTGCTTTCTATGATAATCTGTAAATTCCTGTTATTTTTTAGGAAAGCAAACAAAGCTTGATACAGAGCCGAAAACAAACTCACCTAGCAGCCACATTCTGAAAACAAACTCACCTAGCAGCCACATTTAAAGTTATCCTTGTACTTTAACACCATTCTAAGTCAGGATACCCATGAATTAATTGGCTGTGATGATCACACAGGCCACGGAATAGGATGGAATGACACCTCTTACAATTGCAATAATCATGGTGCCCATCACTGGACACGAAATGCATGCATGCAGCGTGTCTCTGGCATGCCAGGGCTCCTGAATGCCATATGCTGTCCTGACCTCAGATGGGGGAATACCATCTGGCATAGAAGCCCTGCAGTTGGCACTGCAGGCTGCTCTCTCTCCCTCTCCGCTTCCCACCCTACCTCTCTGACAATTACAAAAACAGTGATCTTGCAGGAATGAAGTCAGGCTACAAGAATATTGAATGACTGAGTCAGAGACGAGGAATGGGGCTGGCAGCTCTAGAGACTGCCTGATATATATCGTTGCCTAAAAGCAAAACTGTGACAAATCAGGTTCTCCTGTACCTCTCCCTAGGCAATGAGATCCCCTCCCTGTTCTCCCTGCTACATAGAGTGTCATGTCACAGGTGTGCGTCTCCCTGCTAAAATCCTCCTGGAAAACATCATACCTCAGCCAAGAATGCTTCCCCCTGCGAAGCCCCTGAGCACGGCTTGCTATTCTTGGCTTGCTCTGACCTCCTTTAATTTCCTGACCTTGTTCTGGAACTAGGTGTTGGTCCGCTTTTGATCATGCCAGACCAACCAAACAGCAATCTTCTCATACCAGTGCTGATTTAGGAAGCCTTTGCTAAGCTGCTGCATTGGGAATCTTCAACCATACAGAGATTAGGTCACAGACTTCCTTCCAGGGTAGGTGGCACCATGAGCTACCGGCTCCAAGCTAGGACAGTAAACTGGGTGGGGCAGCATCCTAATATTACAGAGGGGAACGTAGACAAAACCTACGGAATTACTAGTACCATTAATCCAACCACCTACACAAGCAAATCAAGTGAATCATCTACCTTACTGGTCTATCAAGCCTCAGACACACATATGATACTGGATATATAATGGCGGATTGGCCCACATGAATTAGATTTTTAAAGTGCTTCTAAATTACGTGTTATAATTCAAGCTACTTAAAGACACATGCTCAGTTTGGGAGTGGTCCTCATTCAGACAGAAAATCTAAGTAATTTATTATTCTAGACGAACTACTGAATACAAATCTGTTTATTACTATGAATAGTGTATTTGTCTAAAGTTCTGAAACCAAAGAATTGCAGGATAATCTAATTATTCTACCACTACATCAAATTTTTCAATCTACTCTAGTTAGGAAATATGAAGTAAATATCTACACCTATAATGTTGGTTTTAATTAAAGCTCTGTCAGGCAATTAGTTGCTAGATCCACAAATGACAAAGCTGATGCAAAGCTCTGAATCTTTTCACTCACAGATTGTTTGGTAAATTGCTTTATTTGCGTTGGATGCACTACTAAAATCATTCAAATTAGTAACCAATCTGTTCCTGTTACTGTACACCTGAAAGTGTAATAGCAAATCTGTCCTATTACAGCCAAATGACAAATATCAGAAAAAATGTTGCCAAGACTGCCTGGTTTGTCTGTGTTGAGGCCTGTGGATTCCCACCTGTTCTGTGCAATGCCACTGCGTATATTATGTCGCAGCGCAGGCTAAGCACAGCTTGGAACACTGCAAGTGTGGGTGACATATGACATTCAATCTGAATTCCCTCACTTAATTAACATCATGTACTTTCTTTGGCACACAAAAATTTTAGTAACATATTCTTAAAATTTAGAAAATTGTCTTTGATTTCTTTTTGGGCATTCGTGAGTGCCATTCTGAAGAAGTAACAAGATTACAGTACTCACATTGCTCAACCCCGACATTTGAAATGTCTGAACCTCGTGCCAAATTATTTTCTGCATATCCAACGTGCTTGCATACACTCAGGCTGATAGGTATTTCTTATCTCCTGACATTTCAGTCTTGATTTCAGATTAGTTTTTTAAAGGCATAGACTATCAACATGTTTCCATGTGTTCTGTAACCCATTTCTGCTCAATTCAGAGTTTAATTTCTGACACTACATACACAGCCTTTGCTCGTTGAAAGCAAATGTCCATGCAAATATGAAGGAAGAAGGAATTTGAAAGGAAAAATAATAATTTGCAATTCCTGAACACCAGATGAAAAAATTGATAAACCTCCTACCCTGGAGAACACCTGCTTTTATTTATATATAATCAAATTCCAAAGCCAGAACTTGGTAACAACAGACTTCTCTCCCCACTGGCAAATGTGTATCCAGGGCTGACCAATTAAGTTCATAGCCACGCTCAACGAAGCAACTCCTGATCCAGAGGTAACCCTACCCCTATTTTGCTAGTCTTCAGTTCTTTAAGACTCCTTGAACTATGTCCCAGCTATCCGTGCTTGACTTTGATCCTCACTGCTTTACAACAAGGTATGTCTTTTTATGAATTGGTTCCTTATTTAAAGTTAAGAAAATGAGATGAGAGATGTGAAAGCATGTTACACAGTGTACTTTTCACTTGGAAATGTGAGTCTCGCACTGCTTGCTAATGTGCAGATTGCATGCCACAAATCCACCCTCATTAGACATCCAATCCTACCCTAATGAGGGAATGGATTCCTTCAAAAGGAGTGGGAAGAACAATGCAGGGTATTAATTTCTGTACCAATATGCATTGGTATGTACCAATACGCATACTAATTTCAGGTACCAGTATGCATATTCCTTATCCGTGATTTCAGAGCCTCTGGATGAGCTCAGAGCTAATGGCGACTCTGAAAATCAGGGGAATAGTCTTTATACGTACACTTGAGACAAAGACTGATAGAAATGGATGCCAAAATTACACAGGGAACATGTACATTCATGTGTGTGGTAATTAAAAAGGAATATAGTGGTCTAGCATAAATTATAAAACTTGTAGTACTATTAGTGTGGAGAAGCGTACTGTGATCTTTCTTCATAATATGTTGTTCTTGCATTAAGGAGTTCAGTGATTTCTAAATATAGCAGCATTGTGTAGCAGCACTACTTAGATAAACTGGAGTGGCAATGTCATTTAATCTAAAAATAGAAAAATGCTTCTCCCTAGAAATACCTAAAGACTGTAACTGTGGTTTCACAAGCAGCTTAAGGCAATCTAAGTTTGCACAGTCATGGAAAGAAGTTGTCCTGTCCTCTCCTCCACCTCTGGCTGTAAGTTTCTGCTTTTCCCTTGCCAGGGCGCTGTGCCGTAAAACAACAGTGTGCCGTCCCATAGCCATTCAGTTACCTAACAAAGGTACCTTACATCCGGCCAGCTCAGAGAACACAGCAGAACACCCAGTGACAACTTGTACGGAGGTCTTAGGTAGCATTTAGGATAGATATTCATGAGATGTGAGTGAGTCTGGAACCCAAAGATCCGTTTTCATGCTTAAGCTCCTGATACAGTAGATGTCTGCATGCCTCAAAATGAAATCCGAAGCAACTAGTGAGCTGATCAGGAAGCTGTTTGAAGCCATTGTCTGAGGAAGCATTTGCCTACAGGGGGCCAAGAGGGAAATCTCAGTGAAGGGCTGCAGGTGCTCTGTTCCATCTACTTGTGTGTCACCAGGCAGAATTTCCAGAAGGAAGTCAGGACAGATCATTGTCCTCTGCTAATGTGATCTAGCAGGAGAGAACACCACGGTGGTAACACCCCGATTTACAAAATGGTATTAGTCCTTGGTCAGAAGTGGGAAATCTGGCCTAACTCCTTCTTTGGCCAAATGCAGTTAAACACGGATCTCTCTGAGGTGTGCTCTGGGTGTCAGTCTAACATTTTGCTCTTGGATGAGGGCTGGAGTAAAGTAAATGGTCAGGTGCTTGTGACACTTGAAGTTGTGCCACTTGAAGAGAAAAGGGGATGTCAGGCTCATTGGGCAAGATAGCAAAAGGACACTAATCCTTTAATGTAAAAAGAAACAAGGAAAGAACACATCTTAATGACATGACGACCAAATGTAGGTATGGGAAACACAGCTCTGCATCTGAATGTAGGGGGGGAAAAAAAGATTTAGCTTTCTTACATGTGAACTGCTAATTACTGTCAATTAAAACCAAACCAAAACAAAAAACCCAACCCAAACCACAGATTTGTCTTATAAAACTTTAAGAGTCTGGTCTTTTCTCATGCATCCAGATGGAAGCTGCATGTGTCACACATTAATTTACTTTATCAAGCCTGCAGTTTCTACTGCAAGGTAATACTCACACAGAAGCCCCTGCTTCGCTCTGTGCAAGGTTATGTGAATAATGACGAACGATGAGAGGTAAATGTAGCTTATATGACTGTATTTTCACTGTCTCAGCCAGAATGCCTCGAGGTCAAGTAGCAGAGATGCATGCCATAGCACCATCTGTCAGACTTTTTGAAAAGATACAGACATATCACCGTTCCTATTTTTGGGTTCTTCCTTCCTGAATTGTACAAAAGAGTAATGAGTCTACACAGCAATTTCTACTTCTTTCCCCTCTTTTGGGCTGCAATGATTGCCTTTCATTTTTAAGATGCTTCCAATTGTTAATACCAAGGAGTGCAAAATATGTATTGCTTCTATAAAGACTGTAAACAAGGAGACTTCCTGAAATCCTGTGTCACTGGTCTTCTGACATCTTTCCACGTACATCATGCACAGAACTTTCATCCTCAGCCTTAAAAGCAGTTAAAGCAACCTGAGGACTACTTCAGATTGGGCTGTCCTGCTAAACCAGTATCACTGCTGCTCTTTATCTGTGAGTCTTTTTAGGAGTTCCCAGTCAGGTCACCCAAATTCTCAGTTCAAAGAGCAGGAGAGCCAGCTACCATGTTCTCACATTTCCATGGGAGCTCTCACATCAATGCAGAACACCTCATTTACACAAATTCCCAAGTGCAAATCAATAGAAAGGATAGAGAAGACCAAGTATTAGTCACAAACTCTGGTGATCACTAGATTTGTATTGAAAAGACAATCATAAACTGCGTGTTCTAGTTAAAGACTGCATTCAATAACAGAGTTTTGTTTCCTTTTGGTTTGGAGAATGAAGATCAGTTACAATATTATTTCTAATCCACTTTCACAACATAGAGTGAAAAGATTTTTAAACAGGGAGACTAGGTTATATCAGCTGCCCTTTGAAGCAGTCTATAAAAAAAGGAATTGCAGCTGCTATAATGAAGTAACACCTGTATTCCTGGCTGTAAAATGTCTGGAATTCAATCAGATTTGAACTTTTCAAAGTGTTTGCATACATGTGTCCGTTCACAGTTCTCTGCTGTCTGGACAGACAGCATGGATTGTCCCCCTTTGCAGTTAGAAGAGGAACTGGCTTTCTTTTTTAAACAAGTACAGCTTTTCTACCTGTATTAGCAAAATTAGCATTAACAGACAGCTTGGGACTCCACATCTGGTCATTGATTATAGCCATAAACAGCTATCAAGCCTGATGCAGTTCTGTTGTATTTAATGAGATAATTTGTGTTTTTCAGAGTACTACATCTTAAATTCAGGCTTACAGCCAATCCGTCAAGATAGGAGGAGAAAGACAGACAGAGAACACCCCAAATTTATTGGCTATGACTAAAGTACAAGGCAGGACACTGCGAGTTGTTTGCCGTATCTGAGAGACATTTTACAGGTTTAAGTCTGAGAAAGAAACAGAGACTGCTGAGGGTGACCAGGTGGCTGGCCGGTAGCTGGAAGCGCCATGGCACCCTAAGAACAGCTGAGAGGGTATTAGTGATGCTGCAGCATCTTAGAACACAAGGAAGTGTTTTCTACAATAATCTTGTTTAGCTAGGTGGGAGGAAGTAAAGGGAGCTGTTTTCTTCTGAATCTGCTGCTCTTGCGAGGCCCTCATTCTAGTTGTTCTCTTCTAACTGTGATCTACTTCAGACTAGAGAAAGAAGGAGATGTAATCAGCTATATATGGGACTCCTGTAGCTAAGAAATCTGCTATTTCCTGCAGCACAGCTACAGTCATAGAAAATTTAGCTGAGATGTGAGATTTTATGATCCTATTAGCAAATATCTAACTACCACTGCAGGCATACATTACATAAATGGGATGGAATGGAACTACTCACAACTGACTGTAGGAGCAGCAGACAGGAGGAGCACAGGTACAAATTACAACAAACACAGCTAGACTGATGCATGGAGGACTGTAGTCTTGTCAGACCAGCAGAATATTATTCCCCACCCCCATCTTATTTTGCACAGAGGGAGAAACAGAACCTATGTACCCACGGTGGTATATCTCCAACTGGGCTTCTTTAAATTAGAAACATCTTTGACAGCAGAAATAGAACTCCTGCTTTTTCATAGGCAAGTATAATTTTTAAACATTCTTGCACTGAACAACCTTTTTGTAAAAAATATAAAATGGCTTTTATGAAATCCAAAGCGGAGTATGAAGGGTCCCACAGTGAAGTTATTTAATTTTAAAACTCTAGCTGTGCTTCATTTTCCAAGTTTAATTATCAAAAACTGCTAAGATCCTACTAGAAGGAACAGAACTTTTTTTTTAATACTAGATCAAATTTTCTCTTTTAAGAATTCTTTTTCTTAAAAGAAAAGGCTTTTTTCTCTTCTTATGTGTGCAGCCTTTAATTAGTCTGTTCAGACACAAGCAGTATTAGCTAGACCCTGTCACAATTACCCACATTTGGTAGCTAATTACTCCTTGAATAGTCTTAAGGCTACCAGCAATTTTAGTACAATTGGCAGCCTGGGGCCCCTAGGAGCTGTTCCAGCAACCAAGAATAGCTGGAACAGAGAGGCGGGCCAGCCATGACCCTTTCTCCTCAGCCACAACCTAACATATCTACTATGCCAAAGGCAAGAGCAACACAGAAATGAAAATATTCCCAAGTGGCTAAATGTGCTCTCTTTATGGCCTTTTTAAACTAATGGAGCAGCATAAAGGGACTATGGGGAAATGGAAAATAGGACCTTTTAAATGCTAAAGCATTGGCAGGACTACTAATGATTTTTCAGTTTTGCAATGTTCCATTAAAACAACTGTACAAAACACTTATATGGGATCAGATTCTGACACAAGACTTTTATTCCAATGTAATTTTATTCACTGATGCCTCATATTGCAGTAATTTACATCACTGCAATATGAGTGTCAAGTGGGTATAAAATGCCGACTTGATTTAGTAACATTTCATATGTATTTTACACAGGTAGAAATTACTCCACAAGGGACACAGCAGTGTCTGTGATCTCAGTAAAATGATTCCTGCTGTACGCTTCTGTGACATCAGTGGTAGACTACAATTAACATAAAAATTTAAATGAGAACTTCAGTTTTAAATAAACTGTTAATTTAGATTCTATTCTACAATTCCAAAGAGAGTTGCTTTGCAAATTCAGCAGTACTGGGTTTGCAAAGACCAAGGAATTCCTTTTAAAAAACTTCACAAGGTTATGAGGGATTCCCTTTCTAAGCGTTTCTGTAGCTACATGCTCACTGAAGAATTAGCTCATCACCTCTGTTTTTCCTAATCCCTTCAATTTAGGCCAGTGTTCCCACCCAAAAAAAATGATTAGTTATCCATCAGATTCTCAAAGAGAACTGTCTCTTCTTGCATTGCATGACCATTTGATCTGGCGCTAGAGAAGAGGTGCCAGTACGTGATGTACATAAGTTTGGGAAAAGAGTAGAATCGGCTCTTTCCACTGGCTGCCCATTATTACCCTGGGTTAAGTGTATGGTAAAACTGCACCTCGTTCAGTGCCACTCTGGAAACTTTTCTACTGAACCGTGGCAACCAGAAGAACTGACAGAAGATGTTGCAAGATTATTAGCCCTCAAGCCAGTAGGTATCCATAGTGCAGAGTTGGCAACTACGTTCTTTTAATTTAACCTTTATCTTATCACCGCTGATGAGCAAACTTGTATGAGTATACCTACGGATGTGTCAGCATTGCTGAGGTTGGCTGTAAGACAGACACTGGACTCTGAGGAAAAGCAGTAGCTTAGCTCAGCTCAGCTGCCAGCAGCAACACCACAAAGCTGTAAGTTTGAAGAAACATCGCCTTAGCCAGCAGTATTGACTTAAGGCGTTTCCAACAATTTTTCCTTCCTTTCTGCCTGTCCTGTTCTCTTGACAGCCATATGACTTTTATCAACACGACTGTCTGTAATGTCACACTGCGAATCAGGCCGAGGGAATTAAACAGGTATTAAAGAAAAAGTCTGCAAAAAAAGTATTTTTATGCAGTTTAACCTGAATTAGTCTCACACTTCAGTTCCCAAACATACACATCAGCAGCTGTGTTGGCACAGCTGAAAGGGTGTCAGGAACAAGCAGCTGGCAGTTGAGGTGGGTCCTGGGAACGCCTTAAAACAGGCTGCTGCTGGGAAAAGTGTGCATGGAACAATACCTTCACTGTGTCCGTCTTGGCACTACGTACCTGCATGTGCATTGGCCAGTTCCAGAGCTATGGTCCATGACTTTATGTACTGCAATAAGTTGAGGCACCAATAATCCTTTCCCAGTATTTGTGAGGGAATCTGCCTGTCCTTCTGCGAGCAGAGCGGGGATTGGAGAAACAGCAGTGGTCTTAGCACCTCATTGCAAATCACCAGCCTAAGGGAAAACAAAAGTAAAACGTATCAAATTTGGGTTCCACTGAAGTACGCATGCAAACCTTGACCCTCCTGACTAACTATAGCAAAAGATATTCCTCAGCTCAGTCCCTCGGTGGAAACCATGCTAAGACAATGTCCAAAGCACTGTACAAAATCCTCTCTGGCTGTAAGAACCAGAAGGCTTCCCAAACTAACTCTATGGTGTCCTGACTCACTATTTCAGAGACATCAGAGACCAAGACTGGAAGAGGAGAAAAGAGCAGCAGATTCTGAAGAAGAAGAGAAAAAATTACTTCCTGAAATGGTCCTGGTCACGGATCAGATAGTAGGATAGACAGATTGAAGGACAGATAGAACAGATATTGCGGAAAATAATTCATAACAAGGGTAGTCAAACACTGGAGCAGATTGTCCAAGGGGGCCTATTTACTAACCATCCTTGGAGATATTCAGAACTCAGCAGGACAAGGCCCTGATCAACCCGGTCTCAAACAGCCCTCCTCTGAACCGAGGTTGGACCAAGTGACCTCCAGGATCTCTTCAAACGAAAGTATTCTGTGATTCTGTGACCAAGAAGCACCATGTACATGACTCTGATGAGGCTCTAAGTGCAAAAGGCAACATGGTTTAAACTGGGTAATGCTCAGGATTAATGCCAAACAGCAAGCCTCAGCCTATCCTTTTACCACTTATCCATTTCCCCAAGCTCTTCTTTCTTTCTCTCTTGACCTTCTCCTTTCTTAAAGTATTTTATAAGGTTACCAGAAAATTTCATTTTAAAAAAAATTTGAATTCCCCACTTAAGTTTGCCATGTAAGCAGTAGATAATACAGATGGGTTTGAGGAGCTCAGAGTCTAGAAGCAAAACCTGGAAGGCGAAGAGTCACTGTTCAATTTTCAGTTTTTATAGTAGCAAAGAAGGTTGATTTTTTTTTTGAGTCTCTTTCCAGACTGTGGAGATCATATGTCTTTTCCCAGCTCTTATTTCATATGCTTTCGAAATTAAGGAAACGTCCATAGCTCTGATACTGTTAGTAGTTGCGTCAGAACAGTGAGGAAAACGGCGGCTTGTTTGTGGCACTGGGCACGTTCTCACTCTTCCACTCTTCCTTAGTATTACTTGTAACAGTACAGAGCCCATGTGAAGCCTTGACATAGGGAAAACAAGGCCATAACTAAGTGCAATTCAGTAATCATTTAGAGGGTTAAAGCCTTGGGATAGGTATAAGGCCTTGATTTACATTGCCGGGAAAGGAAATACCGTTATTTACAAGAACATTATTATACTCCTTTTCTGTAAGGCTGGAAAGCCTTATAGACCTACTCAGGAAATCAGAAAGTGGTTTTGTCTTGCATTAGAGCCTTTCCAAGCATTTTTTGTTTTGAGGAATTTCTTTTTCTACCATCTGTGGCAAATCCTAAGTTAGGTGTGCCATTATCATTGCTGTGCAATGAGATTTAAGCACACTGGGAGTTAACACCATAACAATTATGATAATTGTATATAATTATAAATTGTGTTGTGTAAAATGTTTCTGTGCATTTTGCCTTACTGTTGCAATGTAAGGGGTTTTTTTTTAAGATTTATATCTGAAAAAAGGCTAATTAGGATTTTACTGATTAAAAAAATGCATTGGTAAGGTTTTATAGACATTACTGTATAATGATGAACTATTTCTTGTGGGATTAAAATGTTCTTACTCATATACATTTTGATGATAAGGCATGTCCTCTGGAGGCTGATATGATTGGCATGGGAGCATAAAGAACAGTGGCTAGTTCACTGCAGAAACTACCAACAAATGAACTGGCTCTTACAGGTCTCCATTTGGAGCCACCATCATTTTAAGCATGTGTCATGCCGCCAGCATTTTAAACAGTTGCCTAAAGGGCTGAAGAGGGAACTTTGAATGAATGAGGGGGAAAAAATTTGTGGATTCCTGGCTTACTACTGGGAAAGAAACTGTCATTTGGAGCATGTAAGGATGATAGTAATTTAGAGGTAAGCAATATCATATTTACACCAATATGTTGCAATGGTAAAAGCAACGGTTCTTAACAAACTCTTCTACAGTGCAGCTCACAGACAGAGTATTTCTTTGACAGAAGACTGGCTAACAATAGGGACGTTGGGAGGAAGGTAAGCTGGAAGGAGGAGGAATGCAGACCTACATCCATACCTGAGGGATCACGTTTGTGTGCACCAAAGATCCCTTGGAGACATGTTTATACAAGCATTCCTCAGTCACACCACACTAACCAGTCGCTTCCACATTGACCATGTCAATGGACAGACAAATGGAAGAGTAAGTTGTCAATGTCTTTTAAGAATATCCTATTTAGTTTGAATTCTAATAAAGGCCCAGCACGTATCAGTTCTTTTCTTTTTGGATTTCTTCACGTCTTTTGCTCTAACGTGATGTTGCATGAAGCCTGCCTATGACCCAGCTCAATTCACAAGTTCCCTCAAAAAGTTTGAATTCTAGTCTTTCCTATACTTTTGCCTCTTCCATAGAGCAAGAAGACTTAGGACCTCAACACAGCACTTATGGGAAGCACAAAGGAGAGTTAGAGCAAAAGGCTGACTCCTAGGGTGTGCATACATAGAGATAGTAAAGCTGGCTGTAAACTAGCATTTTAACATTTAATCCATGCACTGTGCCTTCAGAGTGGCAAACAAAAGCAGGTTGTTAAGACAAGTGTGGAAGCTATGTCCACAGTAGTTGGGGGAATATAAAAAAAATCCTATGTAGGTACAGTTACACGAGTATTATAGTGAAGTAAGAGTGTAAGATGAAATAAATGAGGATTTTAATTCTTAAAGGTATGACACAAATTTGCCATTATTTTATAACAAGTTGCATCAAAAGAAATCACACATGTTTTTTTCACATCACTCTCATTCCTACCTGGTTTACCACAAATTAACAGGCCTTATCGTTAAGGAGATATGACCCTCCTTGTAGTATCTAGGCCAACCATACTCAATAGTCTTCAGCAGTTTCTTTGCTTTAGGATTTGTGGTCACTCCCAAGTCTCTGAGCATCCAAAACAGCCTATCCAAGAGAATGCCTCTGTAATGTCTGCTGCTCAGTAGCCGGACCCAATCAGTCCCAAGCACACTGTAATCACTCATAGGATGGCTGTTGTTTCTCTTGCAGGTGGAAGTCAAGTACACAAATCACATTTTGGATTAAGTATCTACACATATAGCAAAATGCTGTGTATCATCAGAGCTTAACTTAGTATATTTAATCAACTTTCTCTTGGAAGTGTTTTCTATTGACGAACTATTATAAAGCATTACTTTTTGCAAAATTCAGCCCCAAAGCATGCTTTAAGTTCTCTTTGCTTCTTGTATACATGTAGTACTTGCATACAATGTAATGTGATTGCAGTTAAAAATAGCACTGCTAGTACAGATTACATCGGAATGGTCATGAGCCCAAGCCTGTGTCTAGAGTAAATTATGTGAGTGCTTTGTATGAATTGAATAGTGGTAAGTTGCCAAAAGCCTAGGTTATTCCTCCACAGGAAACTGTATTAAAAATACCAATCTCTCAGTACAATCTGGCCCCATTCTGAGAACAAACATAAGCTTTTAAGAGGTGATAGTGGTAGAAGAAATAGTAGTAGAATGCTAAAGTTGCTTCAGCTGTGCCGAGAATGATTTTTGAAAGTTCACCAAAATGTATCAGGAGAAATGGAACAGCTCTTCAACTTCTAAAAAGGAACTTCTACATTCTCCCAAAGTGCTAGCTTAGTAGAATGACAGCTCTACAAACTCTTAACTAAGATCTGCATAATAGGAATTCTTGCTGAATTTGGGGTGTGCAATGCTTACATTAGATGAGTATGCTATTTATTGATGATTCCAATTTTTAGAGGTCTTGTACCTGTAAAAGTTTTATTAGCATAACTTTGTCAGTTAGGAGAAGATTTTTAACAACATTGCTATACCAACACAATTGGTATGGATGTAGTCATACCAGAACAAAGCTGACTTACAGCCCCCAGTACATGCTGTACTTTTCAAAATTATTTCTGTATTCATATGACTGCATCTACTTCAGGATACTTTTTTTCTACTCTAAGTTATTCCCTGGAATGAAGGTACAGGTATGCTCTTACCTTGAGTTTGCCAGGAATAATCCTTCTTTCACTTTGTCCCACGCCACCATGCCCTTTTGCCAGGTCTGCTGTAAGTTCCCAGCTCAATTTGTTTTCATACGCTATGTTGTCTGGAGGAGAAAAAAAAAAATCAGTGGCAGTGCCAGCTTTCATAATCCCTGCTATTCTTCAGTTAAACCAGTTCTATGGGCTAGTCCACTATGCACCCCAAAAAATTGCTGTGCTAGCCTAGTAAAGACTGCAGTGCAGGTGCAGAAATGAGTAGCCAGGGCTGCCTGAGCAATGGTAAGCAGTACTGTCATTGAATGTTGAATTGCAGTTGGTTACAATCCCTGGCCAAAGACAGACAAGACTGCAGTAACAAAAATAAATTCTTAAATTCTAATGGAATTTAAATGGCAATTAACAAAACTCCAATAAAATTTTAAATATACTTAAGCAATTTTATACCAAAGTTAGTAAAGCCTGTATACACCTACTGACAGATTTGGCCCTTTGACTTCGGATATCTCGAAAATCATCTGGTTCACACTGTAATGTTCTTGTTTACTATCTTCACCTCCAGTAACTAGTGTCATGACAATTCATCTTCAGAATGAAATGCCAAGGATCCATAAGATGACACAGCAGCTGCATACTTAAAAGAACAAACATAGCGGGAAGCACAAAATCAAATCCTTTTTCTTCCATAATATGGGCCCAAACCTAACCCCATAATTTCAAGAATTATGTTCCTAATTATCATTACGACTCATTTTTTCCCATCTCATTATTTACATTTACACATGAGTACACTTGAGATTTCTATACAAATCTTATTCTGAAACATTTCTGTATTTGCCTAAGGTGTAAAATATAATTTGAATTTGTGACTCTTCCCTTCTCTCCCTCTGAGGAAAAAATTGTCAGTCTATTTACAGCTAATCAGATCTAGACATGCTCTGACTTGAAAAAGATTTGTTTAAGGACTATGTAGGGTTTACAGCGTATTAGGGTGGTAGGCTATCATTCTGTGAGACAGTAAATAGCTTGAAGAAATAATTTTGTCCCAGGAGAGTTCCTATCAGATGAGATATTTTCTGTTTGTACCACTCTAACTTTATGCTGGATCAGGCATAATTTATCCTCCTGAACCGACAGAAAGCTGGCATAAAATCTGAATAAACACTGTAACATATGCTCTGGCTGATTTGATAAAAATGCAGTCGTGTGCTCACGCCAGTACAGATCAAATTTTTTACTGCCAGGAAATCCGGCACGCATAGATTTTATATTGCTTAATGCAGAATCACAGCCTTATATTGCTTCTTTTTTTCTGCATGTTAATTGATTTTTAATTACTTTATTATGGGCACAAATAAAGAGTACCCGTTTATTTGAATTCTCCCTGACAAATACTTGCATGGAGTGAGTCTACTGTAGTAGAGTTCTTCAAATAGGGACAAACATGATCTCCACACAGTATGAATGTCTTTCATAACATGGGCATACATGATATAAACAGAAATTAATTTACTCAAGGCAAAAGAGGCTGTAACACCCCTCTGTAGAAAAGATGTTGGATTGGCAATATATCTGCACCACTGGAGATATACTCATGTGCAATGTAGGTATTTGTGTGTTATTTTTCACCTCTTTGCAGCCACTAACGGCACTGGAACAGAGAAAACAGGCTACTCTGATTTTCAACAGGAAACAGTCCTGTACAAGTTTTATGCTGTGTTTGAATTCTCATGCGCACCTTGCACTGTCTGCATAGCTGAATCCCTATTCAGCACAAATTAGTAGAAGTACCTGGTTGCTGTTACCATTGCAGGAAAAGTTTAGTCTCTAAAGACTACTTCTGCAGGACTGCATTGAACATAGATGTTAACAGGAAGGTTCCCAAATCCTGACTTGTGTTAAAGAAAACCTCTCTCTCTGACTCTCTCCAGCTGTTTGTGTCTAATGCCCCTCCAGCCTTCAAACAAACTGATTTTTAAATTATATTGTATTTCTTCTTTGGAATGTGGATTTCCCATTTAGATTCAGCCTAGGCCTGGTCATTATTCAAAACGAAAAGGAGGAGATAGGGATGCAAAGAGATAAAATATGGATACATACACACTAAGCCTGCTTTTCCAGTGTCTTGTGTATACACCCCTGCTAGGTGAGTGCAAAATGCAGGTCAAGGGCTCCTGTTTTGATTTGTTAGTATTGTACACTTACTTTCAAAAGGTTTTAATAACGAAAGATTTGCAAGGTATTCTAGTCTAACTCTCTTGTTGTTACAGTATCTAAAAATTTGCCAGGGATGTATTGAGGAAAGTATGTATTTAACAGCAGAGTGAGCTTTAAAAGATTTCAGTCCCTTCCCACTCAACCTCCTCCTCCTTGGTAGCGCAGGCTAGCTTGGCAGGCATGATCCTCCTCATATGATACAGCAGCAACCATGTGACTGAGCAGCTCTATCATCTCAGTGTAGCTGCACCTGACCCCTAACTGAGTAATGTTACCATCATCTACCATATGTTTGGTGGTCTTCGCATCTGTCTCTTCCAAAGAGAGCGATGTAAAACACGTGCACTGGAGTGTTTTGCTTGCACAGCATTTTGTTTTGTTTGGTGCTTTCTCTTTTTCTGGCAGTAGAGAATAATGGTTCACATCCTTACAATGTATAAATAAAAGATGAATTGGAAAGAGAGAACTAGTTAATATTACCCTTCATGAAAAAGTTCCCTGTAAAATATAACTATTCATTACCCTTCCAACAAGCGCCTTCTTTCCTCATTTTTTCTCATGCCATTAAGTTGTCAAAGTTTCTTGTCGCTTGTTCCTATTACACCTGCAGCAAGTCTTAGAAATCCTCTTTTGCATCGCCACAGCAATGTCATTGGGAATGAGATGCACTTGTTTGCTATCTGTAGCAATGGCTTTTCTCAGTCTCCTAACTGGCCCTTCCATACTCAGAGTACCTGCAAAATTAGAGAAAGAGAATTCATGAATCAGAAATTCAAAAGAAAAATGTCGCTGACCTCATTGTGATAAAGGCCCCAGTTTACAAATTTTAACACAACGGCTATGCTGTCTTTATAAGCATGGAAAAGCTATTCTGTTCCAGTAGAGGAATTTCTTCAGCCAATTAAAATAAGATTTTGTAGACCCTGGTGACACTACCACGTATCAGTGAACGTGAGTGTTAATAACAGAAGTGATGCACAAAAATTCACCTTATTAACTAAATAAATCAACCAAAATTCTAGCTGCATAATAAGTTTGTAAGCATTATTTATTAGAAAGGGGCAAAGGTTGCTGATGAGTTGCTTATGTAATTGCTGCTACCTGATAAATATAATCTGTCTGTATTCTGCAACTTCCTCCCCTTTCCTCAACAAAAACAGAAAAACAGAAAAAGAAAGGACAAAACCTCAAAAACATGGACTTTGCCACAAAGGACTTCAGCAATTTACTCCTCACTGTGAATGCTTACCAAAGACCAGGAGCTGCATGTGTGCACAGTTTTCACACACACCCCTCCCCCAAACAAACAAACAAACAAACAAAGACTTCCAAGGACAGACTGACTTTCGGTGACGTTGAACCCTAACACATTCTGTCCAACGAAGAGGTCCATTATCAGTAGCCTAAGTTATGACTTAACTCTTATCACGTTTTCCCATTATGTAAGTATTATGGAGTTCTACAGATTATGACAACACACTAAAGAAAAGGCACCTAATCATATGAATGGTCATATATGCCTATTTAAAATCATTAGGTCACTGCTATGACACATTTACTCTTAGTTGTGCATTTACCATTTTCCCCCCTCAATAATGATGTGGATTTTGGGGTGGAACAGAGGCAATAAACTCCTGCATAAGCTGCTTAAATGGCTTTTGCCCTTAGTAGAAGCTAATCTCTCGAGGAAAAAAAAAAACAAAACTGTAACAGATACGGCTAAAAAAATGTATATTAGCTTGAAAAATTGGTTCCTTCACTTTGGTCCTGCAGGGGCACATGTGAATTCATTGATGAAATCTCCTAGGATAGCTAGCGACTATTTCTGAAATCAGCCCAAAAGTGGAGCGTGTAGTCTATTTCCCACCGCTACGTATCAAACACAGGTCTGCTTCTCTGGTTAGCTACTATGAATCATTGGTTTGTCAAAACAGGGGTTTATTAGCTGTCTCTCTGAACAGTAGCCTGGAATAGTCCATTAAAAAAAAAAAGCAAGTGATTTAAGATTGAATAGAATATAATATGCCTCAAAGACTTAATGGAACTGAGATGGAAAGGCAGGCAAGCAGGACAAAGAGGTACAAGAACGTAGAACAGGAGGAATGCCAGTGGTGGGCTACTTCAGTTTGTGATCTTTAACTCACAGCTAGCAGCCTTGTGTACCAACACCAACACTTACAGAGAGAACAGCAGCTGAGGTAGACACCTGTGGACAACCTACCAGATGATGACTGTGGTGAACCAAGAAAATTACCATAGAAATTTTTAATGTAAGTGGTATCATGCTACAGAACAAAATGTACATGCAAACACAGCAGTATTTTATAAAGATAATCCCAAGACAGAGTTAAAATGCAAAAAAAAAAAAAAAAAAGCATCAACTGAAATTGGGCTAAATCAGTTTTAAAACTAAATGAAAAGTTAGTGGTGTTTCCTATGGGGGAAAAAAACAAACCCAGCTCTCTTTAAAATCAAGACAAGGTTAATAGTATTATTAAATTTGTGAAATTAAAGCCACTGGAAAAGCTGTCATTGACTTCATGGGATTCAACTTTATCACTGCATAGATAAACATAATCTGGTTACTTAAGCGCTTGGTTTGCCAGTGTTGTAGCAAAATACACACGATACAATTCTGCCCACTATGCAAAAGGTCATACCCGTGCAGTCAAGAAGTGAGTTGGAAGAATAGAAATACTAAATCATCTGCAGTTGCATTAAGGAGTTCAAATTATTTTCTGACTTTAATCTACATTTTTCATACACCATCTCATTATCTACAGTGCCATACACTTTCAGTGCTAAGGCAAGAATACCTGTACCTGATCTCATGAACTGCAATGTACCATCAAAAAGTATACCTCCCAGTCCTCTAGACGGGTCGTATCCCCAGTCTCCTTCCTACACTCTTACATCTGTGTAATGTGCTATTTTTGTCTTCTTTGTGTTCCTTCATAGAGACCTGCTAAATAATATTCTTCTGCAGCTCTTATATAGTATCTGTACTGCCTGCGGATATATCCCACAATACAGTGAGGTTATACAACCTAATGATAGGCCTGGGTACTTAGTATTTGTCCTATAAGCATCTGCAGTCAAACATGAAAACATAGTTACTTACTGCACGAGGGTGCCCTATTTATATTGAAAATCTACCTTCCTCCTTACGCATGGCTGTACCCAAAGGCCTTGCCTGGGTACTTTCTCTGCTGTTTCACTACAGCCTAATTATTGCGGTTCTGAAGTTAGTATTTGAAAACACAACCGCATACATACAGTTGCAAATATCCCAAATAAGTTGTTTTGTTAAAAACTTGCCTTTGCAAATGCATATGCATATGTTTTTTGAAAATGAATCGCTAGTATACAAATCAGTAATTTACTTGACCAGATTTGGAATAATATATGCCAGAGCCACTGTGAGACCAAGAGCTGAGAGCCAGAGTAAACTGAGCTTTCCATCTTTGAAGGAAAGCTGCTCTCAGCTCCTACACCAAGCTGAGCTCTAGTTGCAGCAAATCTACCTCTAGCTCTGTAGCAAGGCACCACCAGTCAGCGCTTGACTGGTGCTCACAGGTTTCTGCTGGTCCCACTCTAGACTACAGAGACTTTTCTGTGAAGCATACCATTAAACAGAGTAACTTTATAATGGATGAACAATGTTACAGAGTAACTTAATCTATTTCTGCGATATTATGACCAGGCACTTCAGATATCATACCACTTACAAAGACTAAGAAACAACAGTGGGCTTCTTACCAATGAAACATTGGGCTCCATACCAGCAACCGTGGAGAATATTAACTCTGTCCTAGCCAAAACCAATGGGTTGATATGAATTTCACTATACGATTCATACTATATTTTCAATTTTTTTAAATAAATTTCTGAATAACTTGTATGCATTCAGCATCCCTTCATTAAAAGACCCCGTGACATTATCTTAAAAAATTTTAGATAGGTCTACATGTAGAACTTAAAATAAATACGAAATAAAGATGTCTCAGAGAATGTAAGCAGATACTATTTTGAAATAAGACATCAAGCATTGCATTGACCTCAACAGTAAGCATTTAGAAGCTGTATCAGCTTAAAACAAAATCATCAGTGCATTCCATACATTAAGGCAGGTTTAAAAATACCCCAAATCAATGGAGTTGATTGATTGTTCTATTATTCCAAATTTACTGAGACATTCCTACATTCCTTCACACACAGTTCACCTCCTAATCTGTCCTGAACATAGCCTGTCTTTGCATGATAAGAGATGTTTCTTCAGCTTCAAAATCAATGGAAAATAAACTTCAGCCATGACAGAGGATAAACAAGCAACAATAGATGGGATTGTATATGAATATAGTGATAAATTTCTCATTTTCCAGGTATTTTTCAAATTTTGTTAGGTAAAACAACCGATAAAATTAAATAATTACTCAAGAACAACAAAAGGTATAATATAACTAATTAGAAATTTGGTAATATTCTTCCATATATATTTTTTCAGGATTCATGGGAAACTGCGATATGCAAGTATTACCACTTTGTTTGCTCTTCGGATCAAATCCATATAAATTAATCAGCTGTTCATTAATTTCAGAATTTGGAAAATTCTGAGGTTTTTTTCACAGGTAACCCAGAATGCCCGATTTTCCTTTCACTCCTCTCATCGTATTGCTGTAATTACACCACTGGCACAATTATATACATTAGCAATACCTGGACTCCTCAATCATGGATCAGGATCTATGACAGCTGGCTGTCAATTAGATCAAAATAAGATTTGTTCACACCAGAAGAACCACCAAGAAGTACACAGAAAGTACAGTGGAAGCATCACAGTAACGCTAAGAGACTTTTGGGGACCCTTTACCAGTCATATGTTTATAGAATATAAATTTTATACTTTATGGGAACAGACTTTTTGTCTTGGCAAACCAAAGACAGACAAGGAAGAAACACTTGAAAAAGTTATAGTGGAGAAACTGGGGTTTTTTTCTGGCATTTCTCTGGCAGGTAAAGCTAGCAGCAAAGTAACAAAATTTGACTGAAGTTGAACCTAGTCTGCCTCAAGACAGGAAGGCGTTTACTTGTTATATTTGAGGTAGGGTATCATGAGTGCCTGTATTTTAATGATGGTGTTCCAGTACTGAAGGTGGATGTAGCTACACTGGGATCTTAACTTCCTTGGCACTGCGTATCTGGACTCTGAGGTGTACGCTAACAAGGGGGCAAGCAGCCAGTGTTTCTCCAGTTCGGAACCTATGTGTTTTCAGTGGTTTCTTTCTCCTAGGCTTGGAAATGTTCAAATTCAAGTATACTTGGTATATTTAGTATTTGATTATATTCTTTCTAATGTATTTATCTATTTTCTAGTGTGTAAATTCTTTCAAGTAAAATTCCTCTAAACTTTTATTTCCTTAGGGTGGGTTCCTGGAATTCCTCTTGGTTTCCAGCTCTTATCTGGGGATCAAAAATAGCCACCATTTTGTTGCACTACATCCAAGCCTCACAGAAATAAATCAAGGTATTCTAGCCAGGTAGCAATATAATCTCTTAGGCAGGCAGCCAGAACAGACAAACGAAGACTAGAACGCTTACAGTAGCTGTGCTGATTTCTGAAATAATTCATTCCACAAAATAGCAGAACACCACATTTGCACAGTGGGAAACCATGTACTTTCAAAGAAATCTCTGGAAAAAATCTAGCCAGTCTGTATTGAATTTAGAGATAAGATCATAGTAGGCAGATGGGTAAAAGTACATCGTATCCCTTACTACTGTTTTTTTTTTTGTTTCCTGAACACATCTTTAAGATACGAAGGAAGTTAAGAGAACATAGTAAAATGTTGTGGAAAACCTAAATTAAACTCATGAGGGAAGGAAATCCGGAGGTGAGAATGCAACTCTGTCTTCTTCTGACCTGCACCATAGCTGTGCCCAGACAACCCAAACATATTATGATTCTGTGATAAAAACTGTTGTTAACCACAACCAAGCTGTGACTTGTTGAGATAAAAGGACTTTCTTAATAGAGTTTACTTACACATATATTTAATAGAGCCTGCTTGGTGAAGAGGAATAGTAGTAGTATTTTAATTGCAGGTCTTTAACTGGCAAGAATTTCATCGTGTTTCCTCACGGAGGTAGTCATTACTGAACTGGCTCAGAGGGCAGAAGATGAAACACCCAAGCATTACACAGGGTGTTGAAAATGCAGACCTTTATGTAAATGCTAACTATCGTTAATGTTATTTTCCACTGGGTTGAGTCTCTTGCACTGTCTACCAGCCTTTGTGAAAAACATTTTGAGTTTTCCAACTTTTGTGACTGAGTTACGTAACTGCGAATTATTCTTAAGGCTGATGTTATCAGGCGGGGATGCTCCAGCACCACACAGTTACGTGGAATAACACAGTTTCTCAAGTCCAAAGTACTCCTTGTATCACATTCCAACCAGAGAGAGGGCAGCCCGAGCCTGGTTCACGTTCCCCAGGCGCAGTTACACGTTTGTAGAGCGGCTCTTCAGTATCATCTGATGAGATGGTCAGTTTTGCTCAGGAACACGTTCACAAGATGAGAGGAACGGAAGGGCTAAACTCTGCCCCGCTCTTCGTCTTCTCTGCAGATGTGTCATCCTACTGAGATGCACCCACTCTCTTCTCGAAAACGGTACAAGCTTTTGGTCTTTTCTCCTCACAGAACCGAGCAAACTCACTCCTGGGCACGGGTTGCACTTAACATGACACGCTAAAGCCATCTATGGGCTGCCACTGCTACATTTTCACAGCGCGAGGAGTAATTCTAGATCAGCCTAGGGTTAGTAATCGCCCCTTTCTCTGACAGGAAAAAATGGAAGGGTGTATTTACCCTAAGCAGTGAAGCGCACCAAGCAGTCCCTTGAGCTACCTCCAAAGCTTTCCCTCCAAAGCCGGCTGCTGTGTCACCTCAGGGGCACGCCCGCCTTCCCTCAAGCGGGACAGCAGAACCGCCTCCCCAACCACAGCTCCGGGCAGACGTGTCGCTTACTCAGCAACGGCCGAAAGGGCGCCGCAGCACAACGGGGCTGCACCACGCTGGCCGACAGCCGCCGGCCTTCGACCCTTTTTCCCAGCGGCGGCAGGACGGATCCAAAGCCCCAGCAAGGCTCCCGGCCCCCCCGCCACCGCTCCGCCTGCCTCCCCGCGCTGCGCTGCGGCTGTGGCAGGCGGCGGCGCCCGCCCGCTGCCGTGAGGGGAAGCGGGGCGGCGGCTGAGGAGAGCCACGAGCGCGTCCGTCCCTCCCCCCCCCCTCACGCTCCCGCCAACGCCACCTGCGCGCGCGGCGGCGAGGAGGGGGGTGTGATGAGGCCGGGGGGGCGGGCGCCGCGCAGGCGCGCTGGCGGCGGCGGCTCTCGCGAGCGGAGGGGCCGTTGGGCTGGGCGGGGCGTGCCCGCAGCCAATTTCCCCGGGGGCGGTGCCGCCTCGCGCGGCCGCCAATGGGAAGCGGGCGAGCGGCGGGGCGGGGGCGGCCGCCTCGCGCCTGCCCTGGGCGCGAGCGGGGCGGAGCCGTTGGGCGGGCGGGCAGGCAGGCGTCGGCCTGGCAGTGATGGCGGACGATGGGGACGGCAGGCTGAGGACTGAGGGGAGCGGCGACGGCGGGCGAGGGGGCGGGGGCGCGGGGGAGCCGCCGGTGGGCGGCGGGATGCTGCTGATCGTGGGGCTGCTGGCGCTGGGGCTGCTGGCGGCCTACCGGCTGTACCTGCGCTGGGGGACGCGGAGCGGGCCGGGGGGCGCGGCCCGGCAGAGCCAGGCCGCCGCTCTGCCGCGCATGAAGCGGCGGGATTTCTCCCTGGAGCAGCTGCGCGAGTTCGACGGGACCCGCAACCCCCGCATCCTGCTGGCTGTCAACGGCAAAGTCTTCGACGTGACCAAAGGCAGCAAGTTCTACGGGCCCGGTGAGACGCCGGGGCCGGGGGAAGGAGGAGGAGGAGGAGGAGGAGGAGGAGGGGGGGGGGGGGGGTCCCCTCGGCGGAGGCCGCCCTCCCGCCGCCCCTCGGCTGCCCGCCGCGTTTCGGGCGGCGCTGGCGGGAGGCGAGAGCGGTGCTGGGGGCGGGCGCCGGCGAGGATCCGTGCCCTGCCGCCGGGGGGCTCCGCGCTGAGGGCGCCCGGGCCCCCCGCCCCACCGGGGGGGTGGTGATGGTGGTGGTGGTGGTGGGGTGGGTTTCGGGGAGGCCTCGCTGCCTTTCAGCGCCGGTGGCCTCACTCGGGCCCCCGGGTTTATCTCGGGCGGCCAGCCCCGTGCTCGCTGTCCCCACGCCTGATAGGGCCGCCGGCTGCCTGTGGTGGTGGTGTCAGATGGGAGACAGGCGTGCAAACCGCGACCCCTTACCAGGCCGGCCGGCCGGCCTGACTGGGGCCTAGCGGTAGCTTTAAATAGCTGGTGCAGAACGGGTCTGGGTTCTGTTCAGGCTTCCAGTTTTCCAGTTGCCTAGATTTGGATGTGCAATGTTTAATTCTTTTTTTTTTTTTTTTTTTTCTTCTGTCTTTTCTAGTAGGTTTCCCAAGCACAACTGAGCAATGGTTCCTTCATTCTAGCTCTTGCGTTTCAGGAAAAAAAAAACAAACCCAAAACCCAAACAAACAGCTAGTTACTTATTTAGGTGCAAATGCCGTATTAAGTATGACTTTTAATCAGGATAGGGGCATGCAGGGATAGCTCGGGGACTGATACATTGCTACTATTGAGAGGAGTGCAGAAATCAACCCAATCACTTAAATAGAAAGACAGACAATACAGTGCTTTGGAGCGGAAATGTATACTTAAAAGGTTCAGAAAAGTATGCTTCAAAGGCAATGTTATGCTTCCATATTCACATGTAGATTGTGAAACTGCAGCATATTTTCTTGTAATAAACACCGTTCTTGCTAATGAGGTGGATAAACTTACTAGTGAGCACTGTGTTCACATCTGATGCCAAAGGAAATGAGGGTTATGACTGCTGATAATTTTCTTCCTTAAACAATGGTGGTTTGGAAAACTTGATCTAATCAAATTATGCAGGAGTGTTCATAGTAGGTATGGCAAATGTTCTTGTATGAGGGGTGGAGGAGAGAGAGGATCCTTTCCCCCCTCTCCCCAGGAAATAGTTCAAATTAAGTAATTATTATTATTATTTTTTTAATAATCTTAGGTTACTAAAAGAAAAAAATACAGAACTGGCATGTTACAAGTGTTTGGTTCATACCAGGGAAGTGACAAGCAGTTGTACAGTTGAACTGGGCTAGTATTTTGTAACTCTTGTAACCCTCAAAGTTTGCGATACCAGTTGCAGAAATTGAAACTGCCATAATGGGATCAAAATGCTTTCCTGACTGGGTACTGTAAAGGTTAACAATGGAATCTACACTACCTTGCCATGCCTTATTTTGTTTATTGACCAGTAAAGCTGAGAAAATGCAGTCTGGTCTGCTGCAGCTTTCATGACACTTAATAGGGCCAGTTCTTTTGCCTCTCTCACTTTAGGGGTTTTTAAATTGAGAGCTATGGGCTGATGGAAAATGCAGGTAATACATGCTACACGAAACTTAAAACACCAGTAAGCTGACAGATTGTTTCGTAAATTATTCCATGAAATAACAGTGAACCGTAATCTAAACGTTCACTTTAACTCTTTTGTGTATCAAACATAAATTAAATTTTAGACTCTCCACTGTAGATATCATCAGTGGTTCCCATTAGCAACCTCTGGAGGTCTATTATTGTGAGGAAGCTAAAGCTTTAAGTTCTAGGACATCAGTCTGCTTTTTTGATAACTGGCAGCAGCTGGTTTCCCTAAAGCAGTGTTTCCATCTTTTTGTGGAGAGGAAAAAAGGCTTTTTTTTCCTCCCCCTGTGGTGAAAGATTGCCTTTTTATAACAGAACTGACATTATCTTTGTCTATCACATCTCTGTTACTTGAGACCATACCCATTAAGATAGTGATGCTCAACCTATGCATCATCAGCTGTGTGCTTTCTGCGAAATGTGTTGATTTTTGAATTGTGCTGACATGGTTTCCCCTGTACAGATGCATGTCAGGGAACATTTTCTTGCAACTGTTTTGTGGCTGAAAAGAAAAAAAAGCTAGTGGATGGTTTGCAGGCATTAAAAGATCTGAGAAGAGTTAGGTGGAGAAGTCTTCTACAGCTGGTTGAGACCTTTTCAGAAAAACTTCAGTCAGAGCAGCCAGATGTTCACAGCAGTTCTCTTGGTAATTTTGTGCCTTATAGGTAGAGTATAACAAGAGAAGTGCAAAGCATACCAACAAAGCCATAGCCAAATTTTGTTTAACGGAAAAAACAGTTGAGGGCCCTGGCTTTGCTGACATCACGGGCTCGGACTGTGAGCCTTTTGTGAGCCTTTGTTGAGGTACTGATGGGAAATAGTGCTTCAGCTTTGAAGGCAGCAAAAAGCATTGGCTGAGGGCTCACTATCAAATCTTAAGTAAGTCTTGACTGCTAGGTTAATGTTGAATAACGTGGCTGTCTCAGAAGGCTTCTGATGTCTTGAAATTAAGGTCTGTTCTTTTTTTTTTTTCTTCAGTGTAGTTTGGATGCAAAGGTGCTCCTTACTTTTCTACTTACAAGAGAAGGCTAAAAATGCACAGAATTGTCATCTAGTCCAGATTTTTGACCAGCAGTTGAGATGCCATTAAAATTCCCCCCGAGCTTCTGATTTTATTAGAAGCTCTCCTGGTTTTAAGTTTCCGTCCACTGAATCCTGTTATACTTTGGTCTGTTTCACTGAAGAGGCCTTTATGTACATACAGTTAAGATATTTTTAAAAATTGATAGACTGTTGAAGTCATCCTTTCAAACAGCCATGACTGAAAACTCCAGTCTCTTGAACATTTAATTAAAATGTTTTCCAAATTTTTTTAGGTGTTCTCATGTTGTCTTCTTTAAGCCTTCCACAGTTTATCTTTGGTATGTCTAATGCGGTTTAGCTGAGAGTAGGGAAAGGTTATATTACACATTTAACTGTCTGGGCCTCCAAAAATCACTTTGCTCACATTGACCTCTTAATTTAAAACTTTTCTTGCCAAGTTCTTTTCCAAAATGCTGCTTCCTGAGATAGTCCTCTGTCCTGCAAGTATACCCTTTGTTTCAGCACTTCACTTTTGGTTGTATTAAATACCACCTCTGTCTGTGCCCAAATGAGTAAGTGTCCTAGAATGCTTTGGTTATTAATTTTAATTAATTACCTCTTCCTTTATCACCCGCAAACTCTAAAAGAAATAAAGTAAACAATTAGCGGTTTGCTATTAAAAATATAATGTAACCAGAATTTCAGAGAAGCTGTTTTGGGGTGATTTCCCCATCTGTAATCACAGCTCATGACTTGGAGTGTACTGATTAATACCTTTAGTGTGTGCTGTGTTGGTTTTATATACTTATAATGAGAGACAGTTTTTACTGTTTCATGTATTGCAACATTTAATTTCGTGTTTGTTTATATCATGAATCTTGGTAGTGTATTGGTCAATAGAAGGGCATAGTAGGAGTTCAAGCAATGTTAGCAAATCTTAGTATTAGCGTTTAAATTGGCATGCCAAGATAATGCTGTAAACAGGTTTTGATTAACTTATCAAATACTTTGTGCAGTTATGAAAAATATACAGCTTTTAGCATGACAAAGCAAGATTATTTGCAATCCAGTGTCTCCAACTGTTCCACGTCACTTCTTGGTTCTTAATGTTTCATGATTTAAAAAAAAAAAAAAAAAAAAAATCAATTTCCTGACTTTGCTTTGCTGGAATACCTTGTCACTGTCAACTCATTTCTCATCCTACTCTTGTCTTTCAAAGTGTCGTGGAGATTTCTGCTTTCCAGGTTGCCAGGAGGAATAGATTAGGTAGTAGTAGTACCTTCCACAAAGGATTTCCATCATAGTTCACTTTTCATGAGTGGAAAATTACCTTTATTTCATGTTGCAAATCCAGTTAAGAACTGTGATTTCTGATGTTAAATACTTCGAAGAATTTTATAATAAACAGCTGTCAATTTTTCCCATTATTTGTATAAAAATAATCTGATGCTCTTAGACTTCCTTTGGAATTGAGTGCTGTAAACTTCATTGTGTCTCTATTTAAAAGATGGCACTGATGCTTTTCAATACAGTTACAGTACCATACTATGGTTACAGTGAAGTGTCGGAGGAGGGACATCACGTATATTGTGTCTGGAGAATTCTGTTAAGGGTGGCCTTATCTGAAGAACACAACAGGCCGAGGGTTTACAGATAAGTGCAGAGGATAAGGCTGGGCGGAAAGGAGTGCTTCCTGCAAGGTGTGTGTCTTCTCTGTGTTTTTGATGTTTGTCAGCTCTTTGGTGTCTGTGTAACGGAGGTGTCTCTCGCCCCAGGACTCAGCTTTTCAAAGAAACAGCATTTCTGGATAAAGAAGTTCCTACTAAAAGTAGTAAAAGTAAAAAGGTGTATACATAGGTATTGGCGAGAGATTGTTTCCACGCTTCTGATTAAAGGGAGTAATGCCCTTGCCCCCAGAATGAAGGGGTTGCCCTAAGCCCTCGGTCCATGTTCACGGGGAGCGGGGACCCGTAAAGTGGTTTTGTGCAGGAAGATGCATCACTGTCTCCTCTGCTTCTGCTTTGTGTGTCTGTCAGCTCTCCCTGTCTTTTTTTTTTTTTTTCCTTTTTCAATAACCTGAATCCATTCCTTAAAACTTGAACAACTGTGTTTGTGATACCAAGTCTGTGTAAATATCTAGTTCCTATTTAAACCATTCAGGTTCCAGTCACCTGAGGTTTGAGGGGCCTGATGAAGCAGGCACGCTCAAAGCAAGATACATTATGATGCGATAGTGGCATCATTAGTAATGACATACAGATGTTAAATCCAGTGCGTAGCAGTGTAGCTCTCTTCCATGTAACCAAAAACCTGGCCAGCATTGTTTGCCCTATTATGAAATAAACTAGTGGCCAGAGCACTTCTCGCTAAAGCGAGATGTGGGATCTAGGTCCTCCTCAAGTATGGAGCTGTCTGCCAGGAATCTCCTAACTCCTGAACTACAGGCACTCCTAGCAGTGCTTGGTGTCTGCCCCTTTAGTTGAAATTGGGTCATCGATTCTTGCACTTTTTTCATAGACTTAAAAAGAAAGCAAGCAAAAGAGAGAGCGAGGCCCTCTGGTCTTGTGCTGAAGAAGTCAGGTTTAGACCCCTCCTTCTGAGCAGTTCCCATCTTAGCATGTAAGCTTTGTGGATGGCTCTCCTAAGAACACTTACTTTCCATGCAAGTTGTAACTTAAAATTGACCCACATCTTTCCTTTCATGTAAATCTGGAGCAGTAAAGTTAAAATGATGTCACCTTGAATTCCCAGTGATAAGTGTTATTAGAAAGCTGCTGCTTTCAAACTGCATCTCAAAGTGGCTTTGTCTAATTTGTAGCTTTTTCATTCCCTCATAAAAGATGCAACACTGAACAAACGCGTGTCAGGATTCAGATGGAAAACTTTAAACAGACAGTGGAGATTTCGCTTTGATTTGGAGTGGAAAAGGTAGACAAAGTGGTAGAATAGTGCAGCTGTCAATAATTTTGTGGTCTGTCTCTCTTTGTTCCTTTAACTTACATTAAAGGAGAGATTATTCTTGTCTGCGGTTTGAGAGATGTTGTCCATCAATTTCTGCGCTTCAGACAAAACTAGGTTTTATTTGCAGTGGCTGCATGGAGCCCACAGATGTGAAGAACATCTGGTACGCTTTGCATATTTGGTGATTGCTTGGAAGTGCTTTTTGACTGCTTGAAGAAAGCAAAGCTGGTTTAAAACTGAACCTTGTTAACCTGTGTGGCCTCTTCCAACAACTTGTATGGGCCTTGTGAGAATGAATACAATTTTTAGATTACAAATCGCTTCATTAGACAGAAAGTCCACACGTGGCTATCTGCGGTGCAGTTGCCTGTGCTGACAGTGGGAGCAATCCAAAGTTCAGTGTACAATGTTCGCCTTTGTTACTAGTCTTGGAGCAACAGTTTGGGATGTTCTGCAAACCTAGGACAGAATAGCTACTCAAAAGTTGAACACCAGCGTAGTTTTTTCTGGGAGAACTATTGGCCAAACCGGTTGAAAATAGAAACACGTGCTGCTCCAAGATCCAGTTTAGCCTGTTTGGGAGCAAGTGGCTAGAAGCAGTGCTTCCAAATATAAACTTCACCTTGGACAGCTTCGTATCTCCATTTTTTAAATACAGTGCTTTGATGTTACATTTTTTTTTCCTTGCCTGCTGTTGTTTTAGGGTGTCTGCAAAGAGAAATTAAATCTTCATTTGAGAACCAAAACAGGGCTAGGAGGTGCAGAAATCCCGAGTGCAGGAATTGGAAAAGTATTTTTAGTGGCTGAAGAGACTTTTATTTTGCCAACTCTCTAGCTACCCAGCTCACTTGTGAGTAGAGATGAATGTCAGGCTGGAACAAGATGTCAAATTCATCAGGTGGACAGATTTTTAACTGGACTCTGAAAGAAAGCGAGGACCTGCAGGTGGTAGGTAGCAACATTTTGCATGCGTTGTAGCTTAGAGAAGGGCATACTTTATACGAGGTACGAGTTGTAAGGTAAATGAGGACTTTATACAGGGGAAAAAGGCAGTGTATAAATGCGGTGGTATAGATGTGGAGATAAGAAGGCAAATATGCAGCCTTGATAACTGTTTGGTCTCAGCGCTAAAATAAACACAGGCTCTGAAACAAAGTGTTTTTAAAAGTGAAAACAAAAGATGGGAAGAAGAGCATTCTTCAAGGAATGAAGTTTCCCTTCATGTAAGGCTCACCGCTACGTATAGGCAAGTAATGTAGCAGACACGTTTTAATGGGGTTGACACTTCCCTGACTCCCCTTCTTGTTGTTGCGAGATGCCAAATTGGAGTGGGAAGAGAATTTTCTAGAGACATATTTGACTATGAAATAGCTAATTTGGGGGTACAGCAAAAGAGAACCACTGAAATTTTGTGATAAGGTCTTGAAAAATCAGTTTGGTATACGTACCTATGCTAACAGCATCTCTGCAATCTCTTCAGCACGTATATCGTGTCATGGTGCAATCAATTATTTAGAACAGGAGCCAGTCTAAATAGGTAGGCAGACAAAAGGAAAGAAAAGGGGGACTATGGGTAGGGCTTGCGGAGTAAATTGCATCTGGTCACGAAAGAGCTCTGTGGGAGAACGTCTAGGGTTGCGCTAATGTCTGTCCCTCAGAACTGTGTTCTTGAAGCACATTTTCTCCCCGGGGTTCTCTATGCTGGCACCTTTCTGCATGCTTCTCCAAGCGCAATGAAATCTGATATGCAAAATACCTTTTTAATATTGTCGCATCAGTATTTATATAAAAGTGAATAATAGGCTAGGGCTTATAGCAACAGCCCAGACCTGCATATTCTATATTGGTATAAAATACTGTACTTAATCTCTGTGTAAAAGAATCTGAATGGGAGCTTTAAATCTTGATGTAAATTTCTCACACTGAGATCTCTGAACTTCTGCTTTAGCAGCCCTGCAACGAAGGTGAAGCCAGGCTTGCACTTTTTTTTTAAAATAATCATAATTCAATATTTGTCTTTTGGTAAAGGATTAAACAATGGGACACGTTTCTAAGTTACATTTGCAGAGCTGGAATTTGAGATGCTGTCTACCAAGTCCAAAGGCTGGGTATTACCAGTTAGCGTTCTTTTGAGTGCTTGGACCTGGCTCGATGGTTCCTCTGTGGCTCCTGAATACTTCTGCAACTCCTGAATACTTCTGTAACATGTAACATGGAATGTTAACATTTAAATTAAATTCTAGAAAAGAAAATGATAGTATAAAAGCATCTGGCATTACAATATATTTGCAGAAATTTTATATCATTAAACTTAATGCAAACTGATACATTCTCAAAGCATTCATGCGTTCAACTAAGTATTTTATTGAGACATAAGGGTGTTCAGGGCTTGATACTGATAAATGTAATGTAATTCTCTTTTTAATAGAAATAATTGGAATCAAGCTGGTGGACCAAGAGGTGGCATCTCAGCAGGTGCTGTAAAACTCCATAAACCACTAAACGCAGGGTGGAAGGGCAGGGGAACAGCGTGCTTCTCTAACTCTGGTTAGCCAGAATTTTGAAAATGCATTGTGCAAATAGCTAGCAGGGTTTATGGAAATACTTGTTTTAAACACTTCAGAGAAAAGAAAAACTGGGGACAAAATCCTGTTGGGGGGAGGGTAAGTGCAATTTATAATGGCTCTTAAGGATTTACTGCTTGTGTGTGGTCTTTGGAAGAGCTGTTTATAGCTCCTGTGTTCTTCATTCAGAACATCAAAAATTGGATCACTTGGATGATGGCTATTTTGGAGCAAAGAGAGACTTTTTGTTTGAAGCAGCTCTATGTTATGTTGCAAACGATGGCCATCACTGCCTCGTACGCTGTTTCATGGGAAGTGACTGAGCATGCAGAGTGCATAGATTAAATATCTTGGCATGGGATTGATTTCAGTCTCTGAATCCTGTTTTTCAGATAAACATCTAATTCAGGATACAAATAGGAAAAATAGAGTTCACAAGCCCTCTTGACTTTGTTTCTCTTAAGTAGCATAAATGTAGTCCCTGATCCCAGAGGCAGTTATTGTGAATGCCATTCCTGGAGCTAAATATCTGAAACGACGCACATGAAGATGCTGTTGATCATTATGGTTGTCTCTTATGGCCAGATTTGTACAGTGCAAGCTTCCAGTTGATAGTTCTTTCTGTGATGTGTACTCCTTGTGAAATTTTGCTTTTAAATCGGTTGGTTTATTTGCAGAGAGACAGGGGAATTGTCTTTGGCACACAAGACACCCTTCTGTTCTCAGGTTTGACTGTAAGCGACTTACAATGCCAAGCACTCTGGGGTGGAGAGACGACACCAGTTCTGGTGAGGACGTAGTTTCTTCTAATCCGTATGGTACTCAGGTTCCCTGCCTCAGGAGTTCTTCCTGCTGCATTCAGCCTCTGTCTCAACCCTGAAGTCAATGCCCGGCAAGAGCAGATAGGTGTGGTGGCTGGAGCAAGCGGCCTGGGAGGAAACCGGCCTCTCTGAACGCTTCCCTGTGGCTCGTCCTGGTGCAGAAGAGGTCTGAGGTGCTACAGCAGGCAATAGAGGGGGTGAAGGACAGTGTGTTGCCACTTGCTTGTGTTCATTCTTGCCCATGGGTGCTGCCTTTTCTTCAGGCTGACGGCCACTGTCGTCTTCCGAGAGGTAAGCCAGAGAAGGGTTCTGGCCTATTTATCTTCAAGTAGTGACCACTCTTTAGAAAGCCTTGGGCATTTCCCTGTTGCTTAGCTGCTGCAGTTTGTGCAGAAAATTTTAAAGTGTTGTCTTGTCTTGTTTTGCCTTTTTTTTTTTTTAATTGAGCTGAATTAATATATTTGGGTTTAGGTCAAGAAAATCTAAGATAACAATATGCTTGAAGTTCTTTAGATTAATTAAAATTTGGGAAAGCCAGTTACCAACCTCGTCCTGAAAGTTGTTGGTTTGCAAATCATCCAGTTCTCTTTGTAATAATATTTTTTTGACAGTCATTGCTCAAAATTTTACTAGCATATTTGTGCTGCTCAGCATCAGTCAAAAAGCACAAAAGAAGTAGTTGCTTTACATTCTCAACATGAAGATTCGTGTAGTTTTCAAGAACAATACAGGATAGGTATATGGGTGATCTGCTGCCCAAAACAAATGAGGTTATTTCCACAGAAGTAAGAAATGTGTCAAAAGACGCACAGTCTGTCACATAATGTAGAAAGTTGTGGTGGTTCTAGAAGTGAAATGAAATTATTAATTAGCACTCAAGTTCTATTTATTGATAAAATTCAATGGATTTCTAATTAAGATGTCTATGCAATTTGCTTCTATTCATGCCTGACTTGTAAATATTCTGTGTGTTGCTTAATAGAAGTGCATTTCTTTTGAATTCCAGCCTCCAGTCCCTTTGGAATTTACATCAACTGACTTGCATCAAATGACAGGGATTTTTCCAGATATCCCTTCAAAGCTATTTTCCTGGTTCTGCTTCTCACAGCAGACTTTATCTCCTAGTGATGCTTAAGATTTAACTGCAATACTGTCGAGTGTCGAACAGCCATGGCATTGAAACGACTGCTGTTCCCATCACTGCAGGAGTTTCGTGTGTGGCTTCGGCAGACTGTATAAAGAACTGAGATTGGTCACCATAAACAAAGACTTGAAGGTATCGCTTTTGTCTTTTTGTTTTCAGAGGGTCCATATGGAATATTTGCTGGCAGAGATGCCTCCAGGGGACTGGCAACTTTCTGTCTAGATAAAGATGCACTCAGAGATGAATATGATGACCTATCGGACTTAAATGCTGTACAGATGGAAAGTGTAAGAGAGTGGGAAATGCAATTTAAAGGTAAATTCTTAAATTAGCAGCACATCTTAAGTTTAAGGAAATGCTTTTCGTTAAAATGACTGATTTGGGCTTGGGGCAGCTTTTGAAGAGATGTTGACAGTAATGTTAATAATGCAATGTAACTTTCTTAGGAAAATACCAGGGATTTCAGGCCTTCCTTCCATAAAGAGGTTTCCGCTATATCCCACTAGAGCTTTTTCAACCTTCTAGTTTTACAAGAAAGCGGTTCTCTTCTCAGCTCTTCAGCGCAGAATTTCACTCTCGAATCTGAGTGTAGTTTAGCTGATGGAACTCCTGCTCGCAGGCTGTAGGCTTTGGATGCCATGGAATCACAATTAGGACTAAGAGTTGTTTTGGCATGAAGGGTTGAACAAGTTTGGCTTGAAATAATTTCTCAAAAGTATGGAAGTATGCCTCTGGAGGGAGGGGGAGTTATTTTTCACATTAATTGAAATCGGAAGAGGCCGAGGGAATTTGTGCTGGTTTTTAATAGCAGCGTTTCCAGCCAGTGTGTGATAACGCTTGCCTGATTAGCTGCAGGAGAATTGAAACAAAGTACTCGGAGTAGAGAAAGTAGTGAGCACCAATGGTAGCAAGATTGTTTGAGGAGGCTGAGCTTGCTGATGAATTGCCATCAGTTTCAGTGATTTGGGTTCAGAACCTGAGCGTCTAAGAGAAAAAGTGAGTTTGCGGCAGTGCAGGCTAACTAGCAAATGCAGCTGTACTTGATTGTAACGGAATCGTAAATCTCTTTCAGAAAAATACGACTACGTAGGTAGACTCCTAAAACCAGGGGAAGAACCTTCAGAATACACAGATGAGGAAGATACCAAGGATCACACTAAACAGGAATGAACTTTGTAAACAACCAAAGTCAGGGGCCTTCGGAACTGCAACCTCTTATTCCCCATCACAGAATGTCCTGCATCTTTGGGTACAGTTCATCTGCTGCGAAAAAACATTCAACAGGTTTTGTACAAGGAAAATAATAAACTCACAAATGAAGATTTGAATACTAGACATTATTTGTGCTGCCAAACTTTTTGTTGCAGTTTATTTGTAATGTCTGGTTAGGCTTCGTTAGTGAAGAGGGGCCAGGGATTTAAAGGCAAAACCGCTATTCCTTTTTATCAGTAAGCTGAAGCCTTCAAATAGTAGATGTTACAAGCTCTCTAAAAGACGTGAGTCTTCAAGCTCAGTGGAAGGTTTGAATCTTGTTTCATATGTGTCTTCTCCTTCAGCATTAAAGAAAGACGTACTCATGTCCATCAGCATCAGTAGCTTAGACTACTGAAACTGGTGTTAAAATGTGAATTTCCAATTTTGTTTTGTATGTGGGCGTCAGTAGCCCTGGCAGAATACTTCAGTTCTCTAAGAGAAGTCCATGTAGATTAGGATGGGGGTAAAATTCATCCTTTTCTCAAAAGGATTGGGTAAAACTGTTTCCTCTGCAACAGCTATTATCTGAAGCCTGCCTCTCCCCCCTTTTCCCATCCTCTAAATCAAATCGAATATTAATTGTGCCTTATTTCGCTTACATAGACTTGAATTGTTTTAAGGGACAGCCCCAAAATTGTGGTTTCATAGTCACTACAAGCAGCATCGAGACTGAAGTTAGAATGTTCTGTTGACTGGAAAACCTTGATGTTATTCTGTGTATAGAATGTAAAAGAGGAATACTCAGTGTTACTGCCATATGTTAATACTACATATACTTAAATTAGCATTGTGATGGCCAAATGCATACTCCCATGCTTCTTTTTAAGTAATTACACAAAAAAGTCACCCTTCCTCCTCTTCCAGAAGCTGCCTAACTTTTGGGAGCATAGCCTTCACACCCCTGTAGAGTGAAGGGGCCTGCGCGCGTGTGTATGTGTGTGTGTCTGTCTGAATGCAAGACTTGGGAGGGATTGTTTCTGCAGATATTGTAAATACGAGTTCCATTTTAATAAAGCATGTACAATACCAAACGTGCTGTCGGACTTTATGTAGAAGCTGTTAAGCGGAGCTGGAATACGGTGGAATACAAAGTAAGGGGAAGCAGTCTCGGCCACGAAACATCCACCGCTATTAATGCTGGTTCCTTGTCCTCGTGGTGGTGGTTTTCCTTTCAAGGCTCAGCTTTTGAAGAATCTTGGAGACTTACTCAGGTAAGCTGCACTTAAGAGAATAAACTTTTGCCGATGCAGTTGTGGTGGGGGGAAAAAAAAAGCGATGTAAATAAAGGAGAAGCATTTTAGGCAATGTACAGTAAAAGGAGTATGTGTCGTGGCACTAAAAGGACCCGAAGGCTGGAGATCTGTACGTGGGTATCACATAACACATTGTAGAAATTTCACTGTCTGTTCTGCCAAAGCCGTGACGGTGACACCACGGCGGTCACGACTGGCAGCTTTGTGGCCTACATCTGTACCTCTGTTTGCAGATTTCACCTGTGGTACCTCTACAGTAACAGATTTCTCTATATATGTGCTGTTGAACTGTAAACTGTGAAATGCCAGGAACTGCTTCCTTTTTATTACTATCTGACTGAGATTTATATTGATGTAAATGAAACAAATAAACATAAATCCTCCCTTGAATCATGTGTAACTCACGTGTCCTAGAAGGCAGGTTGAATTCTCTTCCTTGCAGATCCGAGCTTGGAATAGACTAGTTTTATCACGGCAGAAGTAAGAGAACTGGAGCTGGTTCTCCGGAGCGGTGAGGCAACGCTTGCTGTCTGGACAACCGGATAAATATTTTTTTTTTTTCCAGGGCTTCCACATAAAAACCCGCCCACTGTGTGTTACAGCCTCTGCTGCACAAAGTCACGGCTGCGGGTTCTTAACGCTTACCAGGAGTTACTCCGCTCTTTGCTCATTACAGCTGTTTGCGCTGCTACATCTGGCACAGCTGTAGCGCTAGCGGTTTATCATGCTTGTTTATGTGGAAAATCCTCCTGGAGAACTAAGGGTAGCTTTGCATATGCCGTGACCTCCTAACCCACGTTTCCTGTCCCTTTCCCTTGCTGTAAGAAATGCAGTGAAGCTTAATCACAGTGAAGTTAAGTTACATGACCTTTTGTTGTTTGGGGTTTGTTTTTTAATTGTTTTAAAAGAACAATGCTCAGATTTTTACTTTTGTGCTTGAGGATGGGTTGAACAGTGAGGTAAAGGAGGGGTTTTGCCTTGAAGCAACTTAACGGTAACTATGAAGAATACAAAACTGTCATCCTATGGCAGCAGTATGTTGCACAGACTTAATCCTGTATTTTGCTGTCTGGTGGATCTAAATTAGCCTCAGTCATCCTCCACGCAAAGTCACTACTGATTTAAAGCTGACAACCTAAAAAAAAAAAGTGCTTTAAAGCACTCCGTAGCTTTCATTTTTATAAAAAGTTGACACGTATAAAGAATAACTTATAATAACATCAGAGCTATCAAAACGTCAGTGCAATTAATATAATAATTTTACGGAGTTGTTCATCCTTGTAACATTTGCGTCAATCACTTGGTCAAAATTCACTATTAACTAAAATGACAAGCAGGCTGATACTGACAACATGTTAGATTTTGTTTAAGCAACATAAGGGGCTTGAAGGGAGTATTTCTCATCATCTTTAGAAACAAAATACATTTCAGCTTAAAAATATGGCTTGTTTTCCTAGGCTGGACCTACTGTTCAACTAGTTTGAGGAGTCATTTATTTTGACACGTCTGCCTCATTTGTACACTGCTTCCCAAAAAATGCTTTATTGTGGCAGAAAAATCTATTTTTAAACCTTCTTGATTAAAAAAAATAAACGTGCCATGTTGTTACTCGATGTGAGCATCTTGAATTTCCACCAAGGACTACAGATTTATCCTTTCATGTGCTTGTACTTGGTTATATCTTTTTATTGAGCTAAATCTACTTTTCCTTGGCTAAGGTTTAAGTTTTCTATCCTTTGGAGTCGGACACAGCACATAAAGGCAGTTTGGCATGCTGCTTCTGGTCTTGTTTCACTTCAAATATCTTAGTTCTAAGCTATTTTCTAATGTATCTTTTTTCCTTCCTGCAAAATCAGTTTGATTTTACTATCTTCACTGTAAAGGTCAAGCAATAGTTAAACTTTACTTATGCATTAAGTCTTTTTGATAATTGTTTTCTCTACAGTAAAAGTTTGCTGGGTTTTATTTCCTCCAGGAAATACACACATTGTTGTGTAGAATGGTACAAAATATTGATCAGGACCTCGTACTTTGAATATAATGGTCTTCCTGGCTCTGCTTCAGGGTTGGTTTTATTTTTTTAGGACAAAGCTGTGCCGTTTTTCCTGAAGTGTAACTCACTAATTCAGCAGCTCGGGCCTGAAATGTTGCTGGAGTTCATTTATTAAGCTCAGAGCGTGTTTGTGGTGGAGCCCCGTGGCCTTGGAGTCTTCCCTGCGGCCGCGGTTCTCTCCCAGGCTGACGTTGCAGGCTGAAGCGCAGGCTGCGGGGGAGAACCCCGCCACGGCCCTCCTCCGACTGCTCCATCGGGCATGAATGGAGTGCTGCAATCGCAGCTGTAGGTCGGGCTATTTACTCCTGTGCCTACTTAACGCTAGTAATAATCTAACTCTGGCCTTGAAGGCTTACTTAAATATGGAAACCAAATAATTAAGTATGAATGTTGCTGGCAAATTTTTCCACTGGCTTCTAATTTATGGTTGAAGGTGAACATTTACTAAAAGGTATTCACAGATTGCATTTTAAGCTCGCTTTTGATAGAACATGCATGCCAAGGTTGGTTCAAGGGTGAAGGGTTGGTCAAGGGGTTGTTTACCCAAAAACTTTAAAAAAAAACAAAACAAAACAAACCCAAGGTGTTCCTCACCCTTTCTCTTTGGGAATTCTTATGGGTTTGTGTATTTTTTCCTGTACCAGAAGGCAGCATCTTTAATGTGTTTCATAGAGGTCCAGCCTGGCACTGCAACCTTCCTGCAAAATTTATGAACAAATTGAATTGTCCCGGTTCTGGTTCCAAAGTTTACTTGATTGGGGGTTGGTTTTTTGGTGATGATCATGTTTTACTGACCTGTCACATTTTCTAGGTAACTGGGCAAAGCCTACAAGTGTACACTCTATAAGCATCTAAAAATAAAGCCTTTTTGGAGGTGTGAAGCTGCAGGGGCAAGTCTGGATTTGTCCCTTGCCCACACGCCTTCGCTTATGGTCTGTATACAAACTCCCTTTCTCTTGCCTGGCTCCGGCCCCCAAGCACGCAGCCCGCTCCTTCCAGGAACACATTATCTAGTCTCCAGCAGGAACAAGAGCCATCATCCGCCCTTCTCAAAAGCCTTTAGAATCCGGCATATTGAGCAGGACAAAAGAAAAATCATCTTGAGTTGAGGCAGGGTGGCGTTTTGAAATATTTGCACAGTCATTTCTCAAGAAACAAAGACAAACCTAAACAAAATTCTTTAGTAAGCACATGGGAGAATTTTTAGACCTCTCCTTGTCCAAGACATGCTCGGCGTTTAGTAACAGACTACTGTTAGGTTACAACCAGTCTTAAAGACAAACGGAAGGTTGGCTTAAGCGGACCTAAAAGGCATCAGAGAGGATGTTGGATACATACATGCGCATTCAAAGACAAACATATGGCTCTGCAGGAGGCATGGCGGTTATTGAAAGGTGATTAACCACGTTCAGCCGTACAGAGCAGCAAGCAGCTTAGGCCACTTTTGGGGGTTCTTCTACAACTCAATGGTTTTGTTCTCAGCTCTGTGGCACCAGGAGTAATGGAAGTATGGTTTTCTCCACCTGGCTGCAAGGGGAGAGAGGGACCATTCAAGCCCGGGGGGAAGTGAAAGGGGATGTTCCTGAAAGGCAGCCACAGCAGGGGACGGACTTGGCTGGGTTTCTGTCCACCTAGATAAAGGGACCCTGTCTAAGCGACAGGACAGACAGCGGGGTAACGGATTCACTCTCTTTGCTTTCACCCATGTTTATCCCATTTAGCCCATCACATTTTTCTTTGACAAATACCCACTCATAAGAAAAACACACATCAATATCGAACTTTGCAAGAGCTGGCTCATATTCTAAGCAGCCCTTCAGCCTTGAAGGGGCTGGGCTTCCCCGAGACCTTACTGCACCAGAGGCGACACAAACTCACAGGCAAAGCTACAGCCTTACACACTCTTTCACGTTGTTTTTCTTCACGCTTTGGGGAGGGGAAAAAAAAGTTGATATACAACACTGTTAGGGGTTTTTGTTGTTGTTGTTGTTTTTATAAAATTTGTCAAGATATCACAAAATTACACACACTAAAAGCTTAATCTGCACATTATCCAATGAAAAAGTGAAAGGAAATATCTTAAATCTATTACTTGTATATACAATTTCAATCCAAATTTACATTCGCATCATTTTCTTTATAGCAAAAGGCATGGATCAAACACAGGATTGAGATGTGTCACTTCAGCATGTTTATAGGATATCACTTGAAATATCGGTATGTGTTCATTTAAATTCATTTAGAACAGGCCACTTACAAAAGGCTCGATTTTGTATTGAAATTGTATTGGCTGTTGGGAAGGCCACTGCTAACGTACTCCTTTACAGTGCAAACAGTCAGCACGTGCTTCATCCAGATTCACAGGACAGCGACTGGAAAAAATTAATGGCCTTGTTATGACCTCTGAGATCTGATGTAAGTTTAAAACCCCATACACGGCTGTGCAGGGGGTAATGTAACACCTTTGTGGATTAAGGCATTTGTGCTAGACATAACTTTTTAACTTTAAAAGTTACCTGAAGTCTTTTCTGCAGTTAACTCACTAAAAGCTGAAATTCTTCTCACCTACCCTCAGCAGAGAGAAGTTACCCACTCAGGTCTTTTTTGAGTCTTTAAAAACAAAGTAATGAAGTTAATAAGAAATTACAGGATATAAACATCCCCATCTTTCAGCTACAGAAATGGATTTGTATTCAAATAATCAAATAACTTACATTCAGTGAAATTGTCTTTAGACCCGTTTGAAATTATTTAGGCTTAGCTAGCACAATTTAGGCAGAACTTCATTCGGATATTACAAAATAAAGCAAAAAAATAAAATTTACAAGGAGTACTTTTTTTCCCTCCAAACTAATTTTTATTATTTGAAATATGGAGAAAAAAAATGTTTTTTTAAATTACGCCTCTCCTGTTAGAGTACTTCATAATCATAAGAGAATTCAAATGAAGACACCTCTCAAGCCAAGAATAATTTGAATAGTTTGCTATTTTAACACCCTGCACAAACTGTAGATACGGTATGTTAATTTAAGACACGATGAAATCAACAGATCCATTTTCCCCTGTGTTTTTCTGATGCTTGAGATATTAAGAACCAGTACTGAAGGAAATACCTGCAAAGCTATCCCAGTTATGTTCACTCAAACTCCATATTTAATAAAATACTAACTATGGAGACCCTGAAAAAAAAATAGAAACTACGTCTTTAAATAGAATCCAGAAATGCAGTTTCATATATAGCTGCACATTCTCGAGCGTGCTTTTGCACAAAACATTCTTTTTTAGTAGTTAGATTCAAGAGCAAACCAATCCTATAGATCCTTCCTTTCCATTTAAAAGTCTGCACATAACGTAATCTTTTGCGCTTTGGTAAAATACAAATAATGGGAAAACCTGGGTAAAGAAAGCACAGTAAATAAGATGGGTGTATCATACCTTTTTTTAAGAAATAGTAGCTGAAATGTAAGGCATCCCCAAAGTATTTTTTGCATATGCAAGGAATGCAGTTCTTTGTAAACAAAAGCTTGAAGAAAGCAATACTGAAGCCAAAGAATCTTCCCTAGGATGCTTCCGATGATCCCAAAACCAAGAGCAACTCTCCTAGGGGAAGTGTTTTGGAACTAAATCCTGTGAAAAAGAGAATCCAATCCTTTTGTCTTCCCATACATTTTTAATCGTGTATTAGATTGGCTCGCCTTGAAGGTCTCCAAATTAAAGAGTGTGACGTGAAAGTTGATTCTCAAGGGTGCAAGCTCGTCTTAAGTCTATTTTTCCGGTACATCACTTTCTATAGATTTTGTGGCAGCATTGTTATGGCCTATGGATGCTTGGACAGTATTCCCACTGGCGACGTTTCCCAGTGCCTGGGACTGCCAGGCAGCCGTGGGTTTAGCGGCAAGAAGCGTTTTAGAAGAATTAGACTGATGTCTGCGATGACCTGAATCCTCACCTGTTACAGCAACCGGTCGCTTTCTGCCAGATTCTTCACTAATAGGAGGCTGAAAATAAACATCGGCAACCCGTTAAATGTCTTTCTGTAAGGCCAGGTATTTGCCTTTTCATATACATAGGATCAAAAAAGACAAGAACGTTCCATAATTAGGCCCAGTAATCTTAGTTATTCACAACTCTCTGATGATATTCTAAAGCTTTCCTGCCCGTTCAGCTAGAAGCGCAAGCGCAGGACACATTAAGGACTTTAAACAGTCCTACAGCATTATTTCATCATCAACGCCCAAACGTTTGCCACAACTCCCAGGAAATGAGGATTTTCGAGGACGATGGTAACGCAGTGCACCATAACCCGGTTCTGAAACGCACGGCAGCACTACGCTCTGGAATCACACAGTTGAAGAATTCAGTGTTCTACAGGAAGGGTACATTGAATTCGGCATATAAGGTCTCAGCAAGGACAAAGCCTGTCACAGTTCATTAAGAAATGCCAGTTGGGCATTAATTCGTTTGCCAAATTCTTAAACGGTACAGAAAGTCATCAGTCTTACCAGATGACAAATAAGCTATTTTTTTTTTATTTGTTTCATTACGCAATGAAAAGGGATCAACACTTTTTTTACATTTTAGCCACCGCACCTCAGCACCATACTGTGGTTCAAAAAAAGAATGTTTAGAATAAAACTGCATTCTTTGTTTGAATTTATTTTTTTTTTTAATTGTACCTTTTCTAGTCATTCCCAGGATTTGTAAAACTGCCTTTTTGTGAATGGAAGTACTGTTCTCAGTTTACCTAGCAGCAAAACTATCATACACCAAATGTTTGTTTAAAATAGGTATTGAAACTTACATCTACTCTGAAGTCCTCCAGTCTTTTAAATTTACTAAGGTATTCTTGCAGTTTGGGGTCAATGGCTGGAGTCTTGTGCTGAGAGTATTTTAGATAAGCCCAAAATTTTTCCAGTCCGTATAGCTGACCTAATAATGGAAAAAGATAATTTTACCAATTTAGACAGGTCAGATTTTAATTAAAAAATTATTCACTGGTAACTATATGTTTAAGAGAACTGTAAGATAAAAGGAACACGAACAAAAGCTGCTCTTGGGTTAGTTAACAAGGAATTGGGATTATCTCCCATCTCAAGCTACCCCGGTGCGAGCAGAGACCGGCCTATGATAATTACCAGCTTCGTAGTCTCTCTTTGTTTCTTCTTGGAAATCCTTGAATATTTCTTGCCTGAATTTCTTTTCTAGGCCATAGCTGTAAAATCTAAACAAGCATTCCAGTCCGTACCTGTAACAAAACAAAGAAGTACGAAAATCTTATACGTACGCTCCTCATTCCTCAGAAGGATGCAAGTTTTCAGTCTCTCCTTGCATTTAAGTAAACGGATAGTCTCACTTCACCCTTCTCATAAAAAAACACTTCCTTTTCACATCAATCTTTAATCCATCTATTGTTCTGAAACACCTTCACAAATAATCCAAACTACCTTTGGAAAATCAGGTTTGTCCCATGGTTTCAACCTGGGAACTACAGACGCTATCCGCACGTACAAGATGAAGACAAACGCTTTCACATTTTCAGTACGTTTGTATACACAAACAGTTTCAACACAAAACCGACCACAGTGGGTTGGACCAGAAGTCAGCCTCACCCTCCATCAGTGCAAAACCCGAAGCGCTTCCAGCTCCCGCACGCCCCAGCACCAGGGATTCTGCCTCAGTATTCAGCCACACTCCGGCTTTGGCTGCCACACCGCCACCGGAGCGGCCCCGGGCCTCTAGAGAGCTGGCACCTCCTTCTGTTCTGCATTCATCTGCTGCCACCTCAGTCCCCTTTAGAGCCTTCTGAAGTTTCTCCTGGTAAATGTATCCTTGGATAATTACCCTTGGATAATTACAAAGCATCAAGAGAGCTCAGAGCACAGACACAAGGTCTTATTAAAGCCACCTTTGCACCTTAGGGACTGTCACTCTGCAGTCTCGGACAACATATCCGAATGTCAGGATTTCCACAGCCAGTACTTCCTCACTTGGCCCTCAAAACGCGGGGCTACCTTGTCTCTCTGGCTAAAAGAAAGACAGGCGGAGGGAACTGGGTGAAAGGAAGGGAATAATATCAAAGAGCTAAAGGGGCAGTGGTAATTTCCCATGTGGTTGTTTTTCTGGTATTTTTGGAAGGCAAGAAGCAGTTTGAACAAGTTGAATGAGGTTAAGAGCGTCTTTGCTATGGAAGGAAGGATCTTCTGAGTGTGAGTGAGTATAGAGCTGACTGTCACGGTCAACAAGTTACAGGATTTTGTAGAATTCAGGACTGATTACAAGTCAGGAAACGCTGCACATTTAGTTATTTATCTGCAAAGCACAAATATCTATCTAACAGACTTTTGGTATTAAAATAACTTATTCAAACTGCTATTTTAAAGATTTACAAAGAGTCAAAGTCAATCCTAAAAGCGCTCACTTCAGATATACATAAACGTCACAGTCGTTACAACAAAAGGCAAGACCGCAGTTTTTAAATTCCAGGAAAAAATGAATACCTGTAGTGTTCTTTTGCATCATCTAGAGCCAGTTGTTTGAATTCTTCATACATTTTCTTGTTGAAGTGATCTCTCAGAAAAAAGGACCAGAAACGAAAAAGTGTGTTCATTTCTTGGGACTGGCCAATTCCCAACCGTTTCCTCTCTGGAAGAAAAAAGAAAGGGGGGAAAAAAAAACCCCAAACCCTAGTTTTAACTTTTGAGCAGAATCTTTTCAAGTGCTTTTCCATTACTAATACACACACAAGATCTTCCAGTAATTTAAATTTCAGGGTAATTTTTTTGTCAGGGAACATAATGTTAAATGGAAAGCGGAGTTCATAAAATAGAAGCATCAAATAAATTTTACTTTCCTTTCCCAAGAAAAATTAAGGATGAGGAACAATGAGGAGAAAACTGGTATCAGATGACACCTGGTAACTTCTACCTAAAATTTTAGGAAGCACATTTTAGCGGCTTACCCATTAGACACCTTCGACGATATTTGTGGTACACCTGTTGAGTAAAGCCATTCTCCTTTAACAGTTCGTGAGAAGGATGCTGAAATTTTGGAAGAGAATTCGGGGTACACCCATAATTTCCTCCTATTGGAGCTCCTTCTGAAGGTGAAGCATTGGAACTGCTGAAGAAAAGAACCAAAAGAACATATTTCTGTCCTATATACGGTGCTTTTCTAAATCAGTTTTCAACCATCCTGATCTATGCACGAGCTGTCAGAATCGTACAGTCACCTGATGACCACTACAATGCATGCCTGGGGCCCCAGTCATCTGTTTTCTGGTACAGCTTAAGAAAATCAGAATATGGGCTAGTATGTCAAAAACCAGGCAGTTTTGGATGATGGCAATTAAACATTATCGTAATTCCTGATTTTAAATCACCACTTAAAGACAAAATCACTGAAGTGACCACCAGTGCTTCAAGTAATATTACTGCTACTGTATCATGGATCAAACAACACTGTGAACGTAGTCGGTCTAGCTGGCTTACTTCCAGACAGCCTTGTATTCTATGGTTTTGTCTGTCTTCATGGCTCTTTTCTTGCTTCCACTCTATTTATAAATTGTGTTTTATCGCAGCCTATTTCTCCATTAGCAGTGAGAACTAATGACACGGTAAACAAATTTTCTACAACAGCAACAACAAATTTACCTCACAGAGGAAGTTCTTGGCCTGTGGTCTCTGGAATCCATCACCCAACCAACGTGGCATTCTAAGGGAGGATTTGTACTGTGTCGTGTTTTTCTTTTTCTCGGAGTCTAAGAAAGTAAATGAAGTCTTTATTCCCTTCATTTGATTTCACTCTTTCTCTCCCTCTTCAAACAAAGTTCTAAAAATTTTATATTCTATCTAACACATTATAAAGTCACAACACTCCAGTTTCATAACGTAAAGATTAGTCTTATGTAAAAAATTAAAAATATTTAGACATTGCACTTTGTCAGCAAGGAATGTTACAGAGAAAACACAGAAACCAAAAACAACTCAGAAATCAAAAACAATGAATACGATAAATATTTTGAAGATAAACAATAAAAAAGTACAAGCATGCAATTTTTTGCCTTTTCATTCTTGTTAAATCACACGCACAGACATGAGTTTTATAGCTTTTTCTGGTTTAAAAAAAAAAAAAAATTACATCTTTCCGTTTACCTTTACGTCAAGGGATCGCGCTTCTTTAACAACAGGGTAGAACCTGGGTGTTTTGTTGGGATCCTGTAGCCTGGGGGTGCGAGGTGTCCGCGGGGTGAAGCCAGGGTGAACACAGGGGGAATCTGGAACTGCTGTTGGCAGCGATCGGGCTATTGCGGCTGTTGGAGGTGCTTCTACACTTGACAAATTACAAGCCAGCTCCTCTGCTAAATCTGTGCGCAGGAAGGAGAAAACATTCCCGTTCAAAAGAAACTTAGGATTTCAAAGCCTAAGCTCCCCGGTATCTAGTATCTTACGGGCCTGTTTCATTTCAAGCGAATGATGTCATCCCCAAAGGCTAACCAAATTAACAAAAGCACTTGGTGTAGAAGCAGCACAAACTGCTCAAAACTATGAAATAACGTTTCAAGCCCGTTTGCTAGAAAATTTAAACCCACTGCTTTCTTACCTGCTTGTTCTTGTGTATCTACATTAGCAAAATAATGGAAAATAAACATCGGTGAAAGCGTAACCACATTTTTGCTTTTTGGCGAGGTGGTGGGTTTAGCAAGGTGGTTTTCTTCAACTAGAAAGATGCTATTAGCATGTATCCTAGCAAATGTTAATGCTACTACTATATCAGAAATACCTCAAAAGTTAAGATTTGGACATTGTGACTGCTCAGTAAGGTTATGATACAAGCAGTAAATTTTTCTAATCTCACTCCGTTCTATCCCCGTTTCCCATGAAAATACTGGTTTCTAGAAAGTGTTTCCCACCACTAGCTATTACTTTACACATTGTAAATGCCAAGTTACACAAAAAGCACCTATGTGCTTTTGCTATGTGGTGACAATGAAACAGAACACTTGCCTATTGATGCTCATATATATGCTGAAAAGTACGAGTACCAGCTTCTTCTAACTCTAATGGAAACCAGGCTACTGATGAACAGCTGACAATTTGAAAAATTAGCAAAGAAAAAGCCTCTCACACTTCTGACTGAGCCAAAATTAAAATATTACACATACAAAAAGAGCTAACGCACCTACAAATTTGTTGCTTATTACAGAGATTCTAAAAACAAATATGTATTACTTACCCTTCCGTAATCCTGGAGGTCCTGGAGGAACTTCTTGGGTTGGATCAGCAATTGACTCCGGTGCAAGATTATCAAATTCTTCTTTACTAATGAGATTTAACTTCTTAAAGTTCTCAATCTCTTGCTGAATTAAAGAAAGCAAATTGTAAATGCAAAGCACAATAACGGATATCATCCCAAGAAACAGGTGAATTTCATAGAAGTGTAAAGAAGCAAGCCAGAATTGACAAATAACTACTTATACACAGACAGTAGAGAGTTCTTTTAACGAAGATGGAAGGAGTCCCTAACACATAATAAAAATGTTGCCATGAACACTGTATATAACCTAACACAGCTCACACTGCACTAGTAAACAAAAAGTTACACCAACAAACAGGCAAATAGAGGCAGGTAAGGCCACCTACGTGTGAATTTTCATAGACAAGTAAGAACCAGAAATGACTGAGATCCTGACCCTTGCCAAGCTCAAAACCATCCTTCTTCAGCAGGAAGTGTGCCAAGGAAGGTCCTAGAAATACAGGGGAGCAGAAGAGTCCCTGCTCCCTTCCTCAAGCTACATCTGAAGAAAGCCAGATTGGAAAATAAAGCATTTAGGGTTAGTAGTAGTAGTAGTAGTAGTAGTAGTAGTAGTAGTAGCAGCAGCAATAGTAGCAGCAGCTTAAACTGCAAAAGGACAGAATTTTCCAAGATGTGTGGTAGCACCTCAAATTGCTCATGCCCCTACTCAGCATTAAAAAAAAATCACAAAGCTGACAATCTCCTTGCAAAGTTTTGAAAGATTCAAAGGCAGGGGCCCATGTACCGGCTAGGAAATAAAAGGGTTTCTATAATAAAATAAGGTGTGCAATCCAAAGTTTCATTTGCTCAGAGAGCTATCATTTCAACAAACTACAAGGCAAAGAGAACCATAATATAAAACTACTTTAAAATGCCTGTATTACCTTCCTCTCTTATTATCTCATCTCAGAAACGTGCCCTCTCCCCCTCTGGTAGGGGTTTGTAAATGTTATGAAAACAAGCTATTCATAGAACAAGAAAACATTGGAAAAGTTGAGCCATCTCCAAAATGTTAGAAATAGTTCTAAAAATATTGATTCAATGTTTTTGGTGAAATTTGTGACACAAAAAACTTGCTGTTTTTGCTTTCAACTGTTTACAATATTACCAAAACAAAAAGAATTCAATAGACCTGTTAATTCAACTACTGTGACTTTTCTTTCAAAAAAGTGTAGCACTTTACAATAACGTAGCAGATGGCTGAAATTAATTTTGGAACTGTTAAGACAGGCATGGTTTTCAGGTCAAAAACGAAGACAGTTACCTTCATAGTGTCATTTTCAATCTGCTCCATCCATAAATCCTGTTCATAATAGTATAAACCATCATTAATAACTTTAGCAAGTTCTGACGTAATTTTTGCACGGCATACATGGTTGCCAGTACGATCTCCACCAGGATGTTTTCTTATATACGGTGGTGTCTGTGTTACAATCAAAATCTTGTTGACGTCCTGATCATCAATTTCATAATCAGAATCGCTGTCTGACCAGTCAGTAAATTTATTCTTCCGGCCTTGAATTTGTTCCAATTCTTCATCAAACAAAAAATCAAGTTCTTCTTGTTCCTCTGCAGGCGGGGGTGGCTGCTGGTGATCTGATGTCTGATCAGGCACAGGAACACTTTCCTAAGTTGGAAAAGGTAACGCATTTTATATTTTAATTGGATAGCGGTTATCCAAATGGGAGAGAAATAGAACGTGACAGAACACTTTCACTAAACAAACGTACGGGAATTAGAAACAATACCCCCACTTTCAGATGTTTAAGTAAATTACTGTTCTAAATAATTCTGCCACTAGCTTTTAGAACTATTCTCAATGCACATTACAATACATTTTTCAATAATCAACAGGTACAACTGTCCCTTGGCAGAAAAAAAACCAAACCGTATTTCCTTTTCATTTTAGTGAGCTTTGGATCGGGATTTTAAATGCACTTAGTTATTCCAGGTCTGGTAGAGTGAGAAGTACGCACATTAACTGTATTGCATTATCAAGCATCACAAACATTAAGATGTAAAAGATCCTGTTTTACAGTACAATCTGAAAGTTGGTAAGTTTTGCATTTGTTTATTTAAAGATAACTTAGAAGGTTTCTGATTTTACCTTTAGTTTGACCGTGGATGCTCGATGCCTCTTCTTCACTTCTATCCAAGGTTCAGAGTCCAAATCAGGCAAACTTGTAGACAATCCCTTAGGCATTGTCTGAAAATTACTTGTTTCAGTGTTTTCCTTTGGACTCAGTGGGCTTCCCATTCTTGGAGAACTCGGTGCAGACTCTAGCGGTGGAAAAAGAGTAGTTCAGTTCCTGTTGCGGGTTGTTTTGGTTTTGTTTTGTTGTTTGGGGTTTTTTTTAAATTTTTTTCCACTAGCCTTTCTTTACCCGTACCTACCATTTTTCTGCCTCCCTGTTCAACTATAACGCTGATCAGCAGAATTTCTTTTCATTTTTAGGAGATTGCTAAAATATTGAGTGAACTGTGAAAAGCTAAAGATTGATTCTAGCAACTTATTTACATGGAAAGTTTCTAACAGTCCGAGAGAAATTATGTTATTCAGAAAACAAGAGCAGCATCATTAGGGACACGTTTTCTCCACACCATCCTCTAGCTCTACGGATGGGTCCCTAACTCAGTTTTCATTCTTCTCATTTAATTCCAGCCAACATTTTAGGAAAAGATTTCCTTGCCAAGGGCTGTCAGGCAAACAAAGCCATGTCCCGATTAATAACGTGAATGAGATCCCCATCCCAAATCAGGCTGGGCCAAATAATGAGGTTTTTTTCAATAAAGAATAAATAAAGAGCAACTTTCAGCTGCTACCAAAATGAAGCAGATTTTATGACTAACTTAAGTTTACTATTACTACTTCTACTACTACTACTACGAAAGGACTGCAGTCGATCGTACTATATTCTGGAGAATGGTGACAGCCGTAACACATAAGAGACGTTTTTATCCACTCCACATGAGCCATGCCAGCCATGTGATTTGGCAACTGCAAGGCTGACAGGCGTATCAGCTGAATAAATCGTTACCAAATGTACAATTTCTATTGTGAAATCAGTATCAAGAGGCAAACTTCCTAAGCTAGACAGACAGTCCTAAACTTATGTTTCTATAAAATAAATCCTTTACCAGCATGCGAGCCAAAAATTTGGCCTGGTATGAATTCTGGACAATTAACTAGCCGAGAAAAGTCAGTCGGTGGCAGACTGCATGGAGGAGGACCTGGAATTGGCCACTTTTCTGGATCAACCCTTTTTCTTATCCTCTGATCCACAGTTTCAACTTCTGTGCTGTCCTTTAGGGCCTGCGTGACAAGCATATTATAACTTTAAAAACTTTGCATATCTAGTACCATACAAAAAAGAAAAAAAACCACAAACTTGGCCATTTAGGGCCTCTTTATAAAATCTCTCTCATTGCAAACAGAAACCTTTCTTAACTTCATAGCACTGACTTCAAATGGCAGCACAAAATTAACCAAGCAACTTTCTACATGTGTACTTCTGAATTATTTTACCTCCAAAATGAGTGCAGCATTTGTAGTCAGCGCTTGCATCCGACGGAAGCTAGCAATCAATGAAACAGGCAGAAATCCTTGTTGGTCCATCTTTCTCCTCAAAAAGAAGTCTCTCTCCAAATTTTCTGTGCTGAAATAATACTCACTGCGGAAAGAAACATGCCAATATGAGCCTATTATAGGTTAACGAAAATCCTAAAATAGCAACTTAAGAGATTCCTTGTTAAAGTCTTCCATTAAAAACAGAGCATACTTTGTAATCAACAAAATCATTCTTTTAACAGGTGTATCATTGTAAGCAAGACTTACAGAACAGCATGCACGCTCGACATGTTAAGAAAGACTTAGGATCCAGTACAGTACATCGGGGTATAAATCAAAGCTTTGTTATGTTTGCATATATGAACTGCATAAGGAAAAACTATGCTCAGTTTTTCTTTCACCCATCCCCTCCCTCATTACTTACATGAACAGAAGGAAACAACATTCTCTTAGCCTCCATATAGATGAAGGACAACTACTGCTTTCAGTCAGGGTATAAGTTATTTCCCACACAGCAGTATCAGTGCACCTTCATCCTGAACTGTATCTTTTCTTTTCCCAGTTTCCAGTATATTAGAAGGCTTAAGTATCCTATCTGAGTGTTGAGGCACATATATGTACTCTGAATCATTACTTCAAGCATGCTTGTGGGAAGATGAGAAAACAAAAATAGTGATGTTGTATTTGTCGTGAAACTGTACCAAAAGGCACAACAGTTCATGGAGAAAGGTAAAGTTCAAAAGAAGGGATGATGTTTAGTGGGTAAAGAGAAGAGGGACAAGGACCATTTCAGGAATTTGACAATACCACAGAACAAGAGAGACAAGGGACAAAGAAATAGCAGAAAGACAAGTTGTCTTAAACAATGAAGCTGCTCTATGAAATGATCAGGGTGTCGAGATGTTTTATACTTAGTGAAGAGAAAAAGTAAGGAATTCAAATCGTGATCTGTCACACAAAGCAAGGGAACGAGAAAACATCCTACAAAAACAGAATGGAAAACCCCCAGTTGAATCATGACGACTAGAATCTAGGCCTTTCACAGAGTTTACACATCATACCATGATTTTGCATATTACATCCAAGGAATACTACTCCTCACCAGATTCAGGAAAATGTAGGTAGTGAAATAGTTAATGGAGAGCAATTAAAACTCTATGACACAAAAATAGAGGTAGTGCAAAAATAAAACAAGAGAGCGTTAAAATGCTGAGGAAAAAAACCCACATGCAAATGTAAATAAAGTTAATTCTAATTTCAACAAAATATAAAATGCTGAGTGTCTCCACTGAAGTTGGGATCAAGGCCAAAGTTACCAAGAGGAGAGGACTCTGATGCCATCATTGACCCAAGGAGAAGCTCGGTACCATTTCTTTCTCTAATTTTTGATAGCTAAAGAAATTTGAAGCAAAAGCTCTCTATATGTAACACTCAGCTCCAAGACAGAATGAATATAAAGTCTCAAAGTTGGACAATAAGACATACGACAAATGAAAACATTGCCATTAAATCAGAGCAAACAAAGAGAAGAGAATAAGTCTTCTGGAGAATTAAGCTTTTACTCAGAGCCAAGTAAACTGATCAGTGAAGCAACTGTGCGCAAAAAGAAGGTTTCTTTCAAGAATATTCTGTTTACTGTTCTGAACTGCTACATTTCTTTTCCCCTCCCAATCTAGAAGATAAGCAAGCACAAAAGCCGTATATCAACATTTTACTAATGTTACCTTTACAGTCATACAGTAAAGGTAAAATCTTGTAACGATTCACCTAGTTAAAAATTCCACAAGCAGAAATGGACAATGACTGAACTTGACTCAAACTGCCTCACTTGATGTCCATCACTCTAGAAAAAGGAATGTGAAAGACCATTAATGATAAATGAAGACAACGCACAAGTTTGCTCCAAGTAGAGGGACAAGCCTAAACACACACACCCCCTCCAGCTTTTCTTTTTCATTTTCCTCAGAGTCCCTTTGCTTATTCTTCAATTGGTGGAGACTTGGATGCATGTCTCAACTTTTCTTTCTTTTGTAAAGAAAGAGGACTTTAAATAGAGTCCTACTGCATGGTGCAGACTGAGGAGTTGCTAAGCGCTGAAACTTTTCAGGCTGACAACTTCAGCCTCTAATTAAAAACGTTAAAGATATTTTTGTATGTAACAAACATTACGCTCTTGTACATCAATCTGGTTCTCCAGACAAGCATAAATTGCTTGACAGTAGTGTATTTCTTATTGTAATTACAGTTTTTTCCCTACTAAGCAGGTAAATTGTTTGAAAATTCATCAATTCACTAGGATTCAAACCAATCTCACTTCTCTAATATATCCTGATTTATCTTGGACTCTATAAGGAACTCCGAGACCTAACCGTCCTGTGTAACTTTATTCTGTATATACTTCCTTCTTTGGCATAGTAACTTTAATATTTTATAACTAAATTATGAATGGCAGACAAAACCATCCCCATTTAGAAGCTAACAATCGGTAATTGATGAATAAAATTTGTTTCCTGTCGTTTTTAATGTGATAAAAGAATAGATAAAAAACACCTTTTTTTTTTTTCCTTTTTTAGGGAGCATAAAAATAGTGAAGTTATGTTCTAAACCTGCTCAAGAATCTCCCTCTCTCTCATGGAAAGCAAAGTCCATAATCAAACTGCCTTCGGAGTTCATATCAGACAAGCAACCAATGGCTCTGGTTAGCCAGCCATGCCAAGTCTTCTATTGACACCTGCCAACCTCTCGTTGCTAAAATAAAATACCAATATAACCAGAAGTCAGATGTGACCAATGCTGTAACTGACATTTTTCTCAGCAGAGGGGGACATCATCATGTCCTACCTTAGAAGGTCTGGATTCTACACTGCATGCCCAGAAATCTGGCCAACAGTGGAGTGTCTGTGCTCCTCCCTCACTTGTCTGAGGACAGTGCAGGCCGATTATCCTGACATGGGGGTACATGTCCACTGTCAGGTCTCATAGGGGCCTGGCAGCAAGAGTAACAAAAAAGACTGCAATAGAAGTTTTGAAGTTGATAGCCACATGCCAGATACTTTCTGCCCTTAAAGAGGCTTTTTTCTTCCTTTTTGCGTCAACTGTAACAAAAGAAGCAAGAATAAAATAAGCAAGTTGCTTTACGGAATACAAGGGCAATCAAAAACCACCACAAAGGCATCGCAGAGAAATGCCGTTGCAAGTACAGAAGATGAGATATCTGCCAGTGGTGGAAACTGTCTCTTTAAAAATGAACTAGTGGTTTCCAGGCCCTTTTTGACTTGTCTCCTGGTGATAATCAGTCTTCCAGATGGTTTCTCATTGCCTAATGGTGTACACGAGAAAGTAAACATTTCAGATTATTGAAAAATCAAGTATCATTGCAAAACTACTCTCTTTCAGTTAAATGTTTCAGATGAAACGCTCTGAAAACATAAAACTAGCAAGACTTCTCAAAGTGAAATTGAGCGCAAATAAGGGAAACGTCTAGCTACATCACCCAAGAAGAGCTTTATAGGCAAACAGACCAACAGTACTCAAAAGCACAAGCTCAGAGACATCCATATCTCAATTACATGACAACATAAAAAGAGGGCTATGTACCATAAAGCAGGTATACGAGTTAGAGCCAGACTACAGCACAAGATGCAGCACAGCTTCCTTAAAATTCCTCCCCATCACTCAAGTTTTTCCACCCCACTAGTGAATAAATTCAAACTGACACTGGTGATGGTCAAATCAAAAAGTTAAACTGAAATGCTTTAATCTCCATCTTTATATGGATAATAAGGATTAATCACTGTTTGAAAGGAGTTATCTTAACTAGATCTCTAAAAATATTTCTACATTAAAAAATCTACTTACATTTGATGTTTTATATATTCTTTGAGAAGTGCTTCATCCACAGAATACATCTGCACTCCTGTTCCATCACCATAGTAATACATCACACTAGCATTAAACTCGGGTTGAAATACTTGGTCAGTTCCTTCCCCATACAGCTCTTGATAACCAACTGAATATTCAAAGTTCACTTCAAAATAAAGCAGAACATAAAAGAAAGATCATGAAAAATAGTAAGTCCAGCACACAAATATTTTAATGCATGATACACACTGCTATTTTACTGTTGGCTTGCAGCATCTGATTTTAAGACTCAAGCCACTTAATTATATTAAGTTACAGGATATGCTTTTTGAGACAACTCATTACTTGATGTGCAAACAATAACATTATAAACATAGTTTAATTTTTTTGCTAAGCATCTACTTCTTTGCATACTTCTAGGGTTTCCTCTGCCTCGTCCTCTTCCTCTGCCTCTACCTCTTCCTCTGCCTCTGGAGAATCCTCGAACATTGCCACCCTCACTTCTCACGCTGCACACTTCATCATGATCATCTCTCTTTTCTCTATCACGACGCCAATCTTTAAGAGAAAAAAGCACAACACTTGCAATCATAATTAAATACCACAGTGCCAAAAAGTCCCTTGTAACAGAGAGTTCTCAGCTTCCGCCCAGGCAATCCACTGACTCGGTCATGCTGGCTGAAGCAGAAGGTCAGATCTGAAGCTGCAAGGGTGAAACGGAAAGGTTTGCCCAGCCATGCCTGAGGGTGAGTCCCGCAGAAGCTGTTAGCAATAAAAAAGAGTGAATGGGCTTGACTGGCAGTCAATCTCAAATTCTTCTGAAGCAACTGGACACTCTGGTGCCAGCTCAGGGATCACAATAGCTGTGATTGGCTTGGGAAGGGAAGGAACGATCATGCAATTCTCCTTCCAGGCATGATAATACAGTCTCCTCCTGTGGGCAACTCCCAGTACCTCGAGAGAGCTAGGAAGCACTGTTGATAGCTTTTGATGATCCTGCTGGGGGTGGGATTTCCACAGTAATGGCTCTCTGGAGCCTCCCTTTTTTTTGCCAGAAACAGCGGTCTACAGCTCCCCTTACTCCGCCCATTTACAGCAATCATTTATTCTCTGCTAGTCGTGCCCCAAACTGAGCTTTTAAGGACCCCTTTTTTGATAACACATGCAAATCTAAAATGACTCTTTAAGAATCTATGTAAAGTTTTCATATAACTATGTGGTCTGCACATAGCAAAAGACAGCTAGAGAAGCATCAGAAGAAAGGAAAGCAAGCAGGTCCAAACCAGACCACAAAGAGCCTTGGCTCCACTCACCACAAACTTAAGAACAGGTGTAATTCTCACTTTATTCATGAAGCCCTCTCTCATACCATTTCTTTCTCTTTTCCTAACACTCTCAGAGACTTCCATCTTCAGACAGTCACCCTTGCTTAAAGTTTCTTTAAGTTGTAAGTGGATAGTCTTCCAGATGCTGGGGGACCTCTTTGTCAAAGGAATGCCTGGGGATACAGCCCCTACTTGATCAAATTGAGTTGCTAAATTTAACAAAGGACTGACTAAAGAGATGATTCTTTGTTCTTGTTTCACTAGCAACTACTTTTAATGAGACCTAAAACAAAATATGTACACTCGTACATCCAAGTTTGTGTACTTTATTTTCTGTCAAGTAAGACTCTGAATCTATGAATATCATAATCTGTATGTGTGTCTCTCACTGGGAATTTGAACCTTAGCCTTCACACTTGCTACCCTCAACCTTAGAAATCCCAAATGCGTAGGCATTATTTGAACTATTTCCCCAAATCAGTTTCAATTTTGCACTCCGAGAGTACATGTGGCTCAGACACATGCAAAAGTCCTACATGTAATGCCTTCACGAGCTAGGGTTGTATTTAAGCCTGAAACAAGTTTTTTATTTAAACAGGCAACGTTCCTGAAGAGCAAGAGATGTTTTATGTTCTTTCACACTGAAACTGGTCCTGAATCACTACAGCCTTGAGGTAGAGCTCATGATACAAGTTTCTGGTCATTTCTTCAGCAATTATTCCTCAAGATGGACAAAGTGATACGCTGGTAAAAATACTCCCCCTGCCCCTGTCCACCCATCAGGCATCCAGATCAAACTCGTACATCCATGTTCCTAAAATGACTTTGTAAACAAGTCCCATCTCAGTAGCGTCCAGCACTTACTATAAAGAGCAAACATTTAAATTGTTAATGTATATTGTGATTTTAAAACTTAAATGCAAATACATAAACCAAAGAGTTACACTCAGCCTAAGATTTCTGCCGTCTGACAAGCTGCACAGAACGCCCGAGGACCAGAAGCAGTACCAGCTGCGATGCCTTTCTCCCTCTGTTGCGCTAGTACAACTTTTTGCATGGCCATGCTGAGAAATAGGTCAGGGAACTGAGGGCATTGATCCAACTTAAAGGAAAAAAACAACATTAGCAGAATTGCCAAAGCAGAGTTCAAAGTGTAGGTCCACAAGCAATTGGTCTGGTAGCACGAAGCTGCAGGAATAGCAGCCGAGCAGGACAAAGCAACCACCTCACGAGAATATTTCCAAACTTTCTGCATCATGAATCTTTGGCCCAAGACTTGGTAGGGAGCCATGAAGAGAAAAATATATGCTGCTCTGATTCAGAGCACCACCACACGCTGTAAAGATAGGCTGTTTCAAAACTCACTTACTCAGCAGAGTCAGTGATTGAGACATTTAAACTCTGATCAATTTGTGAAGAGGTTCATAAAAAATCTGACAGTAAACTTTTAAAGACAACTTTCCGATTTAAAATCTGTTAAACTACAGTGCTTTTTTTTTTTTTTGGCTGGTTATTGGCAAATATTAACACTAGGTTTTACTTAGTACAGCCAAAGTCAAGTTTCCAACATAAACTGCCAATCTAATGCCTACTCACATGTATTATACTTTATTTGCCACAAACAGAAAGACCCAAAGATTGAAAACCACTTACTTCTTGTCTCATTCCGTCTGTTGTTATGAGGTATTAACTTGTTTGTTTCCAGCAGAAATCTTGAGCTAGTTCGAGAGCCTGGTCTTTCTTGACTGTCTGACCTTACATCGTCCAAGTGAAGTGGCACCCATTTCTGCTTGTTACCTTAAAAAGTTAATAGTACTTGATGTTTCAGCTCCCGAAAAGATTCTACAGAATTTTTCTTGTAGAACTAGTAACAGTTAATTTCAAAGTTTAAAAACTGGGAGAAGCTTAACATCGAAATTTTAAGACATGACGAATGACTAAACAATAATAAATGCAGTAAATGGGAATTTCTCAAACTGAAAGGCAACCTTACCTAAGCTTTAAACATATGAAATGAAGGTGAGCTTTTTTATTTAATGAATTTTTTATGTATGCTCCACTACTGAGAATTTATAGCTACGCAAGTGTAAAATATACAGTAAATTCATTACTATATAATTTCACAACTTGCACATGAAACTTAAAGGTAGAAAATAACACATCAAGTTAACCACTAAAATAAAGACTTCAATCACAAACTACAAAAATTTTCCTGATAATTTAGCTGTGGTACTGTATTTTTACCCTGAGATACTCAGATTAAGTTTATTCACATGCATCAAAAATCATCAGCAAAGCCGTATTTTGTTGTAGGCTGGCCTCAAATATCCACTAACCATTTATTTAATGAAAATATTTTCTGTTCTATACTTAATTGGTATTGTGGTCTTCATACCTTTGTAGCCAAGAAATATAAGCAAATGCATAAAATGCGTTATCCACACTGGGCAGGGGGGAATAGGTCATACCTGTGGAATGTTTTGCTTTAAATTTCCACTTAGATTGAAAAAATTAAAAGCAATAAAGGATTTGTTTTTAAACGTATACATAGGAAGATTAACCAATCTAAACAACAAAGGGCTTTAGGATCTGAAGAAGTATCAGCAGGGAAGCAAGAAAAAAAACCAGCTGATGGCAGCAGTATCTTAAAACTCTCAGCTGTTTCTCCAGCCTACTCAAGTCTAAAGACCAAATGATACAGATTTGCTTCTTATTTTTAATGTAACAGATGGATCAAAAGGAAATTAATAACCTGGTTTAGTTTTCAAGTGATCACTTCGAAGCGTAAGCTAATAGTAAAACTTGAAAATGACAATGTTACTATATATAGTAACACACACACACACATATATATATGAAGTTAAATTAACATAACACTATCTAGTTAATGAAATAAAGATGTGAGAGACAGTAATGGTTTGTACAGTCATGCTAAAATTTTCCAGAAACTGCCAGAGCTCCATGGACCATCAGTAGGACACGAGCTGCTTTTTCCCCCAGAATTCCTATTTGACTAAACAGAACACTCCAAAACCTCAGACAGGAACCCTGTTTTAAGCTTCCTAGCAGAAAGCAATATATCTCGTTATCACCTCAAAAATGCAAAACATAACAAGTTTCATCAAGTCATTCAACCGGAATTAATGTAACTATCAATGGTAACTTACTGCACTATACATAGTGCCCACACTGACCTTTTTTCCTTTGGTTATTAGTTTGAGCTTCATCTTCGCTAATATTATCTCCTGGACCATCTGGCTTTGCCTCTGGGTTGTCCTTGATTCCATTATTGCTTTTTTGATCAGATTTCTCCTCCTTTTCTCTTCTATTTGTTGGCTTCTTACTGTGACTTACAGTCTTACACTGCAAGAGATATGGGTAATTATTTCTGACAGTACAGCTGCTGATAGCAAAGGCATAAATTTCCTTTACCTATTAAAATTCCTTTATTATTACGTGTTCTCAACCTCTTCAGTAGGGCGAGTTTTAAGAACTGTGTTGTTTTGTAAAGTCTCATTTTAAATAGTTCTATTTTCTGCTAACTTGGCAAGACTATAAAAAGAAAGTTTTTGTCTATTTGTTTTTTTAACCGAAGATGTAGAACTGCGGAGTGCATAACAATCATGTTTCAGTATCTCAGGGCCGAAATTTATTCTATAGGAAAGAAAGAAATGTTACTCACCAGTACCTACTGTTTAGAATTGATTATCTTTAAAAAGCTGTGCTTACAGAATACTGAATGGTAAATGAGAAGTTCCCATGATGCTGTCTAATCTCAACAGCATGCCAAACGTTCATGGTAAACTATAAGAAGCCACAGGTCTAACTCAGACAATTCTGCTCCACTAAATCAGAACATGAACCAAAGATCAGAGGATGTGGGGGTGTATGATTACAGATTTTATTTTTTTCCCCACATTAGAATATGGCATTTACTGGGAACTGTGTGCCTTTGAGTAGTGCCAGCATCCTGCAGATCATCACTTCTTGGAAATCCCACAGAATAACATGTTTCGAAGAAGGCAAAATGAACAGCATTTTAGTGAATAGTGGAAAGTGTCATTTTTCCCCAGTACCAATACAGGCCGGGGGATGAAGGGATTGACAGCAGCCCTAGGAGAAGGACTTGGGGTCTTGGTTGATGAGAAGCTGGACATGAGTCAGCAATGTGCACTCACAGCCCAGAAAGCCAACTGCATCCTGGGCTGCATCCCCAGCAGCGTGGCCAGCAGGGCGAGGGAGGGGATTCTGCCCCTCTACTCTGCTCTGGTGAGACCCCACCCGGAGTACTGCATCCAGTTCTGGAGCCACCAACATAAGAAGGACATGGACCTGTTGGAGAGAGTCCAGAGGAGACCACAAAGATGATGAGAGGGCTGGAGCACTTCTATGAAGTCAGGCTGAGAGAGTTGGGGTTGTTCAGCCTGGAGAAGGCTCCAGGGAGACCTTATAGCAGCCTTTCTGTACTTAAAGGGGGCCTACAGGAAAGATGGGGACAGACTTTTTAGTGGGGCCTTAGTGATAGGACAAGGGGTAATGGTTTTAAACTGAAAGAGGGTAGATTCAGACTAGATATACGAAGAAATTTTTCACGAGCGTGGTGAAACGCTGGCTCAGGTTGCCCAGAGAGAGGTGGCAGATGGCCCAGCCCTGGAAACATTCAAGACCAGGTTGGACGGGGCTCTGAGCAACCTGGTCTAGTGGAAGACACCCCTGCTCATGGCAGGGGGATTGGACTATATGACCTTTAAAGGTCCCTTCCAACCCAAACCATCCTATCATCAGATATAATATCTACCTGCAAAATTAAGCTTCACAAACACTTCTGCCAAACAGAAAGAATACTCCTATGTTTTGGAGTTAGCTTTGAACCTGCTGGAGTGCATACAGCAGGTACTGAAGTACTCTGCCATTATTAATTTCCATGCAAAGCCTTCCCTTAGACAAATCAATTGAGATTAAAAACAAGCTGTATATTATTTGGTTTAACAGACACTACATGAATTTGTGTACTAAAATTCTTGCATACTTAAGTCAGCAAAAGGTTAATTAACACCCATGCAATACAATCTAGACCATCTGGCCAACCAAAAATTCTTTTAGAAAATACTCTTAAAGCAGACTATTTCCAACAGAAAGCATCAAATGTGTATATTCTATGAAACACTACATATGTATCTCTCAGCCACTCTGATTAGTACTGTACAGACATCATTAATCTTATCAAAATTTGACATAATAACCAAGTAGATGACAAAGACCTGCAGTACTAAAAAGAATGCAAAAGATAAGGGCACATGTTTTAAGTCACTAAAATCAGTGCTTCCAAAAAAAAAAAAAAAAGATATGCTAAAATAATCATATTATAGGTTTAGCCACAAATCAACATTAGCATTTACAAATATTATTGAAGGATATAAAATTTAATCCTTCCAATGATATTCAATCTCTCAGATCTAAGCTCAGCAGAGCCTCTCCTTTTCTGAGCATGAGAACATGACAGAAAATATTATTTTTTAGACACAGTTACAGAGTTTCTCTGCAGTGTATCTCATGTGTTACAACACTAGTCTCTGAAAAGTTACAAACAAAAAGTACTGCATAGTGGAACTGACCACACAATCTTTAAGAACAGCATTTTTGGGTTATTAGACTGTGGCAAACAAAGAGGCTGTGCACCTGAGGTATAAAAAGCACATGTGAAATTAACTCTGATCTTACAAGTAACTAAGGAAGAAGCCTGATGCACAGCTGAGAGTTACACACCTCTAATGCCACCAGATAAATTGGCAGCTTTAGGATGTAAGTCATGCATCCTTCATGATATTTTAAATATATCACCACTGTCTCGTTCTGAGGTGCCAGCCTTTTCCGTGCACATCTCAGCAATTGATAGGAATATTGATGATACAGAACCTTACAAATACTTTTTAAATAAAAAAAAAAATCAAATCAAGGATCTTGTATAAATCCTAAACCACGATGCACACACTAAAGTATTCTAACTGGTACGTGAGCAACTGAACGAGCATTAATTTATTGGCATATAACCTATTCAGGTTTTAAAGATTTTTTCTAGCAATCTCAAAGATTTTCTTTGAGATCCTGTAGAACAAGCTATTAGGAAGCAAATTCTACCTAGCAGTAAACATAATGCAGTGCCAAATCTACAGACATCTGTAATTTTGACCTGCAACACTAAAAGCCTGGTTAGACACCTGAAAATGTTTTGTTGCTGACATAAACAACAAAGTTATGACAATCAGTTGAGAGAGAAGGGAGGGTGTTAGAAACTGAGACCACAGGACAAATGATTTACGCCAAACTATCTTAATACTCTTTTTCAGTTTTCGTTTGGACACTTTCAATTCTCCAATGCACACTGCCGAATCTACATCTTCTGGTTTCCCTCACCAAGAAAACAGTAAAAGCATCACAGGGGTGCTGCAGAACTAAAGCAAAGAGCAAAAAGGGACCTCATATCTTGCAATAATCTGTGCTGTTTTAAATAGCATAAAAGAGGTGTAAGATATATTGTGCACTTATCACTTGAGATAAAGGAGCATAATCTGATGGAATAGCTGTTAACTAAACATCCAGCAAGAGGAAAATATAGCAGAGAAATAGGGCAAGGATAACTAAGCTGTCCTAAGACAACCTGCACAAAGCATTCTGAGCCACAAGGGAGAGCAGCACATTCACAACCCCAAAGACCTTCTCATCTGTGCATAAACTTCCCAACGAGTAGAAAAGGGAAATGTAAGTTTTAAAATGTTGGAGTAAATATGGCCCGTTTTTACCTACGTGTCCGTGGCACACCACTAACGATAAATGGAATGTACGTGTGTAGGCTTGTGAAGGGTTCAGAAATTCCAGTACCAGTGCAGACAGTTAAGCACAGACCAGTAACCTGAATTATTTCTGCTGAATTATTTCAGAAAAAAAATCCGCTGAAACCCTACAACACCCGAAGTGCATTCTGGGGAAATGGTATTAAGCAGAGAAGTCAATATGTTTTTTAAAAAAATAATACTGAAGATAACAAAGGATACTTACTTCATTGTTTGCTATTTCGCTTGGTGTTGGCCAGTTTGTGATATCACCAAAATCACCAGCCTGCAAAGATGACAAACAGTTTATACTACTTCCTAGATTTAGTCCTCCTTAATACATGGAAGATGTCAGTCATGACTCAGAGGGCCAGAATACTGCTTTGAGCAGAACTGTTAGAAGTAGCAATTTTTAAAAACTGAGAAATACAACAGAAAACAAACTCACAGCTTTTAAAAACAGAATACGATCAACTGTAGAAACAACTACTCACTGCAGTTACATCCAAATCAAGGTTCAATACATCTTAGTTTGTAATTAGTATAAGTGTCTAAAGAATGCCTTCATGAAGAATATTTTAAGTGAGCACAGCCAAGAAAAGATAGCGAGCAAGCAAAATTTTCTAGATTCTATTACAAAACAAACTAAGAGGGCTTATGACTTTTGAGCACACAGAAAAAACCTGTCAAATTAAATGTTGCCTTACACATAGCTTTCCTATGTGATTTAAAGGTATCTACTACTTAAAAGTCATTTTACCTGTGCTCAAACGTCTTCCAAAAGCTATTATCCAACCTAAAAAGGAGTAGCTGTACAAACTTTTAGACACTTAGTTTTTCAATAAAAGGATTCAGTGTCACCTGTTGTCACAATGATAATTTTGTAACAGCACATAAAGCACACAGATCCCATAACAGACAAAAAGGATTTCCAAAACCCATCTAGCATCACTTATGCTCAAGTAATGTTGTTTCTTGCAGCCCCTTCATATTTTCATATAATACCATTGCTTTTTTTTAAAAAAGTGCCTTTCCTTATCCCTCATACATACACCACTTTAGCAGCCTTTCTAATTTTAAATTTCCCTTCCTTTTTTACTTTTTTTGGTCTTCAAAATTAACCATTACTAAGGCAAAACATAACACTTCTGCTTGTAGCTTCAAAATACCTTGCAATCTTTTTATTTCAGTAATATCAGCTATTTACCATATTGAATATTTACAGCCAGAAATGACTTCATTTTCCTACCACATTATCAGCCGAGCTAAATGCCAGTTTAGATTAACAGGTTAGATTAACAGGGATTTCTAACACAATCGGTCTAGTAACTCATAGCTAAATGTCCTTCTGGCAAATACAAACCTTGCTGGATTTCCTTGTCCTGGGTTTCGCTGCTTTTATAACTTTAGTGGAATTTTGTAGTTCTGAAAAGGAAGAAAGATATTTTCAGGTGAAGAATTAGACTGCACTCTAAAAGATGAAGGGACGTATACTTTAACAACTCTGTTTAACTATTTATCATACTACACCAAAGTTTTTCTGAGGCCTTGGTATTGAAGTCAACGAACATTTCCATAAAGTAACTAGTAGTCAGGTTGTCAGGTTGACATTGAAAAACTCACATTCCTAATAAGTGTAAATAACCTTGAAAACCAGGTGTACAGGATACTGTATAACACAGTATTTAAGCATTTGCTCAGTTATAAGGTCAAGACTATTTGAAAACGCTGGTGTCTTAACCTAAGAAGCAGCAAAGAAAATGAGCCTCTGAAACATATTTTAAATGTTATCCTTTTAGATGCTATATTTATAAGACAGAATTAATTTATGAAATCTATCATTATGCAAGTATGAAAAAAACATAGACGCAATTACTTATTCACAAATTCCTAGTAATTTCCTTTTATAAGCAATTACTCAAATGCCAAATAAAATTTAGCCATATTGCCCACAATCAAGCCAAAGCAATGAAAAAAAATGCAAGAAAAGGTGAAAAGAGAAAATGACTACAAAAACTACATTGAGACTAATAAATTTTAATGCCCAAATTCCACAATGGATATGTCTATGATAAATATGAGCATCTGCAATGAAGCTGACACTTGGACATTTTCAGAACCATCCTGAGTCAAGACCTAAACTATATGATGATCCCATCTGATCTCCCAAGACAAATTCTATTATACTGCCACGACTAATATCTGCCAGGAATTAATAAACAAATTGGAGATAACTCTCTCACATATGGCAACATTATTGAGCCTAATGATCTAGGATCAATAGCCTACATTTTAAAAAAAAGTTTACTTAAACTTGCTAAGTCTTTTAATACATGTGCAATTACCCTTCTGTATACAAATCCAATTTTCTCATTCTGTGCGATTTTTCCTGACCCATCTCAATTGCGTTCTACTTTTTGCATTGGGAATTTAGGGGAAAACACCCACTAGTATCAGGCAATTTTTCTTGGAGATTAGAATTGAGACAGAGGAAACCACCTCATAATTTCTCCTGTTAAGCCCTGGTTCTGATCTCCCAACACGTATTTTGCCCTAGAGAAGTGGTCACAACCTTTCCTTGAAACTTCTTATTCAGTATTTTATTGCAAGACAAGCTTGACACATTGAACATGACTGAAATCACTAGTGGATTGTTATTTCATACAGGGATAACATCACCTCCTCAACCATTATCTCTTTCACATCCAGTGACTAATCTTCCTTATCGCAGCTTCACACTGGTAACCCCACCCTTGTGCCCCAGCGACTCTGAAAACCCTCTCTGTCTGCTTCCTGGAATATGCTGTAAACGTTAGAAGTGTAAACTAATGTAGATTCCATATTCCACTGTAAATTATATTAATACTGCTATATACAACTTGCACATCACACAAGACCTGTGAATTCATTGAATCCTGATCGGCCTGTGACCTTTGCCACACCATCTACCAGCAGGTTTTTTTCCTCTCCTACAGATCTGCTTTTTAAAGCAAAGACAAAACACACACCCCCAGACTGCGTCTTTCTTGTTATTCAGCCTCAATTAACTTTAGACTGAGAGCTTGCAGAAACACACGGTGACTGTGCAATCCTAATTTTTACTTGTCGTTCAATAATAAACTAATTGCCCTTTACAAAACAAGACAAACAGCTGTAGAGGTGGAGTAGCAAACAAATTTGTAATTTTCTCCAACAAAACTACCAATTATCTGTAAAGGTAAACTGACGTCCCACAGCATTTGTCCTCCAGTAGTCTGTAAACACACCTCTCTCTTTAGCTGTTCAATTACCTTACTGAAGCCCTTTTTCCATCTCACAGCACTTTTACTTAAATTGCTGCTGAAGGACTGCTCCGCCAGAACTCCTACTCTGTGTGTCACCAGGGCGTAGCATTCAAAAATAAAAGACTGAATGTCGCTGCACTATCTTAGTCATGGGATATTATTCCAGGCGGCAGGAGAGGCTATCTGAATCGAGTAGAATGAGACCCAACTCGTTTTAAGGACTCTCTCTTATCTGTATGTAGTAATCCAAGACTTGGAAGATGCATTTGCACACTAAATGAAAAGAAAATGAATATTAGGCAACACACCGCCTAGTTGATGATGCCCTTTCTGAACTCAAAGGCCCGAGATCATACCACGCTCTCTACCTCCCTACCCAAAAACAACCCCACAGAGTTTCCGGCCCTCCAAAAAGAGACACATTCAAAACCAAATTTAACTGATCTTTCCTGACGGGCTTTCTGGGGCTTATCACAGGAGAGCTGGATTTTAGCATGAAGTGTGAAAAGGAAGATAAAGGTGAAGGAAAAAAAAATAAATACTGCGGGTGGGAGACTAAAAGAACAAAACATCAGATCACTTACAGGTTTTACCTATCTGTTAGTTGTTATGAACAGGCCTAGAGCCACTGTTCAGGCAAAACTTACTGCAGAGTGCATTTAGATAAAAGCTCTATGCTTAACATTACCCTGGCTTTTGGTTTCAACATCACGTAACAGTGCTGAATACCCAGAAATGGCATCTTTAGTACATTGCTCCAGCAGAACCCAACAAGCCCTTGCAAATAAAACTACTTCACTACAGTGTTAATTCCAACCTAACTGTATTAAAATGGTTTATTCAGTCATATGCTACAAGGTAAGTTGTTTTGTAACGGCATGCTGCATTGATAAAATAATTCAGTTATCTTCAATTACTTTACTTGCTGGGTTTCAGCTGAGTTTTGAGGGAGTGGGGAAAAAAAATAAAATCGTGGATGTTTAATTGCCAATGATCATCTTTCAGTCACTTGAACTCCATCCAGTAAAGATGCCATACACACGAAAACAGAAATCAGCCTTCAAAGCCATTTTTATTATGGTTCTTCTAAGTCTTTTAATACACCACATCCTAACACAAGGTATTTTCTGCAGAAAGATGCAGATGTGCAAACATGCCAGGTGCAATATGTCAAGATACATGGGATGACAGTTCTGAAAAATTAAAGATGAACTTTGGAACCGCTAAAGCAGCAGCAATCCTCTGGGACAATGGCAGCAGAAAAGGAAAAGCAGACTGGATGCTGCGCAGAGATTAAGAGAAGCAAAGCTTGTACGTAAGGATGTGTCACCAAAGTACCACTGATTACAAGGAAAATAATGTTTTCAGAAGTAGTACTTCAGAATGGATGGTTTGAAGTTCTGCAAATAACAAGTCAGCAAGTACTTTGTTCTGGTAGAAGGGGAGGGATGATGTTGCCAATTTCTTCGGAAAGCAAAGCCTATTAATAAAAGGTAGAACACATTCTAATTCTGATACAAAGTTTATGCTGTATGGATTTCCAGACAATATTAAACTTTTATTTTTACTTGAACTACACCTGTATTTCCTTCAGTGAAGGAAAAACATCACGTAAGTACCAGAAGTGCTTCAGGCAGCGGCTGAAATCACCCAGCAGAAGAGCTCTTCAAAATTACAGTGGAACACGTTTGTTGGACTTGTACAACATTTTCCTTTCAATGCACAGTTTGAAACTTCACAGCATAATCCGTTTTTAAACAAGGTAAGCTATACTTAAATCTATTGCTTTAACAGATAAGTGTGAAAGTCTTGCAAATGTGACACAACAATCCCTTGAAGTATACCATTGAAATCTAGAGCATGGATTTAGATCCAAGATTCTGTGAGATAAAAAACCCCAGTAATTATGCTAACATCCTTTCCTGTAAGAGTTCCAGCATTTTATAGCAAAACTACATTAGTTTGACCTTCTTCACACTACTTGAACAACTAACCAAAGCAGTGAGTGGACACCTGCATCCTTCCACCTATTTACATTCAAAACCAGTCAGTTTTTCAGTACAACAAGCAACAGGAGGAAAAAAAAAAAAACACCAACCACAACACAGCAATACATGATTGATAAATCATGATATTATTTATTTTCTTTGCACTTCATTTCTCATCTCATTTTTTTCTTAGCTTCTTCATAGAAAGCTGCGACCTGTGACTCAATTTCTACAAAAGCTTTCATGGTCTAATGGGAGCACGTGTTAGAGCACAGCAAGCCAGTACCGTGTCTCAGACTCTCAGACTCGAGGCAGCAGGATGGATTCCTCTCTCATAACAGGTCTCCAGCTTAGAAACAAACAAAACCTACCATACAAAATTACACGTGCTGTTATATACAACTAAAACACAGACAGCAGGTTTGTAAAGATAATGTTTTTAATCCCTTCAGGGCTGGGGTAATTGTCAATGTTGTACTTTCTGATAATTCTTAATTTGTAAAAGCTGCTGTTCAAACACTCCGTGAATTCATAAGAACTAGTATCTGCCTTAGATAAACCAAAAAAATTTGATAATCAGATCATTTACCCATTTACTAATCAAAAGCTTGCTATTCCTAGTAACACAGTATACCTTTACTAAACTGTACTTTTATAACCTGTTTGCTAACAGACTAAAGTAAATTAATTTATACAATAGCACTACAGTGAACTGGTTCTGCTACCAAAATATCAATCAGATAAAAGGTGTTCTTTGATGCCCAGAAATAAACACAATGAAGAAAGACAAACTGAGAGCAATATACAAGACTGAAGTGTGCAGTCATTTTCATTAACTACATTATTCAAGCAAATTAGGAAGGAAACCTACTTCAACCACATAAGCAGCACAGGTATTTTGCTTCGTTGAACACTTTCATAAATTTCATGAACAATTTTTGAATAATTAGCTAATGAATCATTAGAGACCCACATCAGCTATGCAAATCACATGAAGAATAGAGAACCTGTCATTCAGATTCCCTTTTGCAAGCTTACAAAAAGGACAGCGCTTTAGGTTTCATCAAACGAAGAGGTGGGAGAACTTTCATAATAAAAATATTTCAATTACTCCATCCTGGACAAATTAGTTATACGGAGGAAGGGTAACTAGCCTCTTCTGTGAGGGCCCAGCTCTGAGGGGTAGCTGAGGAAAAAACAAGACAGAAGAAAGACAAGGAATACAGGACTAACGCTGGGTTGTTCTGCAGCATCTGTATGGATACATCTTGTTGGCTCAATTTAAAAAAAAAGCTTATCTTGTTACCTTGTAAAAAATTATCTACAAGATTAGATGGGGCTTCTTCCTTGCAACCGTTTCTCCCCTCTTACTCACAGAGCTTCAACTTGAAGAGCTGAAGACTTACTGCAATATATTGGCCGGGCGCTACAAGGGAAGCTGAGGGGAGGAGGACGCGCCACTGAAGTACCTTTCATCATTTGACAGCCTACACTAAAGCTAACTCCCTGTGCTCACCATCACCAGGATTAGACAGAAGCCTATTAACTTCACCAGCAATTTCATACGGCTACGAGTCTTTCTTCATGAGTTAAATGCGGATTAGGATGTAAAAGTAGCTATCTAATTCTGAAGTTATTCTGTTTAAAAGAGAAGTTTAGTAAAAGGCTTAGTCGGAAACAATGAACTGTGGTAACAAACACCATGAAAAATTAAAATATGTTTACATTAGGTGTTTAGTTTACTATAACATGATTAAAACCTACTAACATATCTGAGACAAAAGAAAATAATAGGTCATAGTAACAACACTTTGACCAAATTATTTCGTCAAGAATTTTAAGCCTTTCACATTACTTTTTTTCTTCTAGTGTCAGGTGACATTAACAGTTTCTTTCGGTAACAAGTCAGGTTTGCCTCTATTACGAACTAGGACCACGCTAAATTGAAAGTCAAAAGATGACAGACTGGGGTCAGTTTTCTCAAGTGCGTAACTATCACTGAACATACCATATGTACACATCTCAAGAAACTTTCCACAAATTAAGCCAGGATCAACAAGTCGAACAGGATTCAGTCACTACTTTGATGCGAGATTCTTTAACGTTTTATTATCCTCTTTACGGATAGTTTTACATTCCATCCCAGTAGTATTTCTGCTCATCAACTTATTATTACACATGACTAATTTCCATACTACTACATTCATAAGGGCCTAGCGTGACTGATTTGGCTTTGCCAGCATGCAATTAGTTACTCCAAAATACATCCCTTGTTGCAGACGGATGCACATGGCAATTCCTTCCTTCAAACAGACAGGAAAGATCAGCTGCTTTGTCTTTGACAAGGGAAAGAGTGGTGGCTCCTTCAATGGTGCTTTCAGTGGTGGCCAAACCAAAACACGCACCCTGGTATATGTTCTTCACCAACGCCATTACCAGCAACAGCGACTCCCATATTTGCTAAGTTATACACTTGCCACTGAAGATGATGTTTCAGTGCAACTACTGAGTTTAGTATTAATTTGATAAAGGGTAAGCACAACTTTTACACACAGGAAAAATAATTTAAAGTTCTCCAAAATCATCAAATTAAGCATATAATGTGCACAGTGTATGAACTCACTGCCTCCTTTCTCCCTTCTTCCTTCAACAACTATTTGCATGTTTTATCTAAAGTGGAAAAGTAAACTTTACAGAAGGTGAAGCACGAGGTGCTAATGCAACAAAAGAAGTCTTTCTAATGCCTCTGATGTACCATTATTATTACTGTCACCGCAAGCCAAATGAATGACAAGTTCTCTTTCATGTATGGACAAGACCACAAGCTACTGCCCAGCAAGCTGGATTGTAGAAGCTTTGCATAAATAGGCATTTATGAGTGCATCAGTACATGCAAACAAAACAGTCGAGATGATAAAGGTGACTATATATGTTGCCAAAAGGTTTGATCTTCAGCTAAGTAGAGATTTTGTGGTCTGGAGAACTCCTCCGCTTGCATGACCTGTACACTTGAAACTATAAATTATGTATTTCTCTTTGTGAATGAAGTACGTATTTAATCCAAGGATAAAAGTGACTGTGAGATCACAAAAAGGTTTGTCAGGTGCCTTCAGGAGCAAGTGCTGAGATTGAAATTCTCAGGGAACACAGGCTGAAATACGCATTTTGAGGTCAGCAGTTTACTTCCAGCCAAGAATAATACTCCCAAGAAGCTGCTAACTTCTAGGAACGCTTTGCGAGCCTAGCAATTTCAAGTCAGGTCTTCAACGACCAACTTTGTAAAGCTACCTGCCTGTTTAGTCGGTACGGTGCCTATAGAGTAGCTTTATCTTAGGTGTAGTGATTAAAGGCCACAAAATTATACCATGGCTACTCTCGCTCCGGCTCTTTCCATGTAAACAGTTTGAATCCTGCGAGCAAGCAAACTGACTGCTTTTGTTAACGTTTACAGCCTCCGCAATCCAAAAACCGAGTAACGGATCGTACAGAGGGCCTCACTATGTAATTAGGCAAAGGCGACCTGCGGTAAAGCAGCCGGGATTCAGCGATATTCCTAAAGAAAAGCAAAGCGAGACAAGCAGCTCACCGGCCCTATTCGCCACTACCAGAGCCCAGCGCCGCGCGGAGCTCGCCCGAGGCCACCAACTCCCCGTCCCCCAGGCCGGGGGCGACCATTTGCAAGTCCCGGGAGCCAGCGGCCGGCACGGCGGCTCCCGCACCCCAACCCTGTCCCCGTGTCGTCGTTGTGTCGCCCCCCCCCCGCCCTCTCCCGCCAGGAGCCAGGCGGAGGCCGGACCACCCCCCCCCCCCCCCGCCTCCCCGTCCCCTCTCTGGCTTCCCTCCTCTGCCCATGTATGTCAAACGCCGGAGCGCCCGGCCGAGCTCCCGCCGAGCCGCACCGGGCCCTCGCCCGCCCGGCGACAAACAAGCGATTTTTTTCGTTTCTAAAATTAAACAAACAAACCAACCAACCTCCAAAACAGCACACACACCCCCCCCCAACACCACCACCACACACCAGCCAGCCAGCACCCGGCCCGCCCCACCCCGGTAACCACCCCCGGGCCCGGCCCGGCCCGGCCGCCGCACCTGGGTCCTGCGGGCCGAGCTGCCCGTCCGCGGCGGGCGGCGAGGGGCTGTCCCCCGCGGGTCTGCGCCTCGTCCACGGGTTCTCCTTGGGCGGCGGGGCTTCCACCGCCGGTCGCCGCCGCTGCCGGCCGCCCTCCTCCGCGGCCTCCTCTCCGGGCTCCGGCCGCCGGGGCTCCTCCGACTCCCGGGTCCGGCTGACCGCCGGGCCGCCGCCCTCAGCCGCCCTCAGCTCGGCGGGCACCGCCGACACCTGCGCTGCGGACATGCCCTGCCGCCCGCCGCGGGGGAGCCGAGCCTGAGGGGAGGGGGGGGGGGGGTGAGGGGGGAGCCCGCCTCCTCCCCTCAGCGCCGCCCCGCCGGCCGGGGCTCCGGCGGATCCCCTGTCAGCTCCCCCGGCCGGGCCGCAGCGCCGCTCGCTCCCCCTTCTCCCTCCTTCCCCTCAGCCAAGCTGCCGTGAGGGGCGGGGGGAGGAAGGGAAGCGAGGGAGAGAGGGAGAGCGACCCGCCGCCGCCGCCGCCGCCTCCTCCTCCTGAGGGACGGGAGGCGCCGCCGGCCCCGCTCGCGTGGAGACGGCGGGTGCGCGGGCGGCGGCCGCCGTAGCAGCCGGGCGGAGGGGAGGGGCGGGGCTTGGGGAGGGGGGGCGGGGGGGCACTCCCGTGCGTTATGACCTCACAGCGGCCGCGCTCGAGCACGGCGGCGCGAGCTCCCCCCCCCCCGGCTTCGCGCGCACGCGGGAACGGCGCTGCCGCTCCCCCCACCCCCGGAGTTACGCACCTGCTTAAGTAACGCGCCGAGCGCCCCCCCCCCCCCCAGCCCGTCAGCCGGTTAAAAAGCTTTATAATTTATTTATAAGCGCCTCTGCTTCGCAACGCGCCCCGCTCTGACCTGGCGTTAATGAACTTGCACTAATTAAAAATATAAAATAGTAAAAAAAAAAAAAAAAAAGAAAAAGAAAAAGCCCACTGGGGTGGCCGAGCGGCGCCGGGCGGGCGGCAGCGCGCACAGGCGGGGAAGGGGCCAGAAACAAATGCCCAGCAGCGAGGGCACGGGCTCGGCTTCGGGAACCGCATTAGGATCGGCGATTTTTTCCACTTTCCTTTTCAGGGTGAAGTCTACCGCTCGAGGGGAAACGCGGGGGAAGGCACGGCAGGGCACGAAGGCACACAGCGTCCCCGCTCGCCGTTGCGCGCCCCCACTCCTGGTGGTTCAAGCTCTGGGTAACGCTTGCGCGGCATTTCGGTTTTATTTTCATCTTTCCTGTTCGGTGTGAGGAGGGGCTCAGGCTACACCAGGAGGGTGAGCACGCCTGGTTCAAGCCAAGTGGACTTCTCTGGTTCAGCACTTCCAGCAGCAGATCCTAGAGAACGTGCTCAGGGAGGACGTGAGAACCCACCAGAGGCCCAGCAGCGAGGGCGTCGCGCCTCATTTAAGCGTCGCAACAGACGGGTACCTTCGCTACCACACCACCTCGCCTCTACCTTTCTACTTTCCACCAAGGATCCCCCAGAAATCATCTTGCAATAGCACCCGTGTGCTCGTAGCGCGCTCACGGGGTTCGTTAGGAGGTTCTGCCCGCACTTCTGCCGTCACGTTATCCCAGAAGCACCACGGGCACAGAATGAGGAACACCACTGCAGCGGGACATTCATCACCCCTTTCCCTCTTTGCGGCCTCCTACTGCTCCCATAATTCTTCTCGGTCACACCTTCAGACACCCTTTCCTCTCCCATTTCTTGTGTTCAGTCTCTCAAAGCGACAGATGCAGGGCTTGGCCCTGTTTTACTCCCTTTCTTAAAAAACGTCTTCTAAAAAATAGCCAACGTCTCTCTAATGAACTACGCAAATTCTTAAGTAGGCTTTTATAAAGCTAGTAAAATATTTTTTAAAATAGTGTCACAAGTAACCAAATTCCCAGTGTTTTGCAGCAGCAGAATACGTTCTGTTTGGGGTAACACTGTTCTCTGCTTGAATGGAATTGTACGCAGTTTTACCCCTTTGTCAGAAAAACAACCCCACAAATCCCCCACCCCCCCAGCTCACCCCTCTTCAGGCACCGAGGCGTTTCTAGGACTGTTCTGGAACTGTGGGTCCAGTAGCAGCTCAGAAGCAGAGAGGCCATCTGCTACAGCACCGAGCACTTCAACCGTCCCCACATGCACAAGTGACTCCGGACACCTCCCTCCCAAGAAGATCCCACCACCTGATGAAGACCCAGGTCTACCTCGAAGAAGAACCCCCCCCAGGTGCTCACTGCTTTCTTCAGCATACTTGGAAATTAACAACCTTTTGCGGTAAACACTTGAAATTGTAACATCTGCCACAACTGTGACACTACTATAAGCAAACCACATGGATACTTTCATGCACCTTGCTGTAATTGCAGATTTAAAGCTTCAAACATTGGCAATAAGGGAGGAGTTTCTCTTTTCATAAATAGAAAAAAGAATTACTGTTGCTTCTAACCACTTTTTGTACAAAAAGTGACACCTGTATTCTTTCTTCCTTTTAAATTTATACCAGGAAAGCGAAAAAAGTTAGAATGATTAAAATTAAAGCAAATCTTCACACTCCTAGAAGCATTTTTCTTTGCGACTAAGGATGAGATTTTTCCAGATGCAATAAATTTACTAATGCCAATTGCATGTTGCAGTGACAGATTTATTTGAAAGGGAGGAGAGCATTCTTAGTGAATAATTTTCACAGGGAAAAAGGGCAATATCCGTATATGTTTACATTTACATTCCTGAAAACAGGAGTATCAGTCACGCTACCCATTCAAAACAATTTTCATATTTTCTATTTTTTTTCCCCAAACTCAGAGGCTGAGCAGAGGTTCGAGTGATACGAAGGTACAGAGGCCCTACCTAAATCACCGGTAAAGGGGATTAACCTCCTGTTCCCTCTTTTTCTCCTGCAAGTGTTAGAAGATAAGGAAGCAGACGTGCGGGCCAGCTTCAGGACTTCAGGAACGCTGCAACGCTGCAGGGCAGAAACCTGAACAGACCAGGGAAAAAAAGCAGGAAACTGGTTAAGAGTTAACTAGTGGGGGGCAACCAGAAATGGCAGCTCGAGAAGTTTTTGTACGTAATTGTTTTGCTAGCTTTGTGGCAGCAGGCGGCTTGCCGTGCACTTTATTGGATGGACTGGGCCTCAAGAGTATATAGAAAGCTTTTACCGTTGCCTAAGACTCGTTTGTCCACTCAAATTTGCGGACCCTTAAATTTTGCCTACTTTGTGTCATCCCTCTCGTTACCTCCTAGCAGGGCGCGTCAGACCTCCTCGGCAAAACTCCGTACTTTCTCCTTTAAGAGCACAGTATTTAAAATACTTACGTTTGAAAAAGAGGCTGATTTACACCACGTGAAACCAAGAGAAAAAAAACCCAATTTTTATGAGCCACTTTACATTTTAAAGCTTATATTTTATCTTGTGTAGAAGCACCCAAGCGTACCAGGAAACACTGCAAATTACGGGATTGCACAATGTAGTAGCATTTTACTCATGTGATAGTTTTTCATGAGGAATTACATGCCTACAGACTATAGGAACCTCCTTGCAGTACTGTATAACTTATCATTACAGCCAAGCTGACACAGAACCTGACAGTTTAAGATAAAGAAACTTCCCTGCCCAACCAACCGTAACTAGGATCAACATTTAAAAAAAAAAAAAGCGACATGAGACAGAAACAATTAAGATAAAAAAAAATATGAACTGCTTCAAAATGTTAGCGGCTACCAAGCAAAACTAGCATTCCGAGGATCCAAGGATTTTCACTTTCTAATCCACTATTTAAAGAGTATCTATACACACGCAGACGACATTCCAGTAAGAAAAAGCAGCCAGACTCCATTTCTTCATATAATGGCACCTTTTTGCAGACTTTCTAGACTAACACCACACAAGTGATCTATCCTCGCTAAAAAAAAAAATAAATTGCTGAGCAGTCACTTTTGAGGGGGGTGTTTTTTGAACTTGGGGGAAAAAAAAAAATTACAAAAAGCTCCATTCGACAAGGATTAGATGCATTCTGTTCTAGATGGTGATCGGCACTTAGGTGCCAGGAGAGAAACGGGTAAACAAAACACTAAAAAAAAAAGACGTGGGTTACTTAGGGGTAAGAGACCAGACCTAACCTCCCGCTCTGTCCTGAGCTGTTCCTTTCAAATGTAGGCAAAGTGCACTCCCTGCTCCGTTTCTCCTCCTCGTGTTTTGTCAGTCCTAGTATTAGTATGCGGAGGAGTTACCACGGCCTTCACTTTTCAGGCGGCGGAACTGAGCACCAAAATAAAACCCACTGCATCAATGCAGTGCGTGTGTTGCTGGGTACAACCGGCAGGCTTCAATCAGAACGACTGCTCCAATTCCACAGGATAACGCAATAATTTTCCAAGACTTTTTTTTTTTTTTGGCATGTAAACACCATCAAGAGTCAAAGATGCACCTGCCAGTAATATTCACAGCTATCTGTTCAAAGCAGCCTTTCAGCTAGCGTGTGATATTCTCAGTCGTGTGACAGACTGCTGCAGACGATGAAACAGCCGCCTCTTCTCCCAGCGGCAACGCTCCAAAACTCTACCACCACCTTCCCACCTTGCAAGAGCAACCACCAACAGCAAGGGTGATTTTTTTTTTTTTTTTTTTTTCAAATACAGTCCTGCAATATGCTCTGAGTTTATTATGGTACAACACACCTTTGCTTGGAACACAGCAGCACGCAGGAAGAAATTGTACAGATTTTGGACCCTTTTAAAAAGTACAAGGGATTTTAAATAAGTCCGGGGAAATTCTAGCAGGATGAAGCCACTGAAAAGAAAAGTATAAAACTGGAATCACAACGGTATCTTAATTAGACAATACAAGCTTATTTTCTTTACTAGGTACTGCATGTACAAAAACACGAAAGCAGTATCATTGTTTGTTATGTCAAGCTTTTCTCTTGCACTGTAGATTAGCTACTCTTCTTGTGCTACAGTACTAGTAGGAATAAAAAGGATTACAGAGTGACAGTGAGATGCATTTTTAATTCCTATTAACAGGAAAGAAAGAAAACCTCACACCTAACTGTTTTTTTTACAATTTTTATTGAAAAACATTAAAACCAAAAAGTGATCAAGGCCATTTTACAATAAATTTAAGACATACCGAACGGCTTACCTGCTCTTGGAATTTAGTGCAGGAACCTTGTTCCAATATTTTTCTCATGCAATTGCTGGATTAAAATCACATTCTCATTTAACATCAAAATGGATTATTAATAATGCTTTCTTAGGATTTAACCTTAGAATCTGGTTTAAAAAGTCAAATTTCCAAAAGTTAAAAACATTTACACAGCAATAATCCCCCCCCCTTCACAGACCAGCTAATAGCCTTCTGAGTCTGATAACTGGCAGAAACAGACCACAGAGCTCATTTTTCCTTTTTGTTATTCTGACCTGAGAAATTTCTTAAATGCTTCTTACTGGGCTTTCATATTTGGCAACATTATTTCAGTTACACAGCAAAGTGTGATTTCTCATTCTCGTCAGAGACCAGTCTTTCACTGCTTGTCCCAAAGGACGCTCTCACAAACAGGAGTTACATTAGCATAAATCTGCTTCTGTGAATATTATGCCCTTTTGGCAAGTTAAACCTCGTTAGTAATACCGTCGGAACACTAACCTCAGGATGTCAAGTTCCCATCAGTTGTGTAATTCCTAGTATTGTGCGCTTTGAAAATATTTACTTTGGCATGTTATACTTTGTAGCATAGAGAAGTTGATTTTTTTTTTTTGTGCTTTCTCCCCGCCTTACAAAATCTGTCTTTTCTCTCTTCCATTTATTCAAGCCCTTTCCCTTGCCACCAGTTATCTCCCTTTCTCATAGCTGCAACAGAAACAGGACATAAAGCACACAAATACAGTTAAAATGGGAGATCTAAAAAAAGCTGGTGAACAGCAGACAATGGTCTTGTAAAACACTCTTAGTTGATGAATGAGCTTGTAAAACATAAACCCCAGAAGTGTTTTAGTACAGTATTCAAGCCTTCAATTTTAAATTTGTAGATTTGTAAGCTTACTTGCATTTGATTTCAAGCCTTCCAACATTCAGTGTTTTACTATATTTAAATGTGCTTCACACTTGCTCCCAATATATATCCAGAACCAACACTGTCTAAAGACGTGATGAAAAATCACTTGAAACAAGCCATTTAACTTCCAACAGAATATAACTTCTTCTGCATTTTAAACTGGTATGTTAAATAATTTGGGTTATTACAAATTGTTGCACTTTGGTTTTACCTGAACTTATCTGATTTTCAAGTGAATCATGATTTCTTCCCAGTTACTGGTCCTGTCTGCCAGACTAAAATTCAAGAGAATATATAAACTGAGCTTTGATTGCTTCATGCTCTGCATATTAAAAACCATTACGCTAACCACGCAGGTCAATGAATGATTTGAAAGGTGTAGAAGTCACATATCCCGGGAAATGGCTGGATTTTTCTGTTTGTTTCTGTGCATCTCTGGCCATTACTGCACTAAAATTAATATTGAAGTGTTTCAGTTTTCATCTTCCCTGCAAATCAGCTTTAAAAGAATGTTACAGGAGATGACCACAAAATAAGATGTGGACAGATACCACATACAGCTAATGCACGATAACCTTTTATTCTACTGTAATTTGTTGGCATTTTTGATCCCCAAAGAGGAAACAACAGACTTTGGATTTTCTTAAATGCATTCATAATCTTTTTTTTTTTTTATTTTCCATCCAATTTAGAAAACAGTATTGAAAAATAAGGCGCTAACCTGTTTTGATAACCCTTAGTCTCACATACATTTTTAATATTACACAGTGAAACTGTATTTTGCATATCAGCGCTGAGTGCACTTTAGAAAGGACCTCTGTTGAAATATTTCCAACATGTCTTTATAGCACCATATAATCTGCCGTTGATTTAACTGCTTAGAATCAGACTCCTTGTGCCACGGCTTCTAAAGAAAAATGATTACATTTGTATTTCTTCTAGCATTCTAAAAAAATCTGGAAGAAAAAGATTTTGTTATCCAACTGAATGCATGTGAACAATCAATTACTAGACACTCCATTTTCAGTTATTCCAGTTTTGCAAAACCGACCAATGAATTGCTACATGATTCTTCCGGAATGGCACGGTTTAATTCAGTGGTAGAAAAATCTCATTGACACATTGAATGAAAATGTCTCTCTTCATTCAATTTTGAAAGTCCCTTTTTTTGCGAGATTTGATGCTGCCCCTTCTATCATAGCTCATTTTCAATTCATAATACAGAAAATCAGTGACAAACACAACAGGTCAAGTGCTGGCAAAGCCATCGTACAACACAACAGGAATAGCTAGGGGACGAGGAAGCAAGACGAAACCAAGGTACCTGGAACAAACTAGAAATACACTAAAAGCAAAACAGCACCTTAGCCCTACGGCAAATTTTACATTCTTTCAATACTTAGATTGGTCTGTTTTCAACTGATAACACAATTCAGAATTTATTCAGAATTAAAGGAATACACAACGTGATTAAACATGAAGAACACGAACCATTCACTCACTAACAAATGCTGCCATTGTTTTTTATCACGGGTAAAGCTGAAGCAAGTGTGTCAGAATGGCATTTGGTTGAAATGACCGTAATGCTGCTGGTACTTTACCATTTTTGATAATTGTTACCTACAACAGTCAAAGTCAGTGACCATCTACTCCACGTTGCAAGAGGCTTGTTTTCCAAATATGAGTTCCAGTAAGCGGAAGTACAAATGAGATCAGTTGGAATACATTATGAAGATTTTTTTAAACTGCGTATTTCTGAAGAAAGCGGTCAAATGCATCATAAATTGCTTGTCTAAAACAAGAGAAAAAAAGATAATTTGTCTAATTTGGGAAATGGCAGATATAAGTGGTGTATTTCCATATATTTACAAATGTATTTATAAAGCTATCATCACAATTTCAAAACAGCATTCAATACAAATGTGATTATTAGGTAGTCTTTTCTCCTTCACTTATTTCTGGAATCTCTCACTTCAATCCAGTATTATATTTATGTTTCAGGAATGAGTGGGGCTGTTTACCAACTTCAGTAGAGTGCAAAACGTTAATGGATTAGGAGTTTTCTACTCAAACATGTCAGGAAATGGGTCAGAGAGACATGCATAATTTATAATTTTTGAGCAACTGTCATAAAATGTGGCTGACGTTTTAAATAGCAATAAGCTAGTGGTTAGCATACCTTGACCTGGTATATTGCCACTCCTTTTTGTTGTTGCTTAGACTTCCTAAATGGAATGTACAGTCTTACTAATTCCTTATATTTTAAAATTAACAGTACAAGAATTTAACTTTTTAAAACTAAGGAGCTGCATTTATATAACTGATTTATATAACTGTGTTCAGAAAGTCAATGCCTAGTATTACTAAGGCAAAAATTCATGCAAGCATTCATTTGCTGTCAAGCTTATATTTTAATTCAGATCTTCAGTTGTGTGTTTTTAATTCTCAGAAGACAACCTTTGCAAAAAGATAACAGCTGTGCAATACAACATAAACGGTCACTGCTTAAAAAAATATTTTCAAGTGTCCAGTGAAGAAACTAACTAAAAGCTTTTATAGGAAAACAAGAGTAAGGAGAATCATTCTCTCGCCATTGGCTTACTGAACCATCCAAGCTACATTGCATCTCATCTTTGCTCACAAAATGGAAATGCTGACATTTTCTTTAAATTATTTCACATCCAATAACTTGTTCTTCAAAACAGTATTTGGTATTTGTTGCTGTAAAGTAATTATAGACCTGCTCTTAGAAGAAAAATTATCTGTCTCAAAATTATGCTTTTAAGCTCTCAACTATTTTTAAACCTTCCTGTTTACCTTACCTAAAGAGTCCTTGTTTGAAGAGGTAGGCACTGATATGACCTCCATCCAGGTACCTAATTTCACATCCAGGCCAGATTTCTTGAAGACTGCGCACCCCAGTTCGAGGAATATATGCATCTTCCTTAGCTTGTACAACTATGATTAAACTTGGGTCAACTGGAACTAAAGAAAAACAAATCAAAACTGAATTAATCTAAAGTAAGAAATACAAACACACCAGCTGAGATGCCTGTTGTAAAAATGCTCTCTATTTCTATAAAGAATTAAAATTATTCTAAGCTTTCATAGAATTTTATTTTCCAAAGTCTCCAGCAGAATTTGGTTTTTGACATTAAAGTAGCGAAGCCATCAGTAAAAAAAACAAACTAATCAATCCCATTCCTTCCTTTAAAGCAGAAAACTTCAAAAGTCTTTGAGTAATGATAGGAGAATTGCCTTTCCTCTTATCAACAAAACTCTATAGCATCCAGGTCAGCTCTCTGAGATCTCTTTTTTTCAGCAGAAAGAACTAGGAGACATCCAAAATTCAATAGAGTAGAAGCTTCGTATAACTTTTTTCCTCAAGGAGAGGAAAAAAGACAACTTTTCATATGAGAGGTCAAACAAAGTTCGATATATGTTCACTTACTTTTCTGTTTCCTACATGGTTTAGTTACAACATAAAAATCCCAACATATTGTTATATATATTTATTACTCATAACCAGAATTGTACCAATCAAATTACTAACACGAACAACACCAAAATGTTATTGAGAAAAATACCAAAATGATGTTGAACACAGAACAGTTACCTCTTCACAAAACATATATGTGATATAGTAAATAGTGATCAGCCAAAATGCTTGAAAATGGGGTGTCACAAATAATTTAGACCCTCTCCTTCCACATATACTAGATCATGTATAGGGGACATGTAATGCTAAGATAGATTCTAGTCTTCCATGGAATCTGAATGTTAGGCAGAGAAGCTCCTCTCTAGACACACTCGAAGGATACCCTGGGGCAGGGGATGCAATGCCTCCCAGAGCATGAAAAGACCTGGGAGACAATTGACATGAAGGTCTACGTGACTCTGACGAGTGCATTAGTATCGCAGATCTTCTTAAGTTTCAAGAAAGGTCAATGCTTTAGCTAAGCGATACCTGGATAGGTGTCTAGATATGCAAGAATGCCTGTACTTAGAATAAAGCTTACAGGTTTTTTTCTGTATACTGAAAAATCTTTTAAAGCTCTAAGGAAAGCACTTCAGTAGCATTTGTCACACAACATCCCCAGCTAGCAGTGATCTGGGACATTGTCCTAGTGAAGAAATCTATGCTAGCGTAGAAATATTTGGTTTTTTTTTTTTTTTTTTTTAACATTTACCAGCAGAATACTGAACGCCAGAGTTAAAAAATGAGGTGGCACAGGGTCTTGGTATCAAAAATGTTTTGATATCCAAAGACAACTCTGAAGTCAAAGTATGTTCTAGGACATGTTGAGAGTCCTCAGTGCGTAGGTGCATAGTTGAACCAATTTGTCTGAACGGACTGTCACAAAAGCAATTCCAAGCCCCCGCTCCAGTGAAACCCTTTCAATCAGCTCCAGGAAGAAACCACTTGTTTGCATTGCCTGCAAGAGGGCCATTGAAAGGGATCTGTCCTATATGCCAAGAAACCCAGGTTCATCAGATTTAAGGCTTGCTGGGCTACAGCTCCCTCCGTATGCTATGCCTCACTGTATTCACCAGACTGCATCATCCCAGAAGGACCTGGCATTTTTACCGGTCACACTTGTATAAAAGTACCATTCAAGTTTGGTTCTCACCTACGTAGGCTGCTTCCTATCTGAAGTCAGTACCAGATTTCTGCTTTATGAGATTTACTTGAATCTGCTTCAAAAACCTTATTAGCAGACTAATTAGATTGAGATATTACTCACATCACACAGATATTTTGTTCTTTTAAATAATACAATTTTGCACTGACTCATATCTGAAAATAGCCATAGCAAGGCAGAGAAAAAATGAGCAAAGATACTGAAAGGCAAATTTTTAATTCACTTAATCATTGGTTGGCCATTAAGAAGAAAAAGAAAACCAATTAGGAAATGGAGTGGTAAATAGATGCTACTGAATAACACTCAAGATATTTTTGTATTTCCGCTACGGTGCCAGCAGCTTTACACAATGCAGAATGAAGAAAATCCCTTTCCTTCTATCGTATTTTATTCAGTTTTCCAAACTGCACATTAAAACAAATAAATACCTACCCGAGAAGTTAGCTACATGGGTACATTCATCCATTACTCCTTTCATGAACCTTAAGGATTCTCTCTGTAAAGCGTCACTCTTTCTTCTTTTATTTATCCTGTGTCCTTGTTGGCTAGTTAAGTTCTTATTGCTATTGCTACTGGTTGAAAATGTTTGATTTATGCACTGCATTTTAGGAGCATCTTGTATTAAGAGTCTGTCTGATGAGGCACTTAGAGTATTTTTACTTGTAAAGCTGTGAACGGCTTCTTTAGATACAGTCTTGTTTGAGGAATCAAGGTCGAACATTCTGGAAGTCACATCCACATCCTCCAGACCGTCCACGCTGTCAGGGAAGTTTTTAACAAAGTCTTGTCCCATCTTGAAAGAATCCGTCTAAACAAAGACAACAGGTCATTTATTAATGGTTTAACACTACTTCTGATGCAAGCCGGGATGCTGCTGTTGGCTTTCTTGGCCCCCTGAGCACACCGCCAGCTCATATTCAGCCGGCTGTTGACCAATATCCCCATGTCCTTTTCCGCCAGGCAGCTTTCCAGCCACTCTTCCCCAAGCCTGTAGCGTTGCATGTGGTTGTTGTGACCCAAGCACAGGACCCAGAATTTAGCCTTGAAGACTTTTGTCTGCTCCATCAGTGTTCCTGGAGTATATTTTACTTAAAACTGGCAAGTGACCAAGTAACTATCTCCACCCTAGCCCCTCTTCTCCTATCTTAAGATATTTGAAAAAGGACTGTCACAAAGCAAAGAATCTTAGGAAAGAAGTTATTTATGAGAACTGGCTAGAAGACAGTGTTGCAACATATAAACAATCCTCAAAAAGTTATCACTCCAATCTAAAAGAGTGCGGAGGCAATGAAATTCCCCTTGGGAAGAGTCTTTCAACCCTAGTCAAAAAAAGGTTAAGAAGAAAGCAAAAAAAATATGCAGACAATAAATTATATTTCATAAGGAGCAAGAAGCTAATTACAAAAGCTCCACCTCATGTTTATCCCAACTGCCGGGGCAATAAAAGTCTAAAGCTGAGGGAGGGCTACCATCACACACAGGAACAGAAACAGAGAGACCTAGCACTCTAAACAAACTGGAAAAGTAACTTAATGTTGGTACATATTAAAAATATTCTACGGCATTGAATATTTGGAAGCAATTCCTTCAAAGGGCAA